>JAPEHR010000007.1:1423034-2846069 GCA_032158425.1 Pleurotus giganteus | reverse complement strand
TCCCTAACCCTAACCCTAACCCTAACCCTAACCCTAACCCTAACCCTAACCCTAACCCTAACCCTAACCCTAACCCTAACCCTAACCCTAACCCTAACCCTAACCCTAACCCTAACCCTAACCCTAACCCTAACCCTAACCCTAACCCTAACCCTTTGGCGTAAGCGAGCAGAGTCGGAACTGCAGGATAGAGTATTTGACTTTCTCCTCGCAGCAGCTGTTTCAGATCCTCCAGTCCTTTTTGAATCTTGAGAAAGTCCCCACGGATATAGTCCCGCCATGCCAGCATTGCAAAGTGAGGCCGTTTTGGTTTCGCTGCCCGTGCTCTCAAAATCTCCTGCTCAATCTGGCTGACTGTCAGCGAAAGCTGCATTTGCGATATTAGCAAAGGCACTTTGTGATACAACTTGACAAAGACACACTGTTGGTGTGGTCATTTGAGGTGCTCTGGTGACATGCGTCTGCTGAAGTGCTCCAGTGAGGTGCGTTCATAGAGGTGCTCTGGCGACATGCTCTCATAGTGAGGTGCTCTGGTGAGGTGCATCCACTGAGGTGCTCTCATTTGAGGTGCACCGGTGACATGCGTCTACAGAGGTGCGCTGGCGAGGTAATCTAGAGGTGCATCCACTGAGGTGCGCTCATTTGAGGTGCTCCACAGAGGTGCTCTACAGAGATGCTCCCAGCTAGGTGGTCTAGAGGTGCGCTGGTGACATGCTCTCATAACCCAGCGCACGCCCAACGCACGTCTAGTGCCTGCCACTATAGATAACTTATCTGTCCCAGTGCGCATACTGTAGTTTATAAATCATACTTCCTTCTATATACAAATCTGCAGAGTATATTAGCAGTGCCGCAGAGCACTGTGGAGCACTGGGTAGAGATCAGGACCCCAGCAGTGTATCTCCACCATGCATATATATCAGTAATGCAGCTCCAGAGCACCTCAGATGCCAGGCATCGTAACTCAGACAGGCAGAGTAATGCGCATGACAGGATGTTTTATTTATCTACCATGCTGTATATGTATGCTTTACACCTTGGTATGCTCACTGTCCTTCCATCCAGTGACGCTCTTCTCACCCTCAACACACGGCTAGCAACACTCTCCATAGTTATGAACCTGTCACAAATATTGTGCGTGCCAATATTGCTTTCTAATTACCTTTGGAAGTTGTTCATGATGAACCTTTCAATATCAGTTGTGGCGGCGGAGACGATCTGGAGGTGCTTAGTGAGGTACTCGCCTGAGGTGCGTCCACCGAGGTGCTCTGGCGAAGTGCTCCCATTTGAGGTGTGCCGGTGACATGCGTCCACAGAAGTGCGCTGGCGAGGTGATCTAGAAGTGCGTCCGCAGAGGTGCGTCCGCAGAGGGGCTCCACAGAGATGCTCCAGCGAGGTGCTCCAGTGAGGTGCTCTCATTTGAGGTGCGTCCACAGAGGTGCTCCACAGAGGTGCTCTGATGACATGCTCTCATAGCCCAGCGCACGCCCAATGCACGTCTAGCGCCTGGCACTGTGGATAACTCGTCTGTCCCAGTGTGCATCCTGTAGTGTACAATTATACTATCTTCTATATACCTTCCTGGTGTCCTCCATGTATTTTCCAGCGCCCATACACTCTGCATTGTGTGTAGAAAGTGTGCGGCACTTACCCCTGAGCAGATCATATGATGATGCTGCTCGCCGTTAAGAACGTCCTGTAGCTCAAAAACGGGTCCGCCAATCTCGCTCAAAATTGAGGGCCACCATCCTGAAAATATTCCTCAGGGTTCTACCTACTCAGAATATGAATATTTTGAATGTACACATCATCGTCATTTGATAGACGATATAGTCTGCAGATGTGCCAGCACCTGAAACGCCCGTCAGACGCCTATGAGACGCCCATGAGACGCCCATTCATTCCCTCGGAGCATCTCTGCATATGACCGGGGATGCTTCAAATGAATCCGGGGATTAGCAAAGGACCTCAAAGCATATCGTTGGTGCCACGGAGCACAGTGGAGCCCTTGGTAGGTACCGCAGAAACTGGCAGTTTATCTCCCCCGTGTATATATGTCAGCAACGCCTCTCCAGAGCACCTCAGATGCCAGGCATCCTAACTTAGATAGGCAGAGTAACACGCATGACAAGACTTTTTATTTATCTACCGTGCTATAGGGTACACTTTACACTTTGGTATACCCACCGTGCTCCATCGAGGTGATCCAGCGATGCTCTCCACGCCCCAACGCACGGCTAACAACACCCTCCGCAGTCGATAACTTGTCACGAGCAATTTGCACGGCAGTAATGGTTTCTAATTACCTTCTGAAGTTGTTCATGATGAATGTTTTAATATCAGTTGTTGCGGCTGAGAGGTGCTTAGTGAGGTACTCTCCTGAGGTGCATCCGCTGAGGTGCTCTGGTGAGGTGCGTCCACCGAGGTGCTCTGGCGAAGTGCTCCCATTTGAGGTGCGCCGGTGACATGCGTCCACAGAAGTGCGCTGGCGAGGTGATCTAGAGGTGCGTCCGCAGAGGGGCTCCACAGAGGTGCTCCAGCGAGGTGCTCCCAGCTTGAGGTGCTCTGGCGACATGCTCTCGTAGCTCGGCGCCTGCCCAACGCACGTCTAGCGCCTGCCACTGTGGATAACTCGTCTGTCCCAGTGTGCATCCGGTAGTTTACAATTATACTACCTTCTATATACCTTCCCAGTGTCCTCCATGTATTTTTCAGCACCCATACACTCTGCATTGTGCGTAGAAAGTGTGCGGCACTTACCCCTGAGCAGATCACATGATGATGCTGCTCGCTGTCAAGAACGTCCTGTAGCTCAAAAACGGGTCCGCCAATCTCGCTCAAAATTGGGGGCCACCATCCTGAATATATTCCTCAGGGTTCTACCGACTCAGAACATGAATATTTTGAAAACATCGTTACCATTAAACGCTATTCGAAGGTATTAAATCTGATGGGAAGTGCATCTATGTTTGAGGAGCTCACAGACCTCCAGCATGTCATGTCCCGCTTTGCCAAACAGGAAGCAAAGCCCCCCCTGTGCCGGGTGGACCTGGCCACAGAATCAGTCACGTATGCAGGTGTCACCCTGCAGATGAAGTCCTTTGTGCAAGGCCTGCATGATCTTGCGGAGGATATCTTCAAGATGATCAAGGCGATTACTCATGGTGCCAAGCTAGAATGCGAGCCCATCTCCAACCTTGATGAAGATTGGAATGACAAGACCCCTGGCTATGGATTTACGACGATGAAGAAGCAGGCCAAAAGCCATGTGGTGCTTCGGGCTCTTTCTGAGGACCAGGACCTGAAGCTGCTGTGGCGGGATGAAGATACCGGATTGCTTGAGATCAACCCAGAGAAGGCCAAAGATATTCTCCGTGAATGTGCCAAGCTCAATCTTCTCTTGGCTGTTTTTGCGTATCTCACAGCTGGGCCAGCACCAAGGGGGACGGAGTTTGCCCGATATCTGCTTGTCAACACCCCGACGCGTGGAAGGAATGTGTTTACTGGCTTTGGCAACATCTATCTGGTCAACCGGAAGACCAAGGCGGACTTTATGATGGAGCAAACTTCGTTTATTCCCTTCAAGTGCCATTCTGTGCTTGCAGATGCCCTCAAGATTGCGCTTGTCCTCCTCCGTCCTGCAGAGCAGATGCTGGCAGAGGCAGCCTATAAGGACCATCCAGCGAGGGCTGCTGTTTACACCCAATCGCTCTGGGCACAGAATGGTAAGCAGATGACAGCAGACATGCTGGGTGATGGGCTTCGGAATGTGCTGAAGAAGTATTGTGGGGTGAAGAAGTGTGGACTCCGAGCCTACCGGCATCTGTCTGTGGAGCTTGGCCGTGTCTACACTTCTGATGAGACCACTGACAGTCAGCTTAATGCAGCAGCTGCTGTGCAGCGTGGACATACACTCGCAATGGAGCAGAAGACTTATGGGCTGGACAGCCGGATTAGCAGTGACCTGCTGCATGAATTTGAGGCCTCGTCTGATGCATGGGCGCGGATGGTTGGATTTGCAAAGGGGAAGCCACGGCTGAAGCCAGTTGTTGTGCGGCGGCGATTGGAGGTGCAAAAGAAGGTGCAAGCTGAGCAAAAGATGGAAGGGCTTGCTATGGCGCTTGTCTCGATCATGGCCAAGGTGACGACAGATCTGGGGAGTGCGCTGCAGTCACTTTCTGGTGGAGGAGGAGATAATATTGGGGGCAATAACATTACAGATCTGCAAGGATACACGGAGGCTCTCAAGGCTGTGGTCCCATCGATTGTGGTGGAGCCAGAAGAAGCTGTGGTGGAGGAGGTGGATGATGTGTATGAGCATGAGACTAGATGTGGTGACCTGGCTATTGGGGGACATCTGGAGCCGACGGAGGCAGTTGTGAGGGAAGAGGTGCAACAGCAGCAAGAAGATGGTGGTGGGATGGAAGTGGATGAGGGAGGAGGAGGAGTTGGTGGTGGTGCGGATGTGGATGAGGGTGGAGGGGATGTGGAAGTGGAGGAGGAGGTTGATGGAGGAGGAGGAGGAGGAGATATGGAAGTGGATGAAGACCATGCTCCTAATATGCGTGAGCGCACACCAAACCTTGCAGATCTAGAGGACTTTTACTGGAATGGCCCAATGCCACCAACGCAAGATGGAGATGATGAAGAAACTGGAGATCATGAGGATGAGCCAGAGGATGGTGGTGGACCTGCACGAGGGACACAGGCTATTACAGATGATGAAGATGAAGATGGAGAGGCTCCTCCACTGAGCTCCCTTCAGTTTGCAGCACGACGGTCTATGCCAGGTGATGAAGATGGAGAGGCTCCTACTGAGCTGCCACGGCAAAGATCAAGCTCCTTCCGGTTTGCAGCTCGGCGGTCAAATTCCATCATGGTGGTGACAGATGATGATGATGATGAGGAGGATGAGGATGAGGAAAGACAATTGGCTGGTGCTGAAGTGAAGTCTGAGGATGAGGACAGCCTTGGGATTGACATCCAACCGCCGACGAGTGTGAGTGCGACAACCACTGAAGGAGAGGAGGAGGAGGAGGAGGAGGAGGAGGAGGGAGAGCAGGTGCAGATGCATCTGAGTGTGTCTCGGTACCACATTGATGATGTGGATGAGCCAGTGCCACGGGTGATGCGGAAGCGTGCACTGACGCAGACATCGACACACTCATCTGAGGGGCCAGGTGAGGAGGAGGAGGAGGAGGAGGCTGGTCCGAGCAGGAGAGGGGCGTGGAACCGGAACAAGGTGCGGAAGCAGCAGCGGAAGAAGCTGAAGATATCGAGGGTGTTGTCTGGTGATGATATGGTGTGATGTTAGAATAGATGACTTTGATGAATTAGAAATAGAGTAGATGAGAGTAGGATGACTTGATGCGACTCTGAGCATGATTATCACCAATAGTCCAATTTATTTCCAAGTTCCAAACTCCCTCACACTTGGTCAGTGCTCCAACAACCAGCCTTGGTACAGCAAAACTCTGAAAGCAGATGACCCCTGACTTGGTGAAATAGTCTCTCTGTCACATGACTTGATTTTTTCCAAGTCCCCAGACATAACCATATCCACTCCAAGTCCCTCAATGCAGCGAAACTCCCAAAGCGGATGACCCTGACCCTTTCACACTCTGGGGATGTCACAGCTGGATTCAGGGACCCCAAAAACCCCCCTCTCCAATTTTTCCCAAGGTCATCTGACCACTTTGAGAAAACCCCTGGATCCCCTCTTCCAGCCCCTGTTCAGCAAAAACCCTCTGTAGCAAGCACAAATGGCGGCAGCTTGTTGAAGTGAGGGTGGATTCCTAGGTTATCAGACCCCCTCTACATGATCCAAGTGGTTTCCCGCCGAGCTGCCGACCTTAATTATTCCACCCCACCCCATTTGAAAGTTGGTGGAATTTAGGTCGTGGAAGGGATATGGATTGGTTTTTGCAGAGAAAATTGAATCAAAATTAAGAGCGGTGAGCCGAGCACTATCATAACATAACAGTCAGCATGGAGCGTTGTGAGAGATACCAGGCGTACACATTGCGCCCGAAGTGAGCAAGAATTTCATTCGAACGGTTGAAATCGACGATGCTCAAAGCATCACGCCGTAGCAACCATCGCCTACGAGGTGGCAGATAGGTAGAGTGGACACAAGCGTGATGTCGAGGATGTAGAGTCGAGGGAACGAGGCCAGGACGCCGAAAGATGCCGTCCCGGAGTTGATCTGACGTGAGAGCCCCTATGATAAAAGGCAGTTAGAACTCAAGCGCCGACACCATCTTTGTGACGAAACCACAAATGGGCTAGAGCTGCACCGGAGGAACTTACTGAGTACTTCCGTGCTTCGCACCATCTTGATTCTACGGTGATGTCCAGACGCTAAGTCCACAACTCAGAAAGTTCAGCCTCTCAGGCGGTTCAATAACACCCTACCTGAAGCTCGGATCCTAAGTGAAGCTAGTGCCCTCCCCAGTAAGCGATCCAACTCCATTATCTATTCATCACGGCCGCTAACCCTCAGTCACGTAAAGTCAGACCTCCGTCCATCGTCCATCCTCCTCGCTTCCGGACTTTAAGAGCTGCTTTACGCCACCGCCGAATGTGAACGCACCCCGGTCTATCATTGAGACCGCCGATCCTTCCAATTCGCTCCGAAGTCTACGCTCTTTGACTCGATGCAGGACGGACGGGCGTCGTATACTCTTCATCATCGTCTTCGTCGTCTGAGGATTCCGAGCTCAGTCTGCCATCGTCGTCAAAGTCAACAGAACAGAATAAGGTGTCTGTGAGTGGTGTTAGTAATGATGTTCGACAGGGAGAGGAGTGAAAGCAAGAAGGTATATGAACGAAGGAAGCGAGAAGATACATAGTAGTCCGAAAAGACATACACAGCCGGAAGAAGACGAGGTAGCACGGCGTAAATGATACACGAACATGTCTACATAAAGCACGTCCGAAGAGTCCATCGAGAGGACAAGAAGGAAAAAATCGAGTTCGAAAGCGGTCGGAGAACACAATACGCACTGGAGGACCAGACAGCCGTAGACGGTTTGTTTACTCGACTCCCCGAATACATGGTTGACTTCGAGCTCGACGGAGGCAGACGGCGCCGCCGCCGCAAAACTGAGTCTGACTCGAAGGGTACACTTGTCCTACCTGTTCGCTCGCCTTGACTTAATATTCAGTGAGAACACCTGTAAGAACAAGGTCGTAAGCACAACGACGAACCAAGGATGACGAATCCACGTACCTGAGCCTCTGGAACCTCGAAACTGCGCAGGCCTTTTCACGTCTAGAAACCAGCGACCCTTTGGTATCCTTCGACAACTCCTTATCCTTATCCTGGACCTGGCGGCGTTCGACCCATCTCTCGGCGTCTTGTCAGCCTACCCGCCCACCTTCCACAACCAGAAGAAAGGCGAGGCCAGTTCTACCAGTGCCCGACGCACCAGCTTGGTCTTCCGGTGTGGTTGTGTAGGCTGAGGCTTTCCCCACCGCGCAGCAATCTGAAATCCCACTCTGCAGAGATACCAGGGCCAGCGGAAAGCCAGCAATATGATTGACGAATTACGCCTGGATGGGCGGAGGGAAATAAGCGTGGAACGCGAAGAGCTGAACTGAGCCTCTCACCACCGCGGGATATTGACAGCATAGGGTGTCATCGGGTGCTTGTTCTGAGCGGCGAAGAGGAGCGACAATGGTGTCTCTGAATCAGAGTGGGCTCCATGCATCCGGAATAAGAGCATGGAGGACAAGGGGCGTGTATGCTAGCAGAACGAGATCGTAAGCCGGCGAATGCGTACGGGAGAAGGATGTACTCGTACCATCATATGTAGATCGTACCTTTACGAAGACGTCTGCCTGTATTGAAGACTGATTCCCTGTTGGACGGGGCGAAGAAAACCCGAATGGAGTCTCGAGTCTCGGCTCTGCAGCAATCCGCCTCGCCTCCCTCTCCTCCAGGTTCATTGGTGGGTGTGGGTTCGTTTTCGTGAATGGTGGACACTGTGTCTGAAGTCGGAAGGTGTTGCGTATCATTCACGGATGGCTTTTCGGCGAACGTAGCTTCTATCTGACGAGAATGGCGCAACGGCCGTGTAGTAGGCACGAGAGGTGGGCTATCGTAGCATTGTTGTTACTGCTTGTCAAATCTAGAGTATATAAGGAACATCGTTAACAGCACGAAACCGTAAGCCCAGTGGATATTGATACGTACCGTCTGAATTTCCATTCCTATCTCCCGCAAGCGAAGCGAATCGCAATACTCGCTCGTGGACTGAACTTGAACATGATCGGTCTGAGGAGAGGCAAGGCCGGCGGGAGCTGCTTCCATGGTAAGCGATGTGATCACACGAACCGGTGCCTTGGAAACTAGTTACTTACCGGGAGCTATGCACACGGTGGATGAAATCCAGACGGCAAGAGCGGCACGCACGAGCGGCGATTGATTGGAGAGCCAGGATTCCAGGTAACTGAGATTGGATTTCAAGGAAGATGGACTCCGAGGGGATACGGAATGGTTTATGCGAGGTGTTCGGGGAAAGAGAGGAGGACATCATAGATCCGAAGTATCCGATGGGATGTTCCCACGTTGCTGCGGGGACAATAATAATAAGTGTGGATAATCGTCATAGGTTGGAGGGAATTCGAGGAGATCTTGTATGAAAATTAGAGTTTCGCGAGCGTGAGTAATGTTGTTGTGCGGCATGGGAGGGATGCCGAAAGCAATCCCCAGCAAATAAGTTAACTAAGAGGGTCTCTCTCTTCCTCTCCTCTCGCGTCTTCTCTCTTTCCTCAGCCAACAAGCTCGCCATGGGACGCAGAAAGATCGAAATCCAGCCCATAACCGTAAGTCTCTTCGCTTATATGAATCTATTCTCGGCTCTCCCCTCCATCTTCTCTTATATTTATCCTTCGTCAATTATAACCTGTTTCCTCATTTTCCTCATATCTTTAGCACGAACGCAATCGTTCAGTCACTTTCCTAAAGGCACGTCCACTCGCTCCCAAAAAACGCGGCTATTTATATTCATATTCTTGGCATCCGATTATTTATACGCACAGCGGAAGAACGGCCTCTTCAAGAAAGCGTACGAGTTGGGGGTTCTCTGTTCCGTAGACGTCGCTGTCATCATCTTCGGTCAGTCTCTCCTTCTCTTCTTCATCGTCGCCGTCGTCGTTGGCATCGTTGTTGGCGTTGTCTGGGGTGCCGGCGGCGATGAGCACGAGTCCTTCTTGGCACGAGCCAACCCTTTTCATCTGTTCTATTTTTAATCCCTTTCCTCCTACAGAGGAGCGTCCAGGCCACCACCTCAAACTCTACCAGTACTGCTCAGCCGACATCCATGACATCGTCCAACGCCATCTTCGCGTACGTTTTCTCTTTCCAACATACCACCCATCCTCCAACCTCCTATCTCTTCTTTGCAGTACGACGGCGAAAAGGATACGCGGGGGCCTGGGGATTTCTCAGCCAACGCTTCGACCAAGATGGACGATGGAGATGGGGATGACGACGACGCTGAGGACGACGATCCACACCCTCAAGACCTCCGAGCCGGTTTAGGCGGCGGTAGCAGCACCAAGCGTCGTGGCGACGGCAAACTCAAATCATCCGACATCTCCTCTTCTTCGTCGTCAACCACGATGTCCGGGGCGGCTGGGGTAGGCGTATCGTATGGAAAAACGAGCAGTTTGGGGGATTTAGGTCTCGAGGTGCGTTTTTCATTCCTTTTTCTCCATCTCCGGCGCCCTCAACGAGCTTGGACAGGTCGACTACGGATCGCTTACTGGCCATTCTCACCGCCCTCTCAACATCCCGCCCCCGCCCATGTCCCTCCACCCCTCGCAGCAACACCACGCCCTCTCCTCGCACTCCCTCTCCCTCCAAGGCCTCCCGATCTCGAACGACAGACACGGCCCTCCTCGTATGCCAAGCAGCCAACCCCATCACCAACAACAGTCCCTTCCCCCACACCTCCATCCCCACCACCAACACCAGCAGCCGCAGCAACACAAGAAACCACGCTTGATGCCGAACGTCAACGTGAACGTGGGATCGATCTCACACAGTCGGTCGTCCTCCGACGATCCCCTCTCCGGCGGTGCAGGCGGGACGATGAACGGCGGCGGCGGAGGAGGTGGTGGTGGTGGAGGGGGCGGAGGAGGTTACTATGGTCCTTCACCAACCTACCACCATCGCTCACACCACCCTCAACAACAACAGCAACAACAACCAAACCCAGGCTTCTTCAACCCCCACTCAATGGGATCCACACCCCCACCGCATTCGCATGGACATGGACATAGTCATGGACATGCAGGACATCCGTTCGGCGCGCCAACGCCTTCGCCGTTTGATTATCCGTCTTCGGCGTCTCGGAGTCCGAGTTCTGCGTCTGCGCCGGTGCCGTCGTCGAGGTATGATTCCTCTGGTCGGGGGTCGAGAGGCGGCGGCGGTGGTGGGTTCTCGTCAGCGTTTTTGGATCCGGAGGATCAGGGTAGAGGAGGAGGTGGAGGCGGAGGGGGCGGAGGGGGCGGAGGAGGGTTCAAGTTCCCGGCTGCGTTGGAGTGGCCGGTGCATCATCAACCTGGTGGTGGTGCTGGACATGGTGAGTTTTCTTTCTTTCGCTTTCTCATTTCGCTCGTTAGCTTTTGCGTTTCTTTTCCGTTGTTCTATCTGTTGGACTTTTACTTCATTCGCTACCTACGCCTTCGCTACCTCGTTCTCGTTGCGCATGCTTTATTCTTCTTCTCCATTCCCATTCCCATTCCCTTCATCGTCGTCGTCGTCGTCTCCAATCCCTCATTCGCGTCCAGCCAACTTACTCCGTTCTCTTTCTCCAGGCGGCCCCAACGTCCCCCCTCCCTCCTCAACCTCCGGTCCAGGTCCCGGCCCCGGTGCAGGCGGTCCAACAACAACAGACCCCTCCCCATCCTCCGCCTCCTCCTCAAACTGGCTCGACTTCCTCAGCGGAGCGACGTCTGCACCGCCTCCGCCCCCGCCTTCATCCACAACGTCAGCAGCAGCATCGGGTGATCGCTCTGCGGATATATTTGGTGCGTTGGGCGTTGGTGGGGGGATGGGAGGCGGTGGAGTAGGGGGAGGAGGAGGAGGAGGAGGAGGAGGGGAAGCGAGGTTGGTTGTTGGGAGACCTGGGTCAGAGTCTGGTGATGAAGGTAGGAGGAGCGTGAAGATGGAGAGTGGGAGTGGCAAGGAGATGTGAGTGACGGCGGTTACGGGTGGACCCTTGCTGCTTCGTGGACGGTGTCACGGTGGAGTATCCTGGCGTGCTGGATCTGTGCGCTGCGGAACCCACCGCTTGAAGCCATCCATCCATCCACCGTTTCTCGTTTCTCTTTCATTCGTCTCGTCATCGCTGCCTTCTCAACCACCACACGCAAGCAAGCCAAAGTCCTCAATATCAATCCTCAGTCCTCCGTCCGCCGTTTTCTGAATGCTACCTCCCTTTCCGTTGCGCCCATCATCCGTCCGTTCCTAGCTCCCCTTCCCGCGAACCTTGATGTGTATTCGCCTGCTTTACTGCGTCCCCTCCAAACCAATCTAATCCATCCCGCCGGCTCGCTAAGCCACGGCATATCCCCTCCTCATGCTTCCAAAACTCCGGATCCGGCAAGCGACGACATCTTCTCGTTCCGGGCTCATTCTAGACCTCGTAGCCGCTCTTAAGCTACCGTTATCGTACCATATCAACCCCTCTTCGTGTGCCTTTTTCCCGCCGAGTACCCGAAGGAATGGAATTTACGGACGAGGTGGGATGAGCGGAGCGAGAAGGAGGCCACTCAATCTCCACGCATGCCCAGAGGCCTTTACTCGACGACTGCGTTACGGCTCCGACTTCCATCTTGCTCAATGTGCTACTCATCCACCCATGGACGGACGATTCCCCTTGCTTATACATACGTCTTCCACTCTTTTCCCGCTCTTAGTTAGACCTTTGTATTCTTCTTTCTCTCCTTCCACCCCCCTACCCTCTGGCGCGTGTACTTACCTTGGCTTGTCGCGCTGTTCATATATTTGTTTCAGACCTTTGACCTTCTTGCGTGTTGGACTTTTTTGGCCGTTCTTTTTCTCTTTCTTGTTTTGGTCTCCGTGAAGTTTCGTTTCGTTTACTTGTTGCGTTCCGTTGCGTGTAACTACCTTACTCGTTGATTGTGTCTGTTACATACGTAGTTGTGCCGTTGCGCCTTCCCCCTCGTCCCTTTCACATCCCCGTCTTTCTTGCTCTTCCTCTTGCCCGCTTCGTCTCGTCTACGTTATCATCATCACCATCATTCGAATTTGTGTGTATCAAAGATGTTTTTTTAAAGGGTATATACGCGAACTGCATACAAAATACTTATATATATAAAGAAGACCTTACATGTCTGCCGATAGAGTCAGTATGGAATGACGATTCAATCAATGTCTTGATGCTCGATGTTCGATGCAAAATGAACACAGTCATGTCAACCGCGAATCTAACCCTCACTGAGGCTTACGCTCGTATTACGATGTCCTCTCAACTACGAGTCTTTCGACTTTCGACTGCTGACGACTTGCGTTGAGTGGACTTGAATGCGAGTCCTATTGCTTGTTAAATAAAACGGGATCTTGATCATGCGCAATCCCAGAAATAAATCTGCAGTAATAATCAGCGATGAGTCGGTGACATAAATGGTTAAAAATTTAAATCTGGAGCCAAGATGATGATTGATTATTTACGTACAAAGAGCCGCGAGGTTCCCGCGACGACAATCCACAGCAGAAGTTATTTCGGTTTAATTCAATCACTTACAAGCCGAAGAATCCAGCGTAAGGTAGTAGTGTATTGATGCGGCTGCGACTGCGCGTCGATTGTGAACACTTTACCGATATCTGGCTACAGTAGACGATATGATTACAGTATGTTCGAGCGTCCCGCATGGCTGAGATTTCTATTGGGCGGCGCACACATACGTCTCACCTGCTGACGGAGTATCGGAGCGAGACGCGGCTCGACCCCGTCTCAGAACAAGCCTGAAAAGCTCGACGACTCAAAGGGAGTTGGAGAGTTGAGTATGGAGATAATGACGCACTGGTATCAGGTATCAGTCAGGGACTTGCGTACCGGCGGTTCATGAGCGCCTGGATGGGAAGAAGCAGCTTGAAGCAGCTCAGACCCTACGATATCGCAAGGCTAAGAAAGGGATGAACGATGCAGGGAGATGAAATGACGAAGTGACGAGGCAGGGCGGCGTGGGTCGAAAATAAATGGGGTGGAGGCCTCGCCGACCCATGCGGTGCATAGAGAGATCGCCGTCCACCCTGACAGGATAGTTCGCCCCTTAAAGTATGTTAGCCAGGTTGGCTGCGCGGTATGGCGCCAATAAGAAGTGAAATACGAGTGGAGTGGGATGGTGGATACGCAGGGAGCAGAGCTAGAAGCGATAGTAGTATGAATCAGCCGGCTGGAGTACGCAGTAGAAAGGCATAACTAGAAGCACCTACGGGTCAGAGAAATGAAATCGGAACCGTCGGCTCGAAAGGACTGGATTCCATCTCGGTCCAGGGCGGCAAGGTGTTTGGAAGAACGGCGAAGAGATCCGACGATGGACCTCACGACTCTGGTGCTGTTGCCATCCTAGGAAAGCTGAAAGACGTTGTACAGATGAATGAGGGACCATCATTGACAACGCAGAGAGAGATAGAACTTACGGATATCGTTAGGACGCGAAGGTCACTAGAATGAAGGGGCTCTAAGGATTCGATCTCGCTGAGATGACAATGAAGCTGCATTTTCAGGCTAAGAATACGGAAGTAGCCTAGAGCGACGGAGATGATTCGGTTGAAGCGGCGCGGGCAGCTGGTAGAATCTGAGTGTTTTTGTGTAAAGAACGGAGTGAATAGGAAGGTGTCTTCAGGAGCTGGACTTCCTCGGAGACACAGCCGTGAACGGAATGGAGGCGACGCTGAGGGGCGAGGATAAACAAATTAGCCGGAGAATGAGCGTGGGTGGAGATGCATTCTTCGCCGCCAGGGAGAAAGAATGCCGCATGATGTGCGTGTGGAGATTTTGGATGGCTTGCCTGATTGAAATCGTGAGATTCAGCGCCAGACGACAGAGCTAGTCATGGCGAGCGGTGAATTTGATACCGCTGGAAAAGGAGGTCAGTGTAAGGACTGTGGGGACGAAGTCAACGGAACTGACGGTGGATTCCCAGGCGGGGTGGAAGTATTCGAACACACGAGGACGCCCAGACGTCAAACCCAATCGTCGACATGGAATGACGGTGAGAACAAAAGCTGTGATGATGCCGTATCCTTTGAAGCACGAAGGCTGACTTGATCATATTGGTCCTTGGTAAGGGCGTCCGGGAGGCATGATATGGACGTGCCGGATTTCCTTGGCTACGGCGAGCTGCGAATGGTGCACCAGAACCAAGGGAAGGACACACCAATCTCCTGACGGCGATTTCGAGCGGCGGCAATAAGAACCGAATGCCGCTCAGTAAGCTTTCGAAATAACAGCATGCGAGAGCCGTCCAGGCCGATAGCACATATGCGTGGACGGAAGGAGCCGAGGATATGTGAATCTAATCGAGGAAAGGACTTAGACAAAGTACGTTAACGACGTTATAGCCGTTGAGGAACTTACTTTGGTGTACACAGACCCTGATGGCGTAGTATTTTCGGACCAGAGTTATCTTCGCCAGTGAGGATCGTAGTTATTTCTGAGGATGAAAGAATAATTTTAGAATGTTTTTGCGTCGCGGAATATGGATTTATAATTACGATTCGGTTAGGTCTGGAACGGGTAGCGTCGTCATCGGCCACTTACCCCTTGCTCGAGGATTGCATCAACAGCATGCAAGATCAGGGACCCTGGGCGAAATCCTAATTTATCACCGTGTAGACGAGCTCCGGATGGCGTTCCGCGAGCTGTAGAGCACCTGTCCATATGGGTCAATTGTGGGTAGAGAAGCATACGAAGCGGTGAAGAGGGCGTCATACAGGGAGCAGAAAGATACCGTAAAGCCTTGTCGCCTGCGTTCCAGGGGATTCCACCGTTACGGAAGAGCTGAAGATGGTCGGATGAAAGCCCATGTAAATCCCAGAGTGAGTCGCAAACCGGCATGCGCAATCGTGCGGCCTAATATCATATCTTGCTTCTTCAGCTACAGGCATAGAAATTGTCGTCCTTCAAGGCTCCATGCGAGTGAATTGAAATGTTATGGTGGTGGCGAAGGGCCAAGCTAGGCTTTGACGCCCCGGCGCCTGTGTCCCACGAGCAGCTGAGGTAAGCCGCTTTCTTTCCATGTTGCGCCTTCAATCTCAGGCCGTTTTCCGTTCTTTTTCTGCTGGCCGGAACTCCCGCCAGGCGACCCCCTTGTCGGCCACGCTATTTAGCACTATCCCGAATGCTAGCCTTATCTCGCCGCCAATCGGACCTTCGTTTGACATATGCTCGCATTAGCGGCCCTCGTATCGCCCTCACATTTCCTCCAAACTACCTGAGTTTTCGTTCCCGCCTTTATTCCTCGCACGATTCTACCACCGATAATTCCGCCGTTTCGAATGCAAACGAATCTATCTCTAGTGCGAGTACTAGTTCTAAGCCCTAAGATTTTATTTGGGAAATGCGCGAATTTCTCCTTTGGAGTGACGCTCCTCCCCCTCTGGCTGCTGTCCTACTTCTGTCCGGGTTGCGGTCATCGTAATTTGCCTGATGTATATCAATCAATTGACGATGCCGACTGCCCCGATTGTCACAGGATATGGTACCCCCGTATGCGACTTGGAATCGTGGGACGCTTCCCTGGGACGTTTGGAGGTCGTACATTCTCGCTATATCTCACGCTGGGACCAGTAACCATGATTCCAGGCGTTGTTAATACTTCAGAATTGAAAGGCCTGCTTCCGCCGTGCCATAACGGGGTACTCGAATTGTTGCCGCCCACACTAGACAGTAAGTTTGCTCCACGTCTGCTGTCCGTCAGTAAACCCACTCGTTGCAGGCGTAGGCATGTTTCCTCCTTGTAGTTTCCTTTCAGAGACACGGCTAGCGTTGCTGCCTTCATCCCACGCTTTCCCCTTGGCACTTCTCGTCGCGAATGCGAGGACGCTGATTCCCTCCCACCCAACTCAACAGCATATCGTGATCTCTTCTAGCGGCGTCGTGAGTCTTGATATATGTATGATACCCCGCAATGAATCCAATTGCTACCGCTCGTCACGTTCTCAGGCAGCTAGCTCTTATCTCGGCTTCTGGTATGTTGTGCCTTAATCTAATTATAATCGGATTTCGACAATCCCGCTAATTATAATTCGTCCGTACAGTATAGCCAAGCGAGGGGTCGTATGCTTTTCTTGCCTATTATTATTCTTGTCCTACTTACTTCCAAGTTTCTCCGCTAATATTGGCCTCCTCGCGTATCATCGACGACACCCCTTGGATCATGTCGCCAATTCACCCAATTCTCGTTAGCTTCCGAAGTTCGTGATAGCGTTGAAAGTGCGCCTTAACTGTTAGCTAACATGCCGTTGCTCACGCGCTCACGCTCCAATCAGTTCCACCAGGTTTCACACCTTGCCGCCACCAAGAACGTTCTTACTAGATCGTGATGCAGCACGGCTCTTATTCAAACGGCTCTCCGAGGACTGTTCTGATTCTCACACTCGACTGCGCACCCTGGTGACTTCTCTCATTTAGTTGCTCAATCCCTTCCGGCTATGACGGCGAACATGTTTGTAGGTTAATCACTCGACTGCAATCTTTATGAAACTCTTTACCGCTTGCGCAGATTGCTTAAGATCGTTTGTTGTGTAGGTGATCCTTTGTCTGAATATTACGAGACGGCTTTCTGGTTTTGTCGTATCATAACTGTCGCACTTCTTTCATTCACACGACAGGTTCCTCTGTCATGATCGTCTCAGTCAGACTGTCACTCGTTATCACTCGCCAAGAGACCTGTCTGAACGATCTTCACGAGATGGAGTCAATTTGTAGGACATCCAAGCTACCGTTCAATTGATGAAGACTGCTTACTCTATGGTCAAAGGATGACCTACCAGCTATGCTCTTCATGGGAGCCAACTCGCGCATCTCTTGGGGAAACACCACACGCCGACAGTTGATACATCCCTCTACCAGTCTCCACGCCGTACGTAATCTTCCCTTTGCATTGCAATCCATCGCTTATTTCCCATCTTCCGTTGCTGCTCGCCATCGCTGTTGACCGTTGTCACGATCAACATGGTTACACTGACCTACCATTTAAATCTCGCGCTCCTTCAATATTTAGCGGGCACTTGATTCGGTCAACTAGCCATCAGTTCCGTTCCGGTTTCGTTCGACTCGCAATAAATTGAAAGTTCTGATTTCTACGCTTCTCACGCTGACTGCGCATCCATGAGTCCCAGGTCCCTAACCTAATCATCATCTGCTGACGCGCTGACAGTTTATCCTATCTTCGGACTTGTCATTTCTCGTGCTGCCGCCTTCCGGCTTCGCTTATTAGTATGTCTCTTCTCTCCCGAACCTCAGACCTCGATCTTGGCCTTAGTTTCGACCACACAATAATTCGCCTGTCTCAGGCAGTCTAGACTCGCTGGTGTCTAGCAGCCGGCAGGATGTTGACAGCCCAGGTTATGTTCGGGCTCTTTTCAAACCGGATCGTCCATTTAGTTTGGCGAATCAGATCTGGCCTTCCTACGGTCTCTTTTGTTATCAGTACGGCCCACTCAATGATTATTTCGGCTCTATGCTGGCTAGGTCGTCACCGCCATGGTGTCCATTCCGTTATGTCGACGTCGTTTTGGAATCGTCGCAGATGCTGCCGGCACAACTGAGGAGGCCATACGCGGATGATGTGCTATATATCCCGCTGAATCACTTGAGCCTTTAATGAGTTCGCCGTTCAGCCGGTTCGGTTATCCCACAGATCAACGACATGAATCTGTTATGTCTCCAGCGTGGTTCCGTTCCATTCATGTGAGTTCTCTTCTCCCGAAATGTCCATGAAATCATCTGATGCACTCACCGTCAAGCAGAGATGGGTGACTTAGCAGCTGTGGTGATGTCCTATCTTTCTGACCCATCTACGAAGACCCAACTGCGAGCTATCCGTCTACATCGACAACTACTTTGCCCTTGTTCCCAGATTCTGACGACGGCGTCTCCAAACGCTGTTGCTTCATTCACGGCCTTCGTGCATTGGCAAGTCCCTCTAACCAACGTTGATGACGCACATCGTCCCTCCGTCATTGGCCTATTGCGGAAGGCGATGAAGCTGGAGATCCGTTCGATCCTGAGTGATCGGCTTTCTCGCGTTCCCGGGATTTCACCTAACCATCCTCTGCAGATCTCGTTTCTGGGTTCGCCTCTGAGTCACGGCAGCGGTTGGGTACCCATCGAGATTCGCGTCCTAGTACCCCAATGCTGTAGGATACATCGGCTGTTTGTCTAGGGTGAATTAGCTGGCAATGTCATTCTCCCGAGTCCCTGCCGATGAGCTCGCCGACCTAAGGATCCAACGTGTGACTTCGCTCTCCCTCCCCGGGTCCTTAGCCCCTCGAGATTTAGCGAATTCCTCACACCTTCCCGCGGTAATACGCCACTGTAAATCTCCTCGAGATGCGTATGTATGTGGCTGATACGTGACACCAGCTTCGTCCATTGAGGGTGCCAGTCGGGGATATGGTCTTCATTGCGTCTCTTGGGCCGTCTCCGCTGGCCTCTTTGCCGTCGAGAAAGCTCTAGCATGTCGAAAATTTTAGCAAGACCGACCACCGCTTCTCAACCGAGCCAGCAATATTCCTGAAGCTATCCTATCCTAGGACCTCCCCTGTTTCCGTGTCAGATTGGAATTGAGACGGTACGATAACCGCTAAATTTGATAACGCTGATTCGACTGCTGCGGTTACGCGGTTCTCAACTGGCATCAATGGACGGCGTCCATGCATAGCGCTCAATACAGGTACAACATTAATTCAGTCTCTAACAGTCCATCCGTATCCAGCGAGCTGGCAGACTTAAGGATTCCTGGCAGATGAGTGGACGGACCGCCGCATCAGAAGATCAAATTAGTCGCTTCGGGAACAGAGAAATAATCTACATATTACGCGGTAAGGGTATCCTTTCCCACCTCAAATGAATCCTTGTTGAAAAGGAGAATTTGGACCCAGCCCCGCGGTCAAGGATTGCTCATCGTACCTCGATGATGTCGGAGCCTATAGGACGCGAACAGAGCGGTCGAGATGGCTGCCCAAGTCGTAAGGTGGAACGTGTATCTTCAGAGGATGAGTCAGACGATGTCCAAGAATCTCCTGCGAGACGGTATGATACTCACGGTCGATCGACAGTAATTCTCTTGACGGTCAGAGAAGACTCAGCATCTTCGTATGACAGAGGCGCACAGAACTGGCACGGAAAGTGCTCAACAGCGACGCCCTCTCGTGGCTACCATTTCACTGAAAGCACAAAGCAGGGTTGAGGATCGGCCCGCATCAATGCCTAGAGTATAATTATAAGAAAAGGTGAGTCGTCCTGGTCAACCTAGCGCAGGAGGACATTTACCAAGTGACTTATTCCGATGATCCAGACCAATCCATTTCGAACTAGGAGGTAGATAGCGGTGTGGGTCCACCACATTCCATCGTGGAGGGTTGGTCGGATTCCTAGGGTGTGGTATTCGGACAAAAGGAAATCTTCAACGATTTTTTTCGAGCCTGAACGCAGGGCGTAGTTTGGGCAGATTGGTGGCGTACATACAATAGCTCGCGAACCGGAAAGCCGAAGCGAATGGCCTAGATCAGCAGCGTGAGCTTGAACGTCTGGTGGCTGGAAGGGAAATGCAAGGTCTTGCATAGGATTTGTGTACGAGTGATATTACTATGCTATAGCCAAATGAAAATATGTGAGACGGTGGTGGTGAAAGATGATAACTATGGGCGCACGAAGAGAGTTGAAACCAGGATGATAACGGCCGTCGACCAAAATGCATCCGCATCCTTTGGAAGACCTGAGTTGCGCCCAGTCTAACAGAGTTAACGACTATAAACTCTGAATTAGCATGCTATGAAGCAGGAGTAGAAAGAAGGAATAACACTCACCGGCCAAACCAAGTTGTCGAGCCAACGAGATGCGCTCTATAGACTACAGGCTTTACAGCACCAAGAACACCCTCCTCCCCCTTCCTCGTATCGCGCATCACCATCGTGGTACACGCTACGAAGGCTCCAGGGATGCCCATCGTCTCGACCAACATACGAAAGACCGATACCGACTGGGGCTCTCCGACAGAGCAAAAAGAACGGCACAAACGGCCTTCATAAGTTATGGAACGACCAGGGTGATGGTCAGCAGTACTACGGCCACGGATTTCCCAGAAAGATATGAGGCTACATCCGCCGCAATACCTGCCGGCTTCAGCGCCATCCGAGGGTGAAGACAGCCGGAACGTCCGCTTTTCTGCGATTTGTAGCTCGACGTTGGTGCTTCGGCAGGACGAACCACGCGAAGACAGTGATGGGGATGACAAGGATAGCGAATAGGCAAGGAACTGCAAATAAGCACCATCAGTAACCAACGACGCAAAAGGGAAAATCGCTGACGCACCACGTCCGAGATATATGGGGTGTCAGAATGCTCGGCAATAGTGAGTCCGATAATCCCACTAACGGCACCTGCAAGGGAGCGCAGGGCGTACGGGAACGGAACATTCATAGCAGCACCTGGTTAAGAAACGGAAACATAAGAAAGCGAAAGACGGAGATAGCTGATAGTCACCCACCGGTACCTTGAAGTGCGTGGAGATGATATCCATGACGGGACACACGCTAGCAGCCATTGGTATGCTAAGCAGCCCAATCGTATGAAGATTCCGACGATGAAAACCGACTTGGGAAGACGGGTTCTCAGATACCAGCATAAACGTGCTGAAAGCTAGCGCGTAAGCATCCATTTGAGGGTTTTGGGGGAGAATTTTCCAACCCAGAAGCATAATGGCCGTAAGCTGTTTGGGCAAACGACGACAAAGGAGGGGGGGATCATAGTCTCACCGATGGTAGGGAAATGGGGGCAGTGTTGGCGTTGAAGATGCCGAAGAACTGGACTAGGTAGGCTTCAACCACCCCCGTAGATTTTTCCCGTCCGTCCATCCTTTCAGTATCGACACCATCTTGACGGTCTGAACTTCGTTGGTTCACGAACGGGTGCTGACGGTCAGTGGGCGTCGGGCTGGGGATAATGGCTAGGGCTGAAGAAGGTTGGGATTTAAAATTATTACCGGTCAGAGGTTCCGGAGAAAGGTCACATACCACGGAAGTCATGAATTTTCGTGGAAAGATGGACGATGAAAGGCAGGAGGGCATGGACAACGCAGACAAGGGACAGTCCGTTCGGCTGTTGGCTGGGATACCTGAAGAAGAAATCAGGTGCGGGGAGGAGATGAAGAGGATACGACGAAACTTCCAAATCCACACCAGGCCAATCCCGAGCTATGGCAACCTCTACGTCAAAGACGGCCGAATGGCGCTACTAATCCAGCCAACGACGATGTCCTTATCCAAGAAAGCCTTGACTTCAGTCCACGCTTCCGAGGAGTGGTTCGAGAGTCATGCTGAAGACTATCAATCAACTTCAGCAAGCGACAATTAGCGGCTCAGACCGACACTTACAGCAGTTCTGTGCAGGAAATCAAAGCACAGAAAAAGGTATGGTTTCAAAACGACGAGGATATTGCTCCCAGGCGCAGGCAAAGGGATGGATGGAAGCGTAGAGGTATGAGGAAGCGAGTCAACATCTATTGAGTAGAGGCTAAGCTGGTCGGCCGTTTTGCTGAACACTTATTCTGTATATAGGCGTCAATATAATCACAGAGACGCAGGACGCCGCACTTGCATGTAGATGATACGCCATGGTTAGATCATGATGGTGGGGCGGAAAAGAGCGGCACACATCGCCAGTAAATAAGCGCTACACGGGGCCACATGATTGCAAATACGTGCCCGCTTTGTATCTGCCTCGGTGGCTCAGTGGTAAAGCGTCGCACTCGTAATGCGAAGATCCCTCGTTCGATCCGGGGTCGAGGCATTGACATACAAGAGATTGAATGCTCCTTTTTGGCCCAGTCCGCATTACACAGAATGCGCGGAAAATTCGGGGATTATCCTCAGTTTATTTATTGCGGCTGCCTCCGGCAAGCGTCAACTGACTGGCAGTAGGGAGACACTACAAAACAACACAGAAGATCTATGGCTCTCCGCACTGTAGGCAAGGCGAAGTCCAACAAATTGGGATCAAACCTCCAAACCAATACGGGGAGTCGGAGACATCCAAGGGGTAGGGTTTCTGCGCAGAATCGACGTTGTAGAAGCGCTGCTGGAGGGAAACTTCGGTAATATGGGAAACGAGAAGGGAAAAAGGACATACCGTAACGCTAATTAGAAGTACGAGTCCGTCGCCGTCCCCACATCCCACCATCCGTCGCCTACGGTAACGCCGTCACCGTACTCGGCCACCTTCAGCTGCAGTCAGCTGGTACTACCGCAGTTGATATCAGGGCTCAAGCAAGGTTTTTCGACGTAACGTTGACCATCAGCTACGTGAGGCCGTCTTGGATGCTTCACGGCCGTTTCAGACGGCCTCTGTGAAGACCCTCGTTGCCATCGAAGTAATAGTGAGCCCAGGGAAGTATCATGGTGATAACGTAGAGGAGACTTGTAGAAGGCCAGGTAAGGGCGTGCGGATGCGAGCAAGTCGAGGTCTCATGTTAACTGCGGCAGAGATAGCGGCTGGAGGGAGGGGCATGGGAGGATCGAACGACGACGGCGTAACAGCGACGAAAGGCCAAGAGTCTATTGAGGTAGAGTATTGGACTATGGTTGAACGGTGAGTACTTGAGTGCGAGTACTCTGAATGAAGCTTGAAGCTTGAAGCTTGGTGCGAGAAAGTGCAGCCGCAATCTCAGGATTTGGTACGAAGGCGGGAGGGAGGGGTGTCCGAAGCCGACGCTGAGGCGAATTTGCGGTACCAACTTGAACGAGCGGATCGGACCAAGCGGTGGCAATAAAGCCTGACCAGCCTTTGGTATCAAGAGAGAACAGAGCGCCGTCTACGAGTTGAGTTGAACGAAGGAATCAGTGAATAGGCGGAAGAAATCAACATGAACTACAGCTACTCACCGCCATTGGGACCCCTTCATCAGTACCATGACCCCGCAACCTCAGTTAGCTAAATCCCATCCCCATCAATGCCAGAATCCTCTTCGGTGACGGCGGTCGAGATTTGTTCTACGGTAGCATTGATTTGCCCGCATCAGAGAAGACGAGGAAGAGTTTCAAGTATCTCGAAGGTTGAGGGAGATAGGCGGCTCCGGAGGCGCACAATAACTGCTGAAGCAGCCTAATAGATGCAGGCAAAGCGAGAACGACGGCCGAACTGATGCACGACGATGTGGTTGAGGTTGAGGAGGACCGGCGCTTCTGAGCTGTCACTGCATATCTTAGCGCCCACCTCCTGCTTCTAACCATCAAAGCGTACTGGCATCACCGCCTGGCCTCCACTCTGTACTAGGATATTCGCTTGGGACGACTTGTCTGAATCGACGTCTATAATTACCATGCTGTACGGACCGCCAAAAACATATATCCATTATCAATAATCAATAACCCTGTGCTTCACGCTGTGTTTCGGATTTCGAATACGTCTACTCCAATGTAAGTATTGTCACTAGTAATATTGCTTTCCTTTCAGCTCACGAACTTGTTGAAGTCCTGTACCCATCTGATCCACTTCTGATCTCTGAGATCTGACCCTCCGTCAGTTCGGGATACCTCAGTTGGGCCCATCAACTGAGCCGAGGCGTGGCATAGAACATCAATGCATCACCACCGCCTTCGTTGAGACGCGGAACATATTCTATACGTACACTACAGCTCGACTTCTGACAAAGAAGCATGGTGAGCTCACATCTCAACACCCCTTCGAATTTCTGATGATATCGCCCTTCAACAGCACGCAATTTGCTCTACAACGCATACTTGCGTCTCGTCTCAACCCACCACTGAGATAGACGCTGGCCTGTGTATCATTCGGCAGACTGACTCCTTCTGTCTGCGTAAGTATATATATACGCCACTCCTCCCTCGATTTGCCCAGCCTATCCTACTCTCCCTGATACACGATCGGAATAATACTAAACTAGCTCAACCGCTAGACTTTCGCAATGGTGAACGCCCCGGACCCGCTCGCTATCTCCAGTGCCGTTTTAGCCTTTCGAGACGCCGGAGGTCGTATTAAGGACTCCATCGACATCGTGAGTCCGTCCTTCGAGCCATTCTGTCTTTACTTTCAATTTCCTGATGGCTTCGTCTCGTAGATCAGTCAAAACCGGCAGCGCTTGCGAGACCTGGCTAATGACGCGCTTGAAGACCTCAATGCGCTGTTCAATTTTACCACCATGCACGGGGAGCGCATCGAACGGAACGCACCAGAGCTCAAGGAGTCGGTGGAGGGGTTGTCCAAGTTCGTCTCCATTCTCGCACCTCGCTCTCTCTTCCCATATATCTTTCTTATTGTATCATATAGTCAACTGTATCATGTGGCGTCACGATGCCAACACCTCGCTCAACAACAATCCCAATTGCTAGAAGATCAGGACGGGCCGCCTAAGAATAACGATACGAAAGGAAGAATGTCTATGGCGGACTCGACGTCGTCAGTTTTACGTAGGGTTCGACGAGGCTTCAAAGCATGGCGAGAATCGGGGGATATCGAGACAGAGCTCGCGCGTCTCAAAGAGCTCACTCAGCAATGTGTAGCCCGTTTTCTGGTTCGTCTGTTTCGTTATCATAATTCTTCGTATATGCATAGCTTATGGAGGAGAGTGTAGATGTGTACTTCAGCGCGGAGCGAAGTGATCCTGCGCAGCTCACGAACGGGATACCAGGATCGCCTCCTCACCATCGGCACCGGCACTTCCACCGAAGTTGATTCCGAGTTGCTTGGTGCTGCGAACCCTCTTGAGCACTCAGGCTCTTTCTCAGCGACAACGACAACAACAACTCCGACACACCGTGACCCACGCCGCCCCTTCCATTCCGCTTCTCGGGCCCGTTCCGCTTACCACTACCCTGCGCATCCTCCATTCCCATTCTCAGGCCCCGGCCCTGAGTCAACAACAACGAGAGACAGAGATAGCGGCGGCCGCTGGTCCCGCCGTGACCGCGACCACCACATGCGTTTCCTGCATGAACGGCTCGCGGCGTGGGCTGCGGTGCATCAGCAGCAGGGTATACTGGTTGAGGGTGAGCCTAGCTCGGCGCATATTGAGGAGATTGAGGTTGGGGGGCCGGCTGAGGATGTTGTTGATGTTATTGCCACCGCCGCCACTACCACCACTGCTGATGTGGGTGACGGTGACGGCGATGGGGACGGTGAAAATGTTGGTAACAGCGGTAGTAAAGGGGGGGAGTGGAGCCTCGTGCAGGTGGGGATCGCGGTGTGATTTGCAGTGGAGGTTGTGACGCTGAAGCAGCGCCGAGGCGAAAAGTTAGTAGAATTCAAGGCGGGAATTCCGTATTCAAGTTGGAAATTGCCGTGTAGACTTCGGTCAGCGATCTACCCCTTCTTCTAGATCTCGCAGACATGGTATATATATAAAGTAGGCCTAAAATGTAATAATTGACCGGTTAATTAAGCACCAACGAAGATGAATTTATGAAAGCCAGGAAACCAAACTGCGAAGGTTGAGTGAGATAGGCCGCTCCGGCGACTCCTGATAACTGCTGAAGCAGCCTAATAGATGCTGTCAAAGTGAGAACGAGCCCGAATTGAAATTTGCTCTTGTCTTCCTCCCAACCTATATCACACCGCGATCCCCATCTGCACGCTGTCGCCATCATTTTCACCGTCGCCGTCACCCACGTTAGCAGTGCTAGTGGCGGCGATGACATCAACATCCTCAGCAGGCCCTTCAATCTCCTCAATATCCGCCGAGCCCTCAGTCTCAACCAGTATACCCAGCTGCTGATGCACCGCCGCCCAAGCCGCGAGTTTTTCATGCAGGAAACGCATGTGGTGGTCACTGTCACGGCCGGACCAGCGGCCGCTAGGTCTGGTTGTTGGTTCAGGTCCTTGGAAGGGAGGATGTGCGGGGTAGTGGTAAGCGGGGCGGGGCCGAGCAGCGGAATGGGGGTCACGGTGTGTTGTCGTTGTCGATGTGGCTGATAAGGAGCCTGAGAAAGAGCCTGAGTGCCCAAGATGGTCCGCAGCACCAAGCGACTCGGAATCAGCTTCGGTATCGCTGCCGATGCTGAGGCGTCGATCCTGGTACTCTGTTGGTGAGCTGCGCAGGATCACCTCGCTCCGAGCTGATGTACACATCTACTCTCCGCGGTAAGCTACGAATATAATTGCATATAAGAAGAATGATGATAACGAACCAGAAAACGAATAACGCATTGGTGGGTGAGCTCCTTCAGACGTGCGAGCTCTCTCTCGATATCCCCTGATTTCCGCCACGCCGTGAACCCTCGGCGAAGCCTACGCATAATCGACGACATCGAGTCCGTCATAGATAGTCTTCCTTTCGTATCGCGATTCTGCGGTGGTTCGTCCCGCTCTTCTGGCCATTGGGATTGTAGCTGAGCGAGGCGTTGGCATCGTGACAACACATGAATCAGCTGACTGTATGAATTATAATAAGAAAGATATATGGGAAGAGAGAGCGAGGGATTAGAATCCGCCAAGCGACCGTGATAGAGAGGGGTGACGAACTTGGACAACCCTTTAACCGACTCCTTAAGCTCTGGCATCAGCAAAAAGGTGGTCCCCTGATGGCGCTTGTTAGGCTGGTCGTCCTGGTGGTCGACTGATTAGTGACTAATCAGAGGTGTATAAACCGTGGGAACATGACTATTAGCTTGTATCGCGCCCAACATTGGCGGCTCTTCAACATGGCCCACATCAGTCCCACATCCTGCTTCCTTGGCCCTTGTACCACTCTTACTGGGTAGGGCGCATGTTGGCTCGTATCGTGCTAGCCCGCAGCAGCCTGACTTGTCGGTGACAAATCCAACTCCAGTGTTTTCTAAACCCAGTCAACCCTCCCAATCTCGGTCTTGGTGAAGACTTAGCGCGATGCTAGCCTCCAACTTACTTCCGCCTTCCCTTCGAGCGTTGCCCGACACAATCCAAACAAAACAAAACACCGCGCCCGTATATATAGCTCCCTGCCGTCCTCGTCCCTCTTGACTCAGAACCACGACTGTTCTCCCGTCGCCGACTTCTGTTCCCGCCAGTACCCACCCCTCTCGCACCCCGAAACATGCTAGACACTCTATCTTAGGATGCATTCACCAGGAGCTCACAAATATGTTATCAACGCGGTCTGTATCTATGGTGAGTCCTTTTTTCGAGCATGTGATGGGCACCCCCACACCGCGACCTCCCCACACATAGTCGTTCATACTGTCAGGTGAGTTAGAGGTGACTATATGCGTACCTTGTTGACTATTTTCATCCTTTCTGTTTCTAGCCTCGATGTTCTCAATCATTGGAGGTGTCCTGGTCGCATTGAATTGGGTTATGTAGGGGTACGTGTGCTCTTTGCACCTTGCTGCTTTCTTAGCTCATCATGCTCAATGAGATACCGCAAATTTGTTCCGCCACCACTCCTCTTTCCATCAGGCTTCGACATCGTCAACAAACCTTATGCTCCTTCCCTGATACGAAGCTCGACATTGATTCTACGAACACTCAGTTCGCATGTGTTGCTGTTGAGGGTAGTAATACATTTACGTCAATACGAATGTGCGCATATATTATCCGTAAATAGAATCAACATTATTGCTTTAAACCATATTACCTGATGGCCGATGATTTGAGCAAGTGACTGTAAAGTAAACCTGGTGTAAATGTCACCGAACTGCTTCATTTGCTCAGTGTGGCGGGCGTTACAGATCTCATCAGAATGACCAATGTCATCAGCACGGCGAGGGTTACAGTGACTGGCGAAAACCGTTACTCTCCTGTCAGGCCTTAATTAGGCGTGCACTATAACGCTAAGCCTTGTAGTGTCTGGTGGCACTAATAGTGGCTGGTGTGGCCTAATTTGCCCTCCGCCAGGCAACTTGCGTTTTGCTGATGGGCGCATTCCGTTCGATGCTCTCTCCATGCATGGTGCAAAAATTGAACAGTGCATTGAGGTCCTGAAGTGTGTCGTCAGCCAGGTCTCGCAAGCGTTGACGATTTTGACTGATCTGCGACACGGGGTAGTGGTAGGTGGGGCGAGGACGAGAAGCGGAGGGAAGAGGGGGGCGAGTCGTTGTTGAGAACAAGCGCTCGAGACGGTTCGCAGCACCGAGTAATTCAGAATCAGCTTGGCCGAGGCTGGGGAGTCTATCGTGGTGCTCTGTTCGTGAGCTGCGAAGGATCGCTTCGCTCCGCGCAGCCGTGCACATCTACTCCCCCCTCTGTAAGCATATGAATGATGATAATGAAACGGACGAACCAGAAAACGAGTAACGCATTGGTGGGTGAGCTCTTTGAGACGCGCGAGCTCTGTCTCAATATCCCCCGATTCGCGCCACGCCTTGAACCCTCGTCGAAGCCTACGCAAAAATTGGGGTTGTAACTGAGCAAGGTGTTGGCATCGTGACGACACATGATACAGCCGACTATTTGATATAATAAGAGAGATGTAGGATACAAGAGAGCGAGGAATGAGCGTGGGCAAAAGCAACCGTGACAGAGAGGGAAGACGAACTGGCACAGCCTCTTCACCGACTCGGTGAGCTCCGGTGCATTCCGTTCGATGCTCTCCCCGTGCATGGTGTAAAAATTGAGCAGCGCATTGAGGTCTTGAAGCGCGTCGTCAGCCAGGCCTCGCAAGCGCTGGCGGTTTTGACTGATCTACGAGACGAAACCATCAGTAAATTGAAAATAAAGAGAAAATGACTCGGAATAAGGATAACAAACGGGTCCGGGGCGTTCACCATTGCGGAAGGCCAGTGCCTGTGCTAGTACTGTATTATTCCGACTGTGTATTAGTAGGATGAATAGGGTAGAGTGATTAGAGGACAGGTCGGGGAGAAGTGATGCATATATACATCGCACACCGGAGGAGGAGTCAGTACGCGGAATAATCAACAGAGCTCAGTGGCGGATTGAGACGAGACTCGGACGTGAGTCGTAGAGTGAATTGTGTGCTGTTGAAGGGCGGTACCATCAGAAGGCGGATTCGAACGGGTATTGAGATATGAGCTCACCATGTTTCTTTAGAGCTGTAGTGTACATATAGAATATGTTCCGTGGGTGGCGGTGATGTTCTAGGGATAATGCCACGCCACGGAGAGTCAGATATCAGAACTGGGATCGTTATACAGGACTTTAAAAAGTTTGTGAGTCAAAAGGAAAGCAATATTACTAGTGAAAACTGACATATATCCAGGAGGACGGTACACAACGTGAGGCGCAGGGTTATTGATAATGTATGTACGTGCTTGGCGCTCCGTACAGCTGCAGCAGGAAATTATAGAGGTTAATTCTAATTCAGATCTACAAATCGTCGTACGAGAATATCCTACAAGTGGAGGGCGGTGGTGCCAACATCGTGGTTAGAAGCCGGAGGTGGGCGCCAAGATGAAAGGTCAGAAGCGCCTGTCCTCCTCAACCTCAAGCGCAACCACATCGTCGTGGATCTTGTCGGTTTCAATTCAAGGACAAGAGGAAGAGGCGAGGTGAGAAACGCATTGGAAGTTACCTCGTCGACCTGGAGGAGAGATCTATCGCGTCTTCTACATCTCGCGTCCTTGCTGTATCATTATGAACTAGATCTAAGATGTAATGTAATTGACCAGTTCGAGTCGAAGCACCAAGGAATATGAACGCCAGGAAGCGCTGCTGCCAACTGAACCGTGACCGGTGACCACGTGGCCGTATTTGGCTTCGAAGTGTGAGCTAAATAACGGCTCTCGAACCACGATGTCGCCCCACAGTCACCGCCATTATTAGCCCTCGAATATCCTAATTATGTGCCCGACACGTCTTTCATTTCGAATCGAGATGCAGGTAATAGACTCTCCAGCTAAATCTTCGCGCGTCCATCGTATCTTAGATCCCATATCTAGTACCGTTCAACCGATCTTGATCAGACCCAGCCCCAAACTTCCTCTCGTTCATGCCACGTACGCGTCAAATCATAATGCTTTATGTATATGAACTGTCGCGCTTGCTTTATACTATCCGTTTGATCACGATCAGAGAGAGTCGGATGATCGAGATCAAGACATCGTCTCAGGTGAGGAGCCAATTTTCCATCCTATCTCACCATCCCTTACCACGTCATACAGTATTTTCGTGTATGACACCGATTGTACTTCCGCCTCTCATACACGCCCCAACTGCGGCGTCCTCGTAATCGAAATTGGAGCTAGTAATTGAGAGGCTCGATATTACAATGCTCCTAATCAGGTACTGTTAGCTATATCTTCGCCTCAGCAAGCCTTTGATAAGCTCATGGAAAATATCCAGTCAGGGGAAGAGGTACATAGTCCTATCCTCCAACGTCGGCCCGTTCGGAGTTTGGCCGGAATTTTCCTTCTTCGTTCTGGAGTTGATTAATGATTAGCCACAACTTCATACATACCGCCCTCCTGCGCAGTGGACGGTGCACCCAGTGGCCACCCATATGCCGGGCGACATGATGTCTAGTGGCAAACCGCCCGACGCTCTGATGGATATCTACGAAGATACAAGCGAATCCGTGGCCCAAGAGCGGGGATGACCGAGCCTTTGATACTTTTCATACGGTCCTGGCAAGTACTCCATCCTTTATCGTATCGAACTGCATTGAACCGTTTCCCCAGATCTCGCTGGTCTGTTCCTAACTTGCTCTCGATTCTCTGAGCTTCGATATTAGTTTACATTTCGCAGTTTTTTCCCTCGAATTATTGAAGTAAACTCCGTCTATCCCCACAATTATATTGCGCTTATCCATCGTCAAGACTTTTCGTCGATTTCAGGTCTTTCTGGCGTCCTGATGTGGCCGTTGCAGTGGCGTTAGGTCAAGACTCGGTTTCCTATTCCAATATTCTTCTGGGTATTACTTAGTCAGAGTCCGTTCCGAGTACGTCTATTCTCAGCCTTTCCTAAATCTAACACATAGGGATTTTCGCCGACTAGTTCCTTGGGTGCGGATTCGTTGTGTTCTACACTTAACGTCTAACATTAACGTCTAGCGGTACTGAATTGGGGTGGCCCGTGGCCCGTTGTGAGGGGCTTCATCATCGGTGTTCAGGACTCGGTCAAGATTGATGGCGGTACGTGTTAGGCTTACTCTCTCTACGCTATCTCTGATGCGCCCGTTAGTCCCTCACCTTCCCATCGGGCCTTCGGCATGTCGCCCACGGTGGCGAACTGAAAAGTGATGGCCCTAAGCACCTTGGTCTGTTCAGGGAGCGTATGTGATTGGTGTAGCGGACTAGTATTACCAATATTGACAAGGACGTCGTTAACAAAAGGGTCAGTAATTAGCTATAACTCTGGGGGACTATCTCGCTATGTAGAGCGTGTATGTACATATATACAAGTATGGACGCAACGATAGGGTATTGATATATACAGTGTTTGCAGTTCTTCGGCAAAAAAGTGACGGCTTGAGGGAATGATGCGAGAGCGCGTAGGTGATATGATAATGTACACGTTCAACGTCCAAGAAATTATAATTGATGTTCGTCTCGGCCTCGTTCCAAGATAATAGGCAAGATACTCAGTAGGTATGCCAACATTCAAGATCTAGGGGACCGCATCAATGCGCAGGACAGCGACATGGAATACGAATACTGACTCACTTCGAAATCATCGCAAGCTCAAAAGTCAAGGAATCTCCGCCATCGTGATAGCGGATCTCTTGAACCATCAGAGGCATTGGCTTCGGAATAGAGAAGCGCAGTATGAACGGTCCGGAAGTAGTTATTCTCGATTCATCGATTATTTGAACACGAGCGGCACGGTCACGGTCAAGCTGACTCGGAGTCGGAGTCTCGTCATTGTAAGACTCGGAGGTCATCTCGACATCTTCGTCTTCAGATGGTAATACTGATTGTTGATGTTGATTCAACGCCTGTGAAAAGAGTCGGTCAGAGCCACAGTGTCTGTCGCGTTCCAACTCCAAGAAGGGAGTAATATCAGGGCAATCGTACCAAGATCTGACGCGGATGGCTCGCCGTGTTGCCGCTGATCACGAACAGCGCGTTTGGGTTTGCTTCCGGTGTCATGCTCTGGCCCTGATGAAGAAAAAAAACGCGCTTTAATTCCCCGGATGCGAAGGGATCCAAACACGTACCTGGTGGTTATGATGATAATGATGCAGACGAACACCCGAGTTTGAGGGCCCCGTCGCGCCCACTACTGGCAAGCCCTCCATGAGCGTTGATGTTCGCTGATCGAAATGTAGCCTCGCAGTGTTGGCGTTGGCGTGTCCTTCCATAGCTTTCGTTCAGGCTAGTATAATAGAAAGGGTGATGAGGGAGTCGTGTAGGGTGGTGTTGAACGAAAGACGTCGTAGGCTGGGGCGGTGGGCAAGAGGAGAGGGAGAGTCAGAAATTTGAGAGAACGTGGTTTGTTGCCTGTGAGCGTAGGAAGAGAAGGGGAGAAGGAAAGAAATTTGCGGGAAAAGTTGATGTCGTTAACGTTATCCCTTTTCTACAAAAACTCAGAAAGCATAATTACCAGGACAAACAGGTGCGTCAACAAACGCACCTCACCACACTTCTCAATGAGATCAGGGACTTCGTTGCATTTTGATCCTTTCGTGGGTCGTCACTCTGATATAACGGTGTTGGCTCTCACTTTGACATTAATACTACTGTCGGTGAAGCCAACGACAGTCAACGGCACCGACCATGACGAAGCAATCCAGCGAGCAGCTGCTAACAAAAAAGTAAGACTACAGCCGTCCGATGCTGTCACTACAGGATTCTGGCATGCTTCCTTCAGTTCCAAGGATACCTGCTCGCCTGAAAATCAACAATACGCGTCAGCATAGTCCAGTTCAGATCCAATAAAACCTTCAGGTTGGCGACACAATTCTCTGTGGACCAGCGAACTCGGACCAACTTCCATCAACGGAAGTGTTGTAGCTGTCACCTCCCCACGCTATATCAGCTGACGTCCTGGACTATGGACGTCTAGGGAGTACGAACCAAGGACGGTGTCCAATGCGTGCCATGGACGAAGATCACAAAGTAACTTTCTCTCAGGCTCCTCAGGCTGGCAGCGTGGCAAGCCCCTATCTTCGGTTTGATTCCGTTGTTCAACTTTCTTGTCCTGGTATGTTATCTTCATCTCTGTCCGTCCAGTTCGATATTTACCATCAATGTCGCAGCGCCGATCGGCAGTGCTCTCAGATGCCAATGGATTTCGCCCAACGCCCACAGACGGATTCCCATCCCCAACCTCCGCGATCCAAAAAGAAACCGAAACTCTGCTTCGAAACCACGTACCACCATCATCCGAGTCCCAACGGTCCAACGAGCCAAAATCGAAGCCGATTCTAAAAAAATCTTCGCATATCCAGTTTATCGCGCGACATATGATTCAGGGATTCCCTGAGCGGTATACGAGTCAGGATGCGAGCCAGCCGTGGCTGCTGTTCTGGACGCTGCAGAGTTTGAGTATCTTGCAGGTTGAGTTGGATCCTGGTAATCGACAGAGGTGAGCATCTCGACCGTGTTTCGACGCGTCATTCATTGTCGTATGGGTGATTGATTGATCGTGGATTTGTTTCGTGTTGGATATAGGGCGATTGATACCGTGTTGACATGGCAGCATCCCGACGGTGGTTTTGGCGGTGGGCCAGGTCAGGCTGCCCATCTTCTACCTACCTACGCGTCTGTATCTTCGCTGGCTATTGTTGGAAGACCTGGCCCGAACGGTGGTTGGGATCGAATCAACCGGTATGTCCCTCCAACCTCGTTTTCGTCTCCTTTTCTTTATCATTGACGCACCTTCGGTTTAGAGAGAAAATGTACGCGTTTTTCATGTCCTTGAAACAGCCGGATGGGTCGTTCTTGGTCTCGCATCATGGAGAAGTGGACGTTCGGTCTGTCGTTCAGTTCATTCTAGACCCAAACACTGTCTGATATCAACGTTCATTTTCAGTGGCATCTATTGTCTCCTTGTCACAGCCACCCTTCTCGACATCCTTACACCAGAACTCATCGAGGGAACGGCTTCCTTCATTGCATCCTGTCAGACTTACGAAGGCGGCTTCTCCTCATCGTCGTCATCGCCAACAACCTGTTCCGAATCTCCATCAACGATCCCGCCACCGGTTACCCTATTATCTACCCCGACCCAAAGAGCGGCCCTGGGCGAAGCTCACGGCGGGTATACTTTCTGCGCTGTCGCTGCATGGACCATCCTCCAGCCATTCTTGAATGCTTCACAAACATTCCCTGTGCATTCCGAACCATCCTCCTCTTCCGGCTCTCATGATCAACCACCACCGGAACTGAATATGAAGTCCCTCCTTCGATGGCTCGTCCAGATGCAAGGGTCCGCCATGGAACTTGGCGGATTTCGTGGCCGAACGAATAAGTTGGTTGATGGTTGCTATTCGTGGTGGGTCGGGGGGACATTTAGCTTGCTAAAAGCTCTAGGGATTAACCCGACTTCTTCCTCCTCTTCAAATCAAGACGACGCAAGAGTGTCATCACACCAATCGACACACAGGAATGATGATAGCGTTGGTCGAGATCCAGACTTGGATTGGGATGATATAGATGGTATATCGCCTTTGCTACGATTTCGATCCAATACCTCCCAACTCATATCAGATTTCTCGCAGACGACCTATTCGATCGTGAAGCGCTACAGTGCTATATTCTCTATGCCGGTCAGCATCCTGATGGAGGCCTTCGAGACAAACCGCCGAAGTATGTATGTCCGTGACATCGTCCATCCTAATCACCCGTTCACACCTCTGCTCTCTGCACGTTCTAGGCGTCCTGACGCATACCACACTATGTATTGTCTTTCAGGCCTATCCTCGGCCCAGCATTGCGTCGTCCCATCCAATGCTCGTAGAGAGCGCATCTTGTCAGCTTGGAAATCTGATGATCGTGGTAAGTACGTCATGATTCCTTGAATGCAGCCACCATTAATCTCCTCGACTTCAGAACGATTTGGTAGCCTTCGTAAAGAAGTCTTTGTCAATTCCCTCTCCTGGGCCGAAGACGAGAGCCAATCCAAGTTTGTCGGCGGCTCGTCCAATCGAGTTGTACGTACTACTCTGTCTACTACTCATTCACGTTCTTCGCCTGCCTCTAACAACGCTTTCTTTATGTTCTTTTTCCCGCTTTTTCCGTACCTGCCTTATTTTAGAATGCGACGCACCCGATATTCAAACTGACCGTAACGCACACGGAAGCCATTATGGCTTACATCTACAAGCAGTCCCTGCCCCCTCGGTGATGTATTGTCGGGGTCAGGTCTGTAAGCCGAGCGAGGAGGGGAGCGTATTGAGCACGGCGGTCAATGAGGAAAGCCCACGCCTTGAGAGTGACGATCAGAAGAGCGTGATGGTTGCCAACGAGGGGTTGCGGAGTACGAGGATACATAGCAAATCGTCCAAGATAATAAGACAAAGTCATTGACGACTGCCCACATATCTGCATCGGCTCTCGCAACCTAGCTCTTAGTTATCATTCGTATGCATCGGTATTCACGCTCGAGGACCGATGGCGTATACCTCGCCCATTATAATGATTCAGACAAGTTATTTTACATACATATGTAAAATACATATCGTTTCTTTCACCGGAATGAAACGCCATTGGAGGGAACCTCCGCGTCAGACGGTTCCCTTCCTACGACAACATCAGCCTGGTGCAATCAGAGCTAAAAATGACATACGTGTTTTGCCTCCCTTTGTCCAGGAGCTGCTGTCTCGTCTTTCCCGCGTCCACCTTCCTCGCTGCATCATTGGATGTCTTGATGACTCCTAACACAGGAGCAACGTTAGCTTCGCGCAGCAGGCAGTTTAGGCAGAGGGTGGAGACGAACCTGGGGGGTTTTGCGGTTTCGGACCACCGTGCGTGGGCCTGGACGGCACCGATACGGGTATGCCTGGCTGGCGTCGTTGCACTGCTGGACGGATACGCCCCATGGGGCCCCCAGACTTTCTCAGCGGATGAGATGCGGGACCGGTGTGCATTCGCCTTCGGGAGCCTGGAGTTGACGGCGGTAGCTCTGACAGCTGTTCGAGGTATCTCCTAGTCTCAACGAAGTGCCGGGAGCTAATATAATGTGAAATAAATTAGTCAGACTCGGTGGTTCGTTCGTTCAATCACAAATTTAAGAAATAAGTACTGACTCGGACGTTGCATCCCGCGAGTCATCATGATGCGGATGATGATAACGACCATCTCGACGAAGTGGCAAGATGGCCGCGCGTGGACTGCGGGGCAGAGAGCCATATTCTTGCCACTCCTGATTCTGCTTCAAGTTACTGCGCGACGAAAGGTGATGATCATAACCGTCATCATTATTGAGGCGAAGCGGATCGGGATGCGCCGCTGTAAGGACTGAACGCGCTGAAGCCACAGCGAGGAAGCAGAGCAGAATGGTGGCGACGGCGGTTCTACCACAGCCTTGAAGAGAGACAATCATGTTTGAAAATAAGCGCAAAGGCGGAGATAGAAAGAAAGATTGGATGAATATCCTGGCTGGAAAATATGGAGCGTGATTAGAACAATGCAGCGGGTAGAGATAAAGAAAGAAAGAGCAGAGGAAGGGAAATGGCCTACCGATCCAGCACCGAAGAAATGGAGAAAATGAGAGTGAGAATAAGCAAGAGCTCAGGCCAGCTGAGCTAGAAAGTAGGAAGACTTGGAATGGGGGATCGCTCGAGCTGAGCAATGACAGACAACGAGCGATTCTTAGCTGCTTTTATACTGCCTACAGCCTGACACGCACCGGCGCAAGATTACGCGGATACCCTTTTGGTTTTGAGAGCGAGGGAACCTATGTCGTGTACTTCCGTTGAAGCCGATATGTAGCAGGCCAAAACGCTCAACCATCAGATCTAGAATGAGCAAACGACCGATCAATAAAATTCATTCACTGGCCGGTACGGATACGGGAACGGATGGACAATTACAAGAACGCCGGATGCGTCGGGCGAATTGTCATTATTGCGGTCGTGGAGGCCGGCTCCTCCATCATATCAAAATCTACGGGATGGACTAAAGGTGGTATCAAATCAGATGGTTGCAATGTGCACTGTACAGCGGGAAACATACTCCGTGCAAAGCTGATTTGCTCAGTCACCATTGGACGGCCACCAAGACGTGAGCAGCAGAGTTTCCAGAACACATGCGACCTTCGCCGGATGATAACGGATGGGGTACCAACTACAAGATGTTTCGCTTGGAAATGAAGGCACACGCACATTCGCAATATCCATTCAGCTATGATCCGATTGATTATTAGTTTGGCGTAAACCGACGTCAACTGAACGGGCCCGATGTCAATAGAGCTTAATGGTGTATCCTTCACTGATGATAAGAGTCAATTCTCAGACTCCATGTCAATTCCGTACGAAGTGCCGCGACCACGGAGGAAGGAAGGAAAGAACAGAGGCGCTTATGTAAATAGCGTTGGTCACGGAGTCGGATGAGGTTTCGTTTTCAATTCAAGAGATCGTAGCGGGGGATTCTCTCCGAGTGCCGGCCATATGCTGTTGCGACCTAAAATATTCGGCTCTATCAATATTCTCTCACAACGAGCACTGGATGGAAGGACACAATGCGGAAGAGGACAGTCCTGGAGACAGGATAGAGCGTGATACGCGTCAGAACGGGCCAACGATCAGCGAAATATATTGCAACAAAAGATGGACCGGCTTCTGGAATTTGTCTCAGAGACTGCCATGGGGATGCTGACCCGGGCAGAGTAAATCCCACTGCAAATAAACATCGATATCAGACGGTGTTGACAGACCGAGGATCTACTTCTCCATGATGCGAAACCAAGAACTACCCGTCCGGCTGTTTCAGGGATATGAAAAACGGGTACATGTCTCTCTAAATCGAGGGGGCGTCGATGATTAAGAAAAGGAGACGAAAACGAGGATGGAGGGACACACCAGTTGATTTGATCCCAACGATAGCCAGATGCGTTAATAAACGAGCACCATAGACAGGAACTGCGGGAAGGACTCGCGGAGGAGTCAATTCTTAGAGGGTGGGGATTGAGGGGAGAAACTGCGAGCGTGTCAGAGAAGCAATGACAAATTGGGTGGAGACCTCATACCTCATGATAGCAGGCTTAAGACTGAACCAGGCAAACCGAGTAAGAGGTCTCCAGAATCGACTACTGCATCTGCATGTAAAGGAGGATGTGCGTTGAGTAGGGAGCTGTGGCCCCATCACGTGTTGAACTTGGACCACAAATTCACGACAGTGGCTGGTCGTGTCGCGTCACGTCTCTTTATCCACTCCAACCACCCGTGCCACTCGAGCATCCTAATTGTTCTTCGTCTCTCTAATCACAATAGCAACAATAATGGCTGTGGACCTCGACGCTATTGACAAGCTATTTATCGAGGCGGACCGAAAGCGAGCAGAAACGGACTTACTGTTCGGAGGAATGTCTCGATTTCCATCAAGCCGACCATCCCCAGATCATGGTCCTTCGGAAGGGATGGGCGTTAAGGCCGCTGAAGCGCCTGTACCATCGTACGACGACGTCAATATCCTGCTTCGTTTCGCCAGGAAGCCCATTCACCCCAAGCCTATTCAGTCGAACGCTGGTAAAACCGGGGATAAACGAAAGGGAAAGAAGGCAGAAGCGCTAGCTGATACGGCGGACAAGAGCCTCGCATATACAGGCCTTACTAAAGCTGAAGAAGAGGCCGTGGACATCTTGTTGAGTTTGTCCAAGCCGGTCAACTTCGCTACCGAGGAGGGTGTTCGACCGAATGTGGCAGATAATACTAGCAGTGGAGGTGCAGAGATCACCGGCCAGAAGAATGTTGGAAAGAAACGCAAAGTGTTGGCAGAGGGGAGAAGGGAGATGGCTAACGCGGGCGAAGGACTTGATAAAGAGAGACCAAGCAAACGTCTCAAGGAGTCCATCAAAATACGAATTCCTCGAAGGCAAACGCAAGCGAAGCCAGCGCCAGAAGCAGAGGCTGGCGCATCGACAAAACCGACGAATCGACCTAAGAGGCGGCGGGCTGCATCGAGGAAGGCTCATTAGATGACTTCACAGGTCGCAAAGCGCCACGGCTGTTCCGTTTCCTAAATATTTGTTCGCATTTCATTCATCGCATATCCTTGCACAGTTCTATATGTCATATGCTTCAGAATTCAACAAGGAAACTTAACAATCAGACCGTACTTACGCTTGCATACTAGCACGATGAACCAAACATCAGAATGCGGTTGGGGGCTTCGAGACACTAGGATCGACAAAACCACGGAGCGAAGTTGCGAGTGCGCCTGAGTCCGTTGCTGGTTGCTGAGGTGCAGAAATTCTCATACAAGGAGGAATTTTGTACATGCAACCGCATGGCAAAAAGAGAGCAAACGAAAAGCCGGAGGGACGAGCTGGTCTGAGTTGCGGTGCAAGACAGTAACAACTTTGACGAAGGGGACGCAAGCACAGCAGCCAAGTTCGGACCATTATAAAGCTTTAAAAACCTCCATCTGGGTCGCGGTAGGGATATTCACTGAGCACAGGCGTCCAAGTCGTACGAGGGCGGCAGCAGGGCAGCTGGAGGTCTCGAACGAGGAAGTGAGCACCGAGAAAAGGAAATTGAACTTTCTCACACTCACGGAGACGCGAGAGAGATAAGTCAGGCCAGCTAACGATCGCAGCTACTATTGACTTAGCATTCGAAAACGAGTTACTGGCTGGATATTCTAAATGTTCTCACGCACTTTAAGACTTGGATAGTAAGTCACTCACGGAAGCGGAATTTATTGACGTGGCATTAGTTAAGTCAAACTACCCCATAATAAAGCCAAATTGACTGTGAGAAACAATAAGTAAAAACCGAGATGCCCGGGATGCCCGACCACCCATCACTGCGGGGTCTTGTCTTTATACCGTGGAAGAAGGCACCTTTGAAAATTGTTCCCTTTGTTCCAATCTACTTACGGCGGAAAAATATACTGATCAGACCGCTCTGATTGGTCCGATCAGTATATTTTTCCGCCGTAAGTAGGTAAGAACAAAGGGTGCACTTCTCAAAACACCGTTTTTCTGTGTGAAAAAGATATGGTCCCCCGCAGTGCATGTTTCTCCGCTTTCTGACGCTGTCCTTGCAAGCTTGCTGAAGACTGGTTCAGAGCGAATAATTTGCTGAAGTACGTCTCATTGATCACGCTCTCTAATTATGGCTGTGTCTTTAAAATCATTACAAGGGCGCACCGTTGACATGGAATGTTTTATTCATGACTCACGATTTTCGATGTTTGCGCCGCTGTGGGACAATGTAATATCTCGTCATGGACGTTTTCCGAGGGCGTTCACTGCCAACGCTACATACGGTGAGCTCAACGCTCCGAATTTGTCGAGATTACTTCAGATAAATAAGGCACGCGATGAAATACACGCCAATCAAGCACGGACGTTACAGCCCTCCGGAGTCCCTTCACTTCAAAGACGATTTCGCAACGGCTCGTCTTGCACTAGATCGCGTCCCCTTTCGGCCGCTGGTCTTGACTCTCTTTTGGTTGGACTTCGGAACTTTGTTCTTATCACCTTCAAGCTCATGCTCAGCGGCGGCCTTTCCGTTGGCGATCTCACTATCTCCGCCTTGCCCATGTACATCCCGCTCCTTTAGAGACCTCATCTGGTCTCTTGAAATGGTAATGACAAGCTTCGCTTGCTTCTTCGGCCCCTCTTCATTATTGGCATCTGTAGCTTTCCGTTTTCCTTTGGTCTTAGGCCGCCCTCCATCTGCCGCGAGCTTCTCCTTCTCCTCCTCTGTTTTTGGTTTGGTCTTATGCCTCGCTGTTTCTTTGAACTTCGACTCCTTCGCTTTTGTTTTGGTCTTCACCTCATTCGCTTTCGGTTTGACCTCCACCTTCGTTTTCGTCCTAGTCTTGTCCCCGTTGTTTGTTCTAGTGTCTCCGGCAGGCGGCTGCTTGTCCTTCGCCGCTTTAGAAGCACTTCGAAGCACTCGAGCACTGCTATCGGCAGCGTTCACAGCTGCTTTGGCTTTTGCCATGGTCGTCGAGGCCTTCTGCTTTCTTCCAGCCCGGAGCCTGTCTGCGCCATGGTCCTTGACAACCTTGGCAACGGACCGTGTGTTTGGTGCCGGCCCCACCAACTCTCCACTCTGGATTTCCATTGTAGCTTGAGTTGGTGCGAGAGGTCGGCGCGAAGACAGGGATTCATTGTCATACTTGTCTGTCGTGTCCAAAGTTCCCCCCGTCTTCTCGGAGGGTGCGCCTGCGAACTCCAGCTCGGAGTCTGGCCCAAGTTTCTCAGCTGCTCGACGATGGCGAATTGGGAGGTTATCCAGCGCCCCAGTCACTCTACCGTTCTACCAGTCCAGGCGAATTAGTATCAATTCTTTGAGCTTCAGCAGCTAAACATACCACTTTGGACGCGACTCCGTTCGCCTCTGCACTGGCTTCGATGGTGACAGGCTTCACTGTTTCTGGTATAGCTGCTGTGGCTACCTCTATAGCTTTTCCTTCTGCTATGGCGTTGCCGTTGTGGATTTAGCAGTGGGAGAGTGGTAGTGGAGTAAGAGTGAGTTGTCGAGTGGCAGGTCGAGTGGCACAGGTGGTGGTGGCTATCCAAGTAAGCTTCTATCCCTAGACGCGTCTCGTGGCTAGAATACCGAATTCTAGGTACGTAGCATACTGCCGTCAAACGGCCCATGTTCAATTCCTCTGCAGACGGCTAGTATGCTCAACAGCAGATATATTTCCTACGTGTTCTGCCGACCCTTCTTGAATCAGCATCACGCATTCGACATTATCCTGCGCAGCGATCGATGTGTTTACCTGGAATCTATTCCGATTCGGTTACGGACTTGAATGTTTTCCCGGTACGATCCTGCGGGCAGCTCGCGTCAACACGTCTCAAAATTATATCGAACAACGCGTTCAGAATGTACACAGGCAAATTAATAAACCAGCTCAAAACCAAATGCCCAAAAAATCCCCCAAGTCAAGCCGTTATTCGATCCCCGTCTACTGGCTTTCCTCGTCACTGTCGTCGCAGAATCCTTCGCTATCACTGCTTTCTTCGCTATCGTAATTACCAGCCTCAAACCACCAGACGGATCGATCCTCTGGATGTATCAAAGTCGATACTGGGATCAGCACGCCCTTTGGTCTGTCGATATCTTCCTCGTCTGGTCCGTCGCTGAAGTACCCTTCTTCGAAGGCTCCGATTTCGTCGGACTCCACTGAGGACCGGGTCGGCGACATGGGCCCCTCTGTATAGTCCAGGGTAGTAGTCGGAATCGGCTCTCCATCGAATCCCGCAACATCATCGCTTCGATCGCTATCGTAATCGGCGGCGGTCCACCACACGGATCGGTTTTCAGGGTGAATTAAGATTGATATTGGAATCAAAATACCCTTTGGTTCACCGACTTCTTCCTCGTATCCTCCATCGCCGAACAATTCCTCGTCTTCGAAGGCTATAGTTTCGTCGGGCTCAACAGAGGACGACCGAAGGTGGATCGGCGACATGAGACCCTCCCCAAAGGCAAGACCGGCCGTCGGAATCGGATCCTCCAAAGGTCGTGGTTTATTGGCTCCTCGTTTTTCAACTACGCTGACCTCGTACCACGGAGGATGTTCAGCGAATCTCAGAAGATCCACGGGCTTAAATGGCAGGTAAGCTGAGCAATTCCGTGGGATGGTTGGCATCCAGGCTGCTCGAGTGCGGAGGACCGTTGGCATGCAAATCACGCATCTACATCGGTTGTCTCGTGGTATGAGCTGCTGCTGTGGTGTCGATGGGCTCAAGGACCCTCCTCGCGGTTCCCTGAGGGGCGGCAGCGTGTAGTCGTCGTCTTTCCATTGGGCCGAGTGGTGCTCTTGGGCGTGGGTTGTGTAGTAGCCGTTCATTTTGTGCGCGAGCTTGCAATAGAGGGTTTTGCAGGCGAGTGGCGCAGATGGTGGGATGGGATAAAGAGGAGATGCGCGCGTAAACACCGACCGCCATTCTAGTTTGTGGCCTCAGTGTTTTTGCGCTGTGGTTTGTTTACATGACAATGGCGCAAACCTCACGGGCCACTGACCGGTTTAAGTCGACTATGGCACCCCCTGCGTTGCATACGGCGTAAGTATACCCAGGAGACGTTGCACAGAGGCTAATTTCGTTTGCTATTTCAGTTAGAAACTGCCTGAGATCTTCCGCTAGCTGAAGCGACCGGTCGTCCTTGCAATCGTACCATCGGGGAATTTGTGAAAGTTTCATGTTACACTACAAGGACCCGTCCATTGAAGACTGGTCTTTCTAGCATACGAAAACCAACTGAAAAGCGGCGTCGAACTTTAGTCCACCGGGGAGATATAATGAGAGTCGTCTCGCCAGTAGTCCCTAAATTCAGCTCTGAATCTCAAATCGTCACAATAACAACAATAATATCGGTAGATCTCGACATGATTGACGAGCTGTTTATCGGGGTAGGCCGACAGCGAGCATGGGCAGACCGACAGCGAGCATGGGCAGATTGTTATTCGGTAAAATGTCTCTGTTTCTGTCAAGTTCGACCATGCCCATACGATGCCTCGGAAAGGATGGGCGTCATAGCCGCTTACCGCATCTGTATCACCGTGCGATAACGTCAATGCTTTGCTGCGTGTGCTCAGGAAGCCTGTGGACCCAAATATTATTCCGGGTAAAGATGGTAAAACCATGAACAAGAGGACGGTAGAGCCACTAGCTGGCGCAGCGGACAAGAGCGATAACACGGGACAAGAGGTCGCGGACATCCTCTTAACTCTGTCCAAACAAGTCAACTTCGCCGAAGGTGTTCGACCCAGTCGGCAGAGACGAAACGAAAGGTACTGCGAGAGGGAAGGGAAGGGAGCTATTGGCGACGCGGACGGTAGGCTAAGGAGAGACCAGGGTAACTTCCCGAGGAGTCAATGAGAATACTGATTTTTCCCGACGGCGAGCAAAGCCCGCGCTAGAGGCAAAGGCGGGCACATCGACGAAGCCGACGACGAGATCAACGAAGCAGCGAACTGCTTGGAAGAAGGTTCATGAGTCATATATAGAGAGTTCTATATCTCATTTGTTCAGTCAATAACGACGAAACTTAACAGTCAAATCGTACCTGCACGGCAATCTTGCACGGTGACCTGGGAGACACCACGACACTGGAGGGCAAAGTTGGTGTGAATGAGCACGTCCTGTTGCCAGTCGTTGAGCGTTGGGGCCTGGGGCCTCGAGGCCCCATGTGCAGACATTCTCACATAAGGAGGAAACCTTGTACATATGGCCGCATGGCAGGAAACGACAGGGCGGAGAGATACGAAGTGGAGCCGTCACGATGGAAGCATCAGAGCAACGGCCAAGTTTGGGCCAGTATAAAGCTGGCAAAATCTTCGTCTGAGTCGGAGGATGGTCACTTGGCGCAGCCGACCAAGTCGTGCGAGGGCTGCAGCAGCTGGCGGTCTCGTCGAAACGTTGCTGAAACCCAAACGCGATTCAGAATATTCTACTTACTATTTACTACTTTCTCACACTCACTGAGAGGAAGTCGTAAAGTCACAATGGATCCGTAATTGCGATTGACTTAGCATTAGCTAAGTCAGTTCACGTCAGTAATTCAACATAGCCAAATTCACCGTGGAAATAACTAACCCGGGATGTCCGAGAAGTCCGGCTCACGGCTTGCCCTCAACCTTTCCTCGCCTTCTTGAGTCCGTTGTCGACATGAATCTGGTGGTAGGCGAGGTTTTGAGGGGTGATAGATAGTGGAGGAGTAAGAGTGATTTTGTGTTGAGTGGCACAATCGGTGGTGGCAATCCAAGTAGCTTTCCTGCCGGAGTACTCATTTCTTGATAGGGCAGAACGCCGCCGTTGCTGGCCCGCATGCTCGCTTTCTCTGCAGACGGTTAGTGCATCAAGCAGCATATCATATCCACGTCTCCTCCTGGATTTTATTTCCGTGTCTTCCACCGGCTCTTCCTGCTGAATCGCCCGGGGTGTGGCCGGCTAGAATGACTGCTTTAGCAGACTTGGAACGCTAATGCAATACTCGGAGGGTGGAAGTACAATAAATTATCTCCGGATTCGATCTCGTAATCTATGTCGACGTCGTTCACCACGTATACATCGAAAACCCGAATAAAACAAATGCCCAAAAATCAAAACCATTATTCGATCCTGCCTTCTTCGTCACTGTCTCCACCGAATCCTTCAATATCAGTGCTTCGTTCGCTATCATACTAGGCGGCACCAGACCACCACACAGATCTGTTCTCTTTGTGTATCAAGCTCGATACTGGGCTTAACACGCCCCTTGGTTTGTCGACATCTCCCTTGTCTACACCGTTGCTGGCGTATCCCTTTTCGACGGCTGGCCCAGCAGAACTCACGGTAAGGTGGATCGGCGACGTGAGCTTCTCGACGTCGCCGGGACTGGCAGCCGGAATCAGCTCACCGAAAACTCGTTGTTGGTTCGCCAAATTGGCGAGAATGGCAACCAGGTCAAAATCATCCACGTCCCACGATTGTTCGTCAACTAGTGTGGGCTCGTACGACGGTGGTGAGCGCGTGAATCTATCATCAAGCATCGGTTTGTTAGGCAGACATTGGGCGCACTCGCGTGGGGCCGGCGTCGCGCAATCGACGCAGGCGCACGGCTTCGTTGGAGCACAATCCTTGCGAGCGCCGTGGATATTTGAGGGCTTCAGTATGTACTCTTTCGCTATCGGTAGGCGCAAGTACTCTCCAAGTACTTCCCTCAGGGGTGGCAGCTTTCTGTCGTCGTCCCATTGGGCCGGACTAAGCCTTGCTTGGATGTCCGTTGGGTAGTAATAGCCGTTCATCGCCGTCTCGTGCAAAGAGCTCGCAATGGAGGATTATGATGGTGAGTGGCGAAGATAGTGGGATGGAATAAAGAAAGAAGAGATGCACTTAAATAACGACTTGGGCCGCCATTGTATGTCGTGGCCTTTGTGCTTGCTCCGTCGTGTCTTGCCACTGGCCCGTGTTGGCTGGCTCTGGCTCTGGCTCCCCCGCGCCGCTTACTTCATATACTCAGGAAACTCTGTGTAGAAACGAGCTTCACCTCCATTTATTGTTAGTCGGAAACTTGCTTGAGATGTCCTGCTACCTGAGTAGACCAATCGTCCTTACGATGATACAACCAGGGAATTCTTTACCGAAGCCGAAATAAGACGCCCTAAGATGCCCTAATCCCAAACATGATCATGAGTATGTCTGACATTGATTCTTCCAAAGAGTATGTACATGTACGTATGCAAGAAATTGCGAAATGGCTGTAGGTGTAAGTCTAAGGTAACCCAAAAACATATATATACGAATGATTGTCCCAAGTCGTTCAAATGCAACAGCTAGGAAAGATATGATATGTATGGTCGAAGAAACAAGGACGAAAGAACAAAGCCGACGGAGGGATGTACGAGGATAATACGGATCTGAGACGAAGCTACGAATAAACAACGATATCGATAGCAATTGCATGGATAAAAGCACACAAAGACAAGTCCATAACTCCTCCTCAAAAAGGAGGATTTTTAGTGTTCGGCACCACAACACCCACATCATCACGGTCTGGGCAACGAAATATCGACTCCAGCAACCAACCCCTGGTTCGCCGGCTTCCTAACCTTCAAATTCCCCTGCATCTTCACACGCTGCTTCCTAAACTCCTCATCCTTGAATTTACAAGCCAAAACGAGGGAGACAAACGCATCAGGTGTGGGCGGAAAGAGCGAGGGCGGCGGGTGGTAGAGCAGCTGGATGACGTCCGCGGCTGGTGTAGGAGTGAGCGTAGAGGGGGTAGGAGGCAGTTCAAGGATTCGACGGCGGCAGAGGGTGAAGATGGCGAGCCCTACGCGAGCGAGGAACGGGATACCTTGCGACAATAAAAACAGGTCAGATGCTAAGTAGCCAGGAAAAAATGAATAATCACCTTCAAGAAGGAAAATATCCCAAACTCTTTGAAGGAACGACGGTGGAAGCGTATTCGCGAAAAGTGACGTGAACCTAGACAACCAAGGATGGTTAAGCCGCAGCTCAAAAAACAAAAACAAAAGAAAACGACCGCAGTAATACTCACCAGAATTCACAAACAGTGACGACGTTAATACCCATCGCCGTAAACACCTTCTTCGCCACGACCGGATCGCTAGACTCAAGCGCCTTCCCAAAAAGCATCGCATCAACCTCTTTTTGTGATGTGCCGACCGCAAAGTATGGGCGCAAATAAGAGTCCATCAACGATACAAACATCCAGAAACCATCTTCCTCGGGGGCATGAAGGAGGAGATTACGAGCAATCGATGTCAGGCCTGACGGGATGGAAGATTAGAAGAGACGGATGAAACAGCTGGAACGGCAACAAACCTCGGTGATACTTGACATCAGGCACCATACACAAATACGCCTGCAAAACCGTCATCATACTCTCCCGCATACCGGGCTCAACAACCCCACTACTCTCCTTCACATCCCTCTCAACCTCTTCAAACTCCCCGGCCTTCCCCCTCTCCACCAACCGCTCATACACGCCTTTCACGCCCTTGCCTTTGCCCTCCGCATCCATCAGGTGCGCCCACACCAAGTAGCGCACGCTAGAGGGGACTTCGCCCTCCATCACCAGCCGCCTCACTTTCTTGTTCTTCCGGGACTGTGAGGACGGGACAGCAGCGAGTAGTCCAATCCACTTGAGCTCGCGCTGGCGATGCGATTCCACCGTCGACGCGTCGTCAGCAGCGGGAAGTTTGGGCGTCATAGCACCAGTAGCAGCAGGAGTAGTAGCGGAAGGCGGTGAGGGAGTATGAGCATTGGCATGCGAATGCGAATGCGGAGGCGGAGGCGTCTTGAAATCTGCAACGCTAGGAGACCTCTGACCAGACGAAAACGACAAAGCACTAGGGCTCCCCGTCCTCAACATCCCACCAGCACCAACACCAACACCAACACCCAAATCCATGGACATGGACACCCCCTCCCTCGCCCCATACCCATACCCAGACGACGAATCCTCGCTATTCCTAAAATGGCTGAAACTCGGCCTAACGAGCTCGAAATCCATACCCTTCACCTGCGCCGTCTCATAATCCCTCTCCCTCTCCCTATCCCTATCCCGATCGCCACCATTTAACGACGCATCAATCGAGCTAGCCGCGATACTAGCAGTATCATCAGCCTGCCGACTCTGTTTCCTCCGAAGATTAGGCAACGACAACTTCGAACGGAGTGAAGTCTGCCTCGTAACCGTAGTAGTATGACTCGTCTGCGGCGTACTCGGCGCCGTAGAAGTAGAAGTAGAAGATGGCGGCGGTGGAGGAGGAGTAGGCGAAGTCCTCGAAATACCACGCGAAGACGAATCAACAGACGCCCTAGAGGCACTCGTATTCGACCTAGCGACCGAACCATCCGGAATCGATGTCGACGTCGACGTCTGTCTTTGTGGGCGTGGAGGCGTACTACTTGTACCTCCTTCATAGCTACCACCACCACCGAACCCAGACACCTGTGAAGACGAAGATGGGGACGTAGGCGGCTCCTGCTCCCTATCCCTATCCCGCTCTCTATCCTTTTCATCCTCCCTCCTCCTCGACAGCGAAGGCGGAACAGCCGTAATCGGTGACTTCGGCTCTCCCGCCCCCGCGTCGCTCCTAAACGACGGACTAGACACCGCCGGCCGAAGGTGAGGACGTTGTCTGCTGCTGGTAGAAGTGGGCGACAACGGCGGGATAAAAAACGACGACGTAGGCGACTGAGATAGCGGGGACGTAGGCGATCTCGGTGCACCGCGCGACGAAGAAGCAGCAGGGGCGTTTGTAGGTGGGATGGATAGCGGCGAAGGCGTGAAGGCGGTACGAAGACCCGAGGGAGGGGGAGGGAGATGGGGAGGGTGCGGCGATGGCTTGAGGCTGGATACTCGAGGCAAAGACCCAGAAGTCATCGATCGCGCAATGGCCTTGATCGAAGGTATCCTAAGCTTCAAAGGCTGAGTGTCATCACTAGAAAGCGTCGAAAAGACATCAGTAAGAGGAACATCACAAACATAGGAAAATCCGTGAAATGGTCCATATTGAAAACACCAAAGAAACAGAACCAACGAATAGTGGACTTACCCAACAACAGGCATAGGCACCTCAGCCGTCGTCGACCCAAACTCGGAAAAACTCCTGGACCGGGGTCGTGACGTAGCAGCCCGTGGATAAAAATTCGGCCTAGGGATCACACTTGGTGGTGGTGGCGGTGTCGACGCTGCTCCTGCTTCCCCACCTACAGCAGCAGCAGCAGCACTGGACACAGCATCATCGCCTCTACCACCACCACCACCACCACCACCACCAGCATCAGGCAACTCAACATTCCCCATCGCAGGACTAGGACTCAAATCTCCCACTCCAAACTTCATCGCACGACTCGAATTCCTAGATAGCGACCTCAGCTGTTGGGAAGGCGACGGTGACGAGCCAGGAGGGAGGGCCGCAGGAGGGCCTGACGCAGGAGACGAGGAGGATGAGGAGGGCGTAGTCGAACTAGCAGCTGCAGGATTGAGGGGAGACGGATTAAGCGGCAACGCCCCCAGTCTCGGAGTACCAGCTACACTTGCTGTTCCCGATCCCTCTGCCACTCCACCACTACCATCACTACCGACACTCTGCGGAATACCCGCCAAAAGTTGTGATGGAGGTAGAGTAGGAGGCTGTGGTGATGGCGCAGGGGGCGGAGGCGGAACCCCCACAAACGGCTCAACACTAAACGCAACAGGGACAGGCCCCATCGCACTCCCCAAATCCACTTCACATCTCGCAAACACCGTCGGACCCCGCCCGAGGACCCCACGCGAATGCGAAGCGAGGTGGAGGATGCGGAAGATGGCGCCGGGGCCTGTTCCAGGGTGAGCTTGTTGCTGCTGTTGGTGTTGTTGTTGCTGCTGCTGTTGTGGTTGCTGTTGCTGTTGGTGGGGGTGTTGGTGGGGGTGTTGGCGGGGGTATTGGGGTTGTTGGTGAAATTGAGGCTGCTGTTGCTGGTTCTGCTGGGGAAACTGCAGAGCTCGAGGAACCTGACCGTCCGGCTGCTGAATATACAAAGGCCCCTTGGACACATACACCCCACCACCACCACCACCACCACCACCATCAGCAGCAGTAGGCGGGGGCTTCGGCGCATTAGGATGCAGAGCAAATATACTCGTTCGGAGCCCGCTTTCTGGGTCACGCTCGCCGCGGAGGTCGGCGAGGGAAGGGCGTAGATGCGATGGCGCTGCAGGTGTGGGTGTGGTTGTAGTTGAATTTGCTGATGTCGAGGTGGCGGAAGAAGAAGGTAGGGAAAGAGGAAGAGGCGGCGCAATATCCTTCAACGCATCCACCAAATGCACACCCGACGAACCTCCTCCTTCTACGCCTTCATCACCATCCGCGGTAACGGGATGCGGAATGGAAACGGAGATGGTGGCAATACTAGTATCCGCCGAAACGAAACTATTATCCCCAATCCCCATCTTCGCAGTCGTAAGACTAACATCCGGAGCAACTTCGTCGTCATCAACGACAATTCCCCCTCCCCCTCCTCCTCCTCCTCCTCCTCCTCCTCTCTCTCCTCCTCCTTCTCCTCCTATACTCCCTTCTTCTTCTTCACCCTCACCCTCACCTTCAGCCTCACCCTCCCCATTCCCATCCCCATTCCAACCCACTTCACCCTCCTTCCGCGTGTACGCCCGACCCGAATCTTCAATCCTCTGCCTCAACACAGACGCAACTCCCCCTACCCCTACCCCTCCTGCACCAAACAAAGGACTCAGCGGACTCCTCAACACCCCATCGCCCTCTCGCCCTCTCCCCCCTCCTCCACCTACACCTACACCTACTCCTCCACCTACACCTCCAGCACTACGATCATCCTCAGGCGAACTCACCACATCGCCCCAAGTCGTATGCAACAACGGCGATATCGTGGATTGGGGGGTGGGGACTGCGGTTGCGGTAGAGGGGGTGGGGGTGTTGGCGCTCAGAAGAGGAGTAGAAGCGGCGGCGGCGGCGGCGGTGGTGGTGGTGGTGGTGGTGGTGGAGGCAGAGGCGGAGGAAGTCGAAGAAGAAGTGGAAGTGTTCAGCGAAAGCGACAGCGCGCTGGGTCGCGAGCGCAGCTTCACAGCCCCGCCCCCGCCCCCACTCCCGATGCCATTCGTCGTGGTCGTGGTCGTGGTCGTCGTTATACCTTCATCATCACCCCCTTCACCTTCACCCTCTCCAGCTTCCTCACCCTCTCCACCTTCGTCACCCTCCTCTTCACCACTCCCCCTCCGCCCATGCCCATGCACCGACACAGGAGCAGGAATAGGAACAGGCGGCAACGGCGTCTCCCCTCCTCCCCCTCCTCCCCATCCTCCAAAAGGAGAACCAGAACCAGAACCAGAACCAGAAGCCACCGAAAACCGCGTCGAATACCTATACATATAATCATCATAGATGTCTCCCGCGCCGTCCCAATCTTCTCCTCCCGTTCCTCCCCCTCCACTTACACCACTAACACCACTTGCTCCACTAGTTCCACTGATACCGCTGATACCGCTCGCGCCGCTCATTTTACTGATGACAGAACCATTGAGGCTTATTCGCCGCCCAGCACCAGTAGTGTGCACAGAACGCGCAGAATGAGCAGAACGCGCAGAGAGCGACGTAGTCGTCGCAGCTGACGCCGTGGACCTGAAAGTATGCACCGAATGCACCGAGTGTACAGAGTGTACAGAGTGTACAGAGTTGGCGCTCGTACCGGTGCTGTGTATGGAGAAGGTGGGCGAGACGGGGGATGGCGTCGTCGGCGGTGACGTACTTGGTTCTGCTGTTGGAGGCGGAGGTGGAGGTGGAAGTGACGTTGTCGTGGTTGAGGTCGGTGGAGGAGGGGGTGGAGGTGACATAGTAGTTGTTGTTGGCTCCGTCGTCTGCGATACTGGCTGCGCCGTCGACGAGGACGACAACAATGGTGAAAGACCATGGGCCTGGGTACCAGCCTCAACACCGGTATAAGAATTCGTTCGAGTCCTCGTAGGCGTCGTATTTGCATTCGCATTCACCTCCCCTACTCCCTCTTCATCTCCCCCTTCCACTTCCACTTCTTCTGCCTCTGCCTCCCCAGAGTAGGTCGAGGCCGAATACTTGGACGACGACCACGTCTCCCTCGAATACCGACTCGGATCGCTCATCACACTCTCCCTCACACTTTCCCTCTCCCTCTCTTTCGTACTCTCCTTCCCACTTACACTCAACACGCTCCCCCTCTCCTCCGCTTTCATCCTCCGAGTCAGACCCTCTTCTTCTTCTCCCTCTTCCCCCTCCTCCTCCCCCTGCTCAGAATCAGAATCAGAGGAAGAAGAGGAAGAATCAGAATCATCCCCACCCCCCAACCCCGCCAACAAACTCAACCCAATCCCCACCTCCCCATCCGACATCGCCAACGAAATCCTCGAGATCCTCGAACTCTCCTCGTTTTCATACTCCCCAGGTTGATGGGAATCGGGATGGGGATGGGGATGGGGATGGTCATCCAAGTCGCCATCGCCGTCGCCATCGTCGTGGCCATACAAAGATAACTCCCTCGTATCCCTATTCCCATTCACCCTCAGCGGCGCGGGCGCCGAACCTCCACCTCCCCCAGACGACGAAGCAGAAGCAGAAGAGGAAGAGAGGTTAAGAAACGTCGATCTCGGATGCCTCGAATTGATCATCGACACGCTGGGGAGGTACGGGTTGTACGGCGCCGTGTTGATGATGGGTGTGGTAGGCGTCGTAGGCGTAGGCGTAGGCGCAGGAGAGGGCGAAGTGACGGTAGGCGTTGGCGGGACTTCTAGCGTGTTTGGCGCGTTGAAATCCGAGGAGGAGGAGAAGGAGGAGGCGGCGGTGGAGAAGGAGGAGGAGGGAGCGGAGAAGGAAAGCGGTGGTGGAGGTGGGTGAGGTGGGCGGGAAGCTGATTGGGAGGGTGACGTTGAGTTCGAGTTCGGGGTTGAGGATGAGGTTGGTGGTGGCGGGGACGACGGAGATGGTGGAAGAGTTGGTGGCGGCGGCGGAAGCGGCGGGGGAGAGTACGGAGATGGAAAGTTTGTTGATGTTGACGGTGCTGCTGGTGTTGAGGAGGAGGAGGGCGACGACGACAACACAGGTGTTTCTTCTTCTGGAGGTGGTGGGGGAGGCGGAGGTGGAGGAGGTGAAGGTGAAGGTGTAGCCTACAAACCAAGATTAGCTTAGATGAGAAGACGACGACAAGGAGAACACGAACCTGGTGCGCTGGAGATTCTGACTGTGACGACTCTGTTTCTGTTTCTGTTTGAGGAGAGCCGTAAGGATTGGGCAACGGTGCCTCTTCTTCCACATCCGTATCACTACGCGACTGGAGCCTCGAGAGGGACGAGGAAGAAAGGGAACGCGAATGGTGGTGGTGGTGGTCCCTCGGAAACGCAGAACTCGAAAGGGTAGAGGGGACGATGGGTGTATGTGTATGCGTATGACTATGACTATAGGCAGGTGTAGGCGACCTCGAAGACGGGGGCGTCCTTGACCTCGACCTCGACCTCGCACGAGACCCCGATCCCAAACCCGAACCAGATGTTCCGTTTACCGACACCGTAGAAGGGGGTAGCGCTGGCGCTGCTGGAAGAGACGGGGCGCTGGATGCTGAGGAGAGGGAAGCGGATGCGGATGCGTGACGGCGTGGGTGGAGTGGCGCTATTGCTGCATACATCGTAGTCGTAGATGGACTGCTTGGTCTTGATGAAGGCGAGGGAGCGAGAGAGGTTGTAGGTAGTTTGGGTGTAGCATCGGGCGAATGCGTCGTCTGCCCTCCTCCCAATCCCATCCCCAATCCTAATCCCAAGCCCCACACCGCCCCCGTCGTACTCGTACTAGGAGGAGTGGGAGTCAAAGTCGAAGTTGAAGAGGACAACGACGTCCTCGGCGACGCAACAGGCGTAGCACCACCACCCATACCACCCCCCGTAGACAAAGTGCGTTTAGTCATGACGGGTCTCTTGAGCTTTGAGTGGAAGTGGACGTGTTTGCCGTGGAAGCGGCCGACGACGCCTTCGCAGTATCCGAGGAACAAGGTGGTGGTGGGGGTGGGGTCTGAGAGTGAGAGCTCGTGGGTGATGTCAACGTTAGAGGAGGAGGAAGGAGGAGAGGGGAGTTGCATCAAGACGGTGATTTCGTCGTCCTGTCCATTCGTCCGTGTAAGAGTAAGAGTAAGTGATAATGGAGTTGAGAGAACGCACCTTGAGGAACATGAGATCCTCGGGACTCTCAGCAACGCAATCATGCGTAGCGGTACACTTGCCTATGCCGCCCTTCGCCGCGAACCTCGTCCATCTCGACAATTCCGCTGCGTCCATCAATGATCCCGGCGCGATGCTTGTAGCAAGGAGTAGGAGTAGGAGTAGGAGGTGTAGTAGGAGGAGTGTAGTAGCGCAGGCTCGGAGGATTCGTCGTCGTCGAGGGCATCAAGAGGCGAACGCTGATGTTGATGCTGATGGAGGCTGTAAAGAAAAGAGAAAAGAATCGGTGCTATTAGCCAAGCTTCTCTGATCTCTTTACGCAAACAACTCACCCGAATTCCTCTTGCTCTTCTTCTTCTTCTTCTGCGTCAAAGAACTAACAGGAATGAAGATGGAATATGGAATATGGAAGGAGGGAGGAGGGAGGAACACGTCGACGCAGGGATCAAGGTTTATTTTTATCTTCCAGTGTGTTTTTTTGCTGAATGCGGACGCTCTAGAAGCGTTGTGGAGCGCTCGCTCACTGTCAATGCTCGAACACAGCACGCACAAACAATCTCCCGTCGGCTTCCACTGCCAGCTCCACTTTGCCTCCGTCGACGTCGACGTCGACGTCGACGATTCTATATGTAACACCCTCTGTTCAGATTCATAAGTATTTATATCTTGAATTTGATGATCATCGATGGACGTTGTCGTGTTTACAATGAATAGCCTGCCTGATACTGTAACGCTTACTCAACACGCATCACAACAACGGCCGTCCGCAGAGCGATATGCGTATGCGTTACAGGTACCAAACCCTCAAATACTCCCGAACTCGTTCCCAGCTCTATCACTCTCTTTGAGAAAAATCTTGGAAAAATCACTCGCCTAACACTGCATCAATACCATCATCATCAATACCACGCTCATATCGTATCTTCATGGGTGCCTGGCCACTGCACCGACGTCGACGCGTGCTACAGACCCTCCTCTTGTTCCTCCGTCTAAGGACCTTGCGCTTGAGAATTCCAGTATTTCGAAATGCTGTTACTTGGGGATAGACGCCACCTTCTGACCTTGTGAACAGCTCAAACAGCGCCGCGGACTCATCAAGGCTTTATAGTGTAGTGGTTATCACACTGGATTTTGATATGCTCAGCATAGTGTGGATGCGATTTCCAGTAACCCAGGTTCGAGCCCTGGTAAGGCCTTCGCTATCTCAATGATCATCGCACCCCTTTTTCTTCCTTCCTCCCTTCTTTGCTTTTTGCTACCCATTTGCCGTTCGCAACGCCTATACTTATATAAGTATATGTATATATGGTCGTCACATCTGATTATCTTATCTTATCTAACCCCACTCATCTCGTCTCGTCTCAGTGACCACCACGCTCCGAACTCGCGTCGACACATGCACGCCTGTATTCTTTCAACCTCCCTTTTAGATAGCAACCTCCAACTCAGAAGGAATGGTGCATGCACTTGAACGGTTGAACCAACCAACTAACTAACCAACTGGATTCAGCCACCGTCACAATGTAAGGTTTGCTTGTAATATAGATGATCGCATGCCCAGCTGGCGCTCCAAGGCTTTATAGTGTAGCGGCTATCACACTGGATTTTGATCTGAGTGTTCCGTGATTTGTGAATTTCCAGTAACCCAGGTTCGATCCCTGGTAAGGCCTCTATACTCAATAATGGACACTCAACTTTTTCTCCCTTCTCTCATTAATTCACTGTAAATTTCTTTCTCTCTTTCGGTTTCTTTGCAATGCAATGCTTACATACGCGTTTGCGAACGCGTATGTACGGACTGCTAGGAGTCGTCTCTTATCTTATCTTCCGAGTACAAGACGTATCGGGCGCTGTGGCACCGTTCAATCTCTGGACCCGTCTTCCGTCGACGCCGCCGACGCTCCGAGTCAACTCAAGGCCGGGCCCCAGCTCTCAGTCTTAGTCTACGCTCTGAAATCCCCTTCGACTGCATATAGCACGTTGTACGCACGCACCCTAGCATCATACATCATACAACACGACTTTTTAGCTTTGCGGACGGAGGTTTCCGCGTGCGGAGACACTACTGCCGCCGCCACGCCGCCGCCGCCATGGCCATGGCCCCTTCTATTTCTATATGCTGGTCCCTGCGATCGCAAAAGAAAAAAACATACAGACGGAAAACGCAAACACAAACACAAACACCAAGGTTCAACATCAACATCAAACATCTTCAGTAGGTACCGCATCCAATATGTTGGTACCGGGGATGGTGGTGTTGGTGCTTGTGTTTTGGATCCGCGGCATCAATTCCTCATCTTCGGAAAGTGTTGTGCCTGGATATCGATGTGGATACGGATACGGATAAGTATGGATACGCGTAAGTCCTAAGTCTTAAGTTTGGATGCGGAACCCTTTCGTCGCTTTCAGGTACGAACAACAAAACAACAAAACATAAAAACACGAAAACATGACCTGATGGTGATGGTGATGGTGATGGTGATGCAGTGATGCTCGATGGTAAGCTATGTCGTGCGTGCCTTGACATACACCTTGAGCTCACACTGCAGTAAGTACAGTACAGTACTATACACTATACTCATGCTCGCATCCACGCTTCAACATATCCATATCGCCTCAGACAACGGTAACGGACTCGAGCGCTCCGAGACATCGACGACGACATCATGGACACGCGCATGCCCAGTAGATAATCGGTCCCCGGATAAGAACCTCTCGAAGGGACTCGGGGACTCGGACGTTGACTTGGTCCTTGGACCTTGGATGGACGGAGGGAGGGGTTGGATATATAGCCTGAGGTGAGTTAAAGGACTCAGGCTGCATACGTAGGTGAGTCCAGCTACTGTATCTGTATCTGCGTTTCGGCGCTACCCTGCAAATCCATATCCATCCTGCCATATGTCATATGCATACCGATTGATGTTAACTGATGTTGTCAACGTCTACATCTGTCGTTGTCATTGGTCGTGCGTGATAGGCGTAGGCGGAAAGTGTCCGAATCTATCAACGTCAACGTTCAACCACCCGTACATCACATCACCCATCACCCATCACCCATATGCGTCCCCATCGATATCCCCATCAAATTCGAAAGGAACTGTAATATTTCAATGATAGTGAGTGGAACAGTCATCGTAACAGCGGCGTAGATTTGTTGACTTTATGTACTATTAGTGACTTTGAAGTTTGACGTCGACTTCGGGGATGTCCATGCCAACAATTAGTATTGGCCCTGCAAATCACTCGACCGCTGAGCGATGATCGATCATCTTGCTCCTGGATGGAACTGCGACGTTGTCTACTACTACTAGACCGAATCTACCACGCATGCCGACCGACAACTGCGCTCTAGAACTCTAGTCGAGGTCGGACGGTGGTCGAACACCGGAGCATTGGAATGTTGAAACGTTGAGGCGCTGACGATCGAGTCGTGGTCCGTGCAGCTATCTATGTTCGCGTCCTCGACCGTCGCTTCGAAGGAAATCGGATTATTCACCAACGTGACAACTACAGTATGTACTCCCGCTCCGGCTCGAGTACGTATACTTATACTCACACATGCACGCATGGGTGCGGACACATAAGTATGTACGTGCTTCACCGATATGATATGTCTTTACAGTGTAATGATGGCTCTCTCCCAAGCTTTGCATCCGCGGTGCGTGTTGATGATATCGTACTACTTCCGAGTCGCGAATCCGAGTCGCGAGGTCAGGCGAGGTCCCGAGGTCCCGCTCCCGACATCATGCGGGTGAAATTCAAGTGTGTTTAACCGTTTAGTATTATCAGGCTAACAACCCCCTTCTACGTTGTAGTGCGGCGTGCCCATTCAACCTCGTCAACATCGACATCGGCGGACGCGACTGGCTTCAGTTGAATGCCGGTGTCACGAAGTTGGAACGAATCAAGATTCAAGAACCTCGAGAAGTGATGGCAGACTGAGACCTCTGTGCTGCTGTTAGACTCGGACCATTGCGTGTTGACGTTGGTTGGTAATCGGTACAACGTACTATTACTTATTACCATTACTTACCGTATTCGCGAGCGCTGCCGTACTAGGACGAGTGTCTGGACGAAAATGCATGCATGCTGGTGGACGCCCCTGGGGCCCTTAGGATTCGTATCGATGATAGGCGGAAACTGTGTACGTCCATCACGCAGCATTCATCAAACATGTATACAGTATATCATTGCATCAATTGACTCTCGAGTTCCAAGTAACAGCGGCGTATGTAGGTTGACTTCGGGGAGGTCCGAGTGTGCAATGTCTAAATATCTAAATTACCCCTGCTACAGTTTATGGCGACGCGTCCTGGCCAAGTCGAGAGACCATCGATTAATACGTAAAGATAAGTAGTGGAAGATACGATCATGAGGGGGGCTGGGGCGGCGCGACGTAGTGCCCTGTGATGCGCCGCTGCTGGACAGATCTCATTCTTCATTCGCACTTAAGTTAGGTACCGTAGGCGCAGGGACGCGCGCGGAAGTATGCGGGGATGACGGTTATCATAATCATGATCACTGGTATCAAGTACATATGTCAGGCACTGTGCTGCAGCTGATGCGAAGTCCGAGGTAGTATGCTTCCGCTCGAATGTTCGTACATTTCACCAGTGCGCACCAGATACTTGCAAGACGCTACTAGCGTCGAGTTTCAAAACTTGAGAAGCCCTATGTATATCGTTGAAAATTATCGGCTATTTATGGTCGCTGGCAGTGCGTATGAAGGGTTTGAAGTGGCCGTTTTCCAGTCCTCCTCATGATCAGGCTTTTCTCGAAACATAAACGCGCACGTTGATTTTTTTTTTCAATTCCGCTTCGGCTTACCTCGTCTTACCTCCTCCCTCTAAACCCTGCTTCTCGACTCCGAGTCCGTCCTCCATGCACTAAGCTTTCAAGCGCCCAGGCGCTCAAACGATCGAGCAAAGGACTTTGCCGAAAGCCACCTCCCTCATGAAATCGGTGTGTCGCCTGGAACTCGAAAGGACCCTGCGCATCCCTAACGATCCCTGGTGCCATGCCATCAAACGTAGGCTCCAACATGAAGATGTCAAGATCAGACTCGTCGCTGACTGTGTAATGCGTTGTGTGTGGCGTTTTTTGCAACAAATGCGAACGCCGCACAAGGGAATTGGCGAGGCTAGTCTGTTTCTGTCCGTCCGTCCGTCCGTCTGGACTGGATATCGATGGAGATGAAAGAGAGGGGGAGGGAGAGAGAAGGAGAGAGAAGGAGGGAGGAGGGGGTGAAGGACGGGAGAGTGGAAGAGGGAGGTGCATTTGCTTGACAATGTGACGCATGGGCAGATCGTAGCTAACCGCATACGCAGATAAGGATGGTTTGGATCGGACTACTGATCGAAGCGGAACCGAAATGATCAGAGAGGTGCAGTACGGGTTCTATACTTATATAAGAGTGGTACCTGGACACACCACCACCACTCCTTGGCTCTCTCTCTTCCAAGTGCACGGCAACGGAGGTCGTCGTTGTCGTCGTCGTTGTCGTCGTCTCCCTTCTCCCTTCTCCGTCTCCTCGCCGCCACCTGGTTCCGTCGTCGTCGTCGTCGTTGTCGTCGCCCCGACCACACACCAATCCTCCCCCTCCCCCCCTCTGGTTTCGTCCGTCCGGATATCCACACACCCTCTCCCCCCTCCCTTTCCTCCCACCTATCTTCAAGACTTGTCCGATCGTAGTACGACGCGATGATTCAGCCGAACGAAGCCCTAATGCTCTGTCTATTCTTCCTCAGTTTCTTTCACGGTACGTCCATTCCCCTCCATCCTCCCATCCTCCCATCCATCCATCCACCAAATTCCCATCTCACACCATCTCATCCACCACTCCACAGGCGTCTTCACCATCCTCATCGGCATCGCAATATGGCTCGTCTGCTTCCGCCAGCAACGCAAAGGCCGCAAAAACTCGATCGGCCTCGCCATCGTCGTCTTCCAGTACTGCCTCTCCACCGCACACTTCTTCATGGCGTTCTATCAAGATGTCCTCCTCCTAGGCGGGGGCAACCCCGGCCCGTTTAGGGATATACAGTATTATGGCAAGATGGCGTTTTCGCAGGTGGCGACGGAGATGTTTAGTGTATGCCTCTCCTTCTCTCGTTTTCTCGCGAGGAGTATGATCTCCTCATTTGTCGTTTGTCGTTTGTAGGGTTTGCTGGCGGACGTTCTGCTGACATGGCGCACGTACGTCATCTACGGGCGTGACAAGCGCGTGCTCGTCCTCCCCGTCATCCTCATCCTCGCGACGTTCGTCTCGACCTACGGCTACGTCGGCGCCTCCATCGAGGGGCTCTCGCACCTCCCCACCCCCGATCTCCAGGGTATATTCGACCAGTCGCGCATGCACCCGCTGTCGACGTGGAATATCATTTGTATGGTGATGTCGGTGACGACGAATGTGGTTTTGACGGTTATGACGGCGACGAAGTTGCTGTGAGTGTTTTTTCCCTTTTCTTTGTATGGTGCAGGCGCGGAGTGAATGAATGAATGACTGAATGGGTTGTTGTAGGCTCCATCATAGGACGATGAAGAACATCCATGGGTTCTCGAGCCTCATCTTCGAGTCCGCAGTCATCATCGAGTCCGGCTTGCTCTACACCCTCGCATGGGTACGTACACCTTGCACCGTGGATCTCCTTTGCTGATTCACCACGACCACCGTGTCTTTTGTGTATTTAGGTAGCGTACCTCGTCCTCTTCCTCATCAAATCGAATGCAGACATCGTAGCGATGGATTGTGTTGGTCAGCTCGCCGTAAGTCTTCCCTCCCTCCCTCCCTCACTCCTTCACTCCTTCCCTCAGTCACTCATTCTAACCTCGCATCCCCACAGGGCATCGTACCAACCCTCATAATCGTAACCGTCGCCGCAGGCCTTAGCCCCGTCCAAACAAACTCCTACCGCCGCCCCCCGCCTCGGTTCTCCACCAACAACCAAAATTCTAACTCCAACTCCCGTAGGGGAGCGGGCATCGGAGGTGGGGGAGGAGGAGGAATGGGAGATGATGGGTACGACGGGGACTCGAACGCGGATATGGAGATCCACTTTTCTCCGAATATGAATATGAGTATGAATGGGAGTAAGAGTATGGGTATGGGGTTTAGTGTGAGTCTTTCGGAGGAGAGGGTGGAGAGTTCGCCGCACACCAATGAGGTGAAGGTGGGTGCGAGGTTGAGTGAAGATGGGGATGGGGATGTGAAGAAGGATCCGGCGTATCTGGCTGTTTAAAGCATTTGTTGGTGAGGGGAAGGTGATGGTGATGGTGATATATTCGGTTGGGTTTTGGGTTTGAATTTATTCGGATAAATATTCGGTTTTAATGTACTTTTTACATGTATATAGTGTTAGTACTACGTATCCTTGTTGTTGTTGTTGTCCTTACAGTAACGTGTTTGTGGATTTTGTGGGTTGTAGATTCGTTGGAATCTTGGATTACCGTCGGTGGTTACGTTTATTGTACTCGAAAATTAAGCACGGAATCTCGTCTCGTGTAGACTACATACATATTTAGTCACCACATTCAATCAATCAATCAATCAATCAATCAATCAATCAATGAATCCTCGCACTGTAGCGTGGCTCCTAGCCCCTAGCCTTACCCTATCACTCGCGTTTGTGAGCGTGTGACATCAACACGAGCTGTGACGCGCACGTGGTATGCCATACGTCGCGTGTCGTCACGGGTCACTGTCACTACGAGCGTGACGACTGACTCACCTTCCACTGCGCCCAAGCCTTAGGGCGATACATATCCTCCCGCCCTCGCGTCCTCCTCCCGTCTCCCGAAGTTGTGTATTGGGATCGGGATTTTCTCTGTTTGTAAATCACCCATAGCACCACCATTGGTGACATCCATCATCTGCGTCACCATTTGCGTCACCATCCACCCCCCTCCTCTCCAAAATCCAAAACATACCAAACCACACAAAGAAGCCAACCAACAACCAACAACAAACCAACAAACCAGCCAGCCAGCCAGACGCACGTACACAATGATATTCACCTCCGTGCACTACTTCCTCTCCCCAACCCTCTCCGCCGAGCGCCAGCTCCAGCTCGCGACAGTCCTCGACCGGAACGGCGCCGTCCAGGTGTCCGCACTGGATGATGCCGCGCTGACGCATGTTATCACGAATTCGATGAGTTTTGGGCTTGATCATGAGGGTGTGGAGAGGGTAAGAAGAAGGAGTGCGGATGTTCATGTCGTCACGGTACGTTTGCATCCACATCTTTACCCCTTCCCCCTTTCATCGCGTCTCACAACACGTGTCTGATATCCTATATCTGATATCTTATGTTTTGTAGGACTACTGGGTCGACCGCGCAATGCACCTCGGCAAGCCCCCGCCGCCCTCCGTGTACTCCCCAGACCCAGCCATGATCTTCTCCGGCGTCGTAGCCTGCGCGACCGGTATACCGCCTGCGGACACGGAGGTGCTGGCGGCGGGCGTGGCGGCGCTAGGCGGGCAGTGGCGGAACGCGCTGACGCGGGATGTGACGCACCTGTTTGCGCTGCCTGGGATGTCTAAATCTTCGGTCGACGTGGGGGAGACGCAGACTAATGCTGATCCTGAGCAAGATGAAGGAGGAGGGGGTGGTGGTGGTGGTGGTGGTGGTGGTGGAGGAGGAGGAGGAGGAGGAGGAAGAGGAGGAGATGGAGATGGAGATGAAGATAAACTCGACGAGTTCCATCGTATCCCGGAACCGGATTCCGCGAAATACCTCGCAGCGAGGTATTTCCAGCCCCAGACGCAGGTCAAGATCCTCCTACCGCATTGGTTCGACGATGCAGTCAGGTTGGGGATGGGCTCGCTGCCGACGGAGGAGTATGAATGGCCGAAGGTGCGGTTGTTGAGGAGGCCGCTGCTCGGTGCGTTTGTTTCTTCTTGTGATTGGCTGATTGGCTGATTGGTGCGTGGATGTAGTCACTGAGGACACGGATAATAAGGACGATAAGGAGAAAGGGAAGGAGAAGGAGAAGGAGAAGGATGGGAAGAAGGAAGCGAAGATCAAGGTCGACCGAACGCCAGCTGCTAAGCGGTCCCTCCTGCGCACACTCATCATGGACGCCTCGGATACATCCAAAGCCACCTTGAACATGCCCAAAGCACCCGGTACGCACCCTCTCCTCCTCCCTTCCCTTCCCCTCCCCACTTACCTACCCATGATTTTGTGTTTAGCTAGGAACGTGTGGGGATCGCGCAAGATTATTCTTTCGCACACGCTTGGGCTGTCGGAGGAGCGGCGGACGACGGTGGAAGCTGGGATCGAGCGTGCGGGGGGCTCAGTTTTGAGGGTCTCTTCGCCTCCGTCCCATGCCGACGACATCGACATGGACGATGACACCGATGAACGCGAAGAGGAGTATCAATATGATGAAGATGATTTGGAGGCGGCGGTACTTGAGCAAGCGGATGTACTGATCACGAAATGGCGTGCTGGGAGGGCGTATTTCAAGGTATGCTTGTGACCCACCCACCCACCCACCATTCCCTTCGAGCACCAAGCTCCTTGTGGCCCCCTGCTGACACGCACTTTGCTTTTCGTTTGCTTGTAGGCATTGAAAGCCGACAAGCTCATCGGCTCACTGTCGTGGTTATTCCACGTGCACTCCTGTTCCACCTTGACGTCGCCGACGGACCAGCTCCTCCATTATCCGCTCCCGCGTAGGGGAATAGATGGGTTCACGCAACATGTGCGTCTATCTATGCTTCTCCCTCTGTTTCTTTCTTCGTTATTGAGATCATTTGGTTTACGTAGGTGATTTCGGTTACGAATTATACGGGAGAGTCGAGAGAGTACCTTAAGCGGCTTATTGAATCTATGGGCGCGACGTTCACGGCGAGTATGACGAGCCAGAACACGGTCCTCATCGCAGCTTTGTACGTCCCTTCCCTCCTTCCCTCCCTCCCCTCTCATTCTAACCTCATCGGTACCCCCACAGTTTATCCGGCGTCAAAACCACCAAAGCGCACGCCTGGTCCATCCCCATCGTGAACCACACCTGGCTCGAAGACTGCTTCGTGCGGTGGCGCAACCTCACCGTCGCGCTCGAGAAATACATCATCTTCCCCCCCGGCGTCGACTTTGCGCGTGTGCTCGGCGAACGCTCGCTCGGCCGCGTGCGGGAGATCGATGAGACTGTTATGCGGCAGGCGGTGAGGAGTGGGGAGGAGGGGATTGTGGAGGTGGTGAGGGTGTTGGGGGTTGCGGGTGTGGGGCGGGGGATGGAGGTGGATGTGGAGGCGGGGGTGGATGAGGAGGTTGATGGGAAAAGGTTGGAGCTTACGGAGGAGGAGAGGAGGTGGTTGGGGGTGTGTGTTAGGAGGTTGAGGGTGAAGGAGGAGGAGGAGAGGAAGAGGAAGAAGCAGGAGAAGGAGGAGGCAAAAGCGAAAGCGAAAGCGAAGGCGGGGAAGGATGGGGGTGATGATGATGATGTGACGAAGGTTGAGGATGTGACTCCTCGGAAGGCGCTTCGTTCTGGTGCTGGTGCTGGTGCGGTACCCGAAACCAGTCCTTTGAGAACTCCGAAGAAGAGGGTGCAAGTCGCCATTGAAGATACCCCTCGAGCCACCCGCAGAGCGGCGCACACCAATACCACCACCACCACCAACAACAACAACAAACCTGCGTCTGCGTCTACTTCAGCCGCTCTTGCACAGCTCCCTCTTACTGCCTCGAGCGCCAAGGACATCCTCGAGGTTTCGGATACACTCCTTCCAGCGCACAACGACAACGAGGAGGACCAGGATGACTATGATATGGGCGGCGTAGCTGATGTTTCGGTGGGTGGGGAGGAGTTGGTGCCGCTTGTTAGTGATGGGGATGGGATGGATGTCGATTCCCCTGGTGGACGTGACGAGCCTGCCTCCGTCCCCATCCCCCTCCCCACCCCAGTGCGAACCACCACTACTCCGAAGTCGGCGAGGAAGTCGAAGGGTTCGCCTGTGAAGCCACCACCAGCACCTCCGGCCGCCAAAGCACGGGCACAAGCGAAGGCGAAGGCGGCGGTGAGGGAGGAAGAGGAGGAGTCGAGCGGTGTTGAGGACGTACCTTCACCGCCACTATCGCCATCACCACCTCCTCGCCCACGTCCTATTCCTAAAAAGCGGGTTGCTACTACGGCCGCTGCGGCTGCGGCTGTAGAATCACAATCAGAACCAGAGCCAGAGATGGAAAGACCACGAATTCCCTCCAAGTCGCCTACGAAATCTCCGAAGAAGGTTGTTGTTTCCCCCCCTAAGAAGCTTGCTGTGCCTATGTTTGATGATAGTGGGAGCGAGAGCGATTCCCTCCCTGAGGTATCTGAGGTGTTGAAATTCAAGCCGCAGCTTAAACGGCGTGCTGTGCCTGTTGATCCCCAACCGCAGGCCCAGCCCCAGCCCCGGAAAGTGAAGGGTGTAGTTGTTGAGGAGGAGGAGCAGGTGGAGCAGGAGCAGGAGGAGCAGGAGAGTGAGGATGAGGTTGTCGTTTCGCGTGTTACGCGCAAGAAATTGACGAGGCGTAGTGGGGAGGGGATTGATCTTAGTAAATTGGGAATGCCGGTTTCGCCGATCAAGTCGCCGGTGAAGGGGAAAGGGAAGGCACCGGTGAAGGCGAGTGTGAAAGCGAATGTGAATGCGCAGGGGAGTCCAATGAAGGGTGTTGAGCGGGCGGAGGTGGCAGCGGAAGACGAGGAGGAGAGTGAGGGGGGAGAGGTGGGAGAGCAAGGGCCTAAGAGGCCGAAGTCGACGATGAAGAGTCAGATGAAACCTTCGCCGAAGAAGAAGCATGTAGTTTCTCTGAGCGATTATGAAGAGGAGGCGGCTGAGGAGGTGGAGGTGGAGGAGGTAGAAGAGGAACGTCCGAGACTACGTGCAAGAAAGCCTACTGCGAAATCGAAAGCATCTTCAAGCAAGCGGGCTGTTGTATCCAGTGATGAAGAACAAGAGGAGGAGGTGGAGGTGGTGGCGCAAGAAGATGTAGAGCGGCCACGACGTCGTAGTAAAACCAGCGCGAACGCGAATGCTAAAGCCTCCTCTTCCTCAAGTAAACGTGCTGTTGTGTCTAGTGATGAAGAACAAGAGGAGGCTCAGCCTGTCAAGGAGATTCGCAAAGTTACTCGTATGAAGGTCGTATCGGAGTCCTCTGGCGATGAGGAAGAAGTCAGTTCGATTTTGTCTCCTTCTAGACCTGCTCCCGTTCCTGCTGCTGCTCCGGCTCCGGCTCCACCCACGACCAGGGCCACGACTAAAGCCAAGTCCCCAACGAAGCCTCAGACTCCTGCTGGTAAGTCGTGTGCGCTGTGGTAGGACCACCATTGCTCAGCGCCCTTTTCCAGCTCCGTCCCCTGCAAAGGCAAAGGCTCAGCCTCGTGGACGTCCCTCTCGTGGGCGCCCTAGTACCCAGGCTGCCGCCGCCGTACCTGAGGTTGAGATGGAGGACCCCGCAGAGCACGGCGTCGATGATGATACTACTGCGAACGAAGCCAGCCACCACAAGATCCCCCGAACGGAAAGTATCCGCGCCGTGTCTGCCCACCGCGTTCGCCCCTCCGCAGCTACTTCCACGCCCATAGCCTCCACCGCTTCCGCCAAAAGCAAGGGCAAGGGCAAGGCGAAAGCGACTCCTGCTGATCATGATGACGAACCCATGCCTCAAGATGTTGAGGAAGTCCCTGCTGTAGTGTCCGGTCGGTCTAGACGTACTGCTGCTGCGAAAGCTAGCCAGAAACTGCGGGACGAAATCATGCCTGATGTTGTCAACTACCAGAAGCAGATGTCGCGCGCTAGGAAGAGTGGGAATCTGCCCGACTTTTTCAGGGATGGTGATGATACAGGTAGTGGTGCGGGTGGTGGTGGGAGTGAGACGCCTGCGAATCGGCCTGCTAAGACGAAAAAGCGGAAGAGTGATGTTGGTCATGTTGGAGATGTGGGTGCGGACGGTGCGGATGAGATCGTGGAGGGTGTGGAGGGGTTGGGTATTAGTAGTAAGGGGAAGAAGAGGCGAAAGGTTGAGCCCACGGCACCTATGGATGTCGACGCTCCTCCTGCCGCCACTACGTCGATCTCGGTCAGCAAGGCCAAAGGCGGTGCTAAAGCTACTCAGTCCGCCAGCGTTAGGTCAGTCTTATCACGACTAGCGTAACCTTGAGCTCACCCTCTATCATCAGCCCTACGAAGTCTACTAAACAAGCCCGAAATATCCGGCTGCTGACGACGCAGGCTTCATTATCTGATTCTGTAATCAAGGTGCGTACCTAGCTACTTCTTGAGCCCGTCACTCACGCCTATGTCCGTTCAGCGATTGAACAAGCTTGGAGTCAAGATCACTTCGAAACCGTCAGAGTGTACTCATCTGATCGCACCTCACCTTGTCAGAACTGAGAAGTTTCTATGTGCGTTGGCTGTCAACCCGTACATCCTCTCCTCGACTTGGGCGACGGCTTCCTCTGCTGCCAATGAAATTCTCCGTAAGATCATTCTTCTTTCTCTCTTCTAGTGTACTTGTGCTCACCACTTTTCGTTGCCTACTTTCAGCCGAAGAGGCGTACTACCTACGAGACGAAGCCACCGAGGCCAAGTTCAAAATCAACCTGGGTGAAGTCCTTAAGCGCGCAGAGGGCAACCATGGGCGTCTCCTTGCGAAGCACACGTTTTACGTTACATCTAAAGTCCCCATCGACCTCAGGCTGCTGAAAAATGTCATTATGGCACATGGTGGCCAGGTACGCTCGTTTCCCTCCTTCACATCAATCTCGACTTCATGCCGTCCGTCTGCTTTGGCTAGATGATCACTCAAGCGCCTACGTCGCGAACCTTTAATAATCCTGATAAACATCTTATTTCTTGTCCTGAGGATGCTTCGATATGGAGGCCTTTCTGCAAGGACCTTCCTATCTATACCACGGAGTTGGTGATCGTCGCGGTGTTGAGACAGGAAGTGGATTGGGAGGCTGATGAGTTCAAAGTCCCTGGATCGTTTTGACGTTGTTGGATGTTTTTTTTTCTTGCTTACTTTGTTTTGACTACGCTATCTTTCTTTACCATTGTGTATTTATATGTTGTGTACTAGCGCAACTTGTTCGTGGCGTGTAGACTTCAGACAAACCGCGGACCGAGTGGATGTCATGTACCCAAAACATTGAGAACTCGGGTATACTTATATAGATATCCGTAGTCAACCACTCTTGCACACTGTTTAGAAGGACGATACTCTTGCAATGGTTTTGGACGATGTAGGTGTGCGGTACGGTTACGCATGGATTTCGTACAATATTGGTTGGATTTACATCGCATCGGCCACCTCTCAATATGATCAGACCTCGAGGCTCTGGGTAAGCGAGCTCATGAGTCTCTGTACATACACTACAACAAAACTAGTATATATACCTTTGGTAGTTCTACGGAATATACAGATCTCTCCCCTAGTGTGACTCCGAGTCCGTCAAGCTTACTGAGGTCTTAAGATCTTACTACTGACCTTCATCTCCTTCCTCTTCCCTGTCCCACGCTCTTGAAGTCGGTCGTAAACCCAACGACCTACGTGCATATTCTGCACGTCGCTACGAGCGCACATCGACAACGATTGGCATGGGAATATGACGACGCGGCGCGTCGTCCCTTGCATCTCGAGAACAAGGTTCCTAGATGTAAATCCCCACAAGCGCCGATGTGCTCCTTCTGTATGTCAACGAACCATCCACGGTCCTGAATAAATCATAAACTGAGCTTGCACGGAATTCACCAGAAAGGCATGAGAACGCGAGTGCCCATAGTCGACCAAAACGGGTCAGTGGCAAATGCGCCATTGTCAAGTAAACAAAACCACGGCGCAAACATAGGCCACAGACTAGAATGGTGGTCAGGAAAGTAACCGTGCATCTCTTCTTTCATCCTACCACCTTCGCCACTCATCTTCTTAACTCCTTTCTTCCGAGCTCCTGCACAAAATGAACGGCTACTACACGACCGACACCCAAGAACATCGTACGTTCGAATGGGAGGACAACCGCGAGCTGCCATCCATTCGGGAGGTATTTAGAAAGGACTTGAGGCTGCCGTTACCGCGGAAGGACGAGTACACGTACATACCAACGCTAACGAGCCCATGCACTTGCGAGCGTTGTGTTCCACCTCCCCCGTGTGCTTGCATCGACTGCTCCCCGCCGACCCCATGCGCGTGCGCCTACTGTCGTCCTTACGAACCCGTGCGTCATGCGAGATTCAACTACTCATCCCCGTCGACCAAGCCCAGCACCTTTGAGAAACGGCTATTCAGTGAATCGGAGGTCTGGAGTGGTATTCTTGCGATGGCCTGTCTCGATTTAGCGAACAGTCAACGAGCCTTGGGTAGTCAGATTCCCACTATCAGTCGGGGGTATACTGAGGGACCCGTGTCGCCTATCCACTTCAGTAGGTCTTCAGTGGAGCCCGACGAAAGTGTGGCCCCAGAAGAAGGATACTCCAGTGATGAAGGAGACGAGGAAGATGCCGATGGACCAAGGGACATTTTGATCCCGATATCGACCTTGGTACACAAAGAGAACCGATCCGTTTGGGGGACCTACGCCGCCGATTACGATAGAGATCGAAGCGCTAATGCCGCGGGATTCGCTGGAAAGGCGTTTCCGACTGCCAGTCTGGACTATACAAAGAGACTCATGTCGCCGATCCATCTCACTAGGTCCTCGGTGGAGCCCGACGAAATTGGCGTCATCAAAGAAGGGTACTTCAGTGACGGAGACGATGAGGATGATATTGACAGACCAAAGGGCGTGTTAATCCCAGTATCGAGTTTGGTGCATCCAGAGAACCGATCTGTCTGGTCGTTTGAGGCTGCTAATTACGACAGCGAAGAAAGCACCGATAGTGAAGGTTTCAGTGACGACAGCGACGAGGAAAGCCAATAGACGAGGATAGAGTAACGGTTTGACTTGGGGGATTTTTTGAGGCGTTTAGTTTGATTTGGTCTATTGATTTTCCCGTGTACATTCTAAACGAGTTGTTCGATATAATTTTGAGACGTGGTGACGCAAGCTACCGAAGGATCGTACTGGAAAAACTTTCAAGTTCGTAACCGAAACGGTATAGGCGTAGGACTCCAGGTAAACACGTCGGTCGTTGCCCAGGATAATGTCGAATCTGTGATGCTGATTCAGGGAGGGCCGGCAGACACGTAGGAAATATATATCTGCTGTTGCGCACACTAGCCGTCTGCAGAGGAATTGAACATGGGCGGCTTAACGGCAGTATGCTACGTACCTAGAATTCGGTATTCTAGCCACGAGACGCATCTTTAGGAATAGAAGCTTACTTGGATCGCCACCACCACCTGTGCCACTCGACCTGCCACTCGACCCAAACTACAACTCAATCTTACTCTATTATCACTCTTCCACTGCTAGATCCGCAACGGTAACGCCATGACAGAAGTACAAGCCATAGAGGTAGCCACAGCAGCTATACCAGACACAGTGAAGCCTGTCACCAGCGAACCTGATGTAGAAGTGAACGGAGTCGCGTCCAAAGTGGTATGTTCAGCTGCTGAAGCGCAAAGAACTAATAGCACTAATTCGCCTGGACGGGTAGAATGGCAAAGTGACTGGGGCACTGGATAACCTCCCAATTCGCCATCGTCGAGCGGCTGAGAAACTTGGCCCAGACTCCGAGCTGGAGTTTGCAGGCGTACCATCCGAGAAGGCGGGGGAAAGTTTGGACACGACAGACAAATGTAACAACGAATCTCCCTCTTCACGCCAACCCCTTGCGCCAACACAAGCCACCACGGGAGATCAAGGTGGAGAGTCGATGGGGCGAGCACCCAACACGACCTCTGCTGCTAAGACTATCAAGGATGGCAATGGTGAGAGGCCCAAGGCTGGAAGAAATCAGAAGGCTTCGACGAAGACCCAAGTAGCTGTGAACGTCGCTGGCACAAGTACTCGAGTGCTGCGAAGTGCCTCAAAAGTGGAGACGGAGAAGCAGTCGTCTGCCGGAGGCACTACAGCGAACGGGGACAAGACAAAGGCGGAAGGGAAGGGGGAGACCAAGCCGAAAGCGACGAAGAAGGAGACTAAATCAAAAGCGAAGGAGGTGAAGATCAAAGAAAAAGCGACGGAGAAGGCCAAAGGGAATTCGGCGGAGGGAAGGACCAAACCGAAAGCAAAGGAGAAGGCGAAATCTGTCGCTATCGGAGAACCGTCGAAGGCGAAAGGGAAAAGGAAAGTGCCGGAGGAGAAAACCGATGCAGCTGACGATGAGGAGCCACCAAAGAAGCGAGCAAAGGTTTTCATCAATATTTCCAAAGACCAGCTGAGGTCTGTAAAGGAACGGGCTGGACGTGGGCAAGGCGAGGACAGCGGGGCGGCCAAAGGACAGGGCGGTGCTGGCTGTCAGCCCGAAGCTGGGCAGCACAAAGTGCAGAAGCCTGAAAAGAGCGTGAAGATGAGCGGCGCAAAGGGTACACGATCTAGTGCAAGACAAGCCGCTGTGAAATCGTCTTCGAAGTGAAGGACTCTGGAGGCCTGTAACGTTTGTGATTGAGTAGGACACGTTTGCTTATATTGCATTGCATACCTTGATTCTATTTTTCTGAACAAATTCGGAGCCCGAAAGTGTTGAGCTCACCGAGATAACGTTGCCAGGAAGTATCCGCAGTCCATGTCAACGTCAATGTTCAACGACTGGCAAGGCACGAATGTTGAGCATGGAGGTCGAACACACTGGGAACACGATCATTACTACAAGGTCGAGTTTGTCCCACAACGGAGCAAAGTCGTGAGTCACCAACACTTGCGAGGACAATGTAAGGCAGCGGAGAAGTCGGGCATCTCCGTTTACACTTAGTGTTTCTCACAGTCAATGGAGGTGTACGTCACTAATGCTACGTCACCCAATCGTCACTATGGGTGACTTATATTACTGCCCGCTTGATGAGCGTGAGAACATACAGAAAATACAGGAATTTTGAATGCTAAGTCAGCAGCCGATGTTGAGTGTTAATCTGCCTGACTTATCTCTCTCATCTTTGTGAGTGTGAGAAAGCAATGTTCAGCGACGAATTTCTTTTTTGCTCTGGACTTCCTTGTCAGAGACCTCCAGCTGCTGCAGCCTTCGTACGACTTGGCCAGCCACGTGAACATCCTTACTGCGACTCAGACGAAGATTTTGCCAGCTTTATAATAGTCCGAACTTGGCTGTTGTTCCGGCGTTCCCATCGTCAGGTTTGTTACTGCTGAACCGCGCTTCAGGCCAGTTCTTCTCTGGCTTGACTCTCCTTTCGCCACGCGGTTGCATGCACAACATTCCTCCATGTATGAGCATTTCTGCACCTCAGCGACCAGCAACGGATTCAGGCGCAGTCATTTACGCAACTTCGCTCCCTGGTTTTGTCGATTCTAGTCTCTCGAAACCATCAGGCGAATTGTGATGTTTGGCTCGTTATATCTCATCGTGCTAGTATGCCAGCGAAAGTACGGTTTGCTTGTTAAGTTTCCTTGTTGATTACTGAAGCAAATGACATATAGAACTGTACAAGATATACGACGAATGCGATGCGAAGCAAATACATAGCAAATGGAGAACAAACTTCCAGCCGTGGTGGTTTGCGGCCTGTGAGGTCAACTAGTGGGCCTTCTTCGATGCAGCCCGTTGCCTCTCGGGTCGAGTCGTCATTGATGATCGCTGGCTTTCTCTTTTCTCTACCAGCACTCTCTGTTTCTTTCTAGCATTCTTCGGATCTGCCGCGCCGTCATTCGGTCGAACGCCTTCGCCGGTAGCGAAGTTGACTGGCTTGCAAAGATCCAGGAGGACGTCCACAGCCTCTCCTTCCGCCCTATTGACTCCTGGATACGCAAGGCTCTTGTCTGCCATGCCAGCTAGTGGCTCGGCCGTCCTCTTGGTCCTGGCTTTACCCGGAATCATATTTGGGTCCATGGGCTTCCTGGCCACTCGGAGCAAGGTATTGACGTCGTCGTACGGTGGTACATGCGATGCAGCAGCTAGAACACCGAGGCCTTCCGAAGATCCGTGGTATGGGGGTGGTCGGCTTGACGGAAACTGAGCCATTCCTCGGAACAACAAATCCGTTTCTGCGCGCTTTCGGTCCGCTTCGATGAAGAGATTGTCAACAGCGTCGAGGTCTACGGCCATTATTGTTGTTATTGTCACGATTAGGGAGTCGTTGAGACGAAGAACAATTAGGATCCTCGGGTGGCGCGGGTAGTTGGAGTGGATAGAGGACATGACGAGCCATCGTCGCGAATTTATTACTTTGTGGTCCAAGCTCAACACGTGATGGGGCCACAGCGTTCCTCCCAGCGCAAGTCCTATTTGCGTGCAGATAATTGGTTCGGCTTTGAGGACCTCTTGCTCGGTTTGTTTGATTCCCTCATCTTGAGCCTGCTATGATGAGGTGCGAGGTTTCCACCACCTAAATTATTATTGTTTCTCTGACACTCTCGTAGGTTCTCTCCTCGATCCCCAGTCTCTGCATCGAATCCTCCTCAAGTCCTTTCCCTACCCACTTTGATTTTGGTTGTCGTTTCGAGTGTTCGTTCAGTTCGCCTGCTGCACATGTCTCCTTCGCCTCTCTATATACTATCCGCCATAGAACATTGGATGCACTCCTCCGCTGCCTCATTGTCACGGTGGTTCTGTACAGGCGCTTAATCAAAGGCCCCTATTGGCTTCGCATGTTTTGCCACATCGGGTATGTTGTTGTCTTTCAATCTTCAGTAACGTCCCTTCAGTTCGTTATTCATTCTCAAACGCTCGGTAGGTAGCTGATAACTTGCATCCAACGACGAATGGATCCCCTTCCCCACCTCGACTTTTGCAAACCGAAACCGTAGCTGTCCTTCGAAACTACTTACTAACATCGTCCGCCGGATCTGGTAACCAGTCAAAGCACTGTCAAAGCTCAATAAATCCTCTCGTATCCAGTTTATATCCCGACATATGATTCAGGGACTCCCTGAGCGGTACACGAGAGCCAGCCTTAGCTGTTGTCCTGGGTGTCTATTGAATTACCTAGCCTAATGGTGCTTCGGATCACATCAACCGGTGTGCTCTTCCATCCTCGTTTCCGTCATCCTCTTCTTACGCGTTGACGCACCTCGGATTAGAGAGAAAATATACGCGTTTTTCATGTGCTTGAAGCAGCCGGATAGGTCTCGGACCATGATGAAGTAGAAGTTCGGTCTGTCATTCCGTTCATTGTAGACCAAACCACCGGCTGATATCAAGTTTATTTACAGCGGCATTTATTCTCTCCTTGTTAATCCACCATTCTCGACGTCCTTACGCCAGAGCTTGTCGAAGGAACCGCTTCCTTGTCAGACTTACGAAGGGGGCTTCTCCTCAGCGTGATTCTCATCGCCGTCATTGACACCAAGCTTTACCGGATCTGCATCAGCGATCCCGTCTCAGGGTCATCCATCATCTATCCCGACGAGCGACCTTGGGAGAATTCCATGGAGGGTATACTTTCTGCGCCGTCGCCACATGGAGTATCCCCTTCCGAATTAGCCTCCTCTCCCGACACTCATGATCAGCCACCGCCATAACTTAATATGAGGTCCCTCGTTCGATGGCTTTCCAGACGACAGGATCACCACTAGAACTCGGAGGATTTCGAGGGCAAACGAACAAATGGGTCGGTGGATGTTATTGGTGGTGGTCCGAGGGACGTTCGGTTTACTAACAGCCAGCCCTAGGGATCAAACCCCTCTTCCTCTTTGTGTACGGAATTCACAAGTGGGGGAGTGTCGTAGCAGGATGGAACAGCGGAGGACGCAGGCAATCAAGTAGCTTGAGATGGAGCTTGGCATAGTGTAAACGGTACGTCGTGGTGTTACCACGTACAACACCCACGTCCTATGCTGATGCCGCATGTCTCTTAGATGACTTGTTTGATCGCGAGGTGCTACAGCGGTATATACTCTACGCTGGTCATCATCCTAATGGCCAAGTACGAGCGTGTTTTGTTGCAACGCATTTCACCATTCACGAATTGTCGTTCCAGTGCTCGCCGTTACCCAATATTGTCGGCCTCCTAACCCCTTATTAGGCTCCTCATTCCTTTGACGAACATTTGACGAGCACTTCCATAAGCGCCTCCTCTCTCCGAGTCCTTCCTCCACGCTCTTCGTGCGGAATCTTTGACTGCAGACCCCTACTGTCAGCGAAGAGGCTTCACTAAACTTTATTGTTCAGCATCATGTTTCTCTTTCAATACCGCTTTGTCAACCAATGTTCGGACAATTTTGAAGTGTCATCGGCCGGCCTGAACTTGGAGCTAAAGTGAGTCTGATGGTACGCCTTCGGTAGATATTGGGTTACGCCCAACTAACAATCCATCAGATGAAAGGAGCGGTCTCTAGCGTGAATGTGCGTGCTCTTTCAGTCTCGATGAAACATCTTCTGATTGGCTACAGTACTTGAACTTGTCCGGTCCTTCGCCACATCCCATACGATTTACTAAGGAGTGATGGTGCCTCGCGGGTTACCTCGGTATGAGTGAGTAGCCGTCTTGCGCCTAAGCTATCGGCACTGTTTCATTTGTCACCATGCGGAGAGGGTCGCATGTGTTGCCGAAATGTCTAGCTCCGTTGTCCATCCCATAATGACTACGCCAAACAGTTCTGTATGTTCCTCTGCGGTATCGCAGGCTAGCCGACCGTTACGTATTATCCTTGGCGCCGTACCTTTGATAACTAACCCCAGTGAGAGACAATTGTGCGTACCTTATTCTAAACCATCGAAGTATAAAGCCCGTGTCCTGATTACTAGCTATATCAACGCCTCGATTCGCCTGCCATGTTCCTTCGCATCGCAGCTTTGTTGAGTTTTATACACCTCATAGCGGCGGTTCCACTGCAATCGGTGGTGAAAACCCTCACATCCGCCGATGGCACGAAAATCTACGCAGATGCGACAGGGAATCCTTTGAAACAAAGTATTGTGTTTGTTCACGGAGGTGCACTAAGCGGAATAGTGTTCGATCGCTTATTCAACAACGCCAAGCTGAAGTCCAATTACTATCTTGTTCGTTCTCTTTCTTCTGACGTCACGATGCCTTATACTTATCCTCAATGCAGGTTCGATATGATCTTCGAGGCCATGGACGAAGCGATAAACCAACCACCCCCGATTTTTATACTCAGGACGCCATCGCTGGTGACTTTGGTGCCGTGATAACCGCATTTAACCTCAAGAAACCTCTGTTCGTTGGGTGGTATGCTGCTTTTTCCGATGCGACACACGCGTTCTGCTAATGTCTATGATTCTAGGAGCCTCTCAGGTACGGCCGATGCCGCTGTTTCTTATCCTACCCTCATTGACTTCATTCTATAGCGGCTGTCATTGGAGACATCGCGTACGCATTCGACCCTCTGCCGATTCTTGGAGCCATCGCTCTGGGCGGCGGTCCCGCTTATGGACCCGATCTCGTCCCTCTCTTTTCCGGCCCAAACGGCGCTCTTGCTGATTTCTTCCAAGACACAAATGTCACCGCTAGCGTGCTCGCCCACCACCGCTGGGTTGACGCCCTATTCCGCGACCCAGGAACGATACCCTTCAACGTTCGGATGGAATACTTAGGTCAGAGCTTCTTGCAAACGCCATCAGCTATGACACTGTTTTCTCCACTGAGAGAACAGAACCGGACTCGATTGCTGGAGGTTGGGGAGAGTGGAGAGCTGTGGCTGAAAATCCTCTTCGGAGCACAAGATCAGAATGTTTTAGCGGATGCGGTGATCGAGTATTATCGGCCGCATTTTAAGCACTTCGACGCTACGAAGATCACTGGAGGGCATGCTGTGTTTGAGGATAATCCAGAGGAGACGGTAGAGGAGATCATTCAATTTATTCGCAAGATACCTCGTAGAAGTCATTAATCGAGTTGACGTTATGTTTATTCTTCAATATGATTCCATTGTTCAGATGGATGTGCTATTACAGTATCAGTCAGCGTAGAACAGTGAACCGGGATCAGGTCTACTGTCATGCCCTATACACGGTCGCGCTCAATACAGTACTGGGTAGTGACAAGCGATGCGCGAAACGGAAGCCTAAAGGTCACCAAGACAAACTCTTCGGGATCAACGTCGAAATGACAGTAGTCGCCGACCTTGCACCCAGGACAAATGCATGCAATCTCGCGAGTGACTGCGGCTGGATACTTCGAGCAATCGAGCACGATCCCTTCAATTTCACCCGATCTCACGTCGTCCAGAAGTTCTGCAGATTGCGATCGGAGGTGATGGTACATGATGCCTCGAAGAAATCGGCACTGCTCGGGTCGATTTTGCAGGGCTAAGACATAATAAACAGACAGAAGAAGTTGTACACAGAGCGAAGCTCACCATGGACAAGGGGCATAGACGGGTCCCTGATGCGCTTGCACAGGGCTCGGTGATCTTGCCAGTCAGCCCGCTGACATGATTTGGAGCAATACCTTTCACCCTTACATGCACATAGTTTGCCGTACGGAGCTTCACTAGTACACTGGAACAAAGAGTGAGAACAAGGATCTCTTACGCCCGAAGACCACTCACGTCCGGATTGGAGCAACGAAACTTGCAGGCATTGTCGATGATGGGGGCATAATTTGCAACGTCGTCAAGTAATTGATTCCATTCTTTCGCGGCCGCCGTGTTCTGGACCTTCTCCAACCCGACGAGCGATGATGAGATGGCCTTGAAGAATGGCAAATATCCGAGGCTTTGAATGACGACGAATTTGAGAAAATCAGAGAAGCCATCGAGATGAGAAGCGGGCCAAGTCCGGATCGCCCTATGGATGCCTTCGAAGAGGTCGCCGTCCGAAAGTAGATCAGGAATATAGTGGTACCCTTTATTACAAATGATACTGCCAAGGGCGCGTATGCTCAGGTTACCAGTCTCAGGAGACCCATCAACCAAGGATAGAAAGAGGGCTTTCAAGGAGCGCACAATAGATTTAGACACGAGGGCCTTATGGGTGTCTGGACAAGGCTCCTCCAGGAGTGGAATGCAGTGTAGATAAAGCTGGAGCTTCATCCAATCGCAGCATGTCAGCTGATCACAGTCCGATGAAGACTGTAAGCTCTTGCCAAGGAAGCGAGCGATGCCTCTAGAATGATTATCCAGCCACTGGTAGAACAACGAGACGACATCCTTAATGGTGTCCGACCCATCCATGCAGGCTACTTGGAAGGTGAACAGCATTAAACCATCTCTCGTCAGCTGTCCCACAGCCAATGCGGGGATATACTGAGCTGCCGCCAGGAGGAGCATGAGAAGACAGCGATCCCAGACATTATCATACTCTCGAGGGGTCGTTGATTCGTATAACCGTTGTAAGGCAAAGAAGTAGACTTTCTGGGGATCCCCAGTACCGCAGTAATACCCCATGGAATAGTAACTACAGTACCTAGAGAATCCGCAAAACGTAGTGGAGTTCCGTAGGACAATGTTAGTAGTCTGACAGTAACTAAAACATGGATAACGTTACTCACTATTGCGGGATCAACGGCGGGGGCGTACAATGGGCGCGATGAGGGCGCTGTTCAGTCACTTCGGCTGGATAAGATGTAGTGTAGTTCTGTAGGACAATGTAAGCCGTACGAAAGTAACTAATATAGGGATAACCTTACTCACTAATGCGTGGATCAACGGCAGGGGTGATCAGTGGGCGCGATGAGGGTGTGGTCCAGTCACTTCAGCTGGATAATTTGCATTAAATCTGTAGTGAATATGAACCAACAATGTAAGCTGTACGAAAGTGACTAGTATGTGGATAAGCTTACTCACTATCGCGGGATCAACGGCGGGGCGATCAATGGGAGCGTCTAGGGTGCGGTGCAGTCACTTCGGCTGGATAAACTGTAGTGGAATTGCGTAGGACAACGTCAGTCGTACGAAAGTGACTAGTATGTGGATAGGTTTACTCACTATTGCGGGATCAACGGCGGGGGCGATCAATGGGAGCGTCTCGGGTGCCATGGTCCAGTCACTTCGGCTGGATATTCTAGGCTAGATGACGTAGTGAATATCAGCTGAACATTCCCCATCCGAGTGACCGACTGAACCGTACGTACTCACTAATGCATGGACACGGCTAGTGAGTTTTCCTTGACATGAACGCCGCCGCCGTAGTGAGCATTGCTGGACACCACAAGGGGGTGTGTAGTGACTAATGCTCGGGATGCGCCATAGTGAGTTTAGCTTGACGCGAACACTGTCGTGCTAGTGAACATGGGGTGGACATGGATAGCGTGCATGTACTCACTATCTCCAACAGCCAGATAGTGACTACGACTGGATGATGCCGCGTCGTTATAGGGAATGTTGCAGGGCATAAATCGGGGTTGGAACAAAAGTGGGCCACGTACTGAGACGTACTCACTATCTCCGAGATACCAATAGTGATTTCACCTTGACAGGACACGAGTGCGACTAGTTAGTTTGAGTGGACATGAATAGAGGACGTACTCACTATTGCCTGGACCCCGGTAGTGACTATCACTTGATGACGCAATGCCGCCGTTCTAGTGAATGCTGACGGACTTTAATCTGGTGGGATGCGTACACACTGCGTACTCACTATCGCCTGGACACGGAGAGTGAGTTTGGGTGGACGGGCAGCGCGAGGTAGTGACTGTTGGTGGACATGATATCGGGCCGCATACTCACCATAGGTCCGGATAGTAACTAGTCCTTGATGTCAGACGTTGACAACGAGACTGCTGTGCTAGTGAATATAGGAGGATTGATCTTTGGACGGGACTTACGATGTTTCCTGGGAGTGCTCAATAGTGTCTGTGCCGTGAATGAGGTCAGTCGATGAAGCGACGTCGTGAGCAACTATCATATGATACCTGGCGTTCATCCAGACTAGGCGATCTCGTGTAGAAGTCACGCAAGATTTGCAACAATGAAGTTGATAGTGGAGGGACATAGACATAGACATATATATTTAGCAGGGGCATACATGTAGGGGGGCGGTACAAGCAACTATACTTACTAACTACGAGCTAATTGTATCTACGCGAAACGAACTTTCTTGGCTGAATTACCCTCGGGAACCGGAGACGCACGCTTGGATGGGCCAGGATGGGCCATTGCCTCTAAGACCCATTGAACATCAATGAGTGCCTTGCCAATCTCATCCGCACATTCCCCAGTAGCTTCCGAAGCCTTCAGCCACCATCCAAGACTCGCGATAACGCCGTAGATGCCGTTGATAGACCCTTTCCGGAGTTCGGTCCAGTTGTTGATCTGCTTGGAGTCACGAAGAAGGGAGCCGTCGTCTAACCTGCGGCCGTTTGGTTGGAGCTCCTCGTACCATTGCCACCACTGGTGACCAAACGCGGTGGGGTTCTTGATAACGGGCGAGACGGATCGGCAACTCTTGATCCAAACCCCGACTTCTTTGGGGCGCAGCTTCCCGGGGGTGAGCATATGAGTGGGAATCTATGAAAAAAAATATCAGCCCCCGGAGTGGTAATAGTAGCCGGACCACTTACTTTTCCATCAAGAAATCCAAGGGATTGCTCGAACTCAACGAAGCGTGTGATAACGATGTGGAAACGGGGATCAGTGGAGAGGTCTTTCAGATAGGCCACCGCCCCTTGCAACCACGTTGGCGCTCCAGAAGGGAGAGGTTGAGCAGTGGGTAACGCTGGCGTAGCGGGAGCTCCGGAAGGATCTACCACCCCACCTACCTCGGTGGGAGCAGATGGAACAGGATGGTCGACGTCCATTGCCGACGACATATCCGCAGGGGTGGTGGGTACCATTTCGCCGTTGGTAGTTGCTAAACCAGTGGTCAAGGGGGCTGGCACGGTGTTGGCGAGCGAGGTGATCTCGACGGCGATCGGCTCGGCTGCAATAGTTATGGCGGCAACTGTATCGGCAGCCGGGTTAGGAGCAGGGGGTACGGCCGCGTCATTGGCTGCGGAATTTCCAGGGGTGGTGGTGTTATCCTTGGTGGCATTACCAGCAGAGGGCGCTGGGAGGCTTATCAGCTCCTTCCGAGGTTCGGCGTTGACTTCGGTGGTGGACTCGGGACCAGTGGTGGTGGTGTTGGTGGCGGCATTGACAATGGGGAGAGGAGGTGAGGCATTGTCGGTGGTGGACTCAGGACCAGTGGTGGCGTTGGTGGCAGCATCGACAACGGAGAGAGGCGGTGTAGCTGCTCCGGAAGGGGTTTCACCCTTGCTATAGGTTCATCAGCTCACGGTTATCATCCAAACACTACGGAACGTACTTGTCTAGACGTGATGAGCGCCTCGAAGGTGCTAGTCCCACCTCCTTAGGCTTTCTGGGAGCACGGGTAGGCTTCTCCTTAGCTAGAGCCTTGGTAGCGGACTCGAGACCCAATTCGGCGAGGAGGACCGTGTTGCGGGCGATGTTTGCGTTACGATCGCGTTCGTACTCCGAGATTTGAGGTGGCTTCGGGGCGGGTGCTGGTGCCTGCTCAACAATCTCGATGTCGCTCATGCCGTCCTCATCGGCATCCTCGTCTAGCTCATTCTCGAGACAACGCATTTCCCGAGCAGGAGGAGGAGGAGGAGGAGGAAGAGGGACGGATGCCGTGCTGGATGATGCTGTAGACGAATCGGGAGTACGGGGGACCTCGTAATTACGGAGATGCTCTGTGCCGGGTATAGCGCGACTGATGCGTTCAGATGGGGGGAAGACAACCTTGGCGAATTCGAAGAACTTCGCCTCGACCTCCGTAGTGAAGTTCTTGCAGTACTTAATGAAGTCGCACCCGGTGGAAGTGGCACCATTGGCGATGCTGTGAGCATATGAGCACCATCATCCATTCAGCGTGATATGCAGGCGCACCTATACAGGACAATGTTCCCTGCTTGGGAGGGATGGGGACCCGCTACCATCATCACGCTAACGAAGCCTGCCTTTTCAGAAATCATCTTGCCCGCTTGTTCAAGAGAAATTGGCAGCACGTCAATAGATCTGAAAGGAATTAGTGAATGGCAGCACTGAGATGAGACTGATGGCTTACTGTTGGTAGCTACGAGCACGGGTAGCCTCTTCATCTTCACCTTCTCCCCCCTCCTCAGTTCCCTCTTCCTTCTGCTGGTCCGGATGGTTGAGGATGGCCTGTCGAATTGCACGAGGCTGCTTGGGCCAAAGCTCCCGGGCGATATCCGATATGAAGGTGAGAGGTGTTCGGGGGCGAGCTACCCGTGGATCATAATCAGGGCTAGCCTTCCAACTTTCTTCCCATTCTCTCTCAGCTAGCTGCGCGATGACGGTGCCGTCAGGGAGCGGAGTCCTGTAGTAGACTTTTAAGAAAGTCTGGAAGGCAGCGGGACGACGGGAGCGCTTGACGGTTTGATTCAAGTTGAGAACCTGTCGAGTGTTGCTGTTAACGCGAGTATGATTGTTGTACCATGACTTGAGTTTCTAAGTACCAAAATGAGGACGCGAACAGAACGAACGAAAACAATACAAAACTCACAGTGCACATCTTGTCCTGCATGGCCGAATTTTTTGCAGGCCAGCGAAGGAAGAATTCGGTGTACAGACGGGGCCAAAAGTCACCGACAGCCTTGTTTTCTTGAGCTGCGCGATAGTCAGACAGCATGCCAGTGAGGAGTTCCCGCTGCGCTTTGGTTGGACGCCATTTGGACTTTGACGCCAGCCAAGAACGAATTTGCTGACACATCATTAGCGCATATTCCTATGACAGGGGCTTAAGCGCTTACCTCTTCAGTATGAGCCTGATCCTTGGGACTTTCAGCAGGCCACCGACGCAACCATTCGCCGTACAGAAGGGGCCAAAAGTCCACAAGAGCTTGGTCGTCGAAGGCCTTCTTGTAGAGAGGCAAGCAACCGGTGAGAAACTCTTTCTGCTTCGCGGTGAGCTGCCAGACAATGATAGGTTCATCATCGTCAGGAGCGGGGGCGAGAGCCGGGATGGCAGAAGCGATGGGGGTAGGAACGGTAGACATTGTGGATCGATTCCGAACGTTGTACGGGTAAAGTGAGTGCACTTTGCTTCATCCAGCCGTTTTCACTACGCCTTTATAGTGACTGAGCGCTTGAGCCCCTAAGTCCATATTTGATATTGTTTATAGCTACGCCCTTCCGCTTTCGTGTCCCTAACCATCGAACCTGACTCAGAAATGCACTTATACCAGATCTCTTCACTGCTGAGCAATTTATCTCTTTTGATGCCCCTCGCTGTGACCTGTGGTGCGTTGCCAACTCCCCATTTTCCCCCCTTTTTTCACCATTTTTCTCAGATCCTGACGATCCCCATGGTGGCCGATTCTTGGTACGAGGCGATCATGGACTCGCCGACGTTCGTTTTGACCGCCATGGTCGAGTTCAGTTGGGCTTTGAGCCGATAGGTGAAGCGGTAGCTGGACCTGAGGTAGCTTTGCCTGGGTGAGTAGTGTGTTCAATGGGCCCTTCGTTATTCCTGATCAACTTGTAGAAGTATCGCGCCGGTTATCATCGACGTTAATTCAGATGAGGAGCTCCCCCTTCACTCTACACCTCGTCGCTCCCAGCATGTGGCAACACCTCCGCAGACCCCGTCCCGCCGCTCTGCTGTAGCCACGCCCAGATCGCCTCTGTCGCCCCGGACACGCTCTGCTGGTGATGCTCGGATGGTGTCCCCAAGCCCTGCAACTCGGGTGAGAGGTCCCACCCTCATCTTTCCAAGCCCTCGTCGCTCTGCTTTTCCTACGCCCCAGAATAGTCCGACTAGATCCACCATCTCCCTTTCCCTGGATAGTCTTTCCTCCCTGAGTGACTCCCTCTCGCCCTTGCTTTTGGCCCCGGAACTTGAAGAGCCGCCTGCTCGGCTCCCTTTCCATCCCACCGCCCCTGCTTACCTGGGCGTTGGGCCATTCAACCCTGATGCTTATGCCGTTCCTGAGGCGTACATTGACCTTTACGGTCCGGTGAAGTTTCATGTTTGTGAGAAGAAGTGGCATGTTGTCCTCGTAGGCTTTGAAGTCGGCGCATTCTTCGATGGCTGGTGAGTTTTTTTTATCGCCGTAGCATTGGCTGGCAGCTAACCTCGCTGCAGGCACCGTGTTCAGCCCTTGGTCTCCCTCCGTGGCTCAAAATCGATCTATCGTTCCGCAATCAACAAAAGCTATGGCTCATACCGTGAAGCTTTAGCTGCCTGGAATGCAGGTGAACCTCGTAGGTTGGAGTATCCCTACCCTCTCACTTAGTTATTGTTCGAGTTGGCGAGTGCAGGGTCCATAGTAGGTAGCATTAGCCGTATATAGTATCTTTGTACGTCTTGTTTTTTGCTAAATATGGAAAGTGTCTGTAGCGCGATCTTTTTTGGTCCGTCCGATCGGCTAACCCTAACCCTAAACACCCTTTACTCACCACTTGCGACGACGACGACGAGCTAACGGCAACATTAGGCTCATTAATACATACCGTACGCGGTTCGTGGAGATGTCTATTACCATATTCTGATTTTAAACTAACATTCTATGACAATTTTTATGTTATCTAGTTTGCATCGAAGAGCCGTCAAGTTTCCTATAGGTACCTCAAGCCTCGTTCACCCTCCACTCTGCCAACGGCTGTCAAATCTTGAATACACTTGTTCGATGAACATCGACATCCTACGAACCTAAATCAATCAACAATACCCCATGGTAAGTAATATTGAGGATGAACAATCGATTACAAGCTGCTTTGTTGACATGATGCTTAGCAGCTTGCTCCCGTTGGATTTACTGCATCACACCTCATTATAATCCTACTTCTTGCCTCGCTAACATATGCAGTAAGTGTTCAGCCCTGGTATTTATCGAAAGCTGCACGGAAAACAGGTAGGAAAGCGCAGAGGATCCTCCCTACGAATCTCCTATCCAGACTCAACATCATCCCAACGATCTACAGCCATCCGTATCCATCGTACGGACACAGGACGCTTGGGCCACCATACCCATGTTCACGACACGGCCGATGCGCCAATCAAGCCCTCTCCCATAGATGCTGGCGAGACATCAGCTGAGCCTCCTGTCGATCCCCCCTGGAGCGACACCTTCTTCAATGAGCACCACGACCAATCCGGGACTGAATCCGTGACTGGGACCGATGCCAACGAAGCCATACCGCCGATACAAGATCCCCTTCCACCACACATTTTCGACGATTACTTGATCTACCGCCAAAGTATCCTAGATGAACTACTTGAACAAGAGGGCCGCCTTGGGTGTCGTGTTTGTCATTCCTGTGTGGCTGAGGAGGGCGAGTTTCGATGCCAAGATTGTTTCTCCACTGCCATGTACTGCGCGAGCTGTCTTGTTACATCTCACCAGCATGCTCCATTCCATCGGATAACGGTCAGCACTTCAAATTATCTACAAGGATCTTGGTTTGACATCTTCACCATACTAGCGCTGGGAATACGGATATTTCCGCCCAACCTCCCTACGGGACCTTGGCTTTATCGTGAGCCTTTCGCACGACGAAGGAAGATGCCCCCGGTCAACAGAAGTCATCCGTGGATTCGTTGTCGTCGACGTCACGGGGGTCCACATCGTTGATATTGAGTTTTGCTCCTGCTATCAAGTCGGGGCGCCACAGACCCGCCGTGATCAGCTGCTTCGCCACAAACTATTCCCAGCGACGCTAAGATCACCTCGCGCAGCATTCACTTTTGAACTACTCGACACTTTCCATCTACTTACCCTTCAGTCCAAAGTATCAGCATATGATTTCTACCGCTCAGTCGAGCACAAGTCAGACAACGCCGGACTGAAAGCTCTTCCTGTACGTCCCCTTTACTGACATGCCCCTATGTTTGACTGAGACGAGCGTAGGATTATTACGAACGCTTCCTGGATATCACGCGAATCTACCGCAATCTGCTGTCAGCGAAACGATCTGGACGTGGCCATGATCCAGAAGGGGTTAAGGCCACAAGAACAGGGCAGTGTGCTGTGGAGTGCCCTGCCTGTCCACACCCTGATATCAATCTGCCCCGAAACTGGAACACGGCCCCGGACAATCGCAGGTAAGCGAATTCACTCCACCTTTACCATGTTGCTCAACTGGTTTCGAAGATGGATTTATTCGCTCATTCTCACTATGGATGCCAACTTCCGATTGAAAAATAGGCAACGTGTTATCAAGAATGATATACCTCTAGGTGACGGGTGGGCGCATTGGGTTCCGTTGGATCCGTTTCTAGAACATATCAAGGTCCATGCCGAAGATTCTGAGGTGCGGCCATTACCATTCTAAGCAGCTCAGGCACTCACTGGTGCGACAGCCCAATTTCTGTGACAGCCAGTGGCGCGCAATTAATCAAGCCAACTCTAAACGCTCTGCCGGATATAGTTCAACCGGCATCGGTGGGATAATTTGTGGACGCCATGGACTCGTTCGTCGTAATGGCTTTGGTGACCTACAGAAAGGCGAACGGTAGTCCACTTATTATCTGATTTAGCTTCTATCAGTCTAATGATCTCAATAGATATGCCAACATGGATTTCATGTTGTTTCAGACCCTTTGCGGTGTTACGTTCCGGCGATTACTCCTGTCATACGATATCGCGTGCCAATACTCGCGAAACCTTTTCTCCCGAATGAAGCGCCTGCCCAATCATCTTCAGCTGTCAGACAACGCCACCGAGACATTCGACTTCGTCATCCCGAAATTCCATCTTTATGGACACGGTGTCAATTGTCAACTCCGATACTCAGTCAACCTGCTACCCGGGTGCGCGCACAGTGATTTAGAGGATCCAGAACGGTGGTGGGCACACATAAATCCGGTTAGTATGTCGACGAAGCTGATGACACCATGGGCTCGTCGTGAAACCATTGATGATCATGCACGTGGATGGAACTGGCGCAAGACCACACAGCTTGGTACGCCATACATCCAATGGTACATGTGATTAATTATCCAGCTTCGCAGGAGACAGTCTCCTCCTCAGCCTGCGCCAGGCGATCGAGATGAAGGCGCGCCACACTGCCCTGCATGAGAAGTTCTCCCAGAGCTTTCCAGCAGATGTCATTCAGGTATGGGAAAAGGAGGTTGCCGCCTGGGAAAAGGATCCAACTCAACCGAATCCGTACGACGATGCATCCTCTGAGCGTGAGTTGATTATGTTGCTGGACGATACACTGATGCCGTAGACCATAATTTCAGAAAAGAATATGGCCGCCATCCGCTTAGAAATTGCCAAGGAAGAGTCAACTGAATTATCATCGGATGACCTCGACACCGGACCACTCGGCTTTCTGTGCGCAGGGCTGGACATCGAAGAGAAACAGTATGTGTCCAAGTCTATCTCATCAACATCACGAACCTCATATTGGTCAGGCGATTACTCTCGGCCAGTGTCCGGACAGGGCAAACAACTAATCAAGAAGCAACCCTTCAGGAACAGCGGAACACCCTCAAGCGACGAATCCTCGCCTGGCGTGAGCTTCAGGCCACCTACATGCCCATGGTGGTGTTGGATCTCGTACCTGAAGCTGATAGTTCAGCCGACAAACCCGAAACTACTCGCCTTCTTCTCCCTTCACAGGCAGGTCAATTCAATTCTTCTAACTTCATATTCACCTCTCGAGTTGTCAAGGTAACAGCATCATCGGAGATGATCAAAGGGTTGCAAGCGAAAGAAGAAAGACTTAGGATCGCACAGGCAGAGGACGCCCTCGTTGAATTGAGACGACTCCTTCGGATCACAATGGGTATGTGGGACTTCAAATTTACGGATGTAGGGTTCAGTCAAAAGGGAAACACACGTGCAAGGTATGCAGGTTGTCCAATTCCGAACATTTCTCAGACGGTTGACATTGAACGTTGAACGTTGGACCCTGGATTTAGGTCGACGATCAACCGTTTCCAGGAAAAGGTGCGGCGGACTGCAGATCGATATCGTGCTGCACGCAGTGCCGTCATCGCTCTCAGTCCTCAGTCTGAAGTATTGACGCGGTTGAAGCCGCTTAATGAGTCAGATGTCAGATGTCCGCAGCGAGATGACAAGGAAGCTCAGCCGGGCGAAAGTCGGCGTGAAGTCTCTTGGATTTGGCTGTCTATTTCTAGCGGATCAGCGGGCATTGAACGAGCTGTCGAAGATATCCAGCCCATCTCGCACAGGGACATCAACGCTAGTGAGTGGTACTCCCTTTTCGGTGTAAACAGGGTGTCAACGCAGATTCTAGGTCTCAAAGCTGAGTGGGCAAGGTCTAGAGCTCGCTCGGCACGATGGTCGGAGGAAGTTGAACTTGTTCAGGAAGAGATGCGACGCGTCATGGCATATCTGGATTGGCGGGCGAAGTGGTGGGACATGCAAAGCACTCGGCGTTCGGAATCTGCCACTCCAGGGTTACTTGACGGTTTGAGCGCATATGCGTGTAAGCAGGGAGACATCCTCCGCGGCCTTCGCAAACGTTTTGCCGATCTCTGGACGCCTCAACTCAAGGCCTTTCAATTCATCGCTGAATGGTTCGCCGATAATGGCCTCACGCCCAGCTTGGCAGTCGGTGAAGTGGAGAATGTATTGGACTAGTAGTAGGATGAGCTCAGTAGAACCAGCGAATTCACACACGTGTGTATTCCCTCCGTGAGAATAATCGATGAGAAGTTCGACGTTCACTTGGACCATGTGTTGCTCCCTACGGCCCTCTGTGTTTTTGTCCAGGCATAGTAACTAGGATGTATCTTGAAGATCGATCAGGTGCCGGAAGGATTTGGCCTTGGTACCTGGACGTCGAACCCTGAGCCAAGATGCCCCGGAGGCTATTGTCAAGCCATAGTCACTACGTCCCGACACCCTCCCTGGATAACTATCCTAAGTTGGGACCGGTGACTATTTACGACCCGGCTCATAACCCAAACATATTACTACTATCAGCCCGCGTCCGATATACTTATCAAATGGTAAGTACCTACTCGAGATCTCACCATGTTTACGGTCCACAGATATTCATCGCCGCAATTGGCCGCAAGACTAGTTACTAATAGCAAGGTGACTATGCGAGCCCATGGTCGTTGATCAAGACGTAGCCAATCGGCGCCCCCTACGCCTAACATCCACCGATACGCACAGTTCGTGTCCAGAAAAACTCACTGCAGGATCCATGCAATAGTGAATAGTGTCCCCAACTCCTTCGCCAATGCACACTCTTCATATCAACGGAAACTCACTATCAGTCTTCCGACAATCGTAAGCACGATCCTCGATTAATATCCACCAATATTCACCAACACGGCATCATTGTCACCACGGACCGGATCCTGTCAATAGTAAGTACACGCCGCGGGATTCATATCCACAAATACTCACTAGCACGACGGCGTTCACCTCAAGGCCAACTCACTATTGGTGTCCAAGCGGTAGTGATTACATGTCCCGAGTCTACCATCCGTCTACGCCCTCACCATGTCCACAGATACTCACTATGGTATTCATGTCAAGCCAAACTCACTTCCCGCGTGTCAGTCCGTATTCACTACCGTACTTCGCTGGATAATTCCAGCCGAAGTGACTGAACGGCGCCCGAATGGCGCCCGTTGTTCCTCCCCGCCATTGATCCACCATTAGTGAGTATGCATCTCCATATATTAGTGACTTTCATACGGCTTATATCATCCGACGCAACTCCACTAATGTTCACTAGCACGACCCCGTTGGTATCAAGACAAACTCACTACTGCTGTCCGGACAATAGTGACTATGCATCCCGAGTTGCCCACTCTTCAACACCGAGTAACGTCCGTCAACGTTCACTACAGCGGCGGCGTCACCATCAAGTCATAGTCACTACCCGCATCTAGAAAATAGTGAGTACACGCGCCGTATCGATGTCCCCTAATGCTCACTAGGACGAGAGCGTTGGTATCCAGACAAACTCACTACGGCTGCCTGGGCAATAGTGACTACGCATCCCTCTTTGCCCACTCCCAACGCCGAGTAACGTCCTTCAACGGTAACTACAACGGCGGTGTCACATCAAGTCGTAGTCACTATCCGTGTCTTGGAAATAGTGAGTACACGCACACACCCATGTCCTCCCCATGTTCACTAGCACGACAGTGTTCGCGTCAAGCTAAACTCACTATGGCCGTCCCAAGCAATAGTCACTACGCACCCCCTTGTTGTTTCCAGCAATGCTCACTACGGCGGCGGCGTTCATGTCAAGGAAAACTCACTAGCCGTGTCCATGCTTTAGTGAGTACGTACGGTTCAGTCGGTCACTCGGATGGGGAATGTTCAGCTGATATTCACTACGTCATCTAGCCTAGAATATCCAGCCGAAGTGACTGGACCACACCCGAGACGCTCCCATTGATCGCCCCCGCCGTTGATCCCGCGATAGTGAGTAAGCCTATCCGTATATTAGTTACTTTCGTATGGCTGACATTGTCCTACGCAATTCCACTACAGTTTATCCAGCCGAAGTGACTGGACCGCACCCGCATCGCGCCCATTGATCGCCCCCGCCGTTGATCCCGCAATAGTGAGTAAGACTATCCATATATTAGTTACTTTCGTACGGCTTACATTGTCCTACAGATTTACACTACACTACGTGGACCATCTAGGTCCTGTAGTTACTATTCCATGGGGTATTACTGCATCTGCCCCACCTGGGCCGAAGGAAGTCATTAAACGGTCCCAGCAAACCCCACTACGAATATATTTCGATGAAGCCCATCGCTTGGGCCAGCCACTGCTTCGAACGATCGTGCGGCATATCTCGCGAATTCAGAGCCTGGTCATTCAGCTTTCATCCGCTAAACCGCTGGATTCGCTCGCCGTAAATTCCAGCGAACCGGCCCCAAAATTGCGGGATCTGCGCATCTGGTCTTTAACACGTATCTCGGGGGGCATCTCAGCATTTCTGAGCAGACCAATGCCTTCGTTGACCCACCTCACTCTCCACAATATTGATCTTCCTGACCATCTACCACTCCCTACCCAACTCGTCAGCCTTGCATTAAGCACAGGTCCAGATTACGCTGGATCCCTCCGAATCATATCAATCCATACAATCTTGGCAGCTCTGTCCAATACCCCCAACCTCGAAGAACTCATCCTGCGTCGAACTATCTCATCTCTCTTAGCTGCAGACAACTCTGGGAATACGCTCACGCCAGTGGAGCTTTCTAAGCTGGCCCACCTTACCTTCCATGCAGCCTGGTCGGATAGCTTGTACCTGCTAACTGCCCTCCACCATCCTCCTACCACAGGCTTAGATCTTTCCTTCAGGCCTTTCGTTCGCGCAACCAACCTCGGGATGTCAGGTTTCATGCACGCGTGCGCCCGCATCCATGATACTAAGGAATTGGTCAAGAATTCCTTACGGATTGTTCTGAACTCAGCCCCACCGACATTCTATGTCACAATGAATCGCCTTTCGCTGTTTCTCGAGACACCCAGCCCCTCACTTTACGATAAAGCCTTCGCAATTATTTACAGACTGCCTGAATTATTGCCTGTGACCACCTTCCACAAGCTTGAAATACGTGTTCCATCCCATGCCTTCCGCTGGTCAGACTTCCTTTTGCCGTTTGACCGCGTCGACGACCTTGAAGTGCGCGTGGAAATGTATGACTCTTTGATCGGTCTATTGGCGGCTTGTGATGCACATGGTCGTTTACCCCACCTACGTCGACTGACGTTCAATCAATCCACAATCGAGTGGTCTGATGCGCAGCCTGGCGATCAGTTCCTTCTTGCGCTAATCGAGTTCATCAATCGGCGCAAAAGCTCAGGCCAACCCATTGAAGAGTTGCGCCTCTTGAACTGCGCTATGAAGAGGACGACGCCCGTGCAATTGGCGAAGATTACTCATCTTGTTATCGGCTTCCCAAGGTTCATCGACCTTGATGCTTCCTCCGATAGCTTCGAAGAAAATGACTCTGCTGATGACGACTCCTATGAGCCATCGGAATGTTCGAGCTGGTATGAGAGTGATAATTCGAGCGATGAAGACGCTGACTCTGAAGGTGATGGCGAGAACGACGAGGATGGTTGTGCCGATCCCGATTTGGACGCTACGGACTCTGGAGACGATAGCGATGACTTCGTCAATGAGGACCTTTCGTACGTGCATGCCTACTTCATTCATCATTTACCATTTAATTCCGCGCCTAGCGTGCATCATCTTTATGACACCAACCCATGGAATGTCCAGTTGAGTTCGCAACTGGAAGACTAATCGGTGATGGAACATGCGATGCTACTGATCTTCACAATGAGAATTCGCACTCACTAATCGTACTAGCCTTTATATTCATAAGCGACAGAGCGCATCCACGGCATGTACATCTTTCTTAGGAATTCCACAACGACCTCGATTGCCTCTTTCCCTCCCATGCTTCGATTTAAACCGCTCACTTTGTGAACTTCAGATAGGATGGAGGGCACAGACGTGTCTCTCGAGCCCAAGTGGCAGTATCCACCATTCCCGATGCAATTGTAGAAGCGAATGACCCGAATACATATCCTTTAGCGAATCCCGTAGGGTTTTTCATTATCGTCAAGTGCTTGATGCGTCCAGATGCAAAGTGTGGCATGAACACCGGTAGAACCTGCTGCCTCCACCCGTCCCGATCAAATATTTCGGGGTAATCCCCCATACGCGTTACAGAGATTTTGACGTGGAACGGTAAGACTTCGGCAAGAATGACTGGAATTTCATCCTTTTCTGATGGTGGCAGATGACGGAGCGAGGCGAGAACTTCACTGATCTTACTGGCGTGAGCTCGGCAGACGAAGTTCTCGACAAGAGCGATATATAGGAAGTCCCGACAGGTGGCGATCACGCCAGGTTGATCTAACATGTGGACGGTTAGCAAATCTAAAGCAACGTGAGATAGTAGGTTCTCAACTTTGACTGCAACGGAACGCATGACAGAACGCTCGGTGCTCCGTTTGCCACGCATTCCTTTGACACTCGACTGAGCAATAGGTAGCCACCCGACATCCTGCGCAGACTTTGAGAACGCAGTCTCTGGATTTGCACTATCCACGGGTTGTCAAACTGTTGGTACTTGGAAGAAGAATTTTACTGACAGTGGCGCATCCATGCCAGTGAAATCGTTTCGCCATATATCCCGAGCGCTTCCATAGGTAGGCATAGCCATCGAAAATGACATCCGATTGTCTCCATATATCTCGCATGAAGTAATCCGGAGATTCTGAGGGAATCCGTACAAGACTTCTGGAACGCCTTCCGATAGATGGATAGATCGAATACGAGAGAACCGCCTCCACTAGAAGTTGCAGGGGGTGCTGATCTTCTGGTCTCTGAGGACGCGCGATTCCTCTTCGGCGCAATATCACCACGACGCCAGAGTCCATGAGCTCAACAACTGCCGCAAGACCCAAATGTGTACAAGCGATGAGGAACCTAGTAGCGTGGTCGACTATCACTTCAGGTGGTGTAAGCGGCCAGCTCGAGTGTGCAGGTCCAAGGCCCATAAACCATTTAAGGACCTTGACTGTGCGGCTGATAGTCCGAAGCTCTAGTAGATTGGGGACAAAGGTGGTTCTCCCGCAAAAGGCAAGGAGACTCATGAGGCCGTTGCGTAGTTTCGCGTAGGATATGTCTGAATTGCCATTATGTGATACGATATCCTGGAAGTCGCGCTCGAAGTGGGCAAGGATAAGGGAGATGAGGGCCGAAGGCCCTCCAACGACATCCATAACAAGGTCTGGAGGAACTTGATGGTGGTTGCTTTTGAGACAAAACGGAACCAGGTAATCGACGTGTAATGTCAACGGACCAAAGAATGACCCAGCTGCTTGGTAATTGACATGCAGTAGCTTCAGCCAAAGGTGTATCACCATTCTGAAGAGTGTCGAATGCATCGTAGTACAGAATTCTTCTCGAACTCGCGAGATACAAGCAAGGATATTAGAGATGATGGAAGCTACGGTTTTCTCTTGCCCATCCATCGCAGATGCTGACTTTTCCTCGGCGAAGAAGTGCCTTTGGAGGAAGTCCATCCAGGGAAAGACACGGTTACACATAGTGAGGATGTGTTTTGCAAGCTCGGCGTGATAATAGGTGTCTTTCTGAAGGAGCGCCGCCAGAAAGGACAGAATATCTAAAAGCAAACGCGCCCGAGTCATCAGATCAACAGCGTTGTCATCCATCGGGGAAGTTTCGAAGGGTATGTCGCTGGGATCCAAGAAGTGGAAGACAATATGGACAATGGGAAGGTAGATGAGTGGTTGCGCCTTGATGTCCGTTTCGCTAAAGTGTGTGTGAAGCAATTCGACATCGTCGAGCGAGCCAGTACCGACCACATTCAAAGCTAGTCTCTTGAATTGGGTTTTAGTTCTGTACCTTCAATCGCGGGATTCACGTACTTTGGCTGGCTCCGGAAGGGCTTCCAAGAGCATCAGCTGTTGCTCGTCCATAACGCCGTGGGCTAGATTGAGAGAAAGAGGCGGAGGCGTCTAAAATACCTGGCTTGATTGGCGCCACTTGATCGTGAACATGTCGAAGCAACAAATGCAACCCAGGAATTTGGCAGAACTACGGGAGCTAATTGACGGGCTAGGAGTACATAACGATACATCGAATATGCGCATTGATGTCATATCTAAGTGAGACAAAATGGGGAGAGTGCGCTTAGCGAAACTACATTAGTTCCATCGGCGCATCTGCGTCCTAGATTCAGAAACGGTTCCACGAGTCGAGCGTCCTTACACTGTTCAGGGAGTCAATGAGCGATAGCGAAGTCAGGTAAAGAGGGACGTACACTAACCACACGCAGCGAGCGATGGGCGATATTCATCAAGTGCGTCGGCAACCTACGCAGGGGCGTGTCATCAATGAGAGGGACATGAGCTTCCATATCAAGCTCTTTCAAGTTGTCGAAGCGGAATCAAAGCGAGCTGATGAGATCGGTGTTGATGTTGAGCTGTGAAGAGTTGAGTATTACGAATGAGGAAACCTGGACTGAAAAGAGTCAATATCATACTTACATAAACTTTGGAGCTTCCAGCTCAGGAAGATATTTAAAATTGAATACTTCGAGGTGACAGATTGAAGACGCGACTCAATCAAGAGCGCGGGTTGCTTGCGTGACAATATGTAAGGAGTCACTACCAACTTAACCGTTGAGATTGGTTGCCACAACCATCAGGAGGACGTACCGTCACTAAGAAGCACCTACCCACCGCAACCATTTATCGGCGGGCATGTCGAACGCTACGTCCAAACATTTTTCGGCCGACGTTGCTCCCTTGCTCACTAGACATAACTTGGGCCCAAGAATGTTCAATGGCCGTCGTATGAAAACCTTGTTTAGTCGTAATAGAGGGCATTTCTGTCGCCAGGTCCGAGTAGAGGCGACCTAGCAATGAATTCGGAAGGAGCTGCTGAACGTTTGAACATTGGTTGATAACGTCGAACCTTGAACTCATGAAGGCGAATAGCGTGACAAGGATTGTCCCATATCGCGACGTGAGCAAATTCACGTGATTGTGACACATACTAGGGGCTTAAGCGCTCAGAGTCATGTTCTGACGCTTGCAAGCCACCGTGGCGCGTTCTCACTCAGCTCCTATAACTCGTAATTGTTTTGCTGACATTTTGAACAGGAACTATCGAAGAAGCTTTTTGACCTATCATCCTAAGCTTGACAACTCACGCCAGAAGCATTGGGTGTGTTGCGCAACCCCACCGTGCCGTATGGATTTGACCAGAACTCTAGGAACGCGACCCAGTACTAGTGCCGATGTTTTACCATTGTACTAGTGTGGTAGGGGGCCGGCGCCGGATCGATGTTGAGATCGCCGTCCGGGAAAAAGAAATCGTAGCGTTGAAAGCGCGGAGAAACTCGTTCAGCCCAGTGTCTCGTTTACCAGCTGAGAATACTTTCCTACATCTTTTGCCTCGTCAGAGACGATTCTTGGGAATGGTACCCCGACGCTGACGATAAATCTACCGTTTTGGAGGCGGATTGGACCCAGCCTTCCTTCGTCTGTCGGAGCTGGCGAGAAATCGCACTCAATTCACCGCTTGTTTGGAATTTTGTTGCAGCGTCTACCCCGCCTGGACCGAAGGAAGTCATTAAACGGTCCCAGCAAACCCCACTACGAATATATTTCGATGACTCCCAACTCTGGTCCAAGCCACTGCTTCGATCAATCGTGCGGCATATCTCGCGAATCCAGAGCATGGTCATGCAGCTTTCATCCGCTAAACCGCTGCGCTCGCTCGCCGTCAATTCCAGCGAACCGGCCCCAAAATTGCGGGATCTGCGCATCTGGTCTTTAACGCTTATCTCGGGAGGCGACTCAGCATTTCTGAGCAGACCAATGCCTTCGTTGACCCGCCTCACTCTCCACAATATTGGCCTTCTTGCCCATCTACCACTTCCTACCCAACTCATCAGCCTCACATTAAGCACAGGTTCAGAGTACGCTGGATCCGTCGGAACGATACCCATCCCTACAATCTTGGTAGCTCTATCAAATACCCCCAACCTCGAAGAACTCATCCTGCATGGAGCTATCGCATCTCCCACAGCTGCATATGGACAATCTGGGATCACGCTCATGCCAGTAGAGCTTTCTAAGCTATCCCACCTTAGCCTCCATACGCTTTTCTCTGGTAGCTTGTACTTGCTAACCGCCATCCGCCATCCTCCTACCACCGGCTTTGATCTTGGTTTCACTCACGCAACCAACCTCGGGATGTCGGGTATCATGCACGTGTGCGCCCGCATCCATGATACTAAGGAATTGGTCAAGAATTCCCTCCGGATTGTGCTGAACTCAGTAGCACCGACATTCCATGTCACAATGAATGGCCTCTCGCTGATTCTCGAGACAACGAACCCCACATTTTTCGGTGAAGCGTCCAGATTGTTTTACAGGCTGCCTGAATCGCTGCCTGTGTCCACATTTCACCGGCTTGAAATACGTGTTCCATTCAACGACTTCCGCTGGTCAGACTTCCTTTTGCCATTTGACCGCGTCGACGACCTTGAAGTTCATGCAGAATTATACGACTCTTTGGTCGGTCTCCTGACGGCCTGCGACGTACACGGTCAATTACCCCATCTGCGACGGTTGACGTTTAATCAATCCCCAATCGAGTGGTCTGAGGAGCACCCTGGTGATCAGCTCCTTCTTGCGCTAATCAACTTCATCAATCGCCGCAAAGACTCGGGTCGACCCATTGAAGAACTGCGTCTAATGAACTGCGCGATGAAGAAGACGACGCCGGTGCATTTGGCGGAGATCACTCACCTTGTCATCGGCTTCCCGAGGTTCGTCGACGGCACCGATAATGATGACGAAAATGACTCCACCGATGACGACTCCTATGAGCCGTCAGATCGGTCAAGCGAGAGCGAGAGTGATGATTCGACAGACTCTGACTCTGACTTTGACTTTGACTCTGAGGACGATGGCAAGAACGATGAGGCTGGTTGTGTAAGTCACGAATCGGACGCTATGGACTCTGGAGATGATAGTGATGACTTTGCCGATGAGGATCCTTCGTAAGTGCCTGTCTACCATTTACTTCACGCATAATTCGCCAGCTAATCTCCATGATTAGCACGCATAATCTCTATGACACCAACCCATGGAATGTCCCATCAAATTCACAGTTGGAAGCTGAAGGATGGGATGCCGCTATGGATGAATGCTCGACCTCCCTATCCCCAGGTGGCGCTTGAGCTTGAGCGCTCTGAGCACCCAAGTACCGATTGTGTCTTGGCCTCTCATTTCTTCGATTCCAGCTGCACTGTACACAATTTCAGATTTTACACACATTCATCTTGTACACCAGACCAGCCGTTAGAAGTCAAATATTGAGTCCTAATGACGACACTGGTCCGCACGGTGGGCCCACATTCTCATCTCTCGCTCCCACGTAGCAGCATCCACCATCCCCGCTGCAATCGTACAAGGGAATGATCCAAATACATATCCTTTAGCCAATCCCGAAGGATTTTTCATTATCGTCAAGTGCTTGATGCTTCCAGATGCAAAGTGTGGCATGAACACTGGTAGAACCTGCTGCCTCCATCCTCGATCAAATATTTCGGGGTATTCCTCCATACGCGCCACAGAGATTTTGACATTGAACGGTAGCACTTCAGCAAGGATGACAGGAATTTCATCTTTTGCTGATGGTGGCAGGTGATGGAGCGGGGCGAGAACTTCACTGATCTTACTGGCGTGAGTTCGACAAACAAAGTTCTCGACAAGAGCAATATATAGGAAGTCCCGACAGCTGGCGATCACGCCCGGTTGATCTAGGATGTGGACGGTGAGCGAATTGATAGCAATGAGCAAGACAGTATGTTCTCAACTTTGACTACAACGGAACATATGGCAGAATGCTCGGTGCTCCGTCTGCCACGCATTTCTTTGACACTCGATCGAGCAGTAGGCAGCCACTTGACATCCTGCGCAGACTTTGAGAACGCAGTCTCTCGATTTACACTAACGACGCGTTGTCAAACCGTTGGTATTTCGAAGAACCGTGACGTTACTGACCGTGGTGCATCTATGAATTCGGTTCGTCAAATATCCGGAGCGCTTCCATAAGTATGCATAGCCATCGAAAATGACATCCGACTGTCTCCACATATCTTGAATCAAGGAATCCCGGGATTCTGAGGGAATTTTTGAAAGGCTTCGGGAGTGCCTTCCGATGGACGGATAGATTGTATGTGAGAGAAATTCCTCCGCTAAACGATACAGAGGGTGACTCCGGTCTCCTAAGTGCCCAACGGGAGTCATTCCTTTTCGGCGCAATATTGACACAACACCAGAGTCCTGTAACTCAACAACGAATGCGAGTCCCAACTGTGCGCAACCGACGAGGAGCCTGGTACAGCAATGGATTATCGTTTCAGATGGTAGAAGCAGCCTGGAGTTCGAACGTGCCGATCCGCGGCTCATAAACCATTTCAGGACATTAGCTACGCGGGTGACAACCTTAAGCTCCAGTAGATGGGGAACAAAGGTCATGCTCCCGCAAAAGGTGAGAAGATTCATGACCCCGCTGCGCAGTTTGACGTAGAGAATATCTGTATTGCCATGATGTGATGTGAGCACCCGGACATCGCGCTCGAAGTGGGCAAGGATAAGGGAAATGAGGGCCGAGGGACCTCCGACCACGTCCATAACAAAGTCGGAAGGAGTTGCGCGGTTATTCGTAAGAAAAGTTGAAACCAACTCGTTAACGTGCACTGTCACTCCGCTAAAGAATGATTCAGATGCTAGGTAAGAGTCGATGTCCAGTAACTTGGTCCAAAGGTGCATAACCATTCTGAATAGGATTGGATGCTCAGCAGCATGGAGGTCTTTCCGGACTCGCGCGATACAGGTAAGGACACTAGAAATGATGAGTGCCAAGCTCTTCTCCAGATGCGCTGTCGCAAATGTTGACTGTTCCCCGGCGAAGAAGTGTCGCTGGAGGAAGTCTATCCAGGGAAAGATACGATCACCAATTCTGAGGATATGATTCGTAAGCTCATCATGATGATAGTCGAAGGTCGAGTCCCGGTGAAGGCGCAACATGAGAACGGATAGTATTTCCAAAAGCAAACGCGCCCGAGCCATCAGATCAACGGCGCTGCCATCCATCAGGGAAGCTTCGATGGGTATGTCGCTGGGATCCAAGAAGTGGAAGACGATCTGCACAATGGGAACGTAGACGAGCGTTTGAGTGTTGAAGGATATCTCACTAAGATGTTTGTGAAGCAATTCGACATCCTTGAGCGAGCCAGTAGCGACCACATTCAAAGATAGCCCCTTGAGTTGGGTTTCAGTTCTGTACCTTCAACTGCGGGATTCACGTACTTTGGCTGGCTCCGGAAGGGCTTCGAAGAGCATCAGCTCTTGCTCGTCCATAACGTCCTGGAAAGAAGCCGTTGAGGCGTGACTTACGTACAGTACTGTGACGAAAAATGCCCGGCGCTCGATAGCGCGCCCAGGTGTTGTCGGAAACCATGCGGTGTTCGACAGGAGTACATACAATGACACATAAGGCGACACATAGTGATATCATAGAGAAGAAGAGACAAAATGGGGAGAGTGCACTGGGCGATACTTCACTACTTCCAGCGGTGCATCTGAGTCCAAGATTCAGAAACGGTTGCTCGAGTCCAGCGTTCGGACACTATGAAGGAAGATCAGCAAGTGATAGCGATGTAAGCCAAAGAATGACGTACACCAACCACACGCAACGAGCGACGGGCAATATTCATCAAGTGCGTCGGCGACCTCCACAGTGGGCGTGTCTTCAACGAGGGGGACATGAGCTTCCATATCAAACTCTTTCAAGTTGTCGAAACCAAGCAAAAGCGAACCGATGACATCAACGTTGACCTGTAGAGAGTTGAGCGTCGTGAACGAGGAGACCAGGACAGCACTTACGCGCGACTCAAAAGAAGAGTCGGTATCCCACTTAATCTTCAGAGACTCCAGCCCAGGAAGGTATTTAGCAGCTGATTCGATGATATCGAGACTAAATCCCATGCCGAGCTCGCACTCGAGGTGACGGACTGATGACGAGACCCAAGTAAGAGAACGGATTGCCTGCGAGACTATATTCACGCAGAGGAAATGAGGAATGACCAATTTGATCGTTGAGAGATTGGGCGCCGTGACCATCAAGAGGAAGAATCGTGGAGAGCCACTGAAATTGGTAAGGTGTCTCAGACTGAGGTTGCTGGGTGAGTGAAGAAGCTGCGGGGGAAGCTCCAGCGTCACAAGGTTGGGGTGGCGAAAAAGAAATCCATCAAACAAGGCGAAACAACTAAGCTGGTCGCTGCTAGACGTATAAATAAAATGCTTCAGTCGGACAAGTTTGCGTGCTCGAAGGACATAGTTGATGGTCGAAAGCTCATCTGCGGCGGCGGTTTCGTTAAAGACGATGCGTTCGAGATTGGCCAGAACGCCAATATAATCAGCTTCATCGTCCAGAACTTCAGCGTAGGCTTCAGGTTCGTAGTCGTATTTGCCTCGACGGATCCTGGATGACGCGTTGATCTCCCAGAACGGGATATCAATAGTGATTGACTTGACGAATGGGCTCCATTTAGGAAGGCTGGCCAGATGGTGTATCAACTTGAAGGCGTCTCGCCTGGTGCGGATGTGCATGGAACAAAAGACATGGGGCAAGGTGGCTCGGCGAAGACGCTTGGATACTTTAGATATAGAGAGTTGAGTCCAAATCGGCAGTTCTTGTAAGATTTTGTCGACAAGTTCGTCAGATAGGCATAGAAAACGGGTGTGGGTGCGAACGGGCATGGGGGCAGAACAGAGCCAAGAAACCGAGTCGGGCCCTTTATAAAGGCGCACTAGGCATGCCACAGCGTCGCCATGCTCGGTCCAGCTATTGAGCCACAGGAATGACCATTTGGTCAAAGCGTCGGTGTGGGGAGAACAATAGAAGGCCATTATGACGCACCTTCATTAAGTGGCACCAAACCCCGCAGTCATTTATAGGCGGGGGTGTTGAGCGCTATATTAGAATTTATTTGTGCCAACGTTCAACCAGCTAAGCTACTTCGTTCACTGCAAGGTAAACTGGCATCCAAGGCACGTCAACCTTAAAGTGGCGATGGTGTGAAATTGAGTGAAAGCAGGAGCGGAGAAGGTATTGGCTCAACATCGTAATTTTTCACCATGCTAGCGTGCAATTTGACGCTGTAATTGTCCTGGAACTCGAAAGAACGAGTGGTACTATGCGCGGCCATAGGAGGGGAGGTATGAGTGAGCGCTTGAGCGCCAGCGTGGCGGGCGCTCGGGCTTCGATAACCCCTGAGTACTGAGTACTGTGGCTGCGGGCGCCAAGGAGGTGACTTTCTCCACACAGCGCCGCTCACCCCGCCCCCGGCCATCGCTCTTTTTGCGGATATTTTTTGGCTAATTTCTACGACCGAGCTGCCCCGTTTGAGTGACTTTCGTGCGGGCGGATTCCCTTACCCCATGCTGCTCAAACAGGTCGATGGCTTGGCAGGGCCCTTATTCTCCATGTGACCTGGAATGGCTTTTCGACAGCTGGTACTAGGAGCTTGCGGGGGCTGCACTCGTCCACGTAGTACCCTTGTTCTCTCCCCCCCTCGTATGCTGCCGCTTTACAATACTCGGGAGGAGGATCCAAAATCCTTCGCCCGACGCTGGCTAGGTCGACCGCTTGCTCGATGGGTTGGCCTCGGTTTGGGTTTGGTCGCTGGTTTGTGGATTCTGGGACCGATGTTCTTTGAATGGGGAGACGAGTTGCCATTTCGCCCTAGGTTCACCTCACCTTTACCGTTTCAAGACGTTTTCGGGATAGCACCTCAGCCAGCGACGGGAGTACCAGCGCTGCCACCGCCGTTAGATCCCTCGAAGCTCTGGAACCAGCGCGCTGCACAAGTACGCGATTCGTATCGTTGGGCTTACGGCGAATATTTGAAGTACGCTTCTGGGCACGATGAGATTCTTCCCCTATCTGCTAGCTATCAAGACAAGTGCGTATGGATTGGATCTGCTCACTGACAAGCACTCATCTGTATTTATTTAGCTTTAATGGCTGGTGAGCACTACCTCCGACTGATCTAATAGTGAATATCGTTTACCGTACAAAAGGGGGGTCTCGATGATTGATTCGATGGACACCATGTGGATCATGGGACTGCAGAGAGAATTCGACGATGCCGTACGAGTTGTTGCCCAACAGAATTTCACCGTTGCTTCCGTAAGTCTCTTAGTATCATTGCAATGCACGCGACCCATTTGCTGTCTAGGGCGGACACGTCCCCTTCTTCGAAACAGTCATCCGTTACCTCGGTGGACTCCTCTCAGCCTACGCGCTATCTCACGAGACAATCCTTTTGTCGCGTGCTGACGAACTTGGGAAACGCCTCATGCCAGTATTCGACACCCCATCCGGCTTGCCAAAATTCGGGGTAAACCCTGCCACGTACGCCTAGTTTCTTTCCCTTTTCTCTCGCGCATCTGAACGGTGCATGCAGCGGTATGACTACTATGGGTTGGACTGGCGGCCAAGTCCTATTCGCCGAAGCCACTAGTTGTCAGATGGAATACAAGTATCTTGCTCACCTGACTGGGCGTGCGGAGTACTTCGAAGCCGTCAGTAGCATGTCCTACTACGACTTCCGGTCCGTTAACCCCTTCAACCTGTCTAGGTGGAAAAAGTGATGAACACGGTATACAAAGCCAACGTCTCCGACGGCTTGTTCGCAGCTAGGTGGGATCCTGACTCGGGATTACCTCTTGACTGTTCGTTTCTCACGATGTGTTCTTCTAATCCGTTGTTTGACGTGCATCCCAGCCCACTTCACCATCGGCGCTGAAGTCGACAGCGGGTATGAATACCTACTTAAGCAATATCTCCTCAGCAGCAAGACCGAAATTCGCGCCAAGGAGCAATGTCCGTTTCATGTACCTGCTGGTAACACGGCTCATTTTGCTCACTTTCTGACAGACCTGAAGTCCATCAACGGCGTTATCAACAAGCTCCTCTACGTTTCACCCAACCGCAAGCTTCTCTATGTAACCGAGATGGCTTGGGGCCGCGTGACCCATCGCCTCGAACATCTTGCGTGTTTCCTGTCCGGCCTTCTCGCCCTCGGCGCGCAAACCCTCCCCGACCTTACTCCGAAAGAAAAGGAGACCCACATGTTCGCTGCCAAGGGACTCGGTTATACGTGCTACATGACCTATGCGGATCAAGCTTCCGGTCTTGGTCCGGATGTAGTACAGTTTACCGGCGATGGGAAGCTGTGGGTTGATGAATTGGGGGAATGGGAGAGCGCGGGGCGGCCTGGAGGAGTTCCGCCGGGGTTAGGCGAGGTGCCTACGGCGAACTCGACTAGCGAACGGGAGTATTGGGATGCATCCAACGTGTATCTTCTGCGGCCCGAGGTGCGTCTATTGGCTGCCTAATGCGCACCGCTGATGCTGATACGGGCGTATCTCTGTTCGTGTCCTTTGGTTGGATTTGTATCAGACTGTCGAAGCGTTATTCATTCTTTACAAGACTACTGGGGATGTTAAGTGGAGAGAACGAGGTTGGGAGATTTTCCAGTCGCTGGAGAAGAATGCCCGTGTCGATCATGGATACGTGAGCATATCCAATGTTGACTCAATACCCGTGTCCCCCAAGGATGAAATGCCGAGGTGCGTCCTACATACCTCATAAATCCTCCAGCTAACTGATCATCCTTACCTCCGCAGCTTCTTCCTCGCCGAAACGTATGTTCCCTTCGTCCCTCTCACACCGATGTTCTAACGCATTACTTTTCTCGCCTAGCCTCAAGTATCTCTACCTCTTGTTCGCAGAAGCCGAGATTATACCTCTGGATAGATGGGTGCTCAATACCGAGGCGCACCCGCTCCCTGTTTTCAAATGGAGCCAATGGGAGATGAAGGCATACAATATATCTGCCTAATCCATGGACAAACGCATAATGTATATAACATATCATCGTATCATCTACGCTCGTCGAAGAAATTGACAGTAAATAGGCATGAGTAGCTGTGCGGTGAAATCCGCTATAATATACGTAGTAGGGGACGGAGAGCCAATAGTGAAAGGAATAATGATATCCTAATTATATACTCGAGCCAAGGCAATCCACGGAGGCGTTCAAGATCTCAGTTGCAGCAACCCTTCCAACCGCCTTTATCCCTCATCCTGCTCCACCTTGGCGCGTCGTTCAAACCCACCCGTATAGTCTCCGCCGCACTCGCTTCTCTCATGTGTAGCCTCCTTGCCTCTACTGCCTCTTCATACTCCCATTGCCTGATCACCCTCTCAGCAATATATTCAAATACGTCTCGCACTCCGTCACCGGTCTTCGCCGATGTATAAAATAGCTTTGGGCCACGGAGTGGAGGCATCGGTAGATTTTGATGGGATCCGTTCGCTGGTGAACGACCGCCCTCCGGATCTGGGGTAGTTGAGAATGATAACGCAGAGACATTTCGCTGCTCCCTGGCGAACAAGCTAGGCGTGATGGTCACCCCGCTATCCGAGCTCGAACTAGCCTCCGAAACCGCAGTATTTCGGCGCGACCGAACCGAAGTAGGGCTTGTAGGACGCAATGAGGATAATATGGAGGAAGCGGAGGATTCTCGACTCGGCTCTGGTGATGTACGCGCGGAATGGAATACCTCCGAGATGGATGAAGCTGGCGTGTGATAGATTGTGGTTGTGGTGCTGACGGTTGACATTGTGCCGGGGTAGAAACGAGAGGATGAGCGTGAGCGAGATTGACCTGCGCCGCGCTTTGGGGGGGAATAGGATATGTGGCCGTTAGAACGAGGCTGGATACTGATAGATTGGGTAGACTCGTGTGCTTCCTCGGTGGGAACCTCTGGTTCGACAGGGCGGGCGGTGACTGGGGATGATTCTAGTGGGTCATCCTGGATTGCGAGGTGAGATTCGGTCGGTATGAGCTGGTGTATGAGCCGCCATGCCTGGCGGGACGAGATTGCCTCTGCAGCGCCGTGCTCAGTCCCAATTAGATCCATCTTGTTCCCCACAACCGCACAACAAAACTCGCCCATGTCTTCCTCAGCTAAAGGAGCCCTCTCGCAGAACTCTGCCCACCACTTCCGTAGAGCCTCGAGCGTTTCCGGCTTGTTGACATCGAACATCAATATGACTGCATCCGCGCCTCTGAAGAAGGCCGAAGACAGACTCGAGAAACGCTCTTGCCCAGCGGTGTCCTGCAAGGCGTGGAAGCCAAATCAGCACTTCATGGCAACCTGGAAACGCACAATTTATTGACCCAAATTTGTAGAGTTACTGACTCATCTGTGTTCCAAGGATGAGGCAGGGTTTTTGATATAAAGTCTGCGCCAATGGTTGCTCGATATCCCGACGAAAACTGCCCCGAGATGTACTGGCCGCGTAGGCTAGTCTTGCCAACGCCGGAGGCTCCAATGACGACGAGTTTGACCGTTATCATTCTCCTCTTAATAATGCATTCATGGATCCGGTCAAGTGTGAACGGGTTCTGATCGGGTGAAGGGAGAAGCTAGCGCTGTTTCGGGCGCTTAATTACGAGGGCAATGTTCACCAACGCCAGTCGCCGTGGCTCTGAGTTGTACCATCAGTACTAGTGGGTATGCTTGCCTTCAGCTTGACTTCAATATTTTCAAATTTTATTCTATTCCACCGAACATATCTGTGTCTTCTGAGCTATGCCCCAACACGCCTTGGTCGCACCCACGCGGCTCCCTATGTCATATGCTTCATCCTGCGAAATTTCCCTCTAGGTTCCTAACATGGACGACCAGCATATTCGAGCTTTGCAAACCCTTTCAGAGCCGACAAAGGTTACCCGATAATATGATCAAATGCTTCGTTATTGATGTCTTTCCCTAGAGCCTTGTCCTCAAAGTTGCGAAGTCGGGATCGTTAGCTGATGCCACAGCATTGCACGACCATATATTCAAAGGGGCGGCTATTCCCCCACTCTCTTGCTACTACATCGCCACCACTATCCCGCATGCCTTGGATCCTAAACCAGACGATTTGGCGGGGGTTACGAGAGAAACCAAACGCTTGGTCTATCGGGCTCGTGTGCTGCTCGAAATTCTGTCTTGGCTCGCACACCATTTACAGTCAAGCGAGCAGCACTATTCCAGGTTGGCGCACTACATTCTCTCCCACCATGATCGTGTATTCTCTTGGTGGGACTTCTTGCAGCACCACTATTTTGGCCGCAGCGACCCGATCGCTGCACAAGACGAGCGGATTATGTCATTCACCCTATCATGCATCTTACGCATCGTCTTGCGAGTTGTTGAGACTGTGGATCGCACCGAACACTGTACCCTTGGTAAGATGGTAATCCATATCTGGCACAAGATGCTGCGTATGGATTCCATCTATACTAGTTCACGGTCTGACGAGCACTTGCAACAGATAGTACTCGCCGTTGACAACATTCTTCCCATGTTCCTGCTCACGCGGAACCTCACCCTTACGTCTCCTCCCCCTTACATTCCTCAGTACATTATGGACGAAGTCGGAGGCCCCTCCGCAGTCATTGCCTTCACTCTGGCACGTATGGATCGCGATATCGTTTACATCACCCCCCGGCTCGACGGAATCGATATCCCTTACGCGGGTATTAGAGGAGGATTTATGAATCTTACTGCGTTTGCGTCCTCTCCGATCTACGGCCCTAAGCTCGTGGGGCAGAGAGCCATCACACGCTCGGTAAATATCCTGAGACAAGTTCTGGAACGTGGCCCACCCCCCTCCCTTTTCCCAAACTCGGATGCTACCATCTCGGATCAAGTCGTACACGGGTGTATCGCATTTCTTGTTTTATGTCCAAGCTGTGGACCAGAAGCGGTGAAGGAGCTACTCGAGAGTGACTTCATCTACATTCTGCGGACAACGAGACTGCACCCATTGCAGACGACCATTCAATCGGTGCAATCCCTTCCCTTTCTAATCATCAACAGCTTCTTTTATCCTTCCATTATCAAGCGTGCAAAGAAGTGTACTCCACCGACCGAGACTTGCACCACCCCCGAATCGTGGGAGCTCTATGATGCCTACGTCAGAGCTTATGGTTATCTATGGGATCGAGCTGGGAATATGGCCAGGGCCTTTAATAATTGCTCCACAGTCAGTTCACAATTTCTTGACAATCTGTCCTCGCCCTCTAAGGACTAATCGATCACGTTTCATAGTGCAAGGCAGCTGAAAGTGATCGACACCTCAAAGTGTGCTCCGGCTGTCGCGTTACCAAATACTGCTCCTCTCAGTGTCAGCGCCTCTCTTGGGAAAATGGTCATAGGACCAATTGTCTGATGTTCCGATGTAGCCTCTGTTGAGTGTCCGGTCTTTCTTACCCCTGCCATTGTCCGCTCATTAATTATATACTTATAGCTGACAGAGCTGCAGTTAGCAGCTGTCGCGACTTCTTGTACCTCGCTCTCGTTGAGCATTTTATTCTACAGGACTTAATCGCTCGCACTCAGATAGAGACAGCATTGGCAACGATCCACCACCTGCCTCTTTCTGACAAGGACGAGATCCCCGTTTTCCTTCCCTCAATCCCCCCGTTTCAACCCGTGGCTGATGTAGTGAGAATGAAGACGTATCCGCATATCTTTGGCACATGTGAATGGAGGGAAACCTTGTTGCCAAAATTCAGAGAGCTTGTTTCCACTGGGCAAATAAAGCATCTGACCGTCTTGATGTGTCGCGATGGGTCTGAAAGAGGGTTCATCCTCGGTGCCCTGGCATCGACTATGGCCTCAGGGATGGTGGATAGGTGTACCTGGGATCGAGAAGCAGAAAATTTTGCATCGAGACGTCCAAGGAGTTGGCCATTGTTCTGATAACTGGGTTGTATCATATGTCCAGTACCGAACAACATCTGCCCCTATGGATAGTTAGGAGCCTTTGAACAACACACTCTGAGAACGTCGTGAATCGAGCTGCTAGTCTTGCCAACGCCGGAGGCTCCGATGACGACGAGTTTGACCGTTATCATTCTCTTCTCAATAATGCATTCATGGATCTGGTCAAGTTTGAGTTGGTCGGCTGAACCGCCCTGGCCGAAGCTAGCGCTGGTGCGGGCGCTTGATTATCAACCACTTCTCCGACTCGCTTCGCTAATGGGCAAGCGAATGTGCAGCCGCTATATTGAAATCATCTGCGCTCACTTGTACTACCGTCATCATCAGTGAGTACGCTTGAAAATTCAGCTTGACTTCAACCCAACATATCTGTGTCTGAGCCATGTCCAATAGAGTTTTGGTCGTAACCACGCCTCCACGAGCATACGTCATATGCTTCATCCTGCGAAAATCCCTCTAGGTTCATCACCACATGGAGGACCAGCGTATTCGAGCCTTAAAAACCCTTCCAGAGCCGACAAAGGTTGCCCGATAATATAATCAAATGTTTGCTTACTGACGTCCGTTTTCAGAGCCTCGCCATTAACTTGGTGAAGACGGGATCATCAGCCGATGTCAGGGCATTCCACGAACATATCCTCACCACGACGATAAGCCTTCCGCGTTCGGTCTATCATGTCGTTGACACCGTTTTGCAAATCTTGGATGACCAAGATATGCCAGATGATTTGTCGGAGATTTGGGAAGAAACTGGCGATTCGACAATCCAGGCTCGCCTGTTGCTGGAAATTCTATCTCGCCTCGCGCAACTCCTGAAGCCAAACGCTGAAGACTATGACCGATTGGCGCATTACATTCTCTCCCACCACGATCGAATATTCCCTTGGTTAGATTACCTGCAACGACACTTTTTTGGCCGCAACGACCCTCTCCTTGCCAACGTCGAACGACGTATGTCTTACATCCTTGGCTGCATTCTAGACACGGTCGCGTCCGTCCGACGCAGCCTCAATTACACTAAGCACTCCGTTCTTGGTGAGATGGTGATCCATGTCTGGCACAAATTGCTGCGGTTGGACTCCATCTACACTTGGTCCGATGACTACTTACTCCGCATCGTACTCTCTGTCGATCGCATTCTCCCCGCGTACCTACTCATGAATGCCCTCACCAATGGATCTCCTCCCCAATACATTATGGACGCAGTCGGCGGACCCTCCGCCGTTATCGCTTTCACTCTCGCACGCATGGAACGCGACGTCTTATACATCACTCCTCAGCTCAATGGACTTGATATCCCTTACGTGGGTATTAGAGGAGGGCTTACATATCTCTATGGATTCCTGGCCTTACCTATCTACGGCCCCGATATTCTGGAGCAGAGAGCCATCACCCGCGCGATCGACGTCCTGAGGCAGGTTATAGAAGATGGCCCACCATCAGATCCGTACTCAGATACGCACACAATATCGGAGGACATTATTCAAAAAGGTCTCGCGTTTGTAGTGTCTTGTCTAGTACTCGGAGTAGAAGCGGTGAGGGAGGTACTCGATAGCGGTATAATCTTTGTTCTGCGGACAAGGATAATACCCTTGGGGTCACTGTTTGCACAGGTACTCGGCTCTCAACATCATCCTCTTCATCTCCTTCCCATTCGAGTCATCTCCGCCTTCATTTATCCGTCCGTTATAAAACAGATAACGAAGCGAGGGAAGGCCACCCCACTTATGGAGGATTGGCCACTGTCCGACTTATGGAGGCTCTATGATGTCTATGTCCAGGCTTATGCCTACCTGTGGGATCGGGCTGGGATTATGGCCAGGAAGTTCGATAAATGCGCCACCGTCAGTCCAATTTCTATGCACTCCGTGCTACTCATCTGAAGGGTTGAGTATTATAGTGCAAATTGGCGGGAAGCGATCAGTATCTGAAAGTGTGCGCCGGCTGTCGTGTAATGAAATACTGTTCCTCGGCGTGCCAGCGCATCTCATGGGACAACGGCCACAGATCTGATTGCCTACTGTTTCGATGTAGTCACTGTTGAGCATCCCATCGTTCTTGCTTCTAAATATGGTCTACTTACGCTTTATACCCTTCTAGCTCGAGGCGCTCCAATTACCTCTTGTCGGGACTTCTTATACCTTGCCTTTGTTGAGCATTTTGCTCTGCAGGAGCCATCCACTCACGGCAAGGTGGAATTAGAAATAGCTTCGACTCGTCGCCTGCCCCCTTCCCACAAGGATGAGATCCCCGTTTTCTCCCTCTCAATCGACCCACAGGGATGCAACGTCACGCTAGCGAGAATGAAGACTTTCCCAGACATCTTCGGCACGCGTGAATGGAGGCGCACGCATTTACCTAAATTCAGGCGGCTCGTGTCCACCGGTCGAGTGAAGCATCTGACCGTCGTGGAGTGTCCCAACACATTTAAATCAGTGTGCCTTTTGGGTGCGCGGGCCCCGACGATGGTATCAGGGATGGTGGGGAGTAGTAGCTGGGATCGGGAAGTGGAACGCTATGAGTCTATCCGGCCAAGAACTTGGCCAACCCAATGGTAGCGAGGTGTCTTCATATGTAAAGTATCTTACCGAACGACGGTACAATGGTCGATCATTTCTGCAACATTTCCACTATAGAATGGCGTGTTCGCTCCAATTTGCTTCCGGCTCGGTGGTGAAGATACGGATGCGAGCAAGCTGTTCGGAAAGGGGTAGCATCGTTTGTGTGAAAGGTGCCTTCCTTGAATCTGACGTCGACGACAAGACCCAGAATTTGCTCCTCACGTAGTACAGGGGCTGAAACAGCCCCTGAACTCAACACGTGGCTTCAACTGAGTCAGAGATCAGACTCGAACTGCGAGCATGCTCGCCATCGTTACAGCGTTTTGACGATTCTTCTACCACAGTATCTGTATCAAGCCCACTATGTCTTCCCAACAACTTGTGAACTCCCCAACTGACATTATCCTCGAGATCTGTAAACACCTGGCGCCGGAAGATCTCTTCTCTCTCTTCGCTGTAGTTCCTTCAATGCACGAGATGGATATCGAATTGTGCTAATACGTGAATTTTTGTAGACGTGTCGCAGTTTGCATGAACTAGTCTCCGATGATGCTATCTGGTGGGAGGCCCCATCGGTCATCCCTTTGGACCTCCCCGCTGGCAAAATCGTCAAAGACTTTCATGGTCAGGATCTTCGCCGCTTGTTTCTCAAGGCCGCCGCCTTGAATCAAAAGTGGCACAGTGACAATTTCAGCCCAATCAAGACTCGCACTATGCTTCTCCCCTTTAACGTAACCAACATACACCTGCTCTCTTCAGACTGGCTTTTGATGGAGGTTAACCATTCACCCGTGATTTTTGCTCTCTGGTCGCTTCAGGATCTCGACAATATTCACCCGGTCTGCTTCATGGATACTGGATTTCCATTTGTCATGGCGATGTCTGCTGCCTGGCAGCGCGGTGCCGATCGGATTATTATCGCAGCTTTACTGCTCGATAGGTGGTGGTCTTGCCTATTTACCTTATCGCGTCCTGACAATTCAGTGCGGTAGCATCCAGTTTTGCACAATGGTGCTACGTGATGGCACTTGGGATTGTACAAGAATCGTTGGCTCGGGCGTTCAGGTGGAGGGCAAGACTTCTCACAGTCTCGACAATGACCTTCACACCATGGAGCATTTGGTGGCTACTTGCTCAATACTCGATGGCCAGGTGTGCGTTTGGCTGGCCAATGCAGAATCGAAGAGGTCCTTCATTTGCAGACTTCCCACTTTTGGGGTGAGTTACACGATCTTTTGAGTTTCATGACTAAGTACCCATTCTACTTGAGTCTGTACTAGTTCCGAAGGCACGCATCAGCAAGGAGCTTGATTATATTGTCTTGATTTCAGGAGCCATTGCAGCCGGGCAGGCTGCACATCTCATCCAAGTCTACTCGCTTCCATCAATGGTTACAGCGACAATGAACCCGATGTCCGTCGCTCCCGACATCATCCCTGCAGTCGAAATGGTCGACCTAGTCTTAGTGTCAAGTTATGCATCGCCGCAGTTTAATCCCTCTTCCGAACGCTTGTTTTTCAATTATGGCTACATGGTGTTAAACGGATCAACCACCCTCTCAATCCTGCAATCACCACCGTCCTCCGCGCCACTGTCACCTAATCCTCATCCTGCACACTTAACCCGATTTCAAGTGGGACGTTCAATAAATATCGTTGATACGAAAGTGATCGCCGATGGATATACCATCAACGGTAGTCGCTCTCTTTGTCTTTCGGAGTGTAGAGGGCTCCTTGCCGTGGAACACGATGATGGCAAGTATGGCCTTTCTAGGTTCTCCCACAAGCAGGTATTGCATATCTTTGATAACCTGGATGTCAAGGGACGCGCTTGGTTCACCTACCATGATGGAAGTGGACGACTGTGTACATATTCGAACGGACATGAATCTCGTCCCACTGTAGTTACTGTACCATATATCAGTTTATTTGACTTCCAAGGAGCAGACGCTTTCCTGGGTAAGGCGAGTTCGCAGGCTCGTACTACAGTTCACGCTCTCAATGTACTCGAGTATTCGGAATTCCATACTTGTCCAGTCTGTCGATGGCATCGCCTGTTGTCTTCCTGATCATTGTACGCCTTCAGTGTTCGACATTATTATTATCAGTAGGACTCCGGGTACCGCCACCTGCTAGACCGAATTTGATTCTGTCGTTCAATTCCATCGTTCACGCTCTGGTAAGGATGGGTCCGAGATCTCCCCCGAATGCGAACACATGCTAGATTTGATTGCGATGACATTTGGAAATGTCGAAGGGCTTCGAATTGATAATGAGAACTCGGTGTAACACCACTCAAGCCGTCGGCAATACACAGTTTCCCGTATCCTGCCTTCCTCGTAGCCGAGCGAGCGATGCACCTTTTTAGACACAGATAACGGGATGCACTACTTATCAAGCAGACGTTTGAATTACCCAAATGAGTTCACGGAGCATTAATGTGCCATTAACTCACCGGAGATCACACCCAACCATCTATTCCAGCGCTGCAATTGCTTCACGGATCAGTTCCCTTTTCTTATTTGAACGAAGGGAAATTTGGAATGGGAACGGCTTCGGATGGCTGTCCGGAGTGCAGTGAGGTTTTGAGAGCCGGACCTTAGAGAACGGCTCACCTAGTGAGACCGGCGACTCGACTGCGGGTGTAATCTCGTTGCCATTTTCATCTTTGGACTTGGACAGATGCAAGACGGAGAAGATTGTGGCGATGGCGATGTACAAGCTGGTCACAGCGAGGTGACGCCCCGGACATATTCTAGAACAATGCGTAGATTCAAGCTAAGAGGATGACTTGAGTGAATAACCACCACCCCTTCGTCCGTATCCAAAAGCAGCGGCAAATAGAGGCTCCTTGTTCCCGCCTTGCGACTTGGGTAAGAATCGGGAGGGATTGAAGAGCTTAGGGTCTTTGTAAACATTCTCATCCCACGAAATCCCCCTGAAAACAGATACGTGGATGAACGAAATCGCTCCCTGAGGGACAACTTACCTGGAGTTCGCGAAAATGAACGAGCCTTTAGGAATAAACATATCGCGGTAAACATCGTCATGAGTAGACCGATGGGGTACACCTTAGGACGTGATATCAGTGCGGAATAGAAGAGGTGCGAAGGACGCAGAAGAATACCGAGGGGAACTGATGGATTCCATCTGGACACAATAAGGCAAAAATCGCTCAGTAGATGGCCAAGACAAACCTCAAAACCTCCTGAATGACGGCATTGACATAAGGAAGCGAATCACGGTCTTCAAATGTGGGGAGTCGATCTCCACCAACGACGCGGTCAACTTCCTCTTGAGCCAGTTTCTGACATTCGGGATAGAGGAGCATGGCCATTACGAATATCGTCAAGGTGGACCAAGTCTATGAATCGATGGTTTGACTTGAGGGAATGAGATGAGAGATACGCCCATACCGTTTCAGCCCCCGCAGCATAGATGACGGCCGCGCCTCCCCTGACGTCAATTTTCTCTTGCTCGGACATAGGCCCATCTCGTGAAGCCATATATTGCGATAAAAACGAGTCCGTAGCAGTGCCATCCGCCTATCAAACGACGCCTCACTATTAGCCTACAGACAATGAAGATCAATGATGATACTTACTATTTGCTTCATGGCTCTGTCGAATGGCACACAAAATAGCTTCTCGACGGTCCACCTCCATTGACGAGCAACGTTAGCAAAATGCGTCCCCGGAAACCACGATGGAAAATGCCGTACTGTATTTCAGATGTTCAGCGTTCGCGAAGCTTAATTACAGTGATCTAGATAGCCACTTACAGACGGGGAAAAGGTCGACGAAAGTGCTGCCTACGGGACCAATCCGGTTAATGGCATGGCCGCTGGTGTTGGTAATCTCAATATATTCGTCATCATCTGAGACTATTTGGTGGCCGTAGGCAATCCGCATAACGATTGCGGTAGTAAATCTACTCGGACATTGAGTAAAATCAAATCACGATCGAGGAAACCACTTACCTGCTGAAAAGATAGTCAAAATTACCTTTATTTTCCACGAGATCTTGGACCAGGAGATATGCATTGAGGAGTTGCGAAGACTGGTATCGGACGATAGCTTTCTCAGTGAAGTGGGAGTGGAGGAGTTTCCGGTGAAACCGCCACTGATCGCCGTATCCCAAGAATGCCAAATTGGGGTTCCACCCCATTCTAGCCAACATACCGTCAGCGGGAGCGATACACAGGAGAGATACGTACATTTCAAGGATCACAAAGTGCGGCCGATCGCTATACAAGGTCCCTCTCTTTTCGAGAAGATCGACTGCGGCTTGATCCGTATTCAAAATAATCATATTGCGACCCAAGCTTTCGACATGTACAACGTCGCCTACCGAAGTGAGCGGATGATAACCAGAAGACGATCGAATGTGCCTACCATATTTCCTCCCCCACTCGTGAAACACCACGTCGACATCGGTTGTGGGCATCACGCGAAGGTGGCCGATGATTGGATCGCGAGGAGGTCCGGGCGGTAAAGGGAGGGGATTCTTCTTCCTGTTGATCAACCGGGATGCTAACCAGCATCCTACTGCTCCAAGCGTCAGGTAAAATCGTGGGTCGTCCATTATCGTAGCGAAAGCCTCAGGAACTGAGTACTGAGGGTTTATATGGTCATAAAAGGTCCGACGGAGTCCATATGTTTGGCGTAGAACTCCAGCGATCAACTGTTCCATGACACATCCTGGGAGGATTATCGAAAGCGGTTACCTCGCTTGCCCAGGCACCTGATGGAAAGGTCCTCGACAAGATAACAAAGTCGGAATGAAAATCGCCGTCAGTCTGTACCATAGAGCCACGCTTTATGTCAAGCGACGTCAAGCAAATGTATCTGATGCTCGGTGTCGACGTCGGAACCAGACGATTATGACTTGTCGATGACGAATAGCTGCGAGGAGACCTGGAGGTAAGGTGGGACCCCGTCTAGACTTGCGAGCCATAGGTTGGAGATTGCCATATTAAATACAGCGCTGCCAAGTCAGAAGGCGATCACACGCGAGCATTAAGGGGAACCGTATCAGAGCACAGAGGACTGTAACTGAGCCACCTAGTCTTTTGCAGACTTGAATCGGGTCCCTGTGGCTGGCAGTTTGCGCAAGAAAGGAACGAGATTGTACCAGTAAGAAAGTAAAACTGTTGTTTGACTCCAGATTGTGGTGACGCCGTGACCAGTAAAATAGATAGATCAGGATGTAGGAGGAGATCGCGTCCGTCAGCATCAATACAAGGTTGTCTCACAGCGAGTTTGAAGTGTAGTACATTCTGGTTGTGGTGGCTTTGGCGGCTCGGGGCACGGAGGCAAGGTTCTCGCATCGGCTCGGGTTTTTCCGCGCGGGCCGTCCACTCTGGTAGTAAGCATTTCTCACGGTTTGTCTTAGCTGGCTTCTCTGAACTGACGTCCAGCTTTCAAGTTGATTTGACCGACTTCACCAATGAATCTCGCCCACGACGACGGACGATGCACTCAGCTAGATTGAGGTAAAGCCGAAAAAGTCGCTCCCTTTAGTCTTTGTGCTGATGTTTGTCTAGGGTCTCGACAATGAGGCACCAACTTCAGCGCTTAACCAGCCAAATGAATTGGTCTCTGGCTGTTGCTGCGGTCCGCGCCCTCATCAGCTTCCAAGTCGTCTATTTCTACTCTCGCGTTGACGATGAAGCTCTATCTCTCCAAAGGCAACGACCCGCGAAATGCCACCCTTTGCGCCGAATCCGGACAAGCGATTTATAAGGTCAACACGCCGTTGAAGCTAATAGGCAAAATCTCTACTATATCAAAAATTTTACCGAACGAGGATGATTCGATGGCCGACCGTTTCTGTCACCTCGCATCCATAGCGTGGCATATTGTCGCTCCGACTCGTTTTCGGTTCGGGGGTGAAGAGACAGACGCGAGTAAACTCTTTAGAAAGGGAAAGTATCGCGTGCGTGGAAGGTGCGTAGCCAGTTCAATGTCCTGCTTAAAACCTAAAGGCTTTCCTCTTAGAGATCGTATATTTACCGCCCCCGATGGTCGGGAGTATCGGTGGGAAATGCGGTATTCCGCCTGCCAGGTGCGAAAAGTCTGGCCCAATATTGCTTTCTTCCTGATCCCGCCATCCAGCTGTTTCTAAACGACAAAGATAATGCACAAGTCGCTAAATTCTGTCGTTCTAGATATGGCTCACGGAATTTGGCGCATCTGGAAATCTTGCCGGATGGCGAGCACATCGTTGATCTAATTGTCATGACCTTCGTATATCTAGAAGGGCTTCGAATCGAGCGCGAAAAATAGGTGGGTGAGCATAGCTTAACACTGGAACATCGCGTCGCAATCAGCTGACCATCTCGCAGTAGGCTAGAATTCTAATACCATCGTGCAAATTGTAATCATGCCCATGCTCTGATATGGCGCTCTCTGGTCCGATGACTCAAAAGGATAGATGGCCGTTGGCCTGGGTATCGGTGTCGTTGACATTCGATGGCAAGCAATGGCTCCGTCTCGAGTTCCCTTCAATGGCATGGAGCCTGACATCGGATTTACGAACTGATGCTCGGTTATTTAGGTACAAGCATTGACGGTTCCCTTGCGTTCAAGATATCGGGCGTCCTACGCTGCTGCAATCATTCTTGAGCAGAGGGAAGATATATCTCGTTGTTCCCGAGATGCACGTAGCCACCGTGTTCGTCAACGGTTCCCAGAAGCTGATACACCTGCCAGATCCTGCCGAACAAAGGGTCCCAGGCCACCCCCGTTACGCTTTAAGTATAGCATCCAACCTGCTCCCGTGCGAGTTGAATCCTTGCCAGAGATATTTCCTTCTTTCTTCGATTATGCGCGGTGCCGGTATTGTAGTACTTCTCATTGATGACCCGTCGTTTGCGCGAATCTAGGGATAGCTAGAGGTCTGGCCGAGCAATTGTTCATCCAGGGCAAATTGTTCATCCAGGGCAGACAGAGATGACCCCCAGTCTCGAGACGTTGCAAATGCAGCTTCCATGCACGTCTCATTCGAGAGGACACGACTGTGCTCCCCAGGGCCCGGGGTACTCGCGCACAATTGGTGTTAATGTAGGCCGTCCTTCTCATGCATCTCATCGACCGAACTCACATCATGCCCTTGCGCAGTCTACAGTCTCGCGCTATGCTCCAAATACACTACGATACATGATCAGTCGCCTCGTCATTTAGCTGCCTCCACGGTGCACAGAATTGACCCCAAATTCAGCTACACTATCTCTTCTTCAATGCCCAGTTGGCGTAGGCACGGGATCCGTCGTTGTCCCGGCGCCGCTGGTCAGACTCTCTGTGTAGGACGTGGCACCGGGGTGCGGAACTGGGTCGGTTGTCGTCCCAGCATCGCTCGTGGACGAATACGTCGATGATGTCTCGTCACCCCACCAGGTAATGCACGTTGTTGTCCCTGCGTCAGACTCGGAGGGGACGTTCTAATTCCACAAATTACGATCATTCCGTGCGGAAACATTTATTGGTACAAGCTGATGGACGTACTGTAGTGAACGGAATGGCTCGTACGATGGTAATCGCAGCCAGAAGGCTGAGAACGTGCCAACGCATGTTTTATGTCAACACTTGAGGGGTCGCCTGCTTCACATGTGTTGGATCTCTCGTACATTATATGTGGTAACATTTTGCTTTAAGCCCCGCCTTATTCCTTTCTGATTGCTCTCTAGCCCATTTCCCGCTCAATATCGGCCTGTATGGCGATTAGACGGCTTTTCGACCGATGGTTCCTTGCAGGCTCTCGTCTAGCCGCGAACATGGTTGATACGCCGCGTGATCCTCAACCAATGCTAGTACGATCTCGACTTCCATGATCGTCATCAGGAATAATCCTCGGAACACTTATCCAGGCGAAGATTCGCCGCCACCTATAGGACGGCAAGGCTTGCTCAGAAGATTGCTGGTATCGGCCTGGACAGGCCGCCAGTGTGCCAAGACCCCGTTTACCGTCACGATCTTTCCATTACGCTCATGAACTGCATCGGCCATATTGGTACAGTGTCATATTCGAGTCCCAATTACATAATTATGTACTGATCTTGCGACATAAAATGTTCCAGCGAAACAACCGTATCGTTCGCAATAGTCGCTGAGGCTGGCTAATCTAGACAACAAGCTCATTTCCTATGGCTTCTTGGTCCATGTGACGCCATCTAAGGGGTCTGAAAGTAAGCACCAATACTTGAGAACGCCTCATTAACACTTACGGCAGGAAAACGTTCTCAAGGAATCTACATCCTTCAAGACGCTACGCAGCTCAAGCCCGCCTGTCGCGTCCCTTGCCACAATCGGATTGAATTCGAAGGAGCTCAGCTTCTTGAGTTGCGTAAGCTGCGTTACTAGAAGTCGGATCGACTCTTGCTATAATTTATTCTCAATAAATGTGAGCCGCCGCTTCAGCTTAATGCTCACCGAATGAATTATCGCGCCAGATATTTCCAAGCGCCGGATATGTGGTAGATATTGTACGATATTCTTCAAGAGGTCGAGGAACGGCCCTGCCTTAAAGCAGGCGAAATCCTGCAACGTATCGCCACAGCAATGCGACACTCTTCGTATGTCGTCGGTTGTATCTTCCATTAGGTGCTCCCAGGCAATTGATACGTTTCGCAGAGGTAGCTTCATCATTCCCTCGGTGAAACATTTTGAGGGCCCAGTAAATGTCGTCAGTTTCGGGAGCGCAAGCATACTCTTCATCCTGCCAACGCGTGCTGCGGGCGACAAATGAAGTTCTTCAAGATTCGGGTGTTTCGAGACGACGTCAGCGATGATGCCGCCTATCCCTTGTGACTCGTTGTACAACATGAGACTCTTCAGGTGAGGGGCTTTGAGGCAGCTCATGACCTTATCCAGATGATCAATCGACATGCCTATGCATGTGATGGCAAACTTCTGGAGGTTCGTCAACTCCCTAAGAAGGTCAGACAACACCGTTGCGGCTTTTCGCTCTTTCCTGATAGCACAATCAATTAGTGACATTTAGCGTAAACACTGAAGTGTACGAACGAGCAGACTGCAGCAACGGCTAGGTCCTTTATGAATCCACACCTCTCCGGATGGCGTTTCAACGTCTTTATCAATCTTTCGGCCTGTTTCAACTTCTTCAAATTCACGTGGGCGTATACGTATCGAACGCCGACATCATGAAATGTTCGAGAAACGCGGAGGAGAGGATGACGGTGGGGGTACGGGACCCATGATGCGATGTCTTCGAGTATGTCGACGGGGAGATCGCGTCCTGACAGGTTTCTTCTAACGGCCATTTAGGTTGAACTGCGAACGAGGGAGAGGAGCTGAGGATTAGTGAATGTGGTTCTTACGTGCCATTTATACCAGGATCCCCGCCACTGTGGCTCATACGTGACCAATGTACGTGCCACCCGGCGATCTTGGGACAATTGTCGTTCAATGACCCTTGTGTGTTCGCTTTCAGGTTCTCCTGGTCAATGAACATTGTTGTCTACATTCGGTAGGCCGCTTTCCTTAATCGTATTTCAATGGTTCGTTTGTTTCTCCCTCCGGTTTGCATTGTGAGCGGACACTGACATAACATCTTCGTTGTATAGGAAAGGCAGCATTTAAATCATTTCTTGACTTGCCGACAAGGAATCCGATCACAATGAGTTGGTGTCCCGGGGTCTTTCAAGTTGTGGCCAGTGGCTCATCACCACGATGTCGGCGGCAAATGAGCTTGTACTCAGTGGCGCGGCTGGCTGACGACATATGGGCAGTTTCAGAGCGCTCTCACCTGGGTTGCAATATGAACTAGTGGGCTGACCGCAGAGGTAAGTTCTTATTTCTCCAATGGCCTGTTTGACGGCGTGTCGAATTTTACATGTAGGCTCACGTTGAAGACCCCTGGCATATCATTGGCATAATCATCAGTCTATGACTATCACTATTACTTCTCGATAAGACGGGGAGACGTCGACTAACGTAGACATATAACCGAATTCTGCGGACCAGAATTTATCCAGGCTTGTTCGTAAATAATACCGATTCCAATACGCTCCGAAGATCCATCGTCGACCAATCGGACCGCCATAACATACAGGAAGCATGTAGTATAAAACGGTCCGTATACTCCTTCGTCATAAAGGTTTGTTTCTCCATAGCTGCGAGAGAGGACGATAAGCTGAATATGTAAAGGCAACCCCGTTGACGACGGCAGGAATATTACTCCAGCTGGTGCTGTATGGTCCGCTTCGATGGGAACTATCTTGAACGTGGCGTACCCAGCATCCTCAGTGTCGTCCTGCCTTTCCACTCGAAAGTTGCAAGACGTCGTGCGGAAAACCAGTGTACCGTCAGCTGGTGCACTTGCCAGGTAGATATCGCCATCAGGAGGCGAATATCTCCCCCGATTCTCTCGTTTATCTTCATGCGGCTTGTCTATTTCATCGGAAAACTTCACACCATAAACGGGCCGTACGGCCAGTTGCTCCAGCTCGCCATTTTCGCAAATGTACCAAGGATCAATCAACGACTGGGATATTCGGGCATGTGTCTGGCTCGACGACCACGGGTTTTGGTATTGAACAGCCCCGCTCCACCCTGCCCATGACCAAGACGGCCATGGATTGTCTTTTGGAATGTTGCGACGGACGAGCTCGGGCCCCTGTACAGGATGCCACAAGAGTGCGTGGTTCAAATCCGCTAACGCCATCCCATATCGGAACGCTTTCGACGGTATACCCCCGCCTAATTTGAAACCTCTTGCTATGGCGTTCGTCAGTGCCGATATTGCGTCGACCGCATCAGATTCATTGGTGAGCTTGCGCTGGGTGTATTGGTCCACAGCCGAGGCGTATCCGGCAGTGAATTCCTGCCTGATGTTCGTAGGTGTAGTCGAGTACGTGAAGCTACCAGCGCCGGTATATCGCAGAGGATGCTGTGAACTCGGCAAGCGCTTGCTCTCAGCGAAAATATCTTCACTCCATACGTCGGTCGCACATTCAAAGTAGACTTGGTGTTCGGTGAAAAACAGACGACGACGAGATAGCATCACTTCTTGGTATGTCCAACCCCGCGTTCCCCAGACGGACTGAGCTAACGACTCCCGGATCGTCAGCATTGGAACGGCGAGGTGGACACCTTGTACGATTTCCAAGTGCTGCGTTCTACGCCTAGAACCCGTTCGCAGGCCAGGGAGACCGGCGTGTGCATTGTGACCTCCTACAGCGAAGATTGTCAGGAAAGAACTGCCATAGATCAACTCCATCATTCCTATTTGTACCGCCTTGTCTTCCGGGCTGTCTTGTATGATGCAGAGGGCATCAACCCATAGGTAGCGTTCGCCGAGCTTGCGACTGAGGTGAATGGAGTCCACAATGGTTGCTGGAAGGACGGTAATGTCCAGGCCATGACGCTTGGTACGTTCTCTGAAGTTTTGTTTCATGGTTTGGTACTCACCGCCGACGCCTCCCCAAACGTAAGAGAGCGCAATGTACCTGCAATTGCGAGGTGCTGGAACAATTGCCATGGAATGCACATCTATCATCCGCACTGTACTCGGTAATATTTCCTCGGCATTCCTCCACCAGACGACTTGACATTCTTCTCCATGGTGCTTCTGGCAAATCTTGATCCATTTCTTCATGAAATTGATATCCACCGTCTCGCTTACCTCCCTACCATGGACCTCTTTCTCCCTCCCAAACTCGCCCGCATCTGACGCCATAACTTGTATGTCGAGAACCAAGTTCGACTGCCACATCTTCATAACCTCGTAGATCTTGTTCGGCCGGGTAGAATGGGTTATGTAAAGGCGGTGGCACATATCTCGCTTCGGTGGCCATGGATCGCGAAGGGTACCGCAGTGCATTGCAAACAACGAGCAATCGATACCAGTTAAGTCTAAATCGGTAGCTTGTCTGTCGAGCAACCAAGTTCGATTGAATACGCTCCGAATGAGAGAGCAAAACTTGCACCAATGGGATTTCTCCAAGATATCTACGAGGGGACCCAACGGGATGGCGTTTTCTCTGCTGACGCCCTCACAGAGAATTGCACGTAGGTCTAGCTTTGAGCACGTCGCGCAGAGGGTAGCCTCATCCAAGTCGTCTCTCGTACTTTGAGATCGCTCTTCACGCGCTTTCGGGAACACGGATTTGAGTGACTCTTTGAACTGGCGCATTGGCTACCAAGTGAAGCTGCACGACATGGAAGAGATGATGAACGTGAGGCGGGGACATGATTGATTGCGTCGTGGTTACGGCATGGCTGAGCGCCCACAAGCTTAGTTGTCGACGTCAAACTAATTCTTGTCCCATCTCGGCAGCCTCACCTATAGATACCGCTTGATGAGCTCACAACGCGTCGACAATCATCCCGTCCATATCCCAGAGATACTACAACGGATGTGAACTCGGAGTCTCGAGTCTCAGCTCATTCTTGGTTGTTGACAATTTATGTAAGTCTCAGTTGCTTCTTCATAAATTGTGCTCCTAAATACGAATATTGAGTGGTTGAATGCTCACTATATAGATTGGAAGCTTACCCGCTCAGCGAAATCCATAGGGACATGCTCCTATCCTCCTATTTGATTCGCTCACGTGAACGACGTTCGATTCCTTTATATAGCGAGCCGCGTTGCCCGTCATCACCCCGACTCCTGCAAGCAGAGTCTCTTAGGCTTGCTCCCAACTGAAATCAATATCTTAATATTATCCATGCTGTGCGAGCTATGAATAATGGTCTACAGTCTGCCATATCACACCGACTCCGTTTCCAGCCTGTTGTTCTCTGCTTTGGGTAAGTTCTCAGTATCGTAGCCATATATGCGCGGTTGGATTGACTTGAACACCCAAGACGACTTCAATAGTTCTCCACAACGTATCAGGATGCATAGAAATTTATACATGTCCTTGGATGAATCGTTGGATCACCATGATTTGCGCCTGCTGCAGCTGTAAATCCCTCGTGGGTGTGCTGCAGCACCCATGCGACGCTTCAGCACTCCCAAGCATGACCGATTCCAACGGTTACTGAGTCTCGTCGGTGAGGTTCTCGTATGCTGTCGGTCTGTCTTGAGGTTGAATACCGTCTTATTCAACTGGTGTAGTATGTAGACTAGTTTCTTCGAATATTCTCGTCGTCGCTGGGAGAAGCCCCTCTATGACCTTTACTGGCGTCCAAAGGTGAATACAGAACAGCAGCACCTGTCCACCAAGATCCCTTGAATGGAACTTTGCATTCGGCGCCGGTAAGTAGGCCTCTCTTCTCACTTCCAAGGTTCCTCATCTTGCCGCCCAAGGTTCAAAATCTATCATCAACGCGTTGCCGATATCCGCTCTCAATCGAACGCTTAGTTCCATTCTACGTGCTTACCTCCTCGCTGAAACTAGCGGTCACATTTCATCACTGATCAAGAAGTTCGTCCTGTGATTCGGCGGCTAAACGTGAGGTTTACAGACATATCGTCTGATGGCTTGTTCATGTTTCCTTTTCCATAGCTCTGACACGGCCTCTTCCTGGTTTTGAAGTAATGCCGACTTATGGTTGAACGCGGGTCGTGCGTCGCTCGGCTTGCCAACACGTTGTAGCCGTCTTTACGCTCAACTCAGAACCTATATTCTCTCCACTCAGCTGCGTTTCTCTGCTTCCGCCTAGCTTAAAAGCCGAGCGATTTGGACTTCACGCATCTCACAACTTTCCGCTGGCCACCCCGCAGCCGTTGTGATTTATCCCATCTGGCCGCGTTCACCTTACCGTGCTTCGCCAGGATAGTCCGCGCACCCACGCACTTATGGACATCAACTTGCTGTCTCGTTTTCTAGAAGTGGAGAGCGCCATTTCCAGCAAGTGCCTCGCGGTGCTGTGGCCCCCGCATCCATTGGGCTTGGTCTCATATGACGACGGGGTATCCGCGAACGCAATTGACGGACACAGGATGTACTAGTGTCGGCGAATTTTTTATACCATTCATCCGATTTTTTGGACCGGATATATATATATATATTACTTCATTCGATATCTATACGCCCAAACGAAGTGTTTCCTGTGTCGTTTACTGCCAATTTCGTCTCCAGGCAAGAGAGATCTTCGACCAGGTCGTATTCCTTTCCCTTACCCCATTCTTATGATGCTTCATTGTGCTTCGGATTTAACTTTCCCAGAGCGGGCCTTCTTGGATTGCGCCTTGCTTTTGCCGCTGCCCTTTGTGTGCTTGGTGGTTCCTGCGGATGAGCTGGTCGGTTCTTCTCCCTGCTTTCCGTCCATGCCAGGCGTTGCCTTTTCTTTCTCAACCTTCACTCGTTTTCGCGGCTGTTCTTCCTTGTCATCTGCCCCTGCATCCGTAGGCGGCGTCTTCCTCTTAGCTGGCTTCGGCTTCGGCCTCGCAATAGGTCTGACGGTATCGCCCCCTCGATACGCCCTGCAGATTATTCTAGCACCGTTGTACGGGACCGGCTCTCCTTGGTCTTTGGCTTCAGACGTCGACGTATCCATGGAGGCCTTCTCTTTGCGTGGGTCCTTTGGCTTGTCTTTTGCGTCACTAGACCCTTTGCTAGCAGAAACAGAACACTCTGCCACGGAGCCAGCCTCAACGCCTTGGCCGTGTATCGACGCCTGTGTCGGTGCCAGGGGTTGGCGAGGATCTTCATATGGGGGTGCCGCTACTTTAAAAGATTGCTCGGGCCAATCGACTGGGTTACCACCTTCAATGTCCACGGCCGTGACGCCTTCCACACTGCCCATAGTCTGTGTAGTGTCGGTCTTACTAGATGGTTCAGCGTCCTGGCTGCGTCCATCGGTGCGATCGCTGTCATTTGCTGCACAAACGGTGTGACTTCTCGTGGTGGTTGCTGCTGAGGGATTGGACAACTCACCTGCTGAACCAGAGCTACCTGTATCAAGACAAGCAGCGGAAGTTTCGAGTGTTGCTTGGAGGCTCGGTCGTTCTGCCTCTCCGTACATCGCACCCCCTTCTTGTTGGGGCGCCGCTTGTGCAATCTGGTTCATGGCTGATAGCTGAGATATGAAGATGGGATTGAAAGTACGAGGGCTCAGTGGCGCAAGTGGTCGTGGTGGAGAGAAGAGATTTCCTGTGCAGAGTTGTGGTAAGCCACGCGATTGTGATTTCGTCACTTGACCGCTCCGCTCATTATTTGGTCTATCTAGGTTGTGGCCTTGAATGTTTGTTCCAGATGCAAGCTTACCAACGTCACATCGCCGTGTAAGCCGGCGCTGACCTTGTTCTACCTCACCCTCTTACACTGACCATCTGAATAGCAGCCACGAAGGAGTCACATTCAACTACGTCACGTATATCATACATTGGCTGCCTACAGAAGTTTTGCGCTATTCAAATACCTACCCAGTTCTTTTTCAGCGATCATTGCTCTCAGAGTTCGACTTACATTTTACGCTGCTGCTTCGCCAGTCTCAGAGAATCCGATGGCCGACTTCACTTTGATGAATTTCGCAGGCTGGGCGTCGTCGACGAACTTGATATTGGCTTCGGGTCGGAAAATGAGGCAGTGGGTCGAGCCTCCGAAATGGAAAGTTCCTAACTCATCGCCCTTCTTCACAATATCATCCTTCCTCACCGCCAAATCACAGGATGACACCTCTGCCATGCCCACTGCGATGAAGCACATCAATCCGACGTTGGGGTTATTTGATTCGATGAATACTATAGCTCGGGCGGCGAGGGCCGATTCAAAGGCCTGCGACCGCACAAGAACACCTGGTCCTTCGTCGTCTGGTACCGCAGCGTAATAAGTCCCAGGCACAACGTACGCTTTGATTATCCTGCCATTCACCGGACTATTCCAGCGATGATAATTCAGAGGACTGAGGAACGCCTGGAATACGGTACCTCCGACGAACTGGGAGGCCAGTGGGTCGTTATGCAGCATATGGTTGAGCGAATACGGCTGTCCCTTGATCCAGAAATTGTCAAGAGGGAGGACGTTTTGGGCAATGCGAAGAACGGTGGACTCGCAAGCTGCGTTGACCCAACGATCATCGTCTGGGAAGTCTACAGGGCGCGGAGGGTTGGGCACGTCCGTACGGAAGAGTCGAGTGAAGAAGTGATCCCAGGAAGTGAAACCCCAGCTCGGCTTCGAGGGGTCGCAGACGTACAGGTCTTGCAGCCTACCGCCAGATGCTTCGTCCAGGGCAGCGATCGCCGCCGGACCAAGCCATCCATTCTCAGCGGTAGTGATGACCTCGCGAGCGGACTCCGGCGATACGAGGAAGTTGCACCAGACGTCGAACATCCGCTTGAACTGGGCGTTCACTTTTGGGTTGCGAAAGGCGGCAGCACCAGCGTCTGTGTTCATGACTGGGTCAAGGATGGCGTAGATCGGTACGCCGATGACGTCCTTGTCGTCGCCGATGGCCTCGTAGAAAGGTGCTTGATGGATGTAGTGGTCGCACATCATCAACAAGGTCTTGTAGTTGTCGATCTGGGCGCAGGAATCAATATCAAGAAACCTTACGAGGAGTGCTCTGCCTACCACGCGTCGCCCTTGGCCATCTATCGGAGGAATCTCCTGGTACATCTGAACGAAGTACATGTAGATTTCGGGGTCGTCCTCGATGGTGGCCTGGAAGTCTTGGATCACCGCCGACTCGTAACGAATCTGCCCATCCGGGCCTTTGGTACGAGAGTAGCGACCTTCGACTTCGGTGATCGCCCGGTGGACCCAGTCTTTGAGCGCGTTGGAGTCCCTCGGGATCCAGCCCCCAAGGTGGTTCTACCGTTAAGCTCATCAGCAAGATCAATAACAGCGTATAGATGCACTACCTTGATGTCGTGGGGATCGATGGAAACGTGGGTGGGTTTCTTGTTCGAAGTCATTGCTGTTGGTTGGTAGTGAGTCAAGGACGTGCCCTTTTATGCGCTGCAGAAAACCTAACGGCATCAGGAACCACTTCTAGGCCACCTGTGGTGAATTCGGCTCCCTAGGACGAATAGAACTTGACGAGGTTCTATCAAAGTGGAGTGAATGCGCACAGGGGCTTCTATTTCTGCTATTTGAGGACATGCCCTTCTTACACCGTAAGGTCTTCCCAGCTCAGCACTGTTAGACGACACCTATTGGCTACACTATCGTGCTGTTCAGAGGGAAGTAGGGGAAATGGCTTGATTGACATGGTTACTCAGGACTCAACATCTGACGGAAGAATTCAGTTACATGAAAATGCGGCGACGTCACGGGGAAGTGGGGTCTAAAGACATAGAACATCATGGAGCTTCGGCGGAGAACCATGACGCCAATTGTGGATAAGACCCCGTTTCATTCATGGGTACTTCGATTACGACCAGTCCCCAGTGCCTTACCATCGTGAGTGCTACCACGCATGATTTGGTCGTCCTTGGTGAATCAGTCTCCCAAGGCCACCTCTTGTTCGGCTCCAGATCGACGAAGAACTCTCGCAGCCGAGGGAATGTTCTCGATTTTCCTTGATGATGAAATTTGGTGAGTTCTCCTATCAAATGGCGGCTCATTCTAATTGCATTTTGGGGTCTGATTCTAAGCCTTCTAGAGTTTCAAGAATCCTTCGCAATCTAGCGCTTTCAAAATCCACTGTTCTAATGAGAACATCGCTTACGTAGTAAGTGATTGCATGCCTATGGTTTTATTCCTGATACTACATTACTATATATATACCGTAGGTATATATTTTAGTATATAGATAAAGGTCTTGAGAGGGATTCCATTATTTTTCACGTGACTTATCCCTATTTTCTCCTAACTCCTAAATGTCACAGTTCACCATGGGGCCACGTGGTCGCCGGTGTCCCTTGCTGATGTCCCTTGCTTCTGCACGTGGTAATGATATCCTTCGAGGATAACCAAAGGATAAGAAATTATATTTATTTATTATATATACTTATTATATATATTTATTTTATTTATGTGGATCATTTGGCGGACATATTTTTGGCGGACATTGAAATTTACAGTTTTCCGCATGGTGCCACTCAATTCCTCTCTCACGCGCACGACCATCTTATACTGCTGCTGCAAAGAGTCACACCACTTCGCTTCTAGCTTTCCACGCAAGCTCGCGATCTGTCGCGAAGATCAAACACAAGGATCCCCACCTCCTTCCAGTACTCGTTGGTTGGCCAAAACACATCTAGACCCCCCGGCCTCAATGTCGCTCACACCGTTCCTCAGCTCTCTTACTCTCCCCACCTCGATAATGAAGTTTCCCAATCAATCTCAACTCTTTCCTCCCCACTCTGGCTGCCTTTCCAGTTCGCTGTTGGGGACATCGTTGCTTCAACCTAGCTCGCTCCGACGTCAGACTCGGTTGTCTGATTATACCTCAGTATCCGAACCAACTCTGAGCCGGTTAGAACACCCTACCCGTCTTCTTGACCACCTCGACTATTGCCGGCCTCTGCGACTTGTTCACCTGTTGATGTACGCCAGCCAAGTCATTGAGACCACAAACTGTGAGTTCCGTTTCTATCAGATCTTGCTTTTGATTCATTAGTATTGCAGGTCGTTAGTTTTCTATGGCTGTATGTGTGATGTGGACTCGGTCTGGATGGTGTGAGCAAGGATAATGAAGAGGCTGCGGAACGGAGGGACATAGACAATGCCTTTCGAGCATGGTGCGTACGGCCATTCTTATTTTCGAGCATTCCTAACTAGTGGGTCATTTAGAATACATTGCCCTTTGATCTCTCGGCGCGTAGGCTCTCTCCCTTGAGCAGAGCCGCACCCCCACACCGATACGACTGAGCCATCCACCACCTATCCTTCCCAGGACGAGCACCACGACCACCACCGCAACAACGGCAACAACGGCAATGCCAATGACAGCCTTCCTGCCCCTTCTTCTGCACAACCGGTACCAACACCAGCACCAATACCCGTGCTCTCCCTCTCTGTCCCTGCCCTTACCCTCGATAACAACACCCTATGCGTTGCCTTGGCTCCTCCCGACAACCTCCTTCGGGGCGTGATGCCAAAATCACCAGCTTGTGGATACTATCTGCACGCTTGAACAACCGCTTGGTGAAACCGAGCTCGAGATGCATCGCAGAAGGCTCTTGCGACCCAGCGCAGTGCTGCTGACCCCTGAGAGAGAGTCGCAACCGCCTTTGGGATTCCCTTGTCAAGATTGATGAACTTGAAAGGTCGACGGTTTCCTCTCTAACATTGGCTGGTGTACCACTGCCGCTGCTGCCCCTTCACATTCTAGAGCTGTTAACGAGACCAGCACAGTAACGGTGAAGCTCAAGAGGACTTAATCTGCTGCCCTATCTTCTTCCAGTACCTCACACTCCCCAACAACTGCTCTGCCTCGTTCCTCCGCCGTCACCCCTGCCATCTGAAGTCACTTCTACCACTGCTGCCCACTCCTTTGCCACCCTCCAAACCAAACTCTCATCCCTCGAAACTGAACACGAGGCAACTAAAGCACATTGAGGAAGCGGTTGGCTGATGTCGAAGCCTCACATGACGCTGTGCAGCGTAACCTCTTTGCGATCAAGGTTGCATATAAGAGGGAAAGGGAGGTGCATTTAAGTATTGGGAGTGCATGAGGGAGGGGTTGGAGGGTTTGATAAAGGTGGTGGTTGGGCTGGGAGGAGAGGCGGACAAGGAGAAGGAGAAGAAGGGGAGAGGGACGGGTCAAGGACAAGGAGGCGTCCTCCATCTTAGCGCAGCTTGGTACCAACCAACAGGGGTTGGATGGTGGTGGCCCAGAGAAGGAGGAGGCGACAGCTTCATCCACAGGGACGACTGCCACGACAGTGCAAGGCTCCGGAGGAGATGACTCGGTCATGTCTTCCAAAGCCATCTCTGAAGCTTTTACTCACCTGCGCAAGGAGAACGAGGAGCTGAAAGACACAGCGGAGGCTTCTCGTATCCATGACCTCGAGATTTAGCAGGAGTGGGATGAGCTGGTTTGGCGAGCCGAGAAGGCAGAAGAGGACCACGATTCGACTTGTAATCTCCTCTTGACACTGCACGAGCGCAGTAGACACCTGCTGAAGACTTTAGCGCCATCTCTGAGCGAGCTCGTGTGTTGAAGACTGCAGGCGAAGAGGTGAAGGGAGAGTTGATTAGTGCCAAGGGCATTGTTGAGGGATTGAAATCAGAGTATGAGAGTGTTCGAGGAGAGGTTGGTGGTGTCAATGACCTGCTGGAGGTTGTGAAGGAAGCTGTTCAGTGCGTCGAAACCGCTGATGCTGCTCGGGTCAATACATAACCATCGACATATGCTCAATGTACCTTATTATGTTATATATCTTGGTATGCTCTACTAGTAGGTGAGTCGTGCGACATTCGACATTTGATATTCCCCATTGAATATCAATCATTTAATCCAGCACATACCAGCTAGTACCGACTCCTGAGTACTGATAATCCATGGATCACACTACTCTTTCCACACGTCCTCATCAGCAGCATATTGAGCATACTGCAATGATGGCCCAGCCCCTTCACATCTCTGTCCTACGGTCTACTTAGTTCATCCATATCCTTCATGCAACTATTGATCAATCAACCCATGCTGCGGTGTCACTTGATCCCACCTCATTGTACTGCAACAGCAGCCCATGCTTAAGCTCTTCCGTCATCACTAGTATCAGGTGCTGCCACGCTCGCGAGGCCCTACGTCGGTTATTGAACTCTGAGAATGTCTATGGGCCCATGACCCATAAGCTACGAAATCTGCGCCAGCCTCTCTTGCGTTGAGATGGTAGAACCCCTGAGGTCTAAAGGGGCGAAATTCGCCGAAGGTGCCGTCTCTCACGGTTACATTCTCTTTCCCACAGTCAACGCTATCTGAGTAGCTCGACTACCCGCAAGAAAGGCCCACCACAACTTGCTTGCTGTTCCATCCAATCTCTTTCTCCCTCGCAGCCATTGAATATCCATGTTCCATTCATTGGGAAGACGTTCTAACTGGCTGGGTACCCCATCCGTGTCACAGGAACCGAAGTGCATGACGCTTGCTTGGATGCCCGTGGCACTTTGACCACGCGCCATGCCGACATTCACACTATCTACCCGTGCCCCCCGTTTGTGCTGCTACTCTATTTTATTTCGCTAGCTGACCATTACCGCAGGAGATTTCTTTCAATTGTCGCATCACTCGCGATTGTGTCTTTGTTCAATTTCCTGCGGCGAACTCCTCCGAAACGTCGTCCATAAAGCCGTTAGCCACCTCATCTTTGACCTTTATAAAGCGCAGCATGGTATTACTAAATCGAGATAACAATCAACTTATTGCCCGCACGTCGGGCCACATTGGCTACAGTATGTCGCTCCGACCAGCCATTTCATCCTGCGACTAATGAGAGTTCCAGGTTGGTTCCAGAGTATAAATAGTGGCTCGATGTGGGACGACTCAAGTCTTTCACCATAGCACTTGCCCCGTTCATTACCGACTGTCTCTGCTACCATGCCACTCCATTCAATTTTTCTCTGTGGCCAATCCCGCTCCCTCTGCCTGCCGCACGGCGTGCCGACTGGCTTAATATCGCTTCCCACTCAACCCGTTAACAAAGAAAAGCTACGCGCTTACCTTCGGTATCTCGCACCTTGTCGACTTCCCAATTCCGACAAGTGCTCCTCTCCCCAGACTGCGAAAGCGAAAATCAGTATCATCTCCGCGGCACTTGCGCTTCATCGAATATGCGACCTTATCGCTATCTGTGGCGACTCCGCTGTCGAATGCGAGCTTAGAGACTCTCTTGTCTGCTCGCGTGTCGATATCAAGGCTTGGCTCTCCACCATCGGCGACGGTAATATTAACGGTACTCAGTAATACCCCATGGAATAGTAACTACAGGACCTAGATGGTCCACGTAGTGTAGTGTAAATCTGTAGGACAATGTAAGCCGTACGAAAGTAACTAATATATGGATAGTCTTACTCACTATTGCGGGATCAACGGCGGGGGCGATCAATGGGCGCGATGCGGGTGCGGTCCAGTCACTTCGGCTGGATAAACTGTAGTGGAATTGCGTAGGACAATGTCAGCCATACGAAAGTAACTAATATACGGATAGGCTTACTCACTATCGCGGGATCAACGGCGGGGGCGATCAATGGGAGCGTCTCGGGTGTGGTCCAGTCACTTCGGCTGGATATTCTAGGCTAGATGACGTAGTGAATATCAGCTGAACATTCCCCATCCGAGTGACCGACTGAACCGTACGTACTCACTAAAGCATGGACACGGCTAGTGAGTTTTCCTTGACATGAACGCCGCCGCCGTAGTGAGCATTGCTGGAAACAACAAGGGGGTGCGTAGTGACTATTGCTTGGGACGGCCATAGTGAGTTTAGCTTGACGCGAACACTGTCGTGCTAGTGAACATGGGGAGGACATGGGTGTGTGCGTGTACTCACTATTTCCAAGACACGGATAGTGACTACGACTTGATGTGACACCGCCGTTGTAGTTACCGTTGAAGGACGTTACTCGGCGTTGGGAGTGGGCAAAGAGGGATGCGTAGTCACTATTGCCCAGGCAGCCGTAGTGAGTTTGTCTGGATACCAACGCTCTCGTCCTAGTGAGCATTAGGGGACATCGATACGGCGCGTGTACTCACTATTTTCTAGATGCGGGTAGTGACTATGACTTGATGGTGACGCCGCCGCTGTAGTGAACGTTGACGGACGTTACTCGGTGTTGAAGAGTGGGCAACTCGGGATGCATAGTCACTATTGTCCGGACAGCAGTAGTGAGTTTGTCTTGATACCAACGGGGTCGTGCTAGTGAACATTAGTGGAGTTGCGTCGGATGATATAAGCCGTATGAAAGTCACTAATATATGGAGATGCATACTCACTAATGGTGGATCAATGGCGGGGAGGAACAACGGGCGCCATTCGGGCGCCGTTCAGTCACTTCGGCTGGAATTATCCAGCGAAGTACGGTAGTGAATACGGACTGACACGCGGGAAGTGAGTTTGGCTTGACATGAATACCATAGTGAGTATCTGTGGACATGGTGAGGGCGTAGACGGATGGTAGACTCGGGACATGTAATCACTACCGCTTGGACACCAATAGTGAGTTGGCCTTGAGGTGAACGCCGTCGTGCTAGTGAGTATTTGTGGATATGAATCCCGCGGCGTGTACTTACTATTGACAGGATCCGGTCCGTGGTGACAATGATGCCGTGTTGGTGAATATTGGTGGATATTAATCGAGGATCGTGCTTACGATTGTCGGAAGACTGATAGTGAGTTTCCGTTGATATGAAGAGTGTGCATTGGCGAAGGAGTTGGGGACACTATTCACTATTGCATGGATCCTGCAGTGAGTTTTTCTGGACACGAACTGTGCGTATCGGTGGATGTTAGGCGTAGGGGGCGCCGATTGGCTACGTCTTGATCAACGACCATGGGCTCGCATAGTCACCTTGCTATTAGTAACTAGTCTTGCGGCCAATTGCGGCGATGAATATCTGTGGACCGTAAACATGGTGAGATCTCGAGTAGGTACTTACCATTTGATAAGTATATCGGACGCGGGCTGATAGTAGTAATATGTTTGGGTTATGAGCCGGGTCGTAAATAGTCACCGGTCCCAACTTAGGATAGTTATCCAGGGAGGGTGTCGGGACGTAGTGACTATGGCTTGACAATAGCCTCCGGGGCATCTTGGCTCAGGGTTCGACGTCCAGGTACCAAGGCCAAATCCTTCCGGCACCTGATCGATCTTCAAGATACATCCTAGTTACTATGCCTGGACAAAAACACAGAGGGCCGTAGGGAGCAACACATGGTCCAAGTGAACGTCGAACTTCTCATCGATTATTCTCACGGAGGGAATACACACGTGTGTGAATTCGCTGGTTCTACTGAGCTCATCCTACTACTAGTCCAATACATTCTCCACTTCACCGACTGCCAAGCTGGGCGTGAGGCCATTATCGGCGAACCATTCAGCGATGAATTGAAAGGCCTTGAGTTGAGGCGTCCAGAGATCGGCAAAACGTTTGCGAAGGCCGCGGAGGATGTCTCCCTGCTTACACGCATATGCGCTCAAACCGTCAAGTAACCCTGGAGTGGCAGATTCCGAACGCCGAGTGCTTTGCATGTCCCACCACTTCGCCCGCCAATCCAGATATGCCATGACGCGTCGCATCTCTTCCTGAACAAGTTCAACTTCCTCCGACCATCGTGCCGAGCGAGCTCTAGACCTTGCCCACTCAGCTTTGAGACCTAGAATCTGCGTTGACACCCTGTTTACACCGAAAAGGGAGTACCACTCACTAGCGTTGATGTCCCTGTGCGAGATGGGCTGGATATCTTCGACAGCTCGTTCAATGCCCGCTGATCCGCTAGAAATAGACAGCCAAATCCAAGAGACTTCACGCCGACTTTCGCCCGGCTGAGCTTCCTTGTCATCTCGCTGCGGACATCTGACATCTGACTCATTAAGCGGCTTCAACCGCGTCAATACTTCAGACTGAGGACTGAGAGCGATGACGGCACTGCGTGCAGCACGATATCGATCTGCAGTCCGCCGCACCTTTTCCTGGAAACGGTTGATCGTCGACCTAAATCCAGGGTCCAACGTTCAACGTTCAATGTCAACCGTCTGAGAAATGTTCGGAATTGGACAACCTGCATACCTTGCACGTGTGTTTCCCTTTTGACTGAACCCTACATCCGTAAATTTGAAGTCCCACATACCCATTGTGATCCGAAGGAGTCGTCTCAATTCAACGAGGGCGTCCTCTGCCTGTGCGATCCTAAGTCTTTCTTCTTTCGCTTGCAACCCTTTGATCATCTCCGATGATGCTGTTACCTTGACAACTCGAGAGGTGAATATGAAGTTAGAAGAATTGAATTGACCTGCCTGTGAAGGGAGAAGAAGGCGAGTAGTTTCGGGTTTGTCGGCTGAACTATCAGCTTCAGGTACGAGATCCAACACCACCATGGGCATGTAGGTGGCCTGAAGCTCACGCCAGGCGAGGATTCGTCGCTTGAGGGTGTTCCGCTGTTCCTGAAGGGTTGCTTCTTGATTAGTTGTTTGCCCTGTCCGGACACTGGCCGAGAGTAATCGCCTGACCAATATGAGGTTCGTGATGTTGATGAGATAGACTTGGACACATACTGTTTCTCTTCGATGTCCAGCCCTGCGCACAGAAAGCCGAGTGGTCCGGTGTCGAGGTCATCCGATGATAATTCAGTTGACTCTTCCTTGGCAATTTCTAAGCGGATGGCGGCCATATTCTTTTCTGAAATTATGGTCTACGGCATCAGTGTATCGTCCAGCAACATAATCAACTCACGCTCAGAGGATGCATCGTCGTACGGATTCGGTTGAGTTGGATCCTTTTCCCAGGCGGCAACCTCCTTTTCCCATACCTGAATGACATCTGCTGGAAAGCTCTGGGAGAACTTCTCATGCAGGGCAGTGTGGCGCGCCTTCATCTCGATCGCCTGGCGCAGGCTGAGGAGGAGACTGTCTCCTGCGAAGCTGGATAATTAATCACATGTACCATTGGATGTATGGCGTACCAAGCTGTGTGGTCTTGCGCCAGTTCCATCCACGTGCATGATCATCAATGGTTTCACGACGAGCCCATGGTGTCATCAGCTTCGTCGACATACTAACCGGATTTATGTGTGCCCACCACCGTTCTGGATCCTCTAAATCACTGTGCGCGCACCCGGGTAGCAGGTTGACTGAGTATCGGAGTTGACAATTGACACCGTGTCCATAAAGATGGAATTTCGGGATGACGAAGTCGAATGTCTCGGTGGCGTTGTCTGACAGCTGAAGATGATTGGGCAGGCGCTTCATTCGGGAGAAAAGGTTTCGCGAGTATTGGCACGCGATATCGTATGACAGGAGTAATCGCCGGAACGTAACACCGCAAAGGGTCTGAAACAACATGAAATCCATGTTGGCATATCTATTGAGATCATTAGACTGATAGAAGCTAAATCAGATAATAAGTGGACTACCGTTCGCCTTTCTGTAGGTCACCAAAGCCATTACGACGAACGAGTCCATGGCGTCCACAAATTATCCCACCGATGCCGGTTGAACTATATCCGGCAGAGCGTTTAGAGTTGGCTTGATTAATTGCGCGCCACTGGCTGTCACAGAAATTGGGCTGTCGCACCAGTGAGTGCCTGAGCTGCTTAGAATGGTAATGGCCGCACCTCAGAATCTTCGGCATGGACCTTGATATGTTCTAGAAACGGATCCAACGGAACCCAATGCGCCCACCCGTCACCTAGAGGTATATCATTCTTGATAACACGTTGCCTATTTTTCAATCGGAAGTTGGCATCCATAGTGAGAATGAGCGAATAAATCCATCTTCGAAACCAGTTGAGCAACATGGTAAAGGTGGAGTGAATTCGCTTACCTGCGATTGTCCGGGGCCGTGTTCCAGTTTCGGGGCAGATTGATATCAGGGTGTGGACAGGCAGGGCACTCCACAGCACACTGCCCTGTTCTTGTGGCCTTAACCCCTTCTGGATCATGGCCACGTCCAGATCGTTTCGCTGACAGCAGATTGCGGTAGATTCGCGTGATATCCAGGAAGCGTTCGTAATAATCCTACGCTCGTCTCAGTCAAACATAGGGGCATGTCAGTAAAGGGGACGTACAGGAAGAGCTTTCAGTCCGGCGTTGTCTGACTTGTGCTCGACTGAGCGGTAGAAATCATATGCTGATACTTTGGACTGAAGGGTAAGTAGATGGAAAGTGTCGAGTAGTTCAAAAGTGAATGCTGCGCGAGGTGATCTTAGCGTCGCTGGGAATAGTTTGTGGCGAAGCAGCTGATCACGGCGGGTCTGTGGCGCCCCGACTTGATAGCAGGAGCAAAACTCAATATCAACGATGTGGACCCCCGTGACGTCGACGACAACGAATCCACGGATGACTTCTGTTGACCGGGGGCATCTTCCTTCGTCGTGCGAAAGGCTCACGATAAAGCCAAGGTCCCGTAGGGAGGTTGGGCGGAAATATCCGTATTCCCAGCGCTAGTATGGTGAAGATGTCAAACCAAGATCCTTGTAGATAATTTGAAGTGCTGACCGTTATCCGATGGAATGGAGCATGCTGGTGAGATGTAACAAGACAGCTCGCGCAGTACATGGCAGTGGAGAAACAATCTTGGCATCGAAACTCGCCCTCCTCAGCCACACAGGAATGACAAACACGACACCCAAGGCGGCCCTCTTGTTCAAGTAGTTCATCTAGGATACTTTGGCGGTAGATCAAGTAATCGTCGAAAATGTGTGGTGGAAGGGGATCTTGTATCGGCGGTATGGCTTCGTTGGCATCGGTCCCAGTCACGGATTCAGTCCCGGATTGGTCGTGGTGCTCATTGAAGAAGGTGTCGCTCCAGGGGGGATCGACAGGAGGCTCAGCTGATGTCTCGCCAGCATCTATGGGAGAGGGCTTGATTGGCGCATCGGCCGTGTCGTGAACATGGGTATGGTGGCCCAAGCGTCCTGTGTCCGTACGATGGATACGGATGGCTGTAGATCGTTGGGATGATGTTGAGTCTGGATAGGAGATTCGTAGGGAGGATCCTCTGCGCTTTCCTACCTGTTTTCCGTGCAGCTTTCGATAAATACCAGGGCTGAACACTTACTGCATATGTTAGCGAGGCAAGAAGTAGGATTATAATGAGGTGTGATGCAGTAAATCCAACGGGAGCAAGCTGCTAAGCATCATGTCAACAAAGCAGCTTGTAATCGATTGTTCATCCTCAATATTACTTACCATGGGGTATTGTTGATTGATTTAGGTTCGTAGGATGTCGATGTTCATCGAACAAGTGTATTCAAGATTTGACAGCCGTTGGCAGAGTGGAGGGTGAACGAGGCTTGAGGTACCTATAGGAAACTTGACGGCTCTTCGATGCAAACTAGATAACATAAAAATTGTCATAGAATGTTAGTTTAAAATCAGAATATGGTAATAGACATCTCCACGAACCGCGTACGGTATGTATTAATGAGCCTAATGTTGCCGTTAGCTCGTCGTCGTCGTCGCAAGTGGTGAGTAAAGGGTGTTTAGGGTTAGGGTTAGCCGATCGGACGGACCAAAAAAGATCGCGCTACAGACACTTTCCATATTTAGCAAAAAACAAGACGTACAAAGATACTATATACGGCTAATGCTACCTACTATGGACCCTGCGCTCGCCAACTCGAACAATAACTAAGTGAGAGGGTAGGGATACTCCAACCTACGAGGTTCACCTGCATTCCAGGCAGCTAAAGCTTCACGGTATGAGCCATAGCTTTTGTTGATTGCGGAACGATAGATCGATTTTGAGCCACGGAGGGAGACCAAGGGCTGAACACGGTGCCTGCAGCGAGGTTAGCTGCCAGCCAATGCTACGGCGATAAAAAAAACTCACCAGCCATCGAAGAATGCGCCGACTTCAAAGCCTACGAGGACAACATGCCACTTCTTCTCACAAACATGAAACTTCACCGGACCGTAAAGGTCAATGTACGCCTCAGGAACGGCATAAGCATCAGGGTTGAATGGCCCAACGCCCAGGTAAGCAGGGGCGGTGGGATGGAAAGGGAGCCGAGCAGGCGGCTCTTCAAGTTCCGGGGCCAAAAGCAAGGGCGAGAGGGAGTCACTCAGGGAGGAAAGACTATCCAGGGAAAGGGAGATGGTGGATCTAGTCGGACTATTCTGGGGCGTAGGAAAAGCAGAGCGACGAGGGCTTGGAAAGATGAGGGTGGGACCTCTCACCCGAGTTGCAGGGCTTGGGGACACCATCCGAGCATCACCAGCAGAGCGTGTCCGGGGCGACAGAGGCGATCTGGGCGTGGCTACAGCAGAGCGGCGGGACGGGGTCTGCGGAGGTGTTGCCACATGCTGGGAGCGACGAGGTGTAGAGTGAAGGGGGAGCTCCTCATCTGAATTAACGTCGATGATAACCGGCGCGATACTTCTACAAGTTGATCAGGAATAACGAAGGGCCCATTGAACACACTACTCACCCAGGCAAAGCTACCTCAGGTCCAGCTACCGCTTCACCTATCGGCTCAAAGCCCAACTGAACTCGACCATGGCGGTCAAAACGAACGTCGGCGAGTCCATGATCGCCTCGTACCAAGAATCGGCCACCATGGGGATCGTCAGGATCTGAGAAAAATGGTGAAAAAAGGGGGGAAAATGGGGAGTTGGCAACGCACCACAGGTCACAGCGAGGGGCATCAAAAGAGATAAATTGCTCAGCAGTGAAGAGATCTGGTATAAGTGCATTTCTGAGTCAGGTTCGATGGTTAGGGACACGAAAGCGGAAGGGCGTAGCTATAAACAATATCAAATATGGACTTAGGGGCTCAAGCGCTCAGTCACTATAAAGGCGTAGTGAAAACGGCTGGATGAAGCAAAGTGCACTCACTTTACCCGTACAACGTTCGGAATCGATCCACAATGTCTACCGTTCCTACCCCCATCGCTTCTGCCATCCCGGCTCTCGCCCCCGCTCCTGACGATGATGAACCTATCATTGTCTGGCAGCTCACCGCGAAGCAGAAAGAGTTTCTCACCGGTTGCTTGCCTCTCTACAAGAAGGCCTTCGACGACCAAGCTCTTGTGGACTTTTGGCCCCTTCTGTACGGCGAATGGTTGCGTCGGTGGCCCGCTGAAAGTCCCAAGGATCAGGCTCATACTGAAGAGGTAAGCGCTTAAGCCCCTGTCATAGGAATATGCGCTAATGATGTGTCAGCAAATTCGTTCTTGGCTGGCGTCAAAGTCCAAATGGCGTCCAACCAAAGCGCAGCGGGAACTCCTCACTGGCATGCTGTCTGACTATCGCGCAGCTCAAGAAAACAAGGCTGTCGGTGACTTTTGGCCCCGTCTGTACACCGAATTCTTCCTTCGCTGGCCTGCAAAAAATTCGGCCATGCAGGACAAGATGTGCACTGTGAGTTTTGTATTGTTTTCGTTCGTTCTGTTCGCGTCCTCATTTTGGTACTTAGAAACTCAAGTCATGGTACAACAATCATACTCGCGTTAACAGCAACACTCGACAGGTTCTCAACTTGAATCAAACCGTCAAGCGCTCCCGTCGTCCCGCTGCCTTCCAGACTTTCTTAAAAGTCTACTACAGGACTCCGCTCCCTGACGGCACCGTCATCGCGCAGCTAGCTGAGAGAGAATGGGAAGAAAGTTGGAAGGCTAGCCCTGATTATGATCCACGGGTAGCTCGCCCCCGAACACCTCTCACCTTCATATCGGATATCGCCCGGGAGCTTTGGCCCAAGCAGCCTCGTGCAATTCGACAGGCCATCCTCAACCATCCGGACCAGCAGAAGGAAGAGGGAACTGAGGAGGGGGGAGAAGGTGAAGATGAAGAGGCTACCTGTGCTCGTAGCTACCAACAGTAAGCCATCAGTCTCATCTCAGTGCTGCCATTCACTAATTCCTTTCAGATCTATTGACGTGCTGCCAATTTCTCTTGAACAAGCGGGCAAGATGATTTCTGAAAAGGCAGGCTTCGTTAGCGTGATGATGGTAGCGGGTCCCCATCCCTCCCAAGCAGGGAACATTGTCCTGTATAGGTGCGCCTGCATATCACGCTGAATGGATGATGGTGCTCATATGCTCACAGCATCGCCAATGGTGCCACTTCCACCGGGTGCGACTTCATTAAGTACTGCAAGAACTTCACTACGGAGGTCGAGGCGAAGTTCTTCGAATTCGCCAAGGTTGTCTTCCCCCCATCTGAACGCATCAGTCGCGCTATACCCGGCACAGAGCATCTCCGTAATTACGAGGTCCCCCGTACTCCCGATTCGTCTACAGCATCATCCAGCACGGCATCCGTCCCTCTTCCTCCTCCTCCTCCTCCTCCTGCTCGGGAAATGCGTTGTCTCGAGAATGAGCTAGACGAGGATGCCGATGAGGACGGCATGAGCGACATCGAGATTGTTGAGCAGGCACCAGCACCCGCCCCGAAGCCACCTCAAATCTCGGAGTACGAACGCGATCGTAACGCAAACATCGCCCGCAACACGGTCCTCCTCGCCGAATTGGGTCTCGAGTCCGCTACCAAGGCTCTAGCTAAGGAGAAGCCTACCCGTGCTCCCAGAAAGCCTAAGGAGGTGGGACTAGCACCTTCGAGGCGCTCATCACGTCTAGACAAGTACGTTCCGTAGTGTTTGGATGATAACCGTGAGCTGATGAACCTATAGCAAGGGTGAAACCCCTTCCGGAGCAGCTACACCGCCTCTCTCCGTTGTCGATGCTGCCACCAACGCCACCACTGGTCCTGAGTCCACCACCGACAATGCCTCACCTCCTCTCCCCATTGTCAATGCCGCCACCAACACCACCACCACTGGTCCCGAGTCCACCACCGAAGTCAACGCCGAACCTCGGAAGGAGCTGATAAGCCTCCCAGCGCCCTCTGCTGGTAATGCCACCAAGGATAACACCACCACCCCTGGAAATTCCGCAGCCAATGACGCGGCCGTACCCCCTGCTCCTAACCCGGCTGCCGATACAGTTGCCGCCATAACTATTGCAGCCGAGCCGATCGCCGTCGAGATCACCTCGCTCGCCAACACCGTGCCAGCCCCCTTGACCACTGGTTTAGCAACTACCAACGGCGAAATGGTACCCACCACCCCTGCGGATATGTCGTCGGCAATGGACGTCGACCATCCTGTTCCATCTGCTCCCACCGAGGTAGGTGGGGTGGTAGATCCTTCCGGAGCTCCCGCTACGCCAGCGTTACCCACTGCTCAACCTCTCCCTTCTGGAGCGCCAACGTGGTTGCAAGGGGCGGTGGCCTATCTGAAAGACCTCTCCACTGATCCCCGTTTCCACATCGTTATCACACGCTTCGTTGAGTTCGAGCAATCCCTTGGATTTCTTGATGGAAAAGTAAGTGGTCCGGCTACTATTACCACTCCGGGGGCTGATATTTTTTTTCGTAGATTCCCACTCATATGCTCACCCCCGGGAAGCTGCGCCCCAAAGAAGTCGGGGTTTGGATCAAGAGTTGCCGATCCGTCTCGCCCGTTATCAAGAACCCCACCGCGTTTGGTCACCAGTGGTGGCAATGGTACGAGGAGCTCCAACCAAACGGCCGCAGGTTAGACGACGGCTCCCTTCTTCGTGACTCCAAGCAGATCAACAACTGGACCGAACTCCGGAAAGGGTCTATCAACGGCATCTACGGCGTTATCGCGAGTCTTGGATGGTGGCTGAAGGCTTCGGAAGCTACTGGGGAATGTGCGGATGAGATTGGCAAGGCACTCATTGATGTTCAATGGGTCTTAGAGGCAATGGCCCATCCTGGCCCATCCAAGCGTGCGTCTCCGGTTCCCGAGGGTAATTCAGCCAAGAAAGTTCGTTTCGCGTAGATACAATTAGCTCGTAGTTAGTAAGTATAGTTGCTTGTACCGCCCCCCTACATGTATGCCCCTGCTAAATATATATGTCTATGTCTATGTCCCTCCACTATCAACTTCATTGTTGCAAATCTTGCGTGACTTCTACACGAGATCGCCTAGTCTGGATGAACGCCAGGTATCATATGATAGTTGCTCACGACGTCGCTTCATCGACTGACCTCATTCACGGCACAGACACTATTGAGCACTCCCAGGAAACATCGTAAGTCCCGTCCAAAGATCAATCCTCCTATATTCACTAGCACAGCAGTCTCGTTGTCAACGTCTGACATCAAGGACTAGTTACTATCCGGACCTATGGTGAGTATGCGGCCCGATATCATGTCCACCAACAGTCACTACCTCGCGCTGCCCGTCCACCCAAACTCACTCTCCGTGTCCAGGCGATAGTGAGTACGCAGTGTGTACGCATCCCACCAGATTAAAGTCCGTCAGCATTCACTAGAACGGCGGCATTGCGTCATCAAGTGATAGTCACTACCGGGGTCCAGGCAATAGTGAGTACGTCCTCTATTCATGTCCACTCAAACTAACTAGTCGCACTCGTGTCCTGTCAAGGTGAAATCACTATTGGTATCTCGGAGATAGTGAGTACGTCTCAGTACGTGGCCCACTTTTGTTCCAACCCCGATTTATGCCCTGCAACATTCCCTATAACGACGCGGCATCATCCAGTCGTAGTCACTATCTGGCTGTTGGAGATAGTGAGTACATGCACGCTATCCATGTCCACCCCATGTTCACTAGCACGACAGTGTTCGCGTCAAGCTAAACTCACTATGGCGCATCCCGAGCATTAGTCACTACACACCCCCTTGTGGTGTCCAGCAATGCTCACTACGGCGGCGGCGTTCATGTCAAGGAAAACTCACTAGCCGTGTCCATGCATTAGTGAGTACGTACGGTTCAGTCGGTCACTCGGATGGGGAATGTTCAGCTGATATTCACTACGTCATCTAGCCTAGAATATCCAGCCGAAGTGACTGGACCATGGCACCCGAGACGCTCCCATTGATCGCCCCCGCCGTTGATCCCGCAATAGTGAGTAAACCTATCCACATACTAGTCACTTTCGTACGACTGACGTTGTCCTACGCAATTCCACTACAGTTTATCCAGCCGAAGTGACTGCACCGCACCCTAGACGCTCCCATTGATCGCCCCGCCGTTGATCCCGCGATAGTGAGTAAGCTTATCCACATACTAGTCACTTTCGTACAGCTTACATTGTTGGTTCATATTCACTACAGATTTAATGCAAATTATCCAGCTGAAGTGACTGGACCACACCCTCATCGCGCCCACTGATCACCCCTGCCGTTGATCCACGCATTAGTGAGTAAGGTTATCCCTATATTAGTTACTTTCGTACGGCTTACATTGTCCTACAGAACTACACTACATCTTATCCAGCCGAAGTGACTGAACAGCGCCCTCATCGCGCCCATTGTACGCCCCCGCCGTTGATCCCGCAATAGTGAGTAACGTTATCCATGTTTTAGTTACTGTCAGACTACTAACATTGTCCTACGGAACTCCACTACGTTTTGCGGATTCTCTAGGTACTGTAGTTACTATTCCATGGGGTATTACTGGCAGATGCTTCGACACAATTCCAAACAAGCGGTGAATTGAGTGCGATTTCTCGCCAGCTCTGACAAACGAAGGAAGGCTGGGTCCAATCCGCCTCCAAAACGGTAGATTTATCGTCAGCGTCGGGATACCACTCCCAAGAATCGTCTCTGATGAGGCAAAAGATGTACGAAAGTATCTCAGCTGGTAAACGAGACACTGGGCTGTATGAGTTTCGCCGTGCTTTCAATGCAAGAATTTCCTCTTCTCGAGTGGCAATTTCGACATCGATTTGGCGCTGGACCTCTATCACGGTAGGATGATGGTAAAACATTGGCGGTGGACTGAGTCGCATTCCGAGTCAGCTCAAATCCATACGCAGGAGGCTGGAAACCAACCTGTGTGTCGATAGTATGCCCAATACTGCTTGAGTGCTTCTCAAGCCCGAGATGATAGTTTTTCAATAGGAATTCCTGTATCGAAAAGTGGCAGCAAACAATCACGACCTTACAACGTGCCACGATCATGATCTTTCGCGAAGGAACTAGCCCCTATCGTCACATACCACATGACCACGATCACGTTGTGAGTCGTGACATGGGAAGATCTTGGTCACGCTCTGATTCGGCGCGTCGCCTCTTTCCCTTCACCATTCAGCAGCCGCTTTTGAATTCGCTGCAAGGGTTGCCTCTACTCGGACCAGGCGACAGAAATGCCCTCTAGCATGACCAAACGAGGTTCTCATATCGCGGCCATCCTTGGGCCCAAGTTATATTCGAAGCTTGCGGAAACCAAAGTGCTGCTGGTTGGAGCAGGGGGCATTGGCTGCGAGTTGTGTGAGTCTTTCTGGTTATTTTGAGGCTTTATAGTATGTCTGACGCGCAGCTACAGTGAAGAATATAGTCTTGACTGGCTTTGGTCATATCACACTTCTCGACTTGGACACTATTGACTTGTCGAACCTGAATCGTCAATTTCTGTTTCGGAAGAAGGACGTGAAGCAAAGTAAGGCTATGGTGCGTCGTTTTCGACCGTTCTGGTGAATGTTGATCTCAAATTTTCGTCTCAGATAGCCTCCCAGACCGCTGCCGCCTTTAACCCGAATGTCCACATATATCCGATCCATGGTAACATCAAGGAGCCTCAGTTTGATGTTCGGTGGTTCCAAGGCTTTGACATTGTGCTGAATGCCCTAGATAACTTGGGTGAGTGGCCTGGACATTCAGCTTGCCTTCATTTGACGCCGTTTGCAAGATGCTCGGCGACATGTCAACAAAATGTGTATGGCCGCTGAAGTGCCGTTGGTGGAGTCGGGGACGGCTGGTTATCTTGGTCAGGTGCAGCCACTGCTGAAGGTGAGCTCTTCTTCGGCGTTGCGAGGCCGTCATTGATTCTCACGTTGGATTCCAGGATCGCATGGAGTGTTTTGATTGCCTACCCAAGCCAACGCCGAAGACCTTCCCTGTCTGCACCATTCGCTCTACACCAAGCCAGCCGATACACTGTATAGTTTGGAGTAAAAGCTATCTGCTCAGGTTCGCTTGCCTTTCATTCTATCATTTCTATCTAATAACCTTGTCATTTCCGATAGTCAGCTATTCGGAGAAGATGAAGATGCTACCGGGGAGCTGGACGAAGCTGAGCAACAGGGAGAGAATGGTACTCGTTTGTCGGATAGTGTAATGACCGTATTTTGGCTAATTTTTTGGTATAGCACAGGAGATTGCTACCTTGCGTAAGGAGGCGCAAGCATTCAAGGCCGTCAGACTTTCATTACGCTCTAGTTCATCGTCAAGTTCGGACGCAGCTAAAATGGTCTTTCAGAAAGTGAGCTGTCACTTGAAACGATCCGACTGTATTGACTGGCTTCCAGGTATTCGACGCAGATATCAAGAACCTCTTGTCCATGGCGGATATGTGGAGATCTCGCAAGCCACCAACGCCTCTCGACTTTGACGCCATTATGCATGGAACATTTATCGAGATCAAAACGAATGGTGCTGTCAATGGCGTCTCTAACGGTACTAGTGGCAAGCTTGTAGAACGGATACCAAATGGTGACGCCAATGGTACTCCATCATCAACTTCTTCTGCCAACGGACTCAAGGATCAGCAAAAGCTTTCACTCAAGGATAATCTCGAGCTCTTCATCTCAAGGTACGCCCTTTATCTCTTTAAGTGAACCGGCTCCGCTCAGGGACTTTACGATCCTAGCATTGAACGTCTTGCAGCTCGCTTGCAGGCTGGGGAAGAAACCATATCTTTTGACAAGGATGATGATGACACGCTAGACTTTGTTACGGCCGCCTCGAACTTACGATCGAGGGCGTATGGGATTGAAGAGAAAACACGGTGGGAAGTTAAAGGCTAGTTCCACTCTTGTACATACCCTCTGAATGAACTGACGTCCTCCCAGAGACGGCTGGCAACATCATACCAGCGATCGCCACGACGAACGCCGTCATCTCCGGGCTGATAGTCCTCCAAGCCCTTCACCTATTGAGGAAATCCTACGATCGACTGCGGAATGTCCACATTCAGTACAAGCCCAGCGTACCCCTCAGCTCGATATCGTTATCCCCTCCGAACCCATCATGTGGAGTATGTCGCGATGTATACACGATATTGCCTTGCGACCCCGAAAGGGCGGTCCTCGGCGACGTAGTCCGAGGTATCTTGGGAGACTCTGAGAGAGAAGTCAGCGTGTACGAGGACAAGCGAATACTAAGTGACCCGGATTTTGACGAAAACAACGACCGGACGCTGGCAAGTTTGAATGTCACAAGAGGGAAGTTCTTGAATATTGTCGATGAAGAAGGGGATGTAGCAACAATTGCTGTTGCAATATGTGAACTACCGTGAGTTTTGGAAGCACCCTGCGTGATGGACCTTGAACTCAACTCCCCGCTTTAGACCCAACCATCCACCCGATTCACCGCCGTTCATACTGCCGTCCCCGCTGCCGACTCCACCGAAGAAGGCTAAGCCTCCTCCAGTCCCAGCCACTCCTCCCCGTCCATCACTGAAGCGCCCTGCACCCCAGGATGATGACGAGATCTCCGAAGTCGAACCTAACGCCAAACGGACGAAAACTACTGCCAATGGTGGCAAGGCTCGGCGTCCTCCAACCCCATTAGCCAGCCCAAGCAAGCGGCGGCGGTTGGAAGAGGACGGCTTGGTCCTGATGGAAAGCGCCAATGATAAACTAGATGAAGATGTGATTGAGATAGATTAGTACTTGTTACTTCTTGGACACGGCCCCCCCTTGTATCTGTACATTTGGCCAGTTAGTTTACGGCTCCCTCTTGATGGTTTGCACTACATATACATAACATACTGACTTAGATTATTATTGCATATATCTATTGGTAGCTACCGTCGGTCTGGCCGCTACGGACTTGTCCATGTCTACAGGTCTACAGTACTACGGCGCTGAGCATTCTGCAAGCCAAGCGACCGTGGTGCTCGCGACACAGTAACAGGAAGGCGCCTGCTGAAGGATCTAGTTGTACTATGTGTACGATTAAGTAGTGTTATGCCTAGTTATGGAGAGGCGGCCACGAAAGCATTGAAGTTGTACATAGGCGGTGTGGTCTTGAATTGATAGCCCTCAGGTGTGAAGGTCAACGGCAGGGTGCCCGGTCTTGTGAGGGTAGCAGTTACGTCGCATGGCTGCACTAGCTGTAGCTTCAATTTGGAGAGCCCTATGGGAACATCTGTAGAATAGCTGGACGATCCGCATTGAAGGGTTGCAACGCCTGGCAAGGTCGTTAGGAACACAGCATAAACGTTGTCCTCTGCCTAACGAAAAATTTTAGCGATTAGGGATCATGAGAATGTAACAGCATCACTCACCCAATCCGCTCGGAGTGGGCGACCGACGCGGTCTGCAGCGCTAGCGTCTTTAGGGTAGAGTCGTCCCCATAGAAATATACGATCTCTCGAGACGGTAGGATAAGTTCCAGTCTTGTAGGCCTGGATGTAATAACTCATGAGGTCCAGCCACCCTTTCGGATGAGATCAGTAATGGCAGCCAGACAAACGGGCAAACGGGCCTACCTTGATGGTCGAATCCATCCACCCAGGCATTCGACATAGGCTGATCACCCATAACGGGACCGAAATAGTGGGATTCGCCGAAATCGTTCCAGGTGATGGCTTCGACAAAAGCAACATCCTGCCTATGTTCAATAATGTGTTCCCAGCGACAGGCCAGAAGCCAGTCGTCAGAGCGGTAGATGAAGTTCTTATTCCATGAGTCTGGTCCGTAGTGCTGGTAAAATATTCTATGTCAATAAATAAGGGTTGAGAAGGCCAACGCACTGTGAAAAACCAAGGAGATACAGCAGCCATATACGCGCGACCCCCCAGCATGGATATAGAATAGCTGTCTTGATCAAATGTATGTGGGTCTGGGCCCATAGGCCATCCATTGTTCCACTAAAAAGGATGTCGATCACTGCTACGAGGGGGGATACGAACATATATCATACCTCGAACATACCGTCAAGGAACTGATACTGAGAATAGGTGGCGGGATCCACGAAAAACGCGGGAATAAACGTCACTCCTGTTGGAATATCCTTAAACAAAGACTTCCAGCCTTCGTCTACACTGCTTTCCCCAAAACGACACTCCTGGCCCGAAAAGGTCGAGACAAGCGGCTTTCCGCCGTATCGAAAGTGATTTGGGTGAGCGGCGTACATCCGGACATACCGCTTGATGGGATCCGCATCAGCTTTGGATGCACAACGCAGCGATGTCATGTCGAAGGAGAAGAGCAGCTTGAAACTCTGGCCTACAGAGGCAGCGGCAGCGAACGCATCGGCGACTCTGGCTACTTGCCATGGCTCCGCTCCCACGTTCAGAACGAACGCATCGAAGCCTTTCGACGCCGCCAACACGATGTCTGAGCAAGAAACGGATTACAACTTGTGGTGGCTGAGAAAGGGCGATTGAAAAACTTACTCGTAGCCCAATCGGCCGTGGTAAACGGGTAGGTATTGCCCACCATAAAATGGGCAAAGACGGCCTTGATTTCAGCAGCTTGCTCTGGTCCTGGCAGGTGAGTTGGTATAGGCGGTGGAGATGACTGATTGGCCGCCGGGGTTGCAAGTGGAGGTATCAGTAACTCGTGGTCGGGGGTAGGAAGTGTGTCGGGGGCTTGGGTAGGAAGCACGCCTTGAACGAATTCGAGAGAGGCGCTGATGTGCGCTATGAAGAGCGAAATGAAGGAGAATAACACGCCTAGTCTCATGTCGGCGTGCGCTTGGGATAGCTGCTAGGCGAGAAAGATGTTGAGGAATAGCTAGCGATGGTAGTGGAAGAGTGGGATTAAACTAGAACTGCAAGCGCTTGTTCTTCTGTGTTATTTGTCTGGCCGATCATAGACAGCCGATCACCTATCCGCAAACTGTCAGCCACGGTCTGATCAGACACCAATTGTCCACTTCACGTACTGACGAGAGGTTCATATGGGCAGACGCAATCATAAATCTGATATAAATGTCAAAATTCCTCAATATCATCCTCTTCCAGCCAACCGCCATTGTCGTGCTCTGGACCGTCCCGCCCCTGGAGTTTCCGCTCAGCCAAGTCAAGCTTCGCGTCAAAGTCGTCCTCGGATACATCATCGCCTTCGTGCAGCACGTCGGCTCGACCACCGCTAATCTCAAACGGCAAATGGGTAAACAGCTTATGTGATGGCGGCAGGCCAGCCTTCGCTTTCAGCACAGCGCCAAGCTCTGTTGTGATTACGACCTTGCTGACGGAGGTACACTTAGGTTGTTTTATTAGCTGCAAGGGCGGGTGGGAGGGAAGAGCGTACTCACACTACGTTCTTCGATGAGCCAGCCTTGCACGCTTTGGATTGCATGTTCTGCGTCCCGCTCTAATTTTAAGCGCTCAAAAAACTCAGGCTTGTAGAATTTCTGGGACCTTCGTTCAACCGGTGAGGGCAAAGAATGTAGGGTGCCCAGTGTCAGTAGGTGGAAGCGGTGAGGGTTTGCTTGGTACCACTAAAGTATCCTTGAGCCATTGTTGACCATTCGTACTTTGATTGAATGCTCACCGCTTCGCCACCACTAGAATCCACCCAACTCAGCCATTCCGCAATATCAGCGCAATGATCAACGTCATTACAAAATTGTGGATAATTTTGGTGAATATACAGCGCCAAGAGGGAAGAATCAATCGGTGAATCCGCGTAAAGCATCTGTCGACGTGCTGAGGTCAGCTTTGTGAGATTGAAAAGAAGAGATGTATGAAATCACCTCAATGTCAACCCGACTAGCAGGCCTATCGTGTTCCTGGAGGAAAGATCGTAACTTCGGCGGGTCTTTCAGCTTGGCATCCGAGTCCTTTTCTCGCTGAATGTCTTTTGCTGTTGCCGATGAAGCTGGCGGGTCTCCCTTACCTGTGGTTACAATGCATGAGTCAATCAGTCACTGGAGAAAGGAATTCGCTCACGTTTATTATAGAGAATCTTGCCGAGGAGATGAAACAGGACAAGACTCTGTTCTCTTTTTGTAGCTATCTCCAACATAGCCCGCGTAGATGGGCCACGGGACTTCTTCCCTCGACTCTTCCCCTTAGCATCCTCCGAGGCGTCAGAGAGGCAGGCGAACTGTAGAATCATTATGGCGCTACGAATATCACCATTGGTTGACTCGATGATGATATCGAGAGCTTCCTTTGATATCGGCGTAGCAGCCGAACTGGAAGCACCGGCAAACGAGAAATGTAGCTTTAGCATAGCTTGGAGGGCCTTCCTCATGAGGGTCGGGGCGATAGGGTTAAACCTAATGGCGAGGAAGATAAAGATGTGATTTTCGTGGATGAATGCGATGAGACATACCTGACTTCAGTAATATACGGTCCGTTCAAGAGAGATTTCGGGATGGCTGTCCGTATATCAATAACGCTGTCCCGACTATTGAAGTTGTCCTCATCACCAGCTTCACCCCGTAACCCTGTATCACTGATAATCAAGACTATAGGTGCGCACTGCGGTGACCCAGCCAGTGACTCAAGTATTGAGTGAAAATTTGTCCGAGTCTCCTTGTGTAATATATTGGGGAGATCTTCAAGAAGGATGACCTGACGCGGGGAGGGCTTAGAAGAGAATAAGCTACTATTGCAAGTAGTTGCTCGACTGATAAAAGATTGGAATTTGGTAAAGAGGGACTCGTAGCTATCGGGATCTAGTAGCATGCCTGTCAGGATGAACGGATTAACGACGAAGTACAGGCGTACCATTGTCCAGAGTGAATTCCTCAAAGGAATTTCGCCACTCCATAATCTCAAACTCCATGTCGTGAGCCAAGACGCGTAGCGTCGTGGTCTTCGCGGCACCAGCAGGCCCAGTTAGCGCTAGGATCTTCTACAAGCAGAATCAGAACCGTGTTCATTCCAGGCTTTGAAAAGACCAACTCGGTACTTTGTCAACATGCCGGAGGGCCCTCCCTCTAACGCTTCACCGAGCCAACGGCGAACTTCTTCGACTTTTCTCGAATGAACGGCCAGCTCAGCCTGAATAAGACATGGTCAGCGCCCAGCTCTCGTGAGCAGCCTCTGTGGACGTACCTCGGTTCTAGGCTCGTACATATCCACCCAAAGCGCATCATCTACGCAGAAATCAGTCAAATCTTGCGAATGACGCGAAAAAACACGAACTACCAGGCACATCCTGCTTGGCCTTGGCTTTCCCCTTTGCTACGACACCATTACTCCTTCCCTGAGATTGCGTAGGTTGGCTTGAAGCGGTACTCGTAGCCTGGGATGAGTACTATGTCGAAATTAACATCAACATCAAGGTACATGGCTCAGTTCCTCATACCGCGGTGAGGGGATCAAGCCGTTTCCCAGTTGTCGTTGGTTGAGTCTCAAACTTCAAGATATTGGGTTTGGCCGTGGTCGGCTTGATTTTCTTGGGTCGCGAGGACTTAGGTTTAGGTGGCATCCTCAGCTGGGGGATTCGAATGGCAGATAATGGTCAGAGAATTCGGTTGCACTTCTGAGACGGCTCGCGACCAGGCTTAGTGTTTGTCAATGTTTGATTCCCTGACCATTCATTGTTGAGGACAAGACTCAAGTTGAGGGACCAAAACTGCTCCTTCTCCTCAAATTGTTCGAGCGTTGTATTAGGCGTCAGATATGGGGAAAATATGCATAATTGGCTTACTATTAAATCTGATGAAATCGATATACACATAAAAGACGCCTCTTGGCCCCTGTTTATTCAGGGGCTATTATCACGTTACTCCACATCCTATGCGGACAGGGTCCTTCGACACGCAAACCGCACTCTTCCCGAACCAGTCAGTTGAAAATTTGCTCTAAAAATCCCAGATACTGATCCTCGTTCTCCTCTAGAGATTTTCATACCATGCGGTATCATTATCCTACAATTTCGGAGGCCCAGCACCGAATCGATATCGAAATCAGTGCCGCCATCCAAGAAGCGGAAATTCTCACTTTGAAAGCGCGGAGAAACACGTACAGCGCCGTATCTCGCTTGCCCGCAGAAATCCTCTCGTACATATTCTGCCTCGTAAGAGACAATTCGTGGGCATGGTACCCCGACGCTGGCAATAAATCTGCAAACACCCCCGATTGGACCCAGCCTTCTTTCGTATGCCGCAGTTGGCGCGAAATCGCCCTCACCTCTCCCTCGCTTTGGAGTTTCATTGAGGTTCCGACCTCACAAGGACCGTCAGACGCCGTCACCCGCTCTCAAAGAGCTCCATTGTACATATACTTCGATTATTCCAAGGCCGAATCCGACCTACCTCTTCGACTCGTCATGGACCACATCTCGCGAATCGAGAGCCTCGTCGTTGACAACGTGCGCGACCTCGACTCACTTGACCCCTTGTCCTTCAATCCAGAAGAACCAGCCCCGAAGTTGCGAGACTTGCATATCACGGTTCTGTCACCCCGCTATGGATATCCTATTTCTGCGTCTTTGCTAAGCAGACCCATGCCCTCGTTAACCCACATCACCATCCGCAACATCAGTCTTCCACACCCTCTCCCGCGGCTTCCTGGCCAACTATTGAGCCTCGTAGTAACCTCGGATTTGCATGCCCCATATGCTATCATCCAAATTCCCGATATCTTGGTGGCTCTCTCAAGCGTTCCCAACCTTGAGGAATTAATCCTGCATCGAACCATCGCACCACCTTCGGAAGCGCAGGTCGCGTCTGGGTTCCCACAGCTAGAGCTTTCTAAGCTGATCCACCTTAGCTTGTATCCACCCTTCTTCGAGAGCTTCATCATGTTGACTGCTCTCCGCTACCCTCCTACGACTGGCGTAGATCTTGGCTGCGACCATTTCGATCGTCCTGCGGAGCTTGGGATGTCAGGTATCATGCACGCCTGCTCTCACTTCCGTCAAACCAACGAGCTGGCCACGGATACCTTAAAGATCACGCTGAATTCGAAGGCCCCGATATTCCATGTCACATTTTGTAACCTTTCGCTGTTCTTGGAAGGCGAATCGTTCCGTTTCGATCGGGCATCTCCATTGCTCTACAAACTCCCCGAGTCACTCCCTGCTTCTAATGTTCGCAAGCTTGAAGTCCGCGTACCATTCAATGACCTTAACTGGTCCGAATTCCTTTTGCCATTCGAAAATGTCGAAGACTTTAGAGTCCATATCGAACCTCTCGGCTCTTTGGTCGACCTCATGAAGTCGCTTGACAGAGAAGGTCGTCTACCCCACCTACGACGGTTAACGTTCGACCAATCCTCGATCGCGTGGTACTACGCATGCGACGACATAGTATTGCCTGCCCTCATCAATTTCGTCACACGCCGCAAGGACTTTGGTCAACCCATCGAAGAGCTGCGCTTCTTGAACTGCTTGATGCGCAGGAAGACCCCGGTGCAACTGGCCGAGCTTACGCGCGTCGTTGTCAGCTACCCCAGATTCATAGATGACGAGTTCTATGGGGGTCATAAATTTGACAGCGGGAGTGAAGACGAGGAATATCTGGCGCCTGAAGATGACGAAGAAAGTTCCGAAGATGACAGCGACCAAGGACAGGACGAGGACCGTTCGTATGTATATATTTCCTCTGTGTGTCTTTCTCGGACTCATCTCGATATTCCAGTAGCCTCGAGGAAGATGTAGACAATATGGACATTGTCAGCTCGGATGCTGGTAATGAGGAGGAGGAGGGTCTTTCGTACGTGTCTTCTTGCATCTCGCATCTTGTAAGCTCATCCTCAGTTCAGCATGCACAATCTATATAATCGTGATCCATGGAATGTGGAGCAGTACTCGCTCTTGAGCGACTCATCTGCCAATCCGTAGTGAACTGTCAACGGTGGTTCGTCATGAAGTCGGCGCAATAAACGTTTCTTCCGCCAGAGCGACGCCATCCTCCCAAGTGTTTGTTTCCCCCCATCGCACTCGCGGCCTTCCCTATCCCTATATTTTCTTAGTATCCCCTCAATACCACATACCGCGTCTTCTTGTGTATTTATCCTATAACTGAGACGCTGCTGTTCTCCCGGGTCCATTCATTCGGCCAACATGTCGAATGTAGCAGGAGCTGCTGGCTCGTGGTTATACTATTTACTGACACAGCTCGCGGAACCCCTACGCCGTGCACCCAGGAGTCAAGGTCACGTTATTTCAACCCCCAAATTTTTCAACACATTTGAGTCGCGCTGCCCATTGCACAAAGAACGACATCCAGCTGCCAGCCTAGGTAGGAAGGCTAACGCATCCTCCAACGTTCACTATTGTACTGACGCGTCTGAGCCTCCAGGAAATTGGTACAGTTGGACAATGCTTTACCGTCATCCCACTGTGATAGCGGCCCAGCGTCAAATCGATATTGAAATCGCCACTCGAGAGGAGGAAATCGCCATCCGAGAGAAAGAAATTCTTGCATTGAAAACTCGGAGAAACTTGTACTGCACAGTTTCCCGATTACCGGCTGAAATCCTCTCGTACATCTTTTGCATGGTGAGGGACAAGTCATGGGAATGGTACCCCGAAGCTTGCCATAAATCCAAGGACGCTTCAGATTGGATTTTTCCTTCCTTCGTATGCCGGAGCTGGCGAGAGATCGCACTCAGCTCGCCTCCTCTCTGGTATTCTCTTGAAACCTCCACCCCACCAGGACCGAATGAAGTCATCAGACGGTCGCAGGCCCCGCTGCGAATATACTTTGACGGCTCTGACCGACTGTCGGAAACACTGCTCCCGTCCATCATGCAGCACATCTCTCGAATTGAGCATATCGTCATTGACAATGTTTCGTCGTCTGAACTGCTGGATTCCTTCGCGATTAACGCCAGCGAACCGGCCCCAAATCTGCGGGACTTGCGCCTCCAGTCCCGGGCATATGTCTCGGGAATGAACTCATCTTTTCTCAGTCGATCAATGCCCTCGTTGACCCACCTCATGATCCACAATATTAGTCTTCCCGACCCTCTTCCCCCGCTTCCGGCCCAGCTCCGCAGCCTCACATTAAGCTCGGATTTGACATCTTCCACTGACCAAGCAAGAACTATTCCCGAAATCTTGGAAGCGCTTGGAAGTGCCCCCAACCTCGAAGAACTAATCCTGGATCGAATCCTGGATGGAACCATCTCAGGAAGCGAGGGGGTCGAGATCACGCCTGTGGAGCTTCCTAAGCTAGCCCACCTTGGCATCAATCCAGTAGACTTCGCAAGTTTTTACGTGCTGACTGCCCTTGACCATCCTCCTACGACCGGCGTCGACTTGTTCCACTGTGATTTTCACCCATCGGACCTCGGAATAACTGGTATCATGCATGTGTTCTCCCACTCTCGTCAAGCTAAAGAGCTGATCATACATGCCCTACACTATCTGACGGCCCCGACCAGGTGGACATTCCATGTCGCACTAGACGGCCTTTCCCTATTCCTCGAAGCGCCTGCCTACCGTGATGCTTCTGAAATTATCTACAGTCTGCCTATATCATTGTCTGCGCCCGACATTCACAAACTTGATATACGCATTCCATTTGACCCTTTCCAATGGTCAGAATTCCTTCTACCGTTTGACCGAGTTGACGACCTCGAAGTACACGTTGAAAGATATGAGTCTTTGGTCGCTCTTTTGGGAGCTTGTGATGTGGATGGCTGTTTACCCCTCCTACGGCGATTGACATTCAATCAATCTCCAATCGACTGGTCTGGCGATCAGTTCCTTCTTGCCCTTGTCGACTTCCTTAACCTGCGCAAAGATTCTGGTAGACCTATCGAAGAACTGCGTCTATTGAATTGTGCGATGACGAGGACGCTGCCGGACCGCCTCGCTGACATCACTCATCTTGTCATTGTCTTCCCTAGATTCACCGGTGACGACGCCTTCGAGGACAACAATGAAGAAGTGGATTCAACGGATGACGAATCTTACGCGCCTTCAGACCGTAGTTCCAGCGACGGATATTCAGATATTGAGCATGATGATGACGAGGACTACGAGGGTGTCAGCGAGGACAGCGAGGATGAAGACCTTTCGTATGTCTATTATTGCATCTGACGCTGTGCATACGCTAATCTGTGAGTCAGTTTGCACAAGCTATACAACGGTGGCCGTTAACACATAGAACAGTACGGCTATGATAGGGACGACGGGAGTAAGCTAGCAAATTGACCAGAACTCTCCAGACTAGCGTGTAGGAAATGAAAATCTTATAAATACCAACAAGATGGTTATCAATTTAGTCCGACTGCCCGAAGCGCTGCACACTCATCTCGCTCCATCATCAGACCGTCGGAATCATCTGAGTCGCTGTCGTCGTTGTCGTCGGCGCTGTCCAATTCCCAGTCCTCGTCGGATTCGTTGTCATCATCATCACTGCTCATCTAGTTTTAACAGTTCTTCGAGTATGAGAGGGAAGATGATGAGAACACCGTCGACTGCTGACAATGTCTCCGCACATGTCCGCGTGGTCATTTGGCAACTCTTGAGGTATATTTTGTCGATGGCTCTACCAGACTCCTTTCGGCGCGTGACAAAGTCAGCAAGCGGAATTCGGAGGTAATCACCATTGACTCCAACGGTCCCTTTGACCTCAACCTCAGCAAGTTTCAATGTCAAACACCGTAGTTGCATCAAGCAACCGACTTCAGCGCAAGCCTCCAACAAACTGGTAGAGGAAGGATAGTCCTCCGTGCGCACTTCAAGTTCTTCGACTCGTTCAAATGACGGGAGAAATTTCGACCATCCGGTGAAGTTGTATGTAATGGCAACTTCCAATTTGCGGACATAGGGTATTGGTAGCGATTGGCATAGCTCGCGAAGTATTTCCGATGTCAGGGGCTCGATGACAAAGTAGTGGACAATGAAAGAGAGCTTGTCGTCCATGTAGACATGCAGCATCCGGTTGATCAAGAGAATGCGCATGCTGTCTATGACCAGGCCATCTGCTTCGTGAGAGGAAGAGCAGGCATATTTAATACCAGATATTCCGGGCTCTACACGGTGAAGATCTATAGACTCCAGGGCGATACGAGTAGTGGGAGGATAGCGGAAGTAGGAGAGGAGGTCGAGCAACCCGATCGAAGAAGCTGAAGTAGGTGAGATTGGGAAGATCGATCGGCACGAGCGTAGATACATCGTCGTTGGGTAATGGTACTTCAATGGCAGCATGTAAATATAGATGTTGCACATTCGGTATGCTGGCCAGAACATCCAAAATCCGGCGGAGCGTTAGAGGTCGAGCTCGAGTCAAGCTGCTTCGCAGAACATCGTAGCTCAATTTGAGCGTGGTAAGCTGAGCCAGTAATCCCGGAAACGAATCGGGAAGAGCAATATTATGAATACAAAGCTCGACCAAAGCAGGCATGGGCCGTGCGAGCAATGCGTGGGACGACTGGGAAGAGGGATCTTCGGATTGAAGGTGCAGGACCTGTAACTGCGGAGCGACTTCCAGGTTGAGAGACAGGGTATCCAGTACTGCCATCGAATCGAGGTGCCAGAAGACGATTCTTTGTATTCTTGTACTTTGTTTCAGAGAGTCGTTCAAAAACGACGGCCACAATGCAGGATCATCGCCGTGTAAATATACATGCAATGGAGCCATCTGAGAACGCTTGATCATCTCGTCGGCTCCAGGCGCACCGATGTCAACACGATTCCAAAGGAGCGGAGCATTAAGAGCGACCGTTCGCCAGTTCCGGCATACGAAGGAGACATTAACCCAGGAGGCACTCTTCCTGAATTCAGCCCCAGACTCGTACCATATCCACGAAGCGTTCTTCACGAGGCAGAAGATGCATACGAGGAGATCTGCCGATAAGCGTGACACAGGGCTGTAGGTGTTACGACGTGCTTTCAATGCCCTTAATTCAACGTCAATTTGGCGTTGATCTTCTGTATCGGTCGGAGGATGTTAGTAAGCCATAGTTGTCTATAGATGTGTAGAAGATAACAGTCAGCATGAGAAATCGTGATACGACACTACGCGGCAACTTCACCAGCAAATGCACCTTGGTCAATGTAAAGTAGTCAGAGATCTTGAGGGCACAGAATAAACACTGATGGAAAATTGAACTCCGTAAAGGAGACTAGCTTGCGAGTGAAGATGAATGTACAGACTGACTAGAAGCGGCACTGGCCACGTCGCGGCATAAGCTAGGTCACGAGAACGGCCATTGTGGTCACGTTCGAGGTAACACCGATTGAACACGGAAAAGTTTTCTGCGACGCGAACGTTTATGCATGCATGCTTGGCTATGCTTGGATCACGGAAGTCCTGACTACAAAGCAAGAAGTCTACATCTCGAAATCATAATCTCTAACTTCATCATCTTCTGTTAAATCCTCGTCGTCCGAAGTGTCCTCATCACTCTCCTGATCGCTATCTCCGTCAGTATCCCATTCCCCATCCCATGATTCTTCAAGGATTTCGGATAGAACCGCAGATCTAGAACCCAGTATGACGAGGTTTGTGAGACCAACAAATGCATCCTGAGTCGTCCGATTCACCAGGCAATTCTCAAGACGCAGCTCTTCGATAGGATTACTTGATTCTTTTCGCTGGGTGAGGAAGCCAATGAGGGCAAGCTTGAACTGAGGGCCAAGCGGTTCATTGTGAGAGGACTCAAACGGGGTCTGAGTTAGTGTCAGCCACCGCAAGCTGGGCAATTGACCATTGTTAGAACAGGTGTTCAAGAAATCCGTGAAAGATGCGTGCGACTCTATATGGGCTTTGAGGCTGTCGACGTGCTCGAATGGGCGAAGGAATTCCGACCAACTGAGGGGATAAAATGGAATGTGTATTTCCAAATTGCGGACGTAAGAAATGGGCATGCTACGTGCAATATTGTGAAGAATGATGGAGGCTTGGGCGCTGAATTGAGGCAAGGCATCCTCAATCACCAGAGAAAGACCATCCATCCCGACGTGAAGTGTTCCAAGGCTATTCTGATTCAGGTGAAATACTAGGTCTGACTTGCTGGAGTCAAGGGAGCGCGAGTATGCAAGCAAAACCCCAGACGATCCGGGCGCCGATGCACTAGAAAACCCCTCTCCGCAGAGGTCTACACCAGTCGTGCTGGGATACACCAAGGAATCGAGGATGAAGAAGGTGTCGAATGACCGTGAAATCAGGCTGAAGTGAGCCAAGTTGGGAAGGTCTACCGAGCGAGGGAATGCGACATCGTTAGGCTCCGGTGCTGCAACGGTTCGCTGCAAGATGAGCTCTCGTAGGTTCGGTGTGCCTTCGAGGGTGTTCAAAATCTGGCGCATTGGTATAAGATTCGAAATCGCGCCTTGGAAATGTGAGGCGATACTCAGAGTGAGGCCTAGAAGCTGACTTGAGAACTTAGGGAGTGGGAGCGGGAGGGCGATATTATAGACGCGTAGATAGGTAAGAGTCGGCATGGCTCTTGAGAGAACTGACGCGGGCGATGGCAGGAGGTAAGATTGCGAGTGGAGGTGCAGGAAGCGCAGCCGAACGGCAGCAATTTCAAGCTCGTGGGCCAAAGCCTCGAGAGGCCCCGTACTTTTGAGGTTCCGGAAGACAATTCTTCGAAACCTTCCAACGTGGTTCATTACTTGCATACAAAGGTCTTGGGATGCGTGGCCATCTAGATATATGTGGAGGGGGGCATGTTGAGACCGTTCAATCCTTTGGCTGACAGTTTGAGGTCTATGAATTTCGACCGAGCTCCAAAAAGAGGGAGAGTTGAGTGCAATGTCTCGCCAACTTCGGCAGACGAGCATGGGGGTGGCCCAGCCAAGGCTTGTCATACACTCAGCGCCAGACTCAGAGTCCCAGCGCCACAAAGCGGCCACCACGAGTTCAAATATATGGAGGAGAATTTCTGGGGGAAGACAAGAAACGGCGCTGTACGCATTTCTACGCGTTTGCAAAGCTGCAATGTCGAGATCAAGTTGGCGCTGAGCCTCTAAGTTGACAGTAGAATGCTGCATAACCATAAGCTTCCTAGAGAAAAAAAATGTCGGTGAGAGTGCGTCGAAAAAACATTGAAGGACATGTACACAGAACCGTAAGTCAGTGATGGTCGCGTTGACCACAGCCGTGGGAACTTTGAAGGCGTCCTCACAAGCAACGTGATCCCACAATAGGGGTCAACCCCTTGGAGCCGTAGTATACAGTGGACAAGCTTCTTGGGACCAGAGTCGAAGAGACTCAAGCTGGAGAGACTCAAAGGGTATGGTTCCAGAGTCTCGAAGGTACCGATACAAGAGAGTTGTATGTCGAACAAAGCTCATTTTGGTTTCGTTGCCGTCCAAAACTCTGCTTTGTATATCCATTGCATCATCGCCTGCCTATCCGCCGTATACTCGCAGTCAACCGTCCGCGTATAACCCCCTTCAGGGAGGTCCTCCAACGTTAGCCCGACCTCCCTCACAACAGCCAGAACCTCGTCCAGGCTGAGCTCGACCTTCGCTTGCGCTCCTGCCGTCCACAAAAGCGGTCCCAGATTGATCCAAGTCCCGCCAGGACGGAGTAGCCGATAGATTTGCTCGATGGTTGAGATGACATTGAGCGACGTATCAATGAAGAATAGGGTGACGATATAGTCATAGCCAGCCAGGAATGTCGACTCGGAGGTTGTCAAGAACGTGTCGCGTTGGGGCTCCGGTGGTTTGAGCGAGAGGAAATCATCTGCGGAAATGGAGAATGTCGGTCGCAGACTAGGGACGACATCTGGGAACTTAATGGGCCGAAACAAGGCCTCGTTGGATTTTTGATGAGAGAACCAGTATGCGTATGGGTGAATCGTATGTTGATTTGGCGACACCGTCGAAGACGAAACGAGAAATCGTAATGCCAGGACCATAAAATATGAGAGTTCGTTTGCCGTCGTGGTAAAACCTGCAAGACAGCCGCTGAGCGTCGAACGTGAACGTGTTGCGGAGCAAAGGAACCTACCCAACTCAGAGGTCTCCCAAGCTAATCGACCTAATCCGGCCCCGGGAACCAGGACAGTTTTACGTCTACGCTCGTCTGGAGGAACGAGTTTGAGCACATCAAGTATGTGCTTAAACATTCTTTCCCTTTCACTTTTGCCTTCGGTACTCCAGTCGCGTATGAAATGTTTTAAAGTCTCACGAACGCGCCCGAGATCGCCAGAACCAAGACTGCTTCGTAGAGACGGAACGGAAAAGTCCGTTTGTGCCAGACGAACGATACCCTCGGTCACGACTGAATTAACGCGAATGGTTTCTTCAAGCTGATTCAGCTTGCGTGGATAGTCCAGCTGGTTTATGATTCGTCGATGAGAACGTGGTACAGATACGGAAGACGCCCTCATTCGAGACGCTTCGGCCAACGACAAACGGTGATAGGCTTGATACGACGACAGTGCATGGCCCAGCGAGAATGGCTGGTCGGAATCATCCAATTTCGTCGCCCGTATCGACGCGAGGATTTCATGTACAATGGAGGTAGAAGCGAGTACGTGGATTGCAGAAACCACGAATACAGCGAGGAGCAGCACATCGACAGTCCACCAAGTTGCTAGCTGATCCACTATCTCGAAAGGCCATGACATGAATTTTCCTTCAAGTTCTAGATACAACTATCAACGAAAAGCCAGCAGTTAAAGAGAGCCTTACTGCAGAAAACAAGACGGTACGCGGTAGCGATGCAAGTTAGAGGTGTGACGTGTCGGTCACTGTCACTCACTGGGCGGGCGCTGGTCTTCCTGACCACACTGCTTGCACCCCATCAGCGTACCTACACACATGCCCAGCTCAAGGTCCAGTATGTCGCGGGCTCCAAACCGTGTGCACCAAGAAGGCGGCGAAGTCGCATCCTTTTCAAACATCAACGTGACTTGTTCTGTATTTCCACGAACAAACGCCGGTTTCCGACATATCTGCGTCTCAGCAATGGCGTCACTTCGTAGTGTTGCACCCACGACACCATGTTGGCCTTCCATCACCCTGTGAAACTCAACGGCCAGCACATTCGAGCCTTGAATACCCTTCCAGAGCCGACAAAGGTTGCTCGATACTTAATTTGATGAATCATTTGGTTGTTGACATCCGTTCTAGAGGTTCGCCGTCAATGCTGCGAGGACGGGGTCGCTAGCCGATATCACAGCACTGAACAAACATGTCTTCACCATGACGACTGCTCCACCGCTCCCCTGCTATAATATCGTCACCATGATTTTGCAGTTTTTGGGTGCCCACAAAATACCCGGCGATATGTCGAGGGAAGCAAGTGCCGACCTGGTCATCCGGGTTCGCCTGTTACTGGAAATTCTGTCTCAGCTCGCGCACCTTCTGCAGCCTAACGATCAGCACTACGTCGGCCTGGCCAGCTACATTCTCTCACAACATGATCACATATTCCCTTGGTTGGACTTCTTGCAGCGACGATTTTTCGGCCGCAGCGACCCGATCTTTGCAGACGATGAACATCGCATGACATTTATCATTGCGCACATTCTATATACAGTCGCGCGAGTCCGAGACGCAGTTAACCCCACCGAACACACTGTCCTTGGTGAGATGGTGATCCATATCTGGCATAAACTGCTGCGTATCGATATCATCTACACTTGGTCCGATGCCCACTTGCTGGGGATGGTAGTCAACATTGATGCCATTCTCCCTGTATATCTACTCGTGCGGATACCCCCTAATCGAACTCCTCCTCAATACGTTATGGACGCCGTCGGAGGACCCTCTGCGGTTATCGCTTTCACTCTAGCACGCATGGAGCGCGATCTGCTGAACATCAGCCCCCGGCGCATTATCCCTTACATGGGTATTAAAGCAGGATTCGCAAATCTCAGTGCATTCTTGGGCTCTCCCATCTACGGCTCTGATATCCTGGAGCAGGGAGCCATCATACGCTCGACCGACATCCTGGGACAAGTTATAGAACTTGGCCCGCCATCAGCTCGGTCCCTTGATCCTTCTTCTCCAATATTCGACCAAATCATTGATAGAGGAATTGAATTTTTGATATGTTGTCTGGGCTTCGGGCCACAAGCGGTGGGGGAGATACTCGATAGTGGCCTTATCTCTATTTTGCGGACCAGGGTGATACCGATGGGGTCGCTATTGCCACAAGTACTTGGTGGTCAACATTCTATTCAGCTCCTCCCCGTTCTAACCCTCTGCAACTTCGTTTATCCGTCCGTTGTAAAGCCATCTAAAAAGCGACTAAGGGCCACCCCACCGATGGAAAACTGTCCACTGTCTGACTTATGGGAGCTCTATGACGCCTACGTCAGTGCGTATGCTTACCTATGGGATCGGGCAGGGAGTATGGCCGTGCAGTTCAATAAATGTGCCACCGTCAGTCCAAGTTTTTAGACACTTCGTATCACTCACCTTCAAAGGTTGTCATAGTGCAAGTTGGATGGAAGCGATCACTACCTGAAAGTATGTGCCGGCTGCCATGTACTTAAGTACTGTTCTCCGGAGTGTCAGCGCATCTCTTGGAACAACGGCCACAGGACCAACTGTCTGATGTTCCAATATAGCCACCGTTGAGCATCCCTTCATTCTTGCTCTTACCCATTGTCTACTCACTACATGGGCTTCTAGCTCGACGCGTAGCAATTACTAGCTGTCGCGACTTCTTATACCTGGCTTGCGTCGAGCACTTTGTTCTGCAGGAGTCATCCACTCACCGCAAGATAGACACAGCAATAGCGTCGAGCCATCAGCTCCCTCCTTCCGACTGGGACGAAATCCCTGTTGTCTTTATCTCGATCGACCCGCGGGGGTCCCTGGTTAATCTGGTGAGAATGAAGACATTCCCAGCGATCTTTGGTACGCGTGACTGGAGGCGAAGCTTGTTACCGAAATTCAGGCAGCTCATGGACGCCGGTCAACTGGAACATCTGACAGTCATATTGTGTCCCGACGGACATGAAGTCAAGTGCATACTGGGTGCGCTGGCTTCGTCTGTGGCGTCAGGGATGGTGGATCGTACTAGCTGGGATCGGGAAGCGGGAAATTATGAATCTATCCGGCCAAGGACTTGGCCAAAGCAGTGGTAACTAGACGTAATACCATCCCACGCGTCCGCCAATACCACCGAATGGGATCTAATATCTATGAATAGATTGATTGGTCACGCGCAATGGCAGCGGGGTTGTGCGTAGCAGTTCTCTTATCCATGTTCTCTGCACTGCAGCACTTCGGATGAGGTGTGCTCAACATATAGATCGTCTAACTCCACCCATCGGAACGTCGTTCTTTAAATGGTTCGTCGCTCGATTCTCTTCTGTGTTGAGCTCATCCGAGTAATACCGTGTTAGCCGGGAAATTATCGTCTGTGGGAATGAAACACTACATGACGGCCGTCAGCTCTCCTGGTACATAACGATGTACAAATACTGCGTTGGCGCAGCTCCAAATGATCCTGATTTCCGAACGAAGGGAGGGAAAATCATTCTCATACTCGTTCATCATGGAACGATGAAGTTGCCGACGGATTTACGCTGGACCCTACAAATATTCAGAATATATTACGACAGCGATGATGTCGTGAAGCCCCATCTGCAGCTACCAGAGACACATTCAGGCATCCCCAATTCGGAGGGAAACATGCAATGTGAGCTTGCGATTGTGATTCCTGCGGCTGACTCCTCTCTCTGAGGCGAACGCCAACCTAGATCAAATCGACTTCGAAATGTCTATGCCCTTGTTCGCGGAAGGGGGGAAGGAATCTTTTGTTTTCAATGCCCAGTACAAGGAATTTTTTGTTCGACCGCCCGGGACTATCCAACGAGGACGAGAACAGCTGTCGGGTCTAGTATTCACCGTCGTCAATCGCGTGGGAGAGAAGGTTTCAACCCACCAGCTGATTCGAGGTTTGACCGTATTGAAATGCTATGATTCATCGAAGAAGTTTCGGTTTAGTGAGTGGTCCCTTCTCCCGCTCAATTCGCCTGATAATATGTGCGCTAGAATTCGGGCAGGATAGCTACAATAGGGTAAGTCAATGTCCTCATATTTCTTGTATTTGACAGCCGCGATCCTTTCACCGTAGACGGAGAGGTTAGGGATCATTCGGAGGGACTTCGAAGTAGACTTGTCCGATTTCCAGTGAATTTTACTCTGAACGTCGTCGTTTTGCTCGTGAAGTTTACTACTTCTTTCTTCACGCTACAGAAATATGAATATTATGTGGATAGGAATATGACCTGTAGCATCCAATACCTCCACTGTTCAAGGAAGGTGCAAAAGCGCAGCAGAGCGCTTAGGGAAGGAAACGAACCCCTGATCATGAGGCGTGTCATCACGTGCAGCATTCCTGACTGCGAACCACCACCACTGGTGAACCAGCGGCAACCACGAACTTTCGTCTTCACCTTCTGCGTAGCCCAACATGAATGATCCGGAGTCCCCAATATCTATATTCGAGTCTTACGAGCAGGAGTTTCAGGACATAATTCAGGGGATAAAGTCCAAGTTGGACGGTGAAATCTCTCATCCAAAAGGTGGCGGTCGGCTGGAGGCAGGTAAGCTGCCCATGTTGCTTTTCGATTCAACTTAATGTCATTGCATCTTAGAACAGCAGAAAGTTGCGCTTCGAAGAGTTGAGCTCGAGCTAGATGAGGCGGACGACCTGGTAAGCCGGTCTCGTCCCGCTGCATGTTAGGTTTCACAATTTGACTCTTGTGTCGCAGTTATCGCAGATGCAGTTGACCCTACAGGCTGTTCCAAAGTCGATCAAACCTCCTTACTCGACACGGCTCACCAACTCCAAAGCCGAACTTACTCGGTACAAGAACCGTTCGAGAGAGTTGCATGCTGCGGTTTCACGCAGTGAAGTCCTTGGATTTGGGGCTTTCAAGAACGTTAGCTCTGACAACCCATATGGAAATGAGAGGCAGCGCCTTCTCGCTGGGACGGAGACCCTCAACGACGGGAGTCGAAGGCTTTTGGATAGCCAACGGATAGCCTTGGAGTCGGAAGAGCAGGGGGCGGATATTCTCAGAAATTTGAGAGTGCAGCGAGAACAGATAGAGAATTCTAGAAATATGGTACGTCGTCCCCCCGTTCGGAAGACCGTGGCTGAGTAGGATTAGCTCAATACCGCGGATACCTCCATCGACCGAGCTTCAGGGACCTTAAAGAAGATGATCAGGCAGTGAGTAGTAGCATGCCTTGTCGCGTTAGCCTAACCACAATTTCGTGCCAGAATGTACCGTCAACGGGTCATCTTGTCGCTCATCGGCGTATTCTTTGTTGTCCTAATCATGTTGATCCTGTACTTCAAGCTCTTCCGCCCACGATAGGTTCTCTCCTAGTGCGTTCCCCTCCATTCTTCGGTCTACATATCCTGAAGCATAGTTCAGCTTATCCCTGTACACCACTTCTTGGAATTCCTGTTGCTCAGCTCACGGACTTCGTACTTGTTTTCCCCGTCCCTCGACTGTGTGTATTCTGCTGTTATCCTTATATATTTACTCTCCCTTTCTTGATAGTAGAACTCCATGCCATGCTCCCACTGATTCTTTCATCTCGCTCCTTCCCAGTACCTGAGAAGTAGATGTACCTATGGAATGAAGTATTCACTCAATTTCTTGTCCGAATTTTTCATAGCTTGCTGGTTACCTACCTTATGGACTTATTCCTCTTCAAATGCCGTCCAGGCTCACCCTTTCCTGTCTCATTGTAGTCTTCTCACCTGTGTCGGCTTGCGAGTAAGTCCAACTTTGTCTCTTCGTCGGCGAAGCTCTGAAGCTATCTTCGCAGCCAATACGTGGCCAAAGTGTCGCTACCACGTTGTATCCTGTGACTCGCGACGCTTGGATGCAAGGTTTGATGTCACGATACGGCAGTTCCTCAACGCAAGGTCTCTACGACTTCAACAAGCTTTCCGTCTTAGACTTACAAAACGACAAGACCCGTTTCTTGGTAACCGCCTGACACTCATCGTTTTTCCGCTTAGCTGAGCCAAGTCGCCCATCGACTGCCCCTTCCCTCTATGACCGACGCAATCTCCCTGGCGACGATCCTATCAGCTTGCTCACTTGGGTGAAGCTCATCAAACCTGCCATTCCGAAAGTAAGTGACATCCGACTAGTACCCAGTGGCAGGTGACTTACCAGAGGAAACTGTCGCGATCCGTCCCCTGCGCAGTAGTGCAAGCTGGTCCTGCACTAGGTTGTCCGTCCAATGGTAACACGCAGGCGTTCACAGCTCCTGTTACGTTCAAGGGAGCTGTTCCATTCAGGAACGTTGATGGGTTATTGAACATATCTTGAAACAGGCTATGGGAATCGAAGAGGGCTGCAGGAAACCCCACGTCTGTGACGATCCAAATGACATGATACCGAAGGGTGCTTACCGATATGTGCACCACCCAAGCGCTTCGCTAGATCTTTCAACATTAACTCGGCGATGGCATTCCCGGACAATACCAACTCCCTCATGAAGACGCTCCATTCGGTGGTATTGCGCTGCGCCGTCCAGAATCGATTTGGCCACGAATCCGCTGCGTACAGCGGGACTAGCTGAAGAGGAATCATCTACAGCGCGTTAAGAAGTTGTGTAGCCCGCTCGGCTGCGAACCACTTACGTTTTGGAAAATGAAGTTTCTAGCACCGCTATCGAAGAGCGTCTTGACCCAGTTAACTGCGCAGCTGACTGTGTCAACGACAGAAGCCTGGTTGCTCCCAGTAATCAGCGAATTGACCCCGATGTCGTTCGTCCCAATCCACAACGTATAGATCGTTCTTCGTGGATCCAGCTTCAGAGTACCGTTTGCCTTCTCTGAAAAGTAGAGAGGTAACTGACTCTCAAATACAGATGCGAAAGGACGGAAAGTGATATTGTTTGAGCATGTGGCTCCGGAGCGAGCGAAGGGGAAGAGGTGAACTTTGGCAAAACCTGCGGCGTAAACTGGCCATGCTGTCCCACCGTCCCCAGTACTGACGACATCCGTGTATGAGTCTCCGAAGGTGACGAGATTTTGGATCTGGCCTGGAAACACGCCAGCGCCATAGGCCAGTGACGACAGGGCAAGCGGACACAAGAGATGACTGGAAATTCTCATAATCGCTGTGGGCGTATACGGCTTTCATTCCCATGGTATTTATACCGATCGCAAGTCGTGTATTTTTGCTGTGCTTGGTTGGGATAGCTCGATCACGAGGTGCGAAGGCAGTGATACTTATAGTATATACTACTCGACGACATTGATGGCTCTTGTTGCAGATCTGCACACGTACTGATGTGATTAGTCCCGAACGGCTGTCCCACCCCATTTGCCAAGCGGAACGCCTGGTGAGAAACCCAATGGCGGCGGCCCGCGAGGTATCGACTTCAAACGAGAAACCTTCCTCCTCCATTTTACTTGAGTTAGTGCAATCCTTTCAGACACGTTGGTGAGCTCCGAATCGCCTCAATGAGGGTCAGCTCCTCGTGTAGCTGTTGGAAGGGGAGTCAAAGCTTAGTGGACATGGAAACACAGGGTCACTAGGGGAGCAACCGAGAGAAGAGGAAGACGCTTCAGTGGTGAAACGAGAATGCTACTTCCTCAGAAAGATTTATGCGACAATGTTGCCTGATGAGACCAACTCGGTATCAGTCTAATTGCAATCGAAGGAGAGGGCCAGCTTAAATGGCCCAGTTGACAGCGCATCTCTTAGTATCGATACGCGCAGCGCATTCGACATCATTGGTCGAGGGCTACAGAGCAAATAGTTTCCTTTGGATCTAGTATCGAGGTTTCATTCGCCACCTGTTCGAAGTAGAGTGGCAGCTGGTTCTCGAAGATGGATGGGAACGGCCCGGAGGTGAGAGTAAGACTGCTTGGGCAGGTCGCACCGGTTCGGGCGAAAGGAAGCAGTTTGACTCTGGCAAATAGCCAGCAACATACGGTAGTACGAAATACTGCCATCACCAGCGATGACAATGTCCGTGTATGAGCTACAGAAGCCAATCAAATTGTTGATTTTTTGGAGTGCCCCGAACACCACAGGTGGGAGATAGAAAGACTGCGAGGATGCTGAGAAAGCGAGTGGGCGAAGTTGATCGGGTACATTGTTTCCTGCTTCCCACAGAGGTGGCATGGTTAGTAGGCGGAATATGGGCGGCCTTGACGTGCGAAATACCGACATTCGTCCGGCTGTGGGAGTAGTGGTAAAGAAGCCGCAGGTTTAGATAAATCATGTCCTTCAATCAATCCCCAAGTACCTCGAGTTCACGAGTTTAGTGACCTAAAACGAGGTCAGCTAGATCGTACCAGTTGAAGACCAGATATGAATGGTGACGAGGTCGAGCGTTGAGCATATGGCAGATAATGCCGTTGAGTGCTTACCATCAAAAGCGGTTGTTCTGGACATCCACACTTCGTATCCTCTTCATGTCTAGCTGATTGATGCGATGCATCGCCAAGCTTGCTCACCTCTAGTAGCTGGGGTGCAGAACGAAGTACAGTGAGTACAAGTTCTCAGTCACAACCGTAGATGAGGGCGAAAAGAAACTGTTAGATCGGAGCATTTGCGGGACTCGAAAACACCACAGGGGGAATAGGAGAGTGCAAGGGGTCACTTGAATCCTCGTTCAACATGAGGTATAGATGTGCGATTGTGAGTATTTGGGTTCGTTGGATGCAAGTGGTTGAGGAGTAGAGACGATAATCCACTGCCGCGATCCTCGGTTGGAATTTAAGCACGGATTTTCTTCGTCATTTGGCTACTCTCTCAGTGTTTTGTTCCTGCTAGATTGTCGCCCCATGTTCGAACGCGGATTTGAAACGCCCGACCGTCTAGCCAGGGCTGACACTGGTGCTGAACGGTTTCTACCTCACCCTCGGAGCCCACTGAATGTCGGACGGTAAACATCAAATAGACATATTCAACTCCGTCACGTATCCTGTACATTCGAGATTTCGTGCTATTCAAGAATACTTACCGACCTAATACCAATTTTGCGATCGTTTCCCTCAAGCTACGTCCGCGATCGCTGACTTCACCCTGATGGTGCTTCCCACCTTCGCTTCTGGTTTGAATGTGATCTTGGTTTCCGGCCGGAAGATAAGGCAGTGACTCGACCCCCCGAAATGGAACATGCCCAACTCATCACCCTTCTTCACATGCTGGCCTGCCTTCACTGTGATCTCGCAGGTTGACACCTCCATCATGCCCACTGCGATGACGCACATTAATCCGATCTTGGGGTCGTCTGCATTGATGAAGACCAGGGCTCAAGCCGCTACGGCTGTCTCAAAACCCTGCGACCGTTCAATTGCACCGAGCCCCTCGTTGTCCGGTTCTACGGCGTAGTAAGTCCCAGGGACAACGTACGCAGCCTCAATTGTTCCATCCACTGGGCAGTGCCAACGATGGTAATTAAAGGGATTGAGGAACGCCTGGAAGATGGCACCATTGTAAAACTTAGGCGCATGGGGGTCGTCGTTCAACATATGCTTGAGCGAATACCCCCGTCCTTTGATCCAGAAAGTGTCCAGGGCTTGCACCTTGTCTTTGATCTGATAAACGACGGAGTCGCACGCAGCGTTGACGACGGAGTTATCTTCCGGAGAACCTATGACGCATGCATTCTTGCGGAGGGGTCGAGTGAAGAAGTGATCCCAGGAAGTGAAACCCCAGTGCGGCACTGAGGAGTCGCAGACGTACAGGTCTTCCAGCTTCCCTCCGGATTCCTTCTCAAGGGTAGCTAACGCGTCTGTGCTAAGCCATCCCTTTGATTCAGTAGTGATGACCTAAGGCGTTCCATTTGGTTCAAAATGAAATGCGCAACTATTGTAAAAACCGCGCAACTTTTTTTCTTTCGCGCAACTTTCTTTTTACTCGCGCAACTTTATTCGGACGCCGAGATGCGCAACTATTTTGTCAGTGACATATTTTATAAATACACATTCATGAAACTCACCGTAAGCCTCAAGACTGAGTCTAGAAGAGACCGTAGGCATCTGTAACTGACTCTCCGTGAGTTCCGAGGTGCCCGAGCATCACCACCACACGTCCCCTAACCCCTTTAGCAGCATCCACTGGAGACTCAACATCTAGCCATTCTCGGGGACAGTTGACTGACCTGCATCCGAGGTGCTCGAATTTTCCTGTGTATTCCGCTCTGCTGTAGGGAATGTGGGTTGCATATCCAAAGGGATTTTTAATCTGAGGATTGTCATCGGGTATCTGCTTCTCCCTTCGCTTTCATGAGTTCTGTTTGAAGTTCTTGGTCAAACACTTCATTTATCCCACTGATCTTGTAATGAAGAAGGAAAGAATTTGAGTAGAGTGCCCCAAGGCACCGAGCGATAGCGAGTACGAAGGTTTGAAGCCGGAGATTGTCGGAGTCATCGGCTTCATCCGATCGCGTGACTCAAGCGCTCAGATAAGATAAGATGATCGATCAGGTGATACATGATAAGATCTTCGAGTTCAGGGGCTACGTGCTCGGGCACCTCGGAACTCACAGAGAGTCACTTACAGATGCCTACGGTCTCTTCTCGACTCAATCTTCAGGCTTACGGTGAGTTCTATCAATTGATATTTCTAAACTTTGTCACTGACGAAATAGTTGCGCAACTGAGAGTCTGCAAAAAGTCGCGCGAGTAAGAAAAAAGTTGCGCGGTTTTGACAAGAGTTGCGCGTTTCATTTTGAACCAAATGGAACGCCATAGAAGAATGGGTCACTGTGGTTGCAGGATATGTCCCGGAGAATGAGATCATGGCGATGAAGTTAGAGGTTGCTGGTGTGATGAAGGCGAAGACGCAGGCGATGGAAGAGTGGGAGGTTTTTCGGGTGCCTCAGACAGCAGATTATGCATGGTTTCCTTTGGGAAAGCTACTTGGATCCTGAGGGGGGACTATGAAGGGAAGGAGATGAGGGAGATGGCGCATGATCTCCAGATGATGGGTGGCATACGAGTTCGAATACGATTACCAGTTCTCTTAGACTCCCTTATAATATCGTCCATACTATTCTGTGGACGAATCGACTATTTCTCTGCTACCTCCTAAAATTCAGGGGCCCAAGACTTCGAGAGGCACAAGTGCAATAATGGGCTCTCGTTTCCGTAGAATTGAAACCTCTCAACTATACAAGAAACTTATCGTGACAGTACATACATACATACAATGCAGCCACATGCTCCGAGGGATGACTCCACTAATGGCGACGACGCTTGGGTGAACTCAATCTCTAGCGGAATTGGCCGCAGTGCATGTATTGGAATGAGGTCAATTAGAGACTCGATGTCTCCTTGGTGCGCAGCGAATACATCCCCTTCCCAGATGGAGTACTCAACTTCTTATTGCATTCCTCGACGAAAGCCCCAGTGTCTTGATGGACCTTGGTAATCTAACTGACTTGCCAGGCCAAAGCTTTCTATCGTGGCGGTCGTAGTGCCGAGCGGTGACCAAGTTGGAAGCAGGTCTTATTTAGAAAGCTTGACGTTGAGCAAATAGACAAAGAACGTACACAGTGCTGGCTCTGGTAATCCGCATAGGCTATATGCTCAGGGAACGCCCGACTGTTCTTGAAACCGGCGAAGAGTCGCGTGAATTGGGGCTGAACGACCGCCGTGGGGGCGCAAAATGGGCTGTGGTTTCGAATCGAAGAAGATATCCAGCTCCCTGAGGCATACATTGCAGAGATAACAGTAATTTACATCCGTATCCAGCTCTACAAGACGTACAAAAATAATCTACAACAAGAGAACGAAACGGTCATCGAAGGGGGGTAAACGGCGATACAGAATGCATACACATGTCCTTGTCCTTCCGAATCATCTTCCGATAACAACACTCCCATATCCAGCTTTCGCACCCCACAAGTTCTTTCCATAGCTCGTGCCAATGAAGGGGCTCGGCTTCAAAGGGATATACTCCGAGCCCATTCTACCCACACCAGCGGCTCCATAACCATACCCATAGCTATACGGTGCTTCGCCATCCTTATCGAGGGCGGAGTCATCCTCGAGCCCTCCACTGACCATAACGTCGACCTCCCCAGCTCCTTCCAAACTCATATCCTCCTGCGCCCAGCGAACCAGTCGATCCTCTCCGACGCGGAAACTACGATCGCTTGCACTTGAACTGGGGCCGCTGCTTTGTGGAATTGGCGGTGAGCGTCGAGCTTTGAGGTTAAGATTGAACCGCTTGAGGGGGGAGTTGGGGATAGGGATGAATAGGAGGGGGCGAAGAGGCGCAGGGATGACTGATGGTCGGTATAATATAAGTGTGGATATTTACATAATGTGCCTCTGGGCCTTCGAGGTAAGACCAGACGGGGTGATGTAACTCTTCTTGCGATTAGGAAATAGGACACCAGCGATGCTATCACGGAAATAAAGACTGGTAAAGAGGAACAGCGACATTCGTCCAGCTGTTGGGGGGCGAGAGGTAGCGAAACAGTAGACTCTGACGGATGTTTGGGTGCCGCGAGATGCTGATGGGGAGGCGAAAACAGGAATGTGGGGGCTGAATGCGTTTCGGGGGATCCATCCAAGGACTCCGAGTTCACTACACAAGCGACGCGTCGAGATCAACGTTCTAAGGACGAGGTCATAAATGGCTCGCAGGAGTTCGGAAATAACGTTACACTGTTGGTGCCTCCAACCCTTCTCATGACCATCCTCCATCATCGGCTCTACGAAACCGCGAAAAATCCACGGTCTACCGTCAACCTCAGCGTCGTCTTGCCCATCAATACCATGGTTGCCACGATCTTGCGACCACCTCATACCATATCCTTCAGCCACTCTGGCCTCGAACACCAAGATCTGGTGAGGTAACCAATGAAGATTTCTCCAAGTAGCGTTATCCATGATCTTCCAGAACAGAGCTAGCGCTCGTTCGTTAAGATCCTTGACGGGGCCGTTCGGGCGTCCCCACCAACCAGCCGGTTCTTGCCTTCGCTTCTTCCCCTCCGAGGTAGAGGTCTCCAGTGACGGTGACGGTTCACCGTACGATCTATGTGCATGTTTCGACCACGCTCGTGCTCCCGCCGTTAACCCAGCTTTATTCGGAATCGTAAAAGCATCGAGACACGATTCAGTCGACGGGGGAATACTCCCAAGCGCAGACCCAACAGTGTAAGCTAGTCCATGGGAGAGATGAACAGTGAGCGGGTCGGCGTCGGATGATCGAAGGTCGGCAAACCCTGCTTCGAAAACTCGCTGCCGTTCAGCAGCAGCAGTCGGGAGCTCGGTCAATCCGAGACATACAGGGGCCTGAATTTGCATAGAGAGGGTAGCGGGCGGCCTGCCATGCACTCTGAACCGCGGTAGAAACTTGAACAAGAAGAACCTGACTGGCATGGGACGAAACGGTGCCCAAATGGGAAAAGGCTACGTGACTTAGGGGTAAGATAGGGACCTCGAAGCTCGAAATGCCAGTTTTCTTCACATATGATCGGCAGCCAATAGAGTGGGAGATTTTCAAAGAGCACCAGTCAAATTATGCCTGATCCCAGTGTATCTAACTCCATGCAAGGGGCGAACGGGAGTACGGACGAAAAAAGATTAACTGCCTCCTACCCGATTCGAACGAGTGATCTTTGCATTACAAGTGCAACGCCTTACCGCTTGGCCAAGAAGGCTTGCCTCGTCTTATCATCCTATCCTTCGTAGCAGGCTGAGATGCTGTCTGCAATCTATGGTCAACGGTACGCATTTGAGATTTTGGGGTGCAAAGCAGTCGGAGCGTGTAAACTGTACGGCAGGTCGAATGGTTTGGGTGCCTGTCGAACCTATCTTAATACCGTGTCATCGATTGCATTTATAGACATCGTTGCCAACTCAAATCGCGCCTCACAGCTCGAGCTTTACGCGGATACAGGGCATTCAATGCTATATATTTACAAATAATACAACGACAATCGAACGATTTATAGATGGCGTCAAGGAGGCGGAGATATGGATTCGAGGAGAGAAACAATCGTTGTACACGGAATTAGAAGCCTTCGAAACATAGAGATCAGAAGAAGCAAAAATAAATCAATCGAAAGAAGGCGTACCTCCGAATTTCTTCATCTGGTCCCGAATCCCATCTCCAATCTTCCCCGCGGTCTGATCATCCTAGCCCAAAGTCAACCTTACAATGAAGAGATACTGGGAGGCGCATACTCACGATGTTGTAGCCGGCTTGCTTTGCAGCGTATGAGACACCCTTGCCGACCCAATCATCCTGCTTGTTAGAGGAGTCATTGTTTGACGACCCGTAAGAGTCGTTATTCGAAGATCCGGAATTGTTGTTGTTAGAGGAGCCGTAGTTGTTGTTGTTCGAGGAGCTGTTGTTGTTCGAGGAACCGTAGCTGTCGTTGTTCGACGAGCCGTAGTTGTTGTTGCTCGAAGAATCGTTCTTGGATCCATAGCTATCGTTGTTCGAGGAACCGTAGCTGTTGTTGTTGTTGTTGTTGTTGTTGTTGGAGCTGAAGCTATCATTGTTCGAGGAGCCGTAAGAATCGTTCTTGTTGGATGAACCGTAGCTATCATTCTTCTTCGAGCCATAACTATCATTGTTCGAGGAACCGTACGAATCGTTCTTGTTCGAGGAGTCGTAGGAGTCGTTCTTGTTCGAGGAGCCGTATGAATCGTTCTTGTTGGACGAGCCGTATGAATCGTTCTTGTTCGAAGAGCCGTACGAATCGTTCTTGTTGGATGAGCCGTAAGAATCATCATTCGACGACCCATAGCTCGAATCCTTCTTCGATCCGTAGGAATCGTTGTTCGAAGATCCATACGAATCATTGTTCGAGGATCCGTACGAGTTATCGTTGTTGTTGTTACGGCCGGAGGAGTTGTCGTTTTTGCGGTTATCGTCGTTGTTGCGGCCGTAGGAGTTGTTGTTATCGTTGTCGTTGTCGTTGTCGCGACGACCCGAACCGTATTGGTTATCTTCTCTAGGCATTCTGGCTATAGGTTCTTCGGAGGGAGATGTAGAGCAAGAGGGCGACTATGCGAAGATGAAGGGAAGGTGCTGCGGGAGGGGAGGTTTGATGGTTCAGTCGGATGGTGAAAGCTAGCACTTTATACGCTTGTCGAACTCGCTGGGAGCCGGATAGGGGCTGCGCAGACGGTGTCGGTGGAGTGGCATGATGATCATATCAGTGATCAGGGCCTCCCATCATCATGATCACTTGTGGTACCTATCGGATATGCCGATAGACCGTACTCGGTGCATCGCAATCGCCAAGTCGCCTTGAATAAGACAAACTTGAACTACTAGACTGTGGTTGAAGAACTGCCTCAAGCGAAAGGCCTGACAAGAAGGCGATGCTTCCCCGAGCAGCGTACCGTATGTACATATGAAACCATCCTGAGGAACCTAGACCGATGGAATGGTCAGTCAGGCAGTGTGTGCATAAATAAACGAGACTATGATAGCGTGCCTTTGCTGACTGTCGGACCCCGTGAGATGTACCATGATTCCATGGAAGAGGCTCAAACGTGGGTCATGTCATCTGAGATGGTCGCAGACGAAATGTCACCAGAAGGCGCCCGACCATTGCGAATCAAGGTGGTGGCTTTGCTGTTTCTCTTTCAGCCACCGGCCTTCTCCACATGACTGGGACAAAGCTGTTGCGGCACAATTCTAGGGTGTGCCGCACTCTGAAATCTCATGCCTTCCCTGAGAAAGGCTAGATTGATGGATGACGACTTACTAGACATCGTGTGATGGATTGCATGGTCTTCCGAAGAGAAGCTGTGGGTGCGCAACTTGTAGGGTACGCGGAGGTGGTCTAAAGCGACGAGAACTGCTTGATTATTTCGGGCTAGCACGCGGTTTACTTACAAAAGCATGATGAGGGATGGAGGCCTGCTTACCCCTAAATTAACAGTCGGGCGAGCATCGCGGAACTCAGAAGCCTAAGTTTCGGAGCAGCTGCTTTCTTATCAGCTACTACTTGACTGGGGACTCGAGCGATGCTGGGGGAGGATCCGTCAGGAACATCCCGAGGAGTGCTGAGCTCAGTCCTCGGGGTGACCGACACTTTGACTTCTCACCCGTCAACGGCGGAATCTACCTCCGTCGCCTTCGCCGCAGTCTAGGGTAGGTATTGAAAAGCATTGGAAACGGCGGGGCTGCAGCGTAGGGGCGGTCAGATCTCAGAGGCGAAGCAACAGGAATAACTGCCTAGCGCACTTTGGTAGAGTGGCAAGAGCCTAGGCTCATGAGGCCGTTGTGCTAACAGCCGTTGGGGCAAGGATTACGGTGGCAGCAGATATCATCATCGCGATAAAATATTCAATAAACCACCAAAATGAGTTCCATCTGCCACCCCTGCGTCAAGGACCCCTCCGTTAGATTGCTTTTGAGAGCTGCTTGAGAGGTTGGTCCAAGACATCATTTAGCGCTCATGGCGCTAATTCCGAATCTTCCGTATAGCCGAGTTCGCAAGGAGTCTGTTCAAGATAGATTTGATCCTCCCGCGGGTGACAAGGCACAACGTCGGAGCGACACTGAAATTACCACTCACCAGATATGAACAGAGCTGTTTCGCAGCGGATAGCTGAGATACTTGCCCAGCTTGCCTTGGGTGGTTCGTGGAGTGATCTTGGCGGCTATGGATCAAGTCTTCACTCGGGAGCATCCCTACGGAGTACAGGACGTTTCTTCTGGGCCTGAATGCCATGCTGCAGGGGCATCGATTGAAGCTGGTCTTCTTGAGTCTTGACGTGGTGTCGGAAAGGGGGAGACAGAGGGCGTCATCAAGTCCCATCAAAATTGCAGCACAAAGTTCTATTACTCCTCTTGATGACGGATGGTAGTATATATGTCGAAGATACTGAAGGTAGATAAGCTCAGAGCAACGTGCCGCTCACTAGCTCTCTTTGTCTTGGGGGTTCCGAGTACCGTTACTGCGTCTGTACCCTCCTTGTACAATCTTGGCGGCCGTCATCAACCCGGGACTTTCGTTTCGTTGTGTTGGAGCACCCGAAGTCGCTGATGGACGTGAGGCGACGTCGGATGACGAGGACATGGATGAGCTAGATGCTAACGACGACCAGAAGGAGTCGTAGGTCAGCGATGACGGGGAGAATCGTATTTGTTCGGAGGTCTTGCTAGGTGATGAAGCGAGGGTCGATGTGGAAGTGGTGGCGCGGTAGTAGAGCGAAGAAACGGAGGACGGAAGGGGAGCATTGTTGGTTAGCGGTGGTGAAGGCCACGGAGCTGGAGGATGGGATTGCGGTATGATTTCGGTGGGTTGGGCACGTAGAGGCTTCGTCGATTTCGAACTGCCTGAGTGTGGCATTGTTCCCGGCGCAGACGTCGAAGGAAGTGAATCTGAAGCAGGGGGGTGTATAGCTGAAGCAGCGCCGTGGGGACGATCGATTACGCGGGCATCCTCGGGACTGGTCGATGGTAAGGAGAAGCTCGAAGACCCAAGCCTAAACGATAAAGAAGATTGGTCTCCTGCTCCAGTGGCTCCGCTAGTGTTCTGCGAGCTCGAGGACGCCGTGGCAACTACGGGCGTCGATGAAGGCGGCTTGTGACCATGTAGATGAGAATGTCGAAAGTACAGGTTCTCGACTTCGTTAAGACTCTGCTTTTGCTAAACCAAGAGTGGGTCTAGAGGCCACTCGAATGAATTAGATTACGACGCACCCATCCATGCTCAACCTTTAACTTGGCATATTGTAGCCTTAGCTGCAGCTGACGCGAGAGCTAAATGAAACATATTCTGCGTCATGAGCTCGAGAAATGGAAGAGAAAGATCAAGCAACCGTACATGATTCGCCTTGGCTCTTTCGATGGTTAGCTTGCGCCTCTTTTCCACTTCTAGAGCCTGAGCTGCAGGTGATGGTAAATTAGCCATATAAATCCCAGCAAGGAAGTCGAAAGAAAAAGGGAGCGGTGGAGGACCTCGCGTTGGATGGAGAGCTGATTCAGGTTCCTGGTTCGACCAGGACACGCAGAAAACCATACACGTGATGTGAAAGTATCCATCCACGTGCGGACATGACCCCGGGTATAGCCGGTACCGCCGAAGCCCCTAAACCCGACTCTCGTCAGCATGAGCCTTTCTCCGTTTACGCTTCCCAGCCGCAAATAAAGTGTGATCGTCATATACAAGCAGATGATTATCAGATTCCACCACCGTCTCCACCCACACGACCTCCAGAAATGCCACTCACACCACCTCTGAATTTCCCGCTTTGGCTCAAAGAGAATGAGCACCTCCTGAAACCACCCGTGAATAATTTCTGTGTTCATCGGGGCGGGGACTTCGTGGTGATGGCCGTTGGCGGGCCAAATGAAAGGAGCGACTATCACGTTAATGAAACCGAGGTCAGTGACTTCTTCTTCTATTCTTTTAACAGACGATTGACGCCGCTGTTAATCCAGGAATGGTTCTACCAGTATAAGGGTGGAATGCTCTTACGGGTTGTTGACGATGGGAAATTTCGTGACATAAGAATAGAAGAGGGACAGATGTTCTTGCTGCCAGGTAGGACGCGCGCACAGGACGGTCCTTCAAGCGCTGACTAAGTCAAATATAGCAAACACTCCTCACAACCCAGTTCGCTTCGCTAATACCGTCGGGATCGTTGTGGAGCGGGTCCGGCCAGAGGGTGCTATCGGTGGGTATCTTGAACGAGGATATTGACGTTATCGCCGACTCATGCTGGATAGATCGCCTACGATGGTACTGTCACTCGGGGCTTCATGCCGAACCCACTATCGTTCATGAAGAGGCTTTCCATGTCACTGACTTGGGTACTCAGCTGAAGCCGGTCATTGAGAATTGGCAGAAGCGGAGGGATTTGAGGAAGTGTAGGAAGTGCGGACATGTTGCGGACGAGCAGTACTTCCCTTCAGCTCGGCTCTAAGTTTCGCCACTATGTATCGTTATTTTTATGTTTAGTATCAGCCAGTATGTTCATCGACTCGTTATCTAATTAGTATTGACCTGGGGTAAATAGTTAATTCAATACGACTGTCGCGTTTAAGATGATGATGGGCTGACCCTTCCTCATCACAACTTAGCCTTCTAGATCTGAGCCACTTTCATTTGTTCTGGATTCCACCCCTTCCTCGTCGCTATAGGCGTCTATAAGGATCGTCCCGCAGACATTGAAACATGGAATCCTCTCCAATGCGTCAAGAGTCGAAGGTTTTATGAAGCACTCGCGGAGGATGACTTCCTCGAGGCCCCTCCCATAATGTTCGTGTGCCGATATGAATTGGACGAAGGCCATTACTACGACGTCAACGCCCTCAACGGGAGGCAAATCAAACCTGGCCTCCTCAATCTCCAGCGTCTTCAACGAAGGAAGGCACCCGTCCCTCGTCGCGGCCGCTAAGAAGTCGGCGATCCACAGGTCGTCCCCCATGTATACCGTGAGGTGCTCTAATCGTTCAAATGGCCGCAGCATAGCCCACCAGTCTGGTTGCTGGGTGATGGAAATGCTTAAGCGTCGCGCGTGGGCGACAGGCAAAGCGCCATGTAATCTATGAAAGATTTCGGCAGCTGCGTGGACCGCCTCGAGTCCGCCGTGTTCGCCGGTGCAAAAGTCGGTCATGCTAAGGAGTGGCTCGCCTTTAGCCCCACACGCATCAATAGACAGTAGTTGTAGCGGAAAATTGCCAGAAAGAAGATGGACGGTTTCGATGACGGGTGCGCCCGAGGTGTTGAGTCGAGAACATGTTTCCAGGAGGCCAGAGATACCGGGCTCCGTCGCAAAGGTAAGGGTTTCACACCAAAGCTGCACAGTCGTCGTCGGAGGATAGCGAAGGTATTTGAAAATGACAAAACTGCCAAATTGCCAAGCGTTGAAGGTGAGCTGCGTAAGGTTGGGAAGGTCTACGTGAGAAAGACCAACAAGTGGCTCGGAGGGTGATGGCGCTTCTATGATTCGACTGAGGCATAGGTCCTCCAGGTCGGGAAGAGTCCCAAGGACCCGCAAAATCTCCTGGATAGTTACAGAATATGAGTATGATCCCTTGTCGAAAATTAGCCAGAGGGTTACGAGCTGCGATGGGAGACTTGGGATGGGCAGGGGCATGGTGACGTTGTGTAACTTGAGGTGGGCCAATGAGGACATGTTCCTTCCTATGAACGGTTTGTACGCCTCCGCAACCACGCTGCAGTGGATATCCAGGACATGCAAATCAGGCGCAGCGGCGCCGATATTGCCAGCTAGCGCACGGATGAATTCTGGTTGCCCATCGGAGCGGATACTGAGCGTTCGCAGTTGCGCGAATCGGCTCATGATGGAGCAAAACAAGCCTAATTGACTGGGGAATTCGTCAGACAAAAACACGCCCCGGACACGCAGAGGGGCGTCCTTCGAGCGCAAAAGGGATTCGGCACCAGCAAGGGGGTTGGATGCGTCGATACGATTCCATAGCAATGGCAAGTTGAGAGCCAGGGCTCGCCAATGTTGGCAGACACGGGAAATGTTCATCCAGTGCAATTCGACTTTAGCAGTGGAACTAGCCTGAAGCAAACCTAGCCACACGGCATCCCTCAGGAGATAGAAAATATGGGAGAGAATATCAACGGGCAATCGCGACACGGAACTGTACGTGTTTCGAGCCTTCAATGTTCGGATTGCATCTTCGTGACTGGCAATTTCGAGATCTATTTGACGTTGGGCGTCGATAGCGACGGAAAGTCGTCCTGCCATCAATTGGGAGGCGTAGCGCGGGGAGTGGATGGCTGGAAGGACTCGTCGTGTTCCGCGGACTGAAGCTACTCGGAAGCTTCAACAAAAACTGTTCGACAGGCAGAATGAACCTCGGTCATGTGCTGAGATGCCCCTTATCGAATAAATAGGAGTTCTTCGAGAAGCAATCAAGGTCGTGAACAAGGCAGAAAGATGTCCTAATAGGCTCACTCCAACTGTGTAACCCCTTGAGAAGCGGAGCACTGGTAGTCACTGGTGGCGCACGATCCATGTGCTGTGAAGATTTGACTCTCCGTCGGCATCATTACGTTTCAGCAACGACCCATATGCTGTGAAGATTTGGCTCTCCATGGATCGTTCCCCTTCGGTAGCCTCTGGGGTGATGCGCCCGAATATAAAGGAGTATTCTGAGCTAATACTGACCTCCTTTAGTACCATCATCGATGAAGCTAATATCGTCCGAAGGTAATAACCCTCTCAACACCACATTACACCTCGAATCCGGGCACGCCATGTACAAAGTTGTTACTCCATTCAAATTATTCGGCACACGAGTAACTTCGATATCGAAGGTCACACGAAATGACGATGCTTTGTCGCATAACCGTTTCTCTCTCTTAGCAGAGATCGAGTGGAATAGGTTCAGCCCTACGCTCTTGAAGATGGCAGGAAATATTGAAACCAGTGCATTCTTCCGAGGTGCTGGGTTCTTCTGGGGGCACGTATACGCAGAGCTCGTAATGATAGAGCTTGAACTAACCCATTTTGTCATTAGTGACCGAGCATTCACTGGCCCAGATGGTCAGGAGTACAGATGGAAACTTGGTTCTTCCGCACTCAAGGCAAGTTCCTAGACTCTCTTGCTCCGGAATATTGTTTCAACGGACCACTCTAGCTTTGTCTTAATGACCCCACCAAGACGCCCGTCGCTAGATTTCACTCCTCGTCCCTCGGAATCTTGGGCCCCAGTCACCCAGCATATCTAGAAATATATGGGAATGGAGAACATATGGTAGATCTGGTCGTCGTGACATTCATATACGTCGACAAGTTACGGAGGGACAGGCGGTCGAATGCAAGTGCAACAGCGAGTGCGAATGCTGCTGCGGGTGCGAGTGCGGCAGCTGCGACGGCTTTCTAGGTATACGTATCCGCAATCCGCTGGATCGTCATTTTCTTGGTACGCTAGAGACAGTCAGAAGTTGTTGGGCTTTGCATCCCGACCTTTGAGCGGTCTATACATGCTTCAAACGCCGTGGGGGAATTTGAACTGCACGCTCGGTCGCGTGCCAAACTCTGCGCCTTCGCTATCTGCCCGCATTGTCAGCGGTGGAAGTCCTATCCCATGTATGTGGTATTGCTCTCCCACAATCTCTTTAGTCGCCACCATTAATCGATCCAGCTGGGTAATTATGCCATACGCCGTCGAAACGCCGACGCAGAAGCGTCTATGATATCTTTCAGCGATCTGGGACATACGAAACGACGAAACACTTACAGATACTGCTCATTCTCCAGCGTACTCAGGGTCAAGTTGCGAGGCAAACCATAGTCTTCTTCGGAGTCTACATGAATCACGTTCAATCCGTGGTTCCTTTCTATATAGCGATCGAGGAGAGGACAAGGCGTAATCTGCGGGAGCGGATTCCCTGTACGCAGGGCCGTGGATATCATACCTGTCGTTCATCGTGGTGAGACGGGCATTTCCTCAGCACAAGATCTCGAGATACTCAACTTATCACGGCGAGAACATCGCCTTGGAAGTCTGAATCCAGGAAGCGCGTCCTGCGTAGGTATGCCCGGGTCCATGCAGGTTCCATGTGTTCAACAACAGACATTAGATGAGACAAAGAGTATGCGATCTGCCTGTGAAGAAAGACTCGATGAGGAACCGCATAGAATCGAAATATAAACAATCATACAGCTGAAGCTCCAATATCTTCTGATACCTCTTAGCAGGCCATCGACCTCTAAGCGAGAACTAGAATCATACCGATTAGATTGGGCGATGGATTTCAAGAAAGCCGCGCGCGCACCTCGTATATAACGTTGGCTTTCAGCACGATTGATCGCTTAAGCTTGCTTCGCACAGCGATCAGACTAGTTATAATGCTTTGACATTCATCTTCGTTCGGAGCATTAGCAAAGGAGATGATGGCGCAGTATACGGCGCCAAGCTCCGCTGCGGTTGTGGCCAAAGTAGTACGTTGGTATCGCCGGATGGTCGTTGACGGAGGAAAGAATGAAAACAAGCTATTTTGAAACGGAGCGTGTTAGCTTCCTGCGCTCCACTTCCGATGTCACTTACAATGCTGCACTAACGCCGACAGTCACCAGAAGAAACCGTCTCTGCATTTGACAAGGAAATGTAAGGATAGTTCCACGGGGGTAGAAGCAAGCCTACCCAAGCGACATTCCAGCCAGAGCCAGGAGACGCAGCAAACTTAATGTAGTTATCTTGATACGAAAAGCCCACCACCAACATCGACGTGACAAAGAAGATGATGTTCGTCATCGGAGGGCCAGGCCAATACAATCTTGCATAGAAAAAGAATGGGAAGCATACGGCCGATACCGCGCACAGACCATAGGCATTCGAGCTTCCCGAGCCGGCTGATATGTACCTTGCGAGCAGCGGTCATCAATAAAGAGCGTCGGATACCTTTAAGCACGGAATTTACCACATGACCATTCCAACAATACAACCAAAGAAAGTAGCAAGGATTCGAGCAGTCAGACCAAATGTAGTGTCGCCTCGAAATCGTGCGAGAGTAAGTTGGCCCATAAATCTGAATAAGAGCATGGGGAGATGGTTCCCATTTTAAAGATGCGACATACATTGCCCAAACGAAGCGATTGCCTAGGAGGTTTGAGTAAAAGTCAAACATTGAAAAGGATGGCTACCCACGGTATGCAAATGCACTTGAAGCTTTGATCATTGAAGGTAGGCACAATATGACTGGATCGTCCAACGTGAACGGTGATCAAGATAAGAGTAGTGCAGAGTTGCTTACCAGTTAGGATGCCGGCTTTAATTGCGAAGACCATGTTACCATGCCCGAGTGCCATCGCGAGTCTGTGCAATCCATTCATCACCCACTCAAACCAATTGCGAGGGGGCAAGGCATCAGGATCGCGGGGCTTCGGCTGACCGAGGTCTGCGTCCCAGGCAGGTTGGATACCTTGGATCATGTCTAGCAGAGGTACGTAACCCGTCAAAATGAGGACAAGGTATAAGAGTAAATGTCAAACCAGGGTTTTCATCATCGTCCTTTTCCAGATTATCCACGGCCTCCCAGTTACTCCACGAAAAGAGGAAGCTGTTGGCAGGCGTCCAAAGTTTGTTTTTCGGCCTTTCTTTTTCCATCTTGAGTACGTCATCCAACTATAAAAATGGGATATCAGTGATTCGTGAGAGATTGCAATAGGCGAAGAGATTACCATGTCCAATATGTTGCTTGATAGCCGAAGTAGGTGATACTGATATACATAGCATCGAAATAGATACTTATGAGGAGGCACCGGTGATTCCTCATGGTCTCGATCATCCTTCTCTCCGTCGAGGTCTGGATATGCTCTGGGCTTCAAGTGGGGCTCAAACGCAGCCCGGTAAGGATCCAGAATTTTGTGCCTATGAATAACTGCATCAGTATAATTCGGTGTCACCGGAAGAAAGGAAGAAACCTTTTGTTATTCTTGAACGCGTTTAATTCGCTGGAAATTCGTTCGTGGACACTAGTCAACCGTTTGCATCCTTCTTGGCATGCCCTTTTCCTTTCACTGTCTCGAAAGAGCCGCCACGTCCCCTGTCTGACCCCTGTTAGCCACTTCACAAGTTCCGCCACACCTTCCTCACAAGCTCCGATCAACTCCTCACAGCTCTCCTGCAACAGCATGTTCGCTTCCTTGGTATGTTCAACTTCCGAAGGATCGTGCAAGCGGGTGGCTTCGAGGTTGAGATACCGCTGGGACTCGAATACACCGACGGCAAACTCAGGATTCGGATGGTATTGGTGGTGGTGAAGACGCTTCAGCGCTCTGTGTAGATGGAACGAATGGAGATGCGGGTGGCGGTGGAATTGACCCAGTAAATTAGCATGGCTATGACTGAGCGCCTGCGTGGGTGTGTGTGGTTGGTCGTGAGCTGAGGACAATACTGAGGTTGGCGGATGGCCTGTGGGACTAGTTGGAGTCCTCGACTCTTCTTCTGCCCCATTGTCCCCTCCGGCGCTAGTATTTGTTCTCAGCCTCCCAAGCGAACCTCGAATCAAGGAGGGTGCCCTTGAGCCGGGACGAGACGCTGAACGCGACACGGGCCTTGACATAGGATTTGACTTGGCCTGAGTGAAAGGGAGCGGTGGCGAACCAGTGAGAGGAGTCCCCGGCACACTATTCCGGGGAGTCCCAGGTCTACTCTCCCTCGGCGTTCCAGGAACACTTGTCATTGGAGTCACCGGAAATCGCTGCCTCTCAGGATCGATCAACAACCAGTAAACTCCAAGACCATTGGCCCGAGGCGCCATTCGCCTAGCAGTCTGTTGGATGTTCTTCCAATCCAGAGGGGCGAACCTCGAAAATATTAGATCAGACCGGAGGAGACGGGATGACGCCGCCAAAGGGATGAGGGACGATTCAGACTGTGATACGGCCTCGGATAGTGAGGAGACGGTCGAAGCGTAATCGGGAGAGTCGTATGACTTGTGTAGAAGATCGCGATGGAGGGATAGGGATGCTTGGAGAGGGTTGAGAACATTGGTTAGACTCAATATGAACTGGGCGGACATCGAGCATGGGAAGATAAGTACAGAGCAGATGAGGGCTATTGCAGAGTGGAATGCCAAGGGAATGATGATGGCTTTGCCAATCTAAGACGCCAGTTGGTGAGACATGCGCTGAAAAAATCGAGTGGCTTACAAGATAGAACGGGTACGGGAAAAGTATGTTGGTGGTCAGGGATATATCTGAAGTGTTATTCAGTAAACATTGATAAGAAACAGCGAATTTTCCGTACCGACACAGATGCAGGCAAAAATACTGGCAAAGAGGTATGGTCCTGGCCCCTGCCTGGCTTTAATATACAGGAAGAACGTGCTCCCGAAGAAGATAAATACGGCTAGCACGACTGTCGGCTGAAATGATAGTCAGGCAACGCTCCAAACCACCGTCACACGACATACTGCTGCTTCAACATACTGGCCGGAAAATATTGCTTGGAGCGAGGCAGAGGGAACACTTTGGCTCCGAGCCAAGTCGGCCAATTTGATTCCAAGGCAAGACCATCTGCGAGGCCGAATTGATCATGCGATACCATAGAGCGTTCCGAAAACCACTCACGCCCAGGCTGTCGTGACGAACAGTAAGATTATTACCTCTCGTTCGAGAACACTGATAAATGGGTCACTAGGTGGAGAAAGGAAACTAGCTGTAGGCATTCAGCACCTCATCGAGCGTCATTACACCGAAAGATTCGCTCACCGATCAAAATGAGAAAACTGGCCTGGGGGTCACATTCTGTCAATAAGCTGGCGACGAGGCGACATACTTGAACTCACTTGTCCCATAAATATCTCCACCCTAGGTATCGAAAACAGCACCGTGCCCACCCACGCCGCCACTGCACATCGGAGCACGGGCTTGATCTTCGCCCACTTCCAGTTCGCTGGTATCCATTGAAAGCTGGAGGGAAGTGATAATTGACCGAAGTATCCGCGAGGCCCGCTGACAGGGAGTCGTGGCCTGCCATGCTCGATTGGACGGGCACTAGCCGGGGTGCTGTGCAGGTTCGAGTCTTTTTCTGTCACCGCATTGGGCGAGACGATTCCATTCACGCCCTGTGTTAAATCAGGGGACGTCGTGATTTTGACGGTTGGCCGACCATTCGAGCCCTGCCGTTCAGCAGGCATGGACAGAGACAAGATTGTCGTGATCACTGATCGGTGCAGCGACTGAAGTTCCGGCGTCTTCGGCTCTAAGCGGTTCCGAACATCAGGAGACTACAGGGGTGAATCAGGGGCTGACAAATCAAGCAACTTGATATAATTCAACTGGGTACCATTTATCAACGCAAGTGGTCTTGGTGCTATCATGGCTCAATATAGAAAAACGTGAATACCGCCCTACGTATCCATTCTAGTGACCATGCATTGGGTGATGGCAATGTCCCCTCGCAATCATTCGTCAGAAGGATAAGTTCCTACGAGCTAGATGAGCTGATTTAACAGCACACCAAAATGAAATCGCTAATGTCGGCAAGCATAGAGCGCCGTCGATGTACAGGCATAACAACGTGATGTGACGTTGGCTAGGCCTGGCTCTCCCGTTGGAGTTGGTTAGAGTTAAAAACTCTTACATTGCCGCGGGTGATTGCGTGATACTACTTACCTGGGGCCGGCTCTCAGATCTCAACGTCCAAGGATGTAATCATTCAGGGGATGGAAAGGGCGGCAAGCGCTAAACCAAGCTAAACTGAGCTTCTCTCATAAGCGCCAGAAAGGTTGTTGCGACCGACGGATCAAGACCGTCCGGACTCCGAGTAGCTTTTCGCCTCATCGTCTACGCTCTAAACGGTTGTTCGTCCTCATGACAAGGTAGCATCACGGCGATACCATCCCTGTCTCCTTTGCTGGCGAAAAAAGGTCGCTTGATCACCCTCCCAGCAAGTTCCACCCGGTGGCATCGAGCCTGGCAATGCAGCAGTGGATCCTGAAATGCCTCAATGGTAATGTTCTTCGCTAGACGCATAGGAGTACTAAGCGAAGCGTTGTAGACAAAGTCCGAGACGTCGGACGGACAATTTCGCCATCCCGCTCTGATGCAGACGGGAAGCCATGACCATATATCGCTCGGCTGCCAAAAGGTTATTGCAAGAGTTTTAAAATATCTCGTTTACGATGGCTTCTATGCTTGGAATCCTACGGACGCATGCACCATCGCACGTTTGATTGGGCATTTCTTGGGCCCTTGGCGTCGCCTCTCCCAGCTCACCCTGTATTACCCCGAACATCAACCCAATGGGTAACTGTCTCCACATTCTTGCCCACCTCACGATTACAAAGCTTCCGAAACTCATGGCATGGAACCATCACTTGAGCGAGCGTGTGATGGGAACGTTCGCTTTAGTGTCGTAAACCACGCACAGGCGACTTCTGGCCCTTCAAAATGACCCGTCTCGACCTTCGGCATCCACTTTCGCGGTAGTAACGCGCTCCAACTTAGCACACGCCCGTTCGTGTTGGACTCCTTGTAATGGAAGTTAACCCCGGAGCTTGCACCCAGTGATTGACCCTACGCGACGCTGGCAGGGGACTGGACCATCTCATTTGAATTGAGCGCGATTCTGTCGTCACCGAGCCATACGTATACGCCATTGGGTTCTCATCCAAGGTCCTTATGGTAGGTTCATCTCCGTACGCGTTCATCTTGTAAAGGCCAACTAAATTTCAGGCGTACCTCTCAGATGTGGTATATAAGCCTGAGGAACGCGAGGAATTGGACAGACAACAACTTCATCTTCTCCAACAGCATTCGACCGCAATCTCACCAACAATGTCTTCCCAAGCCTCCTCTGACCTGTACCTCACCCGTGTCGGCGACGAGTTAATTCTCAACCAGGGCGTCAACCTTGCTACTAAATTCCCCCCTGTCAAGCGAGTCCTCGTCATTGGCGGGGGAGTCACCGGGCTCACTGTAGGCTGTTTTTTTTTTGTTTTCAAAGACGTCAGACGCCACTGACTTACTTTCGTTAGACAACATGGGCACTCCTCGATGCGGGGTACGATGTAACTGTTATATCTGAGAAGTGGGCCTCTTTGAACGATCGCCTTACTTCCCAAATTGCGGGTGCTCTGTATGTCCCCTGTACCCATTCTTCGCGGTCTATAGCTAAGACTCAAGGTAGCTGGGAGTGGCCTCCCGCAGTCTGCGGCAAACACACGAACCTGATCTCGTTGGACAACTCGAAGCGCTGGTGCATGACATCCTACCGCGCCCTGAGCAAGTTGATGAACACGGTACCTGTCGAGGAACATGGCGTCCGCATGAGGGGTGCGAATTTCTTCTTCCAGCAGTCATTGAACGACATGCCGGGCCAGCTGGAGAAGATGTACGAAATCGAAGAGCAGACCGAGGTAAGGCGTCCAAAAATATTTGATGGAGCTTCGTCGGCTGATGGATGCGATCTTAGATTCTCGGATTTAAACATGATCCTACTTTAGTCACGAAGTTCGCAGTCAACCAGAAGGCCGGCGTCGCCGATTCCTACCGTCACCTCGCGCCTGTGATCGACACCGACCATTACATGGCCTGGCTCCGCCACACCGTCGCCAAAAAGGGTGCTCGCTTCGTCACCGCGAAGGTCATCGGCGACTTGCTTTCACAGGAAGACAAGTTACTCGCTAAATATGGCGCATCTGCGATTATCAATTGCACAGGTTTGAGCGCCGCTGAGACCGCTGGAGACAAAACGGTTGTTCCTCTGCGCGGGGCGTTGGTTAGGGTTATCAACGACGGCACGAGGTTCCCCAAAGTCGAAGAAGCATTATGTGTCTCGCATGATGACACCCATGGTGCTGATGCCGAAGATATTGTGTTTATCGTACCTAGGAACGACAAGACACTCATTCTAGGAGGTGAGCAGAGTAAATTTCACTGAGATCGTTCCTTCTGACACTTTGTCAAGGCCTCGTTCAACCCCATGTCTACAGCCTCGACTTAACAATCGACAGCCCTGAAATTGTTCGCATGCGCGAGCGGTGCAACGCGTTTGTACCCGGCTTGGAGAATGCTGAGCTTGACCCGGATCCATTCGTCCAAGGTTTGCGCCCATTCAGGGAAGCTAATGTTCGCGTCGAGAGGGAGCAAAGAAAGAAGGAAGACCGGTCCACGAGCCGTATCATTCATTCCTACGGACAAGGAGGGTAAGTTGGTTGTTTTTAGCCTCCTCTCAGCCACATCTGATACCATACCTGCTAGATCTGGGTTTACCCTCTCGTTTGGATGCGCTGCGGACGTCTTGGGTCTGCTTGAGGAGCTTGAGGCTGAGCTGCCGTACACCTCGAGAGCCTCCCTCATCCGGGCCCAGCTCTAAAAATCGCTCGTCGATGTATATATTTTCACTGTTTCCCTTTTCATACCCGGCCTTGTAATAATTAGACAGCATCTGAATGATCCAATGTACACGTTAACCTTTGTATTTGAGGTCTCATGACGAGAGGCCCCTCTGGTTTGAAATTCAGGGTAGCTTCGGCGCTGAAGCTTTCATCGAGAGCAATTATAACGCTAACAAAGCGATCTGAGTAGAATCTAGGATCGTCGGCCGTTGGATGCGCGGCTAAAATTGGACTTTCTAGTGGGTCCGTGTTTAGTGCTGTTTGGTTCGAGCGGGCTTCCATGGCAACGTCGGTGGCGGCCACGTCCCTCAATTACCCAATCCAGCGGCGGCCGCCAGTTGCAGGATCGGCTCGCTCCCCTCTAACCCTCTTCTCATCCATCACGACATGTTGGTGCATCATGGATCTATGACTAGAACCAATGGATTAGGAAGCGAGGTTCTATGCCATGGCCTTGAATCAAATTTGAAGCTTGAAGCGTAAGAGACACGCTCCTAAAATCTCAAAGCTGTGGCGCCTGTCCGGATGCAGGTCCTGTCTCCTGCAAATCCCGCTACTTCTCCGATTGCCGACGCTCGCCAGAGGCGGTAAGGATTACTCAGATGATGCGATGCACATATGCGACGCTAGCTTGAAGAATCGAAGACTACTGTTCCATGACGCCAATCCGACGGACAAGTCCATGTGTACCGTCCCAGTGACCGAAAGCATCGCAATGTTACGCTTGGTTCCCTCAGCCGGCTACCTGCATCCACTCTACTCGCTTTGAACACACCAAAGTAGACTACCGCTAGCGAAACCCCCATGCGACATCGCTTGGGTCTATGCCTGAGCAGATTGTTTGACAACTCGGTGATTTCGAATGTTTGCACCTTCGACATCCCCGGCTTCTTGCCGCCCCCCACAACTCTGGTTACCCCAGGCATCGATCTCCTTCGGCTTTCGCGGTGAATACGCCCATACGCGGTGTCAACTACCGGAGCAACTACCATCGAACGTGGCCAAAAATAATACCTCGTAGGCGTTCCGCACGGATGGACTCCTTCTGGCCTCTGAAATCCACTTTACTATGTTAACATACCTCGTCGGACATATGCTACTCGAGCGCATATTCCTTGAACGCGATGTCTACTTGAATCATGCGCTTTCTTTCTGACGGAGGGCCCAGGCCGTATCAAGGATGAATGGGGGCGTTCCAATCGCCGTCCACTCACTTCCCTTCCCTTGTATTCTTGGAGCTTTCTTGGATTGTGGACTACGGCGCGTTCATCGAAGCAACTCAACTCCATTATTCTTTCCATATCCGGCCACCCTCTGTGTGAAGTGTGGTATTTAAGCAAGGCCAGTTTGACCACAAGCCATCATCAAATCCCCCACCGTTCAATTCACAGCATCTCCTCGGACACACACTTCATTACACATTCAGCAATGTCTTTCTCGTCCTCAGCTCCTGAACTCTATCTTACCCGCGTCGGCGACGAGTTGATCCTCAACCAGGGCTTCAACCTCGCTACCAAGTTCCCGCCTGTCAAACGCGTCCTCGTTATCGGCGGTGGCGTCACAGGACTCACTGTAAGTTACCATTCTCCAAGCCACTGCCGAGCTAACTTAATATGCATTAGACAACATGGGCATTGCTCGACGCTGGATACGACGTGACAGTTATCTCCGAGAAATGGGCATCGTTGAGCGACCGTCTCACTTCCCAGATTGCTGGTGCACTGTAAGTCGCCGTCGTTGTCCGTCAACCCTATTGCTGAGTGTATTTATGTGCAGCTGGGAGTGGCCTCCTGCGGTCTGCGGAAAGCACACCAACTTGATCTCCTTGGATAATTCAAAGCGCTGGTGCATGACATCCTACCGCGCTCTGAGCAAGCTCATGAAGACCTTGCCCGCTGAGGAGCACGGCGTGCGCATGCGAGCTGCAAATTTCTTCTTCCAGCAGACTTTGGATGACATGCCCGGGCAATTAGAGAAGATGCTTGAAATCGAGGGGCAGAATGAGGTGAAGCATCTCGCAACACTCACTCTGGCTTCAATGACTAACAAGGCGCTCTCGTAGATCTTGGGATTCGAGCACGATCCGACATTAGTCACGAAGTTCGCAGTGAATCAGAAAGCAGGCGTCGTCGACTCGTACCGCCATCTCGCACCTGTGATCGACACAGACCACTATATGGCCTGGCTCCGCCACACCGTTGCCAAGAAGGGCGCCCGCTTCGTTACCGCTAAGATTACAGGCGACTTGCTCTCGCAAGAAGACAAGTTGCTGTCCAAGTATGGCGCTTCTACCATCATCAACTGCACCGGTTTGAGCGCCGCTGAGACCGCTGGAGACGAAACGGTTGTTCCTTTGCGCGGAGCCTTGGTTAGGGTTATCAACGACGGCAAGAGGTTCCCCAAGGTCGAGGAGGCATTATGTGTGTCTCATGATGATACCCACGGTGCCGATGCAGAAGATATTGTCTTCATCGTGCCCCGAAATGACAGGACACTGATTCTCGGAGGTGAGATCCATACGGTTTTATATGGGTATCTATGTTCATTCCTGGAATAGGCCTCGTCCAACCTCACGTATACAGCCTCGACCTGACGATCGACAGCCCGGAAATCGTGCGCATGCGGGAGAGATGTAATGCGTTTGTCCCTGGATTGGAGAATGCTGAGCTGGACCCGGACCCATTCGTTCAAGGCCTTCGTCCATTCAGGGAAGCCAACGTTCGAGTTGAGAGGGAGAAGAGGGCGAAGAAGGATGGCTCTATCAGCCACGTCATCCACTCCTACGGACAGGGAGGGTAAGCTCGTATCCTCTTCATCTCCGAACATACTATAATAATTCGTGCGACAGATCTGGCTTCACACTGTCCTTCGGGTGCGCTGCGGATGTACTAGGACTCCTTGAAGAGTTGGAAGCCGAGATCCCGTACTCCTCAAGAAATTCTCTCCTTCGTGCACAACTATAAGTTTGGGACTAATTATCATTAATATCCTCCTCTATGTTCGCTATTTGTCGTTCGCTTACTAGACGGTACAATATATTCAACGGGTCGCTCCTACTTCCTTTACATAAATTGTAAATTCACTATCACGATTATATCACGTTTCTCCACTAATCAATATCTATTATAACGAACTTTTGGGCAAGCTGAGTTGCTACTATTGGGGGTGCAAGCATTTGGCTCTTGTTTTTCGAGCAGACTCGAGCAGAATGAAAGAGGAAACGGACTTGAGTTGAGGTATGCCCCTGTGTGCGACACGTGGTGCCCCTTTTTAGCGAACTTCCAATTTGAATTTCCCTCGACGTGTCCGCTGCCGACTGGGAGCTCCTCATAACCACCACCACCTTCAGCTCGAACCTCCCGTTCGCCGTCGGGGCCGAGTTTCACGGTTTCACCAGTCTATGTTCGAACTTTCTTCATCTTCTCTATCTAACACTTCTTTGGGCGTCGTTTGAACGAACAGCATCGTGCTCTCACTGCATATATTCTTTCCTGCGGCCCACTATCCTTTTACCCTCGAACAATGACGACGAATGGTATTCTCAAGGACGCCAACCCCGAGTCCAACATCTCCAATATGCAAGATTTTATACAATCATTCGCATTAATAATCTTCTCTGAAATTGGCGACAAAACATTCCTTATCGCGGCCATCCTCGCGATGCGACACCCACGACTAGTCGTTTTTGCCGGCGCATTCGGTTCCTTGGTTTTAATGTCGATACTGTCTGCGGCGATGGGTCATGTCCTACCCACGCTGATACCAAGGAAATGGACGCAAATCGCTGCTGCGTTCCTTTTCCTCGTCTTTGGCGGCAAGATGTTGATGGAGGGGAAGCAGATGAAAGCCGGCGATGAAAAGATTAAGGAGGAGATGCGGGAGGCAGAAGAAGAGATTGAGGGCGACGACGCTGAGAATGATGGGACTGGTGGTCATTCAGCCGAGAATGGGGTCATTCCTCTCGAAGAGATCGAGGAGGGTGGCCGCCATACGCACTCCCACCCAGTCGCGCGTAGGAAAGGAACTTCTGTGAAAGACGGTGCTCGCAATTTCTGCAGCCTCTTCTTTGGGCCTGTCTTCGTTCAAGCCTTCGTTTTGACTTTCCTTGGAGAGTGGGGTGACCGCAGTCAGATTGCGACCATAGCCTTAGCTGCTGCCCATGTACGTCCTTCTCTCTTTCATGAAAGTCCCTACTGATCACTTTACATCCGCAGAATGTATACGTGATCGCGGCTGGTACCGTGATAGGGCACAGCTGCTGTACCGCACTAGCCGTAATTGGCGGCCGCTATGTCTCCACCAAGATTTCCGTGAAGCATGGTATATGTCTTCCTTTCTTCTGTCTCGACCACCATACTCACGCAGCTCTACCAGTAACGCTAGGAGGCGCCGTCCTGTTCCTCCTCTTCGGAGTCGTCTACCTCTACGAGGCCATCATCATGCCCGCTGACATAGGCCTCGGCTTAGAAGACCCATCTACTGCCGGAGTAATATGATTCTCAATTACATTACGCTCTGGACATTGTTTATATTAATAGATTGTGAGTCTGGATTTAGCTCCCCTCCGATGCGGAGAGCCGTGGTTATTCATAGCCGTATGAAGGTACTGCCAGGTCGATAAACTCGAATATGGCATCATTGTGACGGACGATGTCTTGGGTAGCAGCACCTGGCAGACCAGCCCTCTTAGATGAACATACCCGAAATCGCATTCCTGAAAAAACGTTCGCGCCTATATGTGGGGTGTTGCGGATTGAATTTTCTCAGAAACAGCGTCGCCAAGATATTCGCCCTGGTTTTATTTGCAGCAGGAATACTTCCACCGACCACCTGGGACCAGTCAAGGTGCACGCAGTTTCGGGTTAGAGTCAGTTTCAATGCCAGGCTTTCGAATGACTTACCTGCACACCACAACTAGTCGGCCATTTGCGCAAACCAAACATTGCAGAGATTGGTGAATCTTTCAAGCAGCGGAGGATCGCTGCATAATCTTGTCAGACTTGGCATGCTGCAAACGCTTGACTGGCGCTAAGGCGCTCGCAGCATTCTCGCGACCTGCCTGGTTGGTTCTAACTTCTGGGAGCCTGCGTGGGCATGAGAAATCAACAACTCCGAAAAGTGTTTCTCCCTGAGGGAGCGCGAGACATGATGTCGACTTCTGCTCGCTAGGCGGTTGCCGAAGCTTCTATGCAAACGCCCATCTGTACTTTCAGGTATTGAGTTTATCGCATATGATAGCCCCATATGCATGGAGGGGCCTGCTTCGCAATGATGGAGGATATACACGACATTGGATGCTCGCAGGGCCTGCAAGGAACATATGACCCACATTTCTGAGCGGTGAATGTCGTTATTCAGTTCTGTAGTATGCACATGCATAGCTGATGCGAAGGCCCACAGATCAATTCTACCCCGGATATCCAGAAGCGAGCCCCAAAATCACGTAGAATTGGCACCGTTCTAATCAGCAGTATGCCAGTGCACACCTGTCTTCGAGATCTAGTCTTGGCAATACGCTTCGACCCCCGCTGCCATCTAAAACAGCGATGCCCTACTCTGCCTTTAACACGTTAGCACTAGCCGTAAACGACTACCAGGTCCTAATGGTGCGAGAAGCAACTGGGTGTTGCGTGATCGCATCTACCCTACCTCCCAGTCATACTCCGTTGGACCGGTCATTCCTATATCTTGCTTGGCTGGCGTATGGTTGCGTCCTCCTTATCAGCCTCCATTTGAACTTCTTCCGTACTCGCAATCCTCCCTGGGTATTGCGTGCACCGTTGACTATCGTGTTATCTGCAGGAACGCTACGGATCCCTTCTTAATGGACCACTACGACATGCGTCGTTCCTCCGCACACACGCTTCCATCCACCCACGATTCTAAGTCATGGCCTTGGACGAAAAGGTCTACAAGCATGATTCAAGTGTGGCTGTCGTTGACGTATCGAGTGATGATATCGTCCTTGCTGGTGACATTGGTCTTGATACCGAACATAAGAATGCAGGAGGTGCGCCGATAGAGGACGAGAGTCCTATTGGCATCCAGGTCGGATGGTGGACTGCAGTATTCCTCAGTAAGAACTACTCTCTTCATTGTATCTCCTTGAGCTCTAATGCCCCATCCTTCGGTTAGATTTCTCTCAAATGATTGGGACTGGTATCTTCTGTAAGCATTATGTTCTACTATGCGTCGATATGATTACTCATTCTTCGGGCTAGCTACTCCCGGATCCATTTTGCGACAATGCGGAAGCTTCGGCCTCGCTATGATCTTTTGGCTCATTGGCTTCTTTCTCTCCGCCGCCGGCCTGGCCTACTACACCGAATTGGTAGCCATGTTCCCTAACAGGGCCGGAGCCGAAGTGGCTTATCTCGAGCAAGCTTACAAGAAGCCGAAATTTCTCTTCCCCGTCACCTTCGCCGTCATCACTATCATTCTGAGCTTTGCTTCTTCAAATGCAATTGTCTGCGCGCAATATCTGCTCTTTGCCAACGGGCAGGAGCACCCTGACCCTTGGGTCATGAGGGGCATTGCTATCGCTTGCTATGGTTTGGCCTGCATCAGTGCGTCCCGTTTGTATTAGGTTTTGACATACGCTGATCGATTCTGCTGCTACTAGTTGTTATAGTACACAATCGCACGGCTTTGTGGATCTCTAACGTGCTGGCGGCCTTTAAGGTTGTCATCCTTGTCTTTATCGTTGTAACGGGCTGGGCCGTCTTAGGTGGTGGTACCCGAGTCAAGGACTCGCATAGTCACTTTAAGAACGGATTCGATGGAACGAAGTCAGTAACTTTGGTCTGTCTCTGTGTTGCCACGCCACTTAACTGCATTTTTTTTTGAGCTAGCTCTAATGGAAATGCTCTCTCTGGGGCTTTGATCAGCGTTCTATTTAGTTATGCTGGGTGGAATAATGGTAAGTCTCTATTGGATATTCATTCTGCCAACGGCTGACGAAGCATTGTTATCCATTTACTAGCTAACAATGTGGCGAATGAAATGAAAAATCCTATCAGGACCCTGAAGACTGCTGGCCCTACGTCCTTGGGCATCGTTTTCTTCCTTTACTTCTTCGCTAATAGTGCGCCCGCCCTTGGTACTATTGCTCCAACCTCTCCCTCATTGATCCTTTCCGCAGTTGCCTACGTCGCTGCCGTGCCCGTCAGTGAAGCAAAAAAATCCGGTCAACTGCTTGCGGGCAAATTCTTCGCTGCCGTATTTGGTGACTATGCAGGTCGCCGAGTCCTTCCCGTTTTCGTTGCCCTATCCGCCTTTGGAAACCTCCTCGCTGTCGCTATCGGGCATGCGAGGATCTTCCGTGAAGTTGCGAGGCAAGGTATCTTCCCATTCAGCAAGTTCTTTGCAAGTACCAAACCTTTCGGCACTCCTGCTACGCCTATGATCATCAAGTTTATCTTGACCACGATCGTCATCATTGGTCCTCGTGAGTGCCTTGCTCGTTTCTTGAACCCTTCCCACCATGCTTTATGTCAGCCGCCGGGGACGCATTCAATCTCATCATTTCTATACAAACGTATCCGACTCGGCTCTTTGATTTAACTCTCGTTGTTGGTGTATGGTTTATCCGCCGTCGGAGAGCGAAGGCAGGCCTCCCACGACCAGAGTATGTCGCTTGGGATATTGCCCTTGTCTTCAGCATCCTGGTCAATCTTTTCATCCTCGTGATGCCTTGGGTTCCTCCCGCTCGCGGAGCCGAGCCATTTTCTTTTCCTTACTGGGTGCCGTGGGTGCGTTCATTTACAATTCGTCCTCCCGTTTGCATCCAACAAGCGCTGCGTGATAGGTTACCGGCATCGGCGTTTTGGTTGTCTGCTTCAGCTACTGGTTCATCTGGACACACGTCGCCCCGAGGATTGGGAACTACAAGATATATGAGCAAGTAATCCAAGATGATAACGGCGAGCGATCAAAGCGATTCGTTAAAGTCTACAACGATGCGCGGGGTGATGAGTTAAGACGTCAACTTTTGCGAGAGAAGGAAGCAGAGAATGCGATTGAACCTGGATCGCCCGTCGTTGTCCAGGAGCTTGGCAAGCACCCGCACTCCTAGACCATGGGGCACACATTATCTGCGTCAGAACTCTGATGTCCCTTCCCTGTATTTCCATATTATAGGCTCAACATCATCCTCACTTTTGTACTGTTGTTGTAGATTCTCCAATCGATCCCCGGCGTTCCTTGCTCCTTTCCAATCCAGGAGCCTATACCAGCTTGCAGCCTATCACGACCGTCCTATTACGAAGTTTCGTGGCTCATTGAATCTGCCGTGTCATTACTCTTGGCTGGGCTTCCCACTGATCATCAGCCGAAGGGTATAATTAGCTTGATGATCTCAGGAATGCAGCTATTTCCCCAGTCTTGTGTTCTTGACCTGGGAAGTAAAAGTATGCTCGTCTTCTTCTAGTATTCAGGTGAATGTCATGCTCATTTAATTTTCCGATGTCGGATAGCTTGGCTGAAACTTGCCGACACTTCGCCTAACGCTTGCATGCTACCGGGTCTCTGTCATTTGCTTCCCTAACGCTGGAACCACACATGGCCGGTCTCATTAACGGCTGCTGAACATCTGATACATCCGCACTTGCAGTCAGGACTTATCCGGACCCCTCCTACAGAACCAGATGATTGCATGACAATGTTTGAATCCTCGGCATCACTGGATTCCTCCATTGTTCCCTAAGCAAGTCCAACGATCCTTGCGAATAAGACTTTCCAGTGGGCTTCCCGGGTCATTCAGGAAAGCGCCCTTCAAGTTCCGCTGATGTCGCCCGGTTTATCCCCCAATATTCTTGCTTGACGCGTCGCATTTGCGCCTTGTCTCGAGCCCGACATATTGGTATCTATACTGACGCACTTCCCACCTTCAATCAGCTCTGTGAAGATACCAAACTTCACAACTTTTCTATGTTCCTGCTCTTCATCACCGGGGCCCTTTGTCCTCACCCCAAAATAACGGGACGTCGTTGATAGGTTTACTAGTCGACTCCTGAGCCAGGCCTGGTTGACGCGTCTACTCAAATGTTGGAGTATAAAATGGCAGCAGACGACGCCTCTTTTGTTACAAGACATCCTCGTCTTTTCAGAGCAACGCAATGGCTTTCACCAGGCTTTCTGCTCTAGTTGCTGCCCTCAGCGTTCTTGCCGTAAACGGTTCGTTCCATTCACTTCCTCTCTTAATCACCATGTCTGACGCATCTCTTCCGAACTTTGTTAGCTGCACCTCCTGCGCAGAAACGTGCGACTTGCGCGGATGGTCGTGTTACTGCAAATGCTGCATGCTGCCGCCTTTTTCCTATCCTGGATGATCTCCAAGCCAACCTCTTCGATGGAGGCCAGTGTGGAGAGGAGGTAATTATACGTTCGTCAATGGCCGACTTGATGCGTTACCTTCGGTTTGGCTCTAGGTCCATGAATCTCTTCGCTTGACGTTCCACGATGCCATTGGCTTCTCGCCTTCCAGAGGGTAAATTCTTTCTTGGTAAAAACGTGTGATTTACTGGCTCATCGCCAATCGTAGCGGCGGCGGAGCTGATGGCTCCATAATCACGTTTGACACCATCGAGACCAACTTCGCGGCCAACGATGGCATCGATGAAATCGTCAATATCCAGAAGCCATTCATCGCGAAGCACAACATATCCGCGGGCGACTTGTATGATAAATTATTTGATGATCAATATACTGTACTAACGCATTCTACTAGCATCCAATTTGCTGGAGCTGTTGGCGTATCGAACTGCCCTGGCGCTCCTCGTATTCCATTCTTCTTAGGGCGCCCACCCGCCAAGGCGGCTTCTCCAGATCACCTCGTTCCGGAACCCTTCGGTAAATCGGAGACGGCCTTGGAGCGTTCCATGCTTTGCTGACTCCTTGCTCAGACACTATTGATGATATCCTTGCTCGCATGGCTGATGCTGGCTTCGCTGATGTCGAGGTTGTCTGGCTTCTTGCGTCGTGAGTACTACGACTACTTCCAGAGTGGCACATACCCATTGGCCAAATAGCCACACCGTTGCCGCTGCAGACAAGGTCGATCCCACGGTAAGTTGATCACCCATGCTTCGGTTGCTTGTCCTTAGAGGTTAATTCTTCCTCGCTAGATTCCTGGGTACGTAGTTCATAGAGCTGACAAAGCGTCCTCTCATCTACGTCCATAAAGCACGCCATTCGACTCCACTCCGGGTATCTTTGACTCCCAGTTCTTCATTGAAACTCAACTTCGCGGAATTCTCTTCCCTGGGTGTGTCATTTGTTGATCGGCTATGCTGCTTTCTCATTTTACCACAGCAAGGGTGGCAACCACGGTGAAGTCATGTCCCCGTTGAGAGGAGAGATTCGCTTGCAGTCTGACCACCTTGTGAGTCCTACTTTACATTTTATCACGACTAGCTAGATTGTTGACTTATCGACTCTACTAGTTCGCGAGGGGTCTGTATTTTATTCGTCACTGTGTCCCCTTGTTTCTCAATATCCTCTATTAGACTCAAGGACTTCCTGTGAATGGCAGTCCATGGTTAGTAAGTAGTCATTCCTATTGTCCCACAATTCACACCATCTTACATGTGCACGTTCTCAGATAACCAACCTAAGATCCAGGACCGATTCGGTGCCACGATGCTCAAGATGTCTCTCCTCGGTCAGAACCAGAACAACATGATTGACTGTTCGGATGTCATCCCTGTTCCCGCTCCCCTTGTTGGCCATGCCCACCTCCCCGCAGGGAAGGTTAAGACCGATATCGAACAGGCCGTAAGTCATGCTCCGCTAAGGTAAACAGTAGAGCTTCGCTGCTAACTTGGTATTTACCAGTGTGCCACCGCCGCTTTCCCAGCGATCGCCGCAGACCCGGGCCCAGTCACTGCCGTCCCTCCCGTGTAAGTCAATGAGCACGCCTTTCTGATATCTTCCATCCTCACTTGCGCGGTCTACCTGCAGTCCACCCTCTTAAACGAGGCCTTCGTCGTACTCTGTTGTCTCCGTCCTATCTTATTTTACGCCGGCTATATATGTATGCTTGGAAATGGAATTTTTGCGAATATACAAGTTCTTCTGAAGATCTTGCATCGATTCCAGTGCAGATAGGAGGGAAGGGGCTTCACCCCTGTATTTAGGGGAGCCAGTGGCAGCTGGCTATACCATGGCTTTCAGACGTATACTAAGATGATGGTTGTTCAAGAGGTTGCCGAGATAATTCTACTGACGATTTGCCATCGAGTAGAGTGATAACCATAGCGCAAGTGTGAGCGCTTGAGCCTTGACTGGCCTCTGCGCCGGATCCCGAGCTGAGGACGAGGCCTTGAGACCTCTCATCCGTATCGAATCTACAAAGAAAGGACATGGGGGGTATCTCCATTCGCATGAATTGAATAATCTACTGTGCGTAAACCTGCTACATACTAATACACATATGTAAGAAAGAAAGAAAGAGGTAAAAAATTACGTAGGACTCGGAGGATGGACGTGATTGCAGGAAAGAAGACAAGGAGATAAGATGCAAAATCGTACTTGATGGGGACCAAAAATTGAACAAAAAACAAACAAACAAACAGGCGTTTAGTAGGTTACTGTAGCATCACGAAAAACAAGGCTACATACACCAATGGATACATAATAAACTGGTGGGGTGGTTGTCCGAAATTCGAATAGTAGTAGGGGGGAGGTAAGTCATTACGACTAAGAACCTACGCGGAGGGGAGGAAGGGATGGGTGGTGCCATGGCATATATGCGTTGTCATCATCATCAAGTGTCAGTCAAGATCCCCTTGACTCCCCCACTTTGCGTTCTCCCACCATCCCTAGCCCGGGCAGTGTGCATCCGCTGCGGCTTCCCACTCGCAGCCCGAATGGAATTCGCCCGCGGCCGTTCACGTTCATCAGGCTGCCCAAGGTCATCAGGCGAGCGCTGTGAGACAGGGAAGGGCAAAGCGCTGGGCTTGGGCATCGTCATATTCGGAACAGGAACCGGCGTCTCTCCCTTCCTACTCTTCTTCTTCTTGCCAGAAGACTTGCTTGACGATATCGGTGGTGGTAGTGGTGGGGGCTCAAAATGCCGAAGAAGTGAGCTAGGTCCCGGATCAGAGACTGGCGTAGGCGAGGCCGAAGAGGCTCTGGGGAGGGGACTAGGCTGGGACAGTGGGGATGAAACGGAAGGGTCAACCCAATCATCCTCGATATCATCGTCGAAGGCGCCTTCCTCCTTCACGTAGTCGTTGTCAGCAAGGTCCTTGGTCCCATCTACCCACTCTGGTGGACGGTCAGGTATGTCGAACTTGGAATTAGGTCCTGGGGTAATCGGGTCTACGGGATCATCTTCGGTGTCGTTTTCTTCACTCTTCCCTCGTTTACCGTGGTTGGCACTCGCGCTTGACGTCGAAGGCGTCTCGGATCGCGTATCAAAGAACTGCTCTTCCTCGCCTTCTTCACCCTCGCCCTCCGAATCGATGTCAATATCATCCGGCTCCGATATAGACTCGAAACCCATCTCAGAATCCGAGGGCCAGGTCGGAGGTTCGTCCTGGATGGAGAAGATAGGCTTGTAATCCTTTACGAGCTAGAATGGGGGCTCTAGTGAGTACACCCAATGGGACGCATGTATGGAAGAACACGCACCTCGCCCACTCTTCTCCGGAAATCAATCCAGTCAGCCTCGTCCTTACACAAGAACCCAAGTAACATGCTAGGATCCAACCCGCTCATAGGCATCTTTCTCACACGGTCACAATGGAAAGTATTCAGCTCGGTTTCGGTGTAGGCTGTGACGTAGTGCTGCTGAAGGGGGTCCAACATTTCTCCCAAGCCGCCAAAAATTCCAAGTTCACTGGTATCCATCTCTGCACTAGCATCCGGTGATGCCAGCTGGCTGGTTGAAGCAGGCCGTGCAGCACGAGGGGTCCGTGAGGTAGCTAGCGAAGATGTCAATGGGGGAGACGAAGAGTTCGAGCGTGCGCTGGGATACCCAGATGAAGAGGAATGGGAAAGTGAGGAAGACGATGTCGAAGAGTATTGCTTCTGCAGGGGAGACGGGGACAAAGGAGCATGATAAGAGAATGTCGAAGAGCCGGTGCGGACGGAAGATGGGGAAGTTGGTGTGCGGGAATGAGTGCCACTAGGTTGTCTTGACTTCCGGTCGGCTGGCTGGTCACGATCAGAGTCGTGCTCAGCTTCGTAGTCAGCTTGTTCATTGTACGGCGAAAATGGTCGAAGGGGCACGGCCGGTCGGGCGTGATGAGGGTCAAGGTAGAAGAGGGAGTCGGCTTGCGTGCCAACGAAGTAGTAAGAAGAACTGGGTCGACCACCCGCGATACCGACTGATTGAGGCCAAGTGTAGAGGAACTAAGATGAACGTGACAGCGTTATTAGCTTATGAAAGGCAAAACATGATAAGCCGCATTTACCTTAATGGAGTCGTAGTATATGGGGTTGACACCGTCCAAACCAAGTCGTATGCCAACAAGAACCAAAACAGCACGGTCTCCCCAATGAGACCGAGCATGACGGTTTGGTAAAGCGCCCAAGTTTGATGCAGCATAGACATCAGACTGGAAGATTACTCCATCGACGCCAACAGAGACGCTTAGAGCAGCAGCGGGGAATGCAGAGACAAGGGTTCTAATAGATTCCATGAGACATGTGAAACGAAGCAGGGAATGAAACACACTTTATAGCGCCTGCAGCAGTGCTCGGTCCAAACCATTGTCCGACATCCTTTCCTAGGTCCTTGCCAGCAAGCGCCATTCGGTGCACGCTGAAGGGGGCGTCGAGCACAGGTGTATCAAAGAACCAGGTTAAAATCTGAACATAGGTAGCGTAATCAGCGGTGGGGACAGGATGAGGAGGTCTGCGCCAATCTTGAACGCAAGGGTTAGTGAAGGCGCAAGATAAGACATGGATGGATGGCGTACCTCGTCCAAGGCTCATATGCAATAGGGCATTTGCCAAGAGTGACTGCCCAGTTCGCAACATACATCCCCAGCCTGAATCCGAAGTCCAGCCTTTCTCCCCCCGCCCCACCCACGCCCACATTTTAGACGGGGGACTGCTGGGCTGCACGTTGTCCGGGTTGGGGTCATCTGTAAGATCACATAGTCGGACATCTCTGATGGGAGTGAATTGGGAGCGATACGTAAGCCATATTCTAGAGGTGAAATCGGCGTAGAACACAGGCGGCCAGTGGGTTCCTGGGTGCTTCGCCCCTATACTGCTCTGCGAGTGGCTAAGCTCAATGGCTTGGATTGAAGATGTGGAAGAACGAAGAGAGGGCGACGACCCGCGTCTGAGATCGGAGGAACTACGAGGAGGTGCAGAGGAAGTGGAAGACGCCAACGTGTTCGTCAGTGGTGGAGGGGGCTCATAACCAGGGTGCTGTACCCCAAGCAGCCAAATTGGATCTGGACACTCGTCCGGGGTCGCGTCGCTGTCAAAGATATGTCGCATCGCTTTGTTGAGGTGACCCTTGCCATACTTGGCCGCAGTGAGCAGCGCTGATCCTTTGGTCTTGGGCGATGCGCTCATGCTCTGAGACTGCGAAATGAGAGCTGGCAGCGAGAGATCCGTCGACGATGTGCTGAACGTATGAGAAAACCAGCCAGAAAGTCTCGTTGGGAGGTCGCCCATACGAGTGCTCGAGGACGATGTGGAGGCGTAGAGGGACATGCTAGGATGAATATCGGATGCGGTGCTGAGGGGGCGCTCAGACCGAGTGCGGGGTCGGGGAACGCTGATGGGCTCGACAATCACTGGCGTCTCGTCGCCCACATCCTGCGTAGGCGTTGCGTGCTCGTCCCCTTTCTCCTCCTCCCGCAGTCTGGCCTCGTCGTCCTTGCCCCTGGTCTTGTCCTTCGCACCCAGAAACTTAGACTTGTTGCGCTTCGATGAAGACGAGTCGGGCGTTGATATCGAGCTCCCACTCGCGATGCTGCTCCCACTGGGACTGCCACCAATACCAGGATCCGTCACAGACTTGGATCTATCCCTATTCACTTGCTTTTGGAGGAATTTGGGGAGTTTCGAGGCATTATGGGAAGAACCGGGAGTCGACGGCGTAGGAGACTGGCGCGACTGCTTGCTAGACATTTGGTGCCTTATCTACGACAAGAAATCAAGGCGCAATCTTGCTCGTCGTCCTCGTTGTCGACGTCCTGGAAACTGGAGATGGTGGTGACGCTCAAGAGGTTGCTTATTTGGCTGTTTCGGCGCTTTTCGTCATCAGCCACACACTCAGCCCCGCAGCTCAGTGAGCACGCCGCTTTCGGTGCCGTCTCAGTTCTCGGGCTTGCTTTGCTGGCGATATAGATGAACGGTAGCTTATATGAAGAACTGAGAAGCAAGCTAGGTTCTGTAAGTTCCCCTCAGCTTCTGGGTCACCGAAGTTCGAATCTCAGGTTAACTATCGCGACCTGCAGACCTAGCTGTGGCTATCCTTCGTTTGTTATGGAAAGTTATTCGGAATGAAAACCACGCCGGGTCATTTAGACATACATGGCATCCAAATTCGCCTCATGTTGGCCTTGGTACCTGAATGGATTCATTCATGGAACTGGCGTTAAGGCTGAATCAACTTCTCGGATTCGTCACAGATATACCAGGATCTTGCGCGACTTCTGTTGAGATCAACCCACCCAGCGCCACGTATGACTCCAGGGAAATGCATTGATTTGGAGCGAACATGATTCAGACTGCAGTTATATTGAGGTTTTGTGCCACGACGAACATGGAATGCAGATGCCCTCTAGCGCCGCAGCCAGGAAGCCAGCTGGGCATTCTGCCCGTCACCGCCATTACTGGTAAGTGATTTGATTGGAATTCGCTTACAATTCACAAATTGATTCAGTTCATTTATTATCCCAGATTCACTGACTGTACGGTCACAGCCATAGCGAGCGTGGCTCCAACGCCATCTCTTAGAGCATCTAGGTATCGCCTACTATGGCGACTGATCGTACGCCCCACCTACTTTCAAACTGCCGCTCTGCGGCGCTCGAGAACGCATACCTCCGAGACCATGCTTGATAAGAACATTGAGAAGGTATCGTAGTACCCAATCTTCCAGAAATCCTCCCAGGCTCTGATTCCTACGTGATGTCGCTTCGTCACATCTCGTATTTCATCACATCATCACTCTGCGTGGTTCCCAGCCATTCGTTCACCATCGGTCCATCATGATGAAAGTTCACCAGATGCTGAGGCCTGAGGAGTTATTGAGCCCATCATCTCCGTCACCGTGTTTGCCAATCAGATTGCTCAACTGCAACGTCTAATATAAACTGGAAGCGCAGACATGCCCATCATTGACATTTGACGTCTGACGCTCTTTCCCGCCGACTTTTCCTGATTGTGTCGTTTAAATTTTTCGCTGGTGATTTATATGGCGCAGGTATCGCTGCACCTTACGCTTGGAGTGCTGGAAATCGGGTATATGGTGTCTGGGTTTCTATTCGGAGCGTTGACCGTGCAATCCATCGTGTATCATAGAAAATTTCAACACCAGGATCCTTGGTTGACGCGGTGCTTGGTGCGTGCAACCTCATATTCTCTGAACGCCTGTGTACCAAAATAATTGACCTCCTTCTTAACTTAGGTTGGCACCATCTGGTGCGTCCTTCACAATCCGGTGATTCTAGGTCTATTCTCAACACATACATCACAGGTTCCTCGAGCTCGGCCAGCTACTCACCCATTTTCATGGCGTTTACTACTTCGCTATCAGAAATCACGGCAATCTATTAGCAGCAGCGCTAACACCTCCACGGTCCGTTGGTGTATCCTTCCTTCTCAGCTGCTGCGTCGGACCTCTAGTCGAGGTACGTGAATCACCCCTGTTTGCTCCTCCTCTTCACCTCGTATGCTTACTCCTACCCCCAAGTCATTCTACGTCTCCCGCCTCTTCCGCCTCTCCAAGCGACTACTCCCAGCACTCATCGGCTGGGCGCTAGCCATCACTCGCCTAGCAGGATGGCTCTACGTCTCCGTCCACGCTCTGCAAATGCACTCTTTAGCCCAGTTCACCAGCGACTTTGCGTGGCAGCTAGAAACTCTTTTCAGCGCCAGCGCCTTTGTTGACCTCGCCATCGCGCTGGCGAATTGTTACTATTTGGCGCAGAGTCGGAGGAGGGCTAGGCAAGGAAGGTGTGTGAATTTATCTGATTCAATGCAATGGCGACGGTGGGAGATGATCGTCCGTTGCGATGCCTTGTAGGTTGATCACCGTGATAGATGGTATCATGGCATGGACTCTGCGTAAGCAATATGTATTTGTCTCCTACATATACGCGCTCAATCACCTCAGAGACCGGACTTATAACTAGGTGTCTATCTCCACTCTATTCTACCTATAGTCTTATCGAGCTAATCGCCTGTTGTTATATCAGCATCTCATTTATCGTCACCCTCCTTTGCGTACATCAATTTTTCAAACCACGTCATATAAAATCCTTAGCAACCCCTTCAGTTCGTGTTTTCTAGACCATATCGTAAGTATGCCTTTCAAAGATATGACGGCGATCGAATAGTCCTTGATAGATCCTTGACAGTCATTTGGGTCGCGGTATCCAGCGCCCTCACCAAAGGTGACTCCCACTCTGGACTGGACAAGCATGATGGTCTCAAAGACGTACTTTCATCCGGTGTCAACAAAAAACAGTATTTTCTAATTGTTTGTTAGCAAGGTACGTTCCTTCCATCCTCTCACCAAGGCGGACGACAACTACTTCCCTTTGGACCTTGGAGTAGTTTGAACGCACGGGTGGTCCGGGAGCCCGAAAGCCCCAACAGCCCACTACCACAACAGCAACAGCATGAACAAGAACAAGAAGCTCAGAATCAGACTATTCTCAGCTTCGTAGCAGGCAGCGTAAATCAACCACTTTCTCGGCGTTTTACGGGAGATTGACACGCCATTGCATACCAGCCCGACGTAAATAACTATGGGCAGCCGTCTCCGGCTGATATCCTAGTTCCACCCCCTCCTAGTCGCGCTGATAGTCATGTAAGTACACCATCCTTTCTTCCTTCTGTGGTATGCTGGACGTGTCAATATCTTTAGGCATCTAGACGTGATGTGTATTGGGCAATATAGACTGAGGCTGGCCTCATATATTTATGTCCTGTGTTCACTCAACCATCCACTACAACTTGATACCCTCCGCTTTGTTCATAATAACGTTGCCCATATACCTCGGTCATTGCCGTTCGCAGGCAGCTCTCCTTATGGGCGCGCTGATATGAAGTCCGGCAACGCCTATCGAACTTGGCAGAACGGAGGGAGGATGATATGAAATGCGGCACCGAATCATCATGTGGCTCCAACTTGAACGAAAAGTCAATCCGGAGATCAATAGCACGGAAGTAGATGAGGTGAGTACTCCTCTCAAAATCGCATGCAATGGTCGTCCTTGTAGCGAATGTTAATGGAAAATGTGCAGAACAGAATCACCTGTGTTATTTGCCAGTGGGTTCAGAATTGGCAAGCGCCCGGCCGCGGCGCGCAGGACATGAATTTACGTTTCAGAGAGGGAGTTCTGAACGGAATCGGCTACGATTTCGATGTGTCAAAGTCATCCCAGAACGCGCAGCTGAATGTCCTCCAGGCTGCGTTCAACCCCATCTACAGCTGGAAGCTTGACGCTCAGGCAGTTGATAGCAGATCACCAAGTAGGGTTAAACCAGTGCTTCCTCTTCTCGCTCGCTTCGCTTGAGTCTTAACCAGGACACTAGTACGATTCACGCACGACCTGTCGCGGCTCGGATCCGGTCTTCCAGGGGAAAATCATATTTCGTTTCATTTCTATTCAATGCTAATAATCCCATGAGCTGCGAGTAAGTTCGGTGGCTCGTGCCTTAGCCCGCAATCATCTTCGACGGCCCATTCCGCAAAATTCCTGCTGTCATCCTTGCCGTACTATAGTGGCCCTACGCTTCAGCTTGCTTAAAAAGGTGCTCGCGCTAGCCATGCATTCACAGACAAACCCCTTCTTCGAAGAGTCTTATCGGTGAGTTAGCTATTTCAATGTATCACCCGAAGCGTATTCTCATCCAGCGCCACGCATACGACAGTCCGACCAAAAATGCTTAGCAAGTTACTCCTCGCGGCCGCCTTCCTCGGCGTTACACTAGCCCAATCCACCGCTAGCACCTTACCTCCGCCAGTCGCTTGCCTCAGAGCATGCTTCCCCGAAGGACACAAATGCGCCGAGGGTCAATTCCTCCTTTCACCTCCGGAAGGCGGTAGCTGCTACACTTGTTGCCTCCGCCCGACCCCGCCGCCTGAGATGTGCTTGAGGGCGTGCTTTGGTGCGGACCATGTGTGTGCTGATGGACAGTACTTGAAAGCACCGGCGCAGAAGGGTGGATGCTACGCATGCTGCGAGAAACGATAGCTCCGTTTTGAGCATGACCCCATGATGGACATGATAGCTGCTTGTTATGCGGGTTCGGTTTCGGGTATCGTTCATGTTAGAAAGTATAATAATTGCGGAGGGTTTGCGTACTTGAAGCCCAATGTTGTCTACATGATGTTTGAACGAGGATCAGCCCGGACCCATAAGCATTGCATCACTAGCGGCTCCACTTTGGAGGTAGAAGTTATACCCGAAATCGTGAGTGTAGAGTAGAGTACAAAGAAAGCTGTGAACGCCCCTCCGCTGAATCCTGGCTGATAAATCCTGCGATGAAATGGCAAAGAGTGGGCTCGGAGAAGGTGACAAGCAAGCTGAACGTGGTGGAACCTTTCAAGTTATGTATAGGACGCCACACGAGGCGGTCAGCGAAGCTGGCCGATTATGTTTATCACGATTCAGACTGACCAAACGGTAAGCAGCTGGCTCAACTCGAACAAGGCTGAATTGTGAGGTATATGAACCGACATGGACAGCTTCGTCAAGGCCTTCTGCATACATTATCACAAGAGCCAGCGACGTACGTGATGTCTGCGAAGAGAGGGTCCAGTAAACAGCGAAGGGACAAGGGGTAGATAGGGGAGAAGTTAGATCTCCACAACAGCAAGAGGATGCGGAGTCAGACCGGTCAAGCTCAAACTTCAAATAGAAAACTACAGCTGATCGCGAACGACCGCCATATTTCTCCATCTGAAGACCCCCAAACCGGAAGCAGACGAGGTGTGCTCCCTCCCAGAGTCGCATGCGATGCGTCGTCATCATAGCGAATGTCAAACGAAAATGTGCAGAATAGAATCACCTATGATATATATGGATCATAGTCACATCCGAGAACCTGCAGCTGAATATAGTGCAGGCTACTTACGGCTTGCAACCCTTCCCAACGGCCCTCTCGAAGTCGAAGCTCCCACAATTTATAGCAGATATTTGCAATTGGATAAAGACCAATGGCTGTTCGTTTCATTTGACCGGGACTCGTAAAGATTCACTCACGGCGGAGGTTCGGATCGGGTCTGCAGTGGAGCATCATGCATCATACTCCATATTGGGTTCAGTCCTAATAATCCTCTCAACAGAAGCGAACTACGAAGCAGGTGACCAGAAAGTGCGTTTCATAAATGCAGTAGTGGCGCACTTCTAGATGCCCTCACTTCGTGACAGTGCGCCGAGAATCACGAAATCATGCTCGATGGGCGGCCCAAGCCCCAAAATGCCTGCTCCGGTAGTACACCTCAGCTTGCATAAACGAGGGCTCGCTCAAGCCATGCACCCACAGACCGACTCTTAAGGGTCTTCCTGGTGAGTTTGTGCTTTCAATGCATCATCTGAGCGATATTCTCATCCAGTTTGCACAAAGCCAGAAGATAGGGGGAAGCAGGAGACACGAAGGGGCAGCCAGGAGATAGGCTGAAATCAGAAATTGCAGAACGTCGTCAAGCGTGCAACTAGATATTTTAGGTATGTGACGGAGTGAGAGCAACAATCATCCTATCACCGGAGACTAACTTCGAAGCAGTCAATCCGGGACTGCGTGAAATCCAATTGTGGTGCACTTCTTGACGTGCTGCCGTTGCAGTTTGGTAAGGGAAACGAAACGGTCAGCACGAGGAACTCACCGTGAGGCATTGTAGCACTCATACAGATCAAAACAGACTCCACGGTCAAAGCGAACTATCGACATGAGAGTGCCACTTATGTAACTGCGAATTGACCGATCACTTCTACTGCAGCATTCCATCGAAGTACGAAATCACCTTCGATGGCCGAAATCCCAAAATTCCTGCCGCTGTCCTTCCCGTGATGTGCTACCTCGGAATGCTTAAAAGCGTGCTCGCTCAAGCCACGCACTCACAGACCCTTTCTTCTGAAGAGTCTTCCTGGTGAGTTAGCCATTCCAGTCTATGGCCCGAGCCGTATTCTCAGCCATTGCCAGCCGTATCCGACAGCCTCGACCAGAACAATGCTTAGCAAGTTATTCTTCGTCGCCGCCCTCCTCGGTGGTGCACTAGCCCAAGAGTCCACCGCCAGCGCCAGCGCCAACGCCTTCCCTCCCCCAGTCGCCTGCCTCCAGGCGTGCTTCCCCAAAGGCCACAAATGCAGCAAAGGCCAAGTCCTCGTTCCACCTCCCAAAGGTGGCACCTGCTACACTTGTTGCCTCCACCCGACCCCGCCGCCGGAGGTTTGCTTTAGTGTTGCGGGAAAAACCTAGGGTTTTTCACCGGCACACTTTTTTACTGTTAATAACCGGTTAAGCGCCCGGTTACTTACCGGCCCGTGGAAAAGCAAAATTTTGGTAAGTAAGTTACCCATCACGTGACATAAATATAGGGGGAAGGTCTATGACAGGCCGCATTCTGTTCAGGTATTTTGTGCTAGTGCCACTGTTGCAAAAATAAGGGTGGGAGACTGAGGGATTTAGTTCATTAATTAATACTGCTCAAAGTGTCAGAATGAGTGAGAGATCAATTGAAACCACAAATGTCCGAAGCCGGAATCGAACTCGGAACCTCCCGGATCAAAATAAACACCCGCCGCGGGCATAACCACTACGCCATCATCCCACGCCCATCATTTCAACCCATTCCTATATAGCATGCTTCCCTGATTCATACTCGTTTGGGATGAGCGATAAAGTGCCGGACATCAGGTGCATATTTTCATGGTCGAAATGTTGTTGTTTTCGATTGCTAACCTCCATTTTAATCTGAATTTGATCCTGTTTGACTTAAGTGATGGCTGAAGTTGACTTTTTCCCTTTATCCAAGACTGAAACCGAAAGTAGTTTCCTAAAAAGGAAATTTTACCTCCTAAAAGTCACGTGACCTAATTTACCCCTGTAACTTACCGGTAAGTTACCGGGGTCGGAGCCCAGCCAGGTATGGCACCGGTTCCGAACCCCCCCGGAGGGTTTTTCCCGCAACACTAGTTTGCTTGAAGGCGTGCTTTTGATGCGTATCATGTGTGTGGAGATGGACAGTATTTGAAGCCACCGCCGCATAAGGGTGGGTGCTACACCTGCTGCAAGAAGCACGTAGCTCCACTCGCAGCAACGCCATCGTCCGCCGTCGTGGAGGACGGTACCAACTAGTTACTTAAGTGCAGTGTGAGTTTGGTTGGTTTCGGGTATGCTTAAGTCAGAAAATATCATAGTAGAGGAGGGTTTGCGTACTCGAAGTAGTCGATGTTCACGTGAAGTACAACAATGTATACATATTCGATTCTGTGATGGAAAGTTTGGTAGCACCGAAGACTTGCATGAAGAGAAGATAGGGGATACAAAGGGGCAGACTGCGTCGACGTTGACAGGTTGGAACGAATCCGGGAGACTCCGAGCAGGAGAAAGTGCTTCTTACCAACACCTGTCATAAATAAGCGGTTGAAAGGCGATCTCGACACACCGGAGCGACTACCAAGCTAAAGCTAAAGGACGACGGGGAACCGAAGAGGGCAGACAAGTTCGATCGCCTGCCTCTTGTTAGCTTAGCGCCCTCATCCTCATGTCATTTTGGTTCCGTAACTAGCTATAGCGGCCAGTGCATTAGTACGCGTAAAGATTCCTCGTCGCCCACGTATTTGCTGACTGCCAAGTTTCGGGTCGGGTCTTCCTTGGATTCAGAAAGTCATCCTACCTATTCGCTTCATTTCCAGTCCTAATAATTTTCATGAGCTCTGGGCGACGGCCCAAGCTCAAGCTTCAAAATTCCAGCCGTCACCCTTCCCGTACTACAATGACCCTACACCTCAGCTTGCTTAAAAGGGAGCTCGCTTGGGCTATGCACGCACAGACCGACCCCTTCTTCTGAAGAGTCTTCACGGTGAGTAGGCAATTTCAATACTGGCAGGCCATCTTCTCATCTATCACCACGTATGCGACAGTCCGACCGCAAAATGCTGAGCAAGTTATTCCTCGCGGCCGCCTTCCTCAGCGCTACACTTGCCCAAAATCCGAGCCCAATCAGTTGCCTCCCGGCATGCTTTCCCAAAGACCACAAATGCGGGGACTCACGCCAAATCCTCATGCCACCTCCCAGAATTGGCGGCTGCTATGCTTGTTGCGGCGACCTGTCCCCGCCGAAAGGGGATTGCTCGGGGTGCTTTGAGGCGAACTATGTGTGTGCTGAGGGAAAGTATTTGAAGCGACCGCTGTTTAGGGGTGGATGCTACACATGCTGCGCGAAAGAATCGGCTCCGGTTTGAGGGTTGCTGCCCGTTGTAGACGATGTTAGCTACTAGTTACTCAATCGTTGCCTTAATTGAAGTGTGGGTTTGGCCTCGGGTATGGTTTAAGTCAGAGAATATTATAATCATGGAGGGTTTGCGTACTCGAAGGAATCTGTTCATGTGAAGTCCGTCTTTGTCTACGTGTTCAATTCAATTCTGTGATGGAAACTTTTGGCAATAGCCAAGATTTGCACGAACTAAGCGCACTCGAAGCCAGACCATAGGGGTGAGCAGGAGAGACGAAGGGGTGGATAGGGGATACACGTTGAAATTGCAAAGGTCGTCAAGCGTGAACGAAAGATTCTACGTACGAACAGAGTTAGCGTAACAAAACTACAACTGAGCACGAACGAGTGCCAAATTCCTTGAGCCTGCATCCAATATCCGAATCCCATCTTCAAGCTCCAGCTCTCCAAGAAGTCCCAACACATCCGCAGCACACCCAAAGGATAGCGTAAATCCAGAACTATAAAGTGCAAGGTACTAAGATAAAAAAGTAGCAATAAACCCATGCTTAAGTGCTTACCCGCCTTGTCCGTACGAATGAACAATACGGCTAGTAGCTCCGTCTTGCTTCACCCGGTGCTCTCTCTCCACCCGTACGTTAGCTTCCCTAAACGGCCGAAGTCCTTGCACGAATGGGTCCGGATCCAGCTCAGCGTGCTCAAGTCCAGGTACAAACGCGTTACACCGCTCACGCATGCGCACGATTTCCGGGCTGTCGATCGTCAAGTCGAGGCTGTAAACATGAGGTCGGACGAGGCCTATTCAAGGAATGAGTATGGATACGCATGTAAAGCGGTATGGATATCTCACCTCCGAGAATCAGTGTCCTGTCATTCCGGGGTACAATGAACACGATATCCTCCGCATCGGCACCATACGTATCATCATGCGAGACACATAATGCCTCCTCGACCTTGGGGAACCTCGTACCGTCGTTGATAACCCTAATCAACGCTCCCCGCAGCGGGACGACAGTCTCGTCCGCCGCCGTCTCAGCCGCACTCAAACCCGTGCAATTGATGATCGCGGAAGCGCCATACTTGGCCAGCAACTTGTCTTCCTGATAGAGTAGATCGCCTGCAATCTTAGCAGTAACGAAGCGGGCGCCCTTCTTAGCGACGAGGTGACAGAGCCAGACCATATATTGGTCTGTATCGATCACCGGTGCGAGGTGGCGGTACGAATCGACGACACCTGCTTTCTGGTTCACAGCGAACTTGGTGATCAACTTTGGATCATGCTCGAATCCTAGGATCTACGAGGGTAGTCTTTGTTAGCTCATTCAAAACAAAAAACAAAGTACTCGACTCGACTCGACTTACCTCAGTCTGTGCCTCGATTTCATACATCTTCTCCAACTGCCCGGGCATATCATCCAACAACTGCTGGAAGAAGAAATTCGCAGCTCGCATGCGCACGCCGTGCTCTTCAGCAGGCAAGGTCTTCATGAGCTTGCTCAGAACGCGATAGGATGTCATACACCAGCGTTTTGACTTATCCAACGAGATGGCGTGGGTGTGCTTGCCACAAACCGCGGGCGGCCACTCCCAACTAAAGCATACACAATTAAAATGAGCGAGGGCTCGACGACAACGTGGTACGGAGGGGGGGGGGGGTGACTTACAGAGCACCAGCGATCTGGGAAGTAATACGGTCACTCAACGAGGCCCATTTCTCGCATATAACTGTCACGTCGTATCCAGCATCGAGTAATGCCCACGTTGTCTATTATGATAAAGGGTAAGGTAAGTTTCGGCCTAACACGACATCGTAGATGGTAGACGTACAGTGAGCCCAGTGACGCCGCCGCCGATAACGAGTACACGTTTGGCAAGGGGGAACTTGGTGGCGTAGTTGAGTCCCTGCTTGAGGACCAACTCGTCGCCGACGCGGGTGAGGTAAAGCTCAGAGGACTCGGAGGAGCTTTGAACAGACATGATGATGGGGAGGCTGGAACGCTGCCAATCGCAGGTAAGAGACCGACGAATGTACTCGTAAACGAGGAGCAGACTTACCGAAGTTGACTGGAGCTAAGACCGAGCGGCTGACCACTTGCCAATGCAGTGTTGTGCCAAGTCAGGTCAAGGTTGGGAAAGGTCAGACGGTCACTGACTTGACCTGACCTTTCGTGACTTTATGACCTTGACTGGTCAACCTCTGACCGTGACCGCCCAACACTGGTCGGCGCATCCATCAAGAAAAAGAGGGCGCTGGCGCCGGAAGGCGGGTTCGGGCGGCAGACGATCGCTCCTCCGCTCCTCCTCCCGGCAGTCTTCACAAGGGCGAATCAGCAGCTCGGTAACGCCTGCATTGCACGACTAGGTGTGGGTATAGAATCGAAAAGCGGATTGAACATATGAGGCGGATGGGTCAGCATCCAGGTGGAGGATCGCGAAGGCACTTTCAATTCTGGTCTGAAGGGTAGTCGAAACCATGTCATTGCAAAGTATAGAACTGAGACCGCCATTGCCAGGTAAAAGTTACAGTACTCGTCGTCAGCCGTGCGCGTGAACTCTTTCACTGTCCGGGGAGACAGAGTGGTGGTTGTATTCCGAGAAGTTCGGCACCGGATTGAGCCGAGGCAAAATCAATAGGAGATAAAGATAGGGGCCCCTGAAGGAAAGTCGACAAGATTCATTGCGCAAGGCCCACACATTTTTACATTTGAGTTACTTGGGCACGGGTAAGAAAATAAAATGTCCGAACTGAGCGAGACCACGAACACTGAGCATCTCTAACTTCCTCCTCCACCACCATCAGCCCCACCACCGCCGTCACCGCCATCACCACCACCGCCATCATCTCCTCCATCACGATCCTTGTCATCCTCTCCCTCAGCATCCCGACTAGCAAGCACCCGGACATACATGAACGTCAGCACGATGTAATCCACCATGTGCTCTCCAGCAGGGAACACTTCCAGACACGCGGGCTTGTTTCTCGAGAAGAAGCGAAAACGCGAGGGGTGGAATGTCGCTACTGGGGTTTTGGATGAGTCGTTTGATGTTAGCTGTTGATAGAAGATGCTCAGGCTAGGATTATGGACGGACAGACGGATGGATGGACTGAGCGTACGCACTTTTGGAGCGGCGCTGACTTTCCAGCGGTATTCACGACCATCAGGTCCCGTAAACACTCGGGCACTGAGTATCGAGCATTGAACATTGAACACCGAATTCCAATTCCAAGCGTCAGAAGCGAACATACACATACCTCGAATACCATCTACGCTTTCTCAAAAACCGATCCATATCCATATTCGAATTGATATGACCCACAGCAAACTTCAACTTGTTCGAGGAAAACGAGTGCCACTCTATTACGCCTGCTACCAATGCCCCTCCTCCTCCTCCATGAGTACCATTCGTACGGGTTATCGTGGTGGAGCGCGGGCCGAAGAGTTTTCTTGAGGTAGAGACGCCATACGTGTGCCCCTTGGAGGAGAGAGAATAATTTAAAAGGTCGTTGGATTTAGACAGGACGAGCTGCATATGTAGATATCGTCCTGGAGAATGGGCGATTCTAGGGGATTCGAGTTGAAGCTTGAAGCTTGAAGCGTGGAGCCTGAACGTAAGCTGAAGTCACATCATATAAATATGAGTGAGACCACTACTCAGATCCTGGCTGCGGAATGTGACGTACGACGCTCCACCTCCGATGCCCATGATGGGGTTTGAAGAGGACGTGACTGCGTCTGCGCCCTGCCTGTTGATGCCGCGAGATTGGCTGCTTCGCGCAGCTGCTCCGTTGCTACTTAGCTAATGACATGTTGGTGAGGTGTATCGCGCCGTGGTTGTCGGGCACATGCCACATGCTAGTTCAAGAGTAATTAAACGAGCATGTACTCGAGTAATAAGCGCCGCGACTAGCGCTATGATAGCCCAACGAGTTTGACATGGAGCGTCACGACCTCTGGTATGATATCAAAAACAACATTTATGGAGAACGACGGCAAGAGGATCACAGTGACAGCGATTGTGGAAATGGGCATGATGTATGAAGGCGGAGAATTTGCGCCACGGAAGGAAAAACACCCTAGCTATATATGTAAACCAAAACTCCAGAAATGCAAGTGTTAGATCATAACACCAGACAAGCAAAGTATGTGCAGCGATACTACTGACTACTGACTGCCAGCCTGATCGCCCGAGCGCGAGTAGACGTTCCAAGGGTCACGGTTGTATAGATTGTGCATACTGTAATGACTCACAGATTAGCATACCACGCACATAACGTAAAAGACGCAAGAATAAACATACGAGAGGTCTTCACCTTCGCTGTCCTCCGAGTCGTTGCACTGGTAGCCTTCACCGGCATCATCATCCTCAAAGCCTACTTCGTCCGAGGAGTAATCATCGCTGGGACGCTCCGAGGGCTGGTAGGATTCATCATCATCAGATTCGTCATCCTCGTCCATTTCCTCATTCATTCCAGTCTCCTCCTCTTTCTCGAATCGAGGGAAGATCACGACAAGATGAGTGAGCTCCGCCAATTGCGCAGGTGTCGTCCTCTTCATCACACAGTTCAACAGGCGCAACTCTTCAATGGGTTCAAGACCCGAGTAGTCTTTCCGCCGCTGGATGAAGGTGATTAGGGCGAGGAGGAGCAGGCTACCAGCCTGAGGCTGTGCCTCATACCACTCGATTGGGGATTGATTGAACGTCAGCCGTCGCAGATGCGGTAAACGACCATGGGTACCACAGGCTGTCAAGAGGCTGACCAAAGAGTCGTATGTTTCCGCGCGCACTTCAAGCTCGTCGACATTGTCGAAGGGCAAGAGGAACCGTGACCAGTCAAAGAGGTCGATTTGAGCGTGTATAACAAGCTTGTGGATGATTGACGCGGGCAACGAGCCAAGCAGTGTGTAAAGAACCCCAGAGGCGTCGTCGTCGTCGTGAGAGTAGCAGAACAGGTAAAGGCCATCTAGTCCGATACTGAATGTCGAGTGGTGTGGGATATGGATGAACAACTCCTTCGCTGTACGAGGTTGTGAGCAAGCATGCAGGATACCTGCCATCCCGAGGTCTGATGCGGGAAGGTACACGTAGGAAAGGTCAACACCGGTCGTAGGAGGATGGCTCAAAGCAGTCAGGATGTAAAAGCCATCAAAGTCGAATGCATCGATGGCAAGGTGAACCAGCTTGGGAAACTCCACCAGCGGGATGATGCTGGATGCCTCGCCTGCACTAGATGAGGGAGATGCGAAGGTTCGATGCAGGATCAGTTCCTCAAGGTTGGGGGCGCAGCCCGAAAGAGCTGATAGGATTCGAGGGATTGATATGGGAGAGTCGGAGGCTATGGGCGAGCTCAAGTCGAAGCTGATGAGCTGGGCAGGAAGCTGTGGAAGAGAATCTGGAGATAGATTGATATTATGGAGGGTGAGGTGAGTCAATGAGGGCATTGATCTGCTGAGAAATGATGGGTGGAGTGTCATTGCATCCCGACTCGCATCGCATTCGATGTGCAAGTCCCGCAGAGTTGAAGCGGGCTCGGTGGAATTATTGACTGCGAGGTACTCCAGCGGTTCAGATGATGAAAGGTTGCCTATGAACATGCTGTGAATTCGCGAGATGTGCTGCATGACGCATTGAAACAGTGGCTGGGACGAGTGCTTGGAGTCGTCGAAGTATATTCGCAGCGGGGCTTGCTGGGAACGTCTGATGACTTCGTCCGGTCCTGGTGTAGTGGACGCCTCAACAGAACTCCAAAGAAGCGGTGAGCTGAGTGCAATTTCTCGCCAACTCCGGCATACGAAGGAGGGATGGATCCAATCGTCAGCGTCGTCTGAGTTAGGGTTCCAGCCGTCGGGATAATACCATTCCCATGCCTTGTCTCTCACCAAGCAAAAGATGTACGAGAGGATTTCAGCGGGCAAACGAGAAACTGCGCTGTACGAGTTTCTCCGCGCTTTCAATGCGAGGATTTCCTCTTCTCGGGCGGCGATTTGAATGTCGATTTGGCGCTGGGCCTCCGATGTAGCAGGAGCCCTAGAATGATGGTAAAACATCGCATCAGCACCGAGTCTGAAAGGTGGAGAGTCAGTCAAACGGGCATGTCGGACTCAACAAAGCCACACCGATAAATAACGTGATCGACTTACTTACTCCTGAGTAAACAGGGGCATGTGGGTTTGCGTCAGTCCAACTAAAAATCATCCAAGAACTATCAATAGCGGTACGTGGCACTGGGCACTCAGGATGGATTAGTATCGCCACGCTCAAGATATCTCAGTTTACAGGACATGCATGCATGGAAGGTACGAGAACTTGAGGAGAGAGGGGGGGGATGGAAGCTAAGAGCAGGGTGGTGGCGGCCTCTGGAAGGAAACGACCTATCCATACCAATCGAACTCAGTGGACTCGGATATGTTAAACCGCGCCTGATGAGCCGTGAAATTGCTCCAAGGCGGTTGGTTGGTCACGGTTCCACCTCTCGGATGGACTTTAGCATAAACGAGTTGAATTCGAACGGAGAGCGAGGGAGTTGATAGAGCAACATATCCGTATATATCTGGGGATGCCCGACAGTGAGAGGTATTTAGTTTTCCAAGCATAGCGAAAGGCTAATTAATATATGTACTGTGAGTGCGGCATGGAATATCAAGGACCTAAGCACCTAGCCTGAGCGTAGCGTAATGTTCGATGCAAGCGAGTTGTCTGGATCCCCGGCCCATGATATTGCTCGCTCCCTCGCTCGCTCGCTTCGCCGTAAATAATAAAATACCTGTAATTTGCTGGATCCGAATCACGCCCTCACCAGACCAACTCTCTAGAGTCCATGTCGAGCAGATGGAAGTGACTGTCAGATAGATACCAGTGTAGGGTGGCGCTCGTAGGGAGTACGTAGAATAATTAGGTTGAAATGCATGGAGGGACCGAACCATCAGGGCGATGACCGTGACTCTCATGATAATAATGCCTTTGATGGCTTGAGGATTTGACAAGCATTCGGCACCGTTGAGGTCACTGACCTGGGACCATTTCTAACCTCTCCCTTGAGGAGGCTAATTATGGCATCGCTCCGGAAGGAAACACGGGTCTCCTTTTTTACGGTAAGTAGTAAGTAGGTTTGCGCCCCCTGTTCACCCCTGAAACAGACTCAGAGCATCCAGATCATGTGATCGCGTTCGGCTGCATCGCTCTTTGTCTGGTCCACTCAACTTCGAACTTGACATCGTCATTGTTGTCACGCATCCCATAAAACCCAGTGTGGCCGTGACGCAGCTGCGATTCAATGTCGACGAACCAATGGCAAATGCCCCCACCCATGTCGTCTCAGCCCACCATCGGCTGGCACAAGCAGTCAAAACTCTCCCTCCCTTCGTTAGGCGCGTTTGACAAGGAGAAGGACAAGGCCAAGGTCGTTTCTGCAAGTGGGAGTAACCCAACCGCGAATATCGGTATGGGAAGTTGGAGGGCCAATTTGATCACAAACTCGAACTCGAGCTCCAGCTGTGCGTTTTGTTTCCGCTTCTTGGATCTTATGACCTCCCTATTGAGATTCATTACTCGTAGCTGACTCACGAAGCACGCTTTTGAGAGATATACTACACTCTTCTCTCTCCGCTTCTTTCTCATCATCATCATCGTCATCGTCGTCGGGAACCCACCACAACCGACCTCGTCCACGCCGCTCAGAACCACCACCGCAACCACACCCGTCCTCCTCATCTCACCCGTTTCCTGCCCACCACCAAGCTATCTCGCGCTCACACCAGGCATCCGCTCCCCTCTCAACCACAACCACAACCACAAGCGGAACCACACCCTCAGCATCCTCGTCTTCACGCATGGCGCCCACCTCCACCTCCGAGTCCCAACTGACACCAAGACGAAAACTTCCGAGACCAAGTCCAAGGCAAAAGCCAACCTTCGATATGGCGTTCCCATCGCTCGTCAAGTCCGTTGCGCACAAGCTGAACGCGTCCGAAAAAACGCGTTTCTCATCATCCTCCTCTTCCTCCTCCTCCTCCTCCCCCTTTTCCTCCGTCACCCCTTCATCGTCGTCATCGTCATCGTTGTCGCGTCAGTCCTTGGGCTGGGGACACCCACCACCACCACCTCCCCCACCAGCACGACCGCCGAGTCGGACTGAGACACCTTCGTGTCCATCGAGAACACAACCCCGACCACGGCCGCCACTTCGTCGTGCTCCTAGTATGAACTCGATGGACGTGGACGTGGATCATGTGGATGTAGATGTAGATGGCACAGTGGATGTGGATGTGCGGGGACTCGGGGGCGGATCTGGCGGTGGGGATGGGGATGGGGATGGGTGGGATACGGAGGATGAATTAGGTGAAGGAGGAGGGGGAGGAGGAGAAGGGGATGCAGGTGTTGTTACGTCACGAAGACCGGGATTGCGGCAAGGGGGGAGTATGCCTGTGTGCACGACCTCGGCCGCGATAAACACCAGCACCAGCACCAGCACCGGCAGCTCTTCGTCTACGCCCTCGTCTTCTCAATCATCCACATCCACATCCACATCCATGTCAACTTCAACGTCAACGTCTTCCCATTCATCATCTATGACCTCGACATCGACAACATCGAGTGGGTCTATTATTGACGACACAAAGACACAGACCGAGGTAAAGACACATCCAAAGACAAAGACACAGATGAAGACGAAGACGAAGACGAAGAGCGGAAACGGGACTGGGAGTGGGGTATCCTCGAGCTTTACGCGCTCGACGTCCATGCCTAATGCTTCTTCGTTCTTCACCTCCTCCTCCTCCTCCTCCTCCTCCTCCTCCGCCGCCGCCGCCGCCGCCGCTACGTCTACGTCTATGGACGTTGACGTCGGTGATGACGATAACACGAATATTCATATTAATATGGGCATGGATGTGGATGTCGATGGGGATGCGGACATCATGATGGGCATGGGCATGGGCATGGGGAGTACCCGCCCACGACCTCCTTCATCCTCCTCTCCGTCCTCTCCGTCATCCTCTCCCGGGCCGTCATCTTCATCTATCAATCATGACGACGTTAAATTTAACAGTGATAGCGTCTCTCCCATCCCGTCGTGGACGTTGTCGTCCTTGGAGTGGCCGGCTACACAAGTGCAGATGCAATCGCAATCGCAATCGCAATCGCAAACACAAACGAAAACACAAACGCAAACACAAACACAGTTTTCCTTTCCTCGTTCTCAATCTCAGATGCCCATGTCCATGTCCATGTCCTTCCGCCCACCTCTCACGTCCACCCCAGCTCCTCCTGGTGATTCAGCGACAACGACAACGACAACGGCGAAGACGAAGACGATGAACACGAAGACGATGAACACGAAGACGATGAACACGACGACGGCGACTAGGTCTCCGAGTCTTGGGTATATTCCACCCCGAGCCGCGGTTACACCAGCAATAACAACACCGACACCAGCGACGGCATCGTCGTCGTCATCACCACCACCACCACCACCACCACCACCACCACCACCACCACCCGCACGAGCAGCACGAGCAGCACGTGCACCACCTCGGCTGGGGATGCGCGGTCCTCCTTCCTATTCCTATTCCTCCTACGCTTCCACTTCCACTTCCACTTCCGCTTTTTCTTCATCCTCCTCCTTGTCGTCGTCTTCGTCTTCGTCTTTGTCACGCTCACGTTCTGCGAATCAGTGTACGGGTACGGTGCCCGAAAAAGAAAAAGAGAAGGGCAACCAGAGGGAAAGGGAGAGGGAGAGGGAGAGGGAGAGAGGGTTTAAGGTGCCGTTGTTGCCTGTGAGAGTTGTACAACGGCAGCAAGAGCAACAGCAACAGGAGCAACAGGCGCAACAACAACAACAACAACAGCAGCAGCAGCAACAGCAACAGCGGCAACGAGAGCGGCAACGAGAGCAAGAACGAGAACGAGAGCGGGAGCGGGAGCTAGAACGAGAGAAGCGGTTAGAGGTGGTGGGGGCGGGAGTGGCGGTCGCGGATGATGTGAATATCCAGACTGGGACTGGGACTGGGACTGGGACTGGGGCTGGGACTGGGACCTGGAAGCTGAAGCTGAAGAGCGAAGAGAGTGGGAAAGGTGCCGGTGAAGCTCAAGCTCAAGCTGAAGGTCAAAGAGCGGATGGAAGAGAGGACGGGGATGGAGGTGAAGGAGATGGTGGAGATGGGGATGGGGATGGGGATGAAGAGGGAGACGAAAACGCGGTTGCTGATTCGTCGTTTGGTGATATCCCGTTTGAGTGGACGGATGATGAGCTTGAGATGGTTATGCAGGGGTGTTGACAATGATTGACCCGCTGGGAGGGGATGGGTTTTATTTTCATTACATACACTGACAGTAGGGTTTTATTGGTGGCCATGTGTGCTAGTACTTTTTTTTTATACGTATGTACATGTACGTACGCGTCGTGTGTATTGCATGTCTGTATATATATATATATATATCATTGAAGAGGGTTTTCTCCTAGGTATATATGTATGTATGTGAAGACAACGTTCGCCTAGGTCTTGAGCGTATGCGTATGCGTATGGTGACCAGACGCTCTCGCAGCGTCCCGCCCAATCCTCCGAGTCTCACCATCGCCATCACCATCACCATCGAGATTAGGATCCACCTCTTCCCACTCCTCCTCAATAATATTAACCTGCTTCTCAATTTCTTTCTCTTCTCCTTTCTCAAACTCTCCTTCCCCTTCCCGTCCTTCCCCTCCTCCTCCTCCACCATTATTATCAGCACCATTTCTGCGATTGCGATTGCGAATTCGAACGACGAGTTTAATCCGCAGGTGAATCAATCCCGACGCGATACCGAAGGCGACGCATTCGGCGAGTGCGATGCCGATGATGTAGGCTGCGAGGATGCCGGGGCTGTGGCGTGAGGGGTCGAGGAAGGCGTAGACTGTAGTGAGATGAGGATGAGGATGGGGGTGAGTATAGAATGAGGGACGGAGGAAGGAGCGAAAGGGGGAGGGAGGAGGAAAGCAAGTGGAGGGATGTGAAAGGACAAGGACAAAGGAGAGAAGGGAACGCACCATAAACACCTTGGGCCGCATGTGCGATGTACGCAACGCCCAGGTAGCATCCTAGGAGGATGATGCAGATGGGGAGGTGGAGCGGGGGGAGGGGGGGTGCGTTTGTGAGGATGAGGAGCTCGGAGAGGGAGAGGAGTGTGTTGAGGATGTGTTGGGTGATTGAGGAGAAGGCTGTGTGCGTTGATTATGGAGGGGATGTTAGAAAGGAAAGGGAGAGGGAGGGGAGGAAGGGAGGGGAGACGTACACGAGAAGGGGGTTGCGAAGGTTGATGAAGATGCGAGGAGGGCCCAGTATACAGCCGTCACAACAAGTGCTATTATAACGCGATTCATTGTCAATGTTATGTACGAACAATATGATATGATGCATATGGGATGGACACTTACGAAATGTCGCGATGGTGGAGAACAGGACGATATGGGCGAGTTGTACCCACTTTCCCCACCGTCTCACCAAATACACGTCGTTCTTCCCTCTCCCCTCCCCACCACCACCACCACCACCACCACCACCGCCGTAATAATACACCACCACATACACCGCCTGCACAACCTCCCACACCGTCAACCCAATAAACGACAAACTCGTAAAATACGCGTAATACAAAAAGTGACTTTCCCCGTTCCCGGCTTTGATTTTCTCGCCGTTGACGTTGTTAGTGGAGGTCACCGCCTGGTACGACACGACTGTGATGCAGACCGCGAGTGTGAAGAGGGCGAGGAGGATGCGGAGGGGTGACAAGATGCGGGGAGGGAGGAGGGAGGGGTAGGGGGAGGTGAGGAAGGCGAGGGAGGGGTCGAAGGGGGTTGATACGCCCAGCTTGGAGAAGAGGCTGCTGGACATTGTTGGTGTGGACGATGGAAGAGATTAGAGATTAGAGAGAGGGGGGTATGGACATGGATAGTATTGTGGAATTCGAAAGAGAGGAAGGAAGGGTGATCGAAATAAAACCGCGTGGTGATGCATTTCAATATGAATCAACCTACATACTCCGGACTCGAGTCCCTGCATTCCGTTCACCATCGGAGACCATCACGTTTGACGCGTGACGGGAGTCAGCGACGTTGAATTCAGCGCTTCACCGGTACCCGTCTGGATGGATCCCATCTGCTACTACGTTACATATTCATCTGATAGTCGCATCCAATATCCATCTGCAGCTGCTCGAGAGGGTGAGATCGATGACGTTGTGGCTTTCTGGAAATACCTTTAGCGTTGCACCTCGAGCTCGAAGATTCACGGGCTTCGGACCATTATTGATTCTGAAGGCGAGCGGCACAAGGCACAGCTTTTCAAGTTCATTCCTGGGCCTTGTGCATGTCGAGCTCTTGAATCGATATCCCTTGAACGATGCCCATGATGCATGATCAATCGATCACGGCGGGCGTTCAATACAGTCGACGTTATTATAAGGTATGCCGGTGTTGATCAGATCACTCCGAGCTCACCACGTATTCACGTATTCAAATAGTCACTAGTCACTAGTCAAGCTTCAAGCTTCACTGGCTTCACTGTCAGCTCCCGATGCCCCGCACATGCGGCATGCGGTGGTATTACAATATACCAACACAATCTTCCTCTGCATCGACGTACACACGAGCTTTACCAGGTCCAGGTAGCTCTTTTCTTTGCATCCGCGCCTAGCCGAAGGCAACCTACAGTACCGAGCTGCGATTCCAAAATGTCAGCCTTGTGAGGACTCCTGGCCGAGTCCGAGTCGGTGGCTGCTGCGCAGGCAGAGTGCCGCCTGCCGGCGCCGACGCACTCTTTTCTCTTGTTGATGCACCGACCGTCATCGATGGTTGTTTATCCCTTCTCCTATTCACTGGGTCGAGAGTCGAGACCTCGACGACTCTGAAGGGTTCTGCATTGTCGGTATCGATCGGATGTCTGGAGATTCTGGAGGCTGTACGTTGGGTCAGGCGTGCCAGTGTATATAAGAGGAGAACCGGTGATGTCTTGTGTCTCGAGGTGCGGCTTCACGGTTCGACGGATACTGGCAAGTCGTCAGTCAGTCAGTCCGAATCACTCGGTTTGCTGAAGTCACCTTCAGTGAGTCTGCTCCTTGGTTACGGTGGCATTCATTGGTCTCTTACATATGTATGTGCTCAGGCCGTTAGCAACGCTCTGGCACCCTTCGCATCACTGTCATGTCCGTTCAAACCTCCTCCGAATCCGATCTTGCCACCAGGTCCCTCCCTGTCAAACGTGTCCTCGTTATCGGCGGCGGCGTCACTGGACTCACTGTTCGTCCACCATCTACGAAGCAGTATTAGACTCGAACTTACCCTTCATCATAACTTTAGACAACATGGGCATTACTCGACGCCGGGTACGACGTGACAGCTATTCCCGAGAAATGGGCCTCGTTGAATGACCGTATTACTTCCCAGATCGCTGGTGCGCTGTAAGTCGCCTTCCCCCCACCATCCATCCATCGAACTCTGTCGTTGAACGTTGAGTCCTCGCTCATTATTTCTGCGTATACTCTAGTTGGGAATGGCCGGCCGGCCGCGGTTTGTGGCAAGCACACCAAACACCAACACCAAACGCTGGTGTATGACGTCCTATCGCGTTCTGAGCACACTCATGCAGACCTTGCTTGCTGAATTTAAAGCGCACGGCGTACGCATGCGAACTGCGAATTTCTTCTTCCAGGAATCGTTGGATGATATGCCCGGGCAAATGGAAAAGATGTACGAAATCGAGGCACAGACTGAGGTAAGTCGAGTCGAGTCGAGTCGAGTCGAGTAGTTTGTTTTTTGTTTTGAATGAGCTAACAAAGACCACCCTTGTAGATCCTGGGATTCGACCATGATCCACAGTTGATCACCAAGTTCGCTGTGAATCAGAAAGAGCTGGTGTCGTCGACTCGTACCGCCACCTCGCACCTGTGGTCGATACCACAGACCAATATATACACAGTCTGGCTCCGTCACCTCGTGGCTAAGAAGGGCGCCCGCTTCGTTACTGCTACGATTATGGGGGACCTACTCTCCCAGCAAGACAAGTTGCTGGCCAAGTACGGCGCTTCTGCGATCATCAACTGTACGGGTTTGAGTGCGTCCGAGACGGCGGCAGATGAGACTGTCGTCCCGCTGCGGGGAGCGTTGATTAGGGTTATCAACGACGGCACGAGGTTCCCCAAGGTCGAGGAAGCGCTGTGTGTCTCGCATGATGATACCGTATGCATGGTGCTTATGCAGAAGATATTGTCTTCATCGTGCCCCGAAATGACAAGACACTCATTCTCGGAGGTGAGATCCATACGGTTTTACATGGGTATCCATACTCATTCCTTGAACTGAATAGGCCTCGTCCAACCTCATGTTTACAGCCTTGACTTGACGATCGACAGCCCGGAGATCGTGCGCATGCGGGAGAGATGTAATGCGTTTGTACCTGGATTAGAAAACGCTGAGCTCGACCCGGACCCATTCGTGCAAGCGCCTCCAGCGTCTAACTGCCTAATTTGGTCGCACTTTCTTCCCCCCCCACGAAATTTCTCCCCCCCACGAAATTTCTCCCCCCCCCCCCGCCGCGTCCACCTCCCCCCCCCCTTTATTCTTAGTACCTACTATGCTATTTCACACAATGTCTTTATCTTATTGGGGGGGGCATATTTTTGGCGGGGGGGGGCGCATCATATTCAGACCGAGGTGTAAAAATAATACTTTTACACTTGGAATGCCATAGTTAATGTATGTATACCCCCTTGGTGACAAGGCCATTCACGTCCGCTAAAATGGCCCCCAATTCAGTCCTGTTCGAGTTAGGCAACCTGCTTACCGTCTGGTCAGCCTGAATCGCGATAAAAGTGGAGAATGTGTATCCTAATCGGCCAGCATCGCTGATTTCCTCGTGTGGCATCCTATACTTAAAGGTTCCATCAACTGTCGGCTTGCTCGTCAACTTCCTTCTCTCTCTGTCTCATGGTCCTAATGGTGCGCTTCCTACTTCTCGCTTTTGTTGACCAGCTGGAGTTCATTCTCTACATATAGTCTCAAATCAGCGCTACAACGTGCAACTGGTGTAAAGCGCAGGTTGATGCCAGCCAGACGGCCCAAGGCGAAACGTTCAAGCGCTGCTCGGGGTGCAAAGCTGTATGGTATTGCAGTCAGAAATGTCAGCAGGAGGATTGGGTCCGCCATATCTTCAACTGTAGCTCCGGTCAGACGATCACTCCTGCCCACCACCTCGCCCTCGCTATCCACGACAACGCCCTACCCCAAGATAAGCAAACGCTGCTCGACTATAGGTTCAACCGCGCAGCGAACGTCCTGACCCAGGATGGGTTACTACGCCTCTATACAGATTTGGTCAAGCATCTCGGAATCTCTGCTAAGACCATCCACAAATGGGTGACAGGAAAGTGCCTTGTCGACCAGGTAACTGCGGCGTACAGCAAACTACCCCTCGACTCCCGAGGAATCCACTATTATTGGCTTCTTGGCCACGAGTTCATCTTCGATGGATCCCCTGCCGATGGACACCTTGACGCTGGCCTGCCGGGGTTGTTCAAGAAGGCGCAGAATTGCTCGAGTTGTGGAGTGTGCGAAGGGGAAGAGTATCAAGACGGGCGCTCTCGTACCGCTATCGCACCACCACTCAAGCAGTGTGCGGGGTGTAGGAAGGTTTGGTACTGCAGTTCTCGGTGCCAGAAACATGACTGGGTTTGCCACAAGTTCGACTGCAAGATTAAACCTGGACACGCGCTCACCACGACTGATCATCTTGCACGAGCTGTACGCGAGAATCTGACACCTGAGCACCTGCCGACGTGCGACGAATATGGGTTCACGCGCGCATGGACAGGTGACGCCCGATCGACACTTTTGGAGGTTTATGTCGAACTCATCGAGCGCATGGGAATTTCTGTCAAAGAAATCCACCGGTGGAAGGTCGAGGGCCGCTTGTTCCAAGAAATCAAGAAAGCCTTCGGACGGCTACCCCCCGACTCTCGCGGTAATCATACTCCCTGGCTCATGAAGCACCAGTATATTCTTGATACATCACTTCCGAATCCGCGAGCTGACCCAATGCTGGAAATGATGGGCAGAGGCTTCATATACGCGAAGATGCCTGTCCCGCAGTCGGGCAACGACGCGTCAGCTATCATGGACAAATTGCCTAGAGCCAGGAGTCAGTGCCTATGGCTCGCTATATGGACACTGTCAAAGCACCATCCCACTCCATTCATTGTCGAGCACTACATCCCGTTTGGCTTTTGCGCCTGCACAGACGGGGATGAGGGGTCGCGACTGGCCATTCACTGGCTGAAACTACTCAAATTGTGCACTTTCGACGAACTTTGTGCCGCTTATCAATCTTCGACTTTCCTCCAACTCTTTGAATCGAAGGGCCTCCCAATCAGCAATCCTGCCATCATCGATGTTCTTCGTAACTCACCGGTTATGTTCAAATCTGTTTGGTATTTGAAGCAGTTCGCACTTGGAACGGACGATTCCCAAGTTCGCCCTACCAAATCACCATATGCCGACTCGGACTATGGGTTCAAAAATTGCACTACGGATGCGGAGAGGTTGGAGTTGAAATCTATATATAAAGCTATCTTCAAGGAAGCCGACCCTTTGCAACTTCACCGAGCGTGCTTAGCCGGAACGCTGTACGAATTTGTTGGACGGTACTACAAGTTCTCAGGGAAGCACAGAGAAAAATATGTCCGACTCTTTCAGAAGACGTATCCGCCTGATCTCTTGAAATCTCTCGCCGAATACGTTTCTGCTGCCTAGCACATACCACTGCCGGGATGCATCAGCCAGGATCCAGCAGACCAGTGACTCGCAGGACTTTCTTTGTACACTTATGATTCCGTGAATGTAGGTATAACTGCTACCTCTAAAGTTGAGCTTCGTCTCTCCTGTTCACTCCGTCTTCAAGGTCATCTGCTGGAAAGGATTAGCGCCACCCCGAAGCAACTTAGGTAACTGACGCTCAGTCTCGGCATAGGCTCTCGATCTCCATCATGATCATCCTCCGTCTCACCTGTCCATAATATTCCTGAAATCAAAGTGATCGATGTACTCCCTACCGTCTTACAAGTCGTGAGTCCCTAGATTGAAGCCACCGTAGTGGCAGAGCTGTTGATGCTACAGCGTCGTTTTGGGAATGCCTGTTTCTGGCTGGTGTGAACCCGAATGTAAGCTTAATCTTCTGTGTGTACGTACTCGGACAGCCTCATTGTGTGGCGCCTTATAAAGCTCAGGCTTCTCTCAACCTTCAGCCAGTCTGTCAACCTCCAGATCTCCACTTTGCGTTCCAAGGCTTATAGACGTCACTGAATGGTGCGTTTCCTATTCTTTGACTTCACTCACTAGCTGAACCGACTTCACCAGTCTCAGACCGGTGCCTCAGAGTGCATCGCCTGTAAGCGACACGCGGATACAACCAACCAAGGATTAAGCCAAAGCGAGCCGTTCAAGCGCTGCTCCGGGTGCAAGGCAGTGTGGTATTGCAGCCAGAAATGTCAGCAGGAGGATTGGGTCCGCCATATCTTCGCCTGTAACTCCGGGCAGACGATCACGTCTGCTCACCACCTAGCCCTCGCTGTCCACGACAACATCCCACCCCAAGATAAGCAAACACTCCTCGACTATGGGTTCAGCCGCGCAGCGAACGCCCCGGCCCAGTATGATTTACTGCGCTTATATAGGGATCTAATCAAGCGTCTTGGAATCTCCCCTAAGACCATCCGTAAATGGTCGATAGGAAATTGTCTCGTCGACCAGGTGGCTGCGGCGTATAGCAAGCTGCCTATCGATTCCCGAGGAACTCACTATTATTGGTTTCTTGGCAACAAGTCCATCTTGGATGGGTCCGCTGCTGAAGGGGAGCTTGACATCGGCCTGTCAGGATCCTTCAAGAAGGCGCGGGACTGCGCAAGTTGCGGAGTATGCGAAAGGGATGATGAAGAAGAGTCCGCACCGCCACTCAAGCAGTGTGCGGGGTGTAAGACGGTCAGGTACTGCAGTTCTCAGTGCCAGAAAAACGATTGGGCTCGCCACAAGCTGGACTGCACCATTAAACCCGGACATACCATCACCACGGCTGACCGCCTCGCACGAGCTGTGCACGAGGACCTGCTGCCCGAGGACCAGCAGACTTCCGATGACTATGGGTTCACTCGCGCCTGGGCGTCCGACGCTCGAGCGAAACTTTTGGGAGTGTATGCTGGACTCATCAAGCTCATGCGAATTCCCGCGAAAGAAATCCACCGGTGGCGCGTCGAAGGTCGGCTGCTGCAAGAAATAAGGAAGGCATACGAACAGCTACCCCCTTACGCCCGTGGCTTCTATCCTTGGCTCATGGAAAATCAGTATATTCTCGATACATCCCTTCCAAGTCCGCGATCTGATCCACAGTTGGACATGTTGGCACGAGGCCTCAAATATGCCAGAATTCCTGTCCCACAGTCGAGCAACGACGTGCCAGCCATTATCGAGAAACTGCCTATCTCCAAGCGGGAGTGCCTATATCTCGCCACGCTTGTACTGACGCGAAACCATCCCTCTCCAAGCGACGAGAATGCCTACGTGGCGTTTGGCTTTTGCGCTTGCGCAGATGTGCAAGAGGAGTCGCAATTCAGTGTTCGCTGGCGGAGACTTCTCGATTTGTGTACCTTTGAAGATCTTTGCGACGCCTATTCATCATCATCACTCCTCCGACTCTTTGAATCGAAGGGGCTTCCCATCAGCAATCCAGCTATCATCGACGTGCTTCGTAGATGTGTTCTCAAGTCCGTCTGGCATCTGAAGCAGTTCGTGCTTGGGACGGACGATTCCAAAGTTCAGCCCATCGTATCAGTATGCGCTGACTATGGGTTCATGAATTGCACCACGGACGCGGAGAGGTTGGGGCTGAAATCCATCTACAAGGTTGTCTTCAGTAAAAAAGCTGACCCTCTGCTACTGCACAAAGCGTGTTTAGCCGGAAAGCTGTCTGACTTTGTCGGAGGGTACTACAAAGTCTCTGGGAAGAAGAGAGAGAAGTACGACCGACTCTTTTGGAACATGTACCCGGCTGCCTAGGACAGACGACCGCCTGAATTAATCGACCCAGATGATGACTCTGATGGTCTACGATGTTGAGAGCCCAGGTCAAGGGATGTAAAAATACATAGCTCCAAACACAAAGAGGATTGTAAACTAGCCTACAAATACAGTGAGATTATAAACGGGTACCATGATGGAATGGATGACTCGGACTATGATACAATGGCCGCGCTACAGATCGAAGTCGGGCAATTCGGGGGAAATATCACGGTATCTTCTGCGTACTCTGGCATCGGGTACGGTTCAAGCATTGGGTACGGTTCAAGCATCGTGGGGTAGGGTCCATACAGCACAGCGGCAGCTTCATAGTCCATAGCGGGTATGTCCTGCCAGGCTGCAGGTTGAAGGGGGAGTGATGATGAAGGCTCGAGCGAAGGACTCGGCGGGGTACGAGGAGAAGAGACTTTACGGGACTACAGAGTGATAAGTAGATGACATTGTGCATACCGAGATATGCGAAAATACGTACTTTATGAGACTGCCCACGTTTTCCAGAACAGGGTGCAGGGTATTCTAGGTTGTTACTGAGAGTAGCGAAGTCTATAGGATGATGGCGGGAAGCGTATGATCTGTAACCAGGACGGTGATGTCATTCCTCGAAACTTCTATTACCCTACCAGAGTTATCATCTATAAGCGGCAAGCAGAACCGCATCTCCTCTCTCTCTATCATCTCCCGAGGTATCCACTGTTTGGCCTGTCCCTGAAAAAAGGTTACCATCAGGCTATCGAGATGTCCCCTGAAGTAAGCGCGATAAAGTCCCAGGGCAATCCTGTATGAAAGGATATCATTGAACTCCATGTAAAGCGATAGGAGCGGAGCGCTTGAAGCATCGGGAGGGATAGACAAACGGAAAATTCCTCGACGAGTGCTAAGGAACAAGGTACCGTGGCCATGGTTGTCTAAATGGAGAGGTGAAAAGCTTCGTAGGTCTCCTCCAGGTATGGCAATGGTGTGAAGACTCTCAGCTTCTGATTCGGGTATGGAAACCGTGTCGGAAACCATGACGAAATTGGGCATTGCAAAAATGCTGAGACGGTCTCTAAATAGACAGAGAACTCTAGCGTTCGAAAGTATTTTGACACATTTCTGATAGATATATATATCAGTAGGTAGTTAAAGTGAACATGCGGGTAACGACATACAGGCGGCTTGTGAACAAGAAACGCAGACTTGCGGTGGCACAGTGAGTTTGATCGCTTCCAGTCATATACCTCGACTACATCGAGGCGCTCCGGGCAAACGGATCTGGCGACAAAGTCACCGTGAAAACAAAGAGGGCTGGAGGTTAGCCATGGGGGAGTACTGAGCGATACTAGGTGTGATGCGGATAAGGAATTCTTGGATGTGGAGTCAATCTGCCAAACGGACAACCCGTTTGCACCGAGATCTACAAAAAGAGCATCAAGCGTAGGCCTTTGTAGCGAGGGAAGCACAAACTATCATCATGGTATGCGAGGGCAAGGTAAAAACCGCAGTGGGGGTAAGGCAGAGGATGGCCCGTCGCATAACGAACCAGGAGGACACGAGAACGCCTCTGTTCAGGGCGAAGCAAAATTCGCGGACAACCATCGGCAGTATCGAGATCATAAATGATAACTGAACCATCTTCACAGTCGGACAGAAGCCATCGCCCGCCTGGGACTAAGTTAACCTCCCTGAGCTTGCGCTGAATCTCTACTACGCGCTGCCGGGGAGGCCTCGTCTCAGACTGCCATCTGAGTTCGACCCGCGTCCAGTAGAGAACAGCTGATTCCAATTCAGTGGCAGATAGCTCATAAACGCAAGAGGATAAGGGCAGGGGAAGTGCGTGTTGAGCAGAGAGCGATAGATAAACGTGACGCCATACTGTCCGAGTGCGAGAGATCTTCTCCAATACTTTACAGGTCTAGAAATATAGCATTTAGAATAAAAAGTAGCGGGGGATTTAGAAAAAGTACCTTTCGAACACTCAGGACATCCCTCCATTCCAATTCCGACAGGATCATAGTCTGAGCCTCGACGGGTAGCGATGTCAAGCTCAACGTATGACCGCCCAACCGCAACCTAAGCCGCAATGCTTCAATCCGGGTAAGCAGCTAATATTGCGTAGCGCAAGCTTCACCGACCAAACCATAAGAGATAATTGGGAATTGAGAAGCGTAAGAGGGACATGATGAATTGCTTGTTCCAGGAGACGAATCGTTTGAGTATCGAAGGCGACACATGCATATTTGCAAGGAGTCTCGAGCCCCCCATAGGTAAGGACTTGAGTTAGGTTGAAGGCGATGCGTGTTCGAGAAAGAGGACCTTCGCGGCGACGCGCTCTGCTCTGGAGTCTGACTGAGACTCTCACGCGCGTCAGCACACGTGGGAAATAACGTGATCGCATATCATAGGGGCTTCGCTAACGGCTTGCATTCATGCGTCAACGCAAGTCAAACGCAAGTACTTCCCTTCCTCCGTCAAACAAAATCTATGCCAGTCCTGCTGCTTTCACCTACACAAGTCAGACTCTGCGCTTCCTCGTGGACAACGGCAACCCATCAGTTTGATCAACATTGAAGCCCGGATGTTCAAATCATGTTTCAATCTACTGTCCGTAGGCTCGAGCCTTACCATTGGACAAGCAAATATTGAATCGCTATTACCTTCGCACTTCCTATTATAACCCTTGGCAATCATCTCGAACTTGTCTGGCACCCTGAAAATGACCGCTTTCGACATCAACAGTACTTTCTCTGATTCAGACTGCCGCTTGTCGAGCAGCCACGTTCGGAACGTATCCTGATGAATTCGGCCTAATCAGTGACTAAGACACTAGCGTGGCCCTCCATAATCTGTATTACTCTGCCCGAGTGATCATCTATATCTGGAAATGACTCATATAAGTTCCTTCTCTGCATCATCTCTCGAGTCGTATCATGTCGTTTGGTTGGTTCTTGCGAGAAGGGTATTGCATAGGCATCATGCTCCCCCTTGAAATAAACACGGTATAGTCCGAGGGCAGGCCAATAGGAAACCGTGTCGTGGATGGCCATGTAATGTAACAACGATGGAGAGAGGGAGGGGTCGGAGGGGATGGACAGCTTGAAAACATCATGACCGTCGATAAGAAACAATATGCCATAACCATGACAGTCTAAATGGAGAGACGAAAAGAATTTGAGGTCTCCTCTAGGTAAGGCAATGGCGTGAAGAGTCGTAGTTTCTGATTCAGGCAGTAAGTCCATGTCGGAACCCATGTGGAAATCGGGAACTGCGAAGATTCGGAGCTCATCCTTGAAAAGGCCGAGAATTTTGGTGTTCGAAAGAAGATAAATGTGCGTCTGGTGGATGTTGAAATGTGTCAAATTGTCAAGACGAACATGAGGGAACGGCATACAGGTAACTTGGGAATGAGGAAAGCTGACTTGCATTGGCATAACGAATTTGATCGCCTCCAATTAAATATCTCGATGTAGTCGTGGCCTTCAATCCAAACTGATCTGGCGATATAATCACCTACGGTGGAATAGTGAGCTGTCTCGTGTGTGCTGGACATACAGATCTGCCAATATAATTACCTTGGAAGGCCGGCGGGCAAGAGGAGTGCCTCGCAGCGGTGCGAAATGAAGCTCTGAATGACGAGGATAAATGGTTGTTGGGTTCAGAACCAATTTCCCAGATGGACAGCGATGTCGCATGGTAATCTACGAACACAGCATCAGAGGAGGGCCGGGAACAAGGGAACACACAGACTATTGTCAAGATATGCAAGGGAGAGATAAAATGGAGACTTGGGATGGGCCGCAGGACGATATGTTGCGAAACGAACCATGGGGACACGAGGGAGCTTCTGGCTGGGGCGAATGAGGACGCGAGGACAACCGTCGGCTACGTCGAGGTCATAGGCCATGATAGAGCCGTCTTCACAGCTAGATAGTAGCCATCGCCCACCTTGGACCAAATGATGGTCCCAGAGCTTACAGCCAATCCGTACTGTGTGTTGCTGGGGAGATCGTGTCTTCGACGCCCATCCGACTTCAACACGCTTCCAGTCAAGGACAGCCAACTCCAATTCAGTGGCGGACAGCTCGTCAAGGCAAGACAATAGAGGCAAAGGAACTGCATGTTGAGCAGAGAGCGCTACATAGACGTGACGCCATACTTCCGGAGTGCGAGAGACTGCATTTAACATCCTACAGGTCTAACAATCGTGAAAATTAAGTGTCCAATTAGAAGGGTAAACAGAGAAGATACCATCCGAGTACTAAGGACATCCCTCCATTCTAATTCCGCCAGAACCAAAGTCAGGATTTCGACAGGTAACGACGTCAAGCTCAACGAGCGACTAATGGACTGAGACCTGAGCTGCAACGCTTCAATATGGGTAAGCAGACAGAAGTGTATCATAGACTTCACTGACCGAATGCTAGGATATCTCTGTGGAAGACGCAAAACAGGATACATCGTTTGCTCCAAGATATGAACTTTCGGAGCAGGGGCCAGATAGCTTGCGCAAAGGTAAGAAATCCAGGGCTTCCATACGCAAGGCTTCAAGCCAGAGTGACGGCAGTCGATCGTTGCGGGGGACTGGGGGACTTTGTTCGTTGAGTATGGTTGGCCCAGATAAGGCTGTTCAAGTTCAGCGCGCTCACTCCAGCGCGTCGAGACGCCACACTTGCATCACATGGTCTTGTCAAGATAGGAGACATAGGAGGTTACAGGCGGCAACACGGTCGAGTCTGACATAGATCTGACTGACACAGTCGCATCTCCTGTTCCAAGTGTTGGGTGTGTTATTTGGTCGTCGCGGTAATTACCAGTCGTTGCGTCACTGACGTCTAGCCAATCTGAGGATGTTTCATTACTCCCTATGCGCATAAGCATCATGAATGTGAAGGCGACCACCGTCCTTTGCAACTGCGTAATCGGTAACTAAAATGCTAGTACTGTCCCTCATAACCTCTACTATCCTCCCTGAGATATCGTCCATATGGGCCGAAGACGATTGCAGCTTTCGTCTATCCATCATCTCCCGAGATGCATTCAGTTGTTTGATTTGTCGTTGCAGGAAGGTCACTGTCTGGCCATCGCACATCTCCCGCAAGTAAGCACGATATAGTCCAAGGGTAATCCAATACGAAAGAGGAATGATCAAGTCCATATAATGTGACAACACCGGTGAGCCTGAGGGATCAGAAGGAATTGACAGCTTGAAAATGCCATCACCTATTAGAAGAAACAAGAGGCCACAACGATGGCAGTCCAAGTGGAGTGGTGAAGCATCTTCTAGCTCTCCTCCAGGTAAAAACATCGTGTGAAGAGTCGTTGCTTCTGATTCGGGTATGGAATGCATGTCGGAGACCATGAAGAAATCGGGCATCGTGAATATTTTGAGGTGATCCGTAAACAGGCAGAGAATCCTAGTGTTCGACAAGAGATACACGCGTATCTGGTAGGTAACGAAGAGCGTCAAGTTGTCCAAGTTGTCAAAATGAGCGTGAGGGGAATGGCATACGGGTAGCTGGTGAATGAGGAAAGCAGACTTGCAGTGGCATAACGAATTTGATCGCCTCCAGTCATATACTTCGACGTAGTGCAGGCGCCCCATAAATGCGCCTCTGGCGATATAAGGTTCTTGGAAAGACAGGGGACATGAGGTGTAGCTCGCGGTTGCGCTAAATGAACCTATGGGCGATGACGATAAAGAGTTCCCAGATTCGAAATGGATGTCCCAGATGGACAACCTTCGCACACGTAGATCTACAAATGCGGAATTAGAAAATGGCTATGTAGCAAAGAAAAGCACAAACCGGGATCAGAATATGCAAGGGTAAGGTAAAATGCGGAGTGGCGACGGGAAACAGGCTGATACGTTGCATAACGAACAATGGGAACTCGAAGGAGCCTCTGGTTGGGGCGAAGCAGGACTTGAGGACGACCGTCAGCTGTGTCGAGATCGTAAGCTATGATCGAGCCATCTGCACAGCCAGATAGAAGCCAGCGCCCGCCTGGAACTAAGAAAGGAGTTCTCGTGATCTCGCGATTGGCTCGTACTATTCGTTCCCGCGGAGGTCTGGTGTTGGACATCCAACCAAGTTCAACGCGTTCCCAGTCAAGGACCGCCGATTCCAGCTCAACGGCAGACATCTCGTCGACACAGGAGTATAGAGGCAAAGGAACGACATGTTGATCAGAGAGCGTTAGGTAAATGTGACGCCACACTTCCCGTGTGCGAGACGCCTCTGCCAATGTCTTACAGGTCTGAAGCGGTAGGAATTTAGCAAAAACAATCAGAAGGAAATACAGAATATACCTCGCGAGCATGTAGGACATCGCTCCATTCCAATTTCGACAGGCAACGACGTCAAGCATGGTGGGCGGCGAATGAGCCGCGATCTAAGACGCGATGCTTGAATATAGTAAGCAGCTATATAGTATTATCGTGTAAGATGATGTTCCCTAACCAATTGATATGACATGACGGGGGAAGAAGGCGCGTAAGAGGGAGATGATAAATTGTTTGTTCCAAGAAATGAGCTTTCGGAGTAGACGTGAGATTGCATGTACAATGAAAAGTATCCTTGAGCGGGCCATAGGTAGCATGTCGTGCGAGGCGACTCCGAATGCTTTACTTCGGAGCCCTCGACGGACTCGGAGGCGTTCAAGTTGAAGCTGGGACTCGGCTGCACGCGACGCGATGTGATTGTCACGTGCTACGCCTCGAGATAGGGGAATAGGAGACAGCTCACCTTCTGCCAAAAGTCGACCCATCAAAGGAGTAAAAGGGTAGTCACTGGTTGTTAAGGAGCAACATACATAACACTAAAAGTACACATGATACAAAACATACGAAGTTCAAACCGACAGCCGTTCGTAATCTACCTACGAGTATCCACAAAAACGAAAAATAAGCGAGGCCAGCTGACCAGCTACGAACGTCTGTCTGCGTTGTCTGCTGAGTATGTCGGCGGTGGACTAAACAATGTTGAGCGATGCTGAGACCTATCAGCAAGCGCCCTCTGGGTGGTACTAGTAGGAGATACAGCGTCAGGAACCGCTGCAAGACCGATGCGGAAGAACCTCTCAGTCTGCTCACGTCGTTAGGGCTTCTCACTTCTCCAGACAGTTGGCCCATGGAATTTGATTCCTCAAATCTCGCCAGTTGCTGCCGTAGGTGATGTATTTGATCCTCGAGTGTACCAAGACGAAGCCGGACTTTGCTACTGGCCGTCGGTAGCTCCTCTACGTCTATAGTCGTAGGATATCATGTGTCGCTTGCGTTTTCTTGGCAAGATTGCGGCTTAACCGTCGTCGATACCAGAGGAAGAGAATCGTGATTATAGCCAAGCAAACGGCGCCTGAGATTGCGCCCGCGATGATTCCCGCTGGCATACCATGAGCGGCCGCATTGTTGGTAGCCTGAGTATCAGTGGTGTTGGTCGAGTTAGATGGCAAGTTGAAGCGCTTGATGATGCTGGCGAAGAAGGTGGTGAGCTAGTTGTCATTGATGCAGTGCTCGAGGTGCTCTTGGATTTGCCAGCCTGACCCACTGCAACCGTACCAGTGACACCAGCACTCAATAGTTCCAGACACTTACTCAACATCCATAAGAATAAGGAACGGATTCGAATTGCCGAGTAGGAGCATTGACGCCATTAGTCTTCACCTGACCGGGGTACAAGTGCGACGTATGAGTTTCAGGAAACTTCACGTTGAATTCCTAAGTCATACGTTGGGGAAAAATAGCGTAGAACTTGAAGAGGATACGGATGGAGGAATTTGGCGCTCGTTCGCGATCACTGGCAGTTGTAGTTTTCTGCTTCGTCCCGCATCCTCTTGTTGTTGTGAAGATCTCTTTCCCTCTCTTTCCCGCAGCCTCCGGGACTCACTGGATTGCCCATCCCGTGACGATATTGATCCATGGACCATCATGCAAGCTCACCATTCTGAGCCTGTTTCCAACGACCTAGGCTTATAAGCTATTCGCTCTCCTCCCAGGCGTAGCAGGACTGTGATACAATGGCCGCGCTATGTACAGATCGAAGTCGGCAATTCAAGGGTAAATATCATATCACGGTACCTTCAGCGTACTCTGGCATCGGGTACGGTTCAAGCTTCAAGCATCGTCGGATAGGGTCCATACAGTGCAGCGGCGGCTTCATATTGCATAGCGGGTATGTCCTGCCAGGGTGAAGGGTGAAGGGGGAGTGATGATGAAGGCTCGGGCGAAGGACTCGGCGTACTGGTGTTGTTGCTATCGATATCCCTGGACAATGAACGACGACGACGACGACATTTGCGTGGATCGAGCGGTCATCTCGGAGGGAGTGAAGACGCGTACGGCGGGAACGCCTTGAGCGAGCAGGTGCCGGTGTCGGTCAATGACGTAGTTCAGAGAAGAGTTAGGCGGACTTGGAGGGGAATGAGCGAAGATTGACATAAGGGGATGCAATGAGAACTTCTGAAGAATCGACCTCCTCGCGCCTATGTAATCTCTGGCTGGGAAGACGACGCATTCGTGCGCAGCACGGCAGGAGGCCCTTACTGCGCACACACAGCGTGAGAGACGGAGCCCGGTAAGTCGAGGGAGGTGGATGGACGCTCCGAGTTGTAGGGGCAGTTGATTCTGAGACATGGCAGTTAGCATTGGCTGAGGAGGATGTAGAGCGGATGCCAGCTTACAAGATTACAGCGGACCTGCAGGCAGCCGACGGGGTACAAGGAGCAGAGACTTTACAGGACTACAGAGAGTGATTACGGAGAGTGATGATTAGATGACATTGTGCATACCGAGATATGCGAAAATACGTACTTGATGAGGCGGCCCACCTTTTCCAAAAACGTGTGTAGGGTCCATATCGGTTGCAGCAAGTGGTGCGGGAGCGCAGAACGAAGGGAAGGGCCGCTTGAGGTTAAGTAGAGGAAGACCGAGTCACCAAAGCGGGGCCACAAGGACTCTTCGCACTGTAAGCTAAAACAAAGTGACCTAAACTTGAAAAGTCACAATTCAGCCGTTACTCTCCGTTCCTCAGTCAAGGCTTCGAATACAAGAACTTATGACTATGGAACCCAATACGGACGTTTAGCTTGCATAAAAGGACAAAGAGGAGACGCTTACTTGCACAAAAAGGCCTTGCTTCGGGAGTGGTGTCATTTTGAGCCCATCGAAGGACATTCAATGTTCATGGCCGAAAGAAAGTTGGTCCAAAAGCCTATGGTGCTTAGTCGCTGTACATAACCCGGGACAACGCTCTGAAAGTCACTGACGAACTCGACGATTCTGGCGGTGATATAGCCGTTCTGCAACAAGTCAAGAATGTCGAGCTCAGCCGACTTCTAAGCCGCAGCAGAGGGTTGCACGGTCATCGATCATCGGGCGCGGGGGCGGGGCTTGGCAAGTAGCGGGTGCAAATCAACCCTGGAATCAAATAGTTCAAAATAAATTGCATCATTTCCACTCGGGAAATGGATATTGATGTTTGCTTCCTGGCTCGGTATTGCATCGATGTTGGACGTTGGTGGTTGACAGTTGTGACGATAGTCGCCATTGGCCGCCAAGCTCTTCTAGTGAAACGCCCGTAAAAGGCAAGTGTAGCCCCTAAGACCTTTGATTAGTAGCCCCTATGCCCGTGGAAGTTCATCTCCGTCCCGACGGTGCCTCCAGAGCGTAGAGGTATATATCCCACTCGCTCCCTCTCAATTCGCTGATTCACCCTCTCACCTCCTCTACAATGTCCCAACCCGACCGACCCAAAGCCTACGTCCGAGTCGCCAAACCCGACGAGCTCGACACCATCTGCCAAATAATGTACAAAGCCTTCTTAGACGATCCTCTATTCAGATATTTCGGGCAAGTGAAGAATGTATGTACGTCCAGCGGCGCGTCCGCGCGTCGTGGCTTGATAGCAGTCTTCTTGTCTGACCCTCCTATGTTGGATGCCTATAATATTATAGGTGGAATCGAAGAATGACGCGAAAGCGAAGCGTGGGGTGGAGCGGTTCACTCGGTTCCTTCCTCACGTAACGAAGCTTCTCGGTGCCCGGATAACCGTTGCCGTGATACCACCCACCACTGAGGGAGGCAAAGAAGTCATCGGCGCAGCGGCCTTGTGGATGCCTCCGAATCGTAGAATCGCAATATGGCGCGTGCCGTCGCTTGTCAAAGCTGGAGCTATTTCAGTAATCAAGTCATGGGGACTCACTGGTTTGATGGTGAGGCTACGTTATAATTATAATTCAACCAGCGGCTCTCCCCTTTTTGTTTGTTCAATTCTTGTCTTGTTTCTGACGCTGTACTCCGTAGCGTACTGGTTTCGAGTACCTCGAAGGGGCCGACCGGAGCTACAAAGTCTGGTACAAAGCCAACGGAATCAAGGAGTCTCCCGATAATTCATGGTACCTCAACCTCGTCAGCACAGATCCCGAGTTTCGCGGTCAAGGTATGTGCTTCTAGATCTGTTCTTTCAACAATTTGACGCAAATCACAAATATTAATCTAGGCCTATTGTCCCTCCTCGTTCGGGAGGCATACGCCCACGCGCCGAACGATTCCTTCGTTCTTGAAGCCACGACCCCGAAATCGCGCGACCAATATGCGCATCTTGGTTTCGATGTGCGTTGAATTCACTTTGAATAGTCTAGCACGACGCTAATTCTGAGTTGCAATGATTAGCTCTTAGAGGACATATACCTCGGCAAGGGTAAAGTCGACAACCTCGGGTATCCGGCGTCTGGCAAGGACGCTGTTGGTGTGCCTGTTGCTGTTATGGCGAAATTGGCAAAGTGACGTGGGAGAGACGGTTGTATGTTGGCATGCATGTGCAGCGACCGCTGCGGAGAAGTGGCCGCCGAAATGTTGATATAACGTTCCCTATGTCGGCCCCCTGTAGTTTCATGAATACCTATGTGATAATCATCAATACTTAGAATACCTCCAAGTGACCTCTTGCGTGCTTGAGCGCGGCATAGGTGGCGCATCATTGAACCGCGGTCTGTAGTAAGTCATGGGAAGATCGATACTCATACAGCAATATCTATACAACTAATGAATAAATTAGGAATGCTACATTCATAGTACATACAGCTGACACGCCGCTTCAAGCTTCAATTCAAGGGGGTTCAGCAGTTTCAGCTTGAGTGATACTGCTCCTGTCATCAGTCCGAATCTTCGGTGCCTCCTGTCTCCTGCTCGTCTGAGATCCACCAATAGTTATTAGCGCTTCCATGTTTATACGCACTGGGCCGGACTGTACATGTCGTGATGAAACGTCGATGGTACTCATTATCGACCTCTGATTCGTCCAAGCCTTCCCGGAAGCAATGCGATGGATGATCAGCAGGGGGGGAATCATCTACATAGTACACATACAACGATGAGCCTCGAAGTTCGAAGTGGTCCAGCAGAACACTATGACGAACCTGCGCCACGCCAAAGAACTGGAAGAACGAATTTTGAAGCGGATGATCGAGGGCGTATGTGATCAGGACGAGTATTATCAACGTCGACAAGAGGCAGGCGGATTCTATGATGATCGCTGCGATGCTGATGTACTGGGTCCCGTGGCCCTTTCCGAGAGCTGTGGATATTTTGTGTCGATAGACGAGTAGTCGACTGACGATTGCTACCGTCGCCATGATGTGGAGGGCGAATCCCAGGCCGAAGTAGGCTGGAGTAAAGTTTACTTGGTGGACGACGCTCCAGATGGACGATGAGGGGCGGGTGACTTGGACTAGCCACATAATCCCGAACGCTGCTCCGGCATAAGGGCAAGTACAGGTATGTACTGAGGACTCAAGTCGATGGAGAGACAGAGGTATGTACTTACCGACTTCCGTGGTGTATAAGAGGATGGGGATGCCGCGTTTCACCCAGATATAGCGATAGTCGTTGGAATACATGACTATGCAGCGCCAGCACTATGATATTAGATATCAGAGACCTTCGCAACTATGAATACTTGGCACTATACCATTAGTCCCTCGCTCAACCAGTTGGCCATAGCGGCGGCAACGTTTGACATTGCATTGACCGGAAGGGCAAAGAAATCAACCTGAAATCCAGCTGCGAAGCTGAGCGTTATCACTCTGGTTACGAGAAAAGAGGGAAGCTCACCTGGACCGCCAGGATAAAGTCTATAATCAATAAAGCTCATTTGGGTCATCCAGGTCGTGCCACCAAAATACAGTGTCGCGGTGGTTAGCATTAGTAGAACACAGATAAACATGATGACGTGTTGCGTGCGGTTGGAAGGACGAATGGAGGTGCGGAGGGAGATGAGGCAAAGGAATGACAAAGCGACCACTGTGCCGTAGCCAAAACCGACTAGAACGGTTCCGATAAACCATGTCTTTTCGGAGAGGAGGTCTCCTGGAGGCGTCCAGCTGGGATCGAGGGAGAAAGGCATGTTCACGGATTCAGAGGCGGCGGTTCAAGAGGGGGGACCATTAAGTAGGTGTTCTCGAGGCGAGATCAATTTATGTGCGGTCAATCCATGACGCAAGATCGATCACAACACCATCGGCGCAATCAACCAGTGCTCCCATCACATCAGAAGATGGGGTCGCGTTAATTGCCCACGCGGGGGGAGCATAGAACATTAATGTTCAGCCTGGAAGCACGTAAATCCACTGTAAGCCCATCCACGCATCATAAGTGGCAAGGGGTCGAGCACAGCCGGGCGAGTGGAAAAGGCAAACAGCTGATGAAGTTACAGGTAAGCGCAGAGTCTGGTGATAAGGTGGTCCATGCCTTGTCGTATTCGTCCACCGTGGAAGCGCGGTCAGGGATGAAACTGAAACTAAGATAGGCGAATGGGGGAGGATAAGCTGGCGCATGGTCACGAAGCATTGGCCGAGGACCTGGTTTTCGGGACTCTCTCCCCCAAACTTCGCAAGGTATCCGTGGAAAGAGATGTTTTAAAACATTCATCTACCTCGGTGTAGAAGGTAGGAAAAGGCTCCATGCATGGCAAAATTCGTCTACTGTAGTACCAACCTTGCAAGAACTTGTTCGACTCGTAAATATGGTTGAGAAGCCGCTGATTTTGGATGTGATGCCATCTCTCGATATTTGCCAAAATGGATGAGGGCGAAACCGTAGTACAAGGACCGAGCGAAGTGGGCTGGACCGTAATTCAATCCGCGGAAGCCTTCGGGAAGCTGGTGCAGCATGAAGGCGCTCACAGGTTTTTAATTAGCGCTCAAAACCATCCTATTTACATCGAGCTGCGTCGCCCACTGAGTCAAAGATGTACAAACAGAACCTGCCTTTCATCTCATCGCACGAGCCATTGCTCTTTCACCTCTCTATTTCGTTCCCACCACCGCTGACGGTTAGCTATGGCTCTTCCAAAGGTGAATTCTCTGTTTATCGAGCTCGCCCACCGCTCATAGAGTATTTCATCATAGCGTATCGTTAAAGTAGGAATACCACCAGATAATTCGGCCAGAGTGCTGATTCACGTATATCACCCTACCTGATCCAGGAAACGGAGCGTTTGGTGGCGGACCCGGCTCCAGGAATAACGGCAGCTCCACACGAAGATAACCTGCGATACTTTGATGTTACGATTCAAGGTCCTGATGGTAGTCCGTTTCAGAGTGCGATTGAAGTTGATTGTGGTGGCGAAGGTCGTGGCTGACGAGGTCTGTCTAGATGGCGTTTTCAAGCTTGAGCTGTTCCTTCCGGAGGAGTACCCTATGGCACCTCCAAAAGTCAGGTTCTTGACGAAGATATATCATCCTAATATCGGTGCGTTTGAGTCGTTTGTGAATGCTGTTGGGTCGCGGCTCACGTCGATTCTGCGGCCTAGATAAACTGGGTAGAATCTGCTTAGACATTCTCAAAGGTACGTCTCACTCTCTATCTTATCTGCGAGCAACTCATGTGTGTAACCGATCGCAGATAAATGGTCACCCGCCCTTCAAATCCGTACTGTCCTTTTGTCCATCCAGGCTCTATTGAGCGCGCCGAATCCCGATGACCCTCTTGCAACCGATGTCGCCAAACACTACAAGGAGAATGAGAAGGACGCACAGCGAGTGAGTCGAGAATGGACGGAGAAATATGCGTCAGGTTGAACTCTTTCAACGTGCGGCCGTCGGAAGATGAGAGTGAAATACATGTGTGTTCGATTGGTTTCTGTTTCCTCTATGTAATGACAAGATTTCGTCTACGTATCAATAGCACGTCTATACCTTCTAATAGGTCATTGGGTCATGACTTTTGGGCAGCAGATACTATCGCACTGATGATGATGTTTGGTGCATCTTAAGTAACGACCAACATTATAACATCATCGTAGAAACGCACTCAATTACAGCCCTTTAAGCTCTAGCTCTACCACCAAGAATGCCAGTTAGGGTGGCTCGAAGCACTCAAGCTTGGCAGCCCCGGTCGTGCCTGAGATGTTATGCACCACCCTCCGGAGAATACAACGGAACCGGGTGCATCATTCCGTCCAATCGCCGCTGCTTTCTTCCAATCCTTGTCATGGACCTCTTAGGTAAAGAGCTTCAGTTTCTTCTTTCCATGCCCTCAAAATATTATCTCGTCATATCCATGCAGACATAGGCTCCCGGACAGATCAGGAGCTCGACACTCACACTTCAACCAAACAAATCTGCATCATCGGTGCGGGCGCTGGTGGCCTGGCTGCGCTGAAAGCCATCGTCGAAACACCTCAGCATCAATCTGGATTATGGACAGTAGCTGCTTTCGAGTCCCGAGAGGAAATCGGCGGTATCTGGTCTGTCTAATGATTCAGTTATGTTTTGCGTATCACGCAAGTCTGATTGAGCAGGCTCCCAGCTCCTCCCACTGATGATCCACCGTTGACACCTCTGTATGATTCGCTTACGACGAATCTGCCCCATCCCGGTTCGCCAATCCTCCTCTGCGCGTATATCATTTCGAATTAACTAATTAATGGACGTGATAACAGTGATGGCGTATACATGCTTCCCCTTCCCTCCCTCAACGCCTATGTACCCACGCGCCAAAGTAGTTCACAACTACCTCCTCTCATTCGCGACCCATTTCAATCTACATTGCTACATCAAACTCAACACAACCGTCACCCGCCTCGCTCGTAACCCAGCCAACACCCACTGGACAATCCAACTATCAACGGGCGAATCAAACGACTACGACCTTGTCATCGTAGCAAACGGGCACTATCGCGTGCCGCGGTATCCGGATACACCAGGGCTTGATGTTTGGCTAAACGCACACAAGGCGAAGCACTCCGCGTGGTATCGACACCCACTGAAGTTGGGAGATAAGGTGATTGTTGTCGGCGATGGACCAAGCGGCCGTGATATCTCAGCTGAAATGGCTACAACTGCCAAAGTGCTTATTCGGTCTCTTAGCGGCGCCGTCAACGAAGATAAGCACCCCACTAAAAGAGAAGGAGGAGAGGGAGAAGGAGCTGTGGTCAAGATTCGAGGGCGTGTCGCTTCATACGGTGAACACGGTACAGTCACGTTCGAAGACGGCGCCGTCGAGGAGAATGTCGACTTTTGCATCCTCGCGACCGGATACGAGCTTTCCTTCCCTTTCATCTCCCAGGACACCCTCAAATCAGCGTATCCCCCACCGGTACCCCCGCTTCCGAGAGACCTTTTTAATTCGACGTACAATGTGTTTCCGTTGGCTAGGCACCTCTTTCCTCTGCAGAGCACGTACCCGCCATCGTCGTTGGCGTTTATATGTCTACTCATGCGCGTGGTGCCTTTCCCGCTCATGGAGGCCCAGGCTCGCGTGATAGTCCACACATTCGCGCATCCTGAGTCCATCCAGCAAACCCAGGAAGCCGTCGACATCGTCACGCACTACGAGGACCTCCATCGCACGAACCCCTCCCCCCAATACATAGCGAAACAATGGCACGTTTGTCGTGGCGAGACCCAATTTGATTATCGTGATGCGTTGCATCGGTTTGCTGAGCCGGACGGTCTTGGGGAGGTGGTTGTCCCGGGGTGGGTAAGAGAGATGTATGAGAAGAAAGAGGTTTTGCGGAGGGTTTGGGTGGACTTGGTTGCGAAGGGGGAAGCAGATGAATGGGTTAGAGGGGTAGGTGAGAAGGGGGAGCATGAGTGGGTCGATGTCTTGAGGCGGATGCTTAAGTACGCTGAAGACGAAGAGGTTAGCGCGCTTGATAATGTGGGCGGGGAGGTTGCGAAGTTATGAACATGCTCTGTTCAGATACATATCGTAGACAGCATGGACTATATCAGTATCTCTCTATATTCTGACCTAGAATCATCAGGTGAGCTCTGGCAAATAGCAACTTTTCTGTCCATAATGGCTGTATATACTGCAAGGTGTGTCCTGAAACTATGACTATGACTACTTCTGTTCTTGGTAGACTGATAGTATTACAAACGGTACGTTTCGAAACCAAGTACAAAACGACGGCATGGCGGATATGTAGTGCAAAACATAAATATCGTGACGAGAGAGATCAAGCAAACCAGAAAAGATGCTACGATACTAGTACATGATGATCAATTTCATTGCATTCAATGCCAAAATGTACGGCCGTGTGGGCCAAAGCCAATGTCGCCATGACGCGACCGTGGGCCGCGTGGATGGGCCATAGGACCTCGAGCATTATTGGAGCTGTCCTCACTAGAGTTCTCCGGTCGACCAGTTTCATGGGCGGGTGGCAGCGACGGAGCGGCGGGTCTGCTTCCAGGGGCAACTCGGTCGGAGGGTGAGGCATGCATAAACCAGCTATACTGGCTGTGAATTTCTGTAGGCAGTGGATCCCTGAGCCTGTCAGGCGGGTTCGCGTTTCGAACGGGCTCCCGAGGGCCCGAGAGCAGGGTAAAGGGGTGGGTGATGTGTATGCTGGCTCGAGGCTCCGCGGTGAAAGCGGCGCTCCTGTTGTCTTCGTTAACTACTGTCCAGGCGCTTCTGGATTGCGAGTAAGGGGGTGGCCTGTCCGCGTTGTTGCCCCCAGTACCCGCCAACCCACTCGGTCCAGCCTCTGAACTATCGTGTGCATTGCCAGGCCAACGACTTCCGGATGGCGGAGGCTTGGGTGACCCGACAGGGTTACGACAGACGGGGCATGTATTTGCGCCGTGAAGCCATTGCTGATGGGAGAAGGTTAGGTCGTTGGAACAAATCTAAACGACTGCCTTACCTCTAAACATTCTTTGTGTAACCAATGAGCGCACTGAGGGAGCTTGAGGACGGGGTCCAGAGATTTGTACTAGGAACGTAATGAGAATCAATGAAATCGAAGCAACTTTCTGACTTACATCATCCAGGCATATGGGGCAACGCAAATCACTGTCTTTAGTAACCCAGTCCTTGTAGAAGCCCGTGGGCATGCCAGCAACAACATGCTTGGGGGTTCCCTTTGGCTTAACGTCTCCTAAGGTCTCAGCAAGCTGCAGTAACGCTTCATAGGAGGTATCCAAATCTTCATCTCTCTGCGGAGGGTTGAAAATAGGATTTCATTCAAATGCCGAATTGACGCACCATATAATCTCCCATCGCCCTCGGTCGTCTTGGGAATCGCGAGAACTCTTGGAAAAAGCTAGTTCCGAGTGACATTCCCGTCAAGCTGGGGGGTATGCGGCCACGGCCGTATCGCCACCTAGCCCGGTTAGGCGATCTGTCCTGAGGGTTGGTGTCTATACGAGGAGTGATTACAGTGAAAACCGAGACAAATCACTCATCATTACAACACACCTCTGCTTGTGACATTACGAGAAGCTGAGGTCGAAGCGGGTACGCTGGACCCGACATCACTAGGTGGTGGACCCGGTGGGTGGGTAGAAGTGAGGGAATCCTGTCGGCGCGGTAAACCTCTTGTGCGCCTCCACGTTCTCAGATACGTATCTACATCAGCGTTAGAATAGGCACCAAAGGAGTCTCGTATGGGACCTCGTATGGGACTGGCTGAGCGCGGGTCTAGCTGCTGCGTCCTTGAATGTTCCTGTTCCCGTTGAAATTGATCGACAAACTGCTGGGAGCGCGCCGGCGTAAGCCCGTCGTGTCGCAGGACTTCGATTGCAACAGAAAGGCCGGCCTCCGCGCCACGAGACTGGAAATTCTGCTGTTGAGACGTAGATGGCGGTGGCGGCGCTTCTGGTAACACAAGGCGAGAAGCCTCGATTCGGGGGCGGTGCGAAAGATATTCGTGAACATCACTGTTGGATCGATTATGGTAGGCATAGTGTCTACTTGAAACACTTGCATGACTGGGCTGTCCCCGAACGGGTGAGGGCGGCCGTCGGGGTATCCAACGACTGCTGTTCCAGAGAGGTTCAGGGCGCTCAACCTGGGTTGAATTCGGATTCAAACCCGGAAGACGCCACATATATACATCTTCCCGAGGCTCCGGACGTGGCCGTTGATGCCTCCATTCCGTGTCGCCGTCTACAGGATCTGGGACCTGGGAGCGCTCAACAACGACGACGAATCACAACGAAGGAAGACTTACGTGCATAGGCGCGGCACCGCCGCCGGCACTTCGAGGCGGTTCATGCTCCCAATCCCATTCGAACCCCAAAGGGGGCAAAGAGGGTGGAACCGACTGAGCAGGTCCGTTCCTCGCCCTATCCAAGTTTACAAGATGCTGTATAGTGCTTCGAAAACGGCCCGGCCGGTAATCCTCCGGGTTCATATCCCTAAAGGTGGGAGGCTGAGACGGCGCGATAGTTGGAAAACTCTCGTAACTACCCCGTGGTGATAAGATAGGCGTCGGGCCGACCTGTAGCCTGGGAACTGTGGATACACTGGGTCTGCTGGGGGAAGGGATTCCGGGTGGGTGAGGCGAGGGAGGTCGTCTGATATCAAACACAGGAGGCTCATTGTCTTCAATTTCTATAGGCGCCAGAATGGGTCCAAGATCCGGTGACGGGAGAGACGGGGGCTCTCCCGAAGATATACTATCATCCAATTCAAGAAGTCCATACTCTGATGGTAAGTTCAACGGTAGCTCAGGAGAGGACTCATGATGGCTTCGGCGTTCATCTACCAAGAACTGAGTATGGTGGAGATGAGGATAATAAGAACCCTACCTTCAGCTTCAGCCACACGAGAACGAAGGGTTTCTCGCGTTCGGAAGGAGGGATAGTCAGAAGACTCATCGGACCGAGCAGGCCTCGGTATGGGAGGGTTAGATAGCGAGGTTGAGTCTCTGGTATGATCAAGCGAAGGGGAATCAAGCAAGTCGGCGTATGCGCCGAGAACAAGGGACAAGGACGAAGAAGTTGATTCAGAAGAATTCAAGGAGTTATGAGACGTCCTACGATATGAGCGCGCTGCATTGGTAGTATGGAAAGGAAGGAGCGAGTACGTGGAAGGACCATCCACGTAAGCAATTGAGGAGTTCGCATTGTTGACGCTACTAAGCATCTCTTCGCGAGCGGTACGTCTGCGCATGGCTGCCGCGTTCTCCGACACGAGCGAGTTAGAGCTCGATGGATGATGCAGTCGACGGAAGGGAACACGATTAGTAGTTGGTGGTGGGAAAGGAGGTAAATCTCGGTGGGACGAGGTGGAGGGGGTTCGGCGCGGAAGATCAGTCGACAGGTCGGCTTTAAGACACTCAATGAATCTCCCCACTCAACTCAAAATCAGGAGGCAACCTACCAGTCGAACCAGGAACTGCAGAGGCCCATCTCGATGATAATGATGCTAAGGGGTTTCCTAAACTATGAACAAAGTCTAGCTACGTAAAGACATGTGAACTGACCGGAGGTGTATTCGCGATGACTTCGAGAAGTCCTCCTGTGTATTGGGTGGTCATCATCTTCAAATTCGACACGGAACGGCGAGAGCTGGTCGACTTCGGTGGAGATACGCGGTGGTCTTTCAGGATCATTCAAATGATATATTCTAGACCTGCTAGAACCATATCCTTCTACTCCCTCCCGACCCCCAGGCCGTCGGGGGTGATTGTCGCTGAAGGACGTGTGAGAAGATTGCTGGCGCTCCCCAGGTGCGTGTAGGTATGAATCAACGAGATCCAAAGAAGGAGCTGAACGTATCGGGTCAAGGGCTTGATCCAAATGCTGCTGGAACGTGTGTGGCTCAGGAACAACTCTCCGGGCTGGTTCGAGCGACCGCCAGGGGAGGGGAGGTGGTATTGGTGATGGAAAATCAAGCGTAGGAGGGGGATTTGCGTTCGCCGAGGGAAGTTCAAGTGGTGGTAACGTAGGTGGTGGTGATGGCGAGCGGGGTGATGTAACCTCCTGAGGCACCCCAACTCGAAGCACGTTGATATCCCTATCAAACTGATTGAAACGCTCCAAAATGGCTCTGTATTGTTCATTGTCTCGAGGCTGCAATGCGGGTGGTTGTGACGTGGTTTCTGTCATCGGCGTATAATAGGGCATTTCCACATCCTCGAGCTCGGGGGTAGGCAGTCGTGGGGGATCCTCAGGGATCAAGGACTCTTCAATTTCGCCTTCTGAGGTCAATGTCCCCTCCGTCGAGCTTTCAGCATCGGACGGGGTCAATGCACTGGCTGACGATTCCGCCAGACCAGACATGCTCGAGTCGCTGCGTGGACGCTTGTTTCGTTCATTGCCGCCGTTCGAGCCCAGGATGCCACTGTTGCTGCTACTGCTGCCAGGATCAGCCGTACTCACTGAACTCTCGACATCGAAGCCAAACTGCGCAAAAGTCCTCTTGAAGGACACCGTATTCGCTGGCAACGCCAGATGCAGCTGTGGGGGGCCGTTCGACGACATGATGGGGAGGGACAAGAAGCTGAGCGCTGAGCTTGTTGGGGTCACAAGGGGAAATGACTTAGATATTACGTAAATATTACGTGCCTCGCCACAATCTGCTTAAGTCAATCCTTGTCAATACCAAACCACAGCCGTGACTTAGCTATCTCAGTCAACTCATAGCTTAACTGACCCGCCAACTCAAAGAGGGCTGTGCCAAGCAGTATGATAACTGAGTTTTTGCAGGAGTCACTCTCCTGTCGTTCGGCCATGCCAGTGCCATGAGGCACGTCTCGGTTCCAGGTCGGAGGAACTGAAGCTCAAGAGTAGTCTCACGTTGGGGGAACATCTCGGTCAGCAGTGGGAAACTCGGTCAATCGACAGCCTTGGAAGCGTGTTCAAGATTACAAGCACGAATACCCCTACACTGAAACGTAATGAGATAAGCGAAACAATACACGGGGAGGAAGGAATCGCCTACTATCTTGATAATCGGCAGCAAGCAGTCTGATAGGCAATATGCATGATAGCCTTTAATGATGACGACGATAGTTGACTCACAACTCTAGCACTAATTCCGGAGGAATACGCTCCATAAATTCATGAACAGGGACATCATCCTTCGGTCCGGCGTGCTGGTAATGGGCCTTGAAAGCCATGTACTCTACCAATTTTTCTACGATTATCGGACTAAGTAGCCAGTCAACAACGTGGGAGGGCAACTAAAAAGACGGAGAAACACCTACCGCTCATCGATGGGGCAGACTTTCGAGATACCCTCCTGGAAGCTCTCTGAGACACACAAACGTCAGAGATGCTTTTAAAGCTGAAAAAATTACGTGTATCCTAACCGCCCGCATCCAACATGTTCTTCAGTGTTTGGCTGACATTGACGAGACTACGTTTGGCCAGAAACGAGAAGCCGCCCCTACTCGTGATACGTATCCATTCGGGATCCTCAGAATCTGATCCAGTCTACGAAAAGTTGCGCTTAGTGAGGAAGCGGCATTGAAGTAGCGTCCAACTTACGCTCATCGTTGACTCGGAGTGCGCATGCAATTGGTTGAGGCTGGGAACGCGGTTAGCGCTCCTCCTATCTGAAGCCACTCAGGTGATATCGCGTCTCAGGGGCACTAGTAATGGAATTGGATGCATTGTTCGGAGACCAGGACAAGGTATCATATATCAAGAGTAGAGAGAATAATTATTCGACAGATTCCCCTTATCACACAAGGCTTTCCCACTCTACAGTTCATTGCTGATCAGCGGGAAGGGCGTTATAGGCGGGGCAGAGATCCTCCCATGCCTTCGTCGGATGGATGTTGGCAGCGGCGTCTTTAGGGTCAACGTTCCAGACAACACCCAGACCCGCTTGCATATGCCAGAAGATGTGGCAGTGGAAGAACCACGGACCAGGCTTGTCGGTGGTGAAGCGGAAGATGGAGCCAGCGGCTCCCGCGGCTGAGAGCAGGGGTTACAGTGGAGAACAGGAGTAACAAGGAAATCGTACCGGAAGTGTCACGACGAATTGGGTCAACGGTGTTGATAACATCGGTCGTGTTGGATTTGACGACCCAGAAGTTGGACTATAAGAAGACCATGTGTTACTGTTCCGGCTCCTATGCTGATGTGAAACGACATACCCCGTGCAAATGGAAGGCTGAAGACGGTGGGGTGATGGTTAAGTTCCTACAAACTGTTGGACTTAGACGGGGACTCACGGTGGGCATCATCGTCATCGCTGTTTTTTACCCGTCAACGTAAGGTCAAAGAGAGGGATGGTAAACTACTCACTTGGGAGGGAACTCAATCTGAATTGTCTTGTTCGCGGGTAGTATGAATGTATTCTCAGTCACATTGTAGTCAGCCTGATCTTCTGCGCCTTCCAAAACCCTCAGCAAAGTAGGGGTCTAGTCAAGACAATTAGATTAGAGGACGCAGCGCAATGGGACTGATAAAGAAACTACCTTCGGGGGTAGGTAGGAAACCCCGTTGACGTTCCAAATAGCTTTGCCAGCAACCTAAACCGAAGAGCTAGTCGTACAATTATCAGAGGAAAATGGTAGAGGCGATGCTCACCACTTCCAGATTGAAGGTCATGTTGACATCGGGTTCGGGTGCCTTTAGAAAGTTCAGCATCAACGGATAATACTCCAGATCACAATATTTACCGGGATCGGGACAAGAGGCTGCAATAACAAGAGGCGTAAGCAAGAGGATGGAGTGAGCTCGAAGCAGGCTTACTCGGAGGTTGCCCTCAATCAAGCGCCTAGGATCCGCGGGTCCAGCAGTCATAGGACCACTCGGGTCAACGTTAGGTGCTCCAGCATACCGAAGAATGGCACGAGATAACGTCGCGTTCTCTGTATGTGTCATTAGAGATAGGAAGCGGGGATGTGCTTGGCCTACGAACGGTTGGGATTGCGAGCAGGAGAACCTCCGACGAACGCTAGAATTTATACAGTTGGTGGGTAGCCGTGCATTGGAAGCAGGGGGGACTTACGAGCATTAACCCAGTAGTTTCCAACGGCTTGATCTGCCTTGAGCTGTGATACCGCAGAACTAGCATTAGACCTGCAAACAAGTTCAGATGAGGGTACATACGACGAGGGAGTAGCGTTGGCCTGCGAGCATCTCAACTTGATTCGCAGTGAGCGGCTATGAATCGACGCGTCAGTTATGGGACTTCCGCTGAAGGCAGTGGAGCATGCCTTGGTTGCCACGCCGTCAACTTCGATGACCGTGAATTCGTGGTTGTCGAAGGAAAGAGTGATGACATTGCGAGCGGACTCGTTGATGACACGTAGACGATAGCGTTTGCCTCTCACAACGTTGATTACAGGCCAGGGGACTGCGGGCCCACCGTTGAACCTCGCTACGCCGTTGACAGTGGTGCTATCCGAAACACTGAGGGCATATAGTGAATATCACTTAGTGCGGTAAATGATGACATAACCTACGGTACAATGCCTGTAGCCTCATAGCCGGATAGCAGGCCCAGCGTGGGGTTATGCCACCAGTCACCTACGCATATTGGTAAATTGGGTGTCAGGAGGCGAGCGATATGGAAAGCTCACCGAGCTGGAGAATCTATTGGATTGGGATTAGGCATGACTGTACGCAGATGCTCTACCAACGGGATATCTTACCGTAGTCTCGTCGTCGACATCGTAGAGATTCTTCAGCGGATCATCAGGATCTAGATACGGCATGAGCGTAGTCTCTAATCAACGTTAGGTGTTCCGAGTACCATATATGATCAATGGTCCGCGCAGACCCTAGTAGTAAACAACGTCAGAGGAAGATGGGATCATAAGCTAAGCACGCTTACGTCGACGTATTGAACACTCAATTGACTGTGATACCAAAATGTGCCTGTTTGCGACAACGGAATTTCCTGTATACCGAGGACAGGGAAGTAATAAGAATTAAACCAAGTGCTGGGAGACGGACGTAGGTATAGCTAGCCCCAGGTGCAATCGGGCAAGTGGTGATGAATGGAGTTCCTTCGTTGTAGGCGTTCTCACTGTCGAAGAAAATACCGTCGAAATCCTGTTGGGCGAGGTTACTACGATAATGAGGTCCTTGTGCATCACTACATACCAAAGACGTGCTTCGGCGCATGGTGGAGTCAGTCTAAATTGAGTATACATAAGGGCAATTGATAAAGCAGAATGGTAAGAGCCTACCAGCGCGTTGTTTACGGTGACACGGAGCTTCTCTCCTTTGAACGCCTTGATGAGGGGCCCCGGGTAACTGTCCCATTGTAAGCAGGGTGGATGCAATCATTGTGGTGAATTACATACGTCCCGTTCGCAACGACCGTGCCTGTGCGCATAGTAAATTAGTGCATTATCAACAATGTGCATAACAGCGTGACCTACTCCTTTCAAAACCGTCGGGGGACAGACGGGCGTTGACAACGTTGAGAGTGACATCACGAACCCGTTGAGGAGCTAATGGGGCCGCCGCGCCGAAGACGGGGCGAGACAGAGCGAGTAAAGCAGAAGAGATAAGGAAAAGCTTCATGGCGTAGAACTCGCGGTGAGTACTGGAGGACCGCAACACTGTTGTATCGCCTTTTAAACCATCCCGTGTCTCCCTTCAAAGCTCGGCAGATGAGTATACCATGAGGAGCCTTGTGGGTGGGGAGCCATGACGCTAGAATATGTTCAGCGGATTGCTCAATGAAAACGCTTCCTTTAGCAAGTGGCAAAAGGCGTTCAGAATGGATGACACGAACATAGGCATAAACTACTCACCTCATTGGCGCAGTGTATAGCAACAGAATAAAATTATTGTCAAAGATTGCAAGTGTGAGAGGTCAGAGCTAAAATTATGAATTTGGGCGTGCGTGTGCACAGACATGTCGGACCCCGGACTAGAAATTTGGCGACTTCGCACGAGTGTTCGTGGGTCACTAGATCATACGCGTCGACCCCCTGGAAGAAGCAGAGTCATGAACCAGCACAGTGGAGGCTATTAACCTCTGCTGTAAATCCCAGAACTTGGAGGTAAATATGATGGGCGACGGTATTTATCCCCGTCATGGCCCGAATGAACCACAGTAGGAGGGGAATATAGAGGATTGGACAGGGTTGGCACGGTCCCTAGCTTGCAAACGTACGTGGGTAAGGCATAGTACATTCGGCAGCAACGTTGGTGTTCTGCCAATAGGCCCCGCAAGTTGATTCATCCATTCACACAGATGTTTCTCCATCCGGTAGTGTCTGCGGTTGTATGACAGAACTTCGTCGGCTCCGATCAAGCGAGAAGTAGATGCCTCACGCGCGAATTATGCCCATTCCCTCGCTGAGGGGAAAAATGAGCCCAGTTTGAAATTAAGCAACAACATTACCATATGCAGTAGCTCGTTCAGGATGTTCCCTCGCCGCCTGGAAGTAGGACGGAATTCACGACATTCAATTGTATAAAAGGTAGCAAGGAACTTATGAAGATTGCGTGTCAAACGTGCAGTATGTAGTCGAGACTGTCAGTGTCAAAGGCGAAGCACTCCGGCTGAAGCGGTGCCGAAGTGCAAAACGCGGATGGGAATTTGGTTACATAAGAAAGTCCGTGATCAATAGGGGCAGGAATCAGATTCTTCTCATCGCCAACCGTGTCGCGTCTTCAGATGACTCGGATTCCAAAGACAGAACATCTCTCAAGGCCTTCAGAGACGGTGAGAAAAAGTATTCCCCTCCACGGGGTAGCACGAACTCCGTAGGGAAAGATATTTCTCTGTTCAAATCATTAGGATCCACGCCGCTAATCTTCCTCATTGCATTGGCAGGGCACCGTCCAATAATCGGGTCAAATCCCGCATCGTCATGAGGAAAATTCGGGTCATTCGCCCAATCTACCTCAATCAAGTGAAGGTGCGCAATGTGTCAGTGATTTAACATAAGCCACACTGAGGGTGAACGTACGCTTCTGAACGGTTCGAAAACCGCTGGCGATGCTTCGCTGGTAAGACACGAACAACAAACCTCTCTTGTTTCTTGTCTTACGGGCGGCTCTTTCTTCGTGGGTGACTTCAGGCCCAAATGGGATCCCTCTGCGTATGATGGGCGAGGGTGTCGTCGTGTCGTCCCTGGGATTCGTCTTCCGAACGTGCGCACCGAACGGACACCTCGTGTAGCTATCCTTTCCCGAGTATTTAAAATCGTTTCTCCTGCGAGGTGGCAAGGTGAGTGAAGTTGATGGACTGAACGGAAGCTTACAGCGATAGAGTCGGATCGTCCTACGGAGATGTCAATTTGTAGCAGGTCAGTAGTACCAACGTACTCGCACCTTCAGCGGCGCGAGGTCCAGAGGAGCGCCTATTCAGAGTATATCATCCCGTTCATCAGTTTCGCGTCGTCCGGAATCCACTCACCACTCTTCCATCGGCCCACCAACTTGGCACCAAGTAGTTCTTTCCCCTCTTCACTCGCCATCCCTTCTATCGTATTCCTTTCCAAGAAGTCATCAAACTCCGGTACCAGCTGAATGAAATACCGAAAGACCAAGAAACTACCGTCTAACGCCCAGCTTGGACCTGGATCGCCTTCGCTGAAGAGTAAGAATGTTCTCGGATAGGGTGGGTCACAATTGGGAGTCGGTGAAAGCCCTTCTACTGATGGGTTTGAAATCCCATCTAAATATCCGAAACTTCATTAAATAGATTAGCAAGGCAAGACCGTCGAAGCGAAGAGGGGCTTACTGCTCATGTCCCGCTTGGTCGCCTGGCCGAACGTCACCCCAGAGGCGGAGGATCTCCTCCAATGCAGGTTGTTCTGTACCGATGCCTAGATGTTTCTCCAGCTCATTCACCTCACCCTGCACCGAATTGCGTGATTCTCCGGTCACGAGGATCAAGAGATGTATGGGATTCTCTGTGTCTTTGAAGGCTGGTAACCATTCCGTCGTATCCAAGTCGTTCAATGACGGTGCGTCTTCGAATTGTCCCATCTCGAAGGGTTCGTCCACAGTCGGCTCGAATCCCTCGGCGAGGTCCATCTTCAAGCACATCAGTCGTAAGAACCAAATAATGTATTCTGAAAGTAATTGAAACAGCTCACCGACTTCAACCCAGCTTGACTAAACGCGATGTTTACACCAGCGACCGGCAGCAAATGGGTGTTGCCAGCTTCCTTATGCACTCGAATCGCAGAACGGTCATCAATGACATTCTGAGCGGTCTTGATGAGCGGCACAATAGCTCCAAGTCGACGTCTAAATCTTTCGCCCTTCGCGTCTGAAAACCTATAGAATAGGAACACTTGGGTCTTCTTCGGGAGTCCTTGTCTGCTCAATTTCATGAGCTACAATTGCTCAGTCACCAAATTTAAAGTGGGAATACGCACAGTATGTCGCCTTGGACGTTAGCAAAGTCGATGAGGGACGACGGTGGCATCGTAATGGCGTAATGGCAGATGGGGTGCGGCTTTCCTTGGTTGAACTTGTCCCAGATGGTGAGAGGCGCGGGGGACCCGACGCCCTTTTATGTCCCACTGCTGCCACATAGAAGAATGTGACATGTGTTCCCTTCCTTTTGTTCTGACAGTTGGGATCTATCCAGACCCGCTTCGCGCTACGCTGTGCGATGATCCCGAATTAGGCACGCCCTCTCTCACTAAGGACGCGAACAGTTCCATTTGATGACTCGATCCCAGCCTGTTTCGTGAGAGGTACCAGCTTTGGATACACGCCGCGTCGGCGACGCTGTAGGGCCTGAGCTCCCTCAATTCTCCTTAACGCAGCTCAAAGCGTGTGATGTCGCGAGGGAGAAAGATTCCTGCTTCGTTCTGTACTTTGTCGTGGGCTATTAGTGCACCGGCAAAGGGAAAGATATAATACTTCGACCGAATCAGAGATAGCCTTGGTGACTGGATGCATGATAGTACGATCGCTGGAATGCCTTGAGACTCAGAAGGGAGCGCTGAAGTGATGAACCATCTGTGGCGCGAAGTCGGTTGCCTGGGAAGGCGCACACGTGGTCGCGGTCTCGGTCCTTGAGTTACAGTCGAAGACATGATATGACTAGAAATCGAATAACTGGAATGAATACATAGAGAGGTATTACGGCTACAGAGGGTTATGTGATTGAAGGAACGTTAACAGACTCGTCACACGCAGCACTCGCGAGAAAGAACGTTTACAGCTCCGAAGATGGCACAAGAGGCTCGGGGAGCTCCACCTCTGGCCATGGCACTGGAGGCTCAGCGGGAACGTATATGTCCAGCTCCATAGCGCTGACATGATCCCGGAAGGGGAAACACTCGTCCCATTCGTCCAAGAGCTTGTCGATGGGGTGTCGATAAGGTCGCTCTACGTAGCTGTACTCGCCATCGCCGAAGCAATGGTACTTCCATGGAGGACGATACTTCTTCTTCCACGGCGTGGCGTTCGGTTTCTTCCTTTTAGCCTGGGTCAGCTCAACTGGAGGGGCCTCCGGTACCGCAGAGGGCTGTGGAGATGGCGAAGCAGAGCGCTTGCGCTTCCGCGAGGCTGACCCGCGCGCAGGCTTGGAAGTGGGATCGGTAGGCTTCTCAGGCGGTGGTTCAGTTGGCGCGGAGGTAGTTGATGGTATATCATCGTATTCTGGGAAGCCATAAACGACACTCTCAAGTTGGGCTTGCGGGGGGAAACGCGAGGAACGGCGGGGCCCTCGCCCAAGAGTAACCTCAGGAGGAATTGGCCGCAGAAGCGCTGTGGGGGTGATTGTCTTAATTTTGTCACCTGAGGGTCTACGACGCTGAAGGGAAGGGAGGGGATCAGAGAGCTCATCATTTGAGCTAGCGCAATCGTGAGCATCCAGTTCGTCGAATGATGTGCAATTAAGACCGCAGTCCACGCATGTAAACGGGTATTCGAGGTTGATATCACTATGGATAGTGTGAGTACTGGTAAGGTCAAAGGGCAAGGAAAGACGTTGGAACGCACCGGCCAAGCCTGTGGTGATCTTCATTCTGGTGGATGGGATGTACGATCTCGTCTTCCGGCTCGGGGGAATGCATCGTCCCGAGAGCAAATGGGGCAAATCTGATTTGCATCCGTTGAGAAGGAGATGAGTGTTGCCGTCTTGCGCTGTTCGCGCTGGACGACGCCAACTTAAAGCCCATGCCGATATTGTTCGAGTTGATCTTGTCCGGCTTTCTTCGCCTGTGACCTGGTACATGAGATGGACGCTCCACAGGGGAGTGGCTACGTTGATGACGGAGCATGGACGCGGCGGGTAGGCTAGTCTCGAGGTCAGCGTTTGGGAAGGAGAAAGAGAATTTCTGGTTCGCGGAATCATCACTAATAATGGAGGGGTGAGTAATTATAAGCTGATGCTACCGAAGGGGCCACTACACACGGTATGTCGAGGTCCGCAACTTCCGCGGGATGTAAGGCGTCGGCACTTGGTGGCCACATATGGGGCATCCACGGCTGGAGAAATTGCTTCGAAGACGATGAACGAGTGGTGTCCTTTGAAGACTGGAAGTCTTTCAGAGAGTGGTAGCTCGTTGTCTGGCCTGCCATTAGACGAGATGGCTTAGAGAGTGCGTTTGTCATAGCCGAAGTGGCTCAGAAGAGACAGTGAGAGAGAGAAGAGTTGTTGCAGTGGCTCATGTCCTCTGCACATCCTCCTATGTAGGCTATGAGAAGTCCGTTGGACTGAAAGCAGCAAAGTTCGGCAAGCGCGGACTCGGCCAGCCCACCAGGACAAAGCAACGGGGCAAATTCGGGGGACCGAGCCGTCTGAAAAAATTCCAAATAACTACAACTCTGAGTTATGTGCAAGATTTGCAGAGGTTTTATGTATTCTGTCCTGTCCGATGCAAGTTGTAAGCGTCGCATTCGAGGGGGAAAGGAATGTTGGACAAACGTCTGCGCTGCCGATTCAGATCAGGATAAAGCACAAACGAGCCTTGCATCGATTTATGGTGGACCGACGACCTCAAGCCTCGCCATTGAAAAGTCCTGCCCAGGGAACATGGGAGTTGACCGCAAGAGAGTGAGCTCTGAGACTTACTGATCGTGGAAGAAAGTGGTTGATCGTGAGAACTTGCTAAGCTAAGTCCTTCCACATCAGCAAATCCAATTACCGAATTATCATCTGTCCCCATCCACCATCCTCAAAATCCTCCTCTGTAGCATCCTCCGCCATGCTAAACAGTCCAATTGGGCCAAGCTGGACGAGGGTGTCGCCCATTGAGGTCCTTGTCACCCGCGCTTGTGAACCTTCCCTTCACGAGCCAAACTACGCACTGCATCTCGAGGTCGCCGAATACATCAACTCCAAGAAGGCAAACAAGTACGTCTGCCATGTCCGACATGACTTAAAGCTCACAAAACTCACCTTGCAGCGCACGGGATGCAGCCATGCTCATTGCTCGTCTTGCAAATCACCGAAATCCCCACGTAGCCGTTCTCGCGCTCGCACTCCTCGAGACACTCGTACAGTCATGCGGCTACGCATTTCACTTACAAATATCGACGAAAGAGTTCCTCAATGAACTTGTTCGCCGCTTTCCTGAGCGACCACCGCCCTTCCCTGGCCCAGTCATGTCTCGCATCCTCGATCTTATACACTCATGGAAGGAGACGATCTGTGTAGAATCACGGTGGAAGGATGATTTGGGGAATATTAGGGATATGCATCGCTTGCTATCGTTCAAAGGATATCGCTTCCGCGACCTACCACGGGCGCAGCCGCAGCTCTCTGCTGTCAGCGTGAGTGTGTGCAATTACGGGCGTCTATTGTAATAGCTTATGCCGATCGTTAGAACCTGAAATCGGCGGAGGAGCTGGAAAGCGAAGACCGGGAGGCGCAGTCCGCCAAACTCCAGGAACTTATTCGCAGAGGCACACCCCGAGACCTTGCCGCTGCACAGGAGCTTATGAAATCGCTCGCTGGTGCAAACCCTGATGCCAAACCTGACTACCGCGGCCAAGCCCTTACCGAGCTCAACAAACTCGAAACTAAAGTCATCCTCCTGAACGAACTCTTAGACAACTTCGACACCCAGCGTGGCGAGCGTTTTGCTTCAGGAGATGCCTACGACCAAGTGGCGTCAATACTCACTAGTGCTCGGCCTAAAATCCAGAAATGGATATCAGATGCTGAGACGGACGATCCAGAGTCTCTGGATACGTTCTTGCAGATTAACGACCAAATGAATACCGTCCTAAATCGATATGATGCACTCAAACGGGGCGACTATACTGCCGCACGGAACCCAATACCGGCGGAGCTCGCAGCAGGCGCCAAGACGGCGAACGATCTTTCACTCATTGACTTTGACGATAGCGCAAATGCGGGCGGTGGTTCCTCAGGGCAAGCTGGTGGTATAGACGATTTGAGCGGTCTATTCGCAGCGCCGTCTGCTGTACCCACTCAGCGGCCGCAGGCGACAATGCCCCAATTCGCTGCCGTGACCCCCCAATTTGCACCCTCATCACATCCCATCGCCGCACCACAATCCCTCTTCCACAACGGTACAACGACGAGTTCCTCGCCGCCCGCAATCATGCTCCCTTCCACGCCTAAACCAGTTCCTGGGACGTCAACCCCCAGTGGTCCGCCGAATTACTTTGCGAACGGGGGTGGTTGGACGGGGGGTATGGGCATGACGAATAACGGTATGGGGGGTAGTCAGGGCATGGGTATGGGTATGGGCGCGGGTATGGGATCGATGGGATCGAGTGTGGCTCCGCTTGCACCTCAATATCATCAGCAACCCCCGCAAAATCCATCGCAAGTCACCCCAAACGCTCCTTCATCAACAACCCAAGGGGGCAAGGATCCTTTCGCGGACCTAGCCGGCCTGTTTTGATTTACTTACTACCTCTGCATATGGATCCGTGGACGTGAGATGATGACGAGCTATCGATTACTTATGTGTAAATGCACTTTTTGGTATATGTGTTTGTGGAGTGGTAGATGTTGTGCATATGTTTTGATGTCGTAGAGTATGGTTGTACCTGACAGAGTTGGCTGGACGAGTTTTGATCTTGCAGCTTCGCTGACTTCGAGGTGGCGTGGTGTGTACGAGCCTCCAGTACCAGGGGACACAAAGCTCTATTCATCTGATTTTCCGATGTTTGAGGAAAACTGGCCTCATAATCATTCTTATACAGACTTCGACGCTCGGTAAATCCAGCTCCGCAAGTTTCATAGCGTTGGTATCGACGGGACCCCTAGCTACTTATCCCTATATCGCTAGGGGCCAAATCTTCCTATCCTATTTGGCCAAATCCTTGGCCGGATAGATTCAAAATGTGCTGCTTCCCGATCCCAGGTAGTGCGATCCACCATTCCTGATGCCACAGTCGAAGTCAACGCACCGAGGATAGACTGTGCTTCAAATCCACTAGGGAGGCCCATCACTGTCAGATGCTTTATTCGACCCGTGGAAAAAAGCTGCCTGAATCTAGGCAACAAGCTTCGCCTCCATTCAGATGTACCAAAGATCTCCGGGAATTCCTTCATTCTCACTATATTAACTTTGGGCTGCCGCGGGCCGACCGAGGTCATGAGAACGGGGATCTCGTCCTTGTCGGAAAGAGGCAAGCGACGGATTGATGTTATTGCTGCGTCTATCTCGCTACGAGCAGTTGACCCCTGCAGGAGAAAGTGCTCGACAAGCGCGAGGTATAGGAAGTCCCGACAACTGATAGTTGTAGCGCGGCGGCCATCTAGAAGTGTACAAACTGTGATCGGACAGCGGAAAGAGCAAGAATGACGGAATACTCAACAGTGGCTACATCGCAACATCAAGCAATTGACTCTATGTCCCCCTTCCCAAGAAGTGCGCTGACACTCTGGAGAACAGTATTTGGTTACATGACAGTTAGCGCATACTTTGAGGTTGCGATCACTTCCGGACACCTTGCACTATAAAACGGAACATTGAGTGAGTTACGCTGGATTGTCAAGAACCTTGAACTGACGGTGGTGCATTTATCCAACATCCTAGCGATATTCCCCGCCCGATCCCATAGGTAGCCATAAGCGATAACATAGACGTCATACATACTCCATATTTGGGGCAAGAAGCATCTTCCAATAGGGCGGGTGGTTGTTGGTTGTTTCTTTGAGCGCTTGATAACGGAAGGATAAAAGAAGTTGTTGGTGATTATAAAGGGAAGAAGTTCGATGGACTGTAGACCATCGTGTGTTGGTGGTATCTGAGACGGCAGTCTCTTTGCCCGGAGGAGATCGGTGAGGCCGCTATCGAGCATCTCCCCCACCGCTGCTGGTCCGAGCCTCAAACAGCTGACCATCAACGTGAGACAGTCGAGTACAGCTTGCTCTGATATCGTTGGAGGATTGGAGGTCGGGCCCGGAGCGGGTGGTGGGCCACGTTCCATAACTTGCCTCAGGATGTTGACTAAGCGTGTGATGACCCTCTGCTCCAGGATCTCATGAATGTGGACTGGGGAGGGTATGAACGACGCAAGATTCGCGAATCCTCCTCTAATACCCGCGAACGGGAGATCGACTCCGTTGAGCTGGGGGCCGATATATAAGATATCCCGTTCCATATGAGCGAGAGTGAAGGCGATAACGGCAGATGGTCCTCCAACTACGTCCATAATGTGTCGAGGAGATTCATTGGTGACGGTATCCAGCTGAAGGTACATGGGAAGAATGCGATCAACGGCGAGTACTATGGTCTGCATGTCCACATTAGCCTCAGGATAGATGGAATCCATATGCAACAGTTTGTGCCAGATATGGATCACCATCTTACCAAGGCTAGAGTGCAAGTTGCGATCCAGTAAATGGTGAACTCGTACGACTGTGCCTAAAATGCCGGCCAGGCTAAATGCCATCCGACGTTCGTCATCTGCGACCATCGGGTTGCTGTGGCCAAAATAGTGTGCCTGGCAGAAGTCCAACCAAGGGAATATATGATCATGTTGAGTGAGGATGTAATTCGCCAGCTCGAAGTAGCGCTGGTCGTTTTGTTCCAGACGTAGTGCGGTGTGAGATATGATTTCCAGTGAGAGGCGCACCCAGAAGACCAAGTTTTTGGTTTCTTCCTTGGTTTCTTCCGTAACCTCCGACAAATCATCTGGCAGTGCTTGTGCACCCAAGAAATGAAAGATAGTGGCAACGATATGATAGCACGGGCGTGCTGCCAGACTGGTCGTCGTGAGGAGGATATGTTCGTGTAATGCCGCGATATCGGGTAACGATCCCGACTCTGCGAAGTTAATGGCGAGACTCTGAAAATGGACGTCAACATTCGAACACTGATCAGATTATCGGGCTACCTTTGTCGGCTCTGGAAGAACTTCAAAGGCTCGAATATGCTCATCCATACTGAGGGCCTAGAAAGAAGCGTGGCACCGTGGGTCAACCGTGGGTGTAATAACTATGACGACATACCTCAAGCGCACTGGAAATCTTCGGAGAATTCGGGGCCATTCGTGGAGTCATCCTGATGACTTCGAAGAAGACATACGTGAAGCCTCTTGATATTGAAGCCGCAACTAGTACTGTGCACCAGATCTTCCGACCCCGCTACGAGGTCACAGTAGCAAAGTCCAATCTACACGATCATCGCCGGACTCGTGCGGAGCGGTTAGCCTATCGTTGATGTTGACGTTAAGACCCATTACATACAGGCTCATCTGCGGAGGGAAAATCCAGCTCACTACGGTTGACGCCGAGCGCAAGGCCCCCCTAACTACCCCTAGGGGCTAGTCTAAGGCGGCGACGCCGTAGGCCGCTCGGGTCTCGAGGGATCTGTGTGCTATGTGATGCTAGTACTGTACATGTAATGTCAGCTAAAAATCGTGTATCCTACCACCGCATACGCCAAGTCATCGGTCGAATAGATTCATAATTTTCTGCTTCTCGATCCCAGCTGCTGCGATCCACCATTCCTGCTGCGATCGTCGAGGCCAGCGCACCCATGGCATACTGCATTTCGAATCTGCCGGGATACACTATGACCGTCAGATGCTTGATTCGACCAGCCAACGCAAGATTCCTGAATTTAGGGAGCAGAATTCGCTTCCATGAACGCGTGCCGAAGATTTCTGGGAATTCCCTGATCCTCGTTAGACGAGCGTGGGACCCATTCGGGTCAACCGAAAGAGTGAAAAGGGGAACATCATCCTTTGCGGAAAGAGGCAGAGGACGGATCCCTGCGAGTGATGTTTCTATCTGGCTGCGAATGGATGCTTCATGGAGCGCGAAGTGCTCGACAAAGGCGAGGTATAAGAATTCCCGACAATTGGTAATCCGTGGGTACTGAACTGGAATCGCGCAGATTGTAAGTGGGCGATAGATAAGGATGAAAACGGGAGAATGCTCAACGGTTGCTACAGCGGAACATCGTGCAAATGGTTCCATGGCCATTTTCCCAAGAGGTGCGCTGACACTCTGGCGAACAATATTTCGTTACGTGACAGCCGGCACATGTTTTCAGCCTGTGATCACTTCCGGCCAATTTGCACTATGAAGTAGAGCGAGTGAAGGTGAGCGACACAAATTGTCCTGAGATTTGAACTGACAGTGGTGCATTTATCGAACTTGCTGGCCATCTCCCCCGCCCGGTCCCACAGATACGAATAAGCATTAACATAGGCATCGTAGAGCCTCCATACATCGGGCATGGGGCAGGATTCGATAGGAGGATTGGCCTTTATTCGTCTCTTGGAGTGCTTGATGACGAAAGGGAAAACGAAGTTGGAGATGAGAAGGTAGGGAGGAAATTGATTAGGCCCGAGTCCGGGAGGCAAGGGTGGGCCACATTCTAGTACCCTTGTCCGCAGAATAGGGACGAGACCACTATCGAGAATCTCTTTCGCCGCCTCTGGTCCGCAACATAGCGCAGAAATCAAAAAAAGGATACACTTGTCAAGTGTGTCCTCCACCATTGAGGGAGGATCAGATCGCGGAGCAGGAGGTGGGCCATGTTCTATCAGATGCTTCAGGATGTTTATCGAGCGTGTGATCACTCTCTGCTCCAGAATATCATGGCAGTAGACCGGAGAACTGAGGAATGAGATGAGATGTGTGAACCCTCCCCTGATACCCACGCAAGGGATTTCGATTCCTTTGCGCTCGGGGGTGATGTATACAACATCGCGCTCCATGCGTGCAAGAGTGAAGGCGATTACTGCTGAGACTCCACCAACCGCATCCATGATGTATTGAGGACTAGAGCCATTAGTGAGGGTTGGCATGATTAGGTACATGGGAAGAATGGTGTCAATGGTGACAACGACCATCAACAAGTCCATGTTGAACCAGAAATAGACGGACTCGAGCCGCAGCAATTTGTGCCAGATATGGATCACCATCTCACCAACGATACGGTGTTTAGTGTAATCCACTAAACGTCGAGCTCGCGAGATTGCGTTGAGGATCCCAGCAAGAGTGAACATCATACGCTGTTCGTCATCCGCAACGATCGGGTCGTTGCGACCAAAAAAGTGTTGCTGCAAGAAGTCCAGCCAAGGGAGGACGCAATCATGATGAGCGAGGATGGCATTTCCTATCCCGGTATGGTACTGCTCGTTTGAGTCCACAAGTCGAGTGAGGTGAGATAGAATTTCCAGTAAAAGGCGAGCCCGGATGACCAAGTCGCTTCCAATCTCTGAGATACCGTCTGGTATTGCTTGTGCACCCAAGAAATGGAAGATAGTGGTAACGATATGGTAGCAGGAGAGTGGGGGGCTGGTCGTCATGCCGAGGATATGTTCGTTCAATGCCGTGACATCAGCTACGAATCCAGTCCTCGCCGCGTTCAGGGCGAGACTCTAAAGATGGACGTCAACAACCGAACATTTGATCTGATTATCGGGCTACCTTTGTCGGCTCTGGAAGGGTTTCCAAGGCTCGAATATGTTCATCCATATTAGGATGCTAGAAAGAAGCGTGGCACCGTGGGTGTAGCCCAAAAAACCGATGACGACATCGCTTAAGCGCGCCTGAAATCTGAAATCCTTCTTGGAATCCAGAGGCCGTTCGTAGAGCCGCCTTGATAAGTCTTAAAAAGAAAGAGAACGCCTTTGTAGATACATACGGCTTGGAAAACATTGAATGAGGGGGCCTGTCTCCAGCGTTCTTTAGCGGCGCGAGTACGATGTGGAAAAAATTCAATGCCGACAAAATTGAGGCTCTGCGGGCTCAAGTGGTGGGCAGAATTGCGAGAGGGCACCCTGATCCATTGACTGAGGACATGAGCAATGTTGTGGCAGCACGATCATGATCACGATGAATAAATATGGACCCACAGTTCATTTCGAGTTTGCCCGAGATCTGATCATGACTGATCTTGAGCTTATTTGACTTGGTGTTCAATCTCGGGCGACGGATCATTGCATGCAAAGCCTAGTCCTCCCGCTGCTACCCTTCCCGCTGAGAAGGAAAATGCCTAGGATGCGTGATGTCTCACCACTGAAGAGTCTCTGTGCCGACTTCCGTTCGCTCGGCGCACGTCAGACCATCATTGATACCATCAGTTTGATAAGAAAAAAAGCGCCCTGCCGCCTCCCGACCTCTTTTCACCACAACGCGCGTGCCTCGAGTGGCAAGGGTCTACAACAAGAAAACCTAAACAAGGAAATTTTCGCCACTCCCCAGCAACCATGTTGACAACCAATCCGCCATTATTTCCTTATCCTCTCGTACGGTGGCTCAATCCGGATTTCTTTAGCCACTCGACTGGATTGGTGTGGCGAAGGCCACGACTCCTTCCTAATGTAGTAGAAATCAAAACATATATCGAAACCAATCCACCAGACGAGGGCACAGGCATGCCGCTTCTGGGGGAGTATAAAATGGGTGGTGGATCCACAGTCCTCGCCCACATTGACAAAGCGCCCCCTCCTCTCATTCCGCCTTCTGCAATTCTTCGCCCGCCCTCTCCTCCTCTTCCGTCGATTAATCGTCTGTGGACCGACGCCATTGCGCGCTCATACAAGGTTTAGAGTTACTCAGAATGCCGAAAGACAATAGCAGCAACGTAAGTGGTATCCCCGCCGAGCCTAATTGTTGAAGCATAATTAATTGATCGGCTATACTAATAACAGGAAGAGATCTATTGTGACATCTGCTTCGCATCCCTCGCTCGCAGGGCAGATCTACCTCGCCATATGAAGACCCACTCGAAACATAAGGACAAGTTGTGAGTCTCTTATGCGGAGCCTATGAATTTGAGTCAAGCTCATGCCTATACAGGATGTTCCGCTGCCCATATCCCAGTTGCAACTACGCCAACCTGCAGAAGTGTAACGTCGACACTCACATCAGAATACAGTACGTGGTTGATGTCTGGTTTCATATATCTTGAACTGACGTCCATCATCCTATGACTATAGCACCGGCAATAAGAATCAAGTGTGCCCGGATTGCGAGTTCAAGACCGTCGACCCGGGATCGCTTACCCGTCACCGTAAGAGAGCCCACGGCTACGTACCCAAGGCTCGACGCCCTCGACTCGGAGGTGCCAACTCAAAGAAGTCCACGCGTTCCGCACCCTATCCTCCTACCTCCCGTCGCTCTCCAGCTGCGTCTCAATCCTCCTCGCCATCAGCCACGTCGTCGTCGTCTTGGTGCACCACTTCTGACTCTGAAGCCGATGCCACATCTCCTCCCTCCTCACAGGATGACACCCCCACCGAGGCCTCACCCTCTCCATCTCAATCTGAGACTCAAGTGAACATGGTCCTCGTCAAAGACTCGCCCGCCTCGACGGACGTTTGGAGCTCGTTGTTCCCTACATCACCCTTTGATACATACGACAAGCTCAAGCTTGAGGCTCAGGCTACTCCCCTTGACGCCACACAGAATCCGTTCACTTTCCCTTGGGCGAAGAACTCAGGCGATGATGCGACGACTCAGCCAACGCCTTTCGATTCGTCCTCCCTACTCGACTTTAGCAACTCTTTGTGGAGTCTCCTTCCCGCTGCCGACGCTCCCTTCGGTATCCAAGGACCGTCTACTTGGGGCGATTTTCCATGGCTTCAACACTTTGATACCCCTGTAGCCCTATCCGCCCCTAGCCAATGCCAGCTTGGCGCAATCGCTGCACCACTCCAACCTATGCTCCCACCCGTGCTTTCGCCGTCCTTCTCCTCAGCTCCTACCACCGGATCTCTGCTTCCAAGCGCTTCTATTGCGCCGATTCCTCAATGCCCTTCTATTCCTCCCGCTGCGGATCCATTTGCTAACTGCAACTTCGGCGTTGACTGGGACATCCTTAGAGGATGCATCAACGCGCCGTCGGTGACCCCTCCATCCGCTGTTCAATTACCACCAGTTTTTACCGGTGCCTCCACCCTCCCCTCGTCCTTGCTGAACGTCGCACCACTCGACGTCAAGCCCTCGCTCAATGCGCACGCTTCCTCCAATCCTTGAGATCAAGGTGCTGGTTGGGTCATCCAATTTCTATTTCCCTGCGAACGATCTCCGGTTCTTTGTCTCCTCTCAATCATGGCTTCCTCCCAGTTCTTCTATCCATTTTCGGCATCACATCATCTGACATTCCTCATCTATCATCTATCATCTATCACCTACATTCGCATCACCTACATTCGCATCTACAACCATCTTTGTTTCCTTAGCATCTTCAGCATACTACCATCTCATCACTTTGTTACACTATTTCCCATTGGAAGGTCATTTTATTTCGTCATTTATAGAATCACAGTGTCTTACTAGTATATCATTTACCTGTATTTCGGTCTGTATTACTCCTCATTGCGTATCTCCCAATATTATACGCACACTGGGCGCGTGTACAATCATTTGCCCAAATCTACCCAAGCTCGGCTCAAGCGTATGTGTGCTATTCTTTCTAAATGGGTTTCGCACCCAATCAATTAGCGCTTTAGCGCCCACTGCACAAACGTTCCTTTGTTCGACGACCACTGACAGCGACTATGGTCCCTTCATCGGTACATCGGTCTTAGCGTAATCCTCAGACTTGTCCCAAAGTGATTTGCAGCGCTGCGCCAGCGCTGGGCGCCGATCGGGACCGTTCACGACCATAAACCGCAACTCTTGCCCATTGTGGACGTCACAACGCTTGGTGTATTTAATGTCCTGATTACGCGCGAAATTGGGAGGAGTACCTGGCGCCCGCAATCGGTATATAACATCCTCCTTCACCTGCCTCGATAGCGGACACACCATGTCTTTCCTCGTAACTGATTCTCTGGGTACTCTGGCATCGACCAAAGCCTGCTCGGTCAAAGCCCAAGACAATGAGCTTGCCACAGAGCTTTGGTTCCGAACGCCAGTACGTCTGTCTGGTCCTTAGCCGTCTGTGTTTTTCTGCTGACCCCAGTGTTCTAGGCCCTTGATGAGAATTTGATTAAGAGGATCGTTAAGATCCAATTGCAGACCAGCGGCCACGACCAAGGATACGCTAACTTTCCTGAAGCTGGTAGTTGGAGTTGGTACGATATCCTCGTCCTGGGTTCTCCAGACGATGTACAGCCCAAAGTCAAGGATGGACTTACGCTACTATGGATGAGCCATACCAATCCTCTAGGAGTTGATAAGGATACGACAATAACGGGCCCTGCGTTTGATCGGAAGCATGACGTCTTTAAATCCTTGGAGGTTCGTTGTTTCCCTGCGTTCGCTGTACCACTCTCACGCCCACCACTGTAGCCAGGTGATTGTCTCGCGGTCCGCGTATGTGCCCGGTTTCCTGGCTGGGAAAATAATGCGACCAGCGGCACCTTGTCTCTGCAGCTCTCGGAGAAAGGTGAGCCGATCATTGCTCGCATCGTATTACAGAGTTCGTCTCAAGAGTGTTATAACTCGCAGAACACGCCATCCCCTCGCACGATACCGAGAAAGTCGCAGCGTTCGAAGCAATTAATGAAATCAAGGACAAGCTCGCAGACACATTTGACAAATATCTCAACGAAGCCACTCCCTCTGATGCGCCGCCCGCATATTCACTTGTACGGACTATGCTTCTGCCGGGCCCTCTGCGTGCAGATCAAGCACGTGGGCTCGACGATGCTCCCCTTCAACTACTTTCCTTAGGTACGTTCCTCAACGGAACTAGGTATTGGTACATCCCTTACGAATTTCGACCTAGATGGTGGAGGTGTTCGTGGAATATCGACCCTCTATATATTGCAAGCCGTTATGACAAAGTTGACGAACAACCCTAATGCCAAACCTGCAGACTACTTCCACATGATCGCCGGGACGAGTACAGGAGGGTAAGGCCAAGCCCATGCCTTTCCGAGATCATATGCTCAACTCACGTTGGTTCAGACTCATAGCGATTATGCTGGGCCGTCTCCGAATGACCGTCCAAGAGTGTATCGATGCCTACGTCAAGCTTTCGTCTCAGATATTCGCTGGTAATGACATACAGAAAACAGCGAATATGGCAACAACTGGCGCGCGTTACGGAGCGAAGAATTTCGAAACCGCTCTCAAGGCTTTTATCAAGCAACAAGCGGGTGACGAGAACGCACCGATGCTGGACCCGAACCCCAGTAACCAGTGCAAAGTGTGAGTTCTGACCCACACTTGGTTCATTTGTCTTACTCCCATATTCACTAGCTTTGTCGTTTCGGTCGATGCTCATAACTTAAATAACCAGACCGCTGAGCATTTCCGTACCTATACGTCGCGATTCCCAGATAAGTTCACAAATGTGAAGATCTGGGAGGCCGCACGCGCCACCAGTGCAGCCCCCACGTACTTCCCTAGTATCACCATTGGCGATACTGAATTTATTGATGGGGGTTTCAAGTTCAACAATCCTTCTATCCTGTACGTTGTTATGCCTTTCTGCCGTAACTCCTTGCTCACTTCTGTTTTAGTCTCATGGGTGAAGTTAATGCGGTATTTGGGTTCGCAAGGCCACGGGGCTGCTTCGTGACTATCGGCACTGGGGTTCAGCCAAACGTAGGATTGGATGCTCGCCCTGCCAACATGTTGAAAGTGCCGGACTACTTGAAATCCGTCGTCGAAGCCTCAATCAACATCGTCACCGACTGCGAGAGGACCCACCAACTAGCCAGAGAGTTGTTCCCACCTGACATCTACTGGAGATTCAACGCTGGAGTAAGAATCGGTGTAGATTGGCAGCCACTGATATCCTTGGACGATTATAAGGATATGAGTAAGCTGGTGACACTGACGGTCAACTATTTGGCGAAACCGGAAGAAGTGACGGAGGTGGCGAATTGTGCATCTCGATTGACTTACCTGGGCTGAAGCGCTGATAGTTTGTACTGTATTGGATACGTTTGAACGAATAGCACACGAATAAAAGTCGGACAAGCCAAGGACAAGCCAAAATTATAGGATTCCCCTATTTGTCTAGGGCGGCCCCTGAACTGTCTAAGGGACTGCCAGCAACATCCCCTGTATCCACCGGCTGCTCCGTATCCTGCTCCGGAGTCGAGCATTGAGAAGATCTTTGCCCAGGAGATGACTCATTGTCAACTCGTTCTGGGTGTATCAATAAACCTTCCGTCCTAGCATGGCTTGATATGGGAACGCTCTGAACAGTAGTCTCCCGGTTGCTGGACCGACTCGTTGAATACGACGACGGATGGCGTATGGAGATGTTGCCTCTAACCGAGGAGAACGTTGAACCGTATCCTCGCGCACCGACCAAAGAGTATGTTGAGCTGTTTCCACGCCCATCAAGAGGGGAGTTCAAATAATCGAAATCATCCCGGATGGGGTCTGGCCGAACAGGGTCTAGGTGCGATCAGTGGAATATTAGTCTGTCTAAGTCTTCCAGCTTGGTGGTATGACACATACCTTGAGGAAAAGGATGGAATGGAGCCATTTCCGTTGGGACACCTTGCTGAACTGCGGGAGGATTTCGAGCGACATTTCGAGCGACATTGCCTGGGGCGCAGAAATAAGCTGTTGGAATGTTTTAGTACTGGGAGCACAACCGACGTACCAAGCAGTTCATCGTCATCGTACATGTAGTTATTATACGAATTATTGATGCGACGTGTAGTCTCGTTGCCACAGTTCGACCGATGATCGTTCGTCGTGGTGGTGTGATTGTTCTGGGTCCCCGTAACGTCACTGAGAGTACATTGATTCAAAGTGAACGCGGAGGCACTAGAAAACATCTTTCGCTAAAGATATAGGACGGGGGAAACTGAAGCACAAGGAATCTTGGTTGACATTAAATACCGAACACCGCAGCTCATGTAGAGTACAGCTAGTCATAGTAGCTGCGAATGCCGTTCCAAACAACAGCTCGACTTCAACAGCAAGAATAATTGATTGTGCGCTAATCATCGGCGTGAAGAGCCATGCTGTATGAAGAGGGAATCACGAAATAAATACAGCTGGTGTGTCCTTGGATTATGAACTGCGCCGCAATGACGGGATTGAGACAGCTTGATTTCCATGTTCCATATCATGTTCAATTCGCACGGCCGCGTTAGCAGTTGTGAGGCGAAGGAAGTGTGCGAGATGGACGGAAAATGGCGCACATGGAGTTCTAGCGACACAAGTGAGATAGTAGGCATCGTAATTACTGCAAGGATTCCTCTGGCGTCCCTCCATGCCTTTCAAGGATGCCGTAGCGGTAGCGAGCCCTGGGCTGGAATACGCTAGATAGGGACGTTTTAGGAAAAGGGGACGGACAGGGGCCGCTCCACTACTGAAAAGACATCGTAAACGCGACGGCCGTAGAAGGTAGCTCAAATTAATATGGATTGGGGAAGGATAGATGGACCTCGATTAGACGCAGGTGCTATGGTGATAGGTTGGAGGATAGACCTCTCGAAATCCAGGCTGGTCTATAGCCTCTTTGGACGTGTCAATTGACAAGATACCGGTACCATGAACAGTCTCGACGTGAGGATTTCCTTGCTGCGCAGAGAAGACTAAACGTGATGGCAGACCGAAGACGAGGTACTCCAAGGTCAAGGTGGGATAACACCAACTGAGGGCATCGGCAATGGTCTGAAGCATGCGGGCTTGCAAGTCCTAAACAGGAATATCACCTAGCTCATCCGTGAGCCTCATAAAGCGATGCGAGGTGGTGCTGTCGCGCATCAATTGTGCGTGTGGGCCGCAAAACCACACCTAGAGAACTGGTACTGAAAATTGGACTGCGGAGAAGGAAGGGACGAGAATGGCAAGCGCGGTCCGAAAGCTGTAGAGCTTAGAGGCCAACGATCGGACATCGGCCCTTGATTGCAGCGTATCCAAGCGCAAAGAACAGCGGACGGCACCACAAGAGATTGAGGGAACGCCAAAATCTTCCTACGCTCGTACATGTGGTACACTTTGTGGGCCATAGAGGGGTCGTTTCATGAACGCTATTGTCCTACTGTCGTCTGCGAAAGCGCATGGAGTCAACAAAGGTGTGTCTCCGAAGAGGTCGATGGAGGGAGAACAGAGCCCTCGACAGGATGTATGGTTGAGGAAGGCCTGAAGATAAGCCACCCGGAGTATATCGGGTACGACTTGCACGTCGACTGCGTTAGCCGGTCATAAGAGGGGAATACCGGCTGGCGTTCAAGCTGAGGATTGAACAAACCGTGGTTAGAAGGCGATGGAAAAAGTCTGAGTGCCATGCTCGTAGGTTATCCCGATGAGTCGGCTTTTAGTGCCTACAGCGCGTTCATTAAGGAGGAAGACATAAAAGAGCGCAAAGGCATACTCAACGTTCTAGCAACGTCCCGACACGCGTAGATGAGTTTCAAGCATAGAATCGACGGGAAGAAACGCGGTGGTACGAACGAGGAGTCATTGATACGAACCCCAAGACCCAGGGTCAGGCCTGACTATTTTCGTACCATCATCTAGTCCCCCAAACGGCGAAACACAATTTCAAGTCAACGATGTCGTAACCTGCTTCCGCGCCCTAGGCTGACTGGGAGATCTGCCGAGGGAATATGAAAACAGCAGGCAAACATCCGGACGAACCAGAACCTGAAGTCAAACCCCACGACATGTATGAAGAAAACGAATCGGCCAATAATTCGCAGAGGGGGCGGGAGACGATGTGCTGCGCTCAGGAATTTGCAAAGGAGGGTGATTTCCAAGAGGGTTGGATTGGTACCTATAAGATGCGGATGCACAGCCTTGGGTTGAAATGAGGATCATCGTGGCAAAGTGAGTCAAGCCGCCTCCTCACATAACCACGCTTACCATATACGCGAGAATTCTCCCGCCCATCATCACTGCGAGCCCCGCCCATCGAGCTCACCGCTGCTATGCAACCCGGCGATGAACGCAGGATGGAAATGCGGCGGTAGCGCCCAGGGCTAACATTTCCAAACATGGAACTCGAAATGCCCAATGCCCTCGCGACGGCCTGGTGCACGAGTCCCATCATCACGACGACCGTGATGACTTCTCGATATTTTCAGTCAGCCCTACACCAAATCAATGAGCGCCCTGCAGCACCCCAACCCCCTGTGCCCGACAGCGCAAACACCTCAGGACGAATAGTGAGCAATGTCAGTCTCATTGTCCTCGTCTCTGCGCGCCTACCGCTTGACAAGAGTCCTTGGCTGATTTTCTTTGGATTTCTTAACCAGGTCCCCGAGCCTGCTGCACATAAGCCTACAGATGAAGATCTCTACGCACTCGATGAGCGAGGGGAACTCAAACCAAATCCTAACTTTCTGAAGCAACACTTCTTTCGCGAAGGTCGATTGACCGAAGTGCAGGCCCTCTTCATTCTGGAGCATGCGACCCTTTTGTTGTCGAGCGAGCCAAATATGGTGCATGTTAAGAGCCCCGTCACGAGTGAGCTTTTACATTGTCGAGGTGGAGGCCAAATTGTTCAATGTCGAGCTAGTTTGCGGTGACATCCATGGCCAATATGTGCGTGCTGCTTTTCCTTTCATCGCGATCTGATGCGAATGTCACTTTCCTGCTTAGTATGACCTCATGAAGCTGTTCGACGTCGGCGGCCCGCTTGCAGATAACTCATATCTATTCCTGGGTGATTATGTTGATCGAGGATGCTTTGGCATCGAAGTAAGCTGTCATTCAGTGCTGCTTCTTGGTTAGAAACCTAATCTCTCTCAGTGTCTGTTGTATCTTTACGCCCTTAAGCTATGGTATCCCGACAAGTTTGTTTTACTTCGGGGCAACCACGAGTGTCGACATCTTACAGAATACTTCACCTTCAAACGTGAATGTATGTGCCATTGCTTGACGCACTAGGCAATCCTTCGAATAACTCTCTAGGCCTACACAAATACTCCGTTGAGGTGTACGAGGCTTGTATCAAGTCTTTCAATGCCCTCCCTTTGGCGGCCCTCGTAGATGGGCGCTTCTTCTGTGTTCATGGTGGAATATCCCCCGAACTCGTTGTTTTAAACGATCTCCTCAAGGTGCGCAGCCAACGTGTTTACCATGCATCCTCCGCATTCCTATCGCATGTTAGATAAACCGATTTGAGGAACCAGGCTCTCATGGTCTCTTGTGCGATCTCCTCTGGTCGGACCCCATATCAAACTTCGGTCATGAGCAAGAGCAAGGTGTACCCGTAGGTACAACCTTCCTCAACAATACAACCCGAGGGTGTTCCTACTACTTCACGTCAGTCTACTTGCGACTCTTCCTCGCGTATTGATGCTGAACTAACACCACAGATACGAAGCGGCTTGCCAATTTCTAGAACGTAACAATTTACTGGGGATAATACGAGGCCACGAAGCGCAAGATGCTGGGTATGATACCTTCCTTTGTCCCTATTCTCGCCACTCAGTCTTATCGCTGTTCACAAAGTTATACCATGCATCGGAAAACACCTACTAAGAAGTTCCCTTCAGTCATCACGATTTTCTCTGCACCCAATTACCTCGATGTCTATCACAATCGAGGGGCCATTCTCAAGTATGCCAACAAGAATATCACGATCAGGCAGTACAACTCGAGCTCGCATCCTTACTGGCTACCAAATTTCATGGATGCCTTTACTTGGAGTCTCCCTTTCGTTGGAGCCAAGAGTACGCCGATTTTGCATATCCTTCTGTCGGTGTATTGACGTCAACTTTTAATGCAACGTAGTCACCGAGATGTTGCTCGCGATCCTGAGTATCTGCAGCGAAGAAGAGCTGAATGAATCTGACGAGAGCGAGGAGGAGGAAGAGACTGCTCGTCCAAGCCAAGAAGAAATCCAACAACGACGACAGGTCATCAAGAACAAGATTCTAGCCGTTGGTCGTATGCAGAGAGTATTCCAACTCCTCCGGTCAGTTCCTTGTTTTCCGCTGCACCTGGTGTGTGCTTGGATGCTGACCTTCTGATCAGCGATGGAGCGGAGAATGCCTCGGAGTTGTCGCCTGCTGGTGAATCTAGCGGAATGGCAACGGGTGCACGCGTCGGACCAGATGCACTTGGAGTCCAAGGCCATCAAATACGTCGCCAGATCCACAGCTTCGACGATGCGTATGTATCTTCTCTGTTACCTCAACCTCCCAAACATATCCTGATCTTTCTACAATAGCCGCCGCTCAGATCTGGCCAACGAGCGATTACCCATCAAGATTGAGCAGTCCTCGCCGATATCACCAACATTCCCTCCACCCAGTATGCGTAGGAATAGCGGCGACGACATTGATATGGAAATGCTCATTAGGAAGACGTTAGCGGACGACGCCGATGACAGTGGGTATGTGCAAAGAATTGCGGAGACGATTGCACAGGAGAGGCATCCCACCGGCAGGCCTAGAGCCTTGAAGAGATTCGAAACGACATGATGATGGCTTGTGGCTTTCGAATTTCTCGCTTCGGTTTTCAACATTCGTAATCATGAACCTCTCCCTTTGTACGGTTGATATAATGGACTGATCTACTCGAGTATGTTGTTGTTGTTATGATTACCACCATTTGTACTTACATATTCTCTTCGTTCCCGTCTCACGAGTTCCCATTGCCCTTACTCTGTATCTATCCCCACCGTAGAGTCTGAACGCCAGTGGCAGTGAGCGGTACAGCCTGTACGCCCTGTACTCATGGCGCACGCCCCCAGCCATTCCGAACACCGTGTATTGCGACCCAGGTTCATCCACCTTGACACCGTGGCGCGTGCGAGTGAGTTGACAATCGATGACTTGGGTGAGGTATATATCAGATAGTACCACCGTGCTCCCGACATGACCAAGGACACCACTCAAATGTCGGAATCCACAGAGTCTCTGTATTACACAGTCGTCAAACCTCCCACCCCCTTCACTGTGACGGGCAAATCAGTCTTCCTCGCTGGAAGCACGGAAATGGGCAAGGCGCCGGACTGGCAAGCCGAGCTAACCGCAGCATTATTCTCTCGCATGCAAGGTCACCCTTCGAGTTCCAGCCAAACTCTCACTGTATTCAACCCTCGGTGTGACGATTGGGACTCGACGTGGAAGCAATCCATACACGATCCAAAATTTAAGGCGCAGGTGGACTGGGAGTTGGCTGCGCAGGAGGTTGCGACGGTGATCGCGATGAATTTGGATGGTAGGACGGAGGGTGTCATCAGTTTGCTTGAGATGGGGCTCCGTGCGCGTTCTGGGAGGATGGTTATCTGCTGTGATGAGGGGTTTCGGCGGAGAGGGTACGTTGAGCTGGTGTGTTCGAGGTTTGGCATCAAGCTTTGTGAGGATTTGAAGGAACTTGAGGATGAAGTTGTCCGGATGCTCCAAGCAGCGTGACTATTCAATATTCAATATTCAATATTCAATGCCTGAGTTCCGCAGTGCAGTAAAGGGTAGGTTTGTATATCAACCCCAGCGATGATAAGCTACTTTTTCTACTTGAATCGTCTAATGTCTATATCTAATAAGAAAGTCCATGTCGTGAAGTTATGTAAAGATCAAACGACGCTCTTCTCTAAAAGTGAAGGCGCGTTTCTAGGTTCTAAGCACACTATATCCAGTCCAAGGAAAAAATCAGTGATAATCTAAGGCTCTATGATCGTCTAAAATGCCCGGAAGAGAGAAGATAAAACAAAGGTGACGCTGTTGCGTCTTTTGGTTTAGAGAGGCTCGGAGGAAGGTTCCGGGAAGGAGGCATCCACGGATTTTTGCAGATCAGCGTCGGCAGTCTCCTTGGGAGCAGCAGCCCAAGCAGTGGGGTGGTAGTCGATGGCATACTTTGAAGAACGGGTAGCCAGGGGAACTGGTTGCTCAGTTTCTTCAACGTCTGCACTACTAGTAGAACGAGGGATGAGTATGTGAATCAGGCCGGATGCAGGATAATGTCAACGAACCTTTCCGCCTTGACGGCCCACGATGGCAGATAGTCGATGGCATACTTCGATGATTTCGTTGCGGGAAGGGGTTCCTCGGTGGCTTCCTCACTGTATGCATTCCAATGAGATAAGACGGGGAAAGGTGAGTGTCAGAAGACCTACACGTCGGTGGCGGAAGGCTGGGGAGCTTCAACGAGCCGAGACGCAAGGTAGTCAATGGCGTATTTTGAAGTACGGGTGTTCACAAGCACAGGCGCAGCCTTCTCAGCGATAGGACTGCAGCCAAAGTGGTGTGAGCGACTGTGATCTTGTATGCGAGGCTAAGGTGCTAAACGTACATGGGCGTTGCCTCGGCGGAGGCACCAGAGATAGCCCAAGTTGGAAGGTAGTCGATCGCGTATTTGGAGGAACGAGTGTTGACTTGTGGCTCATCGGCTCTGCATCGAGTCCGTTAGGCACTGCAGGGGTACAACAAAAGGAAAGGGCGTTGCATACCTCTTCGAGGGGAAAACGGGTTCGAGCTTATAGACGGGCTTTCCGTCACTTGTGACTAAATCTCCACTAAAAGGCTAGTCAGCAAAAAGGGGGTTATCGCAAGTGGAGGGTGCAGCCTACGGATTGAGAAGGGTGACAGGAGCCGCTACGACTGACGAGGCACCGAAAGCGAGGAGGAAGATGGTGGCAAGTTGAGAAGCTGAGAGGACCATTTTTGATTGATTCCGATCAAGGGGCTTTCAATGATAGGAGTGAGAGTACAAAGAGATCGTAGGCGGATGTGTAGCTGATGCTGAGTGAGTTGAAGCGACTTGAGCCAGGTTTATATACCAGGTTCCCTCGTGCGTCCAGGCATAGAGCATGAAAAACCATTTGAACATACGCCGTATGGCCCCATTCAACAGCACAACAATGGAAACACAACCGGAACATGAATCGCGAAGAAAGGAGCACGGAAGATGTAACCGTCCAACCGTCCAGAACGACTTTTGAATTCGCTTACGAGGGAAAGCGATGTGCTAAGAGCACTCGGCGAATCAGTAGCAGCGAGAGGGATCATTATTCGAGAACGCAGAAAGGGACTAGATGGTCGGGACATCGCCTTCGGATCCAAGTCAGCGCTCTGTAATCCAGTGACAAAGATGGTCCGCCGGCGGCGAGGCTTGTGGTCGTACAAGTTTGAGGGTGTTGGAAGGAACTCGGCTGGCTGGGCGTCAAATATGAGTGGTCGGATGGATTTCAACCTTGAAAGTCAATCAGGATGGATGAATTCAGTACGGAGAAGTCTTTTACCTGTGAAGCCCCCAATATTCTTGTGATTGAGGGCGGTCGCATGGTGGCTCGGAAAGTACCTGCTCAGGTAGTAGGCGCCCATCAAGCGCTTGAACGTTGGAAGAGATATTTGGGTTCGAGTTGGGTTCGAGAATGGTGTGGTGGGTGGAAATAGAGACTGCTCAGCACCATTGCTAGTCATCACCAGAATTCCTCCTGAGTACACTCAACGCCAGACGTCCAGTCGAGCCGTGATTGATCTCTAGATTTAAGGCACATAGTAATCGTAAAGGACGGATCACAAGTGTACAATACACGGTGGGTCCTACAACCTTGTGCGCAAGCCGGATTTTCGGCGTTAGATGTTCAATCGTATGGTTAGGCAGGGGTCCTCGATCTTGAACGAGGGGGACCAGGGCCCAGTGAGTGCGAGACGGAAACATCATCCTGTTGGCTTAATAGGCTGCATGGATGCCCACGGCGAATGGATTCTATGGATTCACATTAACAATTGTGCCCTTTTCAAAACGGTTCTCACTGATGTTAATTTCCCCTCCTGTGAGCTCCGGAAATAAAATCCTAGTACTGCGTACGAAGTCCAGTCGGCTGCCATGCCGGCGGATGAGTTAGAGCTTCAGCCCATGGCTCACATCGACAGCTGAAGCGCACCAGTGCTGAGAATTGGCATCGCTGGAGACGTCCGTCAAACGGGCGGTTCCTGGCATACTGTTGTCTGCATAGTGGATGATTCGAGCAACATTTGTCCGCCAGCTCCAAGGGTTGCTGACCGGTGGCCAAGCGATGGACGCATATAATAGCATAATAACCTCAAGCTGGTCCAGGCCTGTGAAATGCACCGGAGTTCTGCATGGCCCATGGGACAAGTGAAGTACCACGCACCTTTCAAGTATCTGAAATTTTCGAGAGCACCAGCGATGCACTCCAACAAACTCACACTCAATCCCACAGATAATTAATAGCACGCATGAGCAACGGTTTTCGAACCGTTGTTGGGAAAGTTCATCACAAGAAGCACCTTCGTCGATGCAGCCAGCGGGCAAGTCTGATAATAGCGCGAGTTTTCATTGGACATAGAAGCGAAGAAAAAGCTGGCTGGCCAACGGCAGAATGAGTGCAAAGTGATGTGTCGAAGTCACCTGCAAGGTCGGTGGCTGTTGCCAATTCCCCACAATGTCAAATACCCGAAAATCCGAATTCTTGCCTCTTACCACATCCTCCTCGTCGTCGACGTGTAGGCTCAGGACCAGCACCACTTGAAAGATGTTGGCCACGACGTGCTCAGCGCGATTGTCGACCGTTCGTGTTGCACACCGAGCCGTTATCGTTGCTGGTCGCAGGCAACCCCCAGTTCACGCTGTGCGTCGGGGCGTCAGGGGAATTCAAACTGCTCAGCAAACCGACAGGGTGAGTACTCTACGGCCACATTGTCGACGGGTGCGACGAGGACATGTATCTCTTCACATCCGACACTCGAATATGAGCGAATATCGTTCTTACTTGTTCTTCTTCATCTCGTGGTAGAACTTTATCATTAACCCTTTATTTAACACAGGATACTATCACAAGATTGTTGTATTCCCTTGGAACCAAGAAGGAGGTTGAGCGACATCTGCGCATCTTTTCAGCTGCTTCGCACCCATCTCAACCAGCGAAATTTGCCGTCATCAAAGTCGGTGGGGCAGTCTTGGACCAGCTCGACGAGCTTGCCCTGAGTCTCAGCTTCCTATACCGTGTTGGCCTTTACCCGGTGGTGCTACATGGAGCAGGACCTCAGTTGAATGACATTATCGAGCGGGAGGGGGTGATTCCGGATTATATCGACGGAATTCGTGTTACTGGTACGTTTACATGCTTATCTTCGAACTTCAGACTTACAGGCTTATTCTACGTTGATAGATGCCAAGACCCTTCAAGTTGCTCGCCGTGTCTTCCTCGAGGAGAACCTCAAGCTCGTTGGGGCATTGGAGAAACTCGGGACCCGTGCTCGCCCCATTACGTCTGGTGTCTTTACGGCAGACTACCTCGACAAGGAAAAATACCAACTGGTCGGCAGGATCACCCGCGTCGACAAACGTCCTTTAGAAGCCTCCATTAGGGCTGGTGCTCTTCCCATCCTGACCAGTCTTGCCGAGTCTCCTGAGGGCCAGATCCTCAACGTCAATGCAGACATCGCTGCAGGCGAGCTCGCCAAAGAACTCGAGCCCATGAAGATCGTCTTCCTCAACGAGAAGGGAGGTTTGTTCCATGGTGTTTCCGGCGAGAAGCTAGACGTTATCAACTTGGATGAAGTAAGTGGTTTCCGACGTCAGCCGCGCCCGCGTACTGACTCCGTCATCATAGGAATACGACCAACTGTTGAAGGAACCATGGGTCAAGTTTGGTACCAAGCTCAAACTTCGTGAATTCAAGGAACTGCTAGACCACCTCCCACGTACCTCCTCCGTGGCCGTTATCTCCGCGGCCTCCCTCCAAAAAGAACTCTTCACCGACAGCGGTGCTGGAACTCTCATTCGCCGTGGTTACAAACTCTTCAAGCACGACAGCATCGACAAAATTGGCGCAGACCGCTTCCGCCAAGTTGTCCATGACCGTGACCCTGAAATCCTTGCTGGATTGCAGAGTGTCACTGGAGTTCTCAACGAGCTAACAAGAACCCCGTACACCATCTATGGAGATGACCCATTGGATGTCGTTGCAGTCGTTTCCAGGCCTGAAGGCGAGGTCCCGGTAATGACCCGTATGCTCGCTAGCCGCACAGGCGTACTCAACAACGTCACCGACAACATCTTCAACGCCATCAAGAAGGACCACCGCAAGCTCTTCTGGACCGCCCAGGCAGACGATGAGAATCGTGCTTGGCACTTCGAACGTGCTGATGGGAGCTTCACGCGTGCTGGTAGAAGCTTGTTCTGGTATGGTGTGCATGATGTTGCTGAGGTTGAGCGGATTGTCAAGGGCTTCGAGGAGAAGGGTAGGATTGATCGGTCGTTCCTCCCAGTCGGCCCCGCTGCACATCCCAGCAAAGGTTCGCCTCCGCCGGGTGGTGCTCGAAGTTACTCTACCCTCGCAAGGAAGACCATGCCTGGATATTCTAGAGGCTATGCGACGTCTGCCGCCGCCGAGCCTAAACGTCTAGCTCTGATTGGGGCCCGAGGATACACTGGCCAGGCCCTTACCACTCTGCTTTCGTCGCACCCTACTCTTAACCTCACCCACGTTTCCTCTCGACAACTTGCCGGCTACCCTCTCGATGGCTACACCAAAGCTCCCATCACATATTCCAACCTCTCCGTCGACGACGTCGCCGAAATGGAGAAAGAAGGCGAAGTCGATGCGTGGGTTATGGCTCTGCCCAACGGAGCCTGCAAGCCCTTCGTCGATGCTGTCGACCGTGGCGCCAAGGAACGCACAGCCGGGGAGAGCAGCGTCATTGTGGATTTGTCTGCTGATTATAGGTTCGAGAGTGGCTGGACGTACGGTCTTCCGGGTGAGGCTTCCTCGTCATCTACGTAAATTCCTTCGATCAGTATGTTCATAGATATCAATCTTACCACAAAATGAAATGTATCATCTTCGTTTGGATTTTCCATCTCCGTCGTAACCCCCCTTCTGGGTTGTAATATCCGTGATTTTCGTTGGGTTGCGTCTTGCCGCCGCCGCCGCCGCGACTTAGAGTTGTATGGCCGATCCAAGATCCAAAGCTCGAAACGCATATCCAATCCAGGGTGCTATGCCACCTCGTCTCAGCTGCTCATCGCACCTCTCTTGAAGTACATCAAACCAGGAGCCTGGCCGACCGTCATGGGTCTTTCTGGATACAGCGGCGCCGGCACTGTAGCTACGACTGGTTCCGACGGTCGGCCGACCAGTGTTCCCAAAGTCACCGCTGAGAGCCTCGGTGGAGGTGTGCGCCCATACGCGCTGACTGACCATATCCACGAACGTGAAGCTGGTTATCACCTCTCGACTCTGCTTGCCTCCCAAGGCGTGCAGAACGTAGACAACGTCAAGGTGGCCTTTGTCCCCATGGTTGCTCCGTGGTTCAGTGGGATCATCTCGACGCTGTCGATACCGCTTAGCCAGAAATTGACTGCTAAGGAAGTTTCGAGGCTTTATGAAGAGAAGTATGCGGGGGAAAGGTTGATTAGAATTCGGAAGGGTGTTCCGGAGTTGAAGGATATTGAGGGGAAGCAGGGGTGGACCGTTGGTGGGTTCCAAGTGCATAGTGAGGGTGATAGGGTTGTGGTCGTTGTAAGTAGCGCTCTTTGTTCTCTACTCTTGGGATTGTCCCTCACGCTGATCAACTGATAGGGCGGACTGGATAATCTGCTCAAGGGTGCCGCGACGCAGTGTCTGCAGGTCCGTTTTTCACGCCTCTTTTGTCACCGATTTTTTTGGCTGATATGTGGGCGCTCTGTTTAGAACCTCAACCTGACTTTGGGTCTAGACGAGTACGCAGGTATTCCCATAGACGACTGAGCCCCGACGCCGGGACCTACTACTTTCCTTCTTTCACAGTGTATCTACCTTGCGAGTCTTGGATCGATTGTTTTTTCTTGGCACATTTCCTTCCGGCAGAGATCTACCACTTCATGCCAGTTACGGCTCAAAGTCGCCTAGTCCTACCACAATATTCATGATCGTTACTACCAGCAGAACCGGCAGTTCCAGGTAATTTCCCTTTTGTGAATCTCAGCACGTCATCATGCTCCGCATGGGTGCTATTTGTCAGTCGTCCCCCGCCCATCCCCTCATATAGACCGTGACTACTGCACTCTCCAACCGTCAACGTTAACGCCAAGGATTTACGTATTGAATACCACGAGGTCCAAACCGTGGCGACACCCCAAAGAACAGCCACCATGCCGTCCGCCTCAACATCTCGGGACGGCTGCAATGTTATCAGCTTCATGTCAAGATTGCCTGTCCAGTGGCCCGTTGTCAAGCTGATGCTGTGACGTGCCACTTGTTGTCTGAATGTATTGAGGTGCAGTATCATCTCAGTCCCAGCTGACCGCCCAAGGCTGAATCCCTTCACTCTAACGCACATGATCGGAATGAATATGAAGTGGTAATGGTGCTACAAACTACAAACATCGTACGTAGGCACACATTCTGAACGAATCGAAAATCTACTTTGCTCTGCTCCGAAGGTATGCAAGGTAAGGAAGTAACAAAAGACGATGATGCAAGTGGTCACATCGAATAAACGGGTATGTTAAAATAAGGACCCTATCTTATCAGCATCGAAGGGATAGATAGTAGGGCTTGAGTGTACAGATGGTGCGTTACTTCCATGGTGTTTGATGCATGATGCATCAAGTTAATAGAACTTGAGGAGGCCGCCACCGAGGCCGAGGACACGAAGGAGGGACACGACGTTGATCTCAAGGATGATGGGGATGACATGGAGGATGGTGGGGATCAAGAAGATGAGGAGACCACCGACGAGGCCAAGGACGAGGCCAAGGAGAGTAGCGATGAGATCGCTGAGGAGATGTTAGCGCATACGGTTACCGCGGATGAAGAGAGGACAATACATACCAAAGGCCACCGAGGATGGGGATCAAAAGCTTGGCCTTGACAGAGCCGACGATTTTCAAGACTGTGCCGAGAGTAGCGAAGATAAGCTGAAAATCACGAAGGAAATGTTAGGAGGATGGTCTAATGGGCGGGAGAAGGACGAGAAGACGTACGACGAGGAGTTCGCCGACGAGGTTGGCGACCACATGGACATCATATTTGACGAGCTTGGTGAGGCCTCTTATGTCGCCAATGCATCCGCCGAGGACGACCTTGATCTCGTCGATGACGGGGAGGATGACAACATTAATATCAATCTCAACGCCGACTTGAACATCGACTGCGGCATCTGAAAGGAAGGGACAAGCAAATCAAAATCACAACTTCAACGGCACGACTGGTTCGAGACATACTGAGTTTATCGCACAAAGGCCTCAAGGAGGCATTAGCTTGGGTTAGGACGGTGACAAGGTCCTTGTTGGAAGTCGCCGCCTCAGCACGTTTGGCGAATGCGACGTCGGCAACGGGGGTCGCGGGGGCAGCAGCCGAGAAGCCGGCGAACGCGAAGGCAGCGATGGCGAAGATGGTCTTGAAAGAAGGCATGTTGTAACGAGTGTGTCGAATGAATGAACGAATGTAGAGGATTGTAGAAGAGGTAGTAGAAAGTCGTAAGACGAAGGTCAGTGTCGTTTGGAGAGCATAGGTGGTAGCCTTTTATACGCGACGAAGTTGAACAGAGGCCATGGATCTGAATCGGTCATAAGCAGAATAGGCTGACATCGCACGGTTCTGCCAGTGGGGAACCGAAAATGAGCTGCATCATGGAGCGACCGAACCCTGCAGGACGGGAAATATTGTAAGGGTCCTGCCAGAATTCAGACAGGCGGCGATGAGGACCTCGGTTGAGAAATGCTTGGCCAGTGAACAATTAATGAGCTTGAGGAAATACAATGACTTCTGTCGAGGTAGAACGTAGTGAATATTCTTCGCGTAAAGAATATAGCTCGGAGTTCCTGGGACCATGAGCAGTCGACGAGACTCAAGGGGGAGCTTGCGGGGAGTGGCCGACCCGTGTATAAAAAAACATCATGATATTATCAAACGCGCTAGAAGCAAGGAAAATCAGGTTAGCTCTATATCCTCCACATTATTGTGGAGATGGGCTCACAACAATCCTGTCGTGAATCAACGTCTGAGCTGCATTCACAAGGGATGCACAGAATATAGTAAGAGGCGCATACCGACTCAATTGAGAGGAAGTATGATGCTGTCAAGTTCAAAGAAGGCATCAGTTCAGAAAGCAATATCCGGCAACAGCCGCAACTCAACTTGGCACTGCTCGCTTCACCCAGCCCGAACAAAAATCATCCAAGCATAACTCAAATCACACAATAACAACTGAATGATGAAAAGAATGGATTATTGCACGGGTGAATTACGACTTTGTTTGTACGCTATGTAACATCTACTCTTCGTCAGGGAGGGGCTAAACGGAGGATGAGTCCGAGCACAGAGCGAAAGAAACTAAAGGAAGCCCACATTTAGAGCCCAAGGAGGCCGATGAAGGCATACAACTTGAGGTGGAAGAGGGCGGGGACAATCTTGCAGATCAAAGCAACGACGAAGGGGACAAGACCATGAACGACCAAGAAGATGGTAGCACAGAGATCAGCAACGAGGAGGCTGAAAGAGGATAGTTAAGCGACTGAGACGTGACAGCGAACCACACGCGGAAACTTACCCAACAGCAGAGAGGAGAGGGACAACAACGGAAGCCTTGGCAGTAGCAACGAGCTTGAAGACAACGCAAAGAGCTCCGAAGACGAGCTGCAGATGACTTAGCTCGACGATACCCCCCACAAACCAGCAAGAATACGCACCAGCAGGAGATCGGCAACGAGCTTAGCGACATCAGCAAGCGCAAGCACCTTGCCAGACAAGAAGAGCGTGGTCTCGACGGGTTGGCCGATAAGCAACTTAATCTCAGCGGTAGCAGAGATAATGATGCCCGAGATTTCCTTGCAGATAGGAGCAACAACCTCAACGGTGATGTCAGCGGCAGCAAGAACAGCTATAAACCACAATATCAGCAGCGTGTCAAACAAAGATGAGTATGAATCAGGCCACACTCACAAAGTTTGTTGCAAGAGGGAGTGATTTTAGCGGTCACATCAGCCAAGATGACAGGCAAGCTGCGGCATCCGCCATCGCAGCCACGACGTTGAACGGCATTGGAAGAGTGAAGGCTCGTAAGAGCAGCCGCGAGTGCAGCTGCGGAGCCAGCGACATCAGCATCAGGGAGACCACGCCCCTGGTGAACGTTAGCGACGTGAACATCGTGAGCGGCGGCAGCGACGAGAGCATCAACGTCGACGAGGTCACGGGACTGGTTAAAGTTAAGGATGTTGATATCCTTCAGGATGGCGGACACGATAGCATCGATGTCGACGAGATCGCGGCGGGTCTGAGTGAAGTTGAGAATGTTGATGTTCTTGAGAATGGCGGTGACGACGGCAGTGATGTCAACACCATCAGGAAGCCCACGGCCTTGATGGACATTAGCGACGTTAATGTTCTTGACAACGGCAGTCACAATGGCCTTGATATCAGCCACGTCGGCGTCACGAGCTTGGTGAACGTTAGCGACGTTGATGTTCTGAAGAATGGCGGTCACTATGGCGGTGACCTCAGCAAGATCAGCGCCGCGAGCCGCAAGCTGCAAAGGGGGCTTGGCGAGGTGGACGTGGCGAGACTGGTGGACGTTGGCAACGTTAACGTCTTTCACGACGGCGTCAACAAAGGCCTTCACGTCGGCGACATCGTAATGAGGACCGCCAGGAGCGGGAGCAGCAGAGGTGACAGCTGCGAGAGCGAGGGAGGCGAAGGAGGCGAGGGTGGCAAAGGAAGGCATTGTGATTTAGTATGTAAAAGATTGAAGGGGGTAAGATGAAGTCGAAACTGACGAAGAGTAGAAAGGAAAAGACGATGTAGAGATCGTTGGGTCTTCTTCTGCCCCAAGTGCTCAGATTTTATAGCGATGGAGCTCGAGCGTATGGGGTCTGTGCGCAGGAATAAACGTAAGCCGGGAGGCCTCGAAACACACAAGAAAGAAGCAAGGCCGACCCTTTGCCAAAAAGAAGCCGCATTGAACGCTAAATTAGCGAGAAGATGTTGCGCTCGTCTAAGCGACTTCTCTGTGACAGTGTTGAAGAACACGGATAGAAGTGAGCTGCAACAAAGTCAGATTCAGACCTACACAGAAGTTTTCATTCGCAAGACAAGAGCCTTTCGAAAACCAACACTCACCTTCAACAACATTCTGCAGCTGAGCGGACAACACGGGGACGCAGCAATGGGCTCAAAACGTTCACATTCAGGGTTGTGGATGGAAGTCGACGCCACCAGGGTTAAACGCGTCGATCGAATGCTGGCAAAAAAGCGTACACAGTATTACACTTGCTGATGAGCGCTGAGCGCCTGGCCAATAGAAAACTTGCGGAAACTGTCAAAAGCACCGACTTCTTTACGACATTTTTGCTGGTATACGCATCTGGATATCAACATTTTATCATAGTCCAACTTAAATCCAACCTACTCAATCCTTTCTACCTTTGGTGAATGGAATGCTGGAGGGCCGTGGAGGCGCTGCCAGTTCAACCCGGGAAACCAGGAGAGCGGTGGACCCATCTACTTCAATAAGGACTATTGTATTCCATTGGGTCAGATCACAAAATGGATGCTCGGATGATTGATGATTAACCTTTACGACTTGAGAAGTCAACGTAATAAGTTGTTACGCGATGGTGCTAGTACAAACGGGAACAGATTGATTGGCGGGATCTCTGGAAGCTGGGAAATTAATTATTCAACAGGGGCTATAGGGGTTTGAGAGGCTCACCAGCACCTCCAGCGGTTACTCTTCCGGTCGGCGCAAAGCCTGGGAGAAGTCAATATTCGTTTCAGACATGAGCGGGTAGGAGAACCTCGGTAAAAATGAGGATATTATCAGAAATACGCTGGCCAAAAACGCAAGGACTTCAGTGGAACGAGAGGAGACACTTGACGAGGCGTCCGCGGCCCCATATCAGATGGTGGTATGGCAACCTGAGGGCCGTCAACCTGGACGAAGAACGATCCGACACCAAGAGCACGCGCGGAACGTGATCTACGCCGCCTCGAGCCAATGGGCACAGAATTTGAGGGACTAGAACTGATCCAGAACACGAAGTTGTCTTGACATTAGCAGGGTTGATCACTGGGCAAGAAGCGAGTATCGTCGCCTACTGCGTTGTAGGTGGCTTCTGCGTTGTCCCAAGCGAAATGATTTTCGTTCTACCGCTTGGAGTGCCACAATCTGATGACGTTGACGTTTCTACACAGGTGGTAGCCCAGCAGTTCCGATATTACAACGAACGGCGCCTTAAGGATGGCGTCATGCCCGTTATATGCGGTCATGTAATAAGCAATGCGTCTGAACTGACACCTAAACGTCGTTGATCCAGTCAAGGGTTGATTTGACTGACCAAAACGCAGACCTTCGGAGTCGAGTCGGCTGAAACGAAACTTGTACGGACCGAGAGGGACCGCTACACCACACGAACCAGGCTTCAAGCTTCACCGGCAAACAGCATCAATACGGCAGTTCGATGTCAGAAAGAGTTGACGCAAAGGTCAACATGCTCGACATGGTGGAGAGTGTCCAAGTGCGAAGGCTGTGAGCCTGCGGCAGCCAATGAAAGGCAAGTGATCACATACCCATACCTCAGCGGCTTGACAGAGCAGCCAGAGGCTCAAGCAATATTCTCATAATTTCGTCGGGGATTGGGCATATACCCGGTACTACCAACAGGTGCAAAGTCCCGTTCACAATGAGCTGAAAGCACTAGGAAATAAGCAAGATAATTCGGTCGAAAAATGGAGAATAATTCACAAGTCGGCTAGGAGAAGTGACGGCCACTCTGACAGAACAGAAGCGAAGAGAAATAGATGCTATGGTGGTGGGTAATGTCAAGTTGTGCGGGCTCGAAATATCAGTCCTTCAGAAATTGACCGTGAAAAGCATAATTCCCACAGTCAATAAATCTGACCTCTGACTGAATTCACCATCACCAATCTCCACGTTCCTTGGCACTTGCGCTCATTCTCCTCTCATATGTCTAATATCATACCTAATATTGAAACCTTTGCAAAGGTACATGCCCGTACATTGAACGCGTTCGAGCTAATTGCTGACTCAACAACAGGGTGCTTTTGCAACTGCAGCTGGTCTGTCGACAGTGGGTCCGTGGTCAAATTCGCAGCGGAGTTCTGCAAACACAACCTAATGGTCGATAATCTAGGGGCTGGGCTGCTTTGGTATGGACAGAACTACCTTATATACCCCTCCGCGTTTCCTCCGGGCTCTCGGACTGGTAAGCAATGTTCTCCTCGTCTCCGAAATGAAGGGGTCCTTCTAAACCGAAACTCAGAGGTTCCTACACCAACTGAGTTTGGCCTTCCATACGAAGATCTCGTGCTCAACACGCCGGATGATATCACCTTACGATGTTATCTGCTTCTCCAGTCAAAAGTGCTGGATAACCCTCACTCCGCCGACCTTGCTTATGATGATCGAGAAACGGATGAACAGGTGTGTACAATCTGCAGAGGGGCTTCATACGTAGTATTGCGCGTCATGCATTTCATCCGCACCATGCGCGCCCTCTTGAATGGGGTTATGGCCATCACGCGAGCACGATTCATTTTATCTGCCCCACGACCCGTGTGTTGTCAAGCTAGTCATATTCATCTTTACGTTTCCAGTTTAGATCGTCTCGCCCTCTCATTATAATGTTCCACGGTAATGGAGGCAACCATGGGCACCGTATTCCCCTCGCGAAAACGTTCTTCCTGCGAATGCGATGTAACGTCCTTATGGTTTCGTATAGAGGGTTAGTATTCATACCGCTCCGCCGACATCTTGATACTTTTGTTGCTTTAGATACGGAAAGTCTGACGGTGAACCATCGGAGAAAGGTAAATGCTCTGTTTGTGACAATCATTGAGCTGTGACTCACGCCGTTTGCTGCAGGTCTTTGTACAGATGCTCAGACTGTTCTGGATTTCGTCAACTCTGATCCTGTCCTCTCACAATGCCCTGTGGTATGAGACTTTTTTTGATACGCTGGAGGTAGCCACAAACCGTTTCCAGATTTTATATGGGCAATCAATTGGCGGTGCTGTATCCATCGACCTTGCAAGTCGGAATCCTGAATCGGTACGTTAATCACGTCTTTCGGAGTTCTGTATGCCACTTGACATGCTTTTCGATCAGATCGACGCTCTTATCCTAGAGAACACCTTTTTATCTCTTCCTCGCCTCATACCACATGCTCTCCCCGCTCTCAAGCATGTTACTTTCCTATGCCACCAGAAATGGGACTCGGCATCCAAAGTGCCTCTCATCCCGGCCCAAACGCCGATTCTCATGCTCAGCGGGGTTCTTGATGAAGTCGTTCCCAAGGAACACATGCGCCAACTCTGGGACATCGTAACCAAGCGAGGCGAAAAGGGAAGTAGCGTCTCCATCAATCATAATACTAAACCTGGACTGGAGAGGGCTAAGTTTGTTGAGTTTGAGAACGGCGATCACAGTTCGTTCCCCCCGTTTCCCTCGGCTGTCCCTCAGCTGATATGACATTCTTTCTGACCATCAGACAACACTTGTATTCAACCAGGCTATTGGCAGGCCATCGCTGATTTCGTCGCCAGTTTGGCCTACATGGATGCGTCTCGGAAGTCGTGAACACTGCAGGTCTTTTCTTCATTACAGTTTGGTTACTCCTGATTACTTTTGGAATTATTTTGTGAGCGTCGTTCAATATCTGGTACCGCTTGGCCTGACACCATTTGCAGCTTGGATCCATTATTATTACATGTGGCGTGTAATATACAGTTCTGTACAATAGGTACATTATTGTCCACCCATCGGCGTACGTGTGCATATCGGGTCGATGGTAATACGAGTCCGCTGTATGGCCAATACCCTCGTCAGATGACACCAGGAACCAAACGGTAAGGTACTCTTTCCGCGTACTCCTCCCACACGCTCCCGAACGTCTTATGTAGGGCATCGTCCTCCGTCCTCAAGCGCGCGATTGTCCCTTTCGTCGCATATCCGCATTTAACAAACCAAAATGCCAGCGCAAGGATGCCTCCTCGGCTTAACACACCGCATCCCATCAACCAGCCACCAGGAGAACACAGCACCAGCGTGGCGCCAAGCAGCGTCATCGCAACCCCCGTATAACTCGGATGCCGGACATATCCATATGGACCAGTCGTGATTAACTCGTGGCTTGCGTTGATCGTCACTTCAAAAGTGAAAAGCTTGCCCATTGTTCTGAAACACCAGAGACGTAGAGCAGCTGCCGAGAGCGTCATGAGAGACCCGATTATCAAGGCCGGATGTGGGCTCCATATGGTGTGAATGGGCCTCGGCGGCTCGGGGCAGAACAACGGCTGAGCGGGGCTCGTGGGTTGCGCCAATAAGATGGTGGAAGCGAGTATGTCCAGGACTACTCCCACCCATGTCATCGTCTAACGGTGACAAGCTCAGTGAAGCCCCGAGCTCGAGAACCCGACCTAACACATACTTTTGAACAAAAGGTGATGGACTGGATAAACCTCTCGAACAGTGTCTTCTCTCCAGCACATTTATTCAATGATACTGGTGGATTGGGTGGCGATAGGGAGAGGTGTACCGAAATAGCTGTGGTGAGAAGCAGCGCACTCCTGAGCAGGAAGCCAGTCATGACTGGGTCGTTTAGTAGAGGGTTCGGGGGGAGGGAGGTGGTCGAAGATGGTGACGGTAGGTTGCTTTCAAAGGCTCACCCAGTGACTGGACTTATATCCTCTTCCCGTACATCTGTCACAGCCCCGCCAGAATCCAGATCCATTTTCGTCGGCAGGAACGACAAAAGATATTTACGGTATCGGTCATTGCGATACTACTTTCGTCCGGCTATCCAATCCTAAGCCCCGGTGATTTGGGATTAGCTTTGATCCAATGGGGATCAAGCGAAGGGCCCAGCCATCTCCTTCGACTCGCGAGAACACCATTTGGCCAATGTTGCAGAATACGGCCTGCATATCAACCTCAGGCCTTCAGGTACGTTGGGCCAATCATTTCTGTGGCGCGTTGATCTAACCACTCATACTCATTGATACATACGCGAGTCTGTTACGGTCCTTTGCGGAGTGAATGAGCGAACGGCTATGGAGATTGGCTATGCCACGTATGGCTGAACCCCGGATAGAATGGCCGCAAGTTCCTTCGATTGCCACCAACGTTACACTGCCGCATTCTGTGCAATACGGTAACTGGACCGGGCCTTCGTTATTCTGGAAACAAGGGTGCTACTCACGGCAGATGCTAGATGCATGATACGTACCATTGTACGTGTCTGCGTCGCTTCTCTTCGTATCGACTCCGAATGTTTATCTAATCTACCGGCCTTCAACGGAGGTAAGCAGGACGCAATCATCAAATTATCCTCACAACTGCATGCAGTAGTGATGTGTGTGGACGCTTCTCTCCATTTAGAGCACCGATTGTGCCGATTGGCTCTCTCCTTTGCTAATCACCCTCTCCTTCTCAAACGTCCACCTGGTCGAGACGTACGGGGAATTCCGAAGTCTTAATCTCGTAATCGGCAAGAACTCTACTCATATCTCTCATCCAGACTTCATACTAAACTAACGCACGTTCACCCCTTGTCGTTGACAGGGGCAAATAATAATAATATTAGGGGTTCATGCTACTCTACAGGCCTCTGCTTTCTTCCAGCCTTTCCCATCACCGCCTTGAACAACCCTTGTAGCGGGGATGGGGATCGTCGACCAGACGGACCACCCGTTTTTGCCCTCTCCTCGCGCATGAGCCTCGATTCTGTCGAGTCATAGATCGGGATGGGGACGCTCTCAATCGCTGCGAGGCCATTGTGTGGCGTTGTAGGTGGAAATTGACGCAAGTCCATGGATTCCCCCATCAAAGACAGGGCAGATCCGTAGCCTCGTCCCACACCAAGTGGAGAGCTGAAGTAGTTAGCGCCGTCCACAGATCCGTTCTCTGCGCTAAATGAGCCACGGAGATTTTATAGGATCAAGCCGAGCATACCTTGATTATTTTGCTCAAATCCTACTGGGTTTTCTCGTTGCTCGATGTGCTGATTATCCACTGAAACAAGCAATCGGTCGTAAGTAGGTGAGTGGATGGTCCCATATTGCGCAAACGGCATACCTAGCATCTCGTCTTCCTCGTATAGGTAGTTATTATGGGAGTTGCTGATGTGGTGAGAGGTTTTGTTGTCGCAGTTGGTACGATGGTCGTTGTTCGTGGTGACAGCACTATCTTGGGTGCCCGACACCTGGTTCAAGGTGCAGGTATTCAGAGTGAACTGAGAGGCACCGTCGAACATGCTGCTGCTGGCTTTTGGGTTGAATCCGCTTGGTGATATGAAGTGAGAGTCGACGAACGTCTGGCTGATGGTACTATAGCTCACCATAGCGTGAATTTATATGTGTGTAGGGACCGCAGTCGGGATACAGCTACAAGCTGTATCTGTCTTCTGTCACAGGGCGCTATAGAGTAACGCGAATGATGGACTGCGTAGCGTCCCTGTTTGTCCAAACCCGAGTACCTTCCTACCATCGCCTATGCTGTAGTATGCTGTAGATGAGTGACGCAAGATTCAGACGCCTTGCCGTGGCCCCGCCTTGTGGCGTGAGGCTGTCCGTAATTGTGACGATATTATTTCACACTGGTTATGATGTGGGAATGAGCATGCATCCGACGAGGTCAAAAGAGCTGATCATAGCGCGACTGAAGGTCTCCAGAGACAACAAACAAGCCATCGCCGAGAACGAGAACTTGCTTGGACCCATCAAGACTTCGCAAATGCGATCATAGCGTGGCGGCGCAGCCTGACTCCGATGAACAGTAGTGGACATTTTAAACCGGGGGCTGCGGCGTAACTTGCATGGCCCGACCTTAGTACTAGTCGCCATGATCGAGCGGGAGAGATCTACTAAGTCTTGCACTGGGGCCAAATCCGACCTTAGCAGACCTTCGTAGGCAGAAGACTGTCTCCAAGGAATTCGAGGAAATTGGGGCGCCTAGAGTCGACAGCGTTTGGGTTCAGGCATCACAGTGACACAGTGGCTAGGTCGCCTGATCAGACAAGAAAGGATCATGCTAAGGCAGCGAGCTCTAGATCTGTGGAGACGGACGAGTCACCGGCCCCGGCGGAAGAAAAAGAAAACAAGCAGTTGGCGACTGAGGCAGCGTCTGGACTTCCGGCCGGGCTTTCTCTGAATCTTGGATTTGCACGCGGGGTGCTCTAGTTGCATAGCAAGGTCACTGAAAAGGCGATGAGCGTGAAAATGCTGGGGTCTCGACAATAAGTAGTACAACTCTTGCAACAAGTCCCTGAAACAAAAGACGAATCAAAGAGCAGGACGAAGCGTGATTGAAGAGAAGTGGATATCATGCATGAGACGGGGATATAACGGAAAACATACAAGGGGTATATACTAACATAGGTCGAAGTGGACAGCAGAAATCCTGGCAAGATAGCAATAGGACAACACCAAGGCGGGGAAATACGGCATATGCAAACATAGGGATGATTTGAGGAATCAGCCGTACAGAGCAAACGAGATCGGCCATCCAGCATGCACCCATATGTTAGATCCAGACTCATAATGGCGCAGGCGCTACTGAGCGCGAAATGGCTTTACGGTTGGTGAGGCCATGCGGTTTGTGCGTGGGGGCCGTACGCAGCATCCCAAGCGTCCTCTTGGCGGTCACCACCAGCAGCTTCCCCACACCCATAGCCTGCATCGCTCATGTATTCGTCACCTCCGCTGTGGGGTTGGTGAGGACAAGAGGGGTGTTGCGGGATGTAGCCGTTGTCGTTCATAGCTGCTGCTGCCAACGGAGCGAATGGGTTGTTACTGCGAAAGGGAGGCGAATCCGGGGCGAGAGGAAGAGGGGCGTATGGATCTTCGTGGGCATATTGGTGGGGGTATGCAGGTGACTGAGCAGGAAGAGGGAATGGGGATGGGGACGGGTGACCTCGCATACGCTGCTTTGCTTTATGACGCTCTTGAGCTTTCTTGCTGATTGGAAACTGGTTACTTCCTGGAAGGTCAGAGATTAAGGTGGGTGATATTTGACTGGCGGTATCTGTACTTACCCTGAGGGGTCTCGTTATATTGATTACCGGAGACATTGTTAAACACGCCGTTTCCGTGATTGTTATTGTGCGTATCTCCTATGCGAATTGGACATCGTAAAGATCAACAAAGAGGGGAGCGAACAGGATACCGGTACGAACCGTATTGGATGTGATTGGTAGAGTGATTGTTGTATGAGTCCTTGATATTGGTGATTGTCGTGTTCCCCGAGTTTACGTTACGAGTAGTGTTGGAGTTGTTGTGAATGGTGGCGGTGCCTTGTACGTCATTCATCTGAGCGTCGTTGACCGCGAATTCGTGTGAGGTGGGAAAGAAGGGCATGGCGAGTTGGCAGCGGGCGGAGTGGGCTTTCTGAGGAACTAGAGACCAAGTTGCTGGGATCGAGTCTATCCAAGAGGCGCCTTGGATGAATTCTTATACACGCTTTGGCATGAGGCACGAGGCAAACGTACTGTTTTCTATCTCATCATCGAATGCTATGCCAGCGGGTGAGGCTGGGCATTCACCAGGTTCTAGTCTTCTTCACAAGGGCCTTCTAGAAACAAGATCCTGGCACAGCGATATACAGTCAACCTGCGGGGGTCGTCGAAAGTAGTCGAGGTGACCTCGCTCGAAGGGCAGTGGGCACATCGTAAGGGCGAGGGCGCCTATCTATGACCGAGTATGTTTCGGTGGGAAGATCGATTATGTGACAGCATCACCTAACCAGCATCATGCAAAGACACAAAACGAAGAACCCGTTTGAGTCGGCATTTGGATATTCGCGAGCGGTGCGTCGTGGGCCGTTCGTCTTCGTGTCGGGTACAACGTCCATCGACCCAGAGTCCGGCGTCGTCCTCTTTCCTGAATCCGCTTACGAGCAAACGAAACAAATATTCCTCGAGATCATTCGCGCCGTAGAGGCGTTAGGGGGACTCAAGGATGATGTTGTCCGACTGAGGATATTCGTCACGGAAGCCAACGATACTGACACCGTCGGAAGCGCGATGAAAGAGGTTTTTGGAGACGTGGGCCCTGCGGCGACGTTGATAGTTGGCGCAAAGTTCGTGAAGCCAGAGATGAAGGTAGAAATTGAGGCAGATGCAGTCGTCGGCTTGTAGGATTGTTTTTCTCGCTGTCATCCCGCCCTTCTACCGTTTTGCAAAACAATTTTTTGTCGGGGTGTCGCTGTTGAGCTAGGCCCAGACGCCAAGCCAGGCCAGAAGGTGGTTACGCGCTTGGCCACTTTGAGCTCTTCCCCTGTCGAGGCTATGTCAAATGTTCAGCGAGATCTGCTCCTCTTCGCCATTTCTTTCTGCACCATCATCCTACCATCAATACAACAGCCAGATTCCACCTTTTGGACATCCGGAAATAGGCTGTGGCGACCGTCAGTCCGTGCGGTTCCTCAAAGCTGTTAAGGAGTTCGGGTAACGCCCACGCTTGAACAGTGACCGGCAAAAACCATGCATCTTTCCATCAAGGACGCTATTTTACCACAACCGCCGAGCTTCGTGAAGAAAAAAGCGTACGAGGTGCACAATATTCTTGGGGAGGGGACGTTCGGCCAGGTTGTCGTGAGTTTCGCCTTTATAACTCAGCAATTCATCAAGGCTTCATCTACACACAAACCTAGAGAGCGACGTGGCACGTACCCCCTGAGCAAATTGCTGTTGCAACGCACGGAGCCTCCGCAGACTCATCTCCTTCCGCGGCCAGCATACATTCGAGCAAGAGTTCCAAAGTTTCATCCCTAAAAGCAAGCTTCCAAGGCAGCCCTCGGTTAAATTCGTCTTCGCCTGCAAGTTCGCCAGGGTTATCGTTTTTTACTCCGAAACCGTTGAAGAAGAAGCATGGGGACACAGACAGTGCGGGGGGAGGTGCTGATGGGCAGATTGACAGTGGGATAACGAAGGACGTTGCGTTGAAGATCATCCCAAAGAAGAAGGTCAAGGGGAACGAGGAAGCCGTGTGGGGAGAGATGGACGTCCTCAAGGGACTGGATCATCCCAATATCGTAAGCGAGGCCTCATCTGCTTCGAAAGCGACGCTTGCTGAATGAAAATAGGTAAAATTCTATGAATGGTTCGAATCTCGGAGCAAGTACTATCTCTCGTTCGAGCTCGCGACTGGAGGGGAACTCTTTGAACGCATCCTTCAGAAGGGCAAATTCACGGAGAATGATGCCGTTACTGTTGTCAGGTGTGTGAGCTCGTGTGCCCCGTCACCTGTTGCTCGTCTGACCACTGGTGTCTAGGAGTATACTTTCGGGCGTGAAGTATCTGCATGATAATGACATCGTGCACCGCGATCTCAAGTATGTCTTACCGTTGAAGATGTCTCAGCTACCGCTTACACCCCCCTCCTAGGCCAGAGAACATTCTCTACCGTACCAAGGATGCTGAGAGTGATATCGTCATCGCTGACTTCGGAATGTAAGTTACACGTTCGTGAATGAAGTTTATGGTTGTGAGCTTACTCTCGATCAAGTGCAAAGCACCTTCACTCCGCGGGAGAACAGTTACACTCGCTTGCAGGTAGCTTTGGGTATGTCGCACCTGAAGTGCTGAATAAAGATGGCCATGGTAAGGCTGTCGATATCTGGTCTACGGGGTATGTGTCCTCGTTGTTTCACTTGTCATATGCTCACCACCACCTGCTGACAGAATAATTACCTACGTCCTTTTGTGCGGGTACTCGCCCTTCCGCTCAGACGACGTCCGGGTGCTGATCAGGGAGACTACGGAAGCGAAAATTGAATTCCACGATCGTTACTGGAAGAACGTCTCGGACCAAGGCACGTCCCTCATTTATCCCTTTTGTGATTCTCATTAAGCTTGAGTACAGCCAAACAGTTCATAAAATCCCTCCTCCTTCCTGATCCCAACCAACGTCCAACAGCCGTCGAAGCCCTGTCCGACTGCGTACGTCGTTTGTCCCCCCTCCCAGCCAACCTGCTTCTCACTTTTCCTTTTACTTACAGTGGCTGACAACCCACGAACCCTCAACCGAACACGACCTCAGTACCGGTCTACGGGAGCACTTCGATCCTCGCGCCCGATGGCGTTCAGCCATCGCGTCTGCACGCGCCATCAATCGTCTTAGTAACCTCGTCAAGACGAATACGAGCAGTTCCAATGGCAGCGTCGGTCCTCGGGGACGAGTCGGGCGGAACGACTCTGGATCTAATGCGAGTTCTGGTGGATGGATGGATAGTGACGATGAGGAAGAGACAGATGGAGGTCCCAGTGGGCCGAGCAAGCTTGCGGGCGTACCTGGGTCGAATGATAAGGTGACGGTGATACCGCCCGCTGAGGATCACCATCCTGCGAATGGAGCCGAGGACGCGGAGGAACCCAAGTCGGAGGAGAAGGATACGCCTGCAGCTCGTGATGAGAAAGAGCCGGAGTCCAGTCCGCCTCTAAGCTCCGAGCCTTCTGAGATTGTCGTAGACGAGCCCGAGTCAACGCTTACGCCTGAAGAGGCAGCTGCTGATGAGGAAGCGCATCAGGAGAAGCAGACGAAACGTAAATCCTCAAAAATGCCCGGATCGTTCGACCTCTCAGACGACGATGATGACGACACAGTCAGACATTCGCATGATGCTCACAATCATCATAATCATCTCCATCATCAACCACAACAACAGTCGCAACACCGGCAGGAGCCACACCATAATAACCACCATCATGGACTCTCATGGGTGAGTATATTCAGGAAATTCCAGGTTTCCAGGCAATGATGCTTTTGCCATCTACTTTGGACTGAGTTACCGTGGTTTCGCTGGCTTGCCTGGCTATTTCAGCGGTGATGGAGTTGGGAGGTGGAGTTGGCTTGGAAATCCATGCAAAAGCTAGATGATCTTCTTGATGGTTGAGCGCTGAGCACTGGTGCTTGATATGTGATTTGATATGTGTGTGTTTCGTTTTTGATAAATGGGACTCATATGATAGGGATTCATAGATTTCTGTTCTTTGTCTTCTCCGTACACTTGATGTTCAACGCTTGCTCATATTACGTATGTATATATCTTGGAATTACTACTTTACACCCGGTTACTTATGGAGGGTGGATCCTTGCTACCTAACACTTACCTTGCAAGATTGGCGTTTGCATCACGGTTTCATACGTTAAATCCCTCGGTGCTGGACGGATCAGTTTACCCCCTGCTCTCTACCTGCTGCTAGCTGGATATACCATCTTCCAGAAAGGTTTCCAAGAGACGGTTGAAATGAATCTTCGGATTCTCTCAAGCTTCGCTTTATAATTTCCGATATATGGATCGCCCATACCCCCCTTCTAGCCCTTACGTCCTCGCTGGGATATGCGCTGCGCCCGGTACGTGCTTTAACGTAACTCGGTATGGGACATTCCACCTGATGATATTCGTCCAGGTTCTCGTACATCTGTATCCCAGCTGTTGCCGCCATCAGCTTTATAGACGACGAGGGGGGTAGGAGTCCTGGTGATTCTTCAACTATAACCTGGAGGCCCAATAACGGCGATCCCGACCGCTTCTTCCTGTGCCTTGGCCCCGTTGACGCTACAGGGCCATATACGTGCACTAAAGGCAGGGTGTTTACTAGAAGCGGGGCCTCGCAGTTTACAACCCCGAATGTTTCACCAGGGTCAGTACTCCAGTCTACAATTTCTCGATGCTGGGTGTCCGAGCTTCCAACTAATCAACCTTTCGTTTGACACCTAGGTTTTATAGGTTCTTCGCCACTACAACGTGCGAGTCTGCACGTCAATACATACAAGCCGGAGAAGCGCTAACTGTTATATGTTATGCAGTGATTCGGACATAACAACCGCGGACGTGATTGGCTCTGGCGAGAGGTTTCTCATTTTGGGACCGTTTGAGTGAGTCCTCCGTAGTATATCGATGAATGTCGCGACGTCGCAACCGTATAACCAAACCCAATCTTCAGCAGCCAAGGCGATCCATCTTCATCAATCCCACTCCGTTCTCCTCAACCTTCAAGTTCTCGCCCGGGTCCATCATCATCTCCATCGTCCACATCAACCACTTCTCCTCAGCCTCTCGCAACCCAGTCGCCCCGAACTACGAACCCGCTTTCTTCGCCATCTTCACCACCACCACCACCACCACCAGCAGTCACTTTCGCCTCAGCCTTCTGGACGTCATCCCCACTCCCACTCTCAGTTACCTCAATACCTGCCACCCATGCCCAATCAAGCCCCACTTCTTCAACTATCTCAGTTGTAGCGGCTCCTCCGACGAAATCGACGGTACCGCCACCTAAATTTAAAGCTCATATTGACACCACGCGCGTTATCCTTGCCGTCGTGTTCGGGGTAGGAGGTGTCCTTGCCACGCTAGTAACCTTTCTTTGGTGTCGAAGATGGAGACGTGGGTTGGCAAGACGAGCTAAGCTGACCAGAGCTAGTCCTTACCCAATGTCCACCAACCCAGCAGCAGCAGCAGATACACCTCCACCTGCGACTGGCTCCAATAGTGTAAGGGCTGAGGACCGCCTGCGATACCTCTCGGAACAGGTACGACTGATGCAACGGGAGATCGGGGAACTGGAGGGCAGCAGAGGGCAGCGAAAATTGAATGTCAATATCGAGCAACAACCCACGGATGTGACGATGGAGAGGAGTATGCGGCGTGCTTCTAACGGTGTGCCGGCTCACCAATCGGACCTACGGAGAGAGGACGTTGCCAGACAGGTGCTCCCCCCAGATGCGGAGGGTCCTCCTCCATCGTATAGTCATGTTTAACTTATCTACCCTGTTCGTACCCAAAGTGGTTGTAAGATACCATCATTCTGTCTCACAATATAGCATCGTTCACAACGCCCCAACGAGTTGCAGGTTGGTTGTTTTGGCGTCATCTGTGCTCAGGGGCTTGGTTCAGGAGCGGTGTATTAGCTGGAAGTCTTCCTATCCACGGTACTGCACCTAGGCCAAGCTTGCCGGAGGTCACTTGGAGGTATCTAATGTATTGATCGCGATTAACACTCGTCCAACGTAATCATGAAACGAAGGGGCCGCAAGGCATTCGACAACTTCGGCCGCCACTTCCGAGTCTTGTGGGACGGATCGCTCCAGCCAAGATTTCATCGGCGTACGGTCGCGTACCCGCTACCGCATCACTTTGATAGTTTCGCCATAACTGCAATAGGCACACCAACAGCGTCCTTGCGAGAGGTAGGATATCCGAGGTCATCAACTTTACCCTTGCCGATTCGTATTTCTTCCAAGAGCTAATAATGACGGAGAAAGATGGCACAAATCAGTACTCAGCAAATAGTAGGACTGACGCAACGCAGGACGAAGATTGAACGTACCTCGAAACCAAGATGGGCGTACCGATCGCGCGATTTTGGGGTCGTGGCTTCAAGAGTGAACGAGGCGTTAGGCGCGTGATCATATGCTTCCCGAACGAGGAGGGATAGGAAACCTTGTGTATGTAAACACGCGTAGATTTGTGATTTTTTGAGCAAAAATATTAGGAATTGATTGAATGAGTGACGGAAAGCACGTACCTTGACCTTGAAACTCAGTATCTGTACCGACGAGGTTGAGGTACCATGAATGATGCGGTGACTCCTTGATTCCGTTGGCTTTGTACCGGGCGTTGATACTGTGCTCGGCTCCGTCGAGATACTCGATGGTCCGCTACGCATTGCAGCATCACAACATCAGCATAGGATAAAAGAACAAAGAAGCCTCACCATTAAACCAGTAAGTCCCCATTCCCGCAATACGGGAATAACTCCCGCCTTGACAAATGATGGCACTCGCCACATCGCAAGTCGACGCTTCGGAGGCATCCACACCGCTGCAGCACCGATGATCTCTTTGCCTTCACCAGTAGTTGGTGGTATCACGGCAACCGTTATACGAGCACCAAGAAGACTTGCTACGGTGGGAAGGAACCTGGTCCACCGCTCCAAAGCACGCTTCACTTTCGCGTCATTCTGGTTCGATTCGGCCTAAGCGTACAGAGACAGTACGAGAAAGTAAGCCAAGAAGACGGCGAGCCACATAGCGCGCACGCACATTCTTGACTTGGCCGAAATATGTGAATAGCGGATCGTCTGAGAAAGCTCTGTGCATTATCTGGCAGACGGTGTCGAGCTCGTCGGGTTTGGCGACTCGAACATAGGCTTTGAGACGGTCGGGCTGGGTCATTGTTGTGAACGAGGGAAGGAGATGAAACGAGAAACTGACAGAGACCGAGAATACATCCCTCGGCGAGTCCGACGCATCGGAACGGAAGTCTGGACAAGGACAGGGGTCATTTAGGGGGCTACTATAATTTCGGGCTGGCGCTGCGTTCACGGCATGAGAGCTTCAGTGACCATATCGTCAACGCGTTAAAGTAACATGGTTGTATCCAAACTGCCTCTGCGTCGATAGAATACCGAGTAAGCAAGGGGCCCATACTTTATCGAGTAGAAAATCACAGCTTATTTTGCATTATTTGATTCCAGGGTTGATTCCAGCCTTGCCAGCGCCGACCGAGCAGCCCTCTGCTCAGACTTGGCGGCACTCATCATTCTTGACATGCTTGCAAGACGGCTATGGCAGAATCGTTGGGTCCGTCAGTGGCTCTCAGATTCTCAAGGTATGATAGCGACTATGGCCTACGAAGCATTCTCTGCCAGTGGGTCATGAACAAGGACATGAAGGTCCTTCGATGGGTTCAAGAAGTCACCGGTCACCTCTTCTGAAGGCCTTTTGTACAAGTGAAGCGTCTCCTCTTTGTCATTTAATGAAAGTTAACGGTCGTATTCCCATAGTCGCATTCGAGGAACAAGAAGCTTTGGCTGAGCAGGGAAACAAAGAGTTGATGGGAGAGTAACGGTTGTCTTGTGGCTTTCAGGCTCTTTGTCTCAGCTTATGCGAGGGACCTGGGACCACGCTTTGATAACTCGGTCTTCCACTACTTAACCTCGAGCGGCCCTTCTCTTCGTTCCACACCCCATTCCTCTCAGACTCGCCAATTGCTACAACCGATATGGAGTCTCAGCATCCTACACATGTTTCTGGAAAACGTGGCCTACCTCTTGAAGTACGTCTTTTCGCATATCTTGGTATGCACAGTGGCATCTAATCGTCATTTGATAGCCCCGTAAAGTCTCTTCTCCTCATACCCCGTCGACTGCGGGCAAGTCCGTACTAGCCTTGTAAGCTTGCATCCGCTCTACTTCGCTTCCGCAGTCAATGCTAACCGCCATGTCTCAGAATTAATTGTCCCTACGACTCTGGGTGCACATCTACCTCCCTCGACTTACCAGGTTCCGTCTCACATGCCGTGTACACGCAGTAAGTCACCCATGTCTCTATCGCCAGTATCGGCTAACTAAGAAGCAATAATAGTAAGACAAAAGACTTCCGATGCCCCTTCTGCCCTTTCATCACGTCGGACGCGAGCGTATTGACAAACCACGGGATCATGAAGCATGGTTTCTATCCAAGAGCGACTCCCGCTTGCCGTGGCCTCCCGTTCACGAAAGTGTCGTCTTCCCAGCCAGAAATCAAGCGCGAGGCTGTCGATCCTTCTCATTTCCATCCTATCATGTCCATTTTCGCCCATTCCCCCCGGTCTACCTCTTTCCGCCCTTCTCTGAACTACGTCGCGGACCGACACCATGCTCGCTCAAGGCGTTCCCACCGTCTTCACTCTCACCGAGATGGTCACCTCGATCGACGAAAACATCGTCGTTCATTGTCCAAGGATAGCAGCAACACCTTGAGTCCTTCGCCCGAGCCTTCGGTATCACTCTCCCTTCAGCCCGCATTCGAAATACCCCCTATGGACTACGAAGTTGCCGCTGCGCTGTATGGACCCCACCCCACCATGCTTGAACCGTACCCGATGCCAGATTACGCTGAAGACACCGTGATATTTCCCCTTGAATTGCCTGATTTCGATCTGTGACGCGGCCATTGTACTATAGGCAACCATTCCACCATATACCCGTTATGATATCACCTCACTGTATCCATAGACTAGCTTACAATCCTCTGTATCTGTACATCCTTTGACCGGAACTCAATATCGTAGATCATCATTTGTGTTGATTAATTCTGGCAGCGGAAGGCGGCGGTCGGCGAGAGAACTAGCATCAGAGCTCAGGAAGTGGGTACAAGTTCTTGAACAGTCGGACATATTTTTGTCTCTTCTTCCCTGAAAGCTTGTAGTACCCTCCGACAAATTCGTACAGCTTCCCGGCTAAGCACGCTTGGTGCAGTTGCAAAGGGTCCGCGTTTGTATTGAAGACCGCCTTGTAGATGGATTTCAGCTCTAACATCTCTGCGTCCGTGGTGCAATTCATGAATCCATAGTCAGCCCAAACCGAATTGATAGGGCGAACTTTCGAATCGTCCGTCCCAATCGCAAACTGCTTCAGCGGCCAAACGGACTTGAAAGCACGCGGCGATGTACGAAGAACATCGATGATGGCTGGATTGTGGATTGGTAGGCCATTCGATTCAAAGAGTCGGAGGAAGGACGATGATTCAAATGCGGCGCATAGTTCGTCGAATGTACACAAATCGAGAAGTCCCCGCCAACGAACGCCCAATTGCGACTCCTCCATCTCGTCTGCGCAAGCGCAAAAGCCGAATGTGACGTAGCCCCTTTCCTCGTGAGGAGCGGGATGGTTTTGTGCCAGGATAATTGTGGCGAAATATAGGCACCTATTCCTGTTTTCAGGCAATGTCCTAAAGATGGCTGCTGCTTCGTCGCTCGACGGTGGGACAGGCATCCCCGCATACTTGAAACCTCGGGCCACCATTTCCAGCGCTGGATCAGCTCGCGGATTCGGAAGGGATGTATCAAGAATATACTGATTTTGCAGGAGCCAAGGATAATAACCACCCCGAAATTCAGGGGCTAGCCGTTCGAATGCCTTCTTGATTTCTTGCAACAAGCGACCTTCAATCCTCCACTGGTGGATTTCTTTAGCAGGAATTCCCATGCGTTCGATGAGTCCGATGTACACCCCAAAAAGTTTGCTTCGGGCTTCAGACGTCCAGGCCCGATTGAACCCATAATCTTCGCACGTTTGTAGGTCCTCGGGCAGCAGGTTGTCACCCACAGCTCGTGCGAGGTGATCAGCCGTGGTAATGGCATGTCCAGGTTTAATCTTGCAGTCGAACTTGTGGCGAACCCAGTCGTCCTTCTGACACCGAGAGCTGCAGTACCAGACCTTCTTACAACCCCCACACTGCTTAAGTGGGGGTACGACGAAGGTCCGATAACACTCGTCTTCATCTTCTTCCCCTTCGCTCAAACCGCATCTCGTACATTTCCGTTCCTTGAAGGATCCTAACGGACCCACATCGAGCTGCCCTTCAGCAGACGCCTCCAAGATGGTCTTGTTGCCAAGAAACCAATAATAGTGGGTTCCTCGGGAATCGATTGGCAGCTGGTTATAGGCCGCAGCCACCTGGTCGACGAGACACTTTCCTATCGCCCATTTGTGGATGGTCTTAGCGGAGATTCCAAGACGCTTGCTTAGATCCCTGTATAAGCGCAGTAACTCATACTGGGCCGGGACGTTCGCTGCACGGCTGAAGCCGTACTCGACCAGCGTGGGCGTATCTTGGGGTAGGGTGATATCGTGGACAGCGAGGGCTAGGTGGTGGGCGGAAGTGATAGTTTGCCCGGAGTTACAGTTGAAGATATGGCGAACCCAATCCCCCTGCTGACAATCCTGACTGCAATACCACACTGCCTTGCACCCCGAGCAGCGTTTGAACGGCTCGCGTTGGTGGCTGCTATCGGCTTGCAGCTTGCACGCGTTGCACTCGAAGGCATTGGCCTGAGACTAGATGAAGTCAGTTGTCATGAGTGAACGAGAGGAAGGAGACGCACCATTGCTCCGTGGCGGTTGGAGGTTGACAAGCTAACCAAAAGTTGATACGGGCATTGGGCCGCCACACGATGAAGGCGCCGAGTACGTACGAGATCAATACTCCTGTAGTGGTTCGCACGGTTCAGCCGAGAAAATTTCCTATGTAAAGGACTGAATTGCCCCCTCAAGGAGCATCAAGTAACATCTGGGTAATATCAACAGCTCCGTTACCGCTCAGAGATGGTTTAATCCATGAGACAGTAGGGTCTTTGAACTTGCGACTTCGAGCGGAGAGGAGCTTCTTTGCCACATTAGTCACCTTGTATTGGGGTAAAAAACGGAGACGTGAGGGGAAGAGAGAAGCGGACAGTGGCGAAAATAGAATGCCAATGAGCATCGCAAGGATAAGGTGATCGGGGGGCGCAGTCAGGGCGTCGCAAGACGCCTCTCCACCCACGGCGACATGTATCCTCCTCCGTCGTGTGTAAATCAACCTGTTCGCACCAACTGTAGAAAGGGGTGGCAAGTCGGATTTTCACAGAATAATGTTTCTCGCACCGCAAGTTGTGGTCAGGGGCTTGCTTCGGGTGTACCCTATTCACCCCTGTTCCAAGGATGGTCTAGCAACGATCCTCGAAGCTCTGTTGTGTTGGCAAAGTCAAGATAATTGACGGATGTTCAAATCGTGAACCTGGTTAGCCCGTCTCGCAACTTCTTACGCTCGGATAAATTCAGCAAGACGAGTTGTCCTTGCTATTTATTTTTCACCTCAATGGGAGCCTAGGCGTTTTGTACAAGGTAGCAAGCTCGATTGGTGACAATACGAGCTAGGAAAGATGCGACCAGAGGCGCAGGCAGAGCGCGAAATAATCTTAAGAGCTTGCTCCGACCTCGGTCGGATGTCGACTTCGAATGGATCGGGAAGCCTACAAGTATAAGGGATATCATTAGCATCGCTGGCCACTGGTATACTATGCTAATTGCTCCATACCTGAAAATGGAGTTGTTAAACTCAACGTTGGGTTCCAAGGGATACAATGTCTCATCCCGTACCATATTCCTACATATCCACGGTTTATACATCACGATATTCGGTTCAACCCAGGCGGGAGTCCGACGGAAATCATAGATGGAACAATCGAAAGGAAGATGTGTAGTCAGTAGAGGAGAAGAGAACATAAGCGCGAGTTGGCTGGGAGCAGTAGCCACTTACCAAATGTTCCCGAAGACCTTTGAATGTCACGTCCCCGCGAATGAAGTGGAAAGGTTATAGGCAACACAAGGTTAGCAGACAGTCGATGGATAAAAGCCCAGAAGATAGAAACGTATGATATGCAGTGCGAGGGCACTGCATATATGAACCGAAGAAATATACATCTAAGACATACAACTTACCAATGAGCCCTTGGGAATGAACATGCCATTGTACACATCATCTTCCATGAGGCGGTGAGCTAGGCCTGTGTGGGAGGAAATTATTCGAATGATACACACGCAGAGGTGTGGTGGGCTTACTGAGAGGTACAGGCGCAGCCCATCGCAGCGTCTCCTTGTACACGGCCTCAACTGCAACATGGGGTCGGTAAAAGGTAAGGAAGGACGGGTGCGCGAAAACTGACCATAGGGCAAGTTCGGCCTGTCCGCAAAGGATGGCAGCCGTTCACTCCCAACTACAGCATCGATCTCCTTCTGTGCTTTCGCCAGCACCCGGGGATGTTCACAAAAAGTGCGAGACTAGGGTGAGCGTCGTATCCAGCGATCCCCCGTACATCGAGTTCGCCGTCCACTTCAAGTCAAATTCGAAGGTGTCAGATTTCTCTGAGTTGGTTTCGTCGCGAAGGAGAGTAGAACAGAAGGAAGGTTTCACGTTGCCTGATTTGAGGGAGGCCTTGACGAATTCGTAGGGTGTGTCCGCAAATTCTTCTATCATTACTTTACATTTCTTTGCCGTGCGTAGAAAACTAGACCCGGGAGCCCACAGCGGGAGATTCTTCACTATATGCGCGCATACATGTAGGTGTTCAGGCCTCAGGACTTAGCGCCAGTTGTTGAAGACTCACATGAGGGGAATATATCGACGGGCCAGATGCCGCCGCCGGAGGCAATGTCGTTCGATAGTAGGTCCAGACATTCGTCGGCGAGTTTCAAGAGTTTGTCGTCGTTGGAGCGAACTTCGTAGCCATACACCGTCAGGAGAGTAAGACTACCAGCGTACCTATACCCAAAGCGATGTTCAACTGATGACGTTCATCACGCGCCAGTGAATTACCGTTTGGTGTGGTTGACCTAGTCACTACAATCTGAAAGCAAGTATTGCAAGAAGGCCTTCGTTCCGATTTCGATGAGACCGTGGTACTGGAGAATGGCCTTGGGACCGAATGCCCGATGGAAAAGCTTGCGTTGGCGTCGGCTTTGTTCACCATACGGAGTAAATGAAACCTGCAATTAGTAGAGGGAGTTGGGAACTTCATCAGTGCCATATCTCTGCCGTTAAATGCTGACGCTCACCATATTCCCACAGCCACATCTATGAAGGAGATGCAACTGCATGAAAAATCAGCTGCTGATAGTGAAGAGGCACCTACAGATCGCAAGCCATGACTAGATATGGCTTATCAGAGTATATCGACCCCCGTGTCTCTAATAGATCCACCGCCGCTTCAGAGGTGTTTAAGAACACGAGCCCTTGGGCCAAGAATGTGTAGATATGTAACGCTTCCTGTCGAGTCATCAATATCAGTCAAGTTAAGAAGAAATGACATCCTGGCCACTCACCGAAATCTTTGGCCCACTTCGATGCAGGCAACCACAATTCCTTTCCCGTCAAGTCTCTGACGTTGCCCAAGAACGGAACGGGCTTTGGACCAGGCGGTAGCGCACGCACAGCTTTCTTAGACTTGCGCAGCCATAGATACATGATAGAGAGCAGAGCGCTCAAAGCGACGAGCATGAAGGAACCCATGACGCTCAGAATCGATGCAGTTTTATGGGTCAGGTGGGGGGACGAGATAAGGCTTCCAAGAGCCTCTTCACTGTCTCACAGTATTTGACTCGTCACGCGGGGACGAGATGCCAGACGGATGACAGGGAAGCAGGCTGCGACACCGTGGACTTGCTCGTCTGAGAGGCTTCTCACTCTTAGTCTAAGTATAGCCCCAGATGTCGTCAATACGACGTGGAGGAAACCGCGGAGGTGTTACGCCAGCGTCGACATTGAGGATTTCGCGGTTTGGTGCGATGCGTATACTACTCTCCGGGGAGCAGATGGACACCTCCAGTCACCGTCATGCGCATTCTCAAGGATGTCCGTTTGCAACTCGGTGAGACGCTGTGAAACCATGGGTAGGCATCATTCTTCTGGACTGCATCAATGATACATCGCAGAACATAAGGCTTCCGTTTTGGGAGAACCAGCCAGAAAGAGTATCGGGTGTACTTATAGAGTACGTTAGGAGAATCTGGTAGCGAAAGGCGATATATCCAGAGCAGAAGTGGATGTGTTTTTTGAGGGAAAGATGACAGCCATCTTCGTTCTGGGGGCTTCATCAAAGGCGCCTGGTAGAACCGCCTTGAGGACTTCCATGGCTCTGATGAGGAGAGACGAATTCGGATGCGATGCAGTAAAGAATGACATGGAACTTTCGGCGAGAGGCAGAGCACTAGCGGGAGCATACCTTGTTGGACGGCGAGATTATATCGGAAACTCGGCAGAAACGTCGGAGAAGTAGTGCATTAGCTCCAGAGAAAATCATTCGGGAGATCATGAGCTTAACGATTCCGACGATGCCGCAGATGTGTCCGGAGGAAGTTCATGCTAGCGTTGCGCTCATTCGAGATAAGTATAAGACCGCGTAGGAGCAACGGTTGACATAGTAAGAGTGTCGGTTCTAGCTCATCAAATGGAAATCAGTATGTGGTCGTGTGTTGTCAGGTGGAAAGAGACAGCAAGAGAGACGGAGACCGAGAGACCGGTTCCGAGGTTTATTGAGACTTCCGTGGGATAATAATGCTGACCGTGGGATCTTGCGATACTAATAGCCCTCTTTGTTGAGTTTCCTGGGTTGTCAGACTTCAGTCTTCGAATCACTCGTTGATGTGTATGTCTCTAGGTTGCCTCCAATGCGTGCGATGATCACTGGTATGTCCATATTCAAATCCTGGGACAGTTTTATGAAAGGGTTTTCAGCTACTCGCGTAACTAGGAGCCGAATCTTCCATGCATGCATTTATGTCGTGGATATCCAGGTCGCGATGCCCCATTTGCCACGGATACGGCGCTGACTATTTCTTGTAACTCCTAGTAAGTATAACTGATGTGTTCCGTTTGGATGTTTCCTGACTCGGATCGGCTTTTCTCGCTTCCATCGGTAGCCAATCTCATAATTGCAATCATCGCCAGGCCCCAGGATAGGTTCACCATTCTCCGTACCTGCTATAAGGGTGTCACCGTCGCGGACGCCGCGCGAATGCTCCTTGCACAGGCTACCGCCGTACGTTGACTTTCACTCCCATCGCGCAGTCCTTTCTCATCGACTACCAGCTGGTTTCTACGCTACCCTTCCCATTATTGGCGAGGTCAACTTCTTGAACATAAATGGATCTGGGAAGCCTAGTGCTACCTGGATCGTTACCTGGGAAGCGCTTCGCGGGGATCCCGTTTTTGTTCTGCCTCGACTACAGTGGCCCCGGCTACGCCGGCCCATCACCATTTCCGCCGGGACAGTACAACTGCAGCAAGGACAAGGCGCCTACTGATGATGGAACCGCCCGCTTCGTACTTCCTACCATTCCGACCGAGTGCGTTGCCTCCTTCCCTTGTACGACAGGCTCAAACTAACGAGGAGCACTCCGACGCATTAGCTACTACAGTTTCTTGCCAGCGACATGTAAGAGCCTGTTCGCTCCGTTGTTGTCCAGAATCTGACCGTTCATATTAACTCAAAGAACCACAGATTTCTCCCATATTTTCGGCACCTCGAATCCGTTCCTTATTCTTATGGATGTTGAGTAAGTTTCTAGAAATACCCCATGTTTCCCCCTACTAACTGAGACTAAAAGTGCCGGTGTCACTGATACGTTTTGGGTCAGGCCGGCAAAACCAAGAGCACCTAGAGCATATCGTCCTCTTGTCCCGGAAGTTCAATGACAACTCCCTCATCACCATCCTCGTCAACTTCAACAAGCGCTTTGGCGCTGCCGTCAAACTCAACCACCACCGCTGATTCTCAGATCACCAACAATACGCCTGCATATGGCATTCCAGCGGGAGCAATCTCCGGTGCTGTATGTTTGGCTATAACCATGATTCTCTTCCTCTGGTATCGACGACGCAACCTTGCCAAGAAAACTCAAACGACACCGTATCCTACGACCATAGAAGTAGGGGAGCTACCAGGCAGCTGCAAAGTCGGGCAGCGTCTCGGGAGGATCAAATACGTTTGCTACGACAGCAACTTGCAAACCTGGCGGAATAAAATTCCATAGGCCGGCTATCTGGCGAAGTGCCAAGCTGTAACGATGTTAGCAGACTGAGGGGTTTAGGGGGCTGAGGGGTTCTTCCACGTCGACCGCGTTGTGTCTCCTACAATTCAGAGGGCTCTTCTTGCTGACAGATCTCAGCATCGTTCAGCTTTGGTTAGTCCACCGCCAACATGCTTAGGAGACATATAGAAGTTCATAGCTATTCAGCTTCCTTTAGGTTTTTTTGGATACCCGTAAGGATATTACTGACGGCTGTCAGTTTCGTATGGTTTTGTATGATGTGTACTGTTAGTGTTACGATTGTTGCATCTCCTTAACAGTTAGCGACTGCTCGTTTACTTCTCTAGAGATGGGTTGCATTTCGCCAGCTGAATGTGTCACCGCAGTTCCTATTCCCCTATCGCATTCACCCCACGTGGCAATTCCGATCGTGTCGCGTGCAGGCGCGCTCCCAGGTTCCGCTCGAAGTTGAACACCTCCGTTGAAGACTCCTGCTGCGAAGTTTGGCATTAGGAGTCACCTTGCACGACACGCTACTTATGGCCAGCTCAAGGGTACTTCTCATCGTACATGCAATCCCGCGTCTGCTCCGAAAGCTCATTTCCTGGAACAAGCAATTTATCATCTCCCTCTTACGCGTCTTCTTCCCCCGTCATGTCATATCAATTGGTTAGTGAAAGTTATATTGCACAATATTAGCTACTTACCCGCATTCAAGTGTCGCGGCTCAGATCGCGGCTCCTTCGCCGTCCACCATGCTTGACGTCGTTGCCTCTCGAAATTCAGATGTTGATTCTGTCGGAACTGGAATGGAGCGATGTCCTGCATGTTCGCGAGGTATATTTTGTATTTCCTTCTATTTTTTATGCTAAATTCCTACCGCTCTAGACCTGTAAGACATTGGCAGAGGCATCTCGCACACGGGAAGTGTGGCGTCGCATTTACCTAACACTCTCCGATCAACATGTCGTTCCTTTGCCTCTGTACTCCTGTGTCGACGAGATGTCCGCAGGTGAATTGGAATCAGCTGTCCTTGAATGGCAGCGCGTCGAACTTGGCTGGATGTCGGAGACCAGGCTCCCAGCGCAACGAATCGTGCGGGTCGAATGTGATGTCTTGAGAGACCCGTTTTTAGTTCCTGGCGGGCGCTGGCTTCTGCGTGGCTGTGAGGATGGCTCTGTTATAGCTTACGATCTGAATGCAGCCGATGGTTATCCGCGTGTCTTGCTTCGCCCCGAGCAGAGGCTCCCTAAAATCCCCATTGTCGATTATGCAACATACCACCCTGATGCCCATCCCCACTCTGCATTTTATCTTGCTCTCGTATATTCTGATCCCAGTCCGTGCTTTCCCTCATTGCGGAGACATCCTTCTCATCTTGCACTTGCAGATTGCCACGCAAACAGGCTGTCTGTATGGGAAATTGACTTCGAGTCCAAGAATTATTTATTATCGTCATGCATAGTTTCATTTAGCACAGCCGCGAGGCGTATAACTCACCAACTGGCCTTCCAAGGTGACCACATCGCCATATCCGCATATACGGCGAGCTTGTGCTATGCCGAGGTATACGACTGGAGGCAATCGAATTCGCTGTGCCATCGAAAAGCTGCATTTGTCTTCCCACAGTTGCCTGTATGCCTTTCCTATATGTCCCCCTCGACCGCCTGATGATTTTTTTCCCGTCATTTACCAGAGGGACTTACATATTCTGCCAAGCGCCAGAATTCTCTGTGTGTTTGACGATCGTCTCACCATTTTTGCAATGCCTGAATTCTGCTCGGTTTCCGACAAGGACTACATAGCCGACTCAGAAGCTGTAGCTCTTCACACGATCCCTCTACCCAAAGGGGACCGATGCTCTTTTTCACCCCTGCACTTGGATTATCATGGACGTGGCTCGTTGTTTCTTACCAAAGATTATGCGATTTTCAAGCTGTCCATCCCTTTCGACAGCACCAGCCCTCCACCATTATCACATTACATGGACTTCAAACCTGGCCATCATCCTGTCTATGGAATTACTCTTGGGCTGCACCGTGCGTATTTCAGGGGAGTTCAAGACGGCCATACGGTAACCTTCTTGAAAGAACGAACCACACAAGTTGAAACAGCTCGGAATATGCTACATAGAGGCGAGCTGCGATCAACACTTGTGGACGTAACGCTGGGGAGGGTCGTAGAGGTTATGAAGGACGGCACTAGAGTCATAGTTACGGACTATACAGCCGTTGGGGATCGTACTCAGCTCGGGATTTGTTGCGTTAAATGTGGGCAGTGCGTATACTAGTAACCAATGACACCTCTGAGATCTGGGAGATGCTGGGGCATGGCTGATTCGAGTGTCTTGTTACTTATAGGGCACCTCCTATTATTCCTTTCTATTGGAACACGTGATGAGGCGCCCGCTCCGGGGGTGCGATGATTGCCAAACTTTGCTTCTCTGATCTCAACGGCTCACTCGGATTCCTGCTTCTGGGCTCTGGGTTTCTTGCCGTTTCATACGCTATCTGACCCCTACTCAGACGGCTCATATCTTGCAACAAACATATCACGTCCGGCATTGCGCGTCTTCTAGATCTAGTTATATCTTAGAATTCGGTCGGTGAAGAGGCTTATGGCTACGAAATACCAACTGCTTACTCGTACTGAAGCATCTCGGCTCAGATTGCGGCTCGGTGGTAGCATGTTGCGCTTCACGTCATTACCGGTCGAAGTCCTGACTTTGATTCTGTCGGGACTGGAATGGAGGGACGTCCTGAATATTCGCATGGTATAGTCTGTATCTCTCCCTTCTATTCCACGTACTAAAGTCTTATATTTCTAGACGTGCAAGACATTGGCAGAGGTCTCGCGGACTCGGCCAGTATGGCATCGCCTTTACCTAACGCTCTCTGCTCAACATGCTGTTCCTTTGCCTCTCTACTCGTGCGTTGACGAGATGTCTGCTGTTGAACTGGAATCGGCTGTCCTTGACTGGGAGCGCGTCGAGCTCGGCTGGACGTCAGAGAGACCTCCCCGTCAACGTGTAATACGGGTTCAGCATGAACTCAGGAACCTTCATTTACTTCCCGGCGGCCGCTGGCTCTTGTCAAGATGTCAAGATGGCTCAGTCATAGCTTACGACGTCGACGCACCCGACGGTCGTCCGCGTGTCTTGCTTCGTCCGACGCAGAGGCTCTCTAGGGTCTTCTTTGTGCTGTTTGCAACATATCATCCTGTCGCCCATCCCAAGTCTCCATTTTACCTAGCTCTCGCGTATCACAACGACAGTCCGTAATATCCTAATTGCAATGTCACCCTCCTGATGTTGCGTTTGCAGGGCTTCGCGCAAACAGATTGTCCATTTGGGAAATTGCTGAATCCCAGAACTATTTATCACCCTCTCCCATGGCTTCATTCGCCACACCCTTGAGGCAGACCTCCGGTCCTCTATCCTTTCAAGGTGATCACATTGCCAGACTGGTTGATTCGGGCGATCTCCTCTATGTCGAGGTATATGACTGGAGGCGATCGAACTCACTATGCCACCGCAAGGCCGCATTTCTCCTTCACGGCTTCCTCGTACGCTGTTCCCTTTTCATCTTGACTACCTGACCTTTTCCGCCATCCACCAGAACCATGTAAAACTTCTCTCAAATGGTCGGATCCTCTGCCTCTTTGAAGATCATCTCAGGATTTATGCAATTCCTAGTTTCCTGATGGATTCCGACTTGGATTCCGTACCCACATCAGAAGCTACGACTCTTCACACTATTTCCTTATTGGAAGGAGATCTGGGAGCTATTTCACCCCTCCACATCGACTGTTGTGGTCGAGGCCTGATGTTTCTTACCAAGGGTCATGGGGTTTTCAAAGTGTCCATCCCTTCCGACACATCCGACCCTCCCATATTGCAGCATTACACGAACGTCAAAAACGACATGTGTTCATATTGGATCGCCCTTGGACCTTACCGTGCTTACTTCCGGGGCCTTCACGATGCCCACACTCTTACCTTCTTGCGAAGACAAGTCGGATATGATTCACCTCGAGCAATGATGGATAGAACCCAGCTGCAGTTCTCTTCGGCATATATGGACGATAACTCGGGTAGGGTAATAGAGGTTATGTTGGGCGACACTAGCGTCTTAGTTTCCGATTATGCAGCTGCAAGTGACAGGTAAACTTCGCATTTATTGATGACTTTCGGGGTAGTGAGTAATGCAACATTCTCACCGATGTCTCCTATTTACACAAATGTGGCGTCGATCGACGGTCGGCTGAGCGCTCAACATGATGTTTGTATCCAACCATACAGGTCCATACTCAACGAACAAGCCTGGGTCCACGAGTCCTTCGCAACGACTGACTGTCATCCTCTTGGCTTGACGCCTTCCATATGACGCGCTCTGGGTTTCTTACCATTGTGCAAGCTATCTTGCCCCTGCTCAGAAAGCTCATATCTTGGAACAAACGATGTATCATGTCCCTGCTGCGCGTCTTCCACCGTCATATCTCAGCATTTGGTTTGTGAAAGCTACGCTACGAAGTTTATCTGCTCACCTTCATTGAAGCCTCGCGGCTCAGGCTGCGGTTCATAGGCCGCTCGTTGTCCTTGATGTCGCTACCTGCCGAAATTCTGACTTTGATCTTGGTTGAATTGGATTGGAGAGAAGTCTTGACTGTTCGCATGGTATGATTTGTATCTAACTCTACAAATCTCTTGTACTAATGGATTATATTTCTAGACTTGTAAGACAATGGCAGAGGTCTCGCGGACTCGGCCCGTATGGCGTCGTCTTTACCTAACGCTCTCTGCTCAGCATGCAGTCCCTTTGCCTTTATACTCTTGCGTCGACGAAATGTCTGCCGTTGAGCTGGAATCGGCGGTCCTTGACTGGGAACGCGTTGAACTTGGTTGGATGTCCAACACCAGACCTCCGCGGGAACGAATAGTACGAGCCAATCGTGAGATCATGAGAACTCCTTTCTTAGTTCCGGGCGGGCGCTGGCTTCTATCTGGTTGTGCAGATGGCTCGATCATAGCTTACGATCTCGACACAGCCGACGGTCGTCCTCAAGTCCTGCTTCGCCCCAACACACAGAAAAATTCATTGTCTGACATGAGTGCTGTAGCTTCGCTGAAAGACTCGTACCTGAGTGCTAACAAATGCCCTGAGCTCATCCAATTGTGGCTCGAGTTCCTGTGCGGAGGTCTGGATGTAATTGAGGACAGGTCGACTCAAGTTACTGTGTATGATAGAAAGCAGACGGTCTGATCCAATGACTTTGGGGGATGGTAGTCCAATCCTGTCCAAGTCTTCCTGGGAAGTGTTGGAGAAGGAAACAACCTGTGGGCAGTAAGGGACAAAAAATCATGAATTAATCAATCTACAGACCTTGATATCGTAATCAAGATGCGTCTTTCGAAACTTTTCAACTTTGGTCACGCTTTCCCTGGTGACTTTGACTGCCTCCATGATGTCCGTTAATTCATCATACTTGTCAATTTTAAGGTCCTTTGCTTGCTGTGTAACTGATTCAGTGAACTCTTTGAGTTTCTTTACATCGTTTTCATCCGAGTAGATACTTTGACGAGGGCCTTTGCGGCGGATAGGCGGAGGGTTGGAGGACTTAGCCTGATTGACAGTGGGAGGGCCTGTAGGTCGACGCTCGTCTGACCCAGCCCGATTAACTGGAGGGGCTACAATCTGACCAGCCCGAGAGGACGGAGGCCGAGTAGGTGGATTTCGAAGAACATGAGCCTGACGATCCAGAGAGCTCGGAGGTCGAGTAGGGTGAGACTCATCGGACCCAGTCCGACTAACTGGAGGGGCGACAATCTGACCAGCCTGAGAGGACGGATGCTGAGTAGTTGGATTTCGAGAAACATAAGAGGGCGGAGCCTGACGAGCCAGAGAGCTCGCAGGTCCAGTAGGTCGATGCTCATCGGACCCAGCCCGATTAACTGGAGGGGCTACAATCTGACCAGCCTGAGAGGACGGAGGATGAGCGGTTAGGCTTGGAGGAACTTGAGAGGTCGGGGCCCGAGGGGCCTGAGAAGTCGAGCCAACGTTTTGATAGCGACGAAACGTGAAATGGGGCTTGCGAGGGGAATCTGGGGAATCCCTGTCCGACACGGCGGGTGTGTCGTTCACGTCAGTTTTGGGTGGAGCCATTGTTGGTAAGTTAGGTGTGCTGAGTCAAAGTGCTGAGAGCGCTGCTGAAGTTCTGGGTGAATGTGTTGAGATGCTGAAGGAGAGGCATCGAGGGCCCTTAAATACTCCAGCCGTATGTTGTTTTCTTGCCTGTCATGCAACTAGGATTTCGAGCCGATGGCGTAGACACAATAAACGTGGACCTACAACCATAATGAGTCGCCCTCGCCACCAACCGCTCAGAGAGCGTGGCGTTTAAGAATGAGAGCGCCTCAGTGACCCACCATTGTCTCCGATGGCGCGCCATACCGTGGCGTATGTTCAGGATGGAGAACTTCGGTGGCGAGACGGTACACAAATAATCGTGGCGCAGGGCTGTTGTTGCAGTAACACCGTGAATCAGGATCTAAAAACGAGTGATGCAGCGGGGTAAATGGGAGATGAGAAACTACAAACACACCATCAAACATTTTCTGCAACGGGAGACAGATTGGTCGCCATTTTCAGCGGGGCAACTCGAAATGGAAGCAGGCACTGGGCATCGTCAAACGGGCTGAGCATTGGCGGCATGGGGTGAGCATTACTCGGGGTGTACTCCGGGATCAACAACAGGAAAAAGACGCCATTCGAGTCACCACAGAGCGCCGCGGCAAGATAAGAATCTACGAATCTAATCCAGGAAATGGCCAGTTTATCGCACCAACCATTATCCAGAGGGCAGAGAAATGCTACAGATTGAATAGACGCGGTAAATGGACGGCCAAAAATGCTCCGGGAGACGTACACGGGGATGAGGATGGTTTCGGCGCCTGCGTTAATAGCACACTTGGACGCAGCTAAAACCACTGGATGATATACACGTGGATAGTCTTACGACGGAGTCAAATGAGCCCTCGAGAAGTAAGGTCCCTGCGAACTTCGAGAATGCAAAGTCTCCTTCGTTCGGATACATGTAGAAGGGCCGCTAATGGATACGTCGCTGAGCCGAGGACACAACCAGAGTCAGGCCGATTTAATCAGAACACGTTCGGGACGCGGTTGCTCGTGAAGCGGCAGTCTGAGAAGAAAGTAGTACCGTTGAGGTCGAAACCCATCATCTTCTGAGGGCGCCAGTCAAGTTTGAGATGATTGCCAAGGGTCATAGCAGTAAGTGCAAAGGTGAAAGCGATTCAATATTGGCTTGTCCAAAGGTAAGGTTCGAGCCTATGGATAAGATAAACGGTTGATTGAAACATGATGAACATCCGGGCTTCATTGTTGATCGAACAGATGGGTTGCTGTGGTCCACAAGAGAACGCAGAGTCTGATTCGTGCAGGTAAAAGCAGCAGGACTGGCATATAATTTGTTTGAAGGAGGAAGAGAAGGACTTGCGTTGACATGAGTCGGATTCAGTGGATCGAATGCAAGCCGGTTTGCAGCAGAGCCCCTATGATATGCGGTCACGTTATTTTCCACGTGTGCAGTCTGACGCGTGTGAGACTGAGAAAGCCAAGAGCGCGTCGCGAAGGTCCTCTTTCTCGAACACTCGTCGCCTTCAAGTCCTTACCTATGGGGGGCTCGAGACTCCTTGCAATTGTACTTGTGTCGCCTTCTATACTCAAACGATTCGTATCCTGGAACAAGCAATTCATCATGTCCCTCTTACGCTTCTCAATCCCCAGTTATCTCTTATCGTTTGGTCGGTGAAGCTTGCGCTACGCAATATTAGCTGCTTACCCGGATTGAAGCATTGCGGCTCAGGTTGCGGTTCAGCGGCCGTATGTTAAGCTTGACATCGTTACCCGCCGAGGTTCAGACTATGATCCTGTCGGAATTGGAATGGAGGGATGTCCTGAGTGTTCGAAAGGTATTTGTTCTAAACTTTTCACTCCCATTTTTATTCTAAATGCCTATATTTCTAGACCTGCAAAGTACTGGAAGAGGTCTCTCGGACTCGGGCAGTGTGGTGTCGCGTTTATTTATCGCTCTCTACTCAACACGCAGTCCCTCTGCCTTTATTCTCTTGTATTGACGAATTGTCCGCCGCTCAATTGGAATCAGCTGTTCTCGACTGGACGCGGGTCGAACTCGGATGGAAGTCGGAGACAAGACCTCCCCGGCGACGCGTAGTAGAGATTCGGCGCAAGCTCAGGGACCTCTACTTAGTCCACGGCGGGCGATGGCTTCTATCCAATTGTGAAGATGGTTCAATCATGGCTTATGATCTCGACACAGCCGACGGTTGTCCTTACATTCTGCTTCGTCCCGACCAGAACCTCCCTTACGTCACCTTGGTTTGTTATGCAACATATCAACCTACCGCCCATCCCCATTCCGCATTTTATCTTGCTCTCGCATATCATGACCACCGTCTGTCCCTTTTCCCCGTCGTCAAAACGTCCTCCTGAAATTTGGTTTACAGTTGTTCGCGCGTACCATTTGTCCATATGGAAAATTGACTTCGTATCTGGGAATTATTTGTCGTCGTCACCCATCGCTTCGTTTAGTACACCTGCGAGGCGTACCGTTGGCGAGCTATCTTTCCAAGGTGATTTTCTTGCCAGATCCGTCTGCGGGAGACCCCACAATTATGTTGAGATATACGACTGGAGGCGCTCAAGTTCGCTTTGCCACTGCAAGTCGGCTTTTCTCGTTCCCAAGTTGCCTGTATGTCGTTCCCCTCATGTTTGTCCTGTCTACTTGATCCTTATCCGCATCTACCAGATATGCGTGACAATACTTTCAAACGCTAGAATTCTCTGTCTGTTTGAAGATCATCTCAGGATTTTTGCGATGCCCGATTTCCTCATGGTTTCCGACATGGATTCCATCCCCGCAACAGAAGCTACAACTCTTCACAGTATTGCCTTACCCGGAGCAGCCCTCAGAAGCATTTCTTCTCTCCACTTAGACCGCCGTGGTTGTGGTATATTGTTCCTTAGCACGCGTCGTGGAATTTTCCAACTGTCCATCCCTCCCGATGCCTCTAGCGGTCCGCTGCTGTCGCACTACATGGAATTCGGCCCTATCCTTTCATATAGGATAGCTTTTGGACTTCACCGCACCTACTTTAGGGGCCAATGTGATAGCTTCACGATAACTCTTTGGCACGGTCAACCCACACAACATGAAACTCGCAAGATGATGTCAAGAGTTGAGTTGCGCTTCTGTTCGCCGCTTGTGGATGATCACTCTGGGAGGGTAATAGAGGTTATGAAGAATAGTCCTAGTATTGTCGTTACTGATTACGCAATCCCCGCCATCATACTGTAGATCTCACTACTCTCAGTTGCGACCTAGAAAAGGTTTTGAAGTCAGCCCTTTGGATCTTGAAATCACTTGGCTTACCCAATATACCAGGACCTCGAGAACGGTTGCTAAATCATCATCCTCCAATAATGAAAGAGGATCTGTGCGGTACACCATCTGATTTTTGTCCCGATCACAACTCTGAAGACCCATTGAATACTATTGGCGAGGCAAAAGGATACCTCGGTGGAGCTTTAGAATAGGTCAATATGTTTCTTAACACATCAAAGGTGGCCGTACTCCAACGAAGTGGCACCCCGGGGACTGCAAAGGTCATCTTGATCACTGTCAATGGATGAAGGAATCTGACGGAGGACGTACAGGGCCATGCACTGGTATATCACCTGCGGCAGGTGATCTAAAATGGCCTCTCCATCACTTTTTGCTTCTAGTATAACAAATGTTCTTCTGACGTCGCCTGACTTCAGCACCACCTCAAGCGTTTGAAGGATGCCACGGATTAGTGCTGTATCGAAGTTAACGAAACCAAACAATCCTCAGCTAGTCGTCTTACGAGTCTCTCGGCCGCTGTCTTTCTGGTGCATACCGCCGATTCCATAATCGATGAGTCCCGAAACAAAGGTGACATTGTCGCCGTGCTTCAGCATGAGGCGTTCTCCGACAGAAGGGAGCCGAAGCTCAACTCGAATGGCAACGGACGTCTCTAGACATCCTGCGCAGGCTCGTTTCGTTTCGAGCAGAACCTGATTGATGATGAAACGGGTTCCCGCTTCGTTCTATGGTTTTTCGGCATCAACACAGATGGCGTTGAGAGGAAGAGATGAAAGAGCCATACCGATGTGCTTACAAACTCCCTCAGCTCCTCCAAGGCGGTCTCGAGTTGCTGCGCAGAGATACCAATGACTGTGAGATGATTGTCCGAGTCGGGTGCCCAGCTTTCTCGTATGGCGATGAGGAGCTTCGTCAAATCGACGACGGTATCAGATGCCCGCCCAATCCTAGCCAAGTCCGCCTGTGAAACCTTGGAGAAAGTGACAGCCTGCTGATACCATGAGCAACAATAAATAACCGAAGACGGGCATTCTACGCGGACCTTGACATCCTGCGTCGGGTGGTTCTTCCGGTATTCATCAACCGTCCTCACTCCCAGGGTTGTGGCTTCAACCGCCTCTATAATGGACGCCACTTCCTCATAGGAGGCTATACCATCTGCCTGTGCTTTACTCACCGCATCCTCGACATCTTTGACGAATTTATTGAATAGGTCCCGATTGGCGGTGTTTGGTTCATTCGTAATACTAGGGCGAGGGCGCGGTTTAGAACGGGTGGGGGCGGCAGCAGGAGCCTTCGAGCGACTCCTCATCCTCCGGTTCGTGACGTTATTGGTCGAGAGCCCGCGCGAAGGAAGAGGAAGGGTGTCTGATGCTTTCTTCGCTTTCTCAGCCCGGGTTGTGGGAGGTGGCATTGTTAGAAAGTTAGGTGGAATGGGGTTCTGGGTGAATGCGCTGAGAGGCACTGGGCGCATTAAATAGTTGCACGGCACATTCCAACGGTGCAACTCAGATTCAAAACGACGCTATCGATAGATGCATGGATATGATAACCTGGGACCTACAACGTCGTGAGTCACCATTGCCACCAACTTCCCATAGAGCGTGGAGTTCAAATCAAGAACATCGCAGTGACTCACCTTTTCTGATACGGTTCACCGAAAACGTGGCGTCCCTACTCGTGTTCTGAGGGTGTTGGTTTGGGGTCCCGATAGGCGAATAACAGGAACGCACGGCATGACTACAGCCTTGACGTCGAGTCAGATGCAGGGATTGTCCTGGGCAGAACGGCGGCGATAGCATGGCAGATCGGCAGCCACCCTCAGCGGTGGCGACTCGATTTCAACGCAGATATTGACAATCGATGGACGAATTTACATGCCGACTACACATGGCGTGGGTGATATCCCACTGAAGGATGAGTCACCGGGAAGGCCAGCGAAAGGATTGACTCGGTACAGGCCTGTTTGTCGGACTTTCTTATCCCAATTTAGGCGAGGCCTCGAAGCTTGGAGAATGGGCAGCAAGTTGGCAATTTGAGGGCTACAAACAGGAGAGACTTGCGGTGCCCGTGAGGTTGGGTTGAACAGCACCAGTAGCTATTGTTCGTACAGGCTCATGCAGCTTCCCTGGTGCTTCGAGAATGCAAAGTCTCCAGTGGGTCGAAAATGAGATAGAATTCGCGCAGAGGGCCTCCAGCATGGAGAGGCACTAGAGACGACCAGGATCACATCTCATTTGATCTCGAGCACACGTTCAGAACATCCCAGTGGTTGCAGTCGTTGAAGCTGGTCATCAAGCGGCATCCTAGGTTAAAATAAAGTACCACCGATGTCGAAGCGTCATGTCGAATGGACGATAGTCAGAAAATATCCAATGCTCGAGACCATATGTGAGTCCGGTAAGTGGTCATTGACGTCGCCATTCTGGAAACGGAACGGTTCCGAGTGAACGGAAGCAAGAGATACCACGAGGCCCCTATCGGATTGGGTCACGTTAGTTCCCACGACGCTGGCCGGAATGCCCGACCCATGTGGCCATCTCTGATTCTGGAGCCAGTTCCTCCCATAACCAAGTCGAAACCAACAGCCTCATCTCGTTTGCTAGGATGGAAAGAAGAATTTGGCGGTAATGGGGTAGCTTCAGTACGTTCAGGCAATTTTTTACCTTTTACCCACTTACATGAGTCCTTTGGTTGTGTAGGGGCATCAGGTTTCTAACGCGTTGTCTCGACTGCGAGCACATATTCGAACCAATGGGTTCGAATTGAAGTCATTTACGTCCCTGAATTCGTGTTCCCTATACATCAGTGAGCATGAGCCCTCCGTTTTTGAATGCAAGTGTTGAATTCGGTTGGCCGTTGCGTTAGGTCTCGCACTACTTCTACAGACCAGAGGCGCGTATATGCGCTTGATTGACCGATGGCATCGCTGCAACATTTGATTAGAAGACACTTCGACGTCGATGGCCTGATTGCCATCTGTTCCATTAGCGCCTAGAAACTGTAAGCGACGGTAATGCGTAGTCTCGGACCCTTGGACATCGACTTGTCCACATGCATCGTCGCCATTACCAAACACTCGGCTATCAGAGGAGCTGGGTACCATTGCTGGGTTCTGTGTTACCACCCCACCTCATCCTCGTTGCCGGCGGGACACGCTTCTCCACAACATCGTCTGAAAAGTCGTTCTCTGATCATATATGGACGGGTAGATCAACTACCCATGCTCTTGACTCCTCACCAGCACCGGTCAGCATTGAACCGCTGGTTCCGAACCATGCGTTTCAGAAAATAGCCTGATAAATATAGATGCGTCAACCACGAACTTCACGAATTCCTTAGTATGACATCGCTTCCTCCCATGTTGTCATGCCGAGTTAGCATTATTCGGACTTTCCTCCCTTCATCCCATTGCTCTGGCAGTGAAAGCATTGGCAATTACCCCGCGTTACTTGACGCACGTGGTGGGGCATCCTCGAATTCGCTTGTTGTCGCGATTACAAGCGTCCGAAATAGCTCAAGAAGTCGATCCACCCAGTCGTTCAATTCGGACAGACCCCTTCTGGGCTGTTGGCATCCACCCCGCTTGTTCGGCAGCGTTTCTTCATGCTGGATATTCTATGACTGCTTTCCAGTTGGATTCCACTCCGGAACTTGACTCCTGAAACGTAGTCGAGGGAGGCTGGGCACTTGTGCAAGCCATGGACGCGTTGCCGTCGCCATCTAGTCAGGAACCACCTTGCATGTCCTTTTGGTATGTCCGCCTTTGCGCGAACATGACGAATTTTGCTCTACGATTCCTTTCTGTACGTGAATATCGCATTTAGGGCCGCATATATATAAGTTCTAATAATCCGAGCTGTGGCCAGCATCACATCTTCACATCTTCTCCAACATCATTCAGCACTCACGCAGCCTCGTGTCTGTCCTCTCTTGAGCGTACCCAAAAATGTCTTTCCAACCCGCCTCCTCCGAACTCTACCTCACTCGTGTGGGTGACGAGTTGATTCTCAATCAAGGCTCCAACCTTGCCACCAAGTTCCCCCCTGTCAAGCGTGTCCTCGTCGTCGGTGGTGGCGTTACCGGCCTCACTGTATGTTATTTAGATCCTACTCGCGAAAACCTCAGACTCACTCAGTTTCTAGACTACCTGGGCTTTACTTGACGCTGGCTACGATGTGACCGTCATATCCGAGAAGTGGGCCTCTTTGAATGACCGCCTCACCTCTCAAATTGCTGGCGCTCTGTATGTGCCACGCTCCTGCTTTCTGACCTTTTTACTCACCAGATGACGCAGATGGGAGTGGCCCCCTGCCGTCTGTGGCAAACATACCAACCTAATCTCGCTCGACAACTCGAAGCGCTGGTGCATGACCTCGTATCGCGCATTGAGCAAGTTGATGAATGTTTTGCCTGCCGAAGAACACGGTGTCCGGATGCGCGCTGCGAATTTCTTCTTTGAACAAAAGCTGAATGACATGCCCGGACAATTGGAAAAGATGTATGAGATCGAGGCTCAGACCGAAGTGAGTGTCTTTCAGCTCGTATCTTCGTGGTTCATTAATTAACAACTTCATCTGCAGATCTTAGGATTCAAGCATGATCCCGAGTTGGTGAAGCAGCACGCGGTCAACCAGAAGGCAGGCGTTGTGGATTCGTACCGCCACCTCGCACCAGTCATCGACACTGATCATTACATGGCCTGGCTCCGCCACAACGTAGCCAAGAAGGGCGCACGTTTTGTTACTGCCAAGATCACTGGAGACCTGCTCTCTCAAGAAGACAGGCTCTTGTCCAAGTACGGTGCCACCGCGATCATCAACTGCACGGGCCTGAGTGCGGCGGAGACCGCTGGAGACAAGACCGTGGTTCCCCTCCGTGGTGCGCTGGTTCGTGTGATCAACGATGGCACCAAGTTCCCCAAGGTTACGGAAGCGCTGTGTGTCTCCCATGACGACACGCACGGTGCTGACGCAGAGGATATCGTCTTCATTGTACCCAGGAACGATAGAACTTTGATCCTAGGAGGTAAGATCACTATATCTCTTCTATTTACGCACACACTAAACCCCTTGAAGGCCTGGTCCAGCCGCACGTATACAGCGTTGATCTGACAATCAACAGCCCCGAGATTGTTCGGATGCGCGAACGATGCAATGCATTCGTTCCTGGATTGGAGAATGCTGAGCTCGACCTGGACCCATTTGTGCAAGGCCTGCGCCCATTCAGAGAAGCGAATGTGAGGGTGGAGAGGGAACAACGTGCGAAAGAAGACGGATCGATAAGCCATATCATTCATTCATACGGACAAGGAGGGTAAGATGGATCTCGCTCTACACCTTCGACCGCGCTCTGACTCCATCACCTTTTAGTTCGGGTTTCACACTGTCCTTCGGATGCGCTGCAGATGTACTCGGGCTCCTTGAGGAACTTGAAGCCGAGATACCCTATTCCTCCAGAGACTACATTATTCGTGCACAACTCTAACCGCTCATGGACACGCTTTCTTCCTTATAATGGTTTCATAATGTCGTTGTCTGGTATTCAAGCTTACATACTTTTAGAATAATCATTGTAATCCGGAGAGCCCTGAAGATATGCCCTTGCCTACACCGATTCGCCTTACTCTCCTGCGGTCAATCAGCGACGGCTCGAAGCCGCTTGACGCCACCAACACCCTCGGTTCAGGGACACCTTCGTTTGTGAACTCCCACCAGCGTTTTCGGTGCCTCGACATTCTGAGGCGTTGGGATCCAAACGGCAAAAGAATAAAGCCGATTAACTTAGATGCAGGTCAATTATCAAGGAAGCGATTACTTACGCCCCCAGGAAGCCTTGGATACCCACAATCTCCGTATCGAGAACACATTGCACTGCAATTCTCCCCAATCTGAAAGCATTCGTGTCCGTCTACTTCGCGAGACATACTCAATTTGCACTTTCTTGGATCTTGGCTGTCAACGATGATATTCCACCCCGTAGTGGCTATTTCCACTCTTTTCAACTTCACCATCAGCTGACCATCGTAGATCTAAATAGCACCAACCACCGAACTCCTCTCCTGAGGCCCTCTGGCCCATATAATGACAAGGCATCAACCTATCTACGGTCAGACAACGCAGCTCATTAGTCTCTAATTCGACCCCAACTAGCCTTCGTAATTACGGTCATGCCTTCTCCTGCCAAACTGCATCTTGCCCTTGTGGGAACCCACTCTGAACCTTTGATCAAGGCATTACAAGCCATTTTCGACGTCCAGCACCACGACTCAATCCCACACGTACGTCGTCTGTGCCAACGCTTTTGCTAATCATCATATTGACTCCCCATCTCATCGTATAGGATCCATATCCCGCAGGGGTTATTCTTTCGGGGCATGGACCTACTCTGTCCGTGTCAGAGGTTGGCCAGTTGCTGCGGTCCAAGGTGGCGCTCGCCTTGTTCGAGCCTACTCAGTCGCTTCTGGAGATTGTCCATAAGGCAACCAACACCCCCATTGCCATACCCCATCTCAAACTCGCCCATGACCTCCCTCTTCTCGTTTATTCGTTAGTATCCTATATTTTATGACACGAATTGCGCTCAATCATTTCAACAGTATCAACGGAGTCGTGCATGTTGCTCCTACCAAGGCTCCTAGCGAAGCCAAGGTCCAAGCGTTCGTCGACGCGTTGGGTAAGGACGGAAAGCCATCTCCCTCGAAGGCCGTCACGGTCTCTCTCAAGAAGGCTACCAATTCTGTGGAGCAGTCGGTCAAGGCTATCTCTTGTGTCGTACTTGCAGCGCAGAGCGACGGTGGTCGTGTAACCAATCTAGTCCCGCCTGCCGATGTTATTGGTTTCAAACAGTACCGTTATTCTCTTCTATCCCACTCTGTCGCTGACTGAGTCACCTCAGGGGCGTTCTTGACAACACTGCTTTCCTTGCTCTCGATTGGCTGGCTTGGCGAGCTGACGGTCAAGCCTCTACCCACAAGGATTCAGGCGTTCGGTCTGCTTTATCCACAATCAATCAGGACGACCGAAAGTTATGGATGTCCCTATCACGGTCCTTGTCAAACGCTCCCTCTCCTTCATATCACCCACATTATTCGATCTCCTCTTCAAGTACGACCACCGACGTTATATTCGTCGTTGTCTGACACCGGCACACCGGATATGACACTACACTCCGCCTACTTCTCAAAGTAAGCTTAGCTCGGTACTTTATCGTAGCAAACGGCGGACCATCGGGCGCCTCAGTAACTGGATACTCACCGATGCCCTTCGCAATGAGAACCAGCTGACTAGCCCACCCGCATGGATCCGAATAGCAGTACAAAACGAGCGAGACCAGCCCTCTGTCGTATATAACCCAAGGACCACGGCAGTCTGCTCCATCCTATCACCCTCTCTAACTGGTCTTCGACGCTTTTTTTACCATGGCTGGTCACGCCAAACTACCAATCACGCTTATAGGTCTCTACCCCGACCAATTTATCAAGGAGTTGCAAGCCCAAGATTCCTTTGAAGTCAAGCAAGAAACCACGATCTTTTATGTACGTCGCTATATCAATACTATCCGGCATTGTTCTAAACGTTAACGTGATTATGTTCTCCATCTCACGGTATGTAGGATCCAAGTCCCGCAGCACTTGTGCTTTCGGGCGATGCGGCTACCCTCTCCGAGTTCCAAGTTGGCCAATTGCTACGATCCAAGACGGTCATCGCCCTTTTCAGCCTGGTCGTGCACTCCTAGAGACCATCCACAAAGCGACCAACACTCCCATCGATATTCCCAGTCTGGAGCTTGTCGATGACCTTCCCCTTCTGATCTACTCGTGCGTATTCTTTATTTACAAATTATGCGTGTCAAGTCACACTAAGTCACGTTCATAGGGTCAACGGCATGGTACACATCGCCACGAACAACGTTCCTTGCGAGGCCAAAATCCAAGATTTCGTCAAGAATGCACTGGAGAAAGACAGTGACCCTCCTACGAAGTCTTTCGAGGTGACCATGGCTAATCCGACCAGCGCTGCTGAGCAGTCTGTCTTGGCGATCTCGCATGCGATGGAAACGGTACAAAATGTCGGTGCTCTCGTATCACATTTAGTCCCACCCATTGGTGTGATCAGCTTCAAAAGGTACCAACCCTTCTTCCATTCAGTCCTGGTAGCTGATTGGGACACCTAGAGGTACTCTTGTCAATGCTGGAAAGATCTCCATCACATGGCTTGCCTGGCAACATGATGGAGAATTCGTTGTTGAGACAAGCGACCCTTCCTTGATCCAGAAGTATGATTTAAATTGGTATACCGACGTTTACGCCTATGCGACGGGTGCCGACTGCAGAGGCAAGACCCCCTCTGAGTTTTCCAGTGCGGGGGGCGTAGTCTATACTCTAGCTATTGATCGGGGCAGCATGCGTCGCTCCCCAGACAGCCCTCCGCGATACCTCGGACCCACTAGTGGTTACTGTGGCTATTATTTCGTGGACTGGAATAAGACCGGCACACATTCCGGTTCTATGAACATGACGGGATATCAGCCGAGAGGTCTGGAATCACAGAGCGGAACGACGTATAAATGTAAGTGTCACGGTCTCGCTCTCAACGCGACATTCGATAATTCTGATGGTCTGGAAGACTCTATCGACTTTCAACAGGATATGCAGATGTTCAATAACAATGGCAACACGAGCTACACATTCAAGGCCCAATATGCGAACCACTTTAGCCTAGATAGGTTCCAGCAACATGATTCTTCGGGCGTGGACCATTCTGTCGACTATGCAGATTACTATGCAAGTACCATTTTGATGTCCATCCAGACGATGTCATACGCCTCTAGGATCACTGGGCCGACCCCAACTTGACCACCGACACCTGGTGGAACCCTGGTGTTTACGAATATGTCGACCGAGAAGGCTTGGAGCATTGGATTGTCCGGGTAAGCATCCTTTCATGGCTTCACTCCCTCGATGGCTCCAATAAATGTACTTCCAGGAATATCTGCCAGAAGACAATGTTCCCATAAATGCATTGACGATTTTCACATCAAGCGTCGGAAAGCATACGCTGTGTACGTTACCACGCTGTCTGGGTTGATCACCCACTCAACCAACGGTAACTGTCAGATGTCAAATTCCGGACTGCGTTCAGGGCATTCAAATCGAACGCGTGGCATACCGCCAGCGACGATAACAAGGTGAGCTCGCAATTCGCACACTCTCCTTCTGGATTACCTCTTAAATGGCGTCTGGTGTTAGACTCACTTTCAAACGACGAAACTGGAGTCTCATAACAAGAACGGCTGGCTAAGGGTCCTTGACTTAACTTGGCGATGAAAGGTTCACCTCAGTGACCATCTGATGCATCTGGCGGCGGAACTCTCGAAGTCGTAGACTCCTAGCGGTTAAACTCGAACTAGCGAAAATGGCCCATTCTGCCACATGTCCATCACCTATACAACGGAATGCTAACTTACTGTGTGCACATTGCGATCACAGCATCTAAGGCTAGCGTCCATGCGGGAGGCACTTGGAGAGCGGATACTGTCCATACTGCCGCCCTACCAGTATTCTGGCTCAATTATCGATCTTACGTTGTCATAAAGACGTCGTGGATGCGCCTGCCAGCTTCCCTATCAAAGACGATCGTGCTGGCGGGGACTCGCAATCTCCGGAGCCAGCACCGCATTGGTCGTCTATTACCCGCCGAGTTGATTTCCCACAAATCGTCATCCGCAAAGTATGTATTCTCTCCGAGTCCTAAATCGATCCTTTCCAACAGAGAGAGCCAGAGACTGGACCTGATATGCGGAGAAGATAATCATCATCAAGGTCGCGCGCCCTGAATTGTCCCTGATCGGTTTTGGTCAAACGCCGGACATTGCCTCCGTCTAGCTCTGCAAGCCTTGCAGTGCAAGGCCTGCTCGGTCAGATGATGCCGTAGGCTGCTAGATGCTCGTTGCTATCGCATGCTCATCATGGATTAGAGCGTCCTGCAGGTGAGCGGCTACCAATTTTGGTCAAATACGATTGGCTCACATATCATCTTGATATACCAAGCCGACGTGCCAGTGGAGTAGTCGGAACTATCGCCAAGTGGTTGGTTGGCAACATGGTTCAGAAACGTCCCGATTTCAACAGCAATAAAGGAGTGTTCGAGACCAAGCCCCTTGGCTATATGAGGTCAACAGAGCACCTAGAGTCAAACCCTACCCCACCAATTCACTCTTCATACGCTTCGCTGCCATGACTGATCGCACCAAATCGCATCTCGCACTTGTGGGACCTCACTCTGAAATTTTGATCGAAGCATTGAAAGCCAAAGATACCTTCGACGTTCAGCAGTACGACGCAATCCCTTACGTGAGTGATCTGTATTAGTCCCTCATCATATTAACGTCATCTTCCTCGCTAGGACCCAAGCCCCGCAAGTGTTGTTCTTTCTGGCGATGGGCCTACGCCTCCCTCTGCTCTAGAGATCGATCGATTGTTGCAATCCAAAACGGTCATCGCCTTGTTCAAGCCCAGTCGTGCACTCTTAGAGACCGTTCACAAAGCAACCAACACTCCCATTCATATTCCCAGTCTAGCGCTCATCGATGACCTCCCTCTCCTGATCTACTCGTGCGTTTTGTGTATTCCGCCTGCAGATCTACGCTACACTAACGGCTACAGTGTCAACGGCGTGGTGCATGTCTCCCCGAACCATGCCCCCTCCGAGGCCAAAGTCCAGGAGTTCGTAACGAAGGCAGTGGACAAAAAGGCTGATGGGAATTTGCCTCCCATGAAACCTGTCGAGGTATCTCTGGTGAATCCAGCCAGTCCCGCTGAGCGCTCCGTCTCGGCTATCTCGCGTGCCCTCGTGAATGTACAGAGTGAGGGTAATTTCGTATCGAATCTAGACCCGCCCAGCGATGTCATCGGTTTCAAAAAGTGCAGTTGTTCCTGCTTCTCTATTTCGTACTTCTTACTCACTGGGACACCTAGAGGCACCATCGACAACACTACAAGCATCGCCATCACATGGCTCGCCTGGCGCCACGACGGACAATATGGAGTTCACACAAGCGACACTTCTGTGATCCAGCTCTACGATTTAAATTGGTATACGGATTTGTATTCCTATGCAACGAATGTCGACCCCAGAGGTCAAAACTCCTCTGACTTCACCGATGCCGGCGGTGTCGTCTACACTGTTGCTATCGATCGGGGAAACATACGTCGCTCTCCCGACAGCCCTCCGCGATACCTCGGACCCACTCCTGGTTACTGTGGTTATTACTTCGTAGACTGGAATCAGACAGGCAATCGCTCCGATTCTTCTATGAACATGACCGGGTACCAACCGCGAGGTTTAGAATCGCAAAATGGAACAACGAATAACTGTAAGTGTGTCCATCGCAATGATCCTTTGATAATTCTGATGGTCTGGCAGATTCTATCAACTTTGAACAGGATATGCAGATGTTCAATAACAATGGCAACGCGACCTACACATTCAAGGCGCAATATACAAACCAATTCGGCCTGGACAGGTTCCAGCAGCATTCGCTGCAAAATTCTTCGGGCGTGGATTACTCCGTCGATTACAAGGATTACTACGTGAGTCCCGCTTCGATGTCCGTCGAGACGATGTCATGTGTCTCTAGGATCACTGGGCCGACCCTGATTTCGACACGGACAAATGGTGGAACCCTGGTGTCTACGAGAAAGATGGATATTGGATTGTCCGAGTAAGCGCGTTTTATGGCTTCGTCAGCCAATGGCATCGGTTGAATTCCTTCAAGGAATATTTACCAGCAGACAATGTTCCCATCAATGCATTAACGGTTTTCTCATCTAGCATCGGCCAACCCTTGTGGTGTATGTTGTCACTTTGCTGCTGGCACAAATACACATGACTGTCGTAATTGTCAGATTCCAAATTTCGGACAGCGTTCAGAGCCTTCAAATCCAATGCGTGGCGCACCTCCTCCGACGATGACACGGTGAGCACAGCTCGATCATGCGTCTGGTTACCTCCTAACTGGTGGCTCGACTTAGACTCATTTCGAGGAAACAAGCATTACGTATGGTAACAGTGATGGTTGGTGTTATTTCCTTGATTTGACTTGGTCTGCGGATTAAAGCATAAGCATGCCTGGTTGTGGAACAATTGCACGTCGGATTGACCTATGTAGAGACGTAAATCAATGGATGTTATCTAAACTTAGCTTCACAGGAAAGTAGTCCAGCATCATGCATCATAGGCGGACTGGCCGCGGACAGTGGGACACGAACGACGCGAAATGCCCTCACGACAGCCACGACACATCATGGGCCACGGGTGGCAATATTGACCCTATTTGCCCGTCGCTTCACGGCCAATCAGGACTGACTCACAAACCCAGGAAACACCGTTCGCTTGATAATAGGACATGAATTGAGACGTTTCCGACGTAATGAATTGTAATTCCCGTATTCGTTGCCAACTTAGGAATCGCGACCCTTCATGCTGCACTGGCATGCACTAGCGTAGTTCCCATAATACATAGTATTGCAATCCGAACACTCCTTAAACGGAAAGACGGCCTTGAATTGCTCTGCAGGCAGCCCCCCACCAACGAGCATATGTTCGAGTAGCCTTCTAGCTTTGTCAGCCGTGGATTCAGTCGCGGAGGCGGAGGCTGAAGCCGCAGTAATAGCAGCTGGGAGCGCCGCACGACCATCTAGCTCTTCTTTGACTTGAGACCGCTTCGCTTCTTCACGAGAACGTCAATGTTAGGGACTGACATAAGGAAAGATTGTGAGCTTACCAAGTGGGGGAGGGGAAGCGTGACTCTCGAGTGCAGGAGATTCGGCTTTCACTCGCTTTTGATCTCGGTCTGCGTTCAGTCGCAATCAGCACAATGGTGGGAGGCGCGAGGGGATGGGGTTTACCCTCCTCATGCTCGTTGCCCATCCGTCGCTTGGTCGGTGATGATGGTGGAGTTAAAAGCGTGCCGCTACTGGGAAAGTTCAGTGCTAGACTGACAAGCCTCACCGCGCTCACCTGGAGGGCTCGTCCTTCACGGTAACGTGCGGGGCTGAGCGGTCAACCTGTGGTTTCTTATCTGAATGTACAAGGTCAATGGAACGATTCAACTCAGAAAGTTATACCGCCTACATGGATAGACCTTCGTTTCAATGCCGGTCCAACCATTCTGCAAATTGTTGTAAATCCGAGTGAATGAAACTGTCCGATTGTTAGATGTGCAACTCGAGCGCTCAAATATCTATATGCGTGCTTACCGAAGTAGTTACAAGATCGTGTTGTTCTTTTGCACTTCGCGAAAGCCTTCCCCTTCTGATCGCCACTCTTGGGCGTAAAGGTTGTCGCTTCTTCGCCATGAAAGCATAACAATTTCGGGACCTCATAATCTCTCATAATGGCCCAAATGCACTGCGGAAGCACATATCGGCCGAACGCGTCCAAAGGACTTGTTATGCCAGTCGTCAGCGATACAATCATCCCCCGGAATGGGTAGCCATGAGAGAAGGAAACTCACTAGGGCACAACCCTGAGTTTACTAGGAGTTTTGGCATCATACGTCGTGATGTTGTACGATTTCCACTGCAACTTCCCGAGCTCGTCCCACTCCTTCGCATTGCAAGACATCCTCTCTTTGATGTTGGCCAATTAGGGGACTGACCGGCAAAACACAACAAAAAACATTCAGAAATCAAGCGAAAACGGAAGGAGTGATGTGTTCACCTTCAGCTTCAGCCTTCAAGCTTCAAGCTTCAAGTCCAGCAAAGTATAGGTAGCTACAGTCACAGCGGCGATTCAAGAACTTGACCGTCGAAGATAGCGATGTCTCAACGGATCACGGAAACTGCCAACTGTAGGGGCTTGTTGATAGGGGGCTGGCGCCTAGGCTTTAAGCTGGACGGAGTAGACGCGCTCCTGCCGAGCGTCACCTCTAGCGGCACGGCTGATGGCCTTATTTCCTGGGGGTTGGGGCCTTGATAGATGTGTAAGAAACAGGAAGTAATACGTCCCTACTGCCTGCACTACAGCGCTACGGTACCTGTGCTTTCTGTGGGGCCTGTTCGTTTGGCAATTTCAAAGTTGCTGGACATAAGACGAAAGGCGATGGCGTCGTTGGGGGCTAGACAGTAGGGTCAACGATAGAAGCGAAGGAGCCAAAGTAAATCTGCATTACCCTACATGTGGACGGAGTAACTGAAGCAGTTGAGTTTCCTATCTTCTGGCAAGCATCTGGTGGGCTAGTTCATACTAGTAGGCCCGAAGGGGTGTGGATGGAAAAGAATCCCTTATCAGATGCATGGCTGAGGGCGGATTAGGATCCAGCTCCACGCTTCAAGGAGCCATTCCCTCGTGATGCGGGAGAAATGGATGAGCATATTTAGTCACAAACTTGTGACCTGACACGGCTCGATACTTAACACCAGGTCTTCGTACACAAGACACACTATATTCCATCGACAGATGCCGAACAGAGTAGGGGAATATATCGAATATGTCGTCGCTGGCGGTCGGCCAGCGTAAATGGGAAAATGGGAGTCCTGCTGTTTCTTCTCAGGCGCAGCTTTCTTTGCAGCGCTGTGGGCTGCATACAGCTGGCCGATGATGTCTTTGCCGAGCAGAACGGAGATGGAGTCTAGCGGGAACGACAATCCGAAACCTGACACCATATCAAGCGTAAGAGCGATGAGGATGGCAAGGCAGCAAGAAGGAAAATGGCTAACCCGTTTGGTATGATCCAGAAAACTATCAAATCGTTAACGGTATTATGCCCAATAGCACAAACTGCGAAAAGTATTCTTGACCCCAGTAAAGTACCTTCGTTTGGACAGCGTCGTGGCCACAGCCGCGAGGCCAAATGCCGCAGGAGAAGCCCCGACATGCACCAGGTAGAGGTAGACAAAGTCCATGAAAGTTTCGATGACGTTCAAGAACTCTAGGATTGGAAAATGGTGCGTGTATCAGGTAAAGTGTAGATGTATGCGCTCAGAAACCGACCCACAATGAGCTGTAGTGAGGCCATTGCTGGCTTCGAGAGACCTAACACCGTAGAACGGAAACAGAACTGAGTAAGCGAGAGGCGGCGTGGCATGTCGATGAGCAACTTACAAGACCGACTTGTTGCCGATGACCAAAACCAGTGAAGATCACCTAGCACCTCTTTTCATGTATGGTAGCTTGTCCGACGAGCGAGAAGCATCAACTCCCGCAGCTCTCACCCTCACAGCCCTCTCACCTCGCAAAGGGACCCAGAGTATGATTGGGGCCGTGATCAAGAGCCAGAATGCAATCCAAGTCCCAGGTTTGAGCATCATTCCCTCTTGAAGCGTTGCAAAGTTTATCGAAAATGAGAAGAGACCGTGTGCTACCGAACCATCTTGAATATTACGGGTCCTGTAGTGAAACGAAAGGATCCGTCTTCTATCTACTGGGAACTTTTGGGCGCTTCTTTAAGAGGTCGCTGTTCATTCAGTTAGCCGGCGCCGATCATTTACTTCTAATGGTAATTATTCAGACTCCGCAGTCAAGCCGCTAATTCCGATCACCGCTAACTCCGTCAACGCCGAACTTCTCCGAACGCAACAAATGCTCTACTGTTGTGCTGAACAAGCATCGACTGCACTTCGCTACGGGCTACGGTGTCCTAAGTTAATGAGCGCAGACCCATGACTATTTCCTTTATCAACCACGGCCGCCAGTGTCAATGGGGGTGCCAGCGCGTTTGAGATATCAACGTTTCAACCCGCTCTCCAGCTAACCAGTCCTCTTCTTTGCCTTCCGGGTGGCGAGGTTGATCATCAACCTCAACGTTGATGTCCTACGAAGACCTGGATTCGCTGTCAGGAATCTCACACAGTACGGGAATGCGATAGCTAGCGCTCATAGGATGAAGGATGTCGATGGGGTGTTATTGGTGGTGGTGGTCGCTTATTCGGTGCGTCCACCCTCCTCACTCATAGCCGATCTAATTGCTCATGCAGAGTATGTCGTACCTTCGCTCTCCCCAGCCGCGCAAACTGAATCAATGACGCCAGTCGAGTCGCACGCAGAGCTCCTTTTCTTGGAATCTGTGTTTGAGAAAGCATTGCTAAGAGCGATTGGCTGGCCTTCATTAAGCGTGCGTACCCCTGATCCTGTTTTATTGTTCTCTAGGTGACATTCATACAGCCTGAATATGTGCACGACCTTCTCAATATACCGGCGTCTCTATGGATTCATCGAAGCAACCAACGAGAACAAACCCTGCTTATTCCTCCCCTCCTCTTTCTCCCAAGGTGCCCCTGCCTACACCAATAGAAGGCCCTCCATAGACCCTCAATTCTGCCCAGGGGCTCGTTCTCGCTGCCTTTCTTGCTCGGAATCGTCGACTTCAAACGCACACTGAATCCATTGCCATATAATCGCGAAGAGTAAGAGAATCCTCTATTATTCGTATCACGTCTTTGCAGCTGCGACTATCTTCATGCTCGCGCCGCTATACGGCAGTCGGTCAAGTCGAGGTGCCAGTTGGGAGGTGGAGTTGAGGGCGTAGATGGCCCGACGGTCGAAAAACGGGAGCGTCGACCCGAAGTCGAGAAGAAGCGGCCCTGGCATTTGCTTGTTGCGTTGGCGGTGGGGGCATAGGCGGTGACGTTCCCCGGAAGAATGTTGAAGGGTCATATTGCCAATAGGGAGTCGCTTGTCGTAGCGCAGTGTCGAACAGTCACATCGGTGACTTCGCTTGTCCATATCGCGCTCGTTGTTCATCCCGCCTCCAAGCTCCTGCTGGGGGTCTCGAGGTCGATGCGCCAGCCAAGGCATTCCGCTGTTGGTGCCTAAGTATCCTCTGCTCCCTCCTCCAACTTCGGCTCCCAACCGTCTTAGGCTTCACTCCTGCTGGGGCAGCTTCGATCCTAGGCGCGTTTTCTTTGTCGTCGCTAGCCGCTGTTTTGTTGATTTTCTGAGATCGACAAAGATAGATTAGGCAACGAAGTAAGTAATCTAGAAGGGGAGACACACACTTTGAGATTTTCTATATCATTCGATGCTTGCTTCGGAGACTTGGGTGGATGATTCGTAGTCCGAACCAGTACTGCCCTCGGCAGCGTAGGCGTATCTTGCGATGCGTATGCGTAGGGTTGCATTGGGGAACCATATGGCTCTCCTGGTCATTGACTGGCTTCGGGGTAAACCCTGACCATCTACAATGGCGGGGGAGAGTGCTTCGCCAATGTTCGCGATGGATTTTGATGGTGTAAGAGATGACGCAAGTGGAGAAGAGGGAACTGGGGTGCGAGGTGGGCTAGGATGGGAGTCGAGGGAGGATGCTAAGGCTTTGAGATCCTTGATGGACTTGGAGCGACGAACAAGTGGAGCAGTAGCATCGTCGTCGTGTAGTGGTGTCCTCGAAGTCGTATGTCTCCATGTCGCCCATGGATGAGCTCACCGAAAGCCCCCTTGGTCGAACATCAGAGGTTTGGATGTGCTGGGGTTTGTCGAAGGCAACAACGGGCTCTGCAGCGAGGATTGGGGAAGTGGCGTCGCTCTCAGAGGGTACGGAGAAGAGTAGCAAAGGGCGGGGTCCACGTGAGCTAGGGAGGACCAGCACAGCCATCACGACGGAGAGGACGCGGATGTACTCGAGAGATCCATGGAGTACGAGGAGCGCGTTGACCACCTGGATGCGAACGATGATGCTCGCCTTAGTCGCTTGGGTGACCGACCTCGATGCGGCGGAGGGTAAGTGGCCGAGAGGTAGGTGCACCGTTAGAGAGCAGGGAAGAGGAAGAGCGGTAGCGAATCAATTGGTGTTCGCAACGGCGGGCAATTTGCAGCCTTTCTTCCCGATGTCTGGTGAGTAGGAGCTTGCTAACCTCCCAGAAGATGCCTTGCGCACGCTGATTTTCTTTGGCCTGGATAAGCTTCTTCCGACCACCGAGCGGGTTCAAGTAGACAGTCAACAACGCAGGAAACGGCTCCGCCTAAGCGATAATATGAGCACAGAGGATTCCTAGACCCAACTAGAGCACATACCATCGTGGTCATGTCACCTCCCTTAAATTCAGCTACCATGTTCTTCTGGACTGCGTTGACCTTGACCTCGAGCTCGACCATCGAGACTTCGGCGCTCTCGACGTCTAGAATTGCTTCGCCGTGCTGAAAGGATGGTTCAGAACTTGATCCAAGTCCCAGATCTGTTGAGAGCTCACCGGTAGATGCTTCTGCAAAGGCGCTGAGTCGCCTTTACAGCTTCAGACGCCAGTGATGCATGAATGCGTGAATTTTGTGAGCCCAAACCCCCAACCCCAACCACTATAGGGACCCGTACATGCCATGCATCGCAGTGGCCCACATCCCCAAGTGAGATGTGGGAGATCAGTGACAGAGGCGAGCCGCTGAGCTACTTCCACCGGAGACCGAGCGGTCTCTCCGTTCCTCACGTGCGCAACTATTGGACGGTCTCCCATACCGTCCGTCACGGTGTTCCGAGGTTCTTCCGAAATTCTTCCCAACCACCCATTCAAAGCATTCCCAAATCGCAGTCTCCGCCATATATGTGTTAGCCGTGGCCGATGATGCATGATGGATGATTGAAGCTTCATCGATTCATCGATCATCCCTTGTTTTGCGTCGTCGATGACTAGCCTACCTTTGTGCGAAGCCACCTTAGGCCAGGCTGCGACAGGCTACAGCCCACCTACAATATCAATGTGAGCCGAGTTGATCGAAGCATTGGCATTGACGACGATGATCGATGAAGGTTGTATAGGTCGGTGAGCAAAAGGCATTTGTCCGACATAGGGGGCTGCCTTGTGGCAGTTGGCACAAGGGCGCGAGCAAGACACGAAGAAGCAATGATACAGGCGCACTAGCGAATGAGTATGTATACATACACGCTGAATATTATCGTGAAGAAAGTCCACCAGAACGAAAGAAAAACAAATAACGCCAACAAAGTATTACAAACGAACCTGAGCGAAGCTGCCGCCCGCACCAGAATGAGCTGTATCCAACGGCATGAGAAGATAGGTGATTGCATCTACTAGGGCTGTCTGCTAATCTTGATCTGGTCTATTATCCCACCAAGCATTCCGTACATAAACGGCGCGAAAACATGTACATTGTTGAAGTTTTCCGTCATGACCGTTTCTATGAGCGATCCGTTGAGCACGGTACAACGTGAACGTAGAAGGGACGACAGAAGACACCTACTCCGTTCGGCTCTCCATCCCTCGTAAATGGTATGATTCCAAATGACATAGTGCGTGTGGTGCATAGCTTCAGACAACTGAAAGCCCACGCAATCAGCGACGTACAGGTACCAGCGAATTAAGGGCGCTTACAAGTTGGTAGTCACCTAGGTCATCTGATGGTTCAGAACAAGAACGACACGCCGCAGGAGAAAAACCTTACGCATGAAACCCCCAACGTCAAAAACTAAGACCCATAGAATCAGCGAATGCAGCATGCGGGAAATGAACCTGCAAGTGCATACATTCCAGAATGGTTCCGCCAGGCTTCATCCATATCTGATGCGACAATCCATTGCCGTGGACACCGATCATTATCTATGCGCATGGACCGCATCGGGTGAATATTGAGTGAATGTACGCCACCCAAAAGTACCCACATCAGTCCGGGTGCTAATATCAATTTGCTCCGCTTTAGAAAGGAATTCCATCTGCACCATATTCAGCTCGATTTCCTTCTCTACCTCGAGTTTCTTCAGGACGACGGTAAGGGCATCGTGATCCTCTTTGGCTATCTTGCGTCCAGTGGCTTGTCTGAGCATAGAGTCTGAGTCAACAGAAAAGAAACCAAGGTGAGTACATACCGATCGATGTAGGTCAGAACGGTTTTCACTCGAGCATTACCAAGAATGCCCAATCGGCGCATGATGGAAGTCCTAAGTGGCAAAAACCAGTTGAAAGGAGCGGGTGTTGCGAAGATATCTACGAGGATAGAATGTTACCAGAGGTACTTGAACGGGTAAGCGCAGGCGACGCACCCGCCGTCATCTTATTCCACACTTGGGCTTCGCTACCTGGGGCTCTATGCGCTGTCCATCTATCTACAATTATTATGTGAGAGAAAACATGAAGAGAGTCGGATTTTGCGCGATCTAGATGAGTCTTGAATTAATAAAATGAAATATGAATCCAACTACGTATGAATGGGAACCAGATCGCCTCACCTTCCCATTGGTGTATATCCTCTATCGCAGTGTTGGGGAGGACGTTACTAAGAAACCATCTATGCAAATCAATGATGAGTAAACAGGATATACAATGAGTCAGAAAATGCAATACAGACGCGTTCAGGTTAGCATGGTCTCTCCAATCGTCACCCCGAGGAAACATAATCCGAGCAGGAAATACAGTGTCGTTGGCCGAATTCTTTTCCATGGTTAGAGGCGAAGTAGTATGGACGCGCCAAGCACCGAGAAACGCCTCGGCTACGAAATGGCTGTAGCAAGATGAGATAGCTAACCAGGTTGAGGATTAATGGGCATACAAGTAGTGTCCTGGGCACTCAAAATACATGAAAACCCTGGGCCGCGTGCAAAGGACGCGTTCACATACCCAAGAAACCTCGTGGCCCTGGACCGTCGTTGAAGAAGAACGTCGTCCCAGCCAACACACCCGCTTCCTGCTTTCCAAACCGCCGGTCAGCTTCTTGGGGTGTGATCACCTGCCACCGCTGAGCCGACGCTGGTGGGTGTTCGTCATAATCCTTCTGGGGGATTGGAGGGTCACATAGAACTCTTGAGGAGTCGGGAATAGATGCAGGGAGAGTTGCAATGGCGTCTATTGGGCGCTCGGCCGGTCAGCAACTGACAACTGCAGACGTATATGCATACACGCACAAAGTGTTCCATTGTGGAGATACAGGTTTTGGAACATCACTGCGCATATACTGTCCGTCAATCTGCGGACACCGTCAAGGACGATGTGACTTACTGAATCCTGGTAAACCGCGTACGAAGCGTGTCTCGTGTTGTGTCCAATTTCTAGTCAGAGAAGCGATGGTAAGCCCCGTAATCTCTTGCCCCAACTCTCCTCCTGGTTCCAAAGGACCTTCTACGACGGCCTCCTTGGTACTACCCAAACCAGAAAATCCAGCTGAAGCGCATATCCGTTCAATGCCTGCGTGGGCGAAGTCCAGCGAAAGACCCCGAATCCGGAAGAGTAGCAGGCCAGAGAGCACAAATACTGTAATAAAGAGAATCAGGTAGTATCGGTGTATCCGGCACATGAGTGGGAAAAAGAGAACGGGGCGATGTGGAGCCGTCCGCGTCAGTGCTCAAGCGCTCACTGTGCCCCCTTGAACGCGTCGCACGTGATGTGCACGAGGCGGCGTTACGGGCGTAACGGTAACGCTGCTTATCGACCACGCCCTGCGCTTGTCGCTTTTCTGACCAGCTCCAGTTGATGCGTCTCCAGTGCCCAATGGATCGACGGAGAATTACTTGTCCCACCTCCATCCTCATGAGCTGACGGTGGCTGACGGCTTGTTTGTGCAGCGGGCAGGAAGGCATTATCTCTGGATTTTCGGGAATGTTGCATTTCTCGTTGATTCAACGCTCACCACCAACTTTAAGCTTGTATGCCAAGTTTTCGCGAGTATATCAATGTGACAGCATGTCGTTCGTTTTCCTATTGATATACGCAGCGGACGCTGATGACCATATGCTTAAGGTTCCACGATGCACGGCTTCTGTGGCCTTATCTTTCGCGCTTAATTCTGACTTCTTCTGCCCCGAAGATAAGGCCGCAAGCCTGCTCGTCTACCTTCAATTTCTCTCCTTATCTCCCTCTACCTTGCCCTTTGGAGGGAGGTAAGTCTTGGCCGTGAACTCATTCAGTCGTTCCTATCAAAATCTTCCTGTATGGCGCAGATGCTCGTGTGCTGGTGCTTGATAAGGCCGAGAAGATCTCCGTAGTTTGAGCATCTTCCCAACGATGTCTTCCGACCACGTCCTCCCTCAAGGTGCTGGCTATGGAGTTGGTACGCTTCTTCTCAGATTTCCTATGACTGAGCTAAATAACCCCTTCGTACGGACAATTCATATCAGTCGTCGGTAAGCTATTGCTCTGATCCGCTTACCCCTTCGTCATATGCTACGCTATCGTCTTGTCTGATGACACCATCCTCTCCTTCGTTTCTTCGATCGTCGATCATCTATTGACGCCCCTTTTTGCTACTTCCCACTAGGAATCGGACTGTTCTTCAGCGTGTTCATGCTTGGTCTCACCGCCATCCAAGCAAGATACACCGCTTTCTCACCCAAGAATTCTGAAGAGTTTAGCAGTGCGTCTAGGAGTGTTAAACCAGGACTAATCGCCTCTGGAATTGTTTCTGCATGGACATGGGCCGCCACTCTTGTGAGTTCCCTCTTCTCTTCCTTGCTGTGCATAAGTACTCACTTTGTTTTGCGTGGTCTAGCTGCAATCCAGTGCAGTAGGGTACAAGTTTGGCATCTCAGGTCCCTACTGGTACGGTGCTGGGGCTACCATTCAGGTTTTGCTCTTTGCTATGGTACGTGTATGCGCAAGCATTGCCATAGTCACTACAGCCTATGCCACCAGCTTGCAGCGAAGCTCAAACTAAACGCGCCATATGCTCATACATGGCTTGAGATTGTCGGAGCTCGTTGGGGAACTCTCGCCCACGGTGTATTCATGTTTTTCGGGTGAGCTCCTCTGTCTTCATCGTATGTTAGAAGATTAATCACTTTCGGTATCTAGCCTGGCAACGAATCTTATCGTATCAAGCATGTTGATCCTCGGTGGTTCTGCGACAGTCACCGACCTCACTGGCATGAGCACTATCGCAGTATGAACTCTTCTCGACGTCAATCTCTAATTGTTCTGATTACGACCCTGTAGGCGTGCTTTCTGATCCCACTAGGAGTAGCCATCTACGTTGTAGTGGGCGGCATGCGATCCACCCTTCTGTGTGACTAGTGAGTCAGCTATCCATCTTGATGACTCCGTACCTACAAGTTCCTCGTTTCAAAGCACGCATACAACTGTCCTCTTCGCCATCATCCTTGTCTTCGTGTTTACTGTTTACGCCACATCGGAAAAGATAGGCTCACCTGCGCGTATGCATGAGCTACTCACAGCCGCTTCAGCAGCCAACCCAGTCCCGGGTAACGCCCACGGCTCATACGTTACTATGCGATCAAAAAATGGGCTGATCTTCGGTGTCATCAACATCATCGGCAACTTTGCCACCGTCTTCCAGGATCAGGCGTACTGGCAGAGAGCCATCGCAAGTAGGCCGGCGACGACGGTCAAGGCTTATTTGTTGGGTGGTTTGGCTTGGTACGTACCCCTTTGCTTTTTCTGACTATATGCGACAACAGATGCTATTTCTTCCAGGTTTGCTATCCCTTTCACGCTAGCAACAACGCTCGGCCTTGCCGCTGTCGCCCTTCGCGGGGACCCTGATATGAGAGTCCTCAGCCCAGCTGACGTTTCCGCAGGATTACCTGCTGCTGCCGCTGCTAGCGCCCTCTTAGGTCAATCCGGTGCTGCTGCCTTGCTTGTCCTCCTCTTCTTGGCCGTCACTTCTGCCACCTCCGCCGAGCTAATCGCGGTGTCTTCCATCCTCACTTACGACGTCTACAAGGTATGTACTTGCCCTTCATCACTGCCTCTCAGTTAGATGCATCTTAACACAACGTAATAGAGGTACATCAACCCAAATGCGACTGAAGAACAGATCCTACGGATGGGTCACTACATGGTATGTACCCTTCCCAAGCGACTGAATGCCAACTCTAACTCATTGCCCAATGTCTGTAGGTCGCATTGTTCGGTTTAATCATGGCTTTGGCGGGCGTGATCTTCTTTTATATCGGTGTTTCCATGGGTTGGCTATATGTTGGCATTTTCCTTCATACTTCACAGGCCTGAATTACTGAGTTTTTCTCGTTGATCAGACGTTCATGGGAGTCATTCTTGGATCGGCTGTCGTTCCTATTGCATTGTGTATTACCTGGCACAAGGCCAATAAGTGGGGCTGCATCGGAGGTGCACTTGCTGGCTTTTGCGCCGGGATAATCGCATGGTTGGTAACGACCGCGACACTGAATGATAACGCTATCAATGTGACGGTAAGGACTGCCCTCTCCCATCGTGACCTTGCGCTCATGAATGATAACTAGACAAGCGGAGGTACTTACTTTCCCTGAGAATACCCAGTCATTCTTGTTGATCCACGATCTTTAGGTGACTATGAGATGCTTGCCGGGAATCTTGCGTCCATTGGCGTAGGCGGCATCGTTTCTGTTGTTGCTTCCCTCATCGTTCGTCCTTCCCCCCATTATATGACCTCATGAGACTCAACATTTTCCAGTGGCCTGATGATTTCGATTTCGACATCACGCGTGCTATCAACAAGCCTTCTTCATCTTCTTCGGATGAGACCCATGAGCAGAAAGAAGCAGACGAAAAGCGCCCAGAGAAACGAGACCTGGAATCTGTCTCGCCCTCGCTCACCTCTGCTGATGACGAGGCAAACGAGCTCGACCCAGCCAAGCTGCAAGCAGCTTTCAAGTTTGCAGCTTATTCGTCGCTAGCACTGGTAAGATATCAACGCATTCGTGGTGAAGATGGGCATTGGCAGAACTGACGCCCTTACTCAGCTCCTGGCGCTCATCATCCTCGTACCGCTTCCTCTGTTTTTTTGCATCAACAATATATGGCACAGGCGGCTTGACGGCGTGGGTAGTCATCGGCATTGTCTGGACCTTCCTCTCCACCATCTGCGTCGTGATCTACCCTCTCTGGGAGAGTCGCGAGGCGTTGATGCAGATATCAAGAGGGATAATCAAGGTCAGCATGCTGTTTTCCCCGCCCGATCAAACTTGACGCTGGTTGTTGCACTCTAGGATGTTTTCTCTAAAGGAAAAGGGAAATATGTGCCACCAGCTACGGTTTCGACAGTATAGTGATTGCGCAGGCTATAACTTGTGGTTTTTATTTTCATTCTGGGTATCCGCTAGACTTCACAACCCACCCACGTTCGCCTTCATTCACCTTTTCTGTAGGGTCACTACAATGAATTCATGAACTATTGCCTCTCTCCCTTTTTGCTATCAACTACTTCACAAAGTCTTTGGCTTTAAGCATGATACGTGAATTCTGCATTTCGTAATAACTGTTCTGTCGCTCTCGCCCTGGACCTGCAGGTGATCGACTGGACCTATTTCACAGCGCCTAAGCACCGCACGAGCAAGTGTACTTCACGAAGTATACAGTCTTGCAGGCCGAACACTTCTTGAATAAAAACTTAAATTTCTCCTCAGGAACTCCTTTGCCTTTGAGCATGTGCTCGATTAGCAGTCTGGAGTTGTCATCGGAGTCCTTTCTGGCCGAGGCGGAGGACGAAGCCACCGGTTTGGAATCTGGCTCCCGTTTAACGTTTGACCGTTTGGCTACTTCAATGTTCAGTAAATGTGAGGGGTGGCGGAGAGAAAGCGTCGAACTCACCGAGCGGCGAAGCTGGAAGGGGCTCGGAGTCGTATTCCTCGGATTCGGAAGAGAGTGACTCGACTTTCACTCGCTTGGGGACTCGGTCTGCGTTCAGTCGTGGTCAGCCAAAGGGAGGCGGATACGAATCGAGATGAATGTAATTACGGAAAGCCAACCCATCAGTGGCCCGTCTCTTAATTGGCGAAGATTGTGGAGCTGGAGGAACACGGCTGCTGGGAGCCCTCAGTGCTCAAGCTATCACTGACTTGCGCTGCGCTCACCTGAAACCCTGGCCCTTCAAGGGTGTTTGAGGGGCAGAACGGCAAACCTGTTGGCTTTCACCTTCCTCGACAGTGTTAGTTGAGGTGCCTTCAAATATAGAGGGAGCTGCGCCGCCTACGTAAGGGGTATATCTGGGTTTGACCCTCCTTCAAATGTTCATAAACCCGAGTGAACGAAACTGTGGAGCAATGAGATTGACGACCGACCAAGCTCAAAATTAACTGTCACCAAAGTAATTGCAAGAGTGTGTCGTTCTTTTGCACTTGGCAAAGGATTTCCCCTCTTGACGGCCTCTCTTGGGCGTAAAGATTGTCACTTTCTCGCCATGAAAGCATAGCAACGGTACATCGTAATCTCTGACATGGGCCCACATGCAATGTGGGCGAATAGGTTGGTTGAAGCGTTCGTCCCTAGGACTTGTGGCGCAAGTCATTAACGATCCAACCGTCACTGGTAAGGAAGCAAACCCACTAAAGGACGACCCGGAGCTTGCTATGGGAACTCGCATCGTAGGTCGTGATGTTGTAAAGATTTGAGCGCTGCAGCTTCTCCAGCCGTTTCCATTCCTGAGCACTGGTCGACATGGCTGTCAGTCATCAACCAAATAGGGGATAGACAGGGTCAGAAATGCAGCCAAATGGAAGGAAGGAACTTTCCACCTTGTTACCTTAAAGTACACAGACAAAGTGCTAGATATCCGCTCGCTGATTAACAGGGAGCGATTCAAGATGTTGACCGTTGAAATGAAAAGGTTGAACATGCAAAAAGAAGCACAGGAGGTGAGATTGGCGGATCACGGAAATAGCCGATGCGCCAGTAGGAGCACAATAGGAGCACCCCTGTTCGTCCCATGTCTAAGCATGCGCTGTATATCGCGAATTAACCAGTTGGGAAGAAGCGAAGGGATCACAAGTCAAAGAAGGGCTATATGATAATACAGCACTCCCAGCTCCCGGCATTCAATACAACCCTTAGCTTCGCACTCCCTACTGTGACTTGGCAGTGAGGATGGGAGATGATTACGTTGGCAATGTTACAATTCATGTACAATCTCAAGCGATGAAAGACTTGGCTGAAGTAGAGGCCCCGGGAGAGCAAACGGTGTTTAGAAGTATCAAGCTTGGCTGTGAAGCGAGGTGGTTTTGAGTCAAAGATCACTGAGTGCTTGGGTCGTCATCCACGTAAGTTTTAACCGTTGAAAACGAAACGTTGATTTCTGGATTTAAACTTGAACAAGGCATCCGTGTATAGCTGTGTAGAATTGCGGAGCCAAGATAACGTCCATTGATTTACGGGCAAATTCAGCAAGACTAGTTTTACAAGGGTCGATCTGACATACAAATGGTCTTTAGCCAGACACGTTCATGCTTCAATCGTTAGGCCAAGTCAAATCGATGTTATGCGACAAACCACTATTGTTATGATACTGGAGCCCCGAGCGTTGGAAATGGGTCTAATGCCAAACAAAGGGTAAGCGGTGATCCAGACGGCTCGGGCTGTGAACTCACCGCGCTACCATCGCTGGTGGTACGCCACGCATTCGACTTGAATGCTCTGAACGCCGTCCGGAATTTGGAATCTGACGTTAGCTAGCGCTTTGCCAGCAGACAGGAGGCATGCGTACACAACGTGTGTTGGCCGACACTGGACTTGAAAATGGTTAATGCGTTGATAGGCACATTATCTGCTGGCAAATATTCCTTGAAGCACATTAGCGGATCGAATTGATCGGAAGCCATAAAGTCACGCTCACTCGGACGATCCAATGTTTCCATCCTTCTCGATCGACTTCCTCGTAGACACCAGGGTTCCACCAGGTGTCTGTGGTGAAATTCGGGTCGGCCCTGTGATCCTAGAGATGTAACGTTAAGACTGATTTCGACGGACGGCACTGAAATGGCACTCACATAGTAATCTTTGTAGCCGACAGAGTAGTCGACTCCCGAAGAATGTTGTAAAGCATGCTGCTGGAACCTGTCCAGGCTAGAGTGATTTGCATACTCAACCTTGAATGTGTAGATCGAATTGCCATTGTTATCGAACATCTGCATATCCTGCCGAAAATCGATGGCATCTGCAAAGACGTCAAGCTTGACGAGGCTCAGCGAGAACAATATACACACATTATACGTCGTTCCACTTGGTGATTCTAAACCTCTGGGTTGATACCCGACCATATTCATAGAAGAGCCAGAATGGGTACCGGTCTGATTCCAGTCGACGAAATAATAGCCGCAGTAGCCACTAGTGGGCCTGAGGAATCGGGCAGGACTACCTGAAGAACGGCGCATGCTTCCCCGATCAATCGCAAGCGTGTAGACGACACCCCCAGCATTAGTGAACTCAGAGGAGGTCTTGCCTCTGCAGTCGGCACGGTCGCATAGGAGTAAAAGTCGGTATACCAATTTAAATCGTACTTCTGGAGCACGGAATTGTTGGTAGTCTGAACCCCGAATTGACCATCGCGTCTCCAGGCAAGCCAGGTGATGGATATACATATGGTGTTATCAAGAGTACCTCTAAGGTACCGCAGTCAGCGACAACGACATTGGAGGGCCCGAGAGAAAGCCAAGGCGGTGTGCTCAGCAGGACTGGCCGGATTCGCCAGAGACACCTCGAATGGCTTGGCGGGATGTGACTTCCCCTCGCCGTCTTTGTCTAGAGCACTTGTGACGAACTCCTCAACTTTGGCCTCGCAGGGAACATTGTTCGGGGCGACATGTACTACGCCATTGACACTTTCAACGTTAGTGCAGTGTAGCGTGGCACGTGGAAATATGAGACACATACGAGTAGATCAGAAGAGGGAGGTCATCAACGAGCTCTAGACTAGGAATATCAATGGGATTATTGGTGGCCTTATGGATGGTCTCTAGGAGCGCACGACCCGGCTTAACACGAAGGGGCTACAACTATTCTTAAACGAGGGCGTCTGCTGGGGCCCTAGGATGATAATGATTATTCTATAAGTACATATGTAAGCTTGAACACCAGATAGTGGTATGATAGAACCGTCAATAAAAGAAAGCGTCCGCAAACGGAGATGCACGTGTTGTCTATAGGCTGGGCTGACGTCGGGCTTAGAGTTGCGCACGGATGAGGGAGTTTCTAGAAGAGTAGGGGATCTCCGCTTCAAGTTCTTCAAGGAGCCCCAAAACATCCGCTGCGCATCCGAAAGACAGTGTAAAGCCCGAACTAGCAAGTGATAGAGTAAGAGCCTGAGCACGGTCGAAGAACGAGATATATCTTACCCTCCTTGTCCGTATGAATGAATGATATGGCTTATAGTTCCGTCTTCCTTAGCACGTTGCTCCCTCTCCACCCTCACATTTGCTTCTCTGAATGGGCGCAGGCCTTGCACAAATGGGTCCGGGTCGAGCTCAGCGTTCTCCAATCCAGGAACGAATGCGTTGCATCGTTCCCGCATCCGAACAATCTCGGGGCTGTTGATCGTCAGATCAACGCTATACACATGCGGCTGGACCAAGCCTTCGACAGGGTTCAGCACAGCACAGATGGGAGAGATGTAGTAGTCCTACCTCCTAGGATCAGTGTTCTATCGTTCCGTGGTACAATGAAGACGATATCCTCTGCATCCGCTCCGTGCGTATCGTCATGGGAAACACACAGCGCCTCCGTGACCTTGGGGAACTTGGTGCCATCGTTGATCACACGAACCAATGCACCACGGAGGGGAACGACGGTCTTGTCCCCAGCAGTCTCCGCCGCACTCAGGCCAGTACAGTTGATGATCGCGGTGGCACCGTACTTGGACAAGAGCCTGTCTTCTTGAGAGAGCAGGTCTCCCGTGATCTTGGCCGTAACAAAACGTGCGCCCTTCTTGGTTACGTTGTGGCGGAGCCAGGCCATGTAATGATCAGTGTCGATGACTGGTGCGAGGTGGCGGTACGAATCCACAACGCCTGCCTTCTGGTTGACCGCGTGCTGCTTCACCAACTCGGGATCATGCTTGAATCCTAAGATCTGCAGATGAAGTTGTTAATTAATGAAGCTAATACGAGCTGAAAGACACTGACTTCAGTTTGAGCCTCAATCTCATACATCTTTTCCAATTGTCCGGGCATGTCATTCAGTTTTTGTTCGAAGAAGAAATTCGCAGCGCGCATCCGGACACCGTGTTCTTCGGCAGGCAAAACATTCATCAGCTTGCTCAATGCGCGGTACGAGGTCATGCACCAGCGCTTTGAGTTGTCGAGCGAGATCAAGTTAGTATGCTTGCCACAGACAGCAGGAGGCCACTCCCATCTACGTCATTTTGTGAGCACAACTGTCAGAAAGCGGGAGCGTGGCACATACAGAGCGCCAGCAATTTGAGAGGTGAGGCGGTCATTCAAAGAGGCCCACTTCTCGGATATGACAGTCACGTCGTAGCCAGCGTCAAGCAAAGCCCAGGTAGTCTAGAAATTGAGTGAGTTCGGGGTCTTCGTGAGCAGGAACGTCCTAACGCACTGTGAGGCCAGTAACACCACCGCCGACGATGAGGACGCGTTTGACTGGGGGGAACTTGGTGGCAAGATTGGACCCTTGATTAAGGATCAATTCGTCACCGACACGAGTGAGGTAGAGTTCGGAGGCGGGCTGGAAAGACATTTCTGAGTATGCTTGAGAAGGCTATTAGATGAGTGGGCGAGTGCTGAGAAACGTTGGAGAAGATGTGAGGGTTTGATGTAGACCACTGCACCAGTCGTTAGTGCTTATATACCAGGTTATGTATGCGATGTCCACGTACCGAAACAACGACTGCAAATTGCAGAGCAACATTTGCCATGTTCATGCGAAGGTGCGCATACCATAAGGGCATGGAAGGGGCTTCCTGGGTGGGTGGCGACGGAAACGCGTTCAAGGCTTGGACAAGAGTCTAGCCTCCCGCGACGACACCGCAGAAGTCAAGCTCCGGAGTGGCATCTCGCTGCACATGGAATATCATGTCCAAAGAGACGATGTCGAGCGAGCGAAGTGGATGCTGAAGCTTTGAAGGCCCAGAAGGAGTCTGTCCGAATTGAACGATTCTGTGGATCGACTTCTTGTGCTATTCCGGACAGTTGTAGTTGCGACACTAAGCGAATTCGAGGATATCCGACAACGTGCGTCAGAAAAATGTGGGGTAGTGCGACGTGCCAAACAAAATGGGGTGAAACATTGCGCGGTCCGAGTCGTTTATTGGTTGCAATAATAACTCAAGTATGACGATATGAAGCGCAAGCGACGCCATATTAAGCCATCCGTGAAATTCGTGGGTGATCCATCAATTTGCGTCGAACAATTTCTGAAAAGCGTAGCTTGGACCTTGCGGCTGAACGTTGATGTAAAAGCAGCTGAGAGAGTGGTTGTTCTATGCATCTAAGTCCAGATATGACCAAAGAACGACTTTTCAAGGCGTGTTGCTGAGTGAAGTGTTCCGTAATGGTAGCGAGGACAATGTGGGGGTTACAAAGTTCCTAGCAGACATTAACTCCTGATAGCCGAATGGATCACAAAATCTTTGGTAATGGCGACAGTGCATGTGGACGAGTCGACGTCCAAGGGTCCGCGACTGTGGATCGCGGTCGCTTGGTCCTTCTAGGCACCAATGGAACAGATGGCAATCAAGCCATCGAAGTCGAAGTATGATTTGCCCAAACGTTGCAGCGATGCCATCGGTGAATCTAGCGCAATTAGAGTCGTCTTCCCAGTTAGCCTCTGGAAGCCGAATGCGACCTAGCGCAACGGCCAGTCTATTTCAATATATCAACACAGAAACGGCGGGCTCAATGGCTCATGCTTACCTCCGGAATCCTGGATGTCAACGTTGTCTCGACTGCGAGCGTTGTTGGACCAAAACCCATGCTTTGTCGAGGTGGCTTTGCATGACCGTAAGGCACGTAAGTGGTCGAAGCGAATAAATCATGGCGCACTATACCTTGTCACTCTAGCCCACTAATCCAATCCACCAAACCAAGCAACAGCGCGGCGCAGATTGAGTGAATCGCCGCACAGTGGGAAGCGCCTTGCAGCTCGGGCATTCCGGCGAGGCCCTTTTCGGTGAATAACGTGATTTAAGTGATAGGGGCTTCCGTTTTGCCTTACCCACTTCGACGAGGAACTGAGAATGAACCTACCACCTACAAGTAGGGTTTGAGCTTAGCTTCACTCTAAGAGGACTTTTCTGGATGTCATATGGACAGGTATATCCCGATTCCATTATTTAGTCAGTCGTAATTTCGGCGATATCATGAACTAGATTGACGTCTCTTTCTTCAGCCAGAGCATCGACACAATAGACGGTCCCGACGAGATCAGATCGGGCTACCCGTCATCATAGACCATCTATAAAGAGGCCAGAAAAGTAAGCAACCGATATCAGTGAGTGGCAAGTGAATCTCACGTTTGAGGGTCAATGGGTACGTTTTGAAGGAACTTCTTGGCTTTGGCTAAGGGCAATGTGGGGCACTTGATATTGCTCTTGGTCTTGGGGGCAGTGGACGCTCTCTTCGTAATCATACGTCTCTTCTTACCCTTGTCTTCACACAGATGCCCGGCCTAGCGAACGAAAAGATCAGCTGAGCCACATCCCGGTGTACTGATGTACGTACCTTCGCGATCACATACTCGTATGTCCAGAGGGATAGCTTAGCGGTCGGCCCCATACCCCAGAATTTCGCCTCAGCACCGACATGGGCATCGAATCCAAGCTTCACGCAATAGCCCAGTTCGGTATCAGCATCAATTGATCTCGCCTTCCTAGGGGACGTGGGTGGACTCTTCGATCCAGAGTCGCTTTCAGCAAAGGCTTTGCTTGCTTCTGCTTCTGCACTAAATTTGACCTCGAATCCAGTGTATGCGTTAACTGTGGTTTTAGTCGACGAGCCTCCGGCTGACGCTCCAAGCATGAGCTTAGGAGTAACAGCGGCTTCAAGGGCAACCTTGGCCTTTCCAGTAGCACCATACTTCCCTTCGAGGGCTTGGAACGACTATCAGATCGATCACGATCATACTTAAATGGTGGGGCACGTACTAGCCGGATTGAAGTAGGGCTTCAGCTTGGAACCAGATTTGGGAGGCATGGTCACGACAGCTAGAACAAGGATCAGAGGATTAACGAGGTGTAGGCAATGCTGACAGACCGTTTTCAAGACCATACTGCATTTTCGCAGTCAACTCCATTGAGGCCTCGGCAGAAACACTAGCTTCTAGTTTGATGCCCCCAAGAAGACCGAGCTTCGCAATACTGGTAGAAACGATCTCTTCAGACATGGCAGCCACATGAAGAGATACGGTCCTCACCCAAACTCTAGAGCCGTTACTCCAGGGATACCCCAAGGAGGGTTCTCTACCTCCCAGCCAAGTTTACCCTAACGGAGGGGGATCAGACAGGAAGATGAAAAATGAAAACAGCCGCCCACCTGAAGTGCAACGTTGAGGGCAAATTCATGTCGTAAATGAGCCTCGAGACCTATCCGCGAGTAAGCAGCCCGTCCGTCAAGATGAGGAACACCACCAACCGTCAAAGAAGCCGAAGAGACGGTCGAGAACGCCACTCTTGCCAATGGCGACGCCACCCCATTTCAATTTGCCCCAGAAGAATGTCTCAATCGTCCCAGTGACGGCGACGGTGGCAGAAGCAGAAGTGTTCTTGGATCCTTCAAACTTGCATTGCAGGTCTTCTGACTTGAGCTCGAACTTCCACCACGCCTTATTCTCGTCTCCGAATTTGCCTTTTTCGTCAACCTTCTTGTCGCCCGCTGGATACTCAATCTTAGGAGGGGGTCCGGGCGGCTTGCCACCTGGGTAATATTGCGTGAGGTAAGCATTGACCTTGCCGATCTTGACACCTCCCCTAGGAGATGAAGGAGGAGAAGCGTCCATCAGCTCTAAATTGGAAACATAAGTTGGCGATTGTAATCGAGCGAGGTGTGCGACTCATACGCTGTGCAGCTTCCGCCAGAAACGCATCAGCGACGCTGGGTGTATCGAGATTATCCGGGATCGCAAAGTTGGTATCCACATCCGGAACGCTTATTCCGTACTAACGGAGGAGGTTGGAATAATGACGGGAGCAGAGAGGGATCACTTACAGCCACGAAATGTACATCCCCATATCTGCAATCAAAAGGTCAGCGTCAGGGCGAACGTCCAACTGACGAAGAATTACTTGGAGTAATCAATTTCTGCGAACTACACAAGGAAGGACTTAATGATTCCGAGTCACCAGTATGGGGCCCTGATAGGCTTACCTTATCGTCGATGCTTATAGCAAATACCTGGGGAGCGACGCCATCACGACGCGTGATTGCGTGATGAGACGGAACCTCCTGGTCCCAGTGCACCCATTGCTTCGTGATTCTGGCAAAAGGAGTGGACGAGCACTGCGTGATGGTGGTCAGTACTCGATTGCCCGCTCAATTGCAGAAACTCACACTCTCAGGGAGCCGGACATATTTACCAACTGGTCCATGGCCACCTTCGAACAGGTGGTTGCAACCAGCACCGTCAGCATCGTCAGACTTGCAAACTAGACGAATCTCCTGGCTGAGCGCATGGGGGTCGCAGTCCAAAACCACCCATCCAGCAGCTGATGTGATGTCTGCGATAGCATAGGGAGACTTCGCAAACTACATGCCTGCATGAGTACCAAGAGTACGAAATGCACTGAAGTAACTCACCAATTTGACCGTTCCTGAGGATTCTTTGTGGCCCGGGAGATCATAGGCGCATTCGCCGTTGAAGCAAGGCTTGTCCCAGCTATTGTGGCCACGACCTGCGACCAGAGTCGCAGCCAATATGGCAAGTCCGAAGGCTGACTTCATCCTCTAAAGAAACGGAATGAGCTGGAAGACGAGGAATGTTTCATTACTCACAGAGAAGGCCGTCTAGGAAGGGATCGAAGCTAAGGTCGATAGCGGAAGTAACACTAAGGTGATGGCTTATACATATGTTCGAGGTGACATTGTCAGCAAGAATGTCTGGCGCCAAGGTGCTCCGGTAGCGCAAGATAGTGCGTCACGAAGATACATGGCAGCGCAGAAGGAGACTAGAATGAGACCCTAGTGTGAATTGATTTTGCCAAGGGCCGCTAACACTTACTGATTCCGGTGCCATACTCGAGCGAGGCTCAGAGGGCCGCTTTGAATACGCTCGACTCCCAGTGCTACGGTTAAATCGAGGTCTCGACTAATTTTTAAATGCGAAAACGAATCGAGGTCTCGGTGTTTCGGCCTAAATCCAAGTAGCGCTGCCCCTGATTGGACCCGATGAGAGGAATAATGTTATGGCATGGTGGTACAGGATGTTTCGCGTAAGGCCGTGAGAAGTCGTTACACGCTCGAAGGCGGTCTTGACTGATTCGACTGTGACTAGCGACACTATGGTTCAAAGGGATAAGGATGGCCCGCCCTAAGAGGAAGAGATGCGGTGCCATATCTCTCTGTATCCAAGCTAAGTCCATCAGTCGACAGGTTCAATGATGATAGCTAAGGTGCATGACGAAACATTGGCATCGAAGGACCGACGAGGTTTTGTTCCCTATGTGCTCATGAAGCTATTGTTGCCTCGACTCTGCTTGAGCGGCACGCCTATGGAAATTGATTATCATGTTTGCAGAAGGCCGCGCTTCACGTTGGCAGCAACCAGCGGGGCTCTGGGAGACTTACGAACCACCAGAACCTTTCGTAAGTGGGCAGACGTGCATGTACGAACCTGGAAGTAGGATACTGGAACTAGACCCGAAGGCGGCGACACCAATTCCCTGCATAAAAATAGAACTGAGTCGGCTGGTTGTCGATAGGTTGCCGAAGTTTGGAAGGGTCGCTCGCGAATTGGAGACAGTGGCTGCTGTGACAAGAACTTTAATGTGTCAAACGGACATGGTCCTGGTCATTCACTACCGAATATACTCGCGCGGATATCGCAGGTTCACCATTCCCCCGCACAACGCAGCTCCTCAAACATGGGCGACCACATTACCAACCAAGAGGACATCGAATGGCGTCAAAACCCCAGCCGATGTATCAATATCAATGACATGCTTTCCAGGGGCGAAAATGTTCGTCGTGGCGAAGTAGTCCAGCCGCATGGACTGATGCAGAGTGGGAAGCTGAATCTTATCCAGGCCATCCTCAATCTCCGATGGAATATACTTCCTCATCCCGCTCGTCGCATCCCCGTCTTCAGCCCACTCGCTAATCTGCCAATCACCCTGATTGATGACAACACTGGCTGTGATCTGCCCTTGGTTGGTGGATAATACAGACTCGCCAGATTTGGAGAGTTTCGGGTCCCAGTGGGCAATGCCCCATGGTCCATGCTGGCCAGGTATCGCCCAATTTAGGTGATACCCTCCTGAATAGCTCCAAGAGACCCTGCCACCGTCGATATTGAGTGACAGCGGATTCTGAGAGAGATCCCAGTTGATTTGGTGCATATGGAGGCCAAGTCCCGTCCAGTTTGTAGACGAGAAATCGCCAATAATATGATTATCCAAGCGGATATCGAAAGAAAAACCACTCGTGGTATCCACTGATGTAACAGACTTGAAAGCGAGTTGATCGCCGGCCTTGACACCCTTCAACGGATTGAATAGGAAGAGATCGTGGAAGATTTTGCGGCGAATGATAATGCTGGCAGAGTGCCCGGTTGGGACAGGAAGAGCATTTGCAGCACCGTTATTAGGGAGATTGAAAACGCGATTTGCGTTTCCAGGATTATTTCCAGAGTCCTTTGTTTGGATGTAGACGGAAAGACAAGCATTGTCCCCATCAGTATAGACCGTGAATCCCATGGACAACGGCGTCAAATAGATGGCGCCGACGGTTTGGGTAGGAGCGACGACAGCAAGGGAGTACTGGATGGTGCTGACATTGTGGGGATCCTGCATCCACAGTCGAATCTGCCCTGCAAGCGGTGCAAACGTCAACTGATACGTAGCGGGGCACTCGATAGTGTAGTTTGAAGTCGTGTTGTTGTCAAAGTTGAATACAACGTGCAATTTGGCGGCTGGATCGTCCCCGAAGGTAATCGTCTGGTGGCCAGGCTGTGTCAGGCGCGACGAATCAGTCAAACACTAATGATACGATGCGATAAACAATGTTGATTACCGTAGCGTCGGTGCCTTGAGTGTCGCCTTCCTTAGCACGGACAGACTGGAGGGGAACGTGGGCTACGAAGGTGCAGCCATCTGGGACATTGTTCCATGGAAAGTCATGCCCGGCCGTATCCTTTCCTTGTCCACGGTACTTTCCCGAAATTTTCATCCCCAGGCGCGCTTGGCCATCGTTCGTGAATGACAAGGTCTGCGACGTAAGCTGGATTTGCCATTCAAGAGTATGGGAGGCTTGAGTCAACGGATCGGTGTATGGAGTAGTAAGGGAAAGTGTGTTAGACGCCTGGTTAGATGCCCAGATGCTCTGGAGTAGCGTATTGAGTTGGTTGACCGAGTAGCTGACGACGACGTCCCAATTCTGAGTAGTCTCGCCACCCTTCATGCCATTGACGAGGTCGGTCAAGGATTTGGTCAGAGACATGGCTTAGTATCGCGGGGTTGGCTGAGGGGGGTTGCTTGAGAGGAATGAACGGGTTAGGCGAAAGCAGGATTCTGATTGAAGAGACATACTTGTGAAAGTAAACTAGCAAGGGTGCTAGCGAGCAGTGAAGGTGCGCGGTACTTATGGAAACCCTGGGTTCCCGAGACAGAGGCGATAAGTCTCTTATCTTGAGCATCGGGATTGTGGGGTATTGTAAGCGGAAAGTTTCTGTGACGGCATACTTCCAAGCTTTGGCTTCCATCGTGATGACTGCCGCCCCTGTGACATAAATTGAGCACTGTCGTATAGCAAATTCCATCAGCTGCTCACTGGTTCAGTGATTATGTCCAGCCATCTGGAGGAAGATGCCGAAAAAGACGCATAGAAGCGAGTATGAACTCGCGTTCGAAGATGAAGCTTGGGAAGGAGTTAACGCGATGACAAGGCCAGGTGACGACTACTCACAGTTCCATTGGATAACATGATCCATCACAAGCTACAAGCAAGTGGGCATTAACATCCACGCAATCCGCCGTATCAACAAGGCACATTGCGAGCCTGGTGTCGTCCTTATGAAACATGAGAATCCAAGGGATGCATGTCAGCATACGATAGTGCTCATGACCATCAAGGATCCGTAATTCCGTTAGAAAGCTATCTCGAGGTCTTCACACCGCTGCCCGTCCACGCAGAGAAGGTAGGCCGTATGCTAGGACCCAGTCTGACCAGAGTCTGACGGGGCTGGGCTTGGGCCACGTGGTTTCTCAACCCCCTGACGCCGGCACTAGGAGCTCTCTAGGAGCCTGTCTTGGAAAAATTCCTGTGAGATATATCACGACTTAACGGAGTTTAGGACTCGAATGAAGTTACATAATGCAAAGTTCGATAATATCAAAGTGGCGGCTGCGAAAGATGAACCCCTCCCGAACTCTCATTTGAATGCTGCCTCGTACCGATACTCTATTCTATATTGTGATGCTCATAGCATAAATGGACTCAAACCTCCAATGGTATCGTCGTGAGGCCTCACCATACATTTACGTATTTCCGCAGCCGCTCCAGATGACTTGACCGTGTGGTTCACAGAGTCGACGATGTGCCGACAGTTTGGCTCTACACACTCTAATAGAAGAGCATGCCAAGGAGTCTAGCACACATAAGTGGTTGACACGGGTTTCGTAGAAACCGACGTAGGAGAGATACTGATACAAACCACGAGCGTGCTAGGTACGCGTCGCAAAACATTCCCCAATACAAGTAGAGACGTGGCAGTCACCAAGGTCATCAAGCACTAGCGGCCACATTACCAACCAAAAGAACATCGTACGGCGTAAAAACTCCAGCCGACGTGTCAATATCAATAACGTGTTTGCCAGGCGCGAAAACGTTCGTCGTGGCGAAATAGTCCAACCGCATGGATTGACTGAAAGTGGGAAGTGGAATGCTATCGAGGCCATTCGCAACTGAGTCGGGTGTCCATTTCCTCTTGTCGATAGATGCATCCGAGTCTTCAGCCCATCTGCTAGTCGTCCAATCACCTGGATTGATTTCAACTCTGGCGGTAATCTGTCCTTGGCTGGTGGTCATCATGGACCCACATTTAGAGATGCTCGGGTTCCAGTGGACATCGCCCCATGGCAGATGTGGCGACGGTCCTACATCCATCCACTCCAGCATGTACGCTCCTGAATAGCTGAAAGACACGTTTCCACCGTCGATCTTCAGAGACAAGGGATTCGCAGAAAGATCCCAGTCTCCTCGTTTTATAACCTCCAAACCAAAGCCGGCCCAGTTCGTATGCGAGAAATCATTAACAATGTGATTATCCAAGCGCAGATCGAAAGCGAAACCATTCGTTGCAGCCACGGATGTAACAGACTTGAAAGCGAGTTGATTGCTGGTCTTGACAGTCTTCAGCGGATTCAATAAGAAGAGATCGTGGAAGAGTTTACGGCGAATGATAATGCTGGCAGAGTGCCCGCTCGGGACGGGAAGGGCATTGGCAGAACCGTTATTAGGGAGATTGAAAACACGATTTGCGTTTCCAGGATTATTTCCAGAGTCCTTGGTTTGGATGTAGACGGAGAGACAGGCGTTGTCCCCATCAGTAAAGACCGTAAATCCCATGGCTAACGGCGTCAAATAGATGGCGCCGACGGTTTCGGTAGGAGCGATGACAGCGAGAGAGTACTGGATGGTGCTGAAGTTATCCTGCATCCACTTTTGAAGTTGGTCTGCGAGCGGTTCAAATGCTAACTGATACTGAACTGGGCAGTCGATAGTGTACTTGGAAGTTGTGTCGTTGTCAAAATTGAACACAATGTGCAGTTTGGTGTCCGGGTCGTCCCCGAAGGTGATCGTTTGGTGGCCTGGCTGTGTCAGAAGTCGAATTAGTCAATAGTAACGACTCGATGAACAAGGCTACTTACCGCGGCATCAGTGCCTTGGGCATCGCCTTCCTTAGCGCGGACAGACTGGAGGGGGACGTGAGCTACGAAGGTGCAGCCATCTGGGACATTGCTCCATGGAAATTCGTGCCCGCCCGCATCCGTCCCTTGAACATGGTGCTTTCCCGAAATTGTCATCCCCAGGCGGGCTTGGCCATCATTCGTGAACGACAAGGTCTGCGACGTCAACTGGATCTGCCACTCAAGAGTGTGGGAGGTGTTGGTCATGAGATCAAGGTACGGACTCGTAACGGAAAGCGTCTGGGACGCTTGGTTCGATGCCCAAATGCTCTGGAGTAGTGTGTTGAGCTGGTTGACAGAGTAGCTGACGACGACGTCCCAATTCTGAGTAGTCTCGCCACCCTTCATGCCATTGACAAGGTCGGTCAATGATTTGGTCAAGGACATAGCTTTTCAATAACTCGGTTTGGGGTAGGTTGCGCTGGTTGCGCTGGGGGACAGGTTAGGTGCATAAAGCTTCAGTTAGGAGAGACGTACTTGAGAGAGTAAGGTGGGAGAGTCTAGTAAGCCCAAGAAGCTATGGCGCATGATGTTTATGAGCACGCACGATCCCCAAGACAGCGCCAATAAGCTCACCCACATGGCCTTATCATGAGGACATTTCTAGCTGAACGTTCGGCGACATACTTCCAAAATCTGGCTTTCATCGTGATCCTCTTGGACACAGTTCTTATGAATGGAAGGAAGATGCATAGAAGAGTCACTCGTCCAAAGGAGTGAATCGATAGCGTGCTAGTAAGGAGATAGGGTGCATGGAAGCTGAGCGCTGAGGCCTTGAGAGGCTGATAAGGGGAGCCGTCTACGATCGCGAAAGGACTTGAGGGAATAGCTGCATACATGCATTCAGAGGTATCTCAGAGTTGATGAGTCGAAGGAGCGGCAGGTGGCTGAACAAGTGACGAGCTAGTGGCTGGAAGGACATCATATATGAGCTGGGACGGCGTTCACAACGACCGTAATTCGGTAACGTGAACAAGAACCGTAGGCCAGGTGGCTTCTCGTTGAAGGCACGCATGCCCGAGACAACAAGCTTCTTGTTGGGAGGGAACAATAAGGCGCTGAGAATGCTGACAAGCAATCAAAATTGGTTGCGAGTACATGACGGACGATTGTAAAGAAATGTTGGAAAGTTCTGCTTTCAAGAGCGCAAGGTAAGCAGTATGTTGTATACATATAAGCCTACCTCACGCTTGTGTGAAACTTGAAGCTTGAAGCTCGAGGAGCCGCATGGGCAGTCGATAGTGTAGTTAGAAGTCGCGTTGTTGTCAAAATTGAATACAATGTACAATTTGGCGTCCGGGTTGTCACCGAAAGTAATCGTTCGGTGGTCAGGCTGTTTCTGACAGCGCATTAGTCGACGATGAATTATCAAGGCAAAAATGTTGCCTACCGAGGCACTGGTAGCTTGCGCATCACCTTCTAAGCACGGACAGACTGGAGGGGGACGTGGGTACTGTCCAATGAGGCTACTGACAAAGGCAAATCGAGGCGTTCACATGATGAGCAGGAATAGTATCGTTCGTCGAGAATAGGGTTTGAAGCAGTCGCTCCGCGGACCTGGAGATCTTATAATAGTCGATGTACTGAAAGTTCACTCGGCTGAAGGAGACGTGATCGCTGCAGTATTAATGGGGGAAAGAGAACAAGGCAAGCAGCGTAACATGCACAAGTCAATGCTGACAGAGGTTCCCCGCAAATTGAGGTGCACTTAGCCCAAGGCCCCACCAAGAACCTGTGCGACAGATGGACAGGTGACGTTTCAAGACAGATAGGACGTACGTACTGATACAAACCACAAGCATGCTCAGTGTGTATTACAAAATGCCTATAACTTCAGACGTGGCCGAGGCAACAAGGCTTTCAAGCATTGGAGGCCACGTTACCAACCAAGAGAACATCAAACGGCGTCAAAACTCCAACCGACGTGTCAATATCAATAACATGTTTGCCAGGCGTTATAGCGGTCGTCGTGGCGGAGTAGTCCAACAGCAAGGACAGATTAACATGGTTCACAGCCCCCTCAACTATGATGTCCGAGATATAACCACTAATGGTATTGTCCGGGTGTAAATCGAAAGAGATACCACTCATGGTATCCATCGCCGCAGCATAGAAGGATGCGAGGGCTGCGTCGGCCTGGAGGGGCTTCAACAGATTGGAGAGGAACATTTCGCGGAAGAGATCGCGGCGAATGATAATGCTGGCTGAGTACCCGCTTGGGACCGGAAGGGCATCGGCACCATCGCTATTGGGGAGATTGTTGTTGCCACGGGGGTTGTTGGAGTCCTTGATTTGGATGTAGATGGAGAGACAAGTATTGTCCCCATCAGTATAGACCGTAAACGCCATGGATATCGGCCACAAATAGATACCAACGACGGTGTCGGTAGGAGCGAAGGAAGGAAGGGAGTATTGGATGGAGCTGATGTTAAATTGCATCCACTTTTGAAGCTCCCCTACGAGCGGTTCAAAGATCGAATGATACTGCGATGGGCAATCAATAGTGTAGTTGGCAGGGGGGACGTTGTCAAATTTGAACACGATATACAGGTTGGCGTCCGATTCGTCCCCGAAGGTGATGATTTGCTGGCCAGGCTGTGTCAGAAGGCGAATTGGTCAACCGTGAATGGGCATGATGAAAATGGTTCCTTACTTGTGCATCGGTACTATTGAGATCGCCGGCGATAGCAGAGACGAACTGGAGAGGGACATAGGCTACGAAGGTGGAGCCAAACGGGACTTCGTGCCATGGATAAGAGGTCCCGTCCGTATCCGTACCTTGACCGCGGAAGCGTCCGGAAATTGCCATCCCCAGGCGGGCTTGACCATCGTTCGTGAACGACAAGGTCTGTGAGGTAAGCTGGATCTCCCACTCTATTGTAGAGGAGTCGCCGGATATCTGGTCAACGTGCGGGGTGAGAGGGGAAAGTGTCTGGGACGTTTGGTTAGATGCCCAAATGCTCTGGAGGAGTGCATTGAGCTTGTCGACAGAGTAGCTGACCACAACATCCCAATTCTGAGTAGCCTCGCCACTCTTCATATTCTTCATGCCATGGACAAGATCGGCCAAGGACACAGTCTTGGACATAGCTTAGCAACGTCAAATCGGCTTATACTGGATGAACAGGTCAGGAGCATGAAGGCCTCAGCTTGGATAGACATACTTGTTAGAGCAGGGTGGGAAAGACTCGCAAGGATGCTGGCGAGTAGTGACGGCGCAGTACTTATTGGAACGTTGGGTTCGAAGCAGGCGAAATAGGCTCTCCCCATGATCTTATCTTCTGAGTAAAGAGGGCTTTGCCAGCCGAACGTTTGTACGACAACGTAGGTTTCAAAGACTGGCTTTCATCGAGATGCTCGTCTGGCTTCTGATGCATGGAAGGAAGAGGCATAGACTCCGAACACGCCAGGTGACGACTAGAGGCGTGAATCGCTAGCTTGATAGCAAGGCGATAGGGTGCAAGCCGACGAGCTACAATCCGTAATATGATATCCACCTTGAAGTTTTCGCCGACCGTACCTCCTTGAATGTAGATCAGGTATTTGGGGGTGGCCGTAATAGCATTTGGAGACTTGATGGAGACTTGCTGAAGGGATGTGTGCGGCGCTGGCCACGTGTGAGTATGTGTGACCCTGGCCGAGGGAAACGGCGGTGTCGGGCAACCACAATTTGACGACGTCAGGAAGGGATCGTGGTCGAATTCGCAACCTCGAAGGGAGACGCCAAGGGGCGTCACTGTCGCTACCATGTCGTGAGAACTCTCCTTCATCGGCTTGACCTCAACAGATGAACACACCTAGCATGCGACTGCTATCGTAAGAGACGATGCAAGCAATCAAGGTAGGCAGAGAGGGCGCCGACGGAGGGAGGTTGCAATCTCGAAGGCCGACGGGATGGTGATGAGTGACAATTGCAAAGAATTGTCCTAACATTCTTCGGTCAAGAGCTTTCCTTCGCCCCAGGCCCAGCGTTCAGGCCTCAGAGCTTGAACTCGACGGAATCACGAGTCGGGTACGCGGTTCGCCTGAGCGTGGATAGTATCGTGCGAGAGTAGGGATAGAAGCAGCCGCTCCGCAAGAATGTCGTGCACTTCACTCGTCAGGTGCAGGGCGTCGTCCCATATGCCGCCACCTTCAGTCGTGGCATCGTCCTCTTGGAAGTCGAATTCCGCTGGGTCTTCGAGCACTTCCGTTAGCACTTGGTGCGACGAGAACAAGAACACGGTGGCCTCTTTGCTAGTTGCTCCAAATTCGGCTAACTGCGTGTGCAGCAGAGTGTTCCAGGTCTGCACCCGTTCCTCCATCTCGTCCGACGCCTCCAAATCGACAGCTACATCTATGTTAGCACAACTTAAAGAACGTAGGCGTTATTCTCATACCTTGTGGTGAGCAGTTGACGGGAGGAACATCCACAAAAACAAAGTTCCTGGCCCCAGCTTTTACATACAAGATATGAGCAGCATCCAGTATGGTCTCGACTACGGATTCTAGCTCGTCTGTATCGGCGCTTCCGCAATCGTTAATGCCGAGAAAAACAACTACGGAAACGAAAATTGTCAGCGGGGAAGCTCGTCTGAGCGCATACAATACGAACAATAAGTGGTAACGCTAGGATCCAAAGGCGGGTTTGCACCAGATGAGGATTTCTTAGGAAAGATCTTGAACAGTTGCGCTAGCTGGTGCGTGAGGTCATCCGCTGCCGTCGCTCCAGGGAACGCAAAATTATGTATTTTGGTTGGGATAGTCTTTTTCTGCAATCGACGTTCGAAGTGATCAACCTAGGGCACGCATATATGAACGGTGTGGAAATAAGCTGGATCTGGCAACACGGGAACATACCCATGTATTGCTGTCATTCGATTTGCTGTAGGAGTCACCACTATCGACCATAGCGTAAGTTCAAGGCGCTCTGAATGTAATAACGTCAACTCGCAAAATGACAATGTTTCTCAAGGACTTTTGCCCACACCAGTGGGATCTTCCGAATACCAGAGGCACGTACCCTGGAAATATGAGGTATATCAGTAGTAGCCTCGTCGACGTAGAGAACATCTCCAGCACCAGAGGCTACAGGTAGTGGCGCGTTTCCATCACTTTCCAGCGTTTCCTGAGTCTTGACCCTCTTGTTATGGGGTGTCTCCAAGGTGTGAACGTCGAGCTCGGGGTCGTTTGGTTTCTCTGGGGCAACGTCCCGGAAGGGTTCAGAGAAGGATCGCTTTCGCTTGTGAGTGGGACTGACCATCGACTGGGACGCGAACCGTGACAAGCACGGTCGAACACTGGTTGTGACGCACGCGTGACCATTCAAGGATAGGGGAGACTAATAGCAAACAAAACATACTGTCATATGACGGTCCCACCTGTACATCAGCCAACTCATTCGATTCAAACGTAATACATGAATTGAGCAATATAACCGTAGCAAACTTTCTATCTCTCTTTGCATTGAACTCCATGGTTGTGGGCCGTGGCTGAAGGCCCACCCCTATCACCTCCTAGCCTTACAGCTTACACTTGAGCATTACACTGGCACGCGTCGACGAAGTTACCGTAGTAGATGGTCTTACAGGCCCCACACCGCTTGAACGCAAAGTTGGCTTCAAATTCCTCCTCGGACAGGCCTCCGCCACTGAGCATGTGGTTGAATCGTCTTCTAGCTCTGTCAGCTTTGGATTCGGTCTTCATTTTACCGGAGCCAGAAGCCACAGGGTAGTGGGCTAGGAGCGCTACACCCTCCTGTCTGACTCGCGTTTGCTTCACTATTTCGACGATGATTCATCATCATGGACTGAAGAGACAAAGAATTGAGCGTACCAAGCGGGGAATAGGGAGACGTGGCATATTCTTCAGAAGCGAGAGACTCCGTTCTCATTCGCTTTTGAGCTCTGTCTGCACGTGGGCATAATCAGACAACCGGGGGGCTGGACGCGGACACAAGTGAGTCATACCGACTGTCTCTTGATGCCTGACAATCCCGAATCTCTTAAGCGGTGACCGTGGAGTTGGAGGAGCATAGCTAGCGGGAGCGGTCGGTATCAGAGGCATTGAGCCTCACCACACTTACCTCGAATCCACACTCTCAACGGCAGTCTGAGAAGCCGAATCGTCAATATTCTGGCTTATACCTTGACCGACGTGGTCAATCAAAATCTTGTCCAATAGGTACGACGAGGTGGTACATACGAGGGTATATCTTCGTTTGGATCATCCAATCCTTCTGCAAATTTCCATAAATCTGAGTGAACGAAACTGTGAAGTAGTTAGTCCCACAACCTCAAGCAATTACGCACTGGCAGTTTTCTTACCAAAGTAACTGCAAGGGCGAACCGATTTGGGGCACTTCGCAATAGCCTTCTTGTTCTTCGTGACCCAGGTGTTCGCTTCTTCGCCATGAAAGCATATCAATTTCGGAACGTCATGACTTGTTATATGGGCCCAAATGCATTGTGGTAGCACAGGCTGGTTAGTCTTCTCGTCCAAGGGACTTGTTGCGCCATCAGTGCTCCAATTGCCAACTTCGCATTAGCTTTGACGGAATAAGACTCACTACGGTACGGTCCTGAGTTTGGTAGGGGAATCGACATCGTATGTCGTTATGTCATACGATTCGTCCTGCAACCTCGCGAGTTCTCCCCATTCGGCCCAATTGCAGGACTCAGACATCCTATTGGCGAATCAGGGGTGGCTGAAAAGCAAGCTTAAAGGTTCGAAAAAGGTTTCATAAGGCTAGCAAACGTGCAAAGATTGGAGTTTTTCACCTTTATATTGTGTTGAAGCAGAGACAGATATCAGTCAGTGACTCACGGGGAACGTTGAAGTTGAACGAGTTGAAGGTGCTAGAATTCCCGGCAACTTCCAGGATAAAATAGGGGCTAAAGGAGTTACTCCTCGCATCGTCCCTCAACATAGCGTATAAAACGGAGGGGCACAGAGATTATCTCAATTTCACGCTAAACAACATAATTCAAAAGTTTGGACGACGATTAATGTCCCTCCCCATAAACGCTCTTAGCTTCTGCATCAGCTCTCTGCTTCGCCTCTTGCCGCTTCTGCTCCGCCTCCTTCGCATTGCTGTCAGCAGTCGTACCCTTGCCTTCGTTTTCAGCCCGAGACTGTTCACTTTGCCTCTCATTCTCCTCGGCGTCTTGAATCTCTTTCGAGAGCCTCTTCACTTCCTGGTCTTGTGCGATCTGATCATCCGACGCACCCTCCTGCTTTAACTCTGCAACCCTCGTAGCCTTGGCTGTTCCCTTCTGCGCCACCTCGGTCTGGTAGTCTTGCACATCCTGCGCATCTTGCACGGCGGCCGTTTGGAACGCTTGAGCATCACGACGGCTTTGTTCCTTATTATATTGCTGGATGCTGGCCTCGACGATGTCTTCGATGTAAGAAGAGGCGGATGCGAAGGATGAACGGGTCGACTCCAACACCTTGTCAGCCAGAGAGTTTGTGATAACGTCAACAGTGTCATTGCTTCGCGAATATCGAACGTACGCATCGAACTTGGTCGAAACCGAGGGCCCGATCGCCTCGGCCACCAACTCTCGCAATTGCGAGGCCCCGGCACTCCCAGCGGCCTCCCTTGTCTGGTTGATATTGGCGGTGCCGGCATCGGGGATAGACTGTAGGCTGCGATACACGGATTCACTTATAGCGCTCTCCGTATCTTCTTGGAAATCTTCAAGACTGATGAGGGGCGTCGTCGCATCGTCCGCCACTTCCTGCACTGTACTCGCAGCTCGCGCGGCAGCCTCGTTGACACGGTTCTGAACATCCTGCGTAGGCTGCTTCTTCTTGAAGCGGTCGATTGCCCACACAACAACCCCAAACCCAGTGCCGAAGATCGTTGCGATCCAAGCAATTGTGAGCGCCCATTCCGCCGAAGTCCAATGAGCCTCCGGAAGCTTCTGCTCTCCCTTGACGACTACAGAATTCTTATCTGAATCCTGCCTAGTACCTATTCGCTCTATTGAGTATATTGCATGTGATGATCGAGCATGAAGAGACGCAAACCTTCGAAAGCGATGGGCTTCGGAGAGCCATCATCGTTATACCTGATTTCGAAGGTGATCGTGTACGTATTTCCGCTGCTGCTCCAGACAACCTGACCCTGGTCATCGATCTTGTAGTCCACAGACGTATTATCGATGTAGATTTTGCTGCTCGTAGGCACGACCTCCATCTTCGAGTTGGCCATATCCGCGGGCTCTGTGAACTTGTATATCCCCGCCACGGTACGGATATCGAAATTCTTCCCACTTTGCACCGCCGCGACCGCCGCTTGTAATTCTTCTGCCGTGAACTGGTAGCCATCCTGCTTCAGGACGTCATCGACCGTCTTGGTGGCACCATTGGTAGCAAGCGCGTCGAGCAAGTCTTGGAGGACGGGTTTCCCAGCAGCGAGATCGGCGACAAAATCACTGGCTCCCTTTGGGGTGGTGGTGGAACTCATGACGACTGGGTTAAGGTGGCTAGGCTGATGACGAAGATAAGACACCTCTTGTTTGTGGTTGATGTACGTCTTCTCTACATCGGATTGACTTCTTCTTTCCACGATGTACCTCTTCATGAAGCTTGAGGCTATCTGGCAACGGTACCAGTCTATCGAATGCAGAGCGCAAACTCCCCAAAGTGACTGGGTCAAACACGCCAGCCACAATCAGGCCAAGTCAGGAGGAACGTCGAATGGGCCATCTATCACGTCCATCGATGATAGTGCCGAATTGCTCCAGAAGATCATGGCCAAGGTCGCATAGATAGTGTGGATAGCAGAGCCATGGGATGCCCTCCAGTAGGACACTCCAATCCGGGGGACTGTCTGGGAAGCATTCAGTCACCGACAATCCGAATGCGTCGAGAGCAGCATGTGGCGTTGAGGGGATGGTGTCGACACCGTTAACGACGGTGAATTCACTAACTCCAGCGTCGAAGGAATAGAGGAGGATGGTGGTGACTCCACCATTGGCTCCTAAGGTTTGGCTCTTATGCGCCGCACGCGCAAAGCTCTGTATCTTGACTTGTCTGTGGGACTTCTTTCTAGAAGTAAGTGGACGGGATGGGCGAACTATTGTCTAGTCAAATTGGTCATGAATGCCATCAAAGGGACTCCATGATAGCGAACATACCATTCACTTTGAAGGACATCCCACTCCCACCGATCCAAGCGAAGGCGAAAATCAGGAGAGCGTTGATAGTTAAGTGCGTGCGGTAATCGCTAAAGCTTGGCTTCGTTTTTGTGGCTACGGGGTCGATGCATTCGGGGGGGAGAGATATGTGTCTGAACGTGAACGCGAAGTACTAGCCTGAGGGGATGCGACTGAAGGGAGATGAAGAACTGGTGCAAAAAAATATCTATCTTCTCGCTGGAATCTGCGAACAATTCTCCATTCAAAGTGTAACAAGAGTACGAAAGAAAAGCTATCCGTCCAGCGAAACCAGATGGTAGATGAAAGACAAGGTTGGAAAGAGAGAAAACGAAGACAAAAATTATAGCATTCACACTCCTACGAAGAATTTGATGACAAGCATAAACTTGATTCACGCAAGGTGTACATTCTGTCCCACTTCGGTTATACCAAGGGTGCGGGTGATTGACAGAGCTAACGTACTATTCAGTCTGAAGCAGATCCAATTCCCACTGATCTAAACGACGGGGCGGCAAGGTGATTAAGATAGGAGTGGTTGATCCACGGCGGTAGCGATTCCAAACAGTCGCGACACCTTCACCGCTCAACAGTGCTTCATTATCATTCATACTATGGCGTCTGCGTTGATAAACCTTGGGATCATTCCTCGATTCGTCCATGTAGTCGATACATTCAAGGGTGGAGATGAGCTTGAATAGTTGTTGGGGAGGGAAGGGTGAAGTTCGGGAGAGTGGAGGGAGACGAGCATAGCGTAAGGGTTTCCGGGAGAGTCGGCTGAGGATCACCTTCGCAGGGGAGACTTGGACGAGCTGCAAAAGAAGGATGTAAGCAGACGATGAGAGAAAATACGAAATATAGATTACAGCCCATGCCCTGATTTCGAGAAACTCAACTTTGGGCATCACAGATAGTGTGCCAAACTCCATAGCCAAGACATTTAGCAAGTGAACGTCGGCTTGACAGCTGAATGCACGGAGACGACTAAATGTCTCGACGAGTAAAACTGCCTCGTGTGGGAGAAATGTAATTCTGGAGTCCGACCATTTGAAAGCTACAATGTGATTTTTAGGAAACGCTTTAAGACAGTCGTAGGAACCGGACATTGAGTCGATATGAGATATGGTCGTGGAGGAAGGAAGGAAGGAAGGAGATAGTAGGATAAGGTCTGATATGGACTGTTGTTGGGAAAGAAAGCTGTAAAAGCCTTCCTGCATGTGGATTGAGTGAGCCCAGGCAAGCCGCTCAAGCTGAAAAGGCGGGGGAGATCGCTTCAAGCATGGGAAGAAAACCCAAGAATCGTTGTGGACGACATCAAGAGAAAAGGAGAGTGATTTGAGGTTACAAAGCCGCTCCAGTATTTGATCAATGTGCTCGACGGTGATATGGAAGTCGTGGTGTGTTTGGTTTGGGGAGATGAGTGTGAGTGAATGAACACGAGAAGCGTGAGAGCTGGTTCGAGTGACGATAGATTCGTGAAGCAGACGAATTGAGATGATGAACTTGTCACTGTCAGGAGCGTTGTGATAACTGAGTGTGATCCGTTCGTAGAGTCGGGGTTCAGCGTGGGCGCGAAAAAGCTTGCAAGTGGAGATCAGGTGTAGTAGGCTGCGTTTGTCGCATATTTCAGCAAGAATGAGTCCAACGATTTCGACAGGCAGTGAAATCAACGCCATCGACAACGGTGGTGACTACTGGTGACCAGTTAAGAGGGGAGCTACTTCTCACAGTCTGTTCTCAGCGGCCAAATATTTGTGTCACTGGTCAGCAGGGCGAAACTACGGAAGGCGGCAATCCTTTGGCGCTGGGAATGCGTCCAACAGTTCAAAATTGTAGGGAGCAGACGCAGGGGACGTATTGTTGAGGGAAAATAAGAGGACGAAGGCTGATCGGGATCCAAGCGACCAATTCAGGATGATCCGAAGCAGTGCGGATAAAGGAGCCTGACAAGCAAGTTGCCAACGCGGGTTTTGCGGAAGTTGAGCTCCACTGAGGAAAGCTCAAAGGCTCAAGAAACACTGCGCGATGGTATGATGGGATCTTAACAATCAAAGAGAGAAGCAGTATGCACCTAGTTATACGCAATGATGGGTGATACAACCCCTACAGGCGTGCTAAAGAAGTACTGCGAACAATCATTCCCCAAAGGTGTTAGCTGGTCCGTATCCTTCCCCGAGGAGCACCTACACCTCGACGTATTAGTAACAACACCAAGTGCGTCATCAACGGATTGGCGAACGCACCGGATGGATTCGTAACCCTCGCTGAACGAGAACGAGAATTATACGAGTTGATGGTGTTGACGTTTTTGACCTGATGCGAGTTGTATGTATTGACAGTTGAGTTATTAATATTCTCAATTTTATCACCGGAGATGATGGTGATTGACGCGGCGGATGGTAGAATGCTGGCAAACCCACTGAGGGGTGTACGTGGAGTTTGAGGGGATGGTGTCGACACCGATGACGACGGTGAATCCACCAGAGTTGGCGACGAAGGAATGGAGGAAGACGACGGCGATCCCGTCGCTAACTCCCTCGGCGTCGTGTCGAGTTTGTTCAATAATCTCAGCGTTTCCTGCTGGCATTCAATCATATGGTCTTGACGACGCTTCATGTCTTCCTGGCCTTCGAGTAAAGTATCTTGCTTTTCTCGTACTTCTTCCACCTTCGAGGCATTCGTGATAGCAGCGCGCACCTGCGTGACGTGAGCAATTGCAACATACGGAAACCACTGGACAACACACCCCAAAGAGATCGATCGCATGGTTCAAATTCTGTCTATACTCAGCAACTTTAACCGCGTCGTCCCGAAAACGTAGAATACGCTTGACTAGGTTTCTTTCGTTTTGCTTCTTGGCGTAGTTGAAGATCTCCTGGAGCATGCTATGAGGCTCGTTAGGTTCCGCACCGCCGAGCGGCATATATCTGACAACTTACTCGCGAAGGTCCTTGATTTGAGCTTGAAGTTCAACGTCAACCAGCCCGTCCTCCTTTTTATATTCAACCTTGTCTGCCACAGCATTGACCAGCCGAGCTGCGTCCCGACCCAAACGAATCCACGCATCCGTGTTCTCTCTTACAGCCTAGTCCGCAAAAATGCAGCAACTGTGAGTTGCAGTATCGTCAGAAAGCAACCATAATGCCTCACCTGGACAGTGTTGATGATTCCGAGTGCCAATTGAGCTGCATCGCCCAGAAACGGAACTGTGCAGACGGCGCTGACATCTTTCAAAGTGGTCAAGAAAATCTCCGACGAATCAAGCGCTGCATCGAGAGAGCTATTGCGGCTATTGCTGTCGAATTGCCTGCGTACCAGTGGTTGTTGCGCTCCTGAACGTTCCATCTAAGGCGTGAGCTGGAATCCAGGCCGAAGACAGTCTTTGGCGCCTACCTGACAACCAAATTTGTGATACGAAGTACAATGGCCGGCGTCAGCACCTCAACAGCCGCCGCTTTTCCGGCTTTTGTCCCCTGAAGCGAAGCAAAAGGGACTGACTCAGAGGCATACGTCTCAAGGAGGCTCGACGTGGTTGGTGAGAGAGAAGGTTTGGGCGCTTGGACCACAAAACGCGCGCCTACTCGGCCCATTGCTAACGTTGACAGTGGACACAAAGGAAAGAACGCCCAACACCTAGCATACGTACTGGCACGCTAAAATCGACTCTACAAATAGAGGGCCTTCGATTCGGATCGGATAGATGTATTTTGGACGGAGCGGGCGCTGATAGGGATCAACAGGGGACCCCTATCTCTCCCTTTGTAATCCTTCGCAGTCATTTCGTTTGGGACACGCTAACTACGATGGAAAGGTCACCGTTAAGTGAATTCAATAGTCCCCTAAAATGTAGAATTATCCGCGGTCTAGAATGGGGTTGAGAGAGGCCAATTCCCACTCGATTCCTTGTTCTATTTGGAAACACTACCATTCGGGATTGTCATTAGCTTTGACTTTTGTTTCGATTTCGGGGTTGCCGACTATCGATGGGCCCTAAAAATGGAGCCAAGTTTTCGAGTGTTCTAAGACGGCGGCCAACGACAGTCGCTACATATCCATAGAAGCCCACGGGGGATTAAGCAAGTTAGCCATGAGGACACCATTCGTATTCCACAGTTAATGTATCAGCGTACCTTGAACAAAGGCGAGTCAGTGATCAGTCTGATCATGATTCATTCCAGCTACGCCACGATATGAGATTAGCATGCACATTTAATATCGGCCTCCTTTGTATTCGGATGAACGATCACCAGGATTTCATGATCAAGAGATAATCAACGCCTGTGATCCATGTAAGATGGCCAAGGTTGGCAAAGCTGGTGGAATGACACTTCGGGCGGTGATTAAAGCCTACACGGTGAGGCATTGAGGGCTTGAGTTGAAACGGAAATTTGTGGCGCAGGAGGCTAAATGAGTCGAAACGGTAGCAAAATAGCTTGTGGGCGAAAAGCCTCGAATGATAGGTAATCACATACCAGATTCGCACAGTGCACAACGGAGTCGGATATCGGCAGAACAGAGAGGTTGAAGCCGCTCTGCTGGGGTATACCCATCCTCACGTTCAATGGAGCGGCCTCCGTCGAACTGGTGGGTAACTCGCAGAATCTATGGAGTCAGACTCAGGGGCGACGCGAGAGGTCGAGAAGGGAGAGGGTGAGGCCAACATGAACTTAAAACGGTAATCTGAAGATAATTCCTTCAACCGATCCGATCCAACGAAATGAAATGCGAATGCTGTAAACGACATCATGAGTTGAAGGGGTAATACGTGCGCGTGAACGCGGAAAGGTAAAGCTGCGAAACGTACCCTCATTCCACGGTCCTCACGTATTGTTCACTACGATTCCAAGGGTTCCTTCGATGGGGATGACTCCCGCGAGAGAGAATCCCTGCCACATTAGGGGCCTGTACACGTCTCCACTGCATGTACAATGGATATGGCAAGATATTACCGCGTCTTGGAAGTCACTAAGGCACTGTGGAGCAGCTTGAGTATCAGCGAGCACCCTCAAGCTCAAGTCAGTAAATTGTCCGATCGGCAACAATGATCTTTACGTGTCGATAGTCGGTACTGGGAATGAACGGAAGGTCGAAGACGGTGGAAGAAAGCGATTCGTGGATGCGTGATGGATCACAGATAAGATGGGGAGGCTGAGATCAAACGCATTTAGAGAGGTGTGAAGGAGTGGCCGACACATGGTTGGTAGTTCGCGGAGTGATGGAGAACGACGGCGGAAGCAAGAGATATGTTTGGCGGACATACTGCGACAACCAATGTGTTTGCTCGAGTTAAAGAAAGCGATGGCAGACACACACGAAGACCGGCCGACCCCGGGCCCCGCCATTTGCATCAACGGTAGAAATAAGTTGAACAGGACAGCTAAATAGGCATTCCCTGGGCCGGCGGGAGAATATCATGTCTGATAATGACATCGCGGTTTTCCGAGATGTGACTGGCTCTGGAAGAATCAGCAGTAATCAGGATGCAACGAGTGGTTAAAACGTTCACCTGTCAATAAGGACCATACCGTCTGTGGGACTTCCTCCGTTCTAACTACAACAGCTTCTCCAGAACACACCACATGCCAGTTCATTAATTTGCTGATATGATTGACATGGAGTCGGGATGATGATGGAAGTAACGCCGACGTACTACAAGCACCTGGTTTGGAGTTTATACGACGTGGCCGAGTATCCTCGTGTGCAATGAAGTCATCCAATTCAAAGGAACTTGAAGGGGTGTTGAGAAGACGAGAAGAAGCTTAACTTAAATACTAGGAGTGATTTAGATTTCCTGACGTTGCCAATGACGCGCTTGGGTACCCGCGCACCATGCGAAACAAAGGTTCGATATAGATGCATGGCCATGCGGATATCTGGACGCGACGGGGAAGGATGGGAACGGGCGCCATGGCTATCTCAGCAGGCTCAGCCTCTGTGAGGGAATAACCATCACTGGCCGATCCCGTTTTGGTAAAGTATGTGAATCCCTAGGTTTAAGATATCTGAGGTACTGCGAGAAACAAGAGTTGAAGTAACTCACCGCCGGCGGACTTAGGTTGACACCTAAAGCCTGCGGTACTGCCTATCTAAGTCAACGAGACATTTGAGGAATAGTTTCATTACGGTACCAAAGGAGATGGCAGGGTTGGATGTAGGGAAATTGACCTGTGGACATGGGTAGACCTCCACCATCAGTCACTGGACACCCTCGGGACATCTAACTGATGATTGTGGCGGTATGAACAAGCGGGCAGTGTCTTGAGTCCATGGTGACCAAGGGGGACTCGCATGTGGACGTCCTCAATTCAGTCGGAGGCTTCCAGGACCGCGTCGCGTCGCGAATGAATACATACGCATGATGATACGGTGCCTGAGGGGGAATATGGACTAGCATGAGATATGTGTTGCCGCGACAAACGGGATCAGCCGTTAATACAAGTCTGAGAGGGACAGCTATGAAAGGCAGGTAGGTCACTTTGACACATTGTACCCAGAACACTAGCAACCGGGGAAAGGCGGGCGTCGGGCGTACCTAGCACATACATAGTAATACCTGCGCAGTCTGTCTCACCAATGGCTTGGGAGTCTCAGACCGTCCGGCTGCGCATGAGGTAATAAATCATATTCTCAAAAAAAATATGACCTTGATTTGAGGCGCCTGTGATCCTCGCGACGGCACGGAGTCCTAAAATCTAGGTTTGAGTTGGTGAATCTGAGCCGACGCTGGTGGTAGCACCGCGGTGAGACCCATTAGCAGGTGTTAGGCTTTCGGAATCAGAACACCGTATCGCTGGGGACATCAACAGGAGGGAAAACTAGATCGCCAGAGAATTGAAGAAGCGACACGTACGGCTGCGACGGCATTCGGAGTAGAAGTAGACAGATTCGCCCATTGCGATTCGCAGTGTATGAACTTGCCAGGGAGCGAGCGAGTAGTTTGCGAGAAAGGCGTTGGCTCGGTGGCAGCATTATCCAGACTATTCACCAGGCTTTTGCCGCTGACAGCGAAGGCTGAGTGAGTACGGGCTCAGTACCCAGAATCGGTAAGGGAGCTAGTCAATCCAAGATGTACAAAACGAGACAACGTGGCCAAAAGGCGGCCTCGTCTGATTGATCCGTAGCCGTAACGTGGAGTCTCGCGCGCCATCGTCGATAGAAAAGATAATTATTCCGAGCCGAAAGGAGATTCGAATTCGCGATGATACGATGGGTAGGGATGATAATCGGATCCCTGGGCGAGGCTGCTTGGCCACTAGTTTGACAGGAGGACAAAGTGTAAATATTCCAGAATGAGGGGGCCGTCGAAGTACCGCACTGTGCCGCCGGTAACGGTTAGGGACTTAGGAGGGAACGTCCAAAAGCGACAGGTTCGACCCCACAAAGGCCATAGATTAGGGCTTCAGACAGCTTATCACCATACGTACCTTCTTTCCTACACCATAATCTCTTAATAGCAAGTGTTTGAAGGCTACCCTATCGATGGGAAGCCGTTTCGAACAGAGGTGCCTCAGGGGTCAGGGAGGCCATCCAAAATGAAAAGGGTGCCCATGATGCATTGCGCGGGGAGCAACGTTTAAAGCACCGTAGTGACTACACGTTTGATGAGAGTGAGACTCGTGATACGCATACACGCGCCGCAGGGATGATGCTGAACGCCACGAGAGGGAGAAGCCATGCAATCGTGTGTCTACCAGCACCAAGGGGGCTGATAAGATGTTATGTTGATCAGGAGGCCAGATAGGTCGACCACATGCTAGTCGCATTCCCGATATACAGCTCGCGTCGTGTCCAAGAAGCCAGGATGAAAGCAACAACCGGAACGAGAAGCGTACACATAAAAGACGGAAGAAGTTGAGGAACTCGACGACAGGGTTGCAAAGAAGACGTGGAAAGAAGACCCCTCAAGCCCGAGTAGTCATTGCGTAGCAGAACGGAGAACCATTACGAAACGAACGCGTGGCTGGGCTTCGCGTTCCGCGTACCGGAAGATGGTGATTGATGATGCCATCAGGGCGGCAGGACTGGCGGAAGAGCCAAGGGGTGTGCAGATGCTGGATGTTCGGTGGTTCCCTATCGACGCTAAGCGAATCACATTTTCGGCCAGCCGTCCGGTCAACAGTATGGGTGGGTCGCCGTAGAATCAGCGGTACTGTACCGGAAATCGCGCACGGCCAATCCCGTATCCCGTTCCCGACGTTCAGCATAAACGGTATACGTACCGGCTCAAATATAAACGCATGCTGCAGGTTGCATGGGCTTATGTCTTGTATCCAAGTCTTGATGTGCTTGGTTCTGCTGGCGACCACTCGGACCAGGACACCCACGCGGAATTTCTCCGGGATAACAGCCGTCTCTCTGGCCACCATCCCTACGCGTAACGTTAACCCCCTTAACCATATGTACGTGGTCATCAGCATTCGGCTCCGGAAAATACCATGGTAAATAGGCCCCAAACCAGGGATACGCTTGCCAACGAAATCCTCTGCAAAGCCGCGATTTACTCGTTATTTCCTCGCTTTTCACAGCAGAAAAAATCAGCGATAAACGTACCTGGATCGTCGCAGACTGGATCGCCGTAAAACGTACTGAAAATCGCAAACCAGGATATCGGATTACGATTGAATCTCGGCTTGGTTAGATATGCAAAACTAACCTCGTAGATTCCTCGTTATATCCTCGTGCAGGCGGTAGCAGCATGGTAGGAGTCCGGGGCAAAGAGAGGAGCCACACATCTCCCCACCGGCTGATTCTGCGAATTTGAAATGCCTAGGGGCTCGGTAAAAAAAGACAGATGGCGGTAGAGACTTGTCAGCTCAAGGACGGTCACAATGCCGTGCCTTGTCGATGGCGCCAATATGGTCGTACGGTCAGACTTTCCGATTATCTAGTATCTTGGACCAACAACACAGCTCCAATCTACGAAACTAGACTCAGACACCGAAGAAGAATTAAGATGATAAACGTGGGCATCGCTGAGCATATGATCATGATCTCAAATTGAAACCATAACTCACTTCGAATTCTACTCCGCTATACTCCGTCCGTCCGTCCGACTTCAGGAGGAGGAGGAGCTCAGTATGTACACGGTCCATCGATTATCTTCATCGCCTTGTCGACCTTGACCTTGATATTATCAACGTGTGTACCGGACCAACACGGAGGGAAACTCGTACACGCCCAAGCACAAGTTTAGCTGACTGTCCGTGTAAGTATTCCTGACGCACGCCATACGCTACACGCTACCACACTGCAGTGCACCTCCGGCTCTCGCGATAGGATAAAACGCCAGCGGATATAGCCGACACCGTGAAGAATTTGATAATCTGCGACATATGCATCCGTGCGCGTACGCGTGTGGACTGGCACATTGCAAGGTCAATCGCGTTACATATTATTGCTTTGTGCGGCTGTAACTCAGTTGAGTAAGATAATGCAGCAGCACAAAGAAAGTAAAATGGGTACGATGCGATGGATGGATGGATGGATGGCCGATGATCCGGGGCGCTTCCAATTGAAGGAGTGTCTGGGGAGGGGCATGCACTTGTGCTAGCTATAATACTCGTGCCGCACTCTTTGGGTTAGCTATGTGGCTAGCTTGATGGAATAATCAACCATAATGCGCGTACAGCCTTGCTCGATTAGAGCCAATGCGTACGCATAAGGTTGAAACGAGATGAAAATACGGATGGATGGATGGGCGGTATGAATTAATCAGTAGTGATTCTTCCTCCCATTTTGGAGAGGGTGGTCCAGCTAGGTAAGTTACCTGCAGTAGTAAGTAGATTCATTCTTGGGTGGACCTTAACAACGAGGTCAGGTCCATCCCATCCCAGGCGAACCAAGTAGTATATCATAATACCCGTTGTAAAGTAAGAACGCCGGACTGCTCGCATCATGACGTCGAACTACCGCAGCTGTAACTGAATGCAAGAATGCGTTGATAAGCATAAATGCACAGTTGTACGAGGAGATGGGGACTTACGTTACCTTTAAGCTTAACTCTGGCGTTAGCCTCGAAGGATGATACTTACGGATAAAAACCTGGGGTAAGTAACACACGTGTACGGGCACGTACGTACGCGTATACGGTCAACGCGCAGCCAACCAAGGCACCAACTCAAAAACTTACATACACGTATGTCCTTACAACCCGCTGGGACTGGACAACACTCGTCTGGGAGTGCCAGTTCCTGAACGCATACGCATCGGGAACTACAGGGCACTCGAGAGCGTTTCAGCCTTTGCGCGGCGCACGGCTGATAAATATAAGCACTGAATACTGAATGCTGAAAATGTTGATGTCCTGGTGGAACAAGATGCGGCGTCGAGATATGATATGATATTGATATGATCATGATCGCATCCTTGCCATCATGGGTATGTTGGACTGCATGTGTATGAGATCAAAACAAGGTATGTTTCGTCGCGCTCAGACAACTTTTTAGGAAATCATACGCACAACACCCAGGGGCAGATGTTCGGTTTTTGCCTGTTGCGTTTCGTTTTCGCAAATTGCCAGCGTCCGCCGTCAATAATCGTTCCAATGCGATAAGTATGACTAGGCAATGATTTCAACCTCGACGCTGATATTGATACTTCGAGCTGCGTGCAATACTGAAAGCCCGTCAACTGAATCAAAAACATTCAGCGTGCAGCCGGATACTCGGAAGTAAAAGAAAGCATACGTATACCCTCTTCGCAATCCGTGCTATGGGCTTTACGGCGTCCTGTACTAGTGATCGTTGCCACAACTACGTCTGCCCGAAAAGCAAGTAACACCCGGAGGGAAAAGTGACATGTCATCCATCATGGCCGAGCGCATTTTCTTTCTTCGCCTCGGGGGTAAGTAAGGTGTTGCTACTGGCTGATTCATAGTTCCACTTCCGAACCTATGCACACATCCTGTCAATCTCGTAAGTCACTAGTGCGAGTATATCCAAATACTCTCTCACCGTCATCGCGTTACTTTACTCGTCGTGATACTTTCGGTATTATGGGATTATGGGAAACCACGTTGCATGATGCACGTTACATCACCCGAATACTTGTCTGTATTCTCGTTGGCGGGTGGGTGGGACCGTATGTTCCGAGATAGCTCAGGCAGCTGGTCCATAATGGGTGCGGGGGTGTGGTGTATTTACGAACGGGTTTATCCTGGATACGGATACGGTACACTGGCTGACTCAGTGACTGTGCCGCCAGGCCCTTCCGTCAACGTTATTAACGTTATGACTTGCCCAGACTCCGAGTCGTAACTGCAGCCTACATCCTGCATCTGTATCTGCTCGGCAACTTGCGCGTTGTGATGCAAACATGCAGCATGTGTGAATAGATATCATTGAGTGTCAATATCGCCGCATCATCATCATGATACTGTGCAGACCAACATGACGATGTAGCATTTGGAAACTGACGTTATGGCAGCCCGAGTGCAAATTGGGAGACGCGGGGAAACAGACTCTGGGAGCTGATCTACTTCAGTCCTTGTAGGCTGCTTCTCATGATGATGATGAGACTCACGGACGTCACACACGGACACGGATACGTGGGGTTGGTGCCTACTACCATCTCCGAGTATTAGGAGCCCAGAGTCCAAGAGTGCAAAGAGGAAAAAGTAGCGCCATGGCCAGAGCTTGAGCGTGGACTATGATAGGACTCCCAGAATGCCGTCGATCCCGTCCGATCGGCATCCCCATGGCACCGGCGGCACAACTTTAAATTCTCAAACGGCGACTCGGCAAACCTTACCTCATCGAAGATATAATAATTCGAACCTAAACCCAACCCTAGCCAGAAGAAGCCATAAATTCGTGTCAGGAACACTCACAGCAAGCGTCCAGACTAGTACTCATAGCTACTCCGTTTTAGATTCGAACATTCACTGGTAACAAGTGAATGCGATGGCGTGGTGAGGCACATGCTCATGCCATGGACAAGAAAATATATACGGACCAACAACAACCTCGAATAACCAAGTGCATAGTCCAAGACTCCAAGTGTGAGAATTCCATAAAGAATCAGATCACCACGTGGCACGCGTGACGGACGGACCGAAAAATAATAGTATACGCGGCCGCCGTCGGTCGAACCGAACCTCTGGCATCACTGTATGCGTTACACTGTTACGCGGAAAACGCGAATATTTCGCTTCGCTTCGTGCATTGGCAACAAGCGCTGCAACGCACCCAGAGCTATCGGGGCCAGCTGCGGCCAGAAATACTTCCGTGGGGAATATAAATATAATAATTACGGGAGCAATTCTATGCATATGCATCCATCCCTTCCGTCCGTCGTCCGTCCCTCTGTCGTACGTCGTAAATAACAAAGCAGGTCGCAGTATGCTTGAGCTCGCGTCAGCCCCCCCAAAAATTAAAGTGTCCAAGTAGCATGCGCAATGCGCATAGACTCGCGGGCATGGGGGGTCAGCAGGCCATCCTAAGCCTTTCACATTATCAGGCCTCCTAGCCTAGGGACAAAACGCAGGGAATTGAGGGATCCACAAAAACGGGGGTGAGGGGCACTAACTGAGGGCAGCTGAGGTGGGCGGAATAATAATAATACAATACAATATATTTTCAAGGCCGTCGCGATCGCTGGTGGCGAAGGAGTTGGTCTTGGCCCGGGTCCTAGGATCCTAAGACCCGGCCTAATGGGTCTAGGCATCGATGATTGGATGCATCCATAACGGGGGTTGTAAAAGCAAGGGAGGGTGTCGTTGCTGGCGCGGATGCGAGTAGTAGTAGTCGTGATGTAGTAAGCGGTAGTAGTGTAGGCACCCGAACTAGGCGAAGGTGTTGGGCTCGCGGGTAGTACGAAGAATGTTGTTTAGCATATATGCGTACATGTGATATGTAATACCTTTCGCGTTTGAGGGGGGGTTGAACGTTGCCGTCGAGGAGGGAGGATGAATAGAGAGAAAGATGTTATATGTGCAAAAGTGCTCGTGCGCGTAAATAGATACATACTATGCCCAGATGACTTGTCTATGTAAGTAGAATAGAAGAGACGATGATGAGAGGATGACGACGACGACTACGACCGACGAGGTTGTTGAATACCAATTAGTATGAGTAACCCAAAACGAGGTAGATGATAGCTAAAAGTAGATGGCAGGGAGCCGGATAGATGCCTGATGAGATGAGTAGTAGGAATGAAGTGTGTGGAGCGATGGAAAGCATAAAGGGATAGCTAAGTAGAGCACCAAGAGCCCAAGATGTCTAAGTGTAACTGTGTGTGGAGCGGGGTGGATAGAAGGTAGGCGGATGGATGAACGGCAAAGCAAGATGGCCATCACGGCCGAACGGAGATGATGGTATGAAGGATGCAAGGTATTATGAATGATGTGGGGATATGCGTAAGAGAGAGTGTGGGTTTGAATTGCGAGTGTTCAACGATTGCTCCGATGCTGGCCGCCCCGGGCCAGCAAAAACCCAAAATGCAACAGAAGAAAAGGAAAACGCGAGACGAGCGAGGAAGGAAGTATTCTACATAGTCCCAAAGAAGTGGCGACGCGGGAAAGAAGTCGACGAAACAGGGTGTTGCACTCTATGGCGGTGGTGGTGGAGTTTGTTTTGCGAGCGATGAAAGCGGAAAGCGAGGTCTCATGTCGTGAATTTTGGTCTCGTCTGCAGGAGTCGAGTCAGATGAATGTTCGGCATGAATGAACGAGTATGACTCACCGGCTTCCTCATCATCAACGGCGACGAAGCATTGCTGGGTGATTCTGGCTGGGGCTACGCTGGTAAGCGGGATGGACATAAAACGGCGCATGAGAGAAGCTCACTGGCAGCGAGGAGTAGGACGGTGTTGGATTTTGTGAGGACTGCGCGGAGGCGGTTTTGGAGAGGGCTCGCTGGAGCTACAAAGGCAACGAGCGTATGAGCTCCAGGGCGAGTAGGCAGGGAGCGGAGGCTAGCGTACCTTGGCCTCGCTCTCTGCTGCTCTTTGCGCGTACATGGAGGGGTGGAGGGAGAGGTGGTCGATGCTCTTTGCCTGGGGGAGAGATGACAGGGAGCAGGCAAGACTGGGGAGAGCGACGATTTTTGGTTTTGAAGAGTCGGGGCTCTGTGCTCTGGACGACATAGTGAGTGGTAGGAGAGGCAGTAAGGGAGAGCACGGAGTCCGGTATGGATGAGGAGAGGAGAGAATACGAAGGGGTCAAGGAGTGGAATCTTTATAGTGCAAGTATAGTTGCCATGCACGCGTGACGGGGTGTGTTGAGAGAGAATAACCGCATCTCACGTCAAAAGCGCTCGATCTCACTGATCCTGGAGAGAAACGGGAGTTTGGCTAGCCAGATTCCCCTTCAGATCACACCGCGAAAAAAAGATTTTGCAATATTTTACTCGCGTTCCCACGGTGCATGCTAGCTAAGCCAGTTCATATCCGGCGGTGGATACCGGTGAATGGCCTGCGCTATTATTGACGGCGTCCTCGAGGCAGCCCTCGTTATCTTCGAATACCTTGTCTGCAATTTGGGGTCTTCATCCTCTTCGGACATCCATGGACTCTCCTATCCAGCCCTGCGACCTCTCTTGACGCTCTCCTGCTCTGCTCAACTCGGAACATCCCGTGTCTCATCTCTATGAGCGTCACCTCCTCCTACTGACTCCCAATCACGCTATTTCTATCCCCTTGGGAGGCCATCAGCAGCGCTCCGTCACCATGATGCACGCCGTGGATGATTCTCATCACCCACGAGTCGCCATTTGCCATTTACTTCCGTCACTCCTCCTTACTTCATCTCCGTCCCCTCTTCCCAAACTCCCAACCCTGGAAAGTAAATGTAAATTTATCCACCCCCCGTCCCGATGCTCCTCCCCCCCTCTAAACTCACCTTGCCCACAACCATCCGTATAACGTACACCACCTACTTCAGCCTATTGGCCGTTCGCACAGGGAAGCAGACTCAACCTTACGAACCACACACGGGGACCACGGACGTTCTATAACTACTTCCAACGCCCATTACAACTCCCATCTATTCACTCAATCCGGTATTGATTGCATTTCCCTACTCGTCATCTTCTCCTCTCGTGCTTTTGCCTCCGTCTAGCGCCGTGCTTGTCCAACAGGATGACTCCGAATTAACTACCGTACGCGTCGCGGCGTCCCCGTCTTTGCCACAATCCACATCCAAGACCGCAATCCCCGTGGCCGTTCGATGTTCTGTCTGACAACCGCTGCTCTATGTACTACTACCTAATATCGTTCGTCGACGGCCACGTATTACAACAGCCGAATTGCATGACAAGCAGAGCCTGGGATCCGCCTCTGCCTACTGCGTACAACCGAACAGTTCCCAGCATCGCATACTAATACGTGCGCGATTTGCCCAGGACTCGGAGGAATGCGTCATCTGATCATCCAAGTTCCCCCCTCCCCCCTTTTCACCCCCTTCTTCTCCCCCCTTTTTAACCCACACTTGCGGTGGATCTCTACACAACTGAATGCACTTAATTGCATCTTGTTTGATCTCAGACCCAAACGGTCAATGTGTAAGCTGGAAAGAGGTACTATCAATCTATTAAATAGACGAATGAGTCACGACGTCTACATCCGGACTCTGGACACGCGCGGAACGATGTCCATCCCAACTTAGGCTCGTACTCCTTACTTCTTAGCAGGGGTGGATGTAAACAACCCAATATCCAATATCAGTAACTTTGCTTCCGCTCAAACCTCTTCCTCTCCTTCGCTTAAACCGTATTACAGTACGGGTTGGGTTAGCGCAGCAGCGGTGCATCGAAACACGTGTTAGGGTCATGCATCACGCCAACGTCTTTATGTGTCTTTCCGCGACACACCGACACACCGACATATTTGATATTGTCTCATCCTTATAGCAATCGGCCACCACGTCCCTGGCGGTGCAGACAGACCCCCAATCAGTTGTCTGTCCTGTCCTGTCCTGTCTGAATCTGAATCTGATGCCAGCCCGTCGAATAAGTATGTCTGGGCGTTCAACGACCTTCCATCGTCCTCCTTAGCTTAGATGGTGACCGGTGACCTTCGATCTTTCGAAACTCACAACGCCAAGAACACTCTCCTTAGCCATGTCTGGATTCAGACGTCACGTCGTCATAATCGAATTTCGAATACTTGTATGGTGATGCATTTATCCCTTGCAGGCTTATACTGATTAGAATTCGGGGGTGCTTGCGGTTTACAGTAACTCTAATCAAGCACAGTATACGTAGAGGGAAGGTTCTAGGTCGCGGTGAGGTACGTGGGAGCACATTCGTGCGTATACTCTATCTCTACTAATGCTATAGGGCACATACGTACACGGACTACTTACAGTGACTGGTCTAGGTACCACTCGAACGACTCGATATCGATGCTGCATAATACACATCAATAGCGCTGCTATCATCGACCTCCTCGAGCACGGACCCGGAACCCACCCATTCATCCGAACTCGACTGTGCCCTCCACCGTACATAGGTGGTCCACAGCGTACACACACCAGTTCTCTCCCCCTCGGGATCCACTGGTAAAAACTCTTCAACACTAACGCTAAAAACCCAATTGCAAGATGATATCTCTCCGGATCCCTCGCTCACGACACGACGGAAGCAAACAGGGCTCCGTCGCTGCGATCGTGAGTCACTAGTCACTCCGGAACTCGAAAACAAGAGCCCATAAGGACCCATGACCACAAGTACCTCCGAGTGCAGCCTGAGTGTCTCCACACCCCCGGAACAAGTTGGATTGCCAGCAGCGCAGCTGGTGACCACTGACCACCCCACCCCACCTCCGAATCCGAGTCCAAGAAATAACATACCAGTTCGGCGAGCTTGGAGCTCCTAGCGAGGACCCTATATAATCATGATCATCGAACGGTATGCATGTATGTTCGCATCTTCTTCCGTCGTTCATGATTTCCACGCCCGCGAGAGAGATTTCAGGATCGCTGAGGAGTATGGGATCCGGAATGAGAACTGAGAAGGGCCTCGGAGGGAAGGAGGGAATAATAACGGTACCGTGACCGTAAGTTATTGCTTCCGTTCGTCATATGCCTTGTATGCATGGTGCTTACTGGCTCTTATTGGCTTACTGGACAGATGACTTAGTCTCGCCGAGACTCCAGACTCAGTGTCTTCCGCCTTTCCTACGTTTAGAACACGCATACTTATGTTGGATTGGAAGGAAGGATTTCGACCTCGACCTCGACTCGGACGTTCCGAGTCCATAATGCACGTACGAGTACGAGGCTAGTCGTTTTAAAATGTGGCCGCCATCCTGAAGATCATCCACGCATCTAGTGTACGTTCAATCTAATTGCCTAAAAAAATCGAGACTAATTAACAAGCAGCCCGTCTGAATCGCCCTCTTTAGTTCTGTCAAATGCTAGCGTGCATGCAAAGATGAACGATCCATCTTCCGGTGAACTTTTCTTCCGACGGTAGCTTGGAATTAATGTATATGCGCATGCAGAAGGCTGGACTCAGAGGACTGGACTGGTTTAGTATCCTTGCTATTTAGCGCGGTTTCGGCTTCACAATGTTCAGTGACATCAAGGCGACTGTAGGTAAGTAAGTAGTTAGCCAACGGAGTATCCGCTGCTCATTTTTCGTCGCAACTAGCGCTGTGGCGGCTATGCACGCAAAGCACGAAAAAAAAGCCGGAAAAAAATACATCAAAAATCAGGACACCCACACATTGCTATGTTACACGTTCAAGCTCAGGCTGGATCTTCGATATGTTTCACCGGCGTAACTTCGTTTTAGAACAGATTCAAGAGAGATTCATCTTTCAAGCAGAATCAGAATCAAAAGGCTGAGGGTGGCGGGACGGGGCCAGATACAGTACTAATTGATGACGCGTGACGGAGGCAAATTGTGTTGTTGTTAGGGTTTACAGGTGCCGACGGGACGGGTTGGCAGATCACATATACGCTGGGCGGCACTATAATACTTGGCGGGACTAGGAAGACCAGTAGGCGACCGGCGAAGGCCAATCGTTGGGTTGGGTCGACCGTCGGATGTGAATAGCGGCTTGCAGTAAATTGGTACGATGTGCAACTCCCTTCGGCTCCCCCTAGCACTCCCACTCAACCTTCTCAGTTTACGCTCTCCCTTATCCTTATGCCCCAGTGACAGAGCCCGGATTCCGGACAGTGTAACTGCATTAATTCAAACTTTATTCCCGAATTATGCATAAGTTGAGGGAGCGGAGGAAGGGGTGCCTTGAAGCTAGTCATCTTCGCGTATGTAAAAACCGTAAATCGCTCCTCAATTCCGAGATGAGCTGACTCCTGGCTCCTGCGCACTCTCCAGCCAATCCCGTCGACCCCGTCGCAGCATATCATTGGCCCCCGCACAGCACTCGAAATCCATCTGCCAATAACCATTCGGGGCGTGATCTGGCGTGATATGTTGCCTTATTCCGTCCAATCACTCGACTCGTATGCAAGTTAGTATTCCTATTCGTTCCCTGATGCTGATGCACAACATATGACATTCGTCCTGGTTCTCAGGTTCTACCTACATGGCGGCATCATAACTAACACCCCAATATGTTATAGGTACCCTGTGTGCACCCTTACAGGGGCCCACGAGTTAGCCTAGGCGTGCAGGCGTGCGATGCGGCAACGTTCGGTATTGCGGACCAGTAAGAATGCGACCGTGTAATTGGCTGGCTGGCAGTTGGGGGTATACGGTACATAATATGCATGTTGCATGGTGCGTACGGCATCATGCATCAGCACTGGTGCTACCAGTTCCACAGCGTGGCGGTTGTTAACGGTTAACGGCAACCCGTGGCAACAACTCTTCCCCACCATAGTCAAGCATCCTCCTTATGCATAATCATAATCCCATTTGTTAATGTGAAGATTTAGAGTGCGCACCTTCGCCAAGTCGTGGCAGGCGAAATTGGTGTGAATGCCTCGGTGTTTCTTGCGTTGTGGAGGTGCGATTTAATCCCACGTCCATGTTTCCGTCACGTACAGTATTTGACGGACGCTTCAAGTTGGGGCCCGTGCATGTGCAGTGTCCTAGTGTGTGTAAGTGGCTTAATATTATTGCACCCATGCGCAGCTCATATTGGGCCTTGAATCTGATAGGCACGGGGCTGCTAGGATCGTGATCTTCTTCATGTTCATCCTCACGAATGACACGGAGAGGCGTTACGGAAGGCCCGCAACTCGCTAAGGCAGGATAAAAACATTCGCCTTCAACGGATCCGAACGCGAAGGATCCCACAGTCCAACTAATTATGTACATGCACATCAGTGTGCGAATAGCCTCCGTGGAATGGTGCGCAATTGCCTAAGGTAATTTTAGCCCCTAGGACCCTATCTCTGTACCCTATTTCTGATCTCGAGCGACCTCCGCTTTGTTCAGAGCATTTGTTTTGGTCTGTTTCATTAATAGTCATTCAGTGCGGCGACCGAATGCAATGTACTCGTTGTGTGCGATCATGAACGTCAAATGTCAATATGCCGCATCTTGTGTGCTCACAACCGCAGCCGCAGTTCCCCGCAGCCCCACTCGTACTCGTATCTTGATTCCGAGGAGCGCTTCGACTCTCTCAGTGACCCCAGAGGGGCGATACTCTCTGCATTCATCCATCCACTCACCTACCCTGATAGGATCGATCCACTGAAGCACAGTCCCGCTGCTTCTTAGGCATGGCATACGTCTGGGGTGCAGACATTACCCTTACAGCCGCAATTAGCGAGAACTTGAAGTAGCGTGTGTCATATCGTACCCATGTATCATGCTTCCGCCGGAGCTTTGCGCACACATGACAGGTGCAAAAGTACTCTTACCTACGGTGGAGTTTTGGCGAAGCCACCCAAACATGAAGAGTCCCTGTTGTTGGAGGGAAATAACTACCCTGCGGTGAAACTAGAAGGCTCCCGTAGCTGTATTCGATCGTAGATTTTGATACATAGTGGGAGGTCGATTGCTTGATTCTCCCACTGAACCGTCTATTAAGAGTCTATGGTACTGATGTACCGAGATCGGATGCAGGTCGGCTACGAAGACGTGCCACTGAGATCACTCTGGGTCATGGAAGGAAGGATTTGGCTACATAGTCCCCACGTCCAAAGTCTGTCATCAAATCAACAAATGTCACTTAGCCATCGCAAACGAGCAGGAACGAAGGGAAAAACGGCCTCAAGCATTTCATATATAACGACTCCCGGAGAAGTCAAACATCCTACTAGTAGGCGGGATTGATGTCGGAAACGGACTCAGGTTTTGCACCCGCTCTTCCGCTCCTTCCTTTCCCCCGACGCGGTTCGTATGTACGTCAAGAGTCTGAGTACGTGTGGAGTACATGCGGTCGATCGCGGAAGCTGAAGACACCTATGAAAAGGTTGAAAGCTACCGCGAACGGTGGACGTGTTGAAGGTTTCCGATTCCGTGAATAGCCACTGGAATCCACATTCTTTGCACTGTGAGCGGCAGATAACCTATAAGCACAATCTTTCCCGGGTTGTCGGTACCATGTACCCAGACGAAATAGTACCGATTGTTTAGATGGACAGTAGCCAGAAGATCCAGGAGCTTCAGAAATAGACGGCGTAGACTTTAAGTTGACCAGCTGACCGCTTGAGCCGCACTTCGCCCTGAGTTGCCGTTATGGAGGCATACGTTGCGCTACGCCATTGTGTGTATGGACACGCCCAGGCTTACAACATTCACTCACGCTCAGGCTATCTCACTTCCATTCAGTTGATCCTGTAGTTAGAAGGAGTGTTAGTGATGAGTGGCAGCTTCCTGCGGACAAAAATGTGAAATAAACTCACAAAAATTGCAGAGGCCGACGTAAGCGCTTTGAGCGTCCCAAGAACTTTTGCGGAAATTTTTGGGTACGCAAACTGAGCGGAATGGGTTCCGGACTGGCAAAGTCAGTATATAAAGCACAATTTCTCTAGCAGAAAATAAAATCAAAAATACACAGCTCGCCTATGCCAGTTTTGTTTTCGACTTATCACACAAGATTTCTCCGTCGGCTGGGATACGTAAAGCCGCACGCACCCCCGGCTGGCCCACGAACGCCACGGATGCCACCAGGTCCCCAATGCCCCATACCCCGCACCCCAAACCACAAAGAGAAACAGCTCGTGTGATTAGTTCCAGTGCTCGTGTGAGCGGCAATTAGTCGATGGCCTGAACACCTGTGTATTCCGGTAGTCTCTTGCACGCTTCGTCCCAGCCAATGATCCCTTGGACGAGATCCGTGACTGTCGCGATAACTTCGTCAATCGGACCAATTCTTTGATCCATGGTGTCTCGCTCTCTGCCGAATTCAATTCAGTTAGAACTAGCCCTGTTCCAATATAAAGTCCAGACAAGAAAGAAGGGGCAAAAGAAGGACCGAGAAAGGTTGGCAAGCAGGTACAGACGTGTGTCCGACGGTCTTTCACACAGCCTTCAAGAAAGACCGAGAATATCAAGGACGGAAACGAACACGTTCCCTCATCAAGTGGGGTCATGTGTCCGGGGAAGCAAAGAGGGAGTCAAGGACGAGGGAAAGCGCCAAGCAAGGCCGGGGAAATGAAAAGACTCACCGTAGCGTCATAGTCCGGTTCTGAACGGCTAATTTATTTCGGGGTGTCAGTATCATCGGAAAATGACGAAAGCGAAAGCTTATTTCTCATATTTGGGAAGTACAGCAGGAACTTACATGCGAAATCGAGCGTAACCCCATAGGGCGTGCCCAATTCATCATTCCGGGCGTAGCGTTTTCCAATTGAGGTGTTGGAATCATCTACACGAGAGAATATTCCGGCTTTTCTAAACTTCATGGCTGTAACATAAAGGCGGTGAGGTCCAGGAAGGAAGTGGAATGTTGGCGAAGAAAAGTGGTGCAAAGGGAATATCAAAATTGAATGGGTGAGAAGAAGGGGACGCAGATGATTGGCAGAAGGGTGGATCATGGGACACGTACAGACTTCGTGGACCAGGGGATCAAACTCCTCCCTTGCGCTGAGGGGCACGATGAGAACCTTCGTGGGGGCAACGAGAGGTGGCAGGGACAGGACCTGGAACCGAGTTCGATCAGCCAGATGGACTCATGACCCCACAAGCGACGTCATATATGAAACGTGACACTTACCCCGCGTTCGACATCTTGTTCTCTGCACCAGAACGAGTGCTCGAGCAGCATGTACAAGATACGACCTAACCCGAACGATGGCTCAATGACGTTTGGGGTGAATTCGCGGACTACATGGACCATGTGAGAGATCCCAATCAATTCAAAACGGTATGAGATCCTCACTCGATTGCTTGAACGTTTTACGCTCAATTTTAACCAAGTCCGCCGTGAGGGTGAATTCTTTGCCATCTGGGGTCGTCACTGTGGCAGGCCTGTACGAAATATGTGTCAGACGACATGAATACACAATTTTCATAGAAACGAGTGGAATGGCGACGAATCTGTGTGACTGACCCTTGGGCAAGTTCTCCTTTCAGTTTCAAAAGGTCCGAGTCCTCCATGGACTCAACTAGCTTCGACAGCGTGCCCGCATCCCCCCTGAACGTCTTCCCTAACAGCTTCTTATCGAACTCGGCAACCTCTCTTTCGGTAACGATTGGATCTTTGAGGGCTTGTCGTACGACCAAAGGATGGCCAGTTTTCCGGGAATGAACTGTCAAGTCATAAGCAGCACGATCAGCACATCCAACACACTCCGTCCACCCAGTCGAATTCTCTATCTCTGCGTCCCAGCAATCAGTAGCGTAGTGGGCCATCTCGTTCGCCATATGTTGCCTGAAACGGAGTCGCTGTGGGTTGATGCCAATATTGATCAAAAAGTGGTATATCCGCGCCAAAAAGTAGCCCAGGGTCTCGTTAGCGATGATGCCTTTGTCGACCGCCTCGCCGACGGTCATATGAATGACCTCGCTACGACCGGCTGCTTGGACGTGTCGGTCGAGAAGCACCAGGACCGTGTCTCGAGCTTCTGAGAAGCGCTCGTGGCGCTTATCTTCTGGATCGACGTAGTGCTCGATCTCTGCCATGGTGAACTCGCGAACGCGCAGCAAGCCCGCACGAGGTGAAATTTCATTTCGGAACGACCGTCCAATTTGGGCCGATGCAAACGGTATGCGCCCATTATTGAAATCGAGGAGTCGGGAGAAGTTGAGGAAGTGGCTCTGGGCGGTCTCGGGGCGGAGGTAACTACGCAAGACAAACAGATGGCATACTAATATCAGCGGTGTTGGCGCGCTTGTATTGGCTGAAGCATTACCCGGGGTGTTGTCCAGTAGGGCCTATACTGCTAGCGAACATCAGATTGAATTGTTGCGGCTCGGTAACGTCGTTTCCAGTGTCGGGGTTTTTGATCTGGTGAGTCCTGCATAGTTCACCTAATTCCGGACCGGAGTAGTTGTCAAGCTAAGATTGGCGTATACCCCATACGAAGGTCATACCAACATACCGCGGAGGCGAGGTCGTGTGACGGAACGGATAAAAAGGCGGAGACGACAATCATGAATTTAGCGGTCGGCTAACAGGGGAGCGGGGGCCCACCTTCGCAAGGATACTCCCGTACTCCTTGACGACCTCGTCGGCTAGCTTCACGGCCGTGACCTTGACTTTGACTTTCTTTTTCTTTTTAGCGTCCTCCTCGCCCGCTTCCTTCGCTTTCGCCTCCAAACCTCTGGCCTCCCGATCACCTTCCAGCCTACCTTCCAGAACGCCTTTGACCAAGTGATCGGCCCTTAGCACGTCCCCGGTAATAACATCCTTGACCATCCAATCAGCAAACCGTGCTACGTGGCCGGACGTCTCAAAGACGGGGGCGGGTGTCATGATTGTTGTGTCTAGTTCTAGCATGTTTTCGGAGACGATGAAATGCTTCCGCCATTCGGAGATGATATTTGATTGCAAGGAGGAGCCCGGTGGGCCATAGTCATATAGCCCCGCAACGCCTGGTAAAATCAAATCGATGAGTTGAACCGTGGCTGGAGGCTTGTTGACTCTGACGTACCTCCGTAAATTTCAAAAGCAGGCGCGTAGAAAAATCTACGATTCAGCAGTGCCTCGAGGCGCTGCTTATCGAACGGGTGCGCGGTCTTGTTTACAGTGCTAGCAGTGGTAGCCGCCATCGTCGAGGCCGACGTCGAGAAGTGGTGCTGCGGGACGACCCGTGTGAGGGTAAGTGGGTACAGATGAGGCGGTGGCGCGAATCGATGTCGATAAGGAGGGGTAGGGTGAGCTGATGAGAGTCTCTGGACACGTAGAATCCGAGACAGCATGCACTGATTAATGAGGTGGTCGAGTCACGATGCATTTTCCATGTTGATGACAGGAAAGGAAATGCGATAAGATAATGATCGGCTCAAGAGATAAGATTAGATGAGGCGCCTACATCGCATCAAAACACTGTTTTCCATGGAAGCTCGTTCCTATCATCCTAAGCGACGTTCATGTCCAGTGACTCAAGGTGCGCTCCCATCGTGTCGCCCGGTTAGCCAATTGTGACAACTTTTGCCCACTTGGGCAGGGACATGTCGGTGACGGCGCCAGACAGGGTTCAAGCTTCCTAGGAGCTACCCGCTCTTATCCGCGACCACCACCACCTTCGATATGGGAGAATTTTTCGACGAGATACCAGACAAGCTCATTCCATGGATCATCAAGCAACATATGTTTTGGGTCGCAACAGCGCCTCTCAAGGCCGACGGGCATGTGAACGTTTCCCCCAAGGGCTTTGAAGATTCGTTTCATATCGTCGATTCCCATAAAGTGTGGTATGAGGATTTGACTGGGAGCGGTGAGTTGTATTTCGAAGCTGAACTATGTACGAGGGGCTTATGCAACCAGGTTCTGAGACTATTGCCCATTTGAAGGAAAATGGCAGAATTACCATCCTATTCAACGCCTTCGAAGGACTCCCGCGTATCTGCAGGCTCTTCGGTACAGGTACTTGCGTCATTTCGTCATTTCGCTTTTATGGACAGCCATCTCAACGAAACGCAGGAACCGTGCATGAGTTTGGCACACCGGAATACGACAGGCTACTTCCACCATCAGTCCGTAAGCCGGGCTCTCGCGCTATTATCGTGGTTGACGTCTACAAGGTCGGCACAGTGAGTTTTCGATTGCTATTAGACTGCGACATCATCTTACCGCTTACCTTGCCGATAGTCTTGTGGCTACGCTGTCCCGTTCTACGACTTCAAATGTCACCGCACTCAGCTCCTTGAAACGTCCGTTCGAAAACAAGATTTCGACCGTGACGCCGAGCTCGGCATAGACCAGTCTTCTAGCTCTTCCACGCCTCGTCCTCCGAAAGGACTGAAATCATACTGGGAGACCAGGAATAAGCAATCGCTGGATGGACTCCCGGGAATGGAGACTGGCCACGAATCCTTCCGAATGTTCGAGGCCGTGACTACCAAGTTCAAGAAGGATAATGTTGCGGAAGGCGTAGCCACCAAGCAGGAGGGCGCAGTTACTCCGTTGGTTGAAGGGAAGATATTACTGGCTTTCACCCTTGGCATCATTACCGCCACGACATATATGAAGTTCCTCCCCAGGATCTCCTCGTCTTTGTTTTCGTCGTAGTTCGTAGAATCACCGACTAGGCTGACCTGCTGCAGCCATCCCTTTCTGACACCTTGGCAACTAGAATGGCTGTTCTATTCTAGGCCTGACAAGATATGGTCGCCATGAAACCCTCGAAAACGATGCAGCGCCCTCCGCTACCAGCAAAACGTATCAATTGTTTCGTCCTTGAGTATTGAATTCGGAATGCCCTTCCTCTATCAGCCAGCGTGCACATCAACATGATCTCGGTGGCGATGTTGCGCATGCCTCGCTGATTTGTGGGCGCCTAGATTACCTTTTACCCTAAATTACTTCCGTTGGCAGCCAAGAAGGGACGAAACGTGTTGCAGGTAGCGTTTCTGTCGTGCATCGAGGCTAATCGCCAAGGCCAAACATGGTACTTCAAACACCCAGCAGCAACCAGCAGGCAGCGCTGATGCCCTCTGTAGCCGTATCATTCGGCTCGACGACATGGCGCCTGTCACCCACTAGCTCGATACAGCGTGGCCCTATATAAATGTAACATCAGCAGACTGGATCTGTTGGCCTCGTTGAACTACTCCACTGGCTGGAGTTGCTGGTTCCTCAGCTGGGCTCGATACATATTGATACAAGCATCTCGGATCCTTTTCTCTTGCGCCTCCAACGACCATGGACCAGACCAAGAAAACTGAGGGGATTGTAGGTGCTCATGTCGGCCTAGAAACATGCCCCAGAGCTCAGTTTTCTTGTAGAAAATTGAAATTGTCCCTCGATTGGAAGGATTCAGAGTACCTGATCCGTATGTGGCGTTTTCTTTGTCCACACTTTGACGGTTGAGCATCGTCTGGACTCATTTCATTGAACAGGTTTGCACCCAGGGAACAACCGACTGCGTCCTTCATTAATGCGCTTCTAGCCACGGCTGTTTTTCGGTGCTGGCACATCCTCTTGTTCTTCGGAGGTTGGGCGACCATGGTAGCTGTAGTGAGCCATAACGTGTACGACCTGTCGATCCAGCCTACCCTCTTGACGGTGTAAGTCAATCGCGATATTCACATGTTCCCAAAACCATTTCCATTCTGACAAATGAGGTTAGAGTGGGAACCGTACTTGGTTTTGTTATCTCCTACAGGACGACGTCTTCTTTCGAACGGTATAATGAAGGCAGGAGACTTTGGTCTCAAATCATATTTGCCAGTCGAACGTTTGCGCGTACGGTTTGGTTCCACGTACCAGGTAACGCCCAATTTTGCTATTTGCTGCCGCTAAGTATAGGTCTCACGCGGCCATCCAAAGATTCCTCATCGGTACCTAACATTGCACCAAGTGAAACGCAAGCACGTTCTGTAATTGAGAAGAAGACGGTCATCAACCTCGTGGAAGCCTTCGCCGTCTCAATCAAGCATTATCTCCGCAACGAAGATGGTATCTACTACGAAGACCTATACTACCTAGTCAAGTTTCTACCTGAATACGCTCTCCCTGCTGGGAGACCTTCGCCAACTGATCTGTCTTCACTTACCCAGTACAGTACCTTCTCTTCGGCTGAAGTTGGTAGCGGAAAGTCTGAAGATCGGTCATTTGATCACGCCCGGCACCAGCAGGCGTCGTCCGCGGGTGTCCTTCCGTTCCCGTCCACCACGCCCCCGAAGAGACGTTCCCAACTGCAACACAAGAACGACAAGGGGGAACGACCTGTTTTCCGCCGTTCGGGCACGGGGGACACAATTATACCAAGGAAGGACGAAGCGTATTTGCTGCCAGCCTCCTTACCGCCCAAATACTACCTCTTCAGCATCTATCCCTTCTCGCTTCTGGAAAGACTCTTTGCGAAGGAAAGTAAAACGGCCGGCAAGGTTAGAGCACGTCTACGTAACAAAGCCATTTCGCACAATATACCACTGGAGATATCACTCTATCTCGTATGTTTTCTCCATACATTACATGTCGCCATAGACTAATGACGGGGCTCTTCTCAATGCGTTCCCACCGCGAACAATGTAGAGTTCATATGTCGCCGCCTTGCAGAAGAGACGTGCAATCGATGTTCCCACCACCAGTATGTCGTTTTGTCATTCATAGAACTATCTTAGCGGCATCTCCCTCATTACAGATCTCCTCATTTCATCCCTGGGGCAGCTAGTCGATAGCTTAACCGGCCTGGAGCGAATTCTTACTACGCCGATTCCCTTCTCGTGAGTCACCCCTTTGCCGTCGTATTCTTGCACAGCTTCTCTGATCTATCACATGCCTCGGCGTATGTTAGGTATTCCATACATCTGTGGACCGTAACGATCATCTTCTGTCTTCTCTTGGTTCGGATATTCGCTCCCGTATCCTCGTTATCAAGTGCCTGCCAATCTGATATACGTCCTCTGGTTCCCACCGCAGCCGTTTCAAATATGGACACAACTCAAGTGGTTGGCTATCCCGGGCACGGTCGTCGTGGTGAGAAACTGTACGACCTCGCTACTTGGTTACAAGACTGATGGAAAACTGCCCACTTCCATATAGGCGTTCTTCTTTTTCGGGTTCATAGTGGCCGGGGAAGAAATCGAAAGTAAGTCGCTGAGATGGTTCAATTTGTTTTCCCCACCGTTGGCTAATTTTCGATCTCCCCTTGTCGTCGCTGAGATCCCTTTGGTGAGTATAATCCTTATAACCTTTTATATAATCATAGTCAATCTCAGAATACCTAATCAAGGTTACGACAAGAATGACTTGGTAAACTCTATTCTTGCTGCTTGGTTTGACAATCAGTACACTCAACGAGGACTATACCACATTCGCAGAACCTGGACCACTTTACGCACAACATAATCCGTACGTACATCCTTCTTCTCCCTGACGCTTGGTCACTGATCATGAAATCCCGAATCCGTTTCTTCGGTTGCGGCCATTCTCCACATCCATTCACCGGTTGAATGATCCTTCCCATCTTCAACCCCCATCATCCTTTAATGGTTGTGGCGTTCCCCGAGTAGGCAATGAGCTACGTGCAATCACCTCAACGCCCGCACCAGACCCATCCATCTGGGCATTTTCCCGGGATAACGATCTGACATTTGCGTCGCATGTGGATGCCGATGACTGTGTGGACCGTATTCCGCCGGAGGACTGGGTTCAGAGGGGATACGCAAAGATGCAGGCCGAGCTCGCTGTCATCTAAAAGAAATCACGCCCTTCGTTTCCGTTTTGTCGATTATTTCAACCGAGTCCGTGATGTGTGATGGGTTATGTGGGTGATCATGGCGCATGTATGGGAGAGTATGCGCAAGATGGGAGCGGATGAACTCGAGCCCCGAATACCTTCCCAATACTCAACCCTTCGGACCGTTATCTTATGTTCTTTCACCTCATTGATGTTCTCCGTGGCTTTCTCATCACTCTCGTAATGTTTTGTCATGTCTTTGAAGAAGCAGGCCTTCATATGAAGCTCCTTTCCGCGAGACTCTTTCGATGTCTGACTCAAGAACAGTACGTACCTATTATTGTGCATCCACACCGTCCTCGGAAGACATGGATATGGGACAGATATACTGTATTAACTAACAACGTCTACGGCGGTATCGTTTCTCAAGCATCCTATGGTTGTTCGGACCGTTAGCTCCCGCGTCAGAAACGACAAGCACGGAATTTGTGTACCCTTCAACCTCTTGATTGGCCGGCCAATGCTATTAGTTTCCTCTAGGCCTCGATCTAGCATCATTGTAAATACACAGAGTCCTCCCGCCCTGCTCATGACGAGCCCCGAGTCATCCCAACCCTGTAGTCGAGGCTGTAAATCATCATACATGATGTCCGTCTTTCACTGGCTCTCACAATGCGATCAAGATACACACATACTCATGACCGGCTTCTTTCATGCACTAGCAGCAGTCGGACATCTCACGGAGTTTAACACCACGTAGCCTCGGAGCAATGTCGCTCAAATTCCAAAGTGGAAGTGGCAAATGCAAAGCAGTTATATATACAGTCATTCCCATGGCCATCGTTGTGGCCTCTGAGGTGATTGGATTGCAAGTCGGCGGGCGCCTTGTGAATCGTATGCCTGAAAATTCATGCCGAGAGGAACAAGTACTGTTAAAACCTCCGAGTCAGTGACCAGGGATGAGGCGCACGCATCAGGGATTAATCGTCCCAGTCGACATCGGAACTTGATATAGACGAATAAAGTCGCAAGTAGTATTCATCAGGGGGAATGCCACATGAGTTACAGTTGCCAATGAACCGTCGCGGAGGACAGATCTGTGCCAACGGCGGCCGCCACTACTAGCATTGTGAGAGAGACATATGAAATTGGTATGACCAGGCCAGTACCAAGGCAGTCTGCACTATGGATGGACGCACAAATACGTGATTGCATCCCGCCCCTGTTTCTCGCCCCTATCCCCTCTCCATTAGGGGTTAAAATAGCGAAGATTAAGTATGAGAAGTTCAACAGGGTGGTAATTGGAACGGAATACGGGGAATGCCTTCGATGATGTCGACAGGAGCGCACCTCGGCGTTCCGTCTCTGCCTGGTGAGAGGATCTGCCTCCCATGAATTCAGAATATCCCTGCATGCCATGACTCATTAGCCAAAGGGTTTCCATAAGCACCGAGACCAGATTATACCGGACCAATGAGAAAGAGATGTACATTGTATTTGTGGTAGTGTGCCACCAGACTGCCAGACATTCGGGCCGGTAGACATTGGAGTTGAGCGACACGAATACCAGCCTACATGCTACGACCGAACTTCGAAACCACGCCAACCACACGGAGCGCACTGTACGTACTGACCCTGAAGTATCTAGTAGAAAATATTGAGCGATTAGAATATGAGAAAGAAAGCTTCGAATGCATGTAACATGGCGCCACGGGAAAGCCAAGAACGAGAGCCAAGGACTCCAATCGACAGCGAGGCAGATGGTACTGTCGGGAGCATTCCTGGTACCGGGCTTCTCCATCTCCTTTGTGAATTCTTGCGAACAGCTCGAGAGAGTCGAGCGCAGTCGTGATTGCTTACTTCCCCAGCTAGATGCAAATATACTTCAAAAGAACTTGAGGCTCAAATCGAAGCCGTGCTTACAGATGTAGAACGGAACGGGATACCGACGCTACCGGATGGGCAAAAGAATTCCAACATGTAACTCCACAACACGTTTGAGACTGACAAGAAAATTACGGCGCCGGTTTTGTGCACGCCAATGACAAGAATGACCCGTGAACATGGCCTACGAACCGACGGCATGGGAGGATTTTGGCGGCGAAACTTGTGTAGTGTTACCGCATTGGACGCTTGAAAATACCAGTAGTCTCAAGGGATGGACCACAGCCCTGTCGCCTACTACGATCTGAGCAATAGAAAACAAGGCGCATAGCTGACGGGGACTAACCGTTTCTCGTGAACACGTCCTAAGCCATTGCAAGATACACAAAGGAGAAGTCTACACCGTTTAGTAGTGCATTCAGTTATCCATCTGGCATCTAGGGAGGCTAGGTTGTTGGTGTGGATCGGTTGGCATGTAGACACAAGAACAGTTGAGGCTAAGTTGAGCGTGGCGGCGAGCTCATATCGGATAGCATTGATGCTGAAAATATCTTTGATAACCTGAACGCAAGCGATGTTGATTGGGTAGTGCACAACACGAAATCGGGGGTGGACCTCAAATTCATCAGCATCCATTGGCAAGTACGACACCTTCTCAAAGCAGCATGGTAAGAATTGTTGGAAAAGGTTGTTCCGCCTGCAGTACTGAGCTCATGCAGTAGCATAGGCGGCCCGTCGAAGGCCACTAAGAATTCACCGCCAAAGGTAGTGAATGCTCTCAGATCCAGACAAACTGCCATTGGCCGTGTTGGCGGATACCGTGAATGGCGGCCGCCGTCGCCGATTCGAATGAGGTGTGCATCGTCGGAACGACCAGGGAGGTAAAGGAGGGCACTCGATGTTAGCCTAGGGTGTCTTGGAGAACGGTGATAGGAAACGAGTTGAAAGCCTCGTCGACCAGAGAGCACGTGAATTCCCGCCCTTGAGGGCCATAAATTAGCCTGGTAAACCAACCATAAATAGGGCTCAAGAGGCTCGCACTGGCTCTCTCCAGCTCCTCAAGCTCAGCGTGAGTCTCCCATCTACATCCCATCATTCACCAGACATGCTGACATCAACATAATCCAGGCTGGCACAGCACCTACATCACTGAAAAAGTGGAATCCACAGGAGCGCGCGCGGAGAAGCCTTGTCCTTGTCTGCGCCTACGGGTCAACCTCTTCCTGCATGTACCATGGAACTCTGGATAGTACCTCCGCTACGGCCCCGAGTTAATCCACTGGCATGCCAATTACGAAAGGCGAGGTCCGTTTCGACAATCCTAGGCGTGGCTTGTTGATGAGGTAGTACGTTTGCGGCGTGGTTTGTGGCTGAAAATGAATGTACTGTGTCATCGTCGCGTGGCTTCGAGACCAGGTTAAAGAGAGAACGGAAAGCTGCAGTCACCTAGACGTGGGTGGCGGCACGTCAAAAGCGAGCTCCTGAAGATCTGTAGTCTCGTTTCCACGTTAGGCGGCAGGTTGGCAGACGACGTGCGAAGGAGATGGGATGTAGAAGGAGATGGGATATGTAAGGTAGGTTACTAGAACCTACCGTGCAGTAACCTACCTTACATATCCCATCTCCTTCCTCAGGTTGTCAGAAGGCACAGTCGTCTGCTAGGCCATTGATGCTGTTTTCGGCGGTGAGCTACCTACGCGGTCTACCCGCGGGAAGAGACTCACTAATACCGTTCCTTTCCCCTTCCGAGGGGCGGTTTCAGATGTGTAGATAGCGCTTCGGAGGTGAGTCAGAGTTTACGTTTGCGGGTTCGGATTTGTAGTTAGCGATCTCCAGCCACCTTCAAGGCCATCCCCGTGTTAACAATATTGAACAGATAGGAATTCGTAATTCGCACCAGGCTCAAGCGGTATTGAATTCACTTAGTTTAAGTCTGGTACCGATGTGAAGCATCAATGAGGGTCGAATATACCAAGTAGACAGTACGCACCTCCAAGCCTGAACGCGCAGACATCCACGCCATCAGGCTAAAATACGAAAACATACTATTGATAGTAATACATACACCGTATTGACTATATTTACTTGACACGTCCGAGGTTTGAAAAAAAGCGAGAAGGGAACGCAGGCGCAAAATAGATAAAAGGTAACAACTGTGTACATTTGAAGAAAGCGGATTGAAAACTTGTTAGAACACTGAAGAAGCCCATTGAAGTTGCCTGAAGGACCACCGAGTACATGTTGGGGGTTGACACTATGAAAGAAGAAATATGAGCAGAGAGTCCATGAAACCCTCAATCCATATCCATTTCCATCTCCATGCCGTCCCATTCTTTCTTCTCTTCGTCTTCTTCCTTGACGCTGAAGCCAATGCTGAATTCGTCGTCTTCTTCCCTCTTCCACGTCCTGGGCAAGCCGTCAACATCTACCTCAATACTGTCATCATCATCACCACTGCCCGATCCAGACCTAGACCCAGACCGCAGAGACGATCCAGGCAGCGCCCATCCATTGGGTTCTCGTGACATGGACCGGCTGTAGTACGGCTGGGAGCCAGAATTTCTGCCATGTCCAATGCCATAGCTCGAGCCCCACGAAACGGAATCAGAGCTCCCGCTAACCGTGCGGTACGCCGTATTGTTGCCTGCGCCAGGAACGGGGACAGGTTGGGTCGATACTCCTACAAGACCAGGGCGAACTTGCGTGATCGTCCCTCCTGCAGCGGTTGACGCCGGAATGGAGTAGTCGTGCAATCGGGGACCAGCAGATCCTGCGCGAGATGACGAGGTTAGAACGCTACTGGCAGGCACAGAACTTGATGTAAGACGAGCAGATGCAGAAGTTGACTCAGATATTTGAGGAGCTGGCACGACACCGCCGCTGAGAAAGGAAGGCCACAGGGAGCGATCTTCGGGCAGGGATGTGCCCGTTGCCGTGGGTGATATATGCGATAGAATCGCAGCCGCCTGCACGTCGAGCAGAAGGGAGGTGAGGTGAGAAGCCGAGGGAACAGTTTGAAGGACGGACCTCAAGCAATTGTACTTGCTGATGCTTGCTAAGCACAAACTTGGAGGCCTCGCGCCATTGAGGAGTATGTTCCCAGCGATGCTTGATCAAGCAAGAGGGATGTCGGTATATCTACATGTCAGGGTTCACTACGAGAATAATATAAGAACTGGCGCAATGATTTACCTTGGAGCAACTCTCGCATTTGTAATCCATACCGCGTTTCTTTCCATTCTTGCTAATGGTGATGGGAGCGGCTAGGTGACTGATATTGTCCGGAACAGAAGTCGAGATTGGACCTTCTGGGTCATGCGCACGCTGATGACTATCGGAAATGGTCACAGAATTAATTGTGACTGCCGAAGTGGTGGTAGGCGATGTCAAGGACGTATCGGCCGAAGTCGACAAAGAAAGAGAAGCCAATGACAATGCGACAGCAGTCCTAATTAGAATAAGATAGTCAGACGACCCATTCATAGGCAGCAAACGGTTCCGATGCAATGTGACATTTGCAGAGTAGCAGTACTGACGCCCTCGCCTGGTACAAAATGCTCACGGTGGTATCAAACGAATAGAATACTCACGATGGTCTAGCCGCTGCATCTCTTGCATCACTCAGCCGCCTCCGAGCTTTCCCTGTTGATGCCAGGCGTCGATGCTGCCTTGGCCCGCCAGTGCCCAAGCTGGCAGGGCCGTTGACGCTACTGGCAGACTTGGACAGCGAATCTTCAGCCAGAGGTTGTCTCGGCACCGGGATAGGGTCCACACTCTCTGCAGCTATGGACAGCGACAATAAACTCATGGCAAAGAGGTCCTGCTTTCATCGCAGCAATTAGCTTTTTATCGAAAGACAAAAAGGGGGGCGACACACAGAAGTCGACAGCGATATAGAAAGGTGAGTCGTTCTGCAATCCTGCGTTCAATGGGAGGTAACATACAATGTCGAGTTCGCTGGTAGTACTACAGAGATCGCATGATGGGCAGAGGCTCAACAACTACGAAGAGCTTATTGAGCCATCTCAGAAAAATGGCGGTGAAAGGGAGTGAAACCAAAACAGAAAGATTTTGGCGCCCGGCTGCGTGGCGGCCACATGCCAAGCGCTTACAACCGCAGCTTACAGCTCCAGCCACTGTTCGGTCGCTCGGGCAACACATACTCCGTGAGTGTCCCGGCGGGACACCCATCATGTCATCTCCTTCAAATAATCCTATTCCGAAGCAGCAAGGCTGTGTGTCATCGACATAGCGTTTGGCGAAATCGCAACTCAAAACATAGTTGCCTTGGCTTTGGTAGCGTCCATTACCCTTGGTAATCTTATGGAACAACATAAGGAAAATCGGCTGCAAAACATGGATGGCCGCAACTCCTACGCACAAGGGATAAGTATATAACTAGGGGCTGAGTATCTGTTGTTGTACTCTACAGGGATGGATTAATACATGAATAACGAAGCATCGCACGGACAGCAAGGAAGAGACCTGGTAGCTAAGGGTGTATAAGAAGCCCGGTAGGCGGTAGGGGGACCATGAGAGCATACCAGTGAGGAGACAAAACATAATGGGGCATAACACGTCGCAAGCAAAATAAATAGCGCTACACGAACTCGATGAACGGTACAAATACAATTGCAGAGCTGATAGCATGACGAATTATAATATACTTACCAATAACACAATCGAAAAGAGCAGACGGTAGACACAGTGATGTGTAGCGAAGGATCACTGAGGAAGGGTATCTGATAAGAACTCTTCCAATTTAGGTAGGCAGTGTTCGAAGGCGGGATGGAGGCGATTTTTCGCGAGCGGGGGTAGCGAAGTCGCGTTGCGTAAAGTTTCGAGTCTTAAACGTCTGACAGGAGAGTCCGCGTAGACGACATCATACAGCAGATAATGGCGGAAATCGAACTAGAGAAGATATGAGTTTCACGGATGCGCGAAGACAGGCCACCACTCACAAATGCGGTCTCGCCACGTTGCCCAGCCAGACGTTTGAAGGTTATCTCAACATCTTCCAACCGACTCAGCTTGGTGAATGCCAAGTCCATTAACTGCACGCTCAGTGTCTTAGCGGTTATCCTCAGGCGACGGATGCCACTACTCGGAGGGATGTAATTGAACAGGCTCGCGACATCGTCGTCAGGTAGAGCGCGGCCGTCTAGAAGTAGGCTGGAAAGGGTGGTAGCGCAGCTAGAGAGGCAGTTGAGGACTGGGCAGAGACATTGCGAATTGCCCCAAATGGTGAGGTGGAGTGCTTGGAGCTCGGGAAACGCGACGCCTCTGATTGAGTCCACCACCCAACCGACCGCATCTTGGGGAATAGCTTGACCAGCCTCTGTAACTGGCGTGATTAGGGTCAGAGACCGCAGAGTGTCCCTGTGGTTGGAGAGCACTAAGCGAAGTTTAGACGGATCGGATAAATGGTTGCATCCGAGAGGAATGGAAAGGGAGAAGTGTCTCAATTCAGAAGCTCCTCCAAGGATAGCGAAAAAGTGGCTTAAGTCGAGGTACATGGAGGTTTTCGTTGTCGTGATGGACAAGGACTTAAGTGTCGTGAAAGTGTTGTGAATGAATACCGCTAAGCAGTCGAGATGACTGTCAAGATCCGCCCTGGGCGTATAGCCAGTGGAGAGGGTAATATGAAGTTCCTCCAGAGCGCGTAGCGGGGACAATCCGGGAGAGAGACGCGTAGGGAAAAGCGCCAAGTACCGATCGGTGGGGACTTTGAGCGTGAGCTTACGTAGCCCAGTTGCAAGGCGCAAGAAGGGCAACAGAAAGCTCGAGAAGAACAACGGGTGGTAAGGCTGTTCGTCCCAATCAACGAAATACTCGTGAATCGAGTGAGTAAAGGCGGATATCGTGTCCATAACCGTCTTAATGTCCTTCTGGACGCGTTGTTGCAATTGCTGTTTCTCATAGAACTCCGGGAAATCGGGGTCCATTAAACGTCTGATCCCGACCTTGAGCCTTAAGCGAAGGGAAGAACGCTCAGCTGGATCGTCTGGAATTTGCCAGGGCTTGATGCGTAGGGAACGAATACGAGATCGAATAAATGGGTCTCTATCCTCGGAGTCAGTTATCCGAAACAGAGATCCGGTCGCAAAACCTCACCTGAGTCGTGCAAGCATTCGAGACAATTGACCAAAATCATTGGATAGGTGCACATGAGCATACCGAGCATTGAACGCGGCATCGAGAAAGGCCGGATTGACGCTATACAGGTTTCGCAGCTCGGCCGGGGAGACAAATGAGGCGATGTGGTGCCAGACTTCAAATGGAACGAGAAGTGACTGGCCTCCGAGAGGCCCATGCAAGCGTCGGCAGTGTAGGTAGGTCAGAACCATCGGGGTCGGTTCAGGCGATGAGACTAGGCTGGAGGAGGCAAAAACGCGACCTTTGCCGTTACTTAACGCCCCGCCCCCGCAAATGACTCGGAAACCTGTGCTGCGGACCCATCACGTGTCCATAGCGCGTCTACGCGTTCGTTGGGATCGTCGGGGTTCGCGTCTCGAGGTGATCCTCAACGCTAGAGTCGACATACCTGGCAGAGATGGTGGTGGTAGGAGGGAAAGAGTTGCCGACGCTGAAATTCGGCGTATATATACATATGTCAAGCCGTGCCGGCGTTGCCATGTGGATTGCGACGCGACTAGCTGAGCTTGAAATTGGCCAAGTTGCTTGGTTCCCTCTTGATTCCCATTGCTCAATGCCGCCTTGCCTTTTAGTACGTGCCCGAGAAGCTGTGAAGCCCGTCTAGAGCGTGCTAGTCCCGTCTACACACCGTTGATTTCTTCCGCGTAGGTAGCAAGTGCACGTTCTCAGCAAACAGAGCGAGCAGTAACCTTTCCGAACCGGTCTCGTTGCATATGCTAGTGTCGCACGAATTTCATGGGTTTGGCGCATCGATGTGTCGCATGGAACGCACATCCCACGGCTCTCGAGGACGGGTGATACCTTACGATGTATCTTTCCTCGAGGCGATAGTGGATTTATGACGTACATTCTCAGGGAGAGACGCCGCACCAGTCCTTCGCAGTCTTCTTTCAAACTCACACTAGGCGACTGTCCGCGCCAGAATCCTGACATTCACCTTTCTTCCGTTATCCGCATCACAGCACTTCATCGAGCCCACCCGTCGGAGAGGTACGATCCTTGGCTAAGCCCAGGATAGGGAACCATATCTTAGGATAGGCATCCGTTAAGATGTAGCGGCTGACGATGCGAGTTTAGAGTTTAGCCTGAGACCCACCGAGAACACTCAAGCTTCGAAGAGTCTCACAGAAGACCAGTAAGTTTTGGGGTGTATGATGTACCAGGGAATAACAGCTTTCACCACCTTATATAGGTCTCGGGGCCCAAGGCCTCATGCACCAGATTGTCGTAAGGCGGCAGTCGCCGGGGCACACATCAATCTGGATTACTTCACGGAAGACAACGCCTTGCGACCTTCGGCAGCGCAGCTCATATCCTGCTGGTCGGGCAATTCCGTTCAATCGATTGACAATCCGTCTTCCTTTCATATCTAGGTACTATTTCGCAGTTGGTCGGGACGAAGGACGGACACAGGCACAACACACAGTAACGCTGGGGTTGAGTTCCAATACGATCCTGTTAGAGGATACAACCTTAGGCCCTCTTTGACAAGTAAAAGTCCCCCAGTTTGAGCATGAAGTCCTGATCGCATGATCAGCCTTGCATTGGCATTGTCTCGCCTTCGGCACGTACCTCGTCAAACGTTTTCGTTACACTCTCCCTTTGCTTCAGCGCCTGGAAGTAGGCCCTATACCGCGTGTACTTCGGTGATGTCTGCAGCTCCTGGTATACTTTCTGACCCTCGCCTATCTTCCAAGACCCAATATCGCGTTGCAAGTACCAGTCCCACCGCAAAAGCCAGCCTGCGGCGAATGCGTCCGCACTGGTAAACTGGTCGCCTACCGCATATCGACCTTGGCTTTCATCGGGCAATAAACTCTGGATGTCTAGTATTTCCTTCAGTAGACCTTCGGGCGACTTGCGCCTGAACATGGCCTCGACATACATCGCGCCCACCCCCGTGTTGATCTTTTTGATGAAAAATCGAGCCTTTGCGCGATGGACGGCGTCTTTGGGGAGGAGGGCCTGGCTTGGATAAAGTTCGTTAATGAACTCAACGAGTACTTCTGACTCTGCGAGTTTGATGGACTTGTCCGACGGCTGATCTGGAGCAGTAATCGGGCCCCCGAAGGTAATTGCAGGCACCTGGTGACAGATGAGACAAGGTGCTTTCGTCGTCGTTTACGAAGTGGTGTAGGCTGACCTTACCGACGGGGTTCACCTTTTCAGCAAACCAGGATGGTTTATTTTGAAGATTAACTTCGCACCTGGTATACGGCGCTTTGGACTCTTCAAGGACTATCTCGACCTTAATCAAATGTGATTTATGTAAGTCTGGACAATGCATTGATTGAGACCCAACGTACAGCTTGACTCAATGGGCTCGTCTATCGTACCCACCAGCATGTTAACACACTGTGACCAGAAGTCAAAGGGGAGGCCCGTACCTTGCACGCATACAATGTCAGTTGTTCTGCCATGATCTTCGGGTGTTGTTGGCTGAAGTTCCGTTGACAGCGAGGACGGTGGAAGGCTTCAATCGATGAAGACACGATGGAAAGACCATTATTTATACCGCAACCATGCTTGTGCTTGTTATGAGAGTGTCGATGGCTATGGGGCTGAATCGAAGTTCTGATTCTCCATTAGTCGATTCACAGATGAGAGCTAGTAGGTATGCATGCCATTCCATTCGCGCCCAGGTAGCTCACTAGCGGTGGTGTACAATTTTATCCCTTAGTAATTCGCAATATGTTTGGATGCATCAGACGATATGTGCCGCGTTGTCTCCGCGGGAAACTCAATACTTCGGTTCAAATGTTCGCCCAGTACTAATCCATGGGCATCGTTACTAAGTCTATTTGCACTATGACTAAGTTCATGAGCGTTCTTACTAAGGAGAGAATTCGGGCTTAAGGCCCATCACGACAAACTAGAACTCGAGCCACCCACTCGCTTACAGGACGAGTAGTGAATCGTGCGTGGTCGCTGGGTGTGCTTTATCATCGTAGCGCTTTCTGACCCCCGGATATCGCACTCAGTCTACCGTGCACCACGGTCCGATGCACCATGTCGTAAGGCTTATGTATGGTGACGCTGCTTCTCGATTACCACGCTCGTAGCAGACTAGCAGTAGCGCTATTTCTTTCTTAGAAGACATACTCAAAGGCTGACGCCGTCGCCCATTCATCCAATCCGGCTGGTAGGTCGCGGTTCAGGCGGATGTTCGAATCCCTCAGTTCTGTTCACTCCAGCTCGTGTATCCTCAGGCTTGTCATCGAGAGTGGGCCGCCTACACACTCCCATCCGTCATCTCAAGTTGCTCACTATGTCCACCGGACAGGGTGATATGACATTTTCCTAACATATTTTGCCAGCAAGGCCAACTTTACTTGGGGGCGATGCAGTAGCGAATTTCGGAAGAGTACGCACTACATATGCGAGCGTTGCATCCCACATAGCTAAGTCACAGTGTAGTGTACACTACATAATAGCGGACGCATACAGTGTATTATATAATACCATCCGGGCGGATATCAGCGGATGTATAACAAATATAGTAATATACAATGTAGCGTTAATAACCAATCTGGCGGACCCATCCTTGTGTCCGGGGGAGGTCCCGGGCACGATGTCGGGCCAACCTCGCCCGAAGGCAGGAGGAAGGTGTGCTCATACGGTGACAGCATGACCAGCAGGATTGCAAGCAAAACAGAGCGTCGGGCCCGAAGTGAGGTGGTGGCCGGACCGAAGCCAGGGGAAAACTGAGCGGGGGCCGAGTACCAGCCCGACGCAAGCAACGGCCCCGCCCATCGGCCACCGGTGGAATTCCAACTTGAAACTCTTTACACGCTGGCCGAGGTGAGACTGCGGGCCCGGCCCCGAGAGCGCAGTAGGGCCCAGCCATCGGACAACCTTATAGTCAGCTTGCTTTGCTCATCACCTCATCTCATGTCGTTGACTGCAACGATGAGTAGTGATCCGGGCCCGATAGAAGAGTGGCGGCAGTTGCAAAAAGGTTTCCATAATTGCTGATCAACGCCCAACCGGGAGTCGAACCCGGACACCTCTGTTAGTGCCTTCAACAGCATATCAGACACCATAACCATTAGGCAATTGGGCGGCGATCATGTCAATCTGGACCATAGTGCTGATGGGGTCGGGCATCTGGATGTCCGCCCGAGATCGGGCCCACGGTCGGGCCCGGGAGCACAAGGCAACAAAAAGTTTCGATATATATGCATTGGCCGAGAGCTTAGGAGCCCAGTTGGGATTCGAACCCAAAACCTGCTGGAGACGCAATCAAGCATGGGTCTCAGACATCCTACCAGTTAGACCACTGAGCCGGTAGATGGAACGGTAGCATGAATCAAACAATTACAGCTCGGACCCGAGAGGGCGACGGGCCCGCAGACATGCAGCCAAGCAGGATTGAATCAACCACAAGTATATATTTTAAAACTTTACTGATCTTGCTCATCAGCGTTACCATCATCCTCATCCTCTGCGTCAGCTTCATCATCATACCCATACTCCTCATAGGCCTCGCGGAGTCTATCTTCATCTACCATGAAGTCTTCATATTCCTCACTGGTCGGCTCCGAGAAAGCACCATCGTGGATCCACTCATTGAGGGCGATGAATTGCTCATCCGGAAGTGCATCTGGATAGGTTGGGAGGGTAATGTATCCAGGTGTAGCTAAGAAAGGGAAGGTCAACATGGGCTGGCATGTGGGGGGATTGTTAGCTCACAAGGTGGAACGGACATGATGATACGAGAAGCCGGCGGAGGAGTAGCAGGGGCCGGCCCCGGAGAAGGAGGCAAGCTGGGCCCCAGCGGCATAGGGGATTCTTCCGGAGACGCGGGGACACTGGGCCCCAGCGGCATGGGTGAGTCTTCTGGAGATGCTGGTACGCTTGGCCCAAGAGGCATGGGGGATTCTTCAGGAGACGCGGGCACGCTCGGCCCCAGAGGCATGGGCGAGTCTTCTGGGGATGCGGGGACACTGGGCCCAAGAGGCATGGGTGAGTCTTCGGGAGAAGCGGGCACGCTCGGGCCCAGCGGCATGGGCGATTCTTCTGGGGATGCGGGCACACTCGGCCCCAGAGGCATGGGCGATTCTACGGGAGATGCGGGGACACTGGGTCCAAGAGGCATGGGCGATTCTACAGGAGATACGGGGACACTGGGCCCAAGGGGCATGGGTGAGTCTTCGGGAGAAGCGGGCACGCTCGGGCCCAGCGGCATGGGTGAGTCTTCGGGAGAAGCGGGCACGCTCGGGCCCAGCGGCATGGGTGAGTCTTCTGGGGATGCGGGCACACTCGGCCCCAGAGGCATGGGCGATTCTACGGGAGATGCGGGGACACTGGGTCCAAGAGGCATGGGCGATTCTACAGGAGATACGGGGACACTGGGCCCAAGGGGCATGGGTGAGTCTTCGGGAGAAGCGGGCACGCTCGGGCCCAGCGGCATGGGTGAGTCTTCGGGAGAAGCGGGCACGCTCGGGCCCAGCGGCATGGGCGATTCTTCTGGAGATGCGGGCACGCTCGGGCCCAGCGGCATGGGTGGTTCTTCTGGAGATGCGGGCACACTGGGCCCAAGAGGCAAGGGAGACAGGGCTCGTCCCTCTGCATCATCATGCATTTCATAGTCAGTTTGGCATGCTATCTAAAGGAAATTCAGCGACAAGGACATCAGAACCACACAAGGGGGCCCACCGGTGTGGCATGCGGGCGGGGGGGTCCGAGATTGGCGGGGCCGACAGATGAGCCCACACGGGGCCTGAAAGTCGATGGGCCCGCAACGGGAGGGGTAGGGGCTGGTGGAGCCAATGTGTTGTCCAGCGGAGGCTGGTCTTGCTCTCCATCCGGCACAGAGCTATAGGTATCTGGTATGTCCAGGCGAGCAAGTCGCACTTCGACATCAGTGTTTGAGAGGAGACCCTCAGTCCCAGGGGGCAGCGGGGCCATGTAGTAAGAGTGGGATACATCGGGCTCGGGGATGACAATCGGGCGGAGGGCTTCGAGGACATCTTCATATGAGAGGGTGGAGCCTTGAGCCCACTGGGCTGAAGAAGAACTGGCGGTGGTATTCCGGAGAGACAGCTTGGACACTTCAGCGACGAGCGCTTGGAGTGTGCGGGCATACCGATCAGCAGGCTTGCCAATGTTCCTGGTGCCGCGACCACGACCACGGCCACGGCCACGAGCACGGGGCGGCGGAGTGGTATGCCGAATGATTTCCTGCACGGAGGGTGGGAACTGAGCGGGCCCGGGTGCATCAACGATGGCCTCGGTATCCTGAAGTATCTGCTTCTCCTCAGTCGCGAGAAACAATCGGTAGGCACCAGTAGCAGTGCGTGCGGCTTGGGAAGCGCGAATATCAGTCTGCGAGAGAAGTGTCTGCACCTCAGCGTGGAAAGCGAGCAGAGCATTCTGTAGTTTCGGACACGTCGCGCACTCCAGGGCCGGGGGATCGTCACTGTCGGAGTCGTCAATGTGGGGAATGCGGTCGTGGCGGGGGGGGAGTAATTTGTGGGCCTTAGTCCTCTCATCAAACTCAATCAACGCCTCCATATTTGCTTCAGTGAGACGATGTTTCTGGGAGGTGGTCTGTGGGGGAGAGAGGGGAGCGGGCCCACTGTCGGATTCCGGGGCGGGCACGGAGGGGATGCGCTGAGAGAGGTTTGAAAGCAACAGTGTGATCTGGGGGGCGTCCAACCCGCCCTTGACCAAGCTCGTGTTTGAGAGGGCGGGATCCTGAGCCAATGCAAGCTCCCAAACCGCAAGACAGAAGCCGATGGTGGCCGAAGACATGACGTGCTCACTGATATCCCAGCGAACATAGGCTTCAGCTGCTCGTCGTGCTGCAACATTCTCCCACCAGGGAAGGGCAAACGTCATAATTGGGGGGCGGGCGTCAGATTCGATTTGAATAATTGCCACCAACCAGGAAGCGACGGTGGATTCGTCGGGCACGGCATCGGAGTGGAAACCCTGGGCGAGCGCACAGGTTATCGGGCCCGGAGCAACAGGAATGCCGCGGGCAACGCCAGCACCAACTGTCAGCAAAATGTACTCCTGAAAAGGGATGAAGCAGTTCTCGGCCTTTAATTGATCAAGTAACATACCACCTCTCGCAATAGCAACTTCTGCTGCTCCTCCGATCGCCTGATCTCTTGCCAGAATTGAAGCACCCGGCGAAATCGATGTTCGGCATATTTCATTATCAAGTCAGGATGATATGCCTTCTCGGAGAAAGGCCCTGCATTGACTTTATCCTTGGGAAAGATTGGTAAGGAAGTGATAGAGGACATGGTGGTTGTCGTCAGGAATAATTGGTAAAATCAAAGAATTAAAGTTCATCGATAAAATGTGCATGGGAATCTACATCCTGACTAATCTGATTTGCGCCGGATGGAAGGTCCGGAATTCGGCTTCCGCGGCTCGGGCCCGCCGGGCAAATTCCGCGGCTTTGCGCAAACAGTAGGCTCGCGGCCCCGGTCGGAGCCCATTGCTGCGAACTTGCCAATTATCATGCTGGTGGAGAAAGTATCTAACAACCCATTCCATCTCATATCTGACCATCTGGAGTTCCTCCGCCCAGCGTTGCGACACTGCACGCGCCCGCAAAAAATGAACCCGGTTGACTGTCCGGCACTGTCATGGGTGGTTCTGCGGATCCGTATGACCACTCACATTCATTCAAGGCCGCAGGCGTGTTGGCAGCAACCGCACCCGCAAGCCAAATCCACGACAGCATGATATTCGTGCTGCCCGGTTGATTGGGATCAGTGATCGCCGTGCTGGCCCGAGTGTCATCATCCTGTAGAACACGATAAGTAGCGAGTGTGTCCGCGTCGGCCCCGAGCGCGTCCAGGGCGGCCCGGCATGCACGATAGCTCTGTGCGGCCAAATGCACTTCACCCTTGAGCTTGTTAATCTGGGCACGGGCCCGAGTCGTTGCGGCTTGGCCCTCCGACTCTCGAAGGACATGACTGTATTGGAAGGAAGTGTCAGCAATCCTTTCTCTCAGTTGTGCCAGCAAGATGGGAGCTTGCTCCTTTCGCAGTTCCAGCTCAATGGCGACTAGCTCATTGCTTGCACGAGTCACAGTTGATGGAATATGAATCAAAATGTTTTCGGGAAGGGCCGCGGCCTCATCATCGGCCCGGCCCCGGTGGGCGGGACGGGCAAGATCGGAAATATCCAGCTCCAGGAGTTGCGCGCGTTCCTTGAGTGCATTGTATCATGTTGTAAGCTGTGCCCGGAGGAGGGCAAGTGCAGCTTCAGTCCGTGGTGTAGGATGGTCGGCATACTCACGGGCCCGGGCCCGAACCTCCAATCTGCTGCATGTTGTAACTCCTTAGTCGCTTTGGGGGAATGCAACTCACTGAAACGTTTCCATTTCCAACATCTGGGTGAGCCACCGACGGGCTCCAGCAGGCACGTCAGGTATCATTTCGGCCGCGGGCCCGGGGGCTTCACGGGCCTCGGGCATTTTCGCCTTGTAAATATCCATGACTGTACGATCCAGCCGTCGATCAGCTTCTGCTTGCTCAATTCCGTCAGTCCAGGCCGCTATCCGGGCAGCCTCAATGGTGGCCGTCATCTCCTGCAGTCGCCTCTGGAACTCCAGCATTAATTTGCGGGCCTGGAGAAAACGGAGGCACAGGGCCCGGACGATGCTGAGGCCTTTCTTGTGGTTAAAGTCACATATGTGATCATCGAGAGTTTCTGCTCGATGGGCCAAGGTGGCTGTTCGCATTGCCGGCGTAATGCCATTCAGGCTAGACCAATTGCTCTCAAGTATTTCCCCGGCGACCACTCCAGTCTTCGGGATGAAAGCCGGTGAAAACCGGTGGAAGCATTCTTCTTTGTGGCCGTGCACATGAAATTGGCCCACCGCAAACTCGATTTCCAACCCGAATGGCAAGCTCGGGCCCACACGATCCTGTAGATGAACATGATACTGGCAGTTGATATCGTAGAAAAATATCAGGTTTTGAGTGGCATCAATGTTTGTATGTTTGATGGCTTGGAGCAGCACCCAGTCAACGTTCTTTTGTTGCTCGCCCTTCTGCAAGTCCGCGACACTGCCCGGGCAGAAACAACCATGCCTCGGGCATGCGATCGCCACAATACCTGTAATATCACATGATTTGGACAGCAGCAAGGACAATTCAATGGCGCGGAAACGATTTTCACAAGGTGCTTTCTGGCTTACAAGATGAGCCGGAGTCGCAGGGGCTGTCCGGGGCCGGTCGGACTCACCGATGAAATATTTGTGGCCGTCTCCAAAAATCTTTGATATTCTGCGCGATCAGGGAACATGCCCGAACCTTCGGATAGCCACACATCATTGTCTCCACTTTTCTGTCTGATGTGATCTGCCTTGAAGTTTCCATCTGCCATAAGAGATCTCCGGTAGACCCATTGATTCGGGTCCGATTTCCAGTCGGCGGGCAAGTTGATTCCGGGCTGTGGGCAGGCGGGACAAAAGGTCGTCAGGGTGGCCACTGCTGGTCGTCGCAGCTGTACATCACTCATCGCTGCATTCGCATCAAATGGCTTCCCGTGGCCCGCCCACTTTTGTCTCTTCAACCACCTCCAATACCGAGACGTGCGGCGAAGTTCCGGGTAACGATCGGGCACTGACGCCGGGGCCAGGGGTTCGGACTTCCGGCGAAGACATTGATAGTACTGATATGCTGACGTTTTGCATTCCAGGTTTGCCAGGCGAAAGTCATCCAATACATCGCAAGTGAATAGTGTCCGGAACTTTACAAAGCTTGCCGGCAAGAAGCGATGGCGGAGGAAGTCTCCGGGCAAGTTGTCATGCCTGCCGCACGGGCACGTCACCACCGGCAAGTAATGAATGCCGTTTGTGTGTATGAAAATTGAGAATGGGCGGCCGGTCTCATCCATGGTCGGTGGCACCGGCTTGGCAATGGGCAGTTGGGGCCGGTAGCTCGGGCCCGCCGGGGGGCTGCCATCTTCGGAGTCACTCTCCTCGGTATTTGCTCTCTCCGCCACACCTTCTTCATCTTCATCATCTGCATTCGCAATATCTTCTTCTTCTTCTAATTGCGTTAAAATGGCATCCACGTTCAGATCAACGCCCTCTGGGGTGGCCATGGCGTTCGGGCCCGATCCCGAGTCCAGGTAGTCATCGGGCCCAGTGGAGTCCGCGCTCGGGCCCAGTGGCACCGGCTCATCGCGGCCTCTCTCTCTCTCTTCCATGTAACGTGCCGTGGCTTCGGCCACATCACACACCGTTCCGTGGTCTATACGCACATACACCCCCACCTCCCAGAGGCTGGCTGGCCGAAAGTATTCCCCCGTCCATCTCTGAATGCGATGGAATGGACAGCCCATATGCCGTTCCCGCATGCACCGCCGGCATACCATCCGAAGGATATCACACTCACGACACCGCCATTCGGCTTGTAGCCCACATCCGCATGTTTTGGGTGGAACCGCATCGTAGTCTAGCAGGGCATCCATCATGTTTGCTGCATTCATGATGAACTCTTTCATGTAGTCAATTTGTGTCTAATAACACATAAATATATTTATGCGCCATCAGCTGTGATGACATCACCTTGGTCTTTCTGGTCACAATTCCCACCGCGTTGGCGTTATCAACATCCATCGTATCATTGCTCTGAGATTCGACTGCGACCACTGGGAAAGCATGAGTTTGTGATGTGTGTTGCACAGGGTCTGGGAGGATGGGTATGCGTCGAGTTCGTTCACGGACCTGACCGCTAGCCTTGGTCACAGTTTCCCTGCTAACCAATACTGCGTCAGCCATTTCAACATCCTCCTCTGTGAATCGATTCTTTGCTTTGCGTTTCCCCATGATTGCAGAAGTGAGCGAGCGACATGTGCCATGCGGCAGACGCATTGTATTCCATGGAACATCATGTGGCTTGCATGAGGCTAACCCCGGATCCAACATAAATTGCCTCGCCTTCTCATTATTGGTACCCAACAATGTCTGATCCCCCACCAACCGAGCCAGCTGCCCCGACCATCGCAGTTCCCCCCACAGTGTTAGAGCTCCCCAAGATTAAATGGACATATGATGAGCGTGCGGCCATTGCACCCTTCCGCCATAAATACCGGCAATGTAAGCATTCCAAGGAACGGGTGCAACTCTTTCACAACGAAGTCTGGCCGGCTATGGCTGCATATTGGGATCGGGTGGGGATCAAGTACGCGGGGTATGAGCGACTTCTTAGAGGGCTGGTGCGTACCCGGGGCGTCGGGGCCGATGCCGTATCCGCGCTGATGCCGATTAGGCCTTAGTTGCATGGATTCGAAATGCCTGGCGACCATATGAAACGAAAGCCGGGATGGTAACATTGCTGAAATTAAGCAATTTAACTTACTTTCGCCGCCAGCCTGAAAATCAACAGAAAATCCGGGACCGGGCGGACGCGATGATGCAGGAGGCGGGCAAGCAATCCGATGATCGGGCCCGGCTCGGCTTCCTGGCCCGGGCCGCGAGCGAACTGTTCAATGCCCTGCCAAAGGAAGAGGTAGATGTTATTGAGAAGGCCGTGAATGAGATCAAGCTGCAGGGGAATTCTGAACATGACCGTCGAAGGTAATAATGACCACCCTCTGCGTAGCACTTCACTCACATCGTGGCCGTGCCGTGCCCAGACTGGCCGAGAAGGTCGGGCGAAATCGAATCCGGTCGGCGGCCCAGGCCCAATTCAAGGAGTTCGGCAACTTATCTTTTTCCATCAATGCATTTTACAATGCGGCCGGGCAGCATGTTTTTGAACTGTACGACAATCTTTCACATATGCCTATGTATACTGAGGGTGTTCGAATGTAGGTGGGATGGTGTGGATGAAATTCTGGATCTCCCCGGGGTGAAGGCATTCCGAAAGAAATTTAATGATGAGATCATGGCGCTTGTGAAGTGCTTTGCCACACATCTGAAAGAGGTCAGCAAGCTTCGGTTTCCAGCTAATGGTCCTGAGCAGCAGGACATTGTCGGCGGCCATGAGATCCGGTTGCAAATGTCCCCGGGGGGCATCCCCATCTTGCCGGACGCATTGCCCGGCCATCTGGACAAGACGGCATTCGCAAAGTATATGCGCCAGTTCTTCAACACATCATATTGTGAGTATTTCATTGACTGGTGTGTCATTCTTGGTGATTCTCCACTCCATTAGTAAAAGCCTCTGGTGGAACTCAACGACGAGTCCCTTGGAAGGATTTAACCCGGAATTTCAACCTCTACATCGGGGCCGATGAATTGCCCCCCGGCATCACCTTAGGAGAACCTCAAAATATGACACAAGACGCGCTCCGTAAGGTCTGGAACTTCATTGTCGAGAACCAGAAAGTGGGCCGCCCTTTCCAATTCAAGGCGTACAAAGGGGGGTCATCCATGGTCACTGCCCAGTACGGGGGCCCGTCAAAAGATCCCCCCGTGCCGACGAAGCCGAAGCCGCCCCGCAAGCCGAGAGTGAAGCGCAAGAAGCCCGAACCTGCGGCCACGGCCCCAATTCCCGAAAACAATACAACTGAAGGCGAGTCCGGCCTTGCCACCAGCGCGAGGCCGAGACCGCGGCCAAAGAAGAAACAGCCGGACATTGCGGCCACCCAAGAACCAATCGCAGATGCAGTGGCTGACACACATGGCCCTGCAGATCAAATCAGCTCATCCCCATCAAACACCAATATTATTCCAGCGTCGACCCTCCACGTCTTTAGAATCCAATCCCCGGGCCAAATGCTACCAACACCGACCACTTCCCCAGCAGCGGGGCCCGCAACCCCGGGATCGGACCCACGGCGTCCTGCCAGCCCGGGCGAGGGGCCCGATGATGGGCAGTCTGTTCCAAGCAGTGCAGATGAATTACCAGAGACAAGTGCCAAGGGCAAAATGAAACCAAAGCGAGTTCGCAAGCGAGCTGATGAGGACACAGAAACACCAGCCAGCCGTCCCACAACGAGACAAAGTAGCCGAACGGACCCCGCCGTTCGGACTCGGGCCCAGGCGGCCAAGTCCACTCCCGTGACCCCGATTCAGAAAGGCCGCACCAACTCACGGAAACACAAGTGAGATAATTCAGCAAAAATTATATGGTTGGATACAAATGTACAGTAGGTAGTTATGTATCCACAAGATGTCAATAGCAAAACATGATAATAAGTTACGATGACCCCCTTGTCTTTTGCTTTTTCGGGTCCACTTCGTTGACATCACCTTTGGCCTTCCGTTTGCCTTTGCTATCATTGGGCTTCGTCCCAGGGCTGGGAGACAAGGATCGAAGCCGCGGGCTTCTTCGAGGAGATCCAGGTGGCGTTTGGGAACGAGAGCGGGCCCGGGTTTGAGGCGGCCGGAGATGGTCAGGACCGGGGGAAGGTGTCGGGGTGCGACTGCGAGGTCCCTTGGGCGCCGGGGCTTCATCAGTAGACTGCAGCGTTGATGTTGACTGTACAGCACTGTCCCCATCATTTTCTTGCGATGCTTGTGGGGTGGCCTGGATAACGTTGACTGTGGGGCCGGGGGGCCGTGCCGGGGTGTTGCTAGTGGGATCCGCATATGTTGAAATTGATGAGAGGGGAGAGGAAGGAGTGGGTGGAATTGGCGGTTGGGGCGGAACATCGGAGACGCCAGCTTGCACAGATTCCGCAGGGCCGGGGGAATTGCTGGCCGGAAGCGAGGGGGCGGGGCCGATGAGGGTGGCACCAGGGGACGTGGAAGTGGGCCCAGAGGCGGCTGCCGGGGCGGGGACCAACACAGCGGCATCAGAGGCGCCTGGGGCGGGGACCAACACAACAGCAACAGCAGGCGAGGGCGTTGGTGGTGGTTCACTGGCTGGGTCCAAATTGCCAACATCATGAACAGCCGCGGGCCCACCGGGCGGACACAATTCCACAACTGGGGCCGCCAACGGGGCCGGTTGTTCATCAACTTCCATGGGCTCGGCCCCGTTCGGAATGGGAGGGTCAACGGCTCCAGGCAACGTACCATGAGCGGCATCGGCCCCGGGCGCCGGCACCGTGGCTTGCTCGCCAGCATGGGTAAGTCCCGCATCAACGGCCATGCCCGTGTCGGCCCCGTCCTCAGCATCGTCCTCGACAGCGTATGGAGGTGTCGGTGCGAACCTTGGAGGTGATGCGGTGGCTTGACCAGGGTAGGTCGCAATTTGTTGGCCGCCAACTGTTGGGAGGTCCTCCAGGGGAATGAACTCTTCATCATCATCGGGCCCGAGCCCGCAGGACACATAATTCCTCCAGTCAACGCGGCCTGGAGGTATCTCTCCTGCAGATGTTCCCAATCCATACGGGTGATCTGGGTAGTCCATATGAAACAATTGGGTGGGGGGTGACTGTGAGAGCAAGATTCTGAGGTCAGCGGTAAAGGGGGGGCGGGCAAGCAAGTCTGGGACAGGGTCCACGCGACCAATATTGGTGTTGTGCATGTACCGAAGCAGCCGTGTCACCATCTCGATTTGGGCGGACAGATGGTTATGTGACCATGAGAGCCGGAGTTCAAGGAGGCGCATGGCGGTGTAGAGAGTGCGGCCCCATTCGCCGGCCCCGGGAGGGGGCTCGGGGACCGAGGACGATGCTGGCGGGACATCCATACGCGGGGCCCGGGTAGATGGCCCGGCGGCGGCATTTTGTGGTGCTGGACGGTGGGGCCGAGAAGGGCCCGCGGCCTTTTCCGGGGCCGGGACCACATCATCTTCGGCTTCGGACTCCACTCGGGCCCGACGAATCTTGGGGGGTGCTTGCGGCTGCACCGTGGGTGCAGATGGGCGGGCCGACGCTGGAAGGTCTTCTGCACCAGACTCCTGTACACGGGGCCGACGAATCTTCCTTGGGGGCGGTGCCTCCGAGTCCAATTGATCGGAGTCACCGCTGATAACTATGGCCGGGGTCTTCTTCTTCCGGCTGCGTTTGGCCTTCGGCCGAGGGGCAGTCTGGCTGTAGGTGCATTGGGACTTGGACACCCTACACGGCCAACATGCTCCCCTGCCAGCTCTCTCCGGCAGCCAACAACTCCGAGCTTTTGCAGCACAGTGCTCACAGGGGGGGTCGTATACTTCCTCAGATTTGGGCCCGGCTTCGCGAACGCGGTCCTTAGCGGAACGCTGACTGCGTTTCACTTTCGGCCGCTCCTCTTCATCATCATCCTCCTCCTCCTCGGTGGTGGCTGGGGCAGCCGTGAGCATGTCGACATCGGTTTCAGCGGCCGGAGGAGAGTGGACCCGGGGCTTTTCCGCAATCTTGACGGCGCGGGCCCGTGGTGGCTACGATTACCAAGATCAGGACCGTAGGTGGCGCGCATATTTGTACAACTTACTGGGGCTACTGGCTTTGGTGTTTTCTTGACAGTAATACTTGTTTCCAGCTGGATCAATGTAAAGATCAACATAAATCTGATAAATCAACATTCGGACTAACCGGGGCCGAAGGCTGGACGGCTTTGCCTTTGCCCTTGAGAGCAGGGGGAACTTGAACCTTTGCCGTCTTGGGACGAGGTTCAATGACGCCGCCAAATGCGGCTGGTGGCAGCCCAATGGGAGGGGGGGTGCGAGTAGGTGGTGGGTGAGTAGATGATGATGCAGCAAGAGCGGGACTGGTGGCGGAGGATGGACGGCCAGTGGGGCCCGCGACCATTCGGGCCCCGGAAGCGACTGTGATCGGGCCCGGAGTGAAATTGGCCGGCCCCGCAGTGGTCGCAGCACCGGGCGCAGACGGCCCAGCTGGGTGTGCGCCGAGGGTCGGGCCCACATCAGGGGGGGGGGCTGGTCAAATTCACCCAACGCGTTCTTGGCTCCATCAAAAAATGCGGTGACTTCACTTTCCTCCTTGCCCAGCAGGTGCGTAACAGTTGTTGTCAAAAAGCGCCTTTTGCTGGCAATTCCAGCATAGGCACCGGAGTCGGGGATGTATGGCCACCATCGGGCCTGGAATTCGGGCCCAACGTGGGCCACGTGAACTCAAGTCTTGAAACACGGGCGGAATCGACTTACAAAGAAATCTGCATAAGTTTTCCAGAATTCCATCCCGGTGCCGTTGTCGATGGCATCACGAAGCTGTTTATCCCAGCTTTCCAACAGCTTTTCCAGCTTCGCCGGGGTGTACTCGGAGGCACGCTTGGGTTGGGGCATTGTGACTCGAAGGTGAATATAAAAGTAATGGGGCCGAACGGTGGGATGGAGATCGGGCAGGGGGGATGTCTTGGTGGTTGAAGTTCAACGTTGGTGACGTGGCCTTCAGCGGAGCTTGAATTGCATTTCCCACACTTCCCCGCGATCAATAAGTCTGGCCCGGCTCAACACCTTCATCCAATGTCCTCCTTCAAAGACCTTGTCGACGCCAAATATCTCTTCGGCATCACTCTGGAGTCAGGGGAGAGAGTGTATCTACCGACCGCTCTTGTCGCAGAATATCCGGTCGGCCAGCTTGCCCGTGAAATTGAGAATTTGTTGCCCGAGCATGATTCCGACAATAAGGTGCGCCTCACATTTTCAGTTGTAATCCCTCTCATTTGGCTTAGATCCCGTTGGACTCCCTTGGCCACTTCGTCAAAATGGCTGAGAAGTTTCTCCCATACCCTGCGCAACCCGTGAGTGCCCCCCCTTCTTATGTCGGGCCCGAAGCTAACACCGGGCAGGCTCACACGGGCACTGAAGCCCGGAAGCTCCATGCCGAGATCTCAGCCGCTCAACAACTGCATGGGATCTCCTATAAGGATGCAGCCCATCGTCTCTTTCTGGCTGCAACAGCTGAAGTTCAGGCACTTCACACCCAGCAGGTGGGACTGAAGAAGTTAGTAGATAAGATTCAAAGCCTCATTGCCACGACCGCTCCGGAAGCCGGTGCCCGTCGTACGTAGTACTTTGCTCGTGGGCCTTCAGGCCCGTAGTTCTTCCGTACATTCGCTGGGGCCCAATGCTCAATGTTCTCCGGGCCCGATCCCTCGCAGCTGCCCTTTTTGTTGAGATTCATCGGGTTCAGATGGACATAAGTCACACATATGAGACTGGAATAATTCGAGCTACCAGAGTCTGCACACCATTGGATGAGAGAGATGAGATGAGGTGATGAGTAAAGCAAGCTGACTGTAAGGTTGTCCGACCGCTGGGCCCTACTATGCTCTCGGGGCCGGGCCCGCAGTCTCCAGCACGTAAAGAGTTTCAGAGTTGGAATTCCACCGGCGGCCGATGGGCGGCCCCCTCCCCAGCCTCGGCCTCGTCCTCGGCCCCCGCTCAGTTTTGCCTGCCCAACTCCGTCACCACCCTGGCCGGTCGCTGGCTTCGCTTCGGCCCCCACCTGATTTCGGGCCCGACACTCGGTTTTACTTGCAATCCTGCTGGTCATGCTGTCACCGTATGAGCACACCTTCCTCCTGCCTTCGGGCGAGGTTGGCCCGACATCGTGCCCGGGACCTCCCCCGGACACAAGGATGGGTCCGCCAGATTGGTTATTAACGCTACATTGTATATTACTATATTTGTTATACATCCGCTGATATCCGCCCGGATGGTATTATATAATACACTGTATGCGTCCGCTATTATGTAGTGTACACTACACTGTGACTTAGCTATGTGTGCATCCTGCAGAACCAATGCCACAGTCGAGCATTTCAGTAATGCTACGGCCTTAATTTGATTCATCTGGCTGAAATTACTGTGCGCTTTTTGCCTGCTGAATAACATAAGATGGGGAAAATTGAGACCATCGAAGAGCCCCCTGGACTCCTGGACCAGGGCCTCCTATCCAGTCAAGCACCACGTGATGCCTAGCGTGCGTCGGGTCGCGCGCCTGGTCAGACGCGTCCTAAATCTTTGTTTCGACTTTGACCTCGCTTCTAACCTTGGCTATGGGGAATTCTCGGTTTCTGACCATCGTTCGTGCCATATGGACTTCGTTTCTCAAAAAATTGCTGCCTTGGAGCAAGGAAGTTATCATGTTCCCCTTCCGCGTCTGCTCTCCCAGTTATATCTTATCATTAGGTCAGTGAAGGTCGTGCTTCGAAAGACTAGATGCTTACCTATATCGAAGTGCTACAGTTCGGGTCGAAGTCCACTGGCCGCTCGTTAAGCTTCGCATCGCTGCCTGTCGAAATCCTGACCCTTGTTCTGGCGGAATTGGAGTGGAGAGACGTCCTGAACACTCGGATGGTATCTTCTGTGTTTACTTCCGATTCTTGTACATCAACTTCTGTCATTCTTAGACCTGCAAGATGTTGGAAGAAGTCTCTCGCACTCGCGCCGTATGGCTTCATCTTTATCTTGCGCTCTCCGCACGGCACGCGGTCCCTTTGCCTTTACATTCTTGTGTTAACAAGATGTCTGCCGTTGAACTGGAATCAGCCGTTCTTGACTGGGAGCGCGTCGAGCTGGGATGGATGTCGGAGACGAGAGCTCCCGAACAACGCATTGTACGGAGTCGCCGGAAGCTGTGGGACTCTCATTTGGTGGAAGGCGGGCGATGGTTTCTCTCCAGTTGTTCAGATGGTTCTATCACGGCTTATGATCTCGACACAGCTGACGGTAGTCCGCGAGTCTTGCTTCGTCCTAGTCAGAGGCTTCCTCGTGTCTCCCTGGCTTGTTATGCAACATATTATCCTGTTGCCGGTACCCACTCCGCATTTTACCTTGCCATCGCGTATCTTGATGATAGTCTGTGTCTCCTTCCCTTGTCTCTGACTCTTCCTGATGTTGTTTTTGCAGAATTTCGTGCGACCAGGTTGTCCATATGGGAAATTGGCTCCGCATCCAAGAATTGTTTATCGTCGTCACCCATTGCTTCATTCCGCCCACCCGCGAGGCAAATCTCTAGTCCACTGAGCTTTCAAGATGATTTTATTGCTACGTCCACCTTTGCTGGTCGCCTTCACGTAGTGGAGGTATATGATTGGAGGAAGTCGAGTTCGCTATGCCACCGCAAGACCGCCTTTCTCGTTCCTAAGAGGCCTGTATGTTGTTCCACGTCTCGAGTGCTTCATACTTCTTGACATATGCTAGATATGCGTACAAATCCTCCCGAATGCTAGAATTCTCTGTCTCTTCAATGACCGTCTCAGCATTGTTGCAATGCCTGAATTCGTCATGGTGTCCGACATGGCTTCTGTACCTGGATCAGAGGCCACGACTCTTCACACGATCACCTCACCTGGTGGAGACCTAAGTGACGTTTCACCCCTCCACATAGATCGTTGTAGTCGTGGCTTGATGTTTCTTAATTTCGGTAATGGGGTTTTCAAATTGTCCATCCCCGCCTCCGCCTCCGCCTCACCATTATTGCTGCATCATATGGACTTCAAAACCAACAACATCCTTTCATATCGAATCGTCCTTGGACTACATCGTGCTTACTTCCGGGGCGCCAATGACGCCCACACTATAACTTTCTTACAAGGACGAGCTAGTCACGATGCACCTAGGGAGATGATGGATAGACGCAATTTGCTCCCCTCCATGCCGCATATGGATGATAGGTCAGGCAGGACAGTAGAGATTATGTTAGGCCACAAGGACATCTTAGTTACTGATTATGCGATCCCCTGCATCATACTATGAATCTCACTACTCTCCGTGCTCGCCTAGAGTAGACGTCAACCTCAGCATTCAGTGTTCAGTTAAATTATGGGACTTACCCAATAGACCAGTGTTTTGAGGATTGTTGCCACTCCAACTCCATCTGTCGACATTGACAGAGGATCTGTACGGTACACCATCCGTTCTGCGCCTCGCTGAACAACACCAAAAATCCACTCGTAGCTATTTGCCAGGCCAAAGGATACTGCCAGGGACCTTAACACCAAATCAATATAGTTTCTCCACGATGTGCGAATGGGACGCACGGTGTTGCAATAATATCATAAGGACTAGTACACAACTCATCATTAGGAGAAGTACAATGGCCATTGGAGTTAGAACGTACAGAGCCATGCATTGGCATATAACTTGAGGTAGGTGGTCCAATAGGTCCTCATCATCATTTTTGGCTTCCAGTATTACAAAAGTTTTTCGTGAATCACCGATAGCTACCACATTTTCTATGGTTGGAGTGGATTCCTGGATTTGGTCTACAAACGAGTTAGCTCATTGCCAAGAAGTCAGGGCAGTGCTTTTACTAAGTTCCTTGTCAATGCCGGCCGCGACCACACCACCGATTCCGTAGTCAATGAGGCCGGAAACCAAGGTGGCGTATTGGCCGTTTATTATCTTGACCGTTTGTCCATAGGGCGAGAGCCGCAGCTCAACCCGCAGGAAGAGGGAAGTGCCCTCCTGAGCGGAGACGCGAGCCGCTTGCACCAGGATGCGATTGATGATCATTCGGGCTCCGGGTTCGTTCTATGAATCATCATCATTAGCGTGTCCTACTACAAAACGAAGTCCGAGTCGCACCTTCGTACTGACAAAGTCCCTCAACTCCTGTAAGTCTGTGATGAGCGGCGGTGTAAAGGCCTCAAGGGTGTCCAGGGCTGTCGATGCGAGGTTCTTGCGGACGGCAGAAAGTAGTCGTACGGAGTCAACAACAACTTGAAAAGGGGGCCCCAGCCCAATCCTGACCAGGTCGTCGTCAGAGACCTTGGAAAAAGAAACAGCCTGCTGATACCGTAAGCGACAAAAATATGAAAGCCCAGGACACAGCAGACCTTGACGTCGAGATTTGGATTGTCCCTCCGGTACTTGTCAACCGAACTCACTATTTCCCTGGTAGCCCCGACAGCGTCAATGATGGTCGCGACTTCATCATAGCCATCGATGCCGTCTGCCTTTGCTTTCTTCACCATTGCAGCGACACCCTTGAGAAACTGGTTGAAACCTATTTGCTTGGCGGGGTCGGTTTCGTTTGCTATGCTTGGCCGAGGGCGTAGTTTAGAACGAATCGGATGATTAGGAGACCTCGAGCGACTTTTGGCATGGTTCGTAGCAGTAGTAGTCGATTCACTGCTCGACTGAGGATTAGGAGACCTCGAGCGACTTTTGGCACGTCGGTTCGTAGCGGTATCAGTCGAGTCACTGCGCGAAGGTGGGGCAAGGCTGGCTGGTATCGCCTTCTTAGGGGGCATTGCGAGAAGGTAGATTGGCTGGGGCTCTAGGTGAATGTGGCAAGGGAGGAGCACCGAGCTCCATTAAATACTATGCAGCGCGAACGTTGGCTTTCTGCCGCTGTGCTCGAACCGTGTTATCGATAAATGCATGGAACCATTAAACTTGGACCTACAACCATATTGAGTCACTCTTCCCACCAAGCTCCTCGTAGAGCATGGCATTCAGGACAAGATGACTCACCTTTATCTCTGACGCGACTCACCACAACGTGGTGTCCCTACTCGTGTACAGAGGATGGAGGTTTTGGGGTCGATAGATGAAGAACAGGGAACACACGGCGTGATTACACCCACGATATCGAGTCAGATGCAGGGACTGGCACTTGGGAGGGAACCATTGCCAATGAACGACAGATGAGAATCTACACAACATGAGCTGCATCATTCTCTGGGCTAGGGTGGCGGCGATAGCGTAGCCGATCAGCTGCCCTCTTCAGCGATGCCGACCTGATTTCACTGCAGATACAATCGATGAACCATTGGTTACACGCCGATCACACATGGACTAGGCGCTAATCTGTCTCCTAGGATGATGGGACGACGAGGCCGCGTTCGAGGACGAGTCACTGTAACGAAAGTACTGACTCAGTAACGGCCTGCTTGTCGGACGTCATTGTCTAAATTGAGGTAAAGCCTGGAGAACGAACAGATGCACCAAATTTGCAAGCTGACGGTTACAAATATCAGAGACTGAGACGATATGGCAAACTTGGCATAACCTACCAGTTGATGCCCACTGCGGCAGAAAGAAAAATGGGAGATTTCAGAGCGTGAAGTATTCAATTTTTCGAGTATGGATAGGGACAGAACCGAGTGCTCGGACTTGGTGTAGGCTGCAGAGGCGACTACTTGTGGTAAAAGATTGGGAGGTTTCATCGTTTACGGTCACCCTGGAGATGCCATTATGATTGCAGAGCGGGAACCTGGCGGTAACTCCGGTAACCCCCGGTGGCTGTGCACACATACGCCACGTGGCTCGTACGCCCCAGCACTGAGCAGTGAGCAACTCCCTTTGCTGCGCCTTCACCACATCGTCCAGTCGACAACCTCTTCTCCTTATTTCATGTTCCCAGCGACTTGGCTCTCCTCTGGGCTGAACGTCTTGATTCCGAGAGCTCAATATGTGTTGAACCATGTAGTTTAGCTGTCTAATTCCAACTCGCTTCACGGTCGGTTCACCACTCTCATGGCTATGCTCACTGCTTAAGTTTTCTTTTCATTCACGTAGATATTTATTTGTGTCCACGACATTGATGATCGCGATGGCGGGTCGCGTTGGTCATGCCTGGTTTCATGGCGGGCTTCAAATGTGGGGATGTCAGGATGAATCGATCTGGCTATATCAGAGAACGTGATTAATGATGACGATGATATGAGCATTCTTGGAAGCAGTGAGTGGTCTGTATGTATATCATACTTCGAGTCCTCGATGCTCAACCTCCGTTCCAGGCGCATATAAGTATGCCAGCAAACAAGTTGTACACTTTTTGCGTCACTTCTGTCCGGAGAATATCATTCAAGCCCCATCAAGGGCTTCGGTGGCTCGGGCTTCATGGATGCCGCCAAGTGACGGGCATGCTGGAGTTGGCTTGTAACTGCACGCCTGGTGGATGACTTTTACCCAGAACCCTACGTCGTATACGCGTCCAGGCCGTGTCTTCGGCGCATTTCTGTGGTCAGCATACGTGCACACATTGTGTTATGAGTCGCGTCTTATATTCCTTTCCAGATTCCTGATGAATGTATCCGGTCATGGGGCCTTTGGAATGCCACTACGCAATTGACTTCATCGGATGCTTGGCGACGTCGACATCGACATATATCGCTTCGAAGTCCATCTGACGCCCTTTACCCTCATATATGCCACTCTCCTCAGGCTGATTTCGCGCCCGGTGGCATCGGTATCGACAGTCGCCAGGCAACATACCCACGAAGCATGATTCAAATCTGCTTAGCGGCCAAGCAAGCGACATTTGATCGTTAGCCGCGGACCAAGGGACGAGCGCACATGCACTTCCCGTATGTCACAGATCCACCCCCACAATCCACCCAGTTAGTATTCCGTTGTCGTTCCTCGGTGCGCTTGTCCTTAGCCTCCCAAAAGGCACCGACCACAGCAGGACTAAAGTACGGAACTACTTGCGCCCCAGGATCAAGATGATAAAAATAGCGTGCTAGAAATAGATCCTCTCAAAATCGGGCATCCCTCCTCTGCCATCGCGGATTCGCTTGGGTATCGATGTTGTACTCTAATGCTGTGAAATGAGCAATTCGGACTTTCCTGGTCTTCTTCCGATCTACTTGGCGATCACGTCGACAATTTCCCCAGGATTACCAACCTTCCGACGAACGTGGTGAAGCCCTCCAGGAGAACCTAGCTGTAGTAGCAATTCCAGGTACCGAGATGGCAAGAAGCCGAATTGAATGAAGGCGCTTGAGAGTCGTAGCACTCGGACGAACTCCTTCTAGCCCTTTCGTATCCACATCAATTGTCCAATGGTGTATCGTTGGCAGGACCTTGCTCATTGCTTCTCAGTGGGAGTGCACTCCGGAGCTTAACTTCTACAACACACTAGCGGGAGGCTAGACTCTCTCGACCAAGTAGTGCGCGCGTTTCCGTCGCCACCCACAGCGCACAACTAGGTGGAGGTTCTCTTGCAAGTCCTTGTGGTACCGGCACCATCGTGCGTGCCGGATTGGAGTTGTGAATTCGACCGCTGATACCTCACAAATGTCGCATGCGTAGTCAGGTATTTAAGAGCAGGTGCAATCCATGCAGCAATTGTCATCAGCTCATCTCTTCCTTCGCCACTACCTTCCTGCAACCAGCCTATCGAATAATCCGTATCCAAAAATGTCTTTCCAACCCGCTTCCTCTGAACTCTACCTCACTCGTGTCGGTGACGAGTTGATTCTTAATCAAGGCTCCAACCTTGCCACCAAGTTCCCTCCTGTCAAGCGTGTCCTCGTTGTCGGCGGTGGCGTTACCGGCCTCACTGTACGTTCTTTGGATTCCTACTTTGGAAGTCATCGAATTCACTTCATTTCTAGACTACATGGGCTTTGCTTGACGCTGGCTACGACGTGACCGTCATATCCGAGAAGTGGGCCTCTTTGAATGACCGCCTCACCTCTCAAATTGCTGGCGCTCTGTAAGTGACGGCCTTCCTCTTTCTGACTGCTTTTCTCAACAAATGGCATAGATGGGAGTGGCCTCCGGCTGTCTGCGGCAAGCATACTAACTTGATCTCGCTGGACAACTCAAAGCGCTGGTGCATGACCTCGTACCGCGCACTAAGCAAGTTGATGAATACTTTGCCTACTGAGGAACACGGTGTCCGGATGCGCGCCGCCAATTTCTTCTTTGAGCAAAAGCTGAATGACATGCCGGGACAATTGGAAAAGATGTACGAGATTGAGGCTCAGACTGAGGTGAGTGTCCTTCTGCGCGTATTCCCTTGGTTTCATTGACTAACAACTTCATCTGCAGATCTTGGGATTCAAACACGATCCCGAGTTGGTGAAGCAGCATGCGGTCAACCAGAAGGCAGGCGTTGTGGACTCTTACCGCCATCTTGCCCCAGTCATCGACACCGACCATTACATGGCCTGGCTCCGCCACACTGTAGCCAAGAAGGGTGCACGTTTCGTTACGAGCAAGATCAACGGAGACCTGCTCTCCCAAGAGGACAGACTGTTGTCCAAGTACGGTGCCACCGCAATCATCAACTGTACTGGCCTGAGTGCGGCGGAGACTGCTGGGGACAAGACTGTCGTTCCCCTCCGTGGTGCATTGGTTCGTGTGATCAACGATGGCACCAAATTCCCCAAGGTCACGGAAGCGCTGTGTGTCTCCCACGACGACACTCATGGTGCAGATGCAGAGGATATCGTCTTCATTGTACCAAGGAACGACAGAACACTGATCCTAGGAGGTATGATTACTGCACCCCTCCCATCTGTGCTTTGCTGAACCCCTCGAAGGCTTGGTCCAACCGCACGTGTACAGCGTCGATCTGACAGTCAACAGCCCCGAGATTGTTCGGATGCGGGAACGATGCAACGCTTTCGTTCCTGGACTGGAGAATGCTGAGCTCGACCCGGACCCATTCGTGCAAGGCCTGCGCCCATTCAGAGAAGCAAATGTGAGGGTGGAGAGGGAGCAGCGAGCGAAGGAAGACGGTTCGATAAGCCAAATCATCCATTCGTACGGACAAGGAGGGTAAGATGACCACTTTGCTGCCTTGATGATTATCCTCTGATTCATTTGCTTGCTAGTTCCGGCTTCACGCTCTCTTTCGGATGCGCTGCAGATGTTTTGGGGCTCCTTGAAGAACTTGAAGCGGAAATCCCCTACTCCTCCAGACACTCGCTCCTCCGTGCTCAGCTCTAAGGACGACGCCAACCCATGGACATTCATGCACATGGGGTATTCCGTATCTTTTCTATACCATTTTTAATTATGCCTACTTAGTGTTCGAACTTACATTCCTATAGAATAATCAATGTGTTTCGGAAGGCCCGAAATATGCTCTGCAGAGTCTTCTCAGACAATCCCTCTACCCAAGGATTGGACGTTCACCTCAATCGGAGTCAGTCTGGGTGTCCCCCTCAGCCACCGATCCCTTTATTCAGGGGGAAATGCCACACTGCTTCCCCGTCGGCCTTGTCCGCTTCGCTCTTTTTATCCTAGCCTTTACTCTCCGTTCCAAACCATCATTTCGTAGGAACTAGTTTCTCACCGACTGACGTCGGCGGACACTCCACTCCGCTCAACGCAACTTGGTTTTGTACTTTATTGGCGCTCGGTGCAAATCGCTACCCCGGGGCCTGTAATGACTGAACACTTTGGTGATGCTTTTTTGTCTTCAGTTTCAACTGACCTGTGTGGAGCCGAATAGCGGCAGGAAGAAGCGAATGCTTCCGACCACCCTCTGGCGTATATAACCCAAGGACAGCAGCACAGCTGATGTCAAACATTGAAGCAACTCAGTTCACCAGCTCTCAATTCGACGCCCACAAACTTTTCGTAGCCATGACTCAATGTGCCAAATTGCGTGTTGCCCTCGTTGGTCACCACCACTGCCATCAATTCATCAAGGCATTGCGAGCCGAGGATACATTCGATGTTCAACACCATCACAGAATCCCTCATGTATGTCATCCGTCTCGACACAGTATCTGCTTTTAGCTCAATTCCCCCTACTATCTCATTATTGCATAGGATACAAGTATCGCAGTCCTGGTTCTCTCAGGCGATGGTCCTACTCTCAGCGAATCGGATATTGATCGTTTGCTGCAGTCCAAGACGGTCATCGCCTTGTTCAAACCTAGTCGTTCACTCCTGGTGACCATCCATAAGGCGACCAACACTCCCATCGACATTCCCAATCTGGAGCTCGTCGATGACCTCCCACTCTTGATCTATTCGTACGTGTCCTGCACATGCCCATGCTGAACTACACTGAGTCAAAGATTTCAGCGCCAACGGGACGGTGCACGTCGCCCCGAATAACGTTCCCAGCGAGGACAAAGTTCAAGCGTTCGTCGAAAGTGCTCTAGATAATCGCAGACATGGCAGGGAGCCTCCAATGAAATCTTTCACGGTGTCAATAGACAATGCAAACAATTATGCCGAACAGTCTGTCTTCGCTATCTCTAGCGCTTTGGAGGCGGTGCAGAGTGTGCGTAGCCTCGTATCGAATCTAGACCCACCGATCGGTATCATCGGTTTCAAAAAGTATGTACCATACTCCCCTCTGTTCGTCCTTGTTGCTTAATGTGACGACAGAGGCACTCTCAGCAACACTGCCAAGATCTCCATCAAGTGGCTTGCTTGGGCAAGGGACGGCACATACGGGGAATACACTGAGGATCCTGCCTTGATCCAGAAGTACGATATGAACTGGTATACAGATTTATATTCCTATGCAACCGGTGCCGACCCCAGAGACAAGAGTTCCTCCGACTTCACTAAGGAAGGGGGCGTTGTCTATACTGTTGCGATTGACCGGGGAAACTTGCGTCGCGCCTCAGACAGCGCCCCGCGATTCCTCGGGCCTACTAGTGGTTATTGTGGCTATTATTTCGTGGATTGGAATCAAACCGGCACGCATTCTGGCTCTTCTATGGATATGATCGGGTATCAACCGAAAGGTCTTACATCACAAAGTGGCACGACGAGTACCTGTATGTACATTCTTCTTGTTGCGACCTCGGACCGCCCTGACGTCCTGGCAGATGCCATCGACTTTCAACAGGATATGCAGATGCTCAGTAACGGTGGCAACACCATCCACACGTTCAGGGCGCAGTATACGAACCAGTTCACGCTAGATAGGTTCCAGCAACATGCGGTGCAAGGCTCTTCCGGTGTGGACTACTCTCTCAATTACAAAGATTACTATGTGCGTATCTCTGAGTACTGTCCATCAAGATTGTTGGTATATCTTATGTCTCCAGGATAAGTGGGCCGATCCAAATTTCACCACAGAAACCTGGTGGAACCCTGGTGTCTACGAGTATGTCAACCGAGAAGGATGGAAGCATTGGATTGTCCGAGTAAGCGTTGTTTATTGTTTTGCCTGTTGATGCCATGATTCAGTGAACTTGCTTGAAGGAATATTTACCAGCTGACAATATACCTATCAATGCGCTGACGGTCTTCTCATCAAGTGTCGGCAAACACGAATTATGTATGTTATTGCCGTTCGCTCGCACGAGGCCACCTAACTCGGGTAATGATCAGATTCTAAATATGGGACCGACTACAGAGCATTCAAGTCGAATGCATGGCGCACCACTAGCGATCCTGATTGGGACAAGGTATGCAGACTGCTGCACGCTATGCGCATGAATCCTCATCTACGTTTGGCATTAGGCTCGTTTTCGACGAACGGCAATCTATTATCCCCGCTCCTGGACTCGTACCCTTGACCTAACTTGGTCGTTCGGATCCAAGGAGGGCAAGTTTGCAAGTCGCTTGTAGCTACTGAGAATGGCTCACTCTGCACATATACATGTAAATCCTAGGTTTCAACGTAGCGCAATGTTATATTCGGTGGACCATACATGACGTCATCATGCAACGTGCAAGACCCATCCAAGCTCGCGACTTCGCTCTATGGGAATCGAATCTGCCTTTACCAGGATTCAGGTGTTCGGTCTGCTCTATCCACCGTCAATCGGGACGACCGTCCCTATCAAGGTTTCTTGTCGAATGTTCTCTCTCCTTCCATATCGCCCAATCTCCTCTTCAAGTACGACCATCGATGTTCTATTCCTCTATATCTAACACCGGATATGACATTACACTCCGCCTACTTCTCAAAGTAAGCTTAGCTCGGTACTTTATCACCTCTCAATAGAAAACGGCGAACGATCCAGTGCCTCAATAGCTGAACATTTCGGTGATGCTTCTCTCATGAAAACCAGCTGACCAGCATGGATCCGAATAGCAGCAATGAGCGAGCAAAAGCCAGTGGCATATATAACGACAGGTTTGCGATACGGTTGAACATCCTACTCCATCACACTCTAACGCGTCTTCAGCTCTCTGCACTTTTTACCATGTCGGACCATGTCAAACTCCGAGTTGCACTAATTGGGCCGTACTCCGACCAGTTTACCAAGGCATTACAAGCCGAAGATACCTTCGATGTCCAGCAAGAAGCCACGATCTCTTATGTATGTCGTTGGTATCGATACAATATCGGGTTTGCTGTTGAGGTGACCATTTTCTCGATCTACAGGACCCAAGTCCCGCAGCACTTGTGGTTTCGGGCGATGTGGCTACCCCCTCCGAGTCTGAAGTTAACCAACTGCTACGTTCTAAGACTGTCATCGCCTTGTTTAAGCCTGGTCCTGCGCTCCTAGAGACCATCCATAAGGCGACGAACACTCCCATCGATATTCCCAGTCTGGAGCTTGTCGATGACCTTCCTCTTCTGATCTACTCGTACGTGTTCTGTATTTGCAAACTGTACATGTCAAGTCATGCTAAGTCACCGCTCATAGCGTCAACGGCATGGTACACATCGCCACAAACAACGTTCCTTGCGAGGCCAAAATCCAAGAGTTCGTCAAGAGTGCTCTGGACAAAGGTAGTGACAAGGCCACGCCTCCCACCAAGTCTTTCCAGGTGTCGGTGGCTAATCCGACCAGCGCCGCTGAGCAGTCTGTCGTGGCGATCTCGCGTGCTGTGGAGATGGCACAGATTGTCGGTACTCTCGTTTCGAATCTAGACCCACCCAGCGATGTCATCGGTTTCAAAAAGTGCTGCTGTCTCCTCTAATTTCAATGTCCTTGTCGCTGACTAAGGTACCTAGAGGCACTCTTGATAACACTGCAAGCATCTCCATCACATGGCTTGCCTGGCGACGCGATGGACAATACGGGGTTGAGACAAGCGACCCTTCCTTGATTCAGAAGTACGAATTAAACTGGTATACCGACTTTTACTCCTACGCAACGGGAGTCGACCCAAGAGGTAAAAGTTCCTCCGACTTCACCAATGCTGGAGGCGTTGTCTATACTCTGGCTATTGACCGAGGAAGCTTGCGTCGCTCCCCCAACAGTCCTCCACGATTCCTGGGACCCACTAGTGGCTACTGCGGTTATTATTTCGTGGACTGGAATCAGACAGGCACACATTCCGGCTCTTCTATGAATATGACCGGGTACCAGCCCAGAGGTTTAGAATCCCAAAATGGAACGACGTATAACTGTAAGTGTATCCCTCGCAATCAGATCTTCGATACCCTGACGGTCTGGCAGATTCTATCGACTTCCAACAGGATATGCAGATGTTCAACAACAATGGTAACACGATCTATACATTCAAGGCCCAATATACGAACCACTTTAGCCTGGATAAGTTCCAGCAACATGGGTTACAGGATTCTTCGGGCGTGGACTACTCTGTCGATTACAAAGACTACTACGTGAGTAACATTTCAGTGTAGTTCGTCGAGATAGTGTCCTAGGTCTCTAGGATCACTTCGCCGATCCGAATTTCACCACGGAAACTTGGTGGAACCCTGGTGTCTACGAGTATGTCAACCGCGAAGGATGGGAGCACTGGATTGTCCGAGTAAGCGTGTCTTCATGGCTTCGCTGGTCTATAGCATCGGTTAACGTACTTTTAGGAATATCTACCAGCCGACAATATTCCCATCAATGCACTGACAACTTTCTCATCCAGTGTTGGCAAGCACACCTTGAGTCCGTTGCTCCGCTCTCCGCTAGCAGAACGGACCTAACTAGCATGTGTGGCAGTTTCCAAATTCATCGCAGGGTTTAGGGCCTTTAAGTCCAATGCATGGCGCACTTCCAGCGATGATGACACGGTAAGCTCACTGCTCGATCGCTCTACGTCTGGATTACCACTCAAATATTGTCCGATATCAGACCCATTTCCAACGGACGGGGCTCCAATATCATAACAATAGCGGCTGGTCGAATACCCTTGACTTAACTTGGACCTGAAGACCCCATCTCACCGACCATCGCGTACATCCGGGGGAGGGACCCTTGAAGAAATTGTAACGTTTAAGCTCGTAACTAGCGAAAAGATTCATTCTACCACATGTACATCAGTGATTCGAGGCAATGCGATCTGATTGACTATTCATGTCGCGCGCACATCTATATTCCAAAGCAATGGCCCATGCTCTCGAAGCAACGAAGTCATTAATCTGAGTACCTAATTAGAAGGAATGACAAAAGACAGTGTATGTGCACGGTGGGATCTCCTTGAATAACCCGCGATCACCCTTGGCGATTACATAAATTACCTGGCTCACATTATGAACAGACTTGAGATACGGGTAAATCCCGAGAAAAGGTGATTGCCAATGTCGTTAAGTCGATTGAAAAGAAGGCACTTCACTTCGAACTTGGAATCGAAATAGGGAGTGCGTGGTGGCGCTAAGTTCGTATTTTAAGTGTGCGTCCTTCCTCCCCCACGTGATTTTCTCCTATCTTCACAGCGCGGCCTGAGTTTCTCTTGTTTCCCTTCATCGTGTACTATATCCGCCTCTTATCAGCCCAGCTCTCTAGCTTACGAACTCGCGCCTTATCTTAGCTACTTACTGGCTACAGCCTACCGAATATCAGCGCACGAAGTCAGCCTCAGCCTTTCAAATTTCAGATCTCACGGTCAACTTGAATCCACTATCATATTCCCAATACTAACTACGTTTCATACAAAGGTTCATCACTACGGTTAGCCGGAGGCAACCAATACCATCATATTCCCCCTCACTATTACTACACTGGAAGCTAAAATTCCACACGAGTAAGCAGCCCGGACGGTAGCGGGAGTAAAAGATGGACTTACTCATAACCTGGGAACCCGAACATACTCCCAACGGGCTCTCTATTAAGGTTACTCTCCTGCGCTCAATCTGCGACACCTTTCAGCCGATGGCAATTCGGTTCAGGGTCAATACCTAGTAATCGCCCCATGAACGTCTTTGAAACCTGATCTTCCCAAGGATAACATTCTTTAGTCAAACGCCGAACGAATAGTGCCGCCTTGCCAGCATTTGAATACGGTTTAATTATCGAGGAAGCAACCTCTTACGTCGTCATGAAGTCTTGGATGCACCTGCCAGCTTTTCTATCGAACACTCGGACTTGCGGGGTCTCGCAATCCTCGCGTCGAGAACCACATCGGCTGCCTACCAGCCTTATGCACTTCTCACTAATTGTCGTCCGCAACGTATTCCCTCCGTCTACTTCGCGAGGCCTACGCGGTTTGTATATTCGCGCCTGTCAGATAACGCTTCTCCATGTCGTAATGACTGAGACCGTCCCTAGAGACTCTGACTTGACTATCAAACGATCATCATGGGTTCAAAATCAATAAGGGAGTGCTCCAGCGCAGGACCCTCGGCTATATAACGAGAAGGCAACAGAACATATGGAGTCAACAACCCAGTCCCTCATTCCCCCCAACTAGCTATTCGTCGCCATGACTGACCGTACCAACGCGCATCTCGCTCTTGTGGGACCTCTCTCTGAAACATTGATCAAAGCGTTGAAAGCCGAAGATACCTTCGACGTTCAGCAGCACGACACAGTCCCCTACGTATGCCAGTGACTTTATAGTTGATTTCAGCCGTACTAATCTCTGCTATTTTCAATTCTAGGATGCAAGTCCTGCAGGTCTTGTGCTTTCAGGCGATGGGCCGAAGGCGCTCGGCGAGTTAGAGATTGAACGATTGCTACAATCCAAGACGGTGATCGCCCTGTTCAAACCTAGTCCCGCGCTGCTCGAGACTGTCCACAAGGCGACCAACACTCCCATCGATATTCCCAGTTTGGAGCTCGTCGATGACCTCCCCCTCCTGATCTACTCGTACGCATCCTGTATTTCCACGTGTTGAATTACACTCCACTAATGTTTATAGTGTCAACGGCGTGGTGCATGTCGCTCCGAACAATGTTCCTTGCGAGGCCAAAGTTCAGGAGCTAGTCAGCGGTGCTCTGGACAGCGACAGTGACGGAGATTCGCCTCCCCAGAAGCCTTTCGAGGTGTCTCTCGCGAACCCAGCTAGTCCTACTGAACACTCTGTCTTGGCTATCTCTCGTGCCCTTGTGAAGGTGCAGAATGCGGGTAGTATCGTATCGAATCTCGACCCACCCAGCGATGTCATCGGTTTCAAAAAGTACAGCTGTTCTCCTCTATTTTTCCCTTGTCGCTGACTGGGATACTTCATACCTAGAGGTACTCTTGACAACACCACACACATCTCCATCACATGGCTGGCCTGGCGAAACGATGGTCAATACGGGGCTCAGACTAGCGACCCTTCCTTGATTCAGAAGTACGAATTAAACTGGTATACCGACTTTTACTCCTATGCGCGATACCTCGGGCCCACTAGTGGCTACTGCGGCTACTATTTCATCGACTGCCATCAGACAGGCACTCATTCCGGCTCTTCTATGAACATGGTCGGGTACCAACCGAAAGGTCCGGAATCACAAAGCGGAACGACGTACAACTGTATGTGTATCCCTCGCGATAAGACCTTCGAAAAGCCTAACGGTCTGGCAGATTCGATCGACTTGCAACAGGATATGCAGATGTTCAATAACAATGGCAATTCGGCGTATACATTCAAGGCCCAATACACGAACCACTTCAGCCTGGACAAGTTCCAGCAGCATGCATCTCAAGATTCTTCGGGCGTGGACTACTGCGTTGATTACAAAGATTACTACGTGAGTATCGTTGTGCTGGGACTCCGTCGAGTAGTGCCTTACGTCCCTAGGATCACTGGTCCGACCCCAACTTCAACACAGACACCTGGTGGAACCCTGGTGTCTACGAGAAAGTCAAGCGAGAGGGATGGAAACATTGGATCGTCCGAGTAAGCTGTTTCAAGGCGTCGCTGGTCGATAGCATCAGTTGATGTGCTTCAAGGAATATTTGCCAGCAGATAATGTTCCCATCAACGCATTGACGACTTTTACGTCCAGTGTCGGCAAACACACATTGTGTATGTTAACCGGTTGGGAGCTGGCATATATGTGCATAACTAACATATTTGTCAGATTCTAAATTTCGGACTGCGTTTAGGGCATTCAAATCGAATGCATGGCACTGCACCAGTGATGATAGCAAGGTGAGCAAGCAGCTCGATCACTCTACGTCTAGATTACGTCCTAAATCGTGGCTGGTGTTAGACTCATTTCCAACTGACGGGGCTCCAGTATAATAACAATGATGGCTGGTCGCATGCCCTTGATTTGACTTGGCCTAAGAATTGAAGCTTTTAAGGGCAATTGTGCCTCGCTGAAGGACCTGGCTGAGAACGCCTGAAGTCGTAACGCATAAACTCGTAACTAGTGCAAAATGCTCACTCCCCCATGTACACCAGTGATTCATCGGAATGCGAACTTATTGAGCGTACTATCGCGATCTAAAAACTACAGCAGCTAAGGCTAGCGTCCATATATTCTCAACTTTTGAACGTCCCTAAATAGCCCCTGAGATGGACAAGCAATAGGGGTGTCTAAGGGGAACGGGGTGACCTATCTCTTACGGCTAACTAGAAGCGAAGGTGAATCAAATTACGGCATATCAAAGTTTCGCCCTCGCTTTGGTGTCAATTTGATACGAAATTAGGCTGGAAGCTGAGATTCAACAAGAGTAAGTACCCCGAAGTGTAGCAGGAGCAGAGGATGAACTAACGATCCGTAAATCCTTTCGTTAGTCTCAGCAACCTACATGTGTATTCGGTCACCATCAGTCAGTGGGAGAGTACAGAGGACATAGACGAACCGAATATGTTCCGGATGTGGGAGGTAAGCCCTGTAGAATAAGCCAAATAGGTCATTGTCGGACGATACAATTCACGGAGTACGCCGACGCACTTGAACCCCTTGATATCCTCAAACTCTGCAGTCAAAGCTAGGAAAAGCATCCAATTCAGACGGTCGCAAAATGGGCCAAGGGAATAAAGCGCTTACCAAAGTCATAACCCTGAGTCCGAGTGGTATCGATAGGAAGCCCCGCCGTGATTCGAATGAGGCCCGGTATTTTCATGGTCTGAAGGAGGGCGTCCACTTTTTGAAGGACGGCGTCCTTCTGCGAGGCATCCACGTGCGGTAGGAATTTAGAGAATGCTAGTATGAATCGAGAATATGTTTCACAAGGTGGCTGCCTTCGAAAAAACCATAAAACTTACCAAAGTGAATGATAGTCATGGCAGCCTGCGAGCGAAGAGGGAGGTGGAGGGGGCCAAGGTTTGCGAGGAGACTTTATAAACGGACTGAGGACGGCTATGTCATAGCCGGTAGCACTTAAAGCGTGTTTGCATGTCGACATCGTCGCGTCAGGGTCCACACGTCGGGGAAGCGCAGCAGATGTCTAACTCTTCATTGCAAGGATGTTCGCCCGTCCTTTTTAGAACTATGTCTGCCTCAAGTGCGCCATTCCGCGTGGTGCAAGACTGCTTCGAAGCTTGGCTATGCCCGCAGCTCTTCACTTTGGCTTTCCCACACTCATGCCCAGTCAGGCCAAACATCAATGCGTCAAGACTCGGCCAAGCCCTCCGATAAGTATATACGCGAATTGAAAATGAAAACTGACCTCTGAGATCTGAGCATTCAAACTGAATAGCTTTCAAATGTTGAAGGGGAAGGACACCTGAGGACAGCATCTTTGCTTCGGTCTACCCGCCAATCGTACATCGCTGATCAAAAACGTCGAATTTACTAGCGTCAAGAAATTAATCAACCGGACCACACAGTCTGTAATGCACAGGTCAACTTCCGGGGCACAGCAGGCGAGTAACGTATGACCCACCGGACCAGGCGCAATGTAGGTAGTAGGCACAGGCCAATAAATGTCTGCGATAGTTTAGCTGAGCAAGCGGCTTCGATGCAAGGGATCGTCAAACGCACTTATCAAAATGCCGGGCTCATTGCCGGTGTAAACTCCGGGGATAGACACCAAAGGTCCGGGATTCCCATGGCCCCCGTTCGTAACCTCGATTTGGGCACAGGAAATGTAGAATTGCGCACCACCGAAGGTCGAAGCACCCTGAGAAGAAGGAACGGACTCTTCAGCACTCAAACGAAGGAAGATGCCAAGGAGAAACCCACGTGAAGCGCGATGTGCTCCGCACGGACAAGGTACTGCCCGTTGGGTAACAACTTGGGAAGCTGGAAAGTGAACGAAGTGAGGCCTATGATCATCATAAGTGCAGACTCGGGTACCACGACAAGAAGGATTACCATCGGCTGGGTACTTGATACTGTTCCCGCCGTCCGTGATAGGGTTCTTTTCCTGAAGAGATGCTAGGATCAAGTGTCACAAAACTTTGGGAGCTCATCTTACGTAGACCTTGAACCAAGTGGCACCAGAGCCGTCCCAGTGCGCTACATTAATGCCACTTGGTGCCTTCCCCAGGTATACTAAGAAGGACGTTATTAGGCTATCCTAGTGAGGGCATGGATGGCGACCACAGACCGTACAAGGGGCCAGGGTGTCCAATATTCTCAACAGTGAAGCCGATCTACCCAAGGGACATAAGCAAATGAACCACAACCCGTGAAAGAGACATACGGTATCTCCCGCGGAAGCAGTCCGCGTCTGCGTGCTGGGTCCTGAGGCAAGGCCACCAACATTGCACCGGAAGTCAAGGGATTTAACATCCGTGACCTAGCATCTGACTCAGAAGGGCTGCCCGTGGGCATAGAGAGATAGACACTTACAGGTGAATTTGTGTTAGTGTTCGACCGCACGTATTGGTAAGGTGTTGTTATCGTGCTGCCGTGAATCAACGAGGTGAAGCGATCTGCACTCGTGCAAGTATGCAATTCAAGTTAAGCGCAAAAGAGTAGAACGATCATACAGTGAGCAGATACGCCGGACAAGAGGGCGGCGATCGTCAGGAACGCAGCAGTGAGGTTCATACTGATTTGTTGATTACTGCGAATGATTCTGATGCTTTATATATCGCGCAAAAAGCAAATCCAGCGAGAAAAGGACGACGATACCGGCGAAATTACTTGAACATCGACGGCTGCTGAGCCTTTATCGCTGACACGAGGGACCCAAGAAGGAATACGAATTTGAACCCAGAGCAAATGGGCCTCACAAGGACGTCGACATGACACAGGCGTGTAACGGCCAAGCCGGTAGTATTCCGGCATTAAATGTCGTTCGGTTAAACCATAGATTCAGAAGTAGTGTAAAGTGACGACCACTCCACAGTTACCGCCGGAGATTACGCGAGAACGACTGAGATCTGTGGGGATGTTGGTTGGCTAGTTGCGGGGATTAATACGGCTCAAGCACGGTGAGCATATGGTTCGTGTGATCATGATTGGGAGAGTCAAGTGTTGAGGCACCACGGAGCGGGCCGCTGACATTCCCAAGCTGGAGAGTTGGAATAGGACGATGATTACGCGGGTTATATGCGGGACGATTAAGGCCGTATGCGATGGTGCGATCAATGGTAGCAATGAGGGATTGAAGGTGGCCGCGTTGACGCGGACCGTTCGCCCAAAGCGAAGCGCCTGTGCGAATGACACTGTCAAACGCTACACTATGTCACATCAGGCTTCAGAACTTAAGTGAAAAAGTACATACTTAAGAGCCAAGCCATCTTGTCTTCCCGTATTATTCTGGCTACCTTCGTGAGCGCCAGTCGCTTTAGCGAAATTGCGTTATGCTCGCAGAAGGGTCCGAAAGTGCGTGCACCACCGACATCGACATCGCGTGGTCTTCTACCCGGATGAAGTAGCCTTCAAAAACCCAAGTAACCTGAGGTTTGAATATTGAATCTTGAATAGATATGGTGATCAAAATGGCGCATATATATATAATATCGATCTTACTGTGTTATAAAGTCGACCCACAACGCGTCACAAGCCTGTACTAGACGCGACACCAACTCCCCCAACAATCAATGCAGCCCACGACGAGCTTGAGAGGACCACATTGCGAGAGGATACAATCACAAAGCCGTTGTGACCGGTGTGATGTATAACGAGGACGTCTCCAACTTGAAGCTACGCGTCAAATGGGCAGTTCTGGAGAGTAGAAAGACGTCGTCGCGTTTGACGAGGGCCTTCAGTGGGCGACGAGCGCGTCAGGCTGAGACAATCACGATTTTTGAAGGTGGGGACATGAAACTGGCGCGTCGACGACGACGACGATGGTGATGGTTCGAGAAAGAGAATGTTATGGTCTTCCGCGCAAGCGCATACAGCTGCAGTAAAGTCACGTCCACTACTGTACTGTAGCAACAAAGCTTTGAAAAGACCGGCGACGAGAATGACGGCCATTATGTCATCACACTTGACAGGTCCGTGCTTCGTCGAGCTTCCCACCCCACTCTTAGCGTCGATCCTTCACAAATCCTAAACGCTTGGATATAATCGTACGCCTGAGATTGCGATGGTTACTTCCACGTACTCCAAGTAGTACTAGTAATACGGCTTTGCTGTGCGAGCCGAAACTTGCTCCGAGGGTGGGGTACAGCCCATGGCCAAATCTGTCCGAGTCCGACTTGTGAAACTGGAACGCAGAAATGTAGTGCGGTGATGGACTGGTGAGGTCTAGGGTCCGATACAGGTAACAAAGAGAACGTTTGAGGAGTTCTGGGCAAGAGGGGGCGAGGGGTCGGCTGATACCTGTAGCGGAGGAGTGAAGGGTATGATGGTGGTACAACGACCTTCCAGCAGTACATATCACTGCTTGTGGCGGCGCAGATCAACAAACTCCATCAAACTGTCTGTGACCTGCAATTGCTGCAGCGGCGAAAAGGGCAACGAACGGCTTCCAGAAACTATAGTCAGAGTCATCCGCTGGTTTGATGAGGGTGCGACAGAGCAAAGTGTTTCGATGGTGGTAAGAGTCGCCTGGTGGCAAAGAAGGATCTTTAGGTTCGAAGGAGGGTTTTCCAAAGAGCCATCCAACAGAAGAAGATAGTTAATTGCATGAAGGTCAGCCAAGGACACGGGGCACATGTACATGCGTAGATGGCATGCACATCGAGTGACCATTGGGTGAAAGAATCTTATGGTTTAATTGATCAGATTTCCAGTGGCGAGCGTTCCACGAGGATGAGAGAGCACTCAGGTTGAATCACTTATACTTGAACATGATCGTCGAGGGTGCTCCAGTGGCGCTCCGGGTAGGTTGGGGGCCGGACGGAGATGTCGAGGAGAGGAGCCAATGGAGGGATGTTGCACAACTTGATCCCGTTGACGAAGAATCGCAAGTGCTCCGCATCCGAATGACAGACACGACTGTTCTCCACCAATAGTCGAATACGCTGATACGGTCGATAAATCTCGAGGAGGCAATTAATATCATGAGTCGGACTCGCCGTGAAAAACTCAGTCATCTACCAACCGTTAGGACGAGTTCCACTCCGAATCTAACCAATGAGGGTGATATTAAAAGGGGCTTGCAGGAGGTGACGGCTTGCAGGAAGGGACATGGCCATGCAGCGATTGGATGATGAATCCTGTTGGACGAAGGTTGGCTGGGGTTGGCGGTCCTCTTCAAGCACGTTTCCTCCGTCCAATGAGGATAAAACGTTGTCGACGCAAGGCGAATAAGCTGAACGCCAGGGATCGGTGCCTAGTATTCATCAGCATCAGCAAGCATCAGCATCAGCCAATAGGCCGATAGGTACACTAGGACTGGAAGGGGTAGGCTCATCCTCATCGCTATTGGCTGACCCAAACTAGGGATGCATGAAAGGTAAAGTGATGAAACGGCGTATGAATCAGATCGCCGCGCAGACGGACGCCCAAGGGTGGGACTCGGAGAGGTGTAATTGGCCATGGCACAAATTGCAGCCGTGACATATTCATTCTTCGGAATTTCTGGGCGGGACAGCTTTCTAGAGTTCGTAAATGACGAGGAACAATTGCCCGTGGATTATACTGGATTATACCATCGGTCTGTCGGGGCGGGAAACAGGGAAGTTGTCTTGTCGTGTGCGGAGGATACCCAGAGCTATAGCTACGCATTGACATGAGAAATACCGGGGTCGGTGGGATATAGAATTAATCGTTCGCAGCAGGATGTAGACTGCATGCCCACAAACTCTCTCCATAGGCCAGACGGACGAACGCGATCGTAAGGTGGGTGAACGCATTAAAATTCAAATTGGTTCGGTTGGGAACTCGAAGCACCGCATGACGTCTGGCGCATATTCCAGACTTTTACTGGAAGCTAGTAGCCGCAATCTGACCTTGCAGGCAGGGATTGGTGAGCTGACAAAAGCTTGAGCGTATCTGATTGGAAGAAGAGTCCATGACTGAGAGCCCTCCAGATGTCAAGAAATCAAGGTGGCTGGAACAGACTGCGCCCGCCAATGAGCGAGGACGAGACCAACACGGTGGAAGTGGTCAACGGTTTCCGGAATCTCTTGAATGCAGGCCATCACGCCACCATGTACCTGGCCCGTCAGAAAGGTAATTGTGTCTATTCTTGGAGGAGCGAATGAGACGGAGAGGTGCACGTTTGGCGAATGAATCCTGACAATCACTCTCAGCTGAGGTGACGCTGCAGCAACAAGTCGGGTGAGAAGACCTTCAAGACGATGACGAGTCGGTGGTTGCTTCGGTGTCATCACCACGATCAGACAGCAGCAGACAGCTCTGGCGAATAGGCGATGGCGTTGGCAGAATCAGGCAGGGCATATGGTTGGCTTTGAAAATTTCGAGTTCCGCGTCAACAGGAAAGGATCTCGACAAAACGTGGTTCGCTGTCGTTCGTTTGGTTTGCATCGCGTCAGCATGATTCCCAAAAACATTCACCCTGAATATCGACTTTTATGGTCAACTTTGTCATCCAAAACCGGACGCGCGCTCGTGCTCCACTCTCGCTCGCCAAGGTGATGGCAAGACAATTGTTTTCACATTCTCCATGGGCGAGTCCTTTACGCCTCTTGGTTCATCAAAGACGAGAGAGAGAGGACCGCAGTTCACCGCCATCATGCAGGACGTCGAGGGGATTGACAGAGACCATTGCAGAATTCAGACATGCAGGGATCGGCATCGGTTCATGAAGGGCAGCTCCCGATTGAGGATTGCATGGCCACGGAACTCAGACAGGTACCGTCCTGATTGTGAAATGCGTGCCTAGATATTTTTCGCCTGACCACTTGGCAACTGCGTTCTGCCCATAAATGCCACCTCTGCGGGGAATCATCTTTCCTCGACTCACTCCCCCCGTCCCTCCAGCGCCATCACATCATCCTCCACAATGCGCGCCCAAAACATCATCCTGGTGATTTCCTCCCTTCTATCTTTGGCTGTTGCTGTGCCCGTGGTATGTCTTCCTCCGTTCAATCTCCTTCCGCGAACTTGCAGAGCTGATACGTGGACTTGGTAGGCACAGGTGGATTCAGCAGTCATCATCGCTCGCAGTGTTGAAATTGAGGCTCGGGAACAGGTTCGTCGTCCAACTCTCCAACCATCGCCGACGTCATTGATGTTATTTTTCCAGCTCGTGAACCGGGAACCCGAACCCCGTTTCTACCAGTCCTGGCCTAGAGAGGCTGAGGCTGCCCCAGAGCCCAACCCGCGATACGCTCCCGATTGGAAACGCTCCGCTCGCTTCGGACCGCCCTCTTGGAGGCGGGAGGCTGAAGCCGAACCATACACTCCCACCTGGAGACGCGAAGCTGAGGCTGAGGCTGAGGCCGAACCATACATCCCGTCGTGGAAGCGAGACGCTGAACCACAACCCGAGCCCTACACTCCTACGTGGAGGCGTGACGCTCAACCCGAAGCACAAGCCTGGCGATACCGCCCCTCATGGAGACGTAGTCCCAAAGCCGAAGCCGGTCCTCCAGACTGGTAGACAACCCCCCCACTTTCCGCGTCGCTTTGTGGTACATAGTGGCGTGCTCGATGCATCGAAATTGAATGAGGCTCCATTTTACCTCTTTGGTTTCCTCCTTATTGGCTGCCTTGCCTTTCCGCTCCATTCACACATTCCCTTCGCCCTCCATTACTTATCAACCCCATCGCCTTCAGTCGTTGGCATGTTTGTTGAACTCCCCCTTATTACCTATCCATCCATATCCATCCATTAAGCGGCTTATCGCCGCGTAGGTCTATCTCTGCATTAGCGAGGTTGTATACGAGGTTTTACATTTTCTTTTCCCTTCTGTTGTAGCAGAGATCTAGCATCATTTCGGACTAAATTATCGCGCTTACTCTCACTATGCAAACTCTTTTGAGCAGCGTCCGTTCGTCTCCCATTGAAGATCCCCTCCTCTCCTTAGCCACTCATAATTCTGAGCCCTATACATTCCTTTCGTAGTTGCTCTTGCCAATATCACGATATTTTTGATCGTCGCCTCCATCACCGTTGCATGTGGCTGCATTTGTGTGGCGTCAAGTGATTGAACGCGCCAGCTGAGGACCCCCGAAGGCCAGCTCGTTATATGGATGCGTGCGTTGCCATGGCCAAGAGGCCAGTTCACCATGCATGCATCCAGACCATGATGACGACGCGTCACCCGCCCTACGGGTGCAATACAGACAGCTCGGTGTAGGACACGTTGGCCGACTAATTCCCACTCTTTTTGGGGGGGTTCCCTCACAAACGAACATTCCAGCCGAAAGGCATGCTCGACGCCGCCCCCTCGCATCATACGCCTCCTTTTGATAAGACCCAGAAAAGGGTACTCAAAACGAACGGTGTATCTGAGACAACATAACTGGCGCAATAATGACTGTCTCCAGCCTGCAGCCTGCCAACAAAAGAAAGACATGTCACGCGATATAATGTTACACTATCCGGACCGTATCATATAATTAGGATCACAAAAGAACAACAGGAATGGTGCGTAACGAACGCAAGCACTGAGGCGAAGGCGTTCTTAAATTCCTGTAGTTAGTTCCGGGAAGTAACCGTTGCAATCGGCGGGCGCATATTTAGAACATCGCCAAACCGACTGTGCGACGTCGACAATAAAAATAGTAGGCTGATCTTTGTGGGTCTGACAGCAAGGGGGTGATGGCTACAAAATAAGCGAAGAGTCGAACACTCGGATGTAAAAATAATTTGTGAGGCTGATCAGTTGGGCCTGGCGCTGATCTGTGATCAAAAGTTACCCAATGAAGTAGGGAGCACAAAAAATTTGGAAGTGCTGTTGCGCATTGAGTAGAAGATAAGGTGAGCCTGTTGGAGATCGATTCTGCGAAGTGTGAGGGTATGTATGTAGATACGCATAATGTGGATGGGTAGACGTCATTCCACATGATCATCGCCTGCCGCGTCCTCATCGGGCATGGCAATTCTATCAAAGGATCGGTGGAAAACGACCAATAACGCTCGTATTTCCTTTGAAGGTGGAAGCTTGTGCGCCAAGTCGTGGAACCAGCGGAAAGCTATGGGAAATAATTTGAAGGGCTGAGGAGTTGTTGAATCCGCGGTGGTAGTAGACGAGGATGGTGGGAGAAAGTGGGAAGCTGTCGCGATCATGGCCTGGTGTCATGATCACTTCCTAAGTGAAGCACGAACGGATCGCTTCCTTAGAAGCTCTGCGATACGCAGAGTGAGGCTATCGTCAACGGGAAGAGATCTGCGAAGCGTGCTGGTGGCCACAAGGTGATATGAAAGAACGGCCTTGATTCTCTGGGGTGAAGGGCCGTAAATGAGGTGAGAAGGACCGCCAAGTTCCCATCCTCGAGGAAAAGGAAAGATTCAAGTAAGGGCGCATCTGTGGGAAGTTCGTCGAGAGTCGGACACAGGCGACCATCGGACTTGCGGAATTGCGAGGCAGGCAACTAGTCGATGGGGAACAGGACGAACCTGGATTTACCGGGGGGGAATAATAGTTATATTACTGAAAGCCTGCAACCTGAGTTGGCGGCCAAACCAGTCCAGTGCCGCATATAACGTATTCATAATAGTGTGCAGTCCAACGCGATTTGCTGCGAGCGTTCACGTTACAACCTTGTATGAGGGGCGCTTCTGGACGATCAGACGAATCTTTGAGCGATAAAGCTGCCCCCGGCGGTCAACGCAGAGCGATCTGGGAAGCAAGGAAGTTCTCTGCACTCGTAGGGGTAGATATTGTTGTGAAACGAGAGATCCAGTGGCGTTTGCGCGTCCCTAAGTCTCGGCCGCCTTCAAGTTCTTAGGCTCGATTACGACCGGCGCAAGAAGGAAGCGGCACTTTGCTGCTTCCCATCTACATGGCGGTCGAAGGCAACCTCTTCTTCGAGCCCGTCGCGAACCGCCCCATGCTGGGTTAACGTCGCCGCCTTCTACGTTCTGCTTGGAGTAATTAGGCACGACGAACGCAAGGTAGCCTACTGTCCGTACACCTGTTTGAAACAAGATAGTGGTGAGTTTGGCATACAAATAACCAATCCCTACGAAGAATCATCATCATCATCATCATCATCATCATCATCATCATCATCATCATAGTCACCAGCGTCAGCGCTTCGAATGAAGACTCACATTGTTGGTGCGCTGCCGCAGCCTCAGGCTGGCCTAAGCGTCGTGGCCTTGCACAAAGGTCCAGTCAACCACGAGACGAAACAAAGGATGTGGCTCGCGTGTGGCCATCGTTCACTAATATCTTGGGCTCTGAACTCTTCCCTTCATCCTCATCGACCACGACTATGTCCTTCTTCCCGATTTTCTCTGCTCAGCACGCCGCTCATCTGGATGCTCTGGGAGCAACCAGCCTGGAAGAAAGAAGAATTCCGCATATAAGATGGAGGCGGACCGCGGAGGGTATCACTTTCGTACCAGAGCTACCCTCGGAAGGCGTTTGGGAAGAGCAAGACGCACCCAGAGACAACTCGCCATCAGAGTCTCGGAAGACGTCCACGACACTGGGAGACCATGGTCCCAGATTCAACTACCACGTGACAAACAGTGAGACTATTCCAGAAGCAGGTTGGGCAACCCAGCACTGCCGAGGAATTTGACTGATCTCTCACGTCTAATAATATTCAAGATGGTTCGACCGCACACGCCTCCTCTTCTTCTTGGTTTTCTCACTTTCATTCGACTCTGAAACGCAAGCAAGAGGGAATGGCACTCAAACCTCGTACTTGGATTTCACTCTGGTTCTTGCTTTCGGCCCCAGTCATATTCTGGGACGCTGGGTACTGTTTTATGAGGTGAGAGGGTGACGAGAACGAAACCTGCGGGGGAATTGAAGCTTATTATGCTCGTGGGACAGGCCACGATCCATGAAAGGAGGTGATCTTCATTGGTTTTGGTGGCCGTACGCAATCTACCAAGAAGTGGACCTTGTGAGTTGTTAATGCCGCTGACTGCGCCGCCTGCTTATTCGATTCTGTTGCAGATTTACGGTGTTAAGGCTCTTGAAGACGGCAATGGCTTCACCGCAGCTCAATGTGGGTCGGTTTCTCAGCGCATACATCTCCGTTCTAGCTGATTCATGCGCCACTCTTAGCGTTCTTGAACGTCATCGAGACGTTCATGAACTTTGCCTACCTCTACTTAGTCCATGTCAAGGCTTCTCCAGCAGCATTCGTCGTTGGCCTCGCTGCTGTGGCCATGACCCTTTCCAAGACGGTCCTCTACTGGGCTCAAGAATACTTTTGTGGATTTTGTGCTATTGGGCATAATAGCGTTAAAGATCTGATAATTTTGTGGATCATACCAAACGGGTCAGCCATTTTACACCGACCTTGTTATCCTCATCACTCTAACGCTCGATGCGATTCCAGAATTTGGATTGTCGTTCCGGCTATAATCTCCGTTCAGCTCGGCAAGGACATTATCGGCCAGCTGTATGCGGCCGACAGGGCTGCAAAGAAAGCCGCGCTTGAGAAGAAGCGATAAATCTCCACTTACGCTGTCCGACCGCTAGCGACGACTTATTTAATGGATTCGATATATATACCCCGCTCTGGTCGGAATTTATCAGCTATCTATCGATGGAATGTAGTGTGTCTTTATATGAACGCCTGGTGTATGGTAATGTGTTGTGGCAGGTCAGAATTCATTGCAAGTTTCACGGCACCGTATCCTCATCCCCTTCTCCCGCCTGCATGAGCCCTTCTCCCCCAGCCTCCCGTCTATGCATGGTTGCAACCCTGTATGCGCGTCATTCCATCTAGGAATCATCCGGGCCTATCAGTAGGAACCCACCTTTTTCTATGTACAGATGGTTGCCAGAAGAGACGAAGCTCAGTGACAGCTTGAAATTCCTGCGTTCCTCCGATTGTCATCCCCACCTCCGCTGACGGCGAGGAATACTCGGAAGGTGATACAGCTTTACTTTTGGATCGTTCCCTTGCATCGTTGACCCTTCTATCTAGTGCCTAACGATGCGCCTTCGCCCCATGTGGAAAAGCGTGGTACACAGAGCACATCTTATGTGCCCCCCCATACGAACCGAACGTTTTCCATCCCTAACTCTCATCCCCTTCTCCGGAGAGGGTTTTCGCTTTCGTCCTCCCCCTTTGCCACCGCACTCGCGATGTCTGCCCCGTGCTCCACTCTGAGGGGGACAAGAAAATCGCCATTGAGGCAGAGGGAGTTCTCGCGCTGTCAATCACCAACTCTTTGGCCACGAGGTCGCTTCATAAAGTCCCTATCAGTATGTTGACAGTTTCAATTGAGTTGCCATCCCCTGGGTCTCACCCGCATGTTCCCCCAAGTTCTATGATCGTCCGAGTCACTATGGTCACCGCCACCCGCTGGACTATATAAAGGCTGTTGGTTGGTTGGACTTCTCATGGTTTACTGGGACGTGTCCAGTTCCCCTAATTCGACTTCTTGAAGGCGGGATGTCTTCCGACTTGAATGAATGGAAAGAGCTCAAGGAGTTGCAGCTCGAGTCGCACAACATCATGACCTATGATGCGAATTCCCCTACGAAACTCAGTGTCGTGCCCTAGTAAGCTCTCTTGATAGCTACCCATAGCAGTGATAACTGCATCACTGATGACTGGTTCAACCAAGTCCTTGGGACGATTACCGGGGCCGACCTGTGCATCCAAGGTCCATTTGGGCTCATATTAGAGATTATGATGTCCCAAAATTGTTGTGCTTCCACGGCGAAGAGGCAACGACCTTTACGCCCAAGAGTGGCAAGCAGAAGGGAAAGGCCTTTGCAAAGTGCAAAAGAACAATGGAATCGTGCAGCTACTTCGGCACGTACACAGAATGGATGCTCGCTAAGTCTCAAGTTAGAGGTCTAACCATCCCTTCACAGTTTCATTCACCCAGATTCATAAGAATTTGCGGAAGCGTTGGGCCAACATTGCAACACAGGCATATCCACGTATGTGCTACAGCTACATCCATTAAATAGTTTGATTAATCAACGACTAAGGTAAGCAACCACAGGCTGACCCCTCAGCCTCTCAGGCTTCCGTGAACAGCGAGGTCTCCAGGTGAGCGCAGCGACGCTCGTCAGTCGGTTTGGCACTGAATGTTCCCAATAGTAGTGCCCCTCTGGCTCCACTATCTTCTCCAATCAAGAGACGGTTTGATGAACATGAGGAGGTGGCATCGGGTAAATTCCATTCATTCTCGCCTCCCCTATTTCGTTGATTATGACCAAACGTAGACCGAGGTCCAAAGCGGATGAAAATTGAATCTCCTCCTCCGGACAAATATGCTCCCTCTGCGCCTTCGCCGCTCGGTAGGCTCGACGAAAATTTCCCCACTAACATTGAGTATACTCGAGTATCCTTAGAAGCGAAGCGATCCCAAGTCAATCAAGAGATAAATGATCATGCGGCGCTCCCGGCTCGCAATGCTGTGGCTTCAGCCTCCACTTGCGTCGTAGGGAAGACTGAATCCATGGCTGCTAGAGCCAGAACGCTCCTTGAGGTTATGCTCAACGGGGGAGGGCTGCCCGCGGAGGAATTTAATGCCGTCTTTTCGTTCAAGGAGTGCCCAAGGTGCAAGACTATGTATTATGGGAATCGCGCTGATGCTTGCCCATGCAAAGGTAGGTTCGTATTAACCAAGTTAGTTGCTAATAGGAGACTTATGTGCGCTCTCACAGGTCAAGGCTGAGATTGGCAGAATGACGTCGGCAGAACACTGGTTGCGCGAAATGCAAATATTATCTACTATATTCTAGGTGAAAGACGTAGTATAAGTAGGAGTGGACGCTTCAAGGGACGTTTGTAAATTAGTTTCCAGATTCCCGTTCGTATGTAAAGCGCCGAGTCAACATCGTCGGTGTCATCGAGCTGTACGCATTGGACTTGGCGTTACGAGGCCAAGGGTATTATAAGATACCTCAAGTCCGGTCGATTTATAGGTACATTGAGAAAGGCTGTCTTTACAGGGATCACTACCATACAAGTGTCCGGCATATCCTTCAATTCTTAGGCCAAGTCAAATCAATGCCATGCGACCAGCCGTCATTATTGTGATATTGGATCCCCGTGCGTTGGAAATGGGTCTAGTGTCAAGGACAGTTAGGTCGTGATCTAGACTGCTCGGGCCGTGAGCTCACCGTGCTATCATCGCTGGTGGTGCGCCACGCATTCGACTTGAATGCTCTGAACGCGGTCCGGAATTTGGAATCTGACAATTGCGTTAGTTACAGTATGTGCTTATTCCAGCATCCAGCGGGACAACATACACAACGTGTGTTTGCCGACACTTGACTTGAAAATTGTCAATGCATTAATGGGAACATTGTCCGCAGGCAAATATTCCTTGAAGCAGATTAACGGACCGACAGGACTGGACCCTATAGAATTACACTTACTCGGACAATCCAATGTTCCCATCCTTCTCGATTCACTTTCTCGTAGACGCCATTGTTCCACCAGGTATCTGTAGTGAAATTCGGGTCGGCCCAGTGATCCTACGGACGTAAGACATAATCTCGACGGACAACATCAAAATGTTACTCACATAGTAATCTTTGTAGTCGACGGAGTAATCCACGCCTGAAGAATCTTGCAACGCATGCTGCTGGAACCTGTCTAGGCTGAAGTGGTTCGTATATTGGGCCTTGAATGTGTAGATCGCGTTGCCATTGTTATTGAACATCTGCATGTCCTGTTGAAAGTCGATGGCGTCTGCGAGCGCGTCAAGGCTGACGAAGCCCAGCGTGAAGAACATACATACAGTTATACGTCGTTCCATTTTGTGATTCTAGACCTCTGGGTTGGTACCCGACCATATTCATAGAAGAGCCGGAATGGGTGCCGGTCTGATTCCAGTCCACGAAATAATAGCCGCAGTAACCACTAGTGGGTCCGAGGAAACGCGAAGGGCTGTTTGAAGAGCGGCGCATGCTTCCTCTATCAATAGCAAGAGTGTAGACGACACCCCCAGCATTAGTAAACTCAGAGGCGGACTTTCCTCTACAGTCGGCACCCGTCGCATAGGAGTAAAAATCGGTGTACCAATTTAAATCGTACTTCTGGATCAAGGAAGTGTCGCTAGTCTGAACCCCGTATTGGCCATCGCGTCTCCAAGCAAGCCATGTGATGGATATGCTTGTAGTGTTATCAAGAGTACCTCTAGGAGCCTCATCAGCGACAAGGACATTGGAATTGGAGAAAACAGCTGCACTTCTTGAAACCGATGACATCGCTGGGTGGGTCAAGATTCGATACGAGACTAGCGAAACTCTGCGCCTTCACAAGGGCACGGGAGATAGCCAAAGCAGAGTGCTCGGCAGGACTTGCCGGATTCGCTAGAGATACCTCGAATGGCTTGGTTGGAGCAGACTTTTCCTTGTCTAGGGCACTGGTGACGAGCTCGTGAACTTTGGCCTCGCAGGGAACATTGTTCGGGGCGACATGCACCACGCCGTTGACACTTTCAGCGTTAGTGCAGTGGAATTCGGCTCAAGCAGATACGGATACGTACGAGTAGATCAGGAGAGGGAGGTCGTCAACGAGCTCGAGACTGGGAATATCAATGGGAGTGTTGGTCGCCTTATGGATGGTCTCTAGGAGGGGGCGACTGGGTTTGAATAGGGCGATCACCGTCCTCGATTGCAGCAATCGTTCAATCTCTGCCTCAGCGAGAGCCTTAGGCCCGTCGCCTGAAAGAACAAGACCTGCAGGACTTGGATCCTAGAAGGGAAAATGGTGGAAATTAATACGGCTGAAATCAATTCCAAAGGCACTGACGTACGTAGGGGATTGTGTCGTGTTGGTGAACATCCAAGGTATCTCTGGCTTTCAACGCTTTGATCAATGTTTCAGAGTGAGGGCCCACAAGTGCAAGATGGAGTTTGGCACTATCAGTCATAGCTGCGACAAGTCGTTGGGGCGAATTAAGGGCTGGGTGGTTTGACCCCAGATGTTCTGTTGGAGTCTTGTTATATAGCCAAGGGTCCTACTCTTGATCATTCCCTTATCGCGATTGAATCCAGGACAATCACTCGATGTTGACAGAAAGAGCATGCAAGAACCAAGAATGTACAAACCGAGCAGGCCTCACGAAGTAGACGGAGATGAATGCGTTGCGGATGACAATTGGTGAGAAATGCATATGGGTGGTGGGGTTGCCGACGTGCTTCTTGACACGGAGATTGCGAGGCCCCGGGAACCCACTTTTAGGGAAGCTAGACTGCATAACAATTGCTTCGTCGATAATTGAACATTCATATGGTGACAAGGCGGCGATATTCGTTCAGTGTTTGACTAAAAGAGAGGGAAATTTTGGGAAGCTCAGGCACGAAAGACGTTTGTGGGGCGTTTGCTTATTGAGTTGCCCCGGAGTCGAAGTGCCGGTGTTTTCAAGGCATCGCAGATTGACCGCAGGAGAGTGGCACGCAAGGGAGACAAAGGTCTCAAAAGAGGGCATCTGCGAGATTCCCAGGACGACAATTTTTCTTCTATAAGTATGTAAGCTTGGAGACCAGATAGTGACATGATGAAACTGTTATAAGGAGAAGTGTCCACCAACACAGATGTATGTATTTGTCGGGCTTAGCCTTCGACATCCTTAAAGTTGCGCACGGATGAAAGAGTCTCTGTCGGAATTAATAGGGTATCTCGGCTTCTAGCTCCTCAAGGAGCCCCAAAACATCTGCAGCGCATCCAAGGGAAAGTGTGAAGCCCGAACTAACAAGCAAAAATTTGAGAGCACAATCGAGCAGCACGGAGACGCGTCTTACCCTCCTTGTCCGTAGGAATGAATGATATGGCTAATCGATCCGTCTTCTTTCGCACGTTGTTCCCTTCTACCCTCATATTCGCTTCTCTGAATGGGCGAAGATCTTGAACGAATGGGTCCGGGTCGAGCTCAGCATTCTCCAATCCAGGAACAAAAGCATTGCATCGTTCGCGCATCCGAACAATCTCTGGGCTGTTGATTGTCAGATCGACGCTGTACACGTGCGGTTGGACCAGGCCTTCGAGGGAGAGACCTAGAGTAACAGCCAACCAATTTCAAAACTTGCGTTGGGAACACAGGGCTCAAGCTCACCGCCGTATCCGGAACGACAATCCAAGGAACGTAAACAAGTACCCGTTTGTTCAACATACGCGCTCGCAGCCAAGACGACACTGGAGACTCTAATTACCAGGGGATGTAACTGAGTAAAAGCAAAAAAAGGATGCACATGGACGTACTTGAGATACCTCAATACCCACTAGCCAAATTCTCTTTCTATCCCTCCACACCCACCAAATGAGCTTAGGTCCATGGCTAAGGCTTGAGTAACGCGGGTTTACCAGGCTATGGCTTGAGGTGATGGGGGGAGAACAAGGGAGTCACTGGTCGCACATCACCCATCGCGAAAGTAGCGTGATTGGTTTCGATAGGGGCATTGTCTTGCGGCGATCATCTGTTTCTAACGACTGACACATGCCTGATACCTCCAATTCGATAGCACTGCAGTTTGTTTGCTCGGACCAGGATGGCTGGCCATTTGATCCATGATTTACGGGCAAAGGCAGGATGAGTGCATAAATATTCCACAAACTACGACGTACAAACGGCCCTCCGCCGGCAAAACACATCCCTCACCACGTCAAATCTAGGTCGTGCCACCGCCCGTCCCCATTCCAATAATTTATCCACGTAACTCGAAAATGAACCTGACAGAAGAGATAGAATTCGGTGGTGTTCAATACGAAGAGCAAGCGATCGTGTGCTCACGGTGCTGTCATCAGAGGAGGTGCGCCATGCATTCGACTTGAATGCCCTGAACCCGTTCTGCTGCTTGGAAACTAACAAAGGCTAGTTGAGTGCGTCCATAAAAGGGAAAGTAGGGCAACTTACTCAATGAGTGTCTGCCAACGCTAGACGAGAAAACTGTCAGTGCATTAATAGGTACATTGTCTGCTGGCAAATATTCCTTGAAGCAGATTAACTGATGCCGCCGACATGATGAGACCATCAAACCATGCTTACTCGGACAATCCAATGTTCCCATCCTTCTCTGTAGACCTTCTCGTAAACACCAGGGTTCCACCAAGTTTCTGTGTTGAACTCAGGATCGGCCCAGTGGTCCTAGAGACGTAAGATATGTCAATCTCGACGGACAAGACCAAGGGGTGCATACATAGTAGTCCTTATAATCGACGGAGTAGTCCACACCTGAAGCAGTTTGTAGCGCATGTTGTTGGAATCTGTCCAAGCTGAAACGGTTCGTATATTGGGCCTTGAACGTGTATGAACAATTGCCATTGTTGGCGAACATCTGCATATCCTGTTGGAAGTCGATTAAATCTGGCGGGAGTTCAGAGTTATCGAATCCCATCACGAAGGACATACTCACAGTTATATGTCGTTCCACTTTGTGATTCCATACCTCTCGGTTGGTACCCGATCAAACTCATAGAAGGACCGCCATGTGTGCCGGTCTGGCTCCAATCCAAGAAATAATAACTGCAGTAACCGCTGACGGGTCCCAGGAATCGCGGAGGGCTACCTGGAGAGCGGTACATGCTTCCCCTGTCAATGGCAAGAGTGTAGACGACACCCCCAGCACTAGTGAACTCAGAGGGGCTCTTTCCTCTGGGGTCGACCCTCGTGGCATAAGAGTAAAAGTCTGTATACCAATTTAGAGTGTAGACCTGTTTCAACCAAGGGTCGTCAGTCTCCACTCCGTATTGGCCGTCTTCAGTCCAGGCAAGCCATGAAATAATGATGGTGGCAGTGTTATCCAGAGTGCCCCTAGTTGTCGCATTTAGCAAGAATAATATGATAGAAGATCTTAATGTACTTTTTGAAACCAATGACATTGCTCGGCGGATCTAGGGTGGAGGCGAGTCCACCAACACTTTGTGCCATCAGCATGACGCGAGAGATAGCCATGGCAGACTGCTCATCAGAATTGGCTGCAGTGCCCACAGAGACCGTAAAAGTCTCCGCGGCAGGTACCACCTCTCCGTCCGTGTTCTGAGTATTGTTGACGAACTCTCGAATTTTGGCCTCGCTGGGAACGTTGTTCGTGGCGACATGCACCATGCCATTGACACTACAAAAACGTTGATATATGTAACTTAGCACGTAGAAGGACAAAGCACTTACGAGTAGATCAGGAGAGGGAGGTCATCGACCAGCTCCAGACTGGGAATATGAATTGGCGTGTTGGTCGCCTTATGGATGGTTTCTAGGAGCGCATGACTAGGCTTGAATAAAGCGATGACCGTCTTGGATTGCAAAAATTGGTCAACTGCTGACTCAGAGAGGGTATGTGCGTCGCCCGAAATCACAAGTGCTGCGGGACTTGGATCCTACATCGCGAGATGATGTAAATATCCGTTAGAGGTAAATTCGATGCTGTATATATAGACCACATACATAAGGGATTGCGTCATGTTGTTGGACGTCTAGCATATCGTTTGCTTGCAACGCCTTGATAAATAGGTCAGAATGGCGGCCAACAAGCGCAATGGGTCGTTTGGCACTATCGCTCATGGTTAACAAATGGAGAGTTTCAGTAAGAGATCGACTGGAATGTTTCACCACAGAGAACATGCACCGTTGTCCTTGGCTATATATACCAGAAGCTGGTCGAGCGTTCAATTATGCTTCATGCAAAAACTGGCACGAGGAAGTGGTTTCATTAGGCCAGTTTCGGAGTAGCACCTAGAAAGTACAAAATGAGCATTCCTCATGAAGTAGTCAGAGACAATGCTTACCGATACTGTAATAGTGGGTGAGAAATGCACCATAGCCAGTGGGTCTCTATACAGAGACTGAGAACCGACTGATTGCCTGAATGGAAGACTCGTAAACAGTCAACTCCTCATCATGAGTGAGTTACATTCAAATGATACGGCAATCTTCTTTCGCCGGTTGACTCAAAAGGGGTGGTGAAAAAGGACCCACGGAAGGATGTGAGACTCAGCAGAAGTCGGACTGGAAAGGTAGGCACAAAAGACATGCACCGGCATTCGCAAATGCCGTATTGCTTCTCTTCAAGGTGTCGAATATTGACCGCAGGGGAATAGGGCGGCTCGTTGTGGGGGTTTGGGAAAGTTCCTCAGATGATCACTCGTTGAGCGTATCTCCGGGGTTCCCGGATGAGAATGACTATTCTATAAGTATGTAAGCTTGAAGACCAGATAGTGACATTATGAAACCATTATAGAGAAAAGTGTCCGCCAACACAATGTATGTATTTGTGGGGCTTGGCCTTCGACATCCTTAGAGTTGCGCACGAATGAAAGAGTTTCTGCCGGAATAGGGTATCTCGGCTTCTAGCTCCTCAAGGAGCCCCAAAACATCAGCAGCGCATCCGAAAGACAGCGTGAAGCCGGAACTAGCAAGCAAAGGAATCAGAGGATGATCATCTAGGCCGCAGAATGGTCATCTTACCCTCCTTGTCCGTATGAATGGATGATTTGGCTTATCGAACCGTCTTCCTTCGCTCGCTGCTCCCTCTCCACCCTCACATTTGCTTCTCTGAATGGGCGCAGGCCTTGCACGAATGGATCCGGGTCGAGCTCAGCATTCTCCAATCCAGGAACGAAAGCGTTGCATCGTTCGCGCATCCGAACAATCTCGGGGCTGTTGATCGTCAGATCAACGCTGTACACGTGAGGTTGGACCAAGCCTTCGAGGAATTCAGCAAGGCACAGGGAGAGAAGGAAGAATCTTACCTCCTAGGATTAGCGTTCTATCGTTTCTTGGTACAATGAAGACGATATCCTCTGCATCTGCACCGTGCGTATCGTCGTGAGAGACGCACAGCGCTTCCGTGACTTTGGGGAACTTGGTGCCATCGTTGATGACACGAACCAACGCACCACGGAGGGGAACGACAGTCTTGTCTCCAGCAGTCTCCGCCGCACTCAGGCCAGTACAGTTGATGATCGCGGTGGCACCGTACTTGGACAAGAGCCTGTCCTCTTGGGAGAGCAGGTCTCCGTTAATCTTGCTCGTAACAAAACGCGCGCCCTTCTTGGCTACAGTGTGGCGGAGCCAGGCCATGTAATGGTCAGTATCGATAACTGGTGCGAGGTGGCGGTAAGAGTCCACAACGCCTGCCTTCTGGTTGACCGCATGCTGCTTCACCAACTCGGGATCGTGTTTGAATCCCAAGATCTGCAGATGAAGTTGTTAGTCAATGAAACCAAGGGAATACGCACAGAAGGACACTCACCTCAGTCTGAGCCTCAATCTCGTACATCTTTTCCAATTGTCCCGGCATGTCATTCAGCTTTTGCTCAAAGAAGAAATTGGCGGCGCGCATCCGGACACCGTGTTCCTCAGCAGGCAAAGTATTCATCAGCTTGCTCAATGCGCGGTACGAGGTCATGCACCAGCGCTTCGAATTGTCGAGCGAGATCAAGTTAGTATGCTTGCCGCAGACAGCAGGAGGCCACTCCCATCTATGCCATTTGTTGAGTAAAGCAGTCAGAAAGAGGAAGGCCGTCACTTACAGAGCGCCAGCAATTTGCGAGGTGAGGCGGTCATTCAAAGAGGCCCACTTCTCGGATATGACGGTCACGTCGTAGCCAGCGTCAAGCAAAGCCCATGTAGTCTAAAAATGAAGTGAGTTCGATTACTTCCAGAGTAGGAATCCAAATAACACACAGTGAGGCCAGTAACGCCACCGCCGACAACGAGGACACGCTTGACTGGAGGGAACTTGGTGGCAAGGTTGGAGCCTTGATTAAGGATCAACTCGTCACCGACACGAGTGAGGTAGAGCTCAGAGGAGGCGGGTTGGAAAGACATTTTTGAGTATGCTCCAGAAGGCGATTAGATGAGTGCTGAGTGCTGAGGAAGATGTGAGGATTTTGATGTAGACCTCTGCCTGAGTTCTTAGTCCTTATATACTAGACTATGTATGCGCTGTCCACGTACTGAAACAACGGTTGCAAATTGGAGAGCAATATTCGCCATGCTCGTGCGAAGGTACGCATACCATAAGGACATGGAAGGGGCTTCCTGGGTGGGGGGGGGGGGCGACGGAAACGCGTTCACGGCTTAGACAAGAGTCTAGCCTCCTGCGACGACACTGCAGAAGTCAAGCTCCGGAGTGGCATCTCGCTGCAAAGCAGTCATGGAATATCATGTCCATAGAGACACTGTCGAGCGAGCGAAGTGGATGCTGAAGGCCCAGAAGGAGTCTGTCCGAATTGAACGACTGCGTGGATCGACATCTTGTGCTATTCCGGACATCTGTGGTTGCCACGCTTAGCGAAGGTGAGGATGTCCCACAACGTGCGTCAGAAAAACGCGGGGTATTTTGGAATGTGCGACTTTGCCAAGGAACTGGGGTGAATAATTGCAAAGTCCGAGTCGCTTATTGGTTGCAATAGTCACTCAAGGATGACGACACGAAGCGCAAGCGACGGCATATTAAGGCATCCGTGAAGCTCGTGGTTGACGTATCTATTTTTGTTGAACAAGTTCTGAAAGGCGCGGTGTCGGACTGGTGGTTGAGCGTTAATGCATAAACAGTTGAGAGAATGGTTGGTCCTTGCATCAGTCTAGATACGAGCAAGAACAGCTTTTCCAGGAACGTTGCTGAGTAGAGTGTTCCGTAATGGTCGCGAGGACAATGTGGGGATTACAAAGCTCCTAGCAGGCGTTAACTCCTTATAGCCGAATGGATCACAAAATCTTCGGTGATGACGACGGTGCATGTGGACATATCGACGTCCAAGGGTCCGCGACTAAGTATCGCCGTCGCTTGGAGTTTCTAGGCGCCAATGGAACAGATGGCAATCAAGCCATCGACGTCGAAGTATTCCCTGCCCACATATTGTAGCGATGCCATCGGTGAATCAAGCGCAATTAACCTCTGGAAGCCATATGTGACCTAGCGCAACGGCCAATATACTTCAATACATTGGCCCAGAAACAGCGGGCTGGGCTAATGCTTACCACAGAAATCCTGGGACGATGTCGATATCAACGTGGTTCGACCGCAAGCGTTGTAGAGCCAAAATACGACCGGGCGTCGTCAAACACCATGAGGTGCCCTAAATGACCGTAACTGTAAGAGAAAACATAGCACACTCTATACTACTCACCGTTATATCCAATCGACGACAATATCATACTCTCGACATAGCGGTTGGTTTCCAGCCTAGGTTTATGTTATGGCTCAGATGAACCGGAGTGAAGCGTCCGCTTCGGGCATTCCGGTCATCGCCGTGGGCTTTTTCGGCGAATAACGTGATTTGGTGATAGGGGCCGCTACCCAACGAAGCCGCAGCCTTTCTGGACGTTCCCCTCGAAGTTTTACGACATCACTTCAGTGTATGTCTGATTCTGTTCATCTCTGCGACCAAACATTTGCATTCTATTCACGATGCCGCTGCAGAAATTCAGTGACCGTGATGGCGGGGACCGAAGCCATTTTCTCGCCAGCCGTATCTCACCTTGTCGTTCAGTGCATGAAATTTCGAGCAATGTGCTATGGTTATCACCCGTCCGGAGATGCTTACCATGATGTCTTGACCCTTGGCAATATTTGAATGGCGCCAACCGAATGCCGTGACGCCTTCGGATTCTATCGCGAACCACCTTTCGATCCAAGATGCCGTTCGACGAGCACCTGAAACACCCGCAACCACTGCCGCGTCCTAGGCGTGTTCTTGTGATTGGTGGCGGACCGTGTGGTCTAGTAGCGCTCCGGAATCTCAGCGAGCGGGGCGACTTTGACCAGGTTGAGCTTGTTGAGCGGCGTGACGACGTAGGAGGCGTCTGGTGAGTCGCCTCTCCATTACAGCTATCATTTTGGCAATAATTTTAACCTCAGGTACTTGGACCACCCATCTGCTCAGCCCCGCCCAAGATGGCCTTCTCCCGGCTACCCAGGAATGATTGGAAACGTTCTCCCCGATTTCCTCTATTTCTCAGAGCATCCGTTTCCCAAACCAGCTCGCCCTCATCAACCGTTCCCTACGTTAGCGGAGACATACGACTACTTGAAGAAATTCGCGATACCTTATTCCGATAGCATTAGACTCAACATCGAGGTAGAACGTGTAGTAGAACTCCCGGAAATGGAGGGATGGAGAGTGACTATGCGAGACTGGAATTGTAGAGGGGAGAGGCTGGAAGAAGTATGGGATGCGGTTGTGGTTGCGGTTGGATGGTTCGACAATCTGGTCTGGCCAGATACGCCGGGGCTCGCGGAAGTTCGATCGGAAGGACTTGCAAACCACGCGAAATCATGGGAGGGGCCACAGGATTATAGGAACAAGGTGAGTTGTATATCCTCGCCTCCCGACACAGACGTGTAACCTCCGCCACACAGCGCGTCGCCGTCGTCGGCAATGCAAATTCAGCCAACGACGTTGCTGCTCAACTTGCACCCGTTGCTCGCACCCCCGTCTTCCGCTCTGTCCGCCGTAATCCTTTCCCTGGGTTCCCCAGTCTACCGGACTGCCGTATCCAGAATGTTTCCCCGATCGAGAGGCTGGCTGTATCAGTTTCAAATGGAGGCCAAAAACAAGTCACTATATCTCTCAAAGACGGGACAAAGCTAGAAAATATCGACGTCGTCATATTCGCTACTGGATATAGACCATATCCATCGTTCATCCATGTCGAACAAGACGGCACGCTGAAGCCCCTCGTCTCTGCTGCTGTACAGCCCCAGCGCATCCCCTCTGTCCATCGCCATATCATATATGCGCCGAATCCAACTCTGGGCTTTGTCGGTGCACCCATGGCATTCACCCCTTTCATCGTCGCGGACGTCAGCAGCACTTGGCTCTCCCTCGCTTGGAGTGGACAAATCCAGTATCCAGATACCATTGATGGTAGGCTTGCCTTCGAGCGCGAGCGGTTGTCGAAAATATCTGCATCTGCAAAGTTCTTCCTAACGAATGAAGGCACAGACGAAGTTGGCGAGGATATGCGGAATATCTGTGTCGATGGGCAGCTCACGTCGTTCATCTCCTACAACGTCCTATCTATCGACGAAGAACCTTACGCCCAAGGATTACGCGACGACATCACCGCCGTTCGCCCCGAGCTGGGAGACGTCCTGCCGCAATGGACCAAAGAACGATACGATCAAAGGAACGCTATGTACAAACTAAAATACGACGCATTGAAAGCAGAAAGTCAAGAATGAAGGTGGCAGAGAACGTTGGTATCCACCTGTTTTGGAAGTCACTGTCCATTAATAAATAGATAGAATCAAGCCCGCAGCTCTAGCTAGTTATCCTTCCTACTTTCTTCGCTATAGATCTGAGGCTCCTATGTCCTGGTGGGGTATCTTGTGGGACATACAGCGGTGGGGGCGGGTCCACTGGACTCCCACTATACGAGGCCATTTGCGCGTTTATCTTGGCCACCTCGCTTTGCAACAGCTCGACCTGCCGCGCTACCATCTCGCTGGTGGAGGAGTTAACACTTCCCTCTGCAACATTTCCCAAATTCTGCTCTCCCGCTGCCTGTTGTTGTTTCTTGGCATCGTCGTGGTAGACCATCCGTCCTTTTTGCTTAGCCCTCTCTGAGCGGCGTTGGAGTCCATCTGACGGTTCCGTAAACCCCGCCTCAAGATTTAGGGTGAATGGATACGGCCTCAGAACCCTTTTCCTCTCAGGCTGTCGCTTACGCCTATGCCATCGAACGAAGATGACGACAATCACGGAGAATGCGCCAACACCCCCAAGAACGCCAGCAGCAATCCCCACGGCGATTGGGCTTGGGGTCCCTCTCGCGATGCCTAGGTCGCGCCCGAGGGTCGGTAAACTTGAAGACCTCACTTCGGGGAACGATGTAGCGGCAGACGGCCTCGTGGAGGAGAATTGCAAGGGCATCGGTGTGATTGCCGGACCTCGAGTGCTGGGGAGACCCGGCGACATGTCGCCCTGGCTGCTTGTGCGCGTTTAGTGACGATGGTTCAGCTGGAGTTTGATCTGTGCAACTCCGGGAGAACATACCTATTGTCAGAGCTCAACAAAAGGGAAATGCATCTGAACTCGTCAGTATATCCGTTGATGTAATGCTCGAATTTCTGCGTGCTCAGTCAGCCTTGCTTTCGCAGGTTCCAGCGCGTTAAGTTTACCTCGTTGTGGCAACAAATTCGTAGAAACTGGAGATGATGATCAGGATATTTGGTATATTTTCTTGTTGCAAGGATGGATATTGGCTCACCCTGTCGGAACGTTAGGAAGCTTATACGGCGATCCTCCATCTTCTGTGGCCACCTTATTCTGCCTGCAGTTATATGGCCCAGTATTTCCTTCTGGCCCCAAGCAAAGGAAGAAACTATCCGGGTCGCTGCTGATGCTTCGCCAGGTGACAATCCAGCCGGCACCTGAGCGGTTATCTCCCTCATGCTTGGTGAAAACCAGGCTGCGGACCAGCGGAAGGAGAAAACCGAGACACAATCTGATTCAGATATTCAGGAATGCGTCAGCGTCACCGCTCCAAGCACGAGGGATGGGAACAGCCTACAAATATCCCGACCACATCTTCGCCAAGATATGAGGGTCGTTTCATACGGAGCGGCCAGCGTGGGCGACGAGGGCCCCTTAAGAATGAGCTTGAATCGCTACATATCCATGAACGTCTGACGCGTTCTCACTGGTCCGATGGCGGCCATCACGACATGCGATGGAAGATCCATCCAACTCAGGATGACAGCCTTCCTCCCATCTGACGGCCAAATATTTCGATGCTGCTATACCCACCAATTGGCTATTCGATTGTGAGAATCCGTTTCAGCACATCGGTGCTGTAGAACTGTCATCATCACGCAGGAGTGTGGGATCTTCGCATTTTAAACCTGATGAATATGAATGATGGCCACTTCGCCCTTTGACTCATGGAAAGTAAGCAAGTCGGGCGACACGCAGCTGAGCGCTGACGCGGCGTGCGTGCTGGCCAGTACCAATGCATGATGATAACACTTACTCCCACTAGTGACCCTAGCATCAGATGCGAGTCCTCCTCGAGCTGGGTGTGCTTCAGTATACGGGAAAGAAACCGGCTCCATATCTTCTACGTACGTCGGTGGCGCATCACAACACTGGTGAGTGGACCCTGAGCCATTCCCCAACTCTGTTGAGGTATCGGAGACTGATAGGGGGATACAGGGGCCCCATAAACGCCTCATGCGTGGACGAAGTGGGGGGTGGGTAAGTCAAATTTGTAACATTTCTCAGTTGATCAGGATGAAGCGATTAAATGGACGGATACAGGCACACATAGTAACACTGCGAATGATTTCTAAGACGATCCCGCTAGAGGATACAACCTTAGGCCCTCTTTGACAAGTAAAAGTCAGCCCATTTTTTGAGCAGTGACTCCTGATCGTATGTTCAACCTCCCATAGAAACAGAGTCTTTGGACACGTACCTCGTCAAACGTCTTAATTACACTTTCCCTCCGCTTCAGCGCCTGGAGATATCCCCTATACCGCGTATACTTCGGTGATGTCTGCAACTCCTGGTAAACTCTCGGACCCTCGCCTACCTTCCAAGACCCGATATCGCGTTGCAAGTAACAGTCCCACCGCAAAAGCCAGGCTGCGGCGAATGCATCCGCACTGGTAAACTGGTCGCCTACCGCGTATCGCCCTTGGCTTTCATCGGGCAATAAACTCTGAATCTCTAATATTTCTTTCAGCAGCCCGTCGGGCGACTTCTGCCCGAACATGACCTCGAAATAAACCGTGCTTAGTCCCGTGTTGAGCTTTGTGATAAAAAAGCGAGCCTTCGCTCGAAGGACAACATTGTTTGGGAGAAGACCTTGGCTTGGATAAAGTTCGTTGATGAACTCAACCAATACTTCTGATTCCGCGAGTTTGACGGACTTGTCCGACGGCTGATCTGGGACAGTAATCGGGCCTCCGAAAGTAATTGCAGGCACCTAGGGATAGGGATAAGACAAGGTGCCCTCGCCATCGTTTACGAGGTGGTGTAGACTGACCTTACCGATGGGGTTCACCTTTTCAGCGAACCAGGATGGTCTATTACGAAGATCAACTTCATATCTGGTATACGGTGCTTTGGCCTCTTCAAGGGCTATCTCAACCTTACCCAAATGTGATCCATGTGAGTAATGGACAATGCCTCGATTGAGTCTCAACGTACAGCGTGACCAAATTGACTAGCCTTTCACATTCATCATCATTCAGCATGTACACAGGAGTTGAGGAGGAGGCACTTACCATGCATGTGTATAATGTGAGTTGCTCTGCCATGATCTTCAGGCGCCTGACCGAGGTTCGTTGATGGCGAGGATGAAATGCTTCAATCGAGAAGCGTTGATGAGGACTCGATGGAATGGCCATTTATACCACGACCATGCTTGTCCTTGTTGCGAGAATGTCAATGGATATGTGACTCAATCGGTGCTAAGAGATTCTCCATTAGTCGGTTCTCATCATTGTAGATGAATCGATGAAGGCTAGCAGGTATGCATGCCGTACGTTAGCGCGCGGCCAGATCTAACGGTGGTGTACACTTTCCCCCTTAGTAATTCACAATCTACTTGGAGACATCGAACGATGTACTTCACATTGCTTCAGAAGGAAGGTCTCGACTACGGCTCGCAGGTTCGCCCAATATCGTGAAGCAGAGTTCTTACTAAGTCCATCAATATTCTTACTAACTTCTTACTAACTTCATGAGCATTCTTACTAAGTATCAAACAGCTGCAGGGTCACCAGTTGATGAAGGCAACGCCTTGCTTGCCAATCGCAAGAGAGCTCTGTCAATGTCCGCACGTTTGACAGGGCTGAGATCGACATAATTATAAGCAACGATGGACCTTTCTGAGTCACAGTGCACGACAGTGGCTCAATAAAGGATTATTGCGCCGGCCATATCGATCCGAGAGTACAACGTCCTCTACTCTAGGTTCAACAGCGCCGCACACCTGGGGGTAACCCCTATACCTCGAGCGCTCTTACAAGCCGCGTTCCCCGTTCATGAGCGGCGTTTGACTCTTTGGAAGGATGTGCTCAGTCTCCAACTCGGTCTGCATACGAACATACCAACCTGTACTACCTTTGCTGTCCACTACTTCAATGGTTTGTTGCCTGATTTTTTTCGTCTTCCTTGTACTAATTTCTATCATCCAGCTTCAACTTGCGTCGACCGATGCTGATGGCCTGCAACTGAAACACGCGGAAATACCTATAACTCCACCTCCAAACTCCCGGTCGGGCTCCTTGCCAAGGTTTTCCTACTCGGAAATGGCTTGCCTGTGGAATATCAAGCGATCCTAGCAATCCCTTGACTGAGTGTTTCTGTGGGCCGCTGCAGATCTCATGTAGGCATCCTCGTTCCTACGACCGTGGATAACCTCGACGCTCTTGTTGGGTTCCTTCGTTTGAACTCCAATGCCAGCGCACCTCGGCTCGAATTTCTACAGCTACGCTCACGGTCTCTCGCTCAAGAATGACTTTCTTGGCGCGTCCCTTCGCTTGCTATGAAATGGCTAGCGAGCATGCATCGGAAGCTCATAGGGCTGCTCTCGGTTAGAGTGACTGACCACACTTCATCTCATGGATGGCGATCCAGTGGTACTTTTGTACCTGCTTGTTCTGCTGACGGCAGGGTGTGCCTATCATTACCGGAGTTACAAACCCTCCATGTGAAAACATTTTTGTACGATTTCCGCCCCTCGAGAGCGACCGGCTACGATACGTATCGACTCGCTGACTCGCCTGCTTTCTGAACGCATTTGATGGGGAAAACCTACTCAGAAGGTTGTCCTGACGAACTGCATGACCTCAGAGGCCTGCGTCGGAGAGCTCGCTTAGCACGGTAAAGTCGACTGGGACGGTGAGACCACGAGAAATTTGGTGAGGAACAGTTGTCGTTTGGTCTCCCTGATAACGACTCTTGATGCTTCCTTCTCTGGACGTCCCATTTTCCACGTTGTCGAATTCTGTCTTCTTTCAAGCGCCCTTGACTTTTTAACTCTATCAATGCTAGTCTCCCTCAGCAGAGTGAAGTCGTAGATTTCTCGTTATAGGAGGACGGTACAGGGCCTCCCTAAGCCAGCTCCTGAGCTCCTTTCTTCCACTCTGCTCAAAAGTCGCGAGGGTCTACCAGGCCTGCTATTTCATCACCTTTGACGTTACGAGAATAGATGACGACATACCGTCTGTGGGGAAGAGCGGCCGGGAGGCTCGTACAGGAAAATCCAGGTTCCGCTCCTAAGCCCCTTTCTTTCGCGTTGTCCACTTCGACAGGTCTCTCGGTCCGCTCTCTCCTCACCATTGACGTATGACGACAATGCCGACAAACTACCCGCAATCTAGCCCGTGCAGCCACCAATCAAATTGCGTACCTACGGCAACAACCCGCAGAATAGTGCTTCTATCCTGTGCAGGCGGATAAAAACAGCAACGGAAGGAAACAACGGAAGTGCCAAACGTATCGATACAGCGGAATTAACTCGAACTCACCTATAAAGCTCGGCCTCTCTGGGCACCCAGAGTCCACTCTCATTAATTCAGCACCATCATGTTCGCCTCACTCGTGCCAGCCTTCATTCGCCGCCGCCTTCGCAAGAAGCCAGCCGCTACCGTTCAACCCACCGTCAAAAGTCAGTGTATATGTGTAAGTCAGCCCTCTAGTCGTGTTTGAGACTATCCTCATGTCGCTTCAGTGCCCCCCATTTCCCAGGAAACGAAAAGAGTTGGACCTTTACCACCAGCTCGCTCTTGACTTCGCAGGGCAAACTTGTCAGCTTTTCACGCGGGTCACATCTGCTCCCGCATATGCTTGCCCGTACATCACCGTCGAAGAGTTCATCGCCCACGTTATCAGGGTCTCTCCCGCGCCCCCATTAGCCGCGTACGGTGCCATCACCATCATCGACTGGGTGACACAGCACGACAAATCACCACTATTATCATCTTCACCACACCATCTATTCTTCGCATCGTATCAGTATATGGTACAGGGTGTCTGGGGCATGCATCAGGATGACAAGGAGTGGGAGCCGGTCGTAGGAGGGTTTATCCCAGAGAAGGAGATCTTAGCGATGAAGTTAGAAATTGCCGATTTTATGAGGGCGCAGCAGGAGCAGGACCGAAACATACAGCAGGAACGCAGGAGATGGAGTACTCACGATCTGCCGGGTGGTATATGACCAATGCTCTTCGTTTCCCTTGTAATACAACTTGCAATATCGGCCGGACTATTTTGGTGGACAAAAATGCCTATTACTTTACAACCTCCTAAACTTCAGGGGCACAAAGCTTCCTTCGAGATAGCGAGCATCCAAGCAGTTGCCTTCATCTACGTGCAAGTGTTGCAATGTCCTAGGCAGGCTAAACTACCGTGGTAGAACCGCCGTGTCGAAACGCCTAATATTGGACTGAGCGTTACAGTCGAATTGAAAAACTTCAATTATACACTATATCTCTCATATACCCAATACATTTACAGCCAAACGCTCCCGGGAATGGCTCGACTAATGGGTGGCCTTCGGCCGCGCTGATCACTGTACCGGTTGGACACGGAGAAATTCAGTCGCCCAGCGTCGTCGCTAGTGCCCTACCCTAGTCGGAGCGGCATCGTATTTATTGGAATGTAGGCCGATTAGAGCCTCGACGTCTCCTTGGTATGCAGTTAGTACTTCCCCGTTTCAGGGGTAGTACTCAGCCAAGGTCTTCTTGTTGAATCCCTCGGCGAAAGCCACGGTCACGGTGAAGACATCCATGTAAGGAATGGTGTCTTGAAGTATCTTGATGATCTGGCCGACTTTGCCAGGCGAAAGCTTTCTATTGCGGGCGTGGTAGTGTCGAGCGGTGATGAAGACCATTCCTTGTACGTAAGATGAGAAAGCTTGAAGGCGAGCAGAAAAACAACGTACAGCCTAGAATTGTTGGTCCTGGTGATCTGCATCGGTGAAGTATGCTTAGGGATCCCCCGAATGTTCTTGAAACTGGGCGAAGTTGCACACTGATTAATTGGGGCTGAGCGCTGAACGGCCACCGTGGGGGCGCAAAATGGGTTCGAGCAGCATCTAGTCAACCTTAGCCTGATCGTCGGCAGCTAGAGGATTAATCCACGCATCGAGTAGGGAGGCGGCAGCAGCAGTAGCCTGAGAGGATGATGGTGCGTTGGAAATGGGAGGTGTGTGTGGTTGCGAGAATGCATATACGGTTGCTAATCACCGTTATAAAATGGCAGCTTGCAGAGATTGGTGAAAGTCATTCGGGGAAGGGGCTATCTGGGGAACGAAGGCTAAAATCGTAGTGGTTAGATACTAATATGACTCGGTTGCGGCTTGCGAGGCCACTGAATTCTAATTCACTTGCAAGGTAGGACAACGCTCTCAGGAGCTTCGTGATGGAAGGGCCAATACGGATTTTTTCGAAACCTGAATATCGATACGAGCAACAAAGCGATGCCACATAGGACTGAGGTGACCGTGGTGCCCATTGTTATCAGATCCTGGATATTCAATATTCAGCACCTAAGTAGTAGTCTCCCGGTGAACATTCTAACGCACAGGATGCATGAAGCTTCAAACTGGTTCCCAAACCAGTTGAAGGCGTGCCAGTTGAAATAATTTGTGAGACTCGGAGTTGCACCGAGCGCAAGGTCATGCGTATAAGTTGAGTTCAGATGGTATTACGCAACTTGACTATGAAGGAGGCAGCCCAGAGCCGCCATTTATGAGTGTGACAGAAGACAGAAGCCAACGAATAATTCAAGTCGTGTTTAGACCTGACGAGGGAGGGATCTGAAGAGCTGATTTGCAACGAGGTGGCACCAATAGATGTGGCGGTAAACTTGAAGAATTTGATTCCGTTGAAGCCACGTGGCATAGGCGCCTATCCTGCAGGGCCGAGCTGCGCACTAACCACACCCACTACGTCCACCGCTTTCATTGATATTGCTTGCCAGCGGTCCTTCTTCGAGTCCTCAGCGTGGTCAACTGCTTGCCTCAAATTGATCTGTCGTAGGACAATAGTTTAGAAATGGTTAGTTCCCTGATATTTTTCTTTCCTACCGCTAATTTTCGTGATTCAGCTTCCGAGTCAAGTAGCTTCGTCCGACGCTGATGCACAGCGAAACATTGACGAAGAAATCGCAGCACACGAGGCCGCAATTCTGAAGCTGAAAACGCGCAGAAATACCTATAGCCTCATCTCCAAGCTCCCAATCGAGCTCATTGCCAAAGTTTTCTTACTTTGGAAGTGGCTTGCCAACGACATACCGAACAATCCCAATAACCCCTGGGCAAGGAATTGGTTAAATGTTTCTGGAGTTTGTCGGCAATGGCGGGAAGTCGTCCTGAATGCACCCCGCCTATGGTCCTCGATTCAGCTTGACCCTCACTGCGATCGCATAACGGAAATGCTCCGACGATCCAAATCCGCGCCACTGCAGATCTCATGTAGTCATCTTCACTCCTACGACCACAAGCTTTTGCGGCCAATCGCAGAGACCGTCATGTCAGACATGACCAGAATTCAAGAATTAGACCTTGCCATGGATAACCTCAATGCTCTTGTTGGATTCCTTCGCTTGAGCACTGATGCCAGTGCGCCTCAGCTCGAGCTCTTACAACTAACCTCACGGACGCGATCAATCATCCCGGTAGACGTTTTTTGGCGCGATATGCCCATCCTGCGTGTTATGAGCCTTCAGAACATACAGCTCTCTTCTCCACTACCCCCGCTTCCTCGCTTATCCCAGCTCTCCATAACCTTTCCACTTTCCAACCAGAGACTACCGCTATCCTGGCTACTGGCTTCTCTCCGAAACGTAGCCAACTTAGAGGTCCTATTTGTTTCCGAGGTAGTGTCAGATTTATCTCCCCAGATCTCGACGCCTTTGTGTATATCACTGCCCAAGTTATTTGCGGCCACCATCATGGGAGATGACTTTCAAAGCTCCAAGATCTTTGATCATATAAGTCACCCGAATTCCACAAGCATCACCTTCTCTTGCTCAGCGCCCTCCCTGGGGTTGGATCTGTCGAGTCTCCGGGGTGTTTGCTCTCGGCTCGCTGCACGAGTGGCTCCATCGATTCGCCGTGTGCTGATCAGCCACGCATTCTGTTTTGATCTGCGAGCATGGGTTTTAGATGCAGCTCCCCGCAACCCACCGCACCTGAGCCTTGCTCTCCCTCTTCCCTCTCCCGAAGTTGTGACAGATTATGTCCGTCTGTGCTCAATATTGCCCCTTGCCACAGTTCCTGTACTCGCTATGAGAGGGGTGGCGAGTATGCCTCCAGAATTCCTACGGCTGCTCAACCGGTTCGAGCGGCTGACCACACTCTTTATCGAGGATGGCGATTCAGCGGTGCTCGCGTACTTGCTGGGTTGTGGTGATGGCAAAGGTCTGCCCTTGCCAGAGTTACAAACCCTCCACCTTCAAACATTTTCGTTCGACTCCGAATCCCAATACAACACTGCATTCGACTTGATGATCAGCCTACTTTCTGAACGCGCCCTTTTAGGAAAACCGATTCGAAAGCTCGTAATGAGGACTTGTCGTATTACGGATGCCTGGGTCGCGGAGCTCTCGAAGCACGTCGAGGTCGACTGGGACGGCCGATTGAAGAGAGATTCCGAGCCAGCCTAGGAGCTATTTTCGGACTCGGAATAAAGACATACTGATGCGCGCGCGTTGGCCCACGTAGTGTAGATATATCAAATTCACAAGCATACTTGCTAGACCTCCCCGTGTCCACTTCGCTCTCTCTCAAGTCCGACATGCTTCTGTTGTACGCCTGCCTCCTTACGTTTGATCGATTAATACTGCCGTCAATTACTGATGGCCTACCATGTTCATCAGCGCAATGTGAGGCAGTGAGCGGGGCCATCACTTGTGTTACGGTCGATGACATTGAGCGAAGATATCCTTTCATCAATATCCTCTTCCCTACAATGGCTATCCCCAGAGAGGAAGCCAGAATTTCTCGCCCAGGTCTTTACCGTAAGGGAGGTTAATAGGAGGCTGACTAGGGGACGCCCGATCAAAGCTTACTGTCTTGGGGGAGCCTTATAGCAAACTACGGGAACATCACAGTATTATTGCAGCTTGGGACCCCGTTGGCTGTTTTGTCTGCTTCTCCGCTCCACCATTGTCTAGACGAACCACGTCCGACGAGTGTACCTTCTCCTCATCAGAAGCGCAGTAATAGTTCCCACCACGCATAGTATCAACGAGTATGCACCAGCCGCTCTTCCGGCGCCCGGCCTAAACCCGCCTGCGCCTTCATGAAATCCAGAGGCAGGATCCGAAGCGTTCGGGTTCAAAACCAAGATCGCCACACTGACCAATAAAATCCCCACGAATGCATGTATCGCAGAACACAGTCCCAGGATTCGCACTGTCCAACGGATGGGGAGGAAGCGTTCAAGCAGATTGCCATCGTTGTCAAGAAGGGACGTTGCTGCTGCAGATAACACGGCGCCGATGATGAAGCAACTTGCTGCCCACGAGATGAGGACAAGGTCACCGCGAGTGCCAGAGAATACGGTGCTCCATGCCATTCCGGCACCGAAAAACGAGACGCCGCTGAGTGTGAGGAGATTTAGGCTACGGAACCGATGCGTAAATAGAAGGAAGCGGTGGAAAGGTTGGGAGGGCATACCGATGGGAAGCAGCTGAACTCAGGGCCTGCGAAAGGACGGGTGCAGGCTCTTGACCGGATGACTGTCGTTCTCTGGCATGCGAAGGACTCCCAAAGTCAATATGTGAATTGTTTCTCAGAATTGATGTTGGCTGTGTTTTTTCTGTGACAGCCAAGATAGGACTCTCCGAGTCAGATCGACCATGGATGTCAGGTATCGAGTTGCGGGGGGATGGACTCCCGAGCTCTACGCTGTCTTGATCAGCTGGTTCGCCTACCTCTAGATCGTCTGTCTGCGAGGCAATCACTTGTGTGTGTCAAACGTCGATAATGGTTGAGAGCGTACCTGGAGAGGCCTTGTTGAGATGGCTTGCCGTACTTTCATCGTATGGATGATGTTCGAAGCCTGGAGAGCAAACTGGTATACGACGTCGATAGATTTCACCTAAAAACTATGAGAATCCGGTAAGGATGGTAATTTGGGACAGACCTCTTGGCGTAGAAGCTCTAATGATGATTCTGGTGACTTCGGTTGCGTACCTTCGGCGCTCTAGACAGACAGGTCAGTAAATACAATACACTCAGATCTTTGGCAAAAAGCTTGACCAGCCTGAAGAGCGCGGGAGTTTGTTGTTCAATCAACGAGAGAATGAATTGTATCCCACAGATTACTTCGGCGGATACCTGCAAGAAATCAATGAGCGAAGGGCAGCGTCCTTTATGGGTAGACTACATGGGATGAATCCATTTCGACAAATCGGTCTTTCAACCGTGCAAGCTCATCGACCTTAAATCAAATGTATGTCAAACACTACTGCATGTACGACCGCAGAGTGAACTTACCAGACGACGGATATATGTAGATAATGATTCGTCAGCCATCGAGGTAAGTTCCTGTTGTTGGATATCTTCTCGAAATGTTTCCCGATAGTACTTCCACCTAGCCTCCCATCTAGAAGTGCAAATGTCCAAAGCTTCCGGGTCATAATGGACCGGCGAGGACGTAAGACCTCGTATCCAGCTTTGCAAGCCAGGTTCTGACTGAGGAGTCAACTGAATCTAGATCGGCGAAGCATTCAGTTCAGGATCTACGGAAAAGATACAAATCCTTTACTCCGGGGCGCAACGTGGGTAGACGTATCGGATCGCTGTGCTACAAAGACGGTGATTAATCAACTTGCTTCTGTTGCTGAATCATGTAGTCCGATAGCCGTACCGTGTTAGGTGAATATAGTGAGTCCATGGTCGTTTCGACAATGTATAGCGGTTCAGAAGAGGTTGGGGTTCACGACAAGTTCTGCTGTTGAACCTGGCAAGCGCCTACTGGCACTGCTCGGTTGCCTTGACAATGTCCGGACAAACTCATTGGAAGGAACTGATAAAGAGGCCTTCAATGCCGTACAGCAAAGCATAGCATGACATTCCTGACGACGAGCAGGGTACTCATATACCAGGACTCGAAAGGTACTCCAACGGAGCTGATAGGAAATTAGCGCCTCACAAGCGCTGGGTGCATTTGGAACTCCGAGCCGGAGTTGGACGAGCGCCTAACTACTGTACTTCAACCTTTCAACAGGAATGCAAGCACGACACCCACTCCTCATGCTCCGAGCCCATGGCTGAGCTGCCTAGCAGTTCTCTCGAGGGTTGTCCTGCCTCCGGGCTATCGCCTCCAGAAGCGTCAAACAAGAATGAAGGTACGCAGTTCCACGACCATCATGACAATTATCTGATCCCATGGTGTGTGCTTTTACAGTGACATCGATTCAGAGGATACCTTCGGACATCTTCAAGAATATTTTCCGGTTCGCTCGTGTTCCCGACCTCATTGCGTTTACCCAAGCTTGTCGATATCTCCATGAGCTGGCGTCTGATGATGTGGGCATCAAGTATGCCATCGAAGCACACTTCGCAGGCGCGGTCGAACTGACAGATCTGTCTGGAGACATTGACGTCCTCACCGAAACAACTGTATATGACAGGCATAGTCTTCTACGTAGTCGTGAAAAATCGTGGCGTAACCTTCCCCTCAACTCTTGGGAAACTGTGGATGTACCGTTTGAGGCCAGCCACATCCATGGTCTCGGCGGAGGGGTTGTTGAGCTCGGCGTAATGCAGAGCAATGACTACTCAAACGCCTCGGTGCTGAGGTACGCCATCCTTCCCGAAGCTGGAGCCCATGAACTTGGGAGTATAATGTGGAAGGAACTCAACTTCGGCGCACCCATTTACTCTACGGCTATATCCCTGTATGAAAACGATCTCACTGCAGCTATCATTCTGTACGTAACCAAGCTTGTATCCTTTATATATCCTGACGAATTTGTTCCAGAGCACCAGTGCCAAATGAACCCCTGGTAACTTTGAACATTCATCTCGTCCAACTCACCACCGGCTTATCGCACCCCCTTGCATCCCGTCCTCAACTATCTGGTCCCGAGTTTCGTTCTACCGTTCAACCTGACATCCGAGGCCAAGTCTTGGGGAAATACCTCGTTGTGATTGTTTCGTTTGTTTTTCACAACCTCTTGGATCGATTTCTTGTCTACGACTGGATTTCGGGCGACCTGTTACTAGTACGTTCTAGCATATATCTCATTTCATGTCCTTCTCACCAATTGTTGCAGGACCACAGCGCAAGTGAACCTGGGGTATTCTTAGGGGTGACGTTCCTTTCCCCCACCATTGTAGCCCTTACGGATCGTAGCGACGACTTGGGTGCTCTGAGCCTCTGGGAGCTCACCCCAACTCCTACCCATTTTGGAACCCTTCTATTGCCTCAGCTGCGTGATGGACGTAGCTATAGCTTATGGTACATACGCCACGAACCTGGGCTTGCTCTCAGCCGCTCCCCAACAACTCGCCTCCCTGCCGTGCGTTACAATCCGCATGCTTCAATTATCACTCTTCGCGTATCTTTCGACCAGTTTGGCAGCGATTCGGCAATATTTGTTTGCCGCTACAGTAAGCTCCTCGAAGCAGCAGAGCGGCTGCGGGCGCTCGGATTTGGGGCTGATGAGGAGCCTCCCTCGCTGGAATACTGTGACTGGGGACGCCATGCAGCGCGATGGATTCCAGCAAACGATCTCGAAATAACAACCGAACCCCTGAATGGTGGCCAGCGTGTGGTGACGATCCACAAGAATGCGCAGGACATTGGGTCAAAGATCACGGTCTATGATTTCAATCCATTCCATGTTCGCAAATGGATGGACGAAGCGTCGGATGGAGATTCAAATCCAGCCCCGCCGTCTCAACCCACATCCTCTCCTCGTCTCTTCTTGAAGAGGTCGTCCCATACACTGGACGGAGGACTCCCATTCTGCGAGACGTTGGTGGATGAGCTCCCGTACATCATGTATGAGAGTCGGCAATCATTTCACTACGATGCTGTTTGGACGGATGGAGATAGGATTGTAGGAGTCAAGGTGAGCCCCTTGCCCGAAGGCTCCGTCTTCCCTCTCGTTTGCAAGATGTCAGGCTAACTACTATCCATCTAGATGAATGAGAACGGCCAATGCACGTCCATGGAATTCGCACACTTTGGTTGAGGGCGAGTGGCCGGTTTCATGATACATCATGGCGTCATACCGATGTGCCTATTTCGAAGCTGATAGCTGATTACTGCATCCTACCGATACCTTGATTACGTATCGGAGGAGCTAATCTCCCATACCCTAATTTATCCGGATGTCGGCACGTCCTCGATAAACGGAACACGAACAACGCGGCCACCGATTTGAGTCTGAACGAGGCAGCTCGGGTGCACACCATCGGTACCAATACAGTAGTGGGATTAACGGCAGGGGCTATGTGACAGCCACCGTAAGCCAGCATTTTGCCAAGAATAAGCTCAGCATATACCCACGAATGTAGACTGCATGCGATTTCCGCTGGTAATGGTCAGCGAATAATGGTGGCCGACTCCAGCGTCCTTGAGGATAGTTTGCGATATGTAGCTTCTCGGCCGCGGTCGCCCTCTCCGTTCGGATATATTCGGGCCTTCTAAAAAAATATTTCGGTGGCGAAGACAAGCACTGGTGGCCCTTGCACATCTCAGGGGAGTGCTCCAAGCGTTGATGAGGTGAGTGGGCCAATTCGACCTTGTGATAAGATTCAAATTTCCTCGTCCTATCAGATTAGATGCCAAGTCATCTTATCAGATGATCTAGACACTCGGGCTCCACATGGATGATACCTCCGCTTCTCCTCATGAATGCATCTTAAGAAGCGAGCTGAAATGGACAGACTTTTGGTTCCCTTGGCCCCTCCAATCTACACGCCTCGCTCTCACCGGTTCCAATGTCCTCGCCCATCAAGGAGGACTACCTCAGCTCGAAGAGCATCGACCGTGTCGACCGCCTCTCGACCACCTCACCTGTCGATTCAGCTCACGCTGGGGTGGAAAAAGTTGAGGCTACTCATAAGGTCTTCGGCCGATTCTCCAAATGGTTCTTATTCATAAGGTACTTCTCCAGTCTACTCTCCCGGATGTATCCTGACGGTTGCCTCAGTCTTGGTTTGGCGGCTTATATCTACTCGTTAGACGGAACGACTACCTACAACTACCTAAGCATTGCGACGTCGTCCTTTGGCCACCACAGCCTCATCAGTTCGATTCAGGTTGCCCAGTCCATCATTGGTGCGCGGTTCTTCCTGATCGTGGTTTCCTTCTCATACTGATATCAATCCAAGTCGCGGTGGGAAAGCCAGTTATCGCTAGGATTGCCGACGTCAGCTCGCGTGGGACGGCATACGTAGTCGTTCGTGAGTACTCTTTACCCCAGATGTTGACCCACATTCTACTCGAGCTCATCTTGCTCTCCTCCCAGTTTTGTTCTACGTCATTGGTACGTTCTTTCAGCATTGTCATATTCTGTACTCACTTGGTTTAGGTTATATCGTGATCGCTTCCGCGCAAAGTGTGGGTGCTATCGCGGGTGGAATTGTCATCTATGCAATGTGAGTTCTACCCAGTCACATCGGGATCATTCTCTGACATGTTTCTATTTGATCGCTAGCGGCAATACGTGAGTTTGTCCCATACGGGATAAATTCGCTTTCATGCTAATCTTTGGTATGTAGGGGACTCCAGCTTCTCACTCAAGTTATCATTGCCGACATCACCACCTTAAAATGGCGCGGTCTCGTATCATCATGCATGTCGGCACCGTTCATTATCAATTCCTTCGTCGGCTCCAACATCTACACCAGTATCCTCCAACATTCGGGCTGGAGATGGGGATGTGAGTGTTAATGATCCTTGTCTCTGAACTACAAGGCCTGACCTTACATGTAGATGGGATGTTTGCTATCTTGGTTCCTGCGGTGCTTGCTCCTTTGATTATTGTTCTTCTTTGGGCCGAGCATAAAGCTAAAAAGCTGGGCCTCATTGGCCGAAGTGAAGGTTACCGCCTCACGCTCTTCGAACGCTTGAAACGCCTGACCTCTCAGCTCGACATTGTGGGGCTTGCCATCTTGGGTACCTCGGTCGCCCTAATTCTCCTGCCTTTGACGCTGTCTGAAAACGCGAAGGGCCACTGGAAAAATGGTAATTTCTCTGCCCTATTCATATCCAGCGAGAGCTCATCCTCTTTCAGCATCAATGATAGCTATGATCATCGTGGGAGGAGTGCTCATACCTGTCTTCTGTTTTTATGATTGGAAGTTCGCCGAGCATCCAGTCATTCCAGCTCGGTTCCTCCGCAACCGGAGTTTCATTGGCGCGTGCTTGATTGGGTTCTTTGATTTCGTGCGTCGCAAGCCATCCTATTCCGACAGCTAGTTCCTGATGGAGGCAATTAAGGCCTCCTTCTACCTTACATTTGTATATCTCTTCTCTTTCGTTCTGGTAGTGAAGCCCTGGTGTGTTTCCTCAAGCGATGCGCAGTCCTTAAATATTGACAGTGTTTCTAGGAAGCTCTTGCACGCTGTGTACTTTTCACAAACCCAGAGCGTAGCTCTGACTTTCTTCGCGATCTGCGCAGGCTTCGCTATGCGCTTCGTACACCGATACAAAGTGGGTTTTCCCACATCCTATCTCAATCAATTCCTTAGTATTCCTCTATCTTCCTAGTATGTTCTCATCGTCGGTCTGTGTATACGCCTGCTGTGAGTTGATCCTTAACTAGCCTTGCTTGCACTCATATTTTCCTTAGTGGCGTCGGCCTCATGATCCACTCCCGCGGAGCAAACGCTTCCGACGCAGAAATCGTCTGGACCCAAATCCTCCAAGGGTTCGGTGGTGGGTTCGCCTCACTTTCTTTGCAGGTTGCCGCCCAGGCTTCGGTACCCCATGTTGATGTGGCCATGGTAACCGCAATTGCACTGCTAATTACCGAAATTGGAGGTGCAGTCGGTTCTGCTGTTGGTACGCGCTCTGCTCCTTTGCTAACTGGCCGCTCGCTTACACTGTTCATAAGCCGGCGCTATTTGGGCGAACACCATGCCAGGAAAGATTGCGCATTACCTCCCTTCCCTCTCAGAGCCCGAGAGACAGCAGCTCTTCGGATCCATTGTATATGCAGCGTCCTTCCCCCGCGGCCACCCTATTCGCGAGGGCGTAATCTCAGGTGAGAGGACCTCCGTTTTGTCGGAGTGTTTACGCTGACACGCTGGGGATTGTGCCAGCCTATAGCGATGTCATGAAAACCATTCTTATCGTTGCGACGGTGCTCAGCGTATTCCCTATCTTCATTGCGTTCACCATGCCAGACTGGTACCTTGGGGATACTCAGAACGCTGTGGATAACAAGGATTTATCCGGGGAGAAGACGGACGCTGACTCCGACGAGACAAGGGAGGTTTGACCGGTGCCCCGGACCCAATCTTTGATTCCCTGACAGCTTCCCTTCCTACTCTTTTTCGTGATGTATAATATTTATCTTAGTTTCGATTCATACTCATTTCCGTACTGCCTTTCCCCCATCTCATCTTATACACTCATGCCGTGACGTACATAGTACTTATTGAGAGCCTTCTCCACACCTGAAAGGCTGAGATTTCAAGAGATTGCCCCGACGAAGGGATGACAGGCTATGTTCTTGCCGTAGCTCGTGCCAATGAGGGGCTCGGCTTCAAAGGGATGTACTCAGATCCCCTTCTGCCCACACCAGCAGCACCATGACTATATCCACACCGCCTCGCCATCCCTATCAAGTACAGAGTCATCCTCGAGTCCCCCATCAACCATAACGTCGACCTCCCATATCCGAGTCTTCCTGTGCCCAGCGAACCAGTCAATCCTCGCCGACGTCGCTTGCGCTTTGAGGTTGAACTGTTGGAGGGAGTTGGGGATAGGGATGAATAGGAGAGGGCGAAGGGGCACAGGGATGACCGATCTTCGGTACACACAACGCACCGATGTTCAGACTGGAATAATGTGCTTATTATACAGAAAACATCGTCCTGACGAGACTGGATCGTGGTGTCTAGAGCGTAGGTAGCATAATGATAAGTTCAGAAAATCGGCTGTCAGTTGCCTGTTCCCACGGTCAGTTTTGTGCTTCACTCCGCTGTCTCACGGTCAGTTTGCACTTCTCATTTGAATGCGTCCTCCCCCGAAGAGTCATACCAGGTCTACTGCAGGGCTCGGCGTGCCCGTCAAACTCCTCCATGAATTCCTTGGTCACATCATCACAGTTGAACTCAAACCGCTCAATTGTACTCGGAAACCAGCTGAAGGTAGGCTCTCGTTTTGTTCAATGTTGGTGGCTGATCTCCAACTCTTGGAGCTTGAAGCTTGAACGTCTAGCCGACTCAAGATAATCTTCATATCTCCCTGAAAGACATCACCGTCGGACGTGATGGGCGTGTATCTCAACTGGATTAAATCCATATTCGAGGAAGTATCATCAGGTTCTTCATTGTTCCAGATATGCTTCAGAATACGCCGCCGTGTTGTCCTCTCTTGCCATGACCCTGTTGATCGTCCACCCTAGGTTCAAGCGTGTTGGACCTAACGCGATAAAAGGCAGGGGCATTGGTACGGCCTGTGGTCGTGCTACCGTTATGCACGGTTGGTTGTATTCTTTCTTTTGACTACCAACGTACCTGATCAAGTACCTTGTTGATACAACAGCGCATGGTAAGTATTCTGATGGATGTACAATAATTGATTGATTAACACTATGTTGTTCTATAGCACGCCGTCGTCGGTTGCTGCCCTTCCCGCTCGTGGGGTCCGACGGTAGGAACGACATCATTGTATGTTGCTCTTCAGGCCTTCAGGGTATATCCAGCCGCGACCATGTATACCTCTACCGTGCAAGTTTCTTCCATCTGCGCGTTGCTCTGTTCTCCCCAACACTGTCCCTAGCGCTGTCATCTGCTTCGCCTCCGCACCGCGACGACCCATTGACAACGAAGAGGCCTTGTTTATATACCACCCAGGTTTATATAAACCTACTATCACTCTTTTGCGTTCCTCGCATCATCATGGCTCGGGGTACCCCCCATGCTTGGGCTTTGGGGCGCAACATGCAAGTCGCAATCGTGTATTTTTGGCTACGCAAGCTTAAGAAGGCTCACGGGACGCTGCCCCAAAAACCCAGTTCCGTTATTGGTAACGTCAGAGACAGAGACTGCACCACTCGTCTTGCTGCCAATTCCTGCAATTCGTGACGTTATCATGCGGCCACTGGCTCATATACTCCCCTGCGGTCAGATGCCATCCTGGATGCAGCGCTTGTTCATCATCGTTCACGTACTTACTAAAATAGATGACGGCATCTCGTTCAAAGTGCCAGTTAGTTAAGGCTCGGACAGTGGCGCACGGGGCTACGCCCCTAAGCCCCTTTCTTTCATGTGGACCGACTTCGACAGTTCTTCCGGTCCGCTCTCCACATAACAACAGATGACGACAATGCCGAAGAAGTCCCCACAATCTAGCCCAGCGCAGCCACCAATCACAATGCATACCTACGGCGACAAACCGCGGAAGAGTGGATTCATCCTGTGCTTCCGGACGGATGATACACAGCAACGGGAGGAAATAACGGAAGCTACAAACACGCCGATACAGCGGAATCAACTTAGGACTCACGTATAAAGCTCGGCGTATCATCACCCTCGACATTCACCTTCAATAACTCATCGCCATCATGTTCACTTCCACCGTACCCGCTTTCATTCGTCGCCGGGTCAGCGCCCCTGCTCAACCCACCGTGGAGACTCGACAGGTAAGTCAGCCCTCTAATCGTGTTTGAGACCATCCTAATGTCACTTTTAGCTTTCACAGAAGAACATCTACCAAAAACTCGCTCTCTATTGCGGAGAGCCATTTCGCGAAATTGTCATGCGAGTCACAACCACTCCAATATACGCTACCCCATCTATTCCTCTCGAAGCGTTCATCAACCACATCCTTCTTCAGTCAAACGCACCCCTACCCGCCTTACACTGGGGCATAGCCATCACCCGCTGGGTTATTCAAGACAATAACTCCCCACTAGCATCAGCTTCTCGACACCATTTATTCTTTGCGTGCTATCAATACTCGGTCCAGAAGATATGGGGTCTCCACAAGGACGACGAAGAATGGGTCACTATGGTTGCGGGATATCTCCCAAAGAATGAGATCATGGCGATGAAGTCAGACATGGCTGGTGTGGTGAGAAGACGCAGACGAGGCAAGAAAGAGTGGGAGGTTGTTTTCAGTGCCTCAAAATGCAGATCATGAATCTGCCTTCGGATACCGACTTGTAGCCAGAGAAGGGAAGGAGATGGTGCTCTTCGCTTCTCCTTGTAATATCGTCCATACTGTCACTTACTACATATTCTCTCCAACCTCCTAAAATTCAGGGGCATAAGGCTTCATCGTGAAATGGGTGAGCGCAGACGAAAAGCAGAATTTCTTTCTTCCAAGCCATTTGAATGCTCAACGGAGGTGCCGCGGTCGCCGCTGGCATCGATCGTAGTGATGTCGTGCTCGACCAGAAAGCTAGTGGAGTGTAAACACCCACAGGTTGTTTGTTGCCCCCATTGTTGATATATCAACTGTCTGCAGCAGTCATTTGCGAATACGGAATTGTTTTTGAGCATCGTGAAGTTGCTGTTTTGCAGAGAGCATATCACGGACCCAAGGGTAAGCGATGCGCTCGTGGGATCGCTGGTTATTGTCTGCACGGTGGGAGGCTCATAACTCTTTGCATTCGTAAGCCTTTAGCAGCCTCGCGCATATCTGACCTGCATCGTTCCCCTGGATTCCTTTATCGCTTTCGTTGTCTGCTGGCCTTAAACCTTAAAGCTCGAGGCCGGGAGCTGAAGCTCAAGACTCACGTTCAGCCTCTGTTTGGGTCTGGTGATCTTGACACGAGCCTAATGTGCGAGATCCTCCTGCTACGGATATCCACACAACGATGATATCGCTCATCGATGCAGCCTGAAAGCTGCATCGGGGACCCTTCCGTGCAATCCGACAACAATGTGTCGAACGCCGCAAAGTTGAAATTGAAAGACAATGATTCGAGTTCCGTGTGAATGATACTACTCATCACACTAAATGTAAAACGCAAACGACTGCTTTCAGTCCAGGCTAGCTCGGAAAGGCGCCCACAATCCTCGCATGAGTCTACAATATCCTTAATTATAGGTTTCTCATCATCCGAGGGCATACACGAAGCCATGAGATATCGACTTGAAGTGTACCAGGCCTCCCTAACCCAGCTCCTGAGCTCCTTTCTTCCCCTTTGTTCGAAAGTGGCACAAGTCGCAACCCGGTCTGCTACTTCATGTACGTACATAGAAGACGACATACCGCTCAAGGTGCGAATTTTTGAACACATGGGAGGTTGGTGGCCCATATCCTCCACGCCCACCGTAGCGGAAACATGAGATTCCTCGCTCACCGCATTTCAGTGATTTGCTCCTCTTAGAAGCCCTGTTTGCACATGCGGTCTCCCCATCCACGATGTCATATCGGAAAGACCTGATAGACCCGCTATGGCTGCAGTGAAAGCGAGTGCCCATCCCGTAAGCTGACAACTGAAGCGCCGTGTACACTCTGGCCAGGAACATGTGGCGAATTGTGTTGGGTAGTTGCGCATCTCGTCCAGTTACGGCGACGGAATACTGAGATTTATGTATGGCAACCTATCGCCCACCGTCCCCAGCATATGAGCATGGAGACTTGTTTACCAGGCTCTGGATCTTCGGCACCCTGGGAGCAGGTTACCTTTGAGATGAACTAGCTCTCAGAATAAAGATTGTAGAGAGCAGAAGGATTTGTCCGATGTTGAGCGATTGCGACTTCAGGGTGAGATGGAAGAATCAGGAAAACTGGGTAAGTGGTGATATTGATGATTGAGGAAGGACAGCGTGAAGAGGGTCGACAAGACACATCTCTGAGTCCGCGTTAGGGCCTCTAGTGACGCTAAGGTGGCACCCTGTGTCTGGCTGCATAACGAAGGCGATGAAATAAGACAAGCATGGAATTGAAAGCGAACGATTTAGGACAGAGTACATACTCAATTACAACTCACGGTGGGAATACGAGACGCATCCTTGACGAAAAGAGACTATGGCATGATGCAAAACATCAAAACACATATCTGGTTAAACAGCAAGTGCACACATCACGGTTTCTTAAAACAATCGTTAGCGACGAGTCCAGGAACAGGAGGAGCCACATACGAGCCATTCATTGCAACTTGGGTGTGGATCTTTCAAACTTTCAAATCGAACCATGTCTGGGGTAAGCTCGCCGCCTTGACTGCGTACAAAGTCGATGAACACATTCAGTTTAGCCCGGTCCGTCTCTCGCTCGACAGCATGCTTCACATAGTCAGGGTGAGATTCGTTGAACTGTTCATCGCTCGTGAAGTTGATAGCGCGAAGTGGGAAGAAGTAAGCATCAAAAGGTTCGCTGGCCATCAGCACTTGCATAGGATATTGAGCAGGATATGATGTAGGACGCACTGGTGGGAACAAGGTAAGGGAATGCAGCCTGGAGGAGGACAGACTCGGATGCTCACAGAAAATCAGTGGTACGCGTTTCCTTTGTTGTTTTGTTGGCATCCTTCTCCGCCAGCTGCAGTAGCTAAGGTAGCGCCACCACATCGCCGTCTTGACACTGATGACCTCAGGCTCAGAAGGCTGCATGGTCAGGCGGACGAGCTCAGGAACACTGTTGTAAAATTTGGCGAAAGTTTCTCCATCCATGGTGTAGCCGCTGTAAATCGCAAAAGGGAGCTTCTTCCGACTCGACATGGCTGAGGCGTAGGTTGGTTCTAAACAACGTTGACCCTGAATAAGCGTGATATTTAAATCGCTTCTTAAGTTGAAAGCAACCTATGTAGGCCAAGCATCAACGTGGCTGGGCGCTTAAAGACCAGGGTGGACGTACGTTGTTTAGAACCAACCACCTCGCTTCACTGCGCCTCCGCCATGTCGAAGAAGCAGCTTCCTTTTGCAATTTACAGCGGCTACACTATGGACGGAGAAACTTTCGCCAAATTTTACAACAGTATTCCTGAGCTTGTCCGGCCTTCTGAGGGTCTCGGTGTCCAGAGGACGATGTGGCGGCGTTACCTTAGCTATTCCAGCTGGCGGAGAAGGATGCCAACAAAACAGCAAAGGAAACGCGTCCCACTGATTTTCTGTGAGCATCTTTCCTTCTCCTCCAGGTCGCATTCCCTTACCTTATTCCGTGCCAGTGCGTCCTACATCGTATCCGGCTCAATATCCTATGCAAGTGCTAATGGCCAGCGAGCCTTTTGATGCTTACTTCTTCGTAATTCGCGCTATCAAATTCACGAGCGATGAACAGTTCAACGAATCTCACCCTGACTACATGAAGCACGCCGTCGAGCGAGAGACGGACCGGGTTAAACTGAATGCGTTCATCGAATTTGTGCACAGTCAAGGCGGCGAGCTTACCCCGGACATGGTTCGATTTGAAAGTTTGAAAGATCCACACCCTAGTTGCAATGAATGGCTCGTATGTGGCTCCTCCTGTTCCTGGACTCGTCGCTAACAATCATTTTAAGGAACCGTGATGTGGAATTCAGATACCCTCTCTGCATGTCCATGGTATACGTGAACCTCTTTTCGTCAATGATGTGTCGTATTTTCACCTTGAGTATGTACTCTGTCCTAAATCGTTCGCTTTTAATGGATATTCCATGCTTGGCTTATTTCATCGCCTTTGTTGACACAGTGTGCCACCCTATCAGCACTAGAGGCCCTAACGCGGACTCGGAGACGCGTCTTGTCGACCTTCATCAAATATCAATATCACCACCTATCCAGTTCTCCCGGTTCTTCCATCCCACATAGCAGACAGAGAGAATTGTCGAAGTGGATAATATGAAAGCAAGGAGCTTAGGAGCAGAGCCTGTGCATACCGTTGAAGCGCTTGAATGCATGTCCATGACTTTTCAATGACAAGCAAATCGAGTCTCGACAGAGTGCGAGTAACGCGGATTGGTAACGATGTCCGGGAACAGCAACCCATCCTGTCGACTTGAAGCACCTGTAGAACTAAGGCCTCCGAGCGCTGAGCCCTTTCTTGTGCTTGGTTCGAGAGCTATCTGGTCTGCTAGTAGGCTTGCACAGTGAAATCCAGGCCCTGCTCCTAAGCCCCTTTCTTTCATATGATCCTCTCCGTCAGCTAATGTGTAGCCTGTGGACATAGATGACGACAATGCCGACGAACTACCCAGCTCAGCCACCAATCAAATTGTGCACTGACGGCGACAAACCGCGGAAGAGTGGATTCTTCCTTTGGTTCCGAGCGGATAATCCGCAGCAACGGAAGATGCAGCGGAATCAACTTCGAGCTCATGAATAAAGCTCGCCCTCTCTTCGCACCCGGAGTCCACCTTCGTTAGCTCAACCCATCATGTTCGCCTTAATCATACCCGCCTTCATTCGTCGCCGCCTTCGCAAGAAGGCAGCAGCCGCTGCTCAACCCACTGTGGAGACTCGGCATGTAAGTCAGCCCTCTAGTCGTGTGTGAACTACGCTCATGTCATTTCAGTACCCCCCATTTCCCAAGCGTGTAAAACACATGGATATTTACCAGCAGCTCGCTCTTGACTTCGCAGAGCAAACTCGTCAGCGTATCACGCGGGTCACATCTGCTCCCGCATACGCTACCCCACCCATCACCCTCGAAGAGTTCATCGACCACGTCCTCAGGGTCTCGCCTGCGCCCCCATTAGCCGGTTACGGTGCCATCGCCATCATCAACTGGGTGACCCAGTACGACAAATCCCCTCTATCATCATCTTCTCCCCACCATCTATTCTTCTCATCGTATCAATATATGGTGCAGGGTATCTGGGGCATGTATCAGGACGACAGGGAGTGGGTGCCGATAGTGGGAGGGTATATCCCAGAGAAGGAGATTATGACGATGAAGTTAGAGGTTGCAAATGTGATGAGGGCGAAGCAAGAGTTGAAGCAGGTCATTGAGCAGACAGACAGAGCACTTATGATCTCCGGATGAGGGGTAGTATAATAAGTGCACATACGATGACCGATGGTCTTTTGTTGTCTTTATCATGTCGTCCATACACAAGACAAATTTCTCTACCTCCTAAAGCCTAAGGATTAGGGGCACAAGGCTTCGGGCGACTCGGAGCTTACGTCCAAGCAGTGTCCTCCACCTGAAATGCGTAATATTGACAGTAAAAGACTTCAACCGTACAGAGTGATGTTACATATATACAATAGAGGATGCTCACAGGGATGGCTCTGCTAATGGCGACGACGCTTGGGCGACTCAATCTCTCCGTGTACAACCGGGGTGGCCAATGCAGCCGAAGGCCATGCGTGCGCCTTACCCATAGTCGGAGCGGTATCGCACTTGCCGGAATGTAAGTCGATTAGAGCCTCGACGTCTCCTTGGTACGCAGTGAGTACATCCCCGTTCCAGATGGAGTACTCAACCGCGGTTTTCTTCTTGTTGTATTCGTCGACGAAAGCCACGGTGAAGACGGTCGTGCAGTGAACGGTGTCTTGATGGATCTTGGTAATCTGACCGACTTTGCCAGACGAAAGCTTTCTGTCGCGGCGGTCGTAGTGCCGAGCGGTGACGAAGTCCCCAACCTTGTAAGGTAAGTAAAATTAGAAAGTTTGAAATCGAGCAAAAATAGACAGAGAACGTACGGAGAATTGTTGGCTCAGGTAATCGGCGTAGGCGATATGGTCAGGGATCGCCCGGGTGTTCTTGAAAACTGGCGAAGTCGCGCACTGGTTAATTGGGGCTGAACGACCGCCGTGCGGGCGCATGATGGGTTCGAGCAACTTCGCAGCGTCCAGTAAGCCTTGGCTTGGCTGTCGATTCAACCGTTTTGGGGTACCGTCGGCAGCTACTGGATTAATCCACGCATGGGGAAGGGAGGCAGCAGCAGCAGCAGCCTGGGAGGACGACGGTGCATCGAGACCCGAAGGGGTGATAGGATATGCCTGGTTGTGAGAATGCGGGTACGACGGATAGGATCGACCGTTATACATGATAATTCAGAGGGTTTAGTGTAGTTGTGGAAGACGTTCAGTTGAAGGAGAGTTTGAGAAGACGGCGGCTGAAAATTGTGGTGGTTATATACTGGAATGGCGCAGGTGTGGCTTGCGAGGCGACTAACATCCCTGAAAGGTAGGACAATGCCTTCAGCAACTCCGCGACAGGAAGGAAGGGACAATGTGGATTTTCGAGGCTCAAGGAAACTTCAATAGGAATACGAAGATTAACGTCTTCACGACGATGCCACATAGGACAGAGGTGACCCTGGTGCCCATTGTCATCAATTCCTGGATATTCAGCGCGTAAGTAGTCTGTCTCCAAGTCAATGTTCTAACGCACAGGATGAAACAAGCTTCGAGTTAGCTCCCGAACCAGAACTTAGAAGGCGTGCGGTTGAACGTTGTCCGCCGGAGTCGTGTCGCGAGGTAGTTAAGTCGAGTCCGAGAAAAATGAGTGCGAAAGTCGACAATGGAAGCAGCCACCATTTCCAAATGGCCACAAAGACGGGAAGCCAACGAGGAATTCCTGAGGTTGTACTGTAGCACCATGCAGCGCACGCGCGCCAATGTAAGTGGCGGTAAAGATCCCGGTTCGAGCCGATTGGTTTAGGCGCCCGGTCCGCTCACCCCCTCCTACTATGACAGTGTCCCCACCAATGTTCACTGAGGTTAACGATACAGGGCATCACGCGACTTCGGTAGCTGTAAGCTGGTAATTGAATTAGATTTCATTCCCTTCCTGCTTACTATCAGTAGTTTCTACTGGAGCCTTGGGAATGCGCCGAACCACTTTGCTATGTAATAGCCTTGTCACACGTCTTGCGCCTACCAACGCCTGAAATCTGCCATATAATCATGCAGCGACTGGCTAATCGCCTCCCCTTCGGTCAAATGCCATTCTAGATCCACGGCTGACGGACAAATTGTGGTTAGGTCAACGCATAACGGACCTCCTGTACCTTCACCGTGACCGGGCCTAATGTATATCTGCTATTTCGTCATCATTGACATACCGAAATAGATGGCGACATACGGTTCAAAGTACTAGCTGTTGCCAACGCCAGGATCGTGCAGTCACAGTGGCGCACACTGAAATCCGGGTTACGCTCCTAAGCCGCCCCTTTCTTTCATGTTGTCCCCTTATCCACTTCGACAGTTCTTCCGGTCCACTCTCCACATAACGACAGATGACGACAATGCCGAAGAAGTCCCCACAGTCTAGCCAAGCGCAGCCACCAATCATAGTGCATACCTACGGCGACAAACCGCGGAAGAGTGGATTCGTCCTGTGCTTCCGGACGGATACGACACAGCAACGGGAGGAAATAACGGAAGCTACAAACATGCCGATACAGCGGAATCAACTTCGCGCTCACGTATAAAGCTCGGCGTATCATCACCCTCGACACTCACCTTCATCAACTCAGCACCACCATGTTCGCCTCAGTCGTACCCGCTTTCATTCGTCGCCGCCTTCGCAAGAAATCAGCGGTCATTGTTCAACCCATCCCGGGGATTCGCCATGTAAGTCAGTCCGCTCATCGCGTTTGAGACCATTCTAATGTCACTTTCAGCTATGTCGAAAAGACATGTATCAGAGGCTCGCTCTCTATTGCGAAGAGCCTATTCGCCAGCTATGCATGCGAGTCACGTCCCCTCCGATATACGCTACTCCATCCATCCCCCTCGAAGAGTTCATGTCACACATCCTCCGTCATTCGAGCGCACCCCGAATTGCCTCGTACTATGCGGTAGCCATCGCCGACTGGGTGACCCAAGATACCAAGTCCCCACTAGCGTCATCTTCTCCACACCATCTATTCTTGGCATCCTATCAATACACGGTCCAGAGGCTATGGGGACTACACAAGGACGACGAAGAATGGGTCACCTTGGTTGCAAGATATGTCCCGGAGAATGAGGTCATGGCGATGAAGTTAGAGGTTGCTGGTGTGATGATGGTGAAGACGCAGTGGATGCAAGAGTGGGAGGTTTTCGGGTGCCTCAGAAAGCAGATCATAGATGGTTTCCTTTGGGAAAGCTACTTGGATCCTGAGAAGGGATATTGACAGGAAGGAGATGAGGGAGATGGCGCATGATCTGCAGATGATGGGCGGCATACGAGTTCGAATACGATGACAACTTCTCTTAGACTCCCTTGTAATATCGTCCCTACTATTCTGTGGACGAATCGACTATATTTCTCTGCTACCTCCTAAAGTTCAGGGGCTCAAGACCTCGAGACGCAGTACTAAGTAGAATTGAATCCTTTCAATTGTACCAGACACCTATCGTGACATTACATGCATGCAACGCAGACAAATGCTCCGACGGATGGTTTGGTTGAACTCAATCTGTAGCGGAATTGCATATATTGGAATGAGGTTAATTAGAGGCTCGATGTCTCCTTGGTGCGCAGTGAGTACATCCTCTTCCCAGATGGAGTACTCAACTTCTTGTTGCATTCGTCGACGAAAGCCACAGTGTCTTGATGGATCTTGGTAATGTAACTGACTTTACTAGGCGAAAGCTTTCTATCGTGGTGGTCGTAGTGCCGAGCGGTGCCGAGCGGTGACGAAGTCCCAACCTTGTAAGTAAAATCAGAAAGCTTGAAATTGGGCAAAAACTAGGCAAAGAACGTACAGAGCGCTGGCTCTGATAATCCGCATAGGCTATATGCTCAGGGAACGCCCGAGTGTTCTTGAAACCGGGGAAGTCGCGTGAAATGGGGCTAAACGTTGAACGACCGCCGTAGGGCGCAAATGGGCTGTGGTTTCAAAGTAATGTCGAACGGAAGAAGATACCCAGCTCCTGAGGCATACATTGCAGGGATAACAGTATTTTACATCCGTATCCAGCTCTACAAGACGTACAACAATAATCTACAACAAGAGAACGAAACGGTCATCGAAGGGGCGTAAACGGCGATACAGAATGCATACATGCGTCCTTGTCCTGCCAAACCATCTTCCGACAATAGCACTCCCGTATCCAGCTTTCGCACCCCACAAGGGATAGGATCGACCGTTATACATAGTAATTTGAAGAACTTAGTGTAGTTGTGGAAGACGTTCGGTTGAAGGAGTCTGGGAAGACGATAAATGACATTGTGGTGGTTATACACTCGAATGGCGCAGGTGTGGCTTGCGAGGCCGCTAACATCCCTGAAAGGTAACTGAGGCGAGCCTGGTGTCCATTGTCATCAATTCCTGGATATTCAGCACGTAAGTATGTAGTAGTCTCCGAGTCAGCATTCTAACGCACACGATTCTCAGGCCAGAAGCTTCACTAAACCTGAAGGCGTGCAATTTGAAGTAGTCTGTGAGACTCGGAGTCGCCTGACGAAGTAGCTGAGGATGTCGCCGCCATCGGATAGTAATCATTCTTATATATACCTACCACGCCGTAGGTACACCGGGCGTCAGAAATTTTGGAATGATAGGTCATGCGCGTAAGTACAGTTCAGATGGTGAACTTCAATAATACACAACTTCAGTACGTGATTATGAAGGAGGGGGCAGCGGGGAGCCATTATTTCTGAGCGTCCACAGAAGTCGCGAAGCCAACGGGTAATTCAAATAGGTGTGTCGGGAAGGGGTTCTGATTCGCGATGTTGTACAATGTGCGTGGCGGTAAAGAACAAGTCAGAATTTGATTCCGTTCGAAGCCACATGGCTTAGGCGCCTATCCTGCATCCTCGAATTCCCTGTAGTGGAAGGATCATCACCGAACCGCTTGGCAAGATACTAACGACGTAGGCCACAGGGGTGACAATATCTCGGACTGCATTTTGTCAGTCTGTCGCCCAGATAGTGAGGAGCACGACATCCATGGATAGGGGAAACCCCTAAGAGCAAGTGTCGGCAAAGTCCGGTAACTACGCTGGCTGCGTCGAACGTCTTGCTCCTGCAGCCCGCCATGCAACCATGCAGCCACCGGCTCACATCCTCGCCTTCGGTCAAATGCCATTCTGGGTCCAGGGCTGACAGGTAGTATGGTTAGGTCAGCGCGTGAGGGACCTTACTGCTGTCACCGGGCCTAATCTACTATAACTGTCAGGAAAAAAAACTCCGGAGGAAACATGTTTTCCTCGTGTGCTCACTAGATGAGGACGCAGGCAAGCCTCTTCTAGAATAGTATATAACGGGTGCGTGGATCCACCGTTCTCCCCTTCCCCGTCGACGAACACCCTCCCCAGATCGCCTCCCGCCCCCTTCGTCGATTCACCCAATTCCTGGCCCATCAGCCCTGCGCTCTCATACGCACTCAAAAAAACAAGAGTCAATCAGCAAGATGCCGAAAGATAATAGCAAGAATCACACTAAAGTAAGTGGTATCCCCCGCAATGGATGAGGCATGGAGTATAATTAGCGGCTTGGGTATATCCAATAGGAAGAGATTAGCTGTACCGTCTGCTTCGCTTCCCTCACTCGCAAAGCAGATCTGCCTCGCCATATGAAGACACATTCCGACAACAAGGAAGAGATCATCTGTAGCATCTGTTTCGTGTCCCTCGCTCGCAAGGCAGATCTTCCTCGCCATATGAAGATGCATTCCGAGAATAAGGACATGCTGTAAGGCTCTAACGCAGCGTTGTGCAATGGAATTAAGCTCATGTCCAATATACAGGATGTTCCGTTGCCAGTATCCCGGCTGCAAGTATGCCAACCTGCAGAAGTGTAACGTCGACACTCACATCAGAGTACAGTACGTCGCTAGTTCCTGGTCTCATATGCTGAATCGACTTAGATCTTCCTGTGACTATAGCACTGGTAACAAGAATCAACTATGCCCGGATTGCTGTTTCAAGACCGTCGACCCGGGATCTCTGACCCGCCATCGAAAGAGAGCGCATGGCTACGTCCCCAAGGCCCGCCGCCCAAGACTCGGAGGCGTGAACTCCAAGAAGCCAAAGCGTCCCACACCCTATCCCACTACCACTCCCGCCGCGTCCCAGTCTTGATGAACATCAGCCAGGAATCAGCCATATCCTTATCGTACTTCCTCTGACTCGGATCCTGAGGCTGACGCCTCTCCTCCAAGCTGCCTTGCCTTCACCATCTCAGTTTTCGTCCTTTATCCCTGGAAAGCGCCTCTGGCGCAAGCCCAAAAGGATGAAATACTATCCTTGGGAAAGAGGCCAGGTCTTCGGCGGTGGGGTGCGATGGAGCCGCAGCCGGGAAATAGGTCGTGAATGTCCCATCCTACGCGGGCGTCGATTTCGAGTCGTCGTTCTTTTGCTACATGGACGTCGTGGTGCCCACACATCCCAGCTTATTGTTATTATATAGTGATCGCAGAGTGTCCAGCTGGAGTTTTAGCAGGGCGGCGTCATGAAGGTGAATCAGCGTAGTAGCTTGTTGGGTCTCCGGACCTAGTGGAGCGTGTTACCTGGAGTTAGATGCTGACCATGAAGAGATGAGCTCGATGGTCGATCCCGTCATGAAGCGGCGGTGCGGTTGAGAATTTGATTCCGTTCGGAGGCACATGGTGCGGGCGCTTCTTAACATTCTTAGGGGTTCAACAACTGTTCAACACGATCACAAGCCAATTAAACGGAGCAACATTGTTGGCAGGCCATCAGCTTCGACGCGGACAACAAAACCCCAATGTTTAAATAAATAAACTAGAACTCCGCGGTATCATGTTACACGCATATCCAAAACACCCAACGAATGCTCTGGAAGGCGACGCTGGATGTCTGGATGGTAGGCATGCTGGTGAGACCGAAGGCGGCCTCCTCGAGAGTTTATGAGCCGTAGCGCCGTAGGGCGCCTGCAGAAGACCTCTACTCGTACTACTAGGCTTGCGAGCAGTTTGTTCTATACTCCTTTCTCCTGAATCAACTAGTGTCAGTGATCTTCAATGTTGGTGGGCATCGATCCTACTTACCAGAGCATTTGCACTCAAGATCATATTCGCCGCGTGCGAGGGCATTGCCCGTTGTCTACTGAGGCTCGGAGGTGACAGAGGAGATTGGTCTTGACGTCGATCCAGTGAAAGAGGGAAGCGATGGCAGCGGGTGGTAGGCATAGGAAAGCCAGCGTCGGATCTTCATTCGCGGCGATGATGAGGTAGTGTGAAGAGAAGGAACTGGCTTGTCACCTCCATCTCTGAAAGTATTTCTAACGGGACGTTGAGATTCAGACGGCCCAATCCAAGGTTCTTGCTGAGTCTCTGCCTCGGCGACAGCACGAGGCTGCGAATGGATAACAACTGCGGGCAGTATAGATGCCGACTCCCTCTCTCCTCCAAAGATTGCGAGTAATCGGTTGACCGGCCTGTCGCTAGATGACGACGGTTGCTGCGAGCGGCTAACAGCACGGGATTGGGATTGGGTACCGGCACGAGACTGCGTACGGCTAACAGCTGCGGGCGGTCTACCAGATGTCGGCTCCTTCTCTCCTCCAAAGATTGTGAACAATCGGCCAAAAGATCTCTCGCTAGCTGACTGCGATGGAGGCTGCCAAGGGGTAACGGTTGTGGACTGTCCGCCACTGGCGCGAGATTGGGAGCGGCTCCCCGCAGGAGACCGAGAACGGATGCTAGGACGAGCACTCGAACGGCTAACAGCACGAGACTGCGAACGGCCAACAGGACGCGAATACGAGCGGGGAACCGCCGTACGCCGCCTACCAGATGGCAGCTCCTTCTCTTTTCCAAAGATTGAGAACAATCGGGTAAACGACCCTTCGCTAGATGGTCTTGGTCGTCGACGAGCCTCCCTCTCCTTCGTCCACTTTTGAAGTGCCTGTGCGTGCTTCATTTCTCGAATCCCATTCTGGCGAGTGTGCTCATTGTCCAGCAGAGTTCCTGCCATTGTGTGTCAGTCAGACGATGCGATCCTTTGGCTAGATTACTAACGCACCTCGCATCTTTGTGAGCCAGCCATGCATCGTCGAGGGGGGAGGCCTTCGGCTACGAATACCGTCATCGGGCTGAGGAAAATTGTCCAGGTGTTTGCTCAAAATGCAGTTTGTGATGAATGGTCAGCTTACTGATGTCCATTCTATCTTCATTGCTTGACGTGAGTTGGTAGGAAGTGGGGAGAGCTGTATCTGAAGAAGCCATGGTGGCAGACGTAGTACTATGTAGTAGGACACTACCGAATAAGACTTACATAATCGTTGGCCTCATCAACGCACCCTGCAGCCACGCGCATCATCGCGCTTTCAACTATTCACCCATCTTCATGCGGCGTACACGTGTAGCAATTCACCAGACCTCGTTGAAACCATGTTTTTTTTTCTGCGCGGAGGATAGAAGATGACTCTCTTGGGCTACTCCGGTGCAGAAGCTCAGGTCATGGAATTTTCGCGCTTTGACTTGTCGTTCTTGCGGACGAAGAACGCGTCTTGAATGCCTTGGGCACCTGGGGAAGACTGGTAAGTGATTTGGTGTTCATTTCCTTGCTTATTGTTGTTGATATATGTACGTAGGCACAAAATGGATATTTATCCACGCAGCCGACGATAAGATAGGACAAATGTCCTCGTGGACGAGCACACTGTACTCAACAGCCAGTAAAATCCGCTCCCATCCCTCGAGCCTTGAAATGGACCCCTCAACCCCCCAGCGCCTTGATTTCGACGGCAGAGCGCCTTCGAATGCGACCCCACAGTCCATCACTCAATATCATTCTATAGCCATGGATGCTCACGCATTGATTATACCCGTGAGGCGCGTCAATGCTGAACTCCTCATCGTCCAGCATCAAAGCAGCATTGACGTCGGTGATGCGCAAGGCGGGGACCTTCGGATTCGACGCTACAGATGGCCCGACGCGGTGGGCTGGTGTAAGGAAGTTTCCCCATGAGTAGTCGTACGATATCCCACCCTCGGCTACCATCGCATTGATGGTGAGGGCGGCCTTACTCCCGGATCCACCACCAGAGAAACTTCCCACCATCCATCTGGACGTTTTGTCAATTCCCGTAACGATGCATAGGGAATCCTTCGCAAGATCGCTCTCAAGCTCACATGCGAATTCATACCACTTTTTTGCGTGTTTCTCTGCCTGCTTTCGTAGGATCGTCGAGGTGCAGCGCAGGCGGTATGAGCCGTTTGGGACATGAAGGACGGCGCCTTTGGAAGAGGACGAGTAATATTCGAAGCCTGCGCCTCCACCTATGGGCTGGGTTCTAGCCCGTCGCATGAGGTGAGATCACCCTGTATCGCGACCCATTCATTGCTCACAGTGATTGCTGCACAGAAGCACCCGCCGCTCTATTCTCCATGGACATGCTAGCTATCGGGGCGTCCTTGTTATAATAGTCTTCGATTCGACCCAGAGCCTCCTTGTTGATAGTGACTTGCTCAAAGCCTTCGGGGACGCCTAGGAAGTTAACAGGGTGACTTGGTGGGGCTCGGATGTTGAACAACGTCTTGAATCCTCCCTCCTTCGTTACATATCCAACATCCCCAATGCGCACACCCTCTGGTCTTGACGCAGTAAAGGGTTCAGGGACCCAGAGTGGGTATGCCTTCAGCACGGAGAGGAGCTCTTCGCTATAAGTTTCTGGGGAGCTGAGCGTGGGGGCCATACGTGCAGCCCAAGCTGAGAGTCTGATTTGATGGTCTACCGCCCGGCACAAGGCTGTGTCGACGGTGGCGGGAGAGTGGTAGGGAGATACATATTTACAGGCGCTCTTCGAGCAACGTGTCCAGTGGGAATCGACAATCTGGAACGTCCCATTGAGATAACGAGTCACAGGATCAGTCTCTCTCTCACCGCGACAGCGTTACCGTATGAAGCAACTATTGTAGCGCCTCAGTGGCATCTTAGTCGATTGAAACGATTCGGTGTCCCCCTCCTTCGCTCGGATCCATGGACGACGCACCCAGTGAATTGTACAAGCGTCAACTTCTTCCGACTCGCAATGGCTACCCCCTATGGATTCCTGAACCTTTCGGCCACTCGGCGATATACCGCACGAAGGGGGTCAGGATAGGCGACATGGGATATGTGACTTCAGAAGGCGGCTTCGTTACGCTCTTCAATGTTCGCGCCCCTCCTGATCATCCGATTAATAGCCTTGGTGTCCCAGATGGGTTTGAGCGAATTCAGCTTGACAAGTTCACCAGTAACCACAGAAGCGATGCACTGCTGTTCGCAAGCCCATCCATGGAAATGCGGGGCTCTGGAGGCATCCCAATCTCGCGCTCGATGTAAGCATCTGCTGTATCTGGTCCTCCGTTGCTGATTTTGTTTGACTAGAACCAAAATCCAAGATGATGTTGAGTTTCATTGTCGATCCAACGTCGGGGCGCTTCTTTTTCTTCCCAATGGCGCTTCCCATGTTACATGTTCTGCGGATGATAAGGGAAGGCTTCGAGAACAAGTACAGAAACATGCCCTCAGTTGGTTCGAATTTGCGCTTTCCAACGAGGAATTGCCAGGACGGTCGCTGTATCTTATCACCGGGATCGACAAGTCATCGGAGTGGATGATCGGCACTTTCCACGCCGCCGGCTCACCTACTGATCAGGCTGCTTTCCGAATCCAATCAATCCTGGCGGCAGGAAACAAGTCCTACGTCTACTCTTGGGGGTCTTCCGTTAAACCCATTTCCCGCACTAGTCCAACCATCAGCCCATCAAACAGTTGCAGAATTGACCCCGCCAGGTTGCAAGTCGATGACGAGGTGTTCAGTGGCGACGCGCCCCTCGGACAGAACCAATGTCTATTCATACATGGACTCACGCTGACATTGAACAACGCGAACCATGTCCAATCATTATCCCAATGTTCGCAGGTCAGCTTCAACTCGATCACCCAAGTTACACTGTGATTGCAACGGTAATCCCTCCTCAGGTAGTTCAAGATCACGACGTTGTCTTGAGACCAATGACTGGCAATACTGACCTTCAGGTATGCCGCCTGATCAATTGATCTCTTGTTCATTATCTAAATCATTCTCCCATCTAGCCATATCATCCAGCCGCTGTACTGAATGGATTTCTGTTGGATAAGGTGAACTCTACCTTCCTAGACTGAGTTTTCATCTAACAATCTCAGTCCCCGGACGCCAATGTTGCTTTCTCTCATGATGATGACTGGGAGACCTTGGCCCACGACGTATGTGATTGTTACTCCTCCTCTTCAGTTTTGCTGAGTTCTCGGCCGTTTCATAGCATGAAAACTGGCCCAAGAATGATGTTTTACTGGATCGATTGCAGCGATTATTCTCGACCTACACCTCGGGTAAACCTCCAGCCCAATCGTAGTCTAGCGCTGTTCACAGTTCACTCTGCAGATGCTTCCATGGGTCCCTCTTGCGCATCAATCAATGCCCGAAAATGTAATGAACCATCCATTACAAATACAACTTGATGTAACTTCTCGTTGCAGCATTTCAGCAGATGCCGTTGGACATTATCAAGTACCTACTTCAGTTTATTCGCGTGCCAGATCTTCTCTCATTTACCCAAACCTGTCGAAGTCTTTACGAGCTCACTTCGGACGCCTCCGTCCAATATACCATCGAGGTGTTCTTCGCAGGTGCTGAAGACTTCTCATACGCTTACTCTTCTAGCGAATTGGACGCCCTCACCAAGACCACATTGCCTGAGAGGCTTAGCCTCCTCCGTCGTCGTGAGGGCGCTTGGCGAAGGCTCAAGCCGACCTCCTGCGAAGCTGTCGACATGCCACCAGAAGCGAATCAATGGCACAGTATTCTCAGTGGTGGTGTTTTCGGCCTTAGTTTGGACTCATGTGCGGAGTCTACTCATACTTCAGCACTGAAGTACACCGTTCTATCCGGCTCAGTGCCGCTTCTCAATGCTACTTGGAATCACTTCGATCTAGGGGCAGATATCTCATCTACTGCAATCTCTTTGCATGACAACGACCTCATCGCAGCTATCACTTTGTAGGTTCCCGTGCATTCATCCCTCATCAATGCTGATATCGCTTCAGTCCTCCGGTTCCGAATAAACCCGGTCTGGTAGCCACTGACATCCACCTCATTGAACTTTCCAGTGGCTTGAGTCACCCCCGTGCATCTCGACCCCGCATATCTGGTCTCGAGATAAAATCTACTCCCCGGAGCAAGGGCAAGATCTTCGGAAAATTCCTCGCTATCACTTTGATGTTTCTCGACGCTGACGACGAGCCTGATCGCTTCCTTGTGTTTGACTGGATCTCCGGAGACTTACTACTGGTACCGCCAATGTGTCCCTCAGTTTGCCTTGTGGATTGACATCGATATTTTAGGACTACTCTGCAGCTGAATCTTGCGTGTACAGAGGAATCGCTTTCCTGTCTCCAACTATGGTGGTCATCTCGGACACAACCAGCAACCATGGTATGTTAAGGCTTTGGGAACTCGCCCCAGTTCCTCGTCTCCTTGGTACTCTTTCCATGCCTCGATTGCGCTGGGGCATGGGTTACCAAATGTACGACATACACGATGAACCCGGCCTCACTGTTAATCATTCATCGCTAACGCATTGCCAATCTGTCACGCGCTACAATCCTCGAGAGGCCATCATCGCAATCTACATCATTCTTGATTCCGACCAGACCATATTTGTGTCCCGTAAGAGCCTGCTGCTCGAAGTAGCAGAACAACTGCGCGATCTAGGACTTGGGCCTGACGATGAGCCTCCGACACTGGAGTACCGTGAATGGGGGCACACGACACGGTGGATTCCAATCGAGGGCATTACAGCCTTCGTCGAGAACTCCAAGGTGGCCAACGCGTAGTGGCAATTCGCAAGGATGCGAAGGCAGGCGGATCCAGACTCGTGGTTTTTGACTTTAATCCTCATCACATTCGAAAATGGGCGGACGAGGCTATCGATCTCGATGCCGATGTCGACTTGGAAGAAGGTAGCTCCATGTGCACATCAACCCCGTCACCTCAGTCACCTTCGCAGCCTCGCCTCTTCATAAAGCGCGGGGGCTCTCATACACCACATGAATCCCTCATGGCAAGCTATGAACCATCGGTGGATGAGCTTCCGTATGTCACATACGAGAGCCAGGAAGTATATCAATTCACAGATGTGTGGACGGATGGAGAATGGATCGCTGGTGTTAAGGTGAGCAGTGTTCTACCTTCATCACATCAAGCTTGCATGCTAACTAATATTCAGATGCAACGTGATCAGATCCTCTCTCTAGATATGTTATACTTTGGTTGAAGACATCCCTACCATATCCCTGGAGATTCAGATCCGAACGTTAAAGAAGCTCCATTTCGACGCACAGCACAGAGGTCCATTAAATAGTTGGTTGTTGGTAATTCGCCGAGGCTTCATCCAAGGCCCTCTCCTCCTCTTCTACATGCCAACGTGAATGATACGGTATACCTCTTCGGCTTCTCGAAATCTCATTACCGAGATCACCGACGAGGTCATCCCAGAGCCTACGCATCTTTGTCACCGTTATGCATGTTACCATGAACTTCCTCTAGTCTGAAGTTCCATGGCCGTCGACGCCCTCAATTCCGGAATCTTGCGATTGTGAAGCCCTCGTCGGCTCTCTCATCCCAATTGGCTGGCGTTTTCGAACTGCAGCTGCCCACCTTGTTCCTCAGATTTTCTCTGCATAGCGTGTATTGCAGGCTAGCAATTTGTAGGTCGGACTATCCTTCCAGGCTTCCACTGACCATCGAAACATTAGAGCGACACACAATCATCATTACGTATTCGCCCCGGACAGCGCATCTGCACACGACTTCTCCATCGAAGCTGGATATCGCCACTTCGTGTATCTTGCATCGTTTGAGACCTGGCCAGTTCCAGGTGTTCCATATGATCCTCTCTAGCGGCGCACGTCGGTGGGCTTGGGCCTCTCACTGATGTGTCTGCTAAATATGAGCGCGCCTCGTCCTGCCTCGTCACAGTTAGACCCTGCAATTTTTCTGCAGGGTGATAACATCCCGATCAGTATCCGTATCGTGGAATTTTCTTCCATCGGCGACTTGCCCCATTCTACTCAACACGTTTTTTTTCGAAATTGAATGACATGAAGTTTTGGAGGCAACGCCGACATAGGAAGAAGCCAGAAGCCTGTGATGATGAGAGAAAATGTGACGCTGGCCACCATCTGGGCCATCTTTCTCCGCTTACCGGGGTAGTGTTGTGAGGCGGCTTTCAAAAATGGAGCAGGCGCAACATCTGGTACTCCTGGCACCATCTCTGCGGTTCCTTCTTGCTTTCCTGGTTTACGTCCACGTGATTTGAGATTGATGTCGTCCGCTTCTGGTGTTGGTCTTATAAAGAACAAGTCCGTTTTCAATGTCGTCCACCCGTTATTTGCGTCCCTAGCCCCGTCGCCTATTTCGCCTCCGCACCACGACGAACACTCTTCACGGTTGACAGCGAAGAGGCTCCCCGATCCCTTGTTTATATACCACCTAGCTTATAAAAGCTACTCTCGCTCTTTTTTACGTTCCCCGCATCATCATGGGTACCTCCACACTTGTGGCTCTGGGGGCGCTGCTCGCGACCGTCTATTTGTGGCTACGCAAGCCTAAGAAGGCTCTGGGTGCGCTACCGCCTGGTCCGAAGCCCGTTCCGTTACTGGGCAACGTCAGAGACTTGACGGCGAAGGAATTGTGGCTGCCTGCAGCGAAGTGGGCGAAAGAATTCGGTGAGTAGTGCAGCCCTTCCTCTTGCCATTGGTGCTCTTTCTCCAAATATACACTTTTCTCTGTCGTCCTGGTATGTCGGATGGAAGACACGCCACGGATATATCAGTGGCGGAGGTGTCAACCTAAACAGAGCGCCCGTTTCTGGTGATCGTAACTGATGTTGATGGTTCGCCTTTCCAGGAAGCGTCACGTATCTGCACGTCCTTGGTCAAGGGCTCGTGTTCTTGAACTCCTCCGAAGCGGCGTTGGATTTGTTGGAGAGAAAAGGGTCGATATACTCTGACAAGCCATATCTTGTGATGGTTTGCGAGTTGTGAGTACGCTTTATTGTGAAAACTGATCAGGCTCTCATGCTGTCGCCACACCTTCTTATCATTTACCCATACGCGACTTCACTGCGAATAACTTCCGGTCATTTCCGCAACACTCGTGCTTGTAAACCGCCTAATTGTTCGCATATGGGACTTTGTGTATGTAGATGTGGCTGTGAGAACATGGTGAGTGTCAACGTTGTATGTCGGGGATTACATACTGACGAGACTTGTAGGTCGCATTCACACCGTATGGTGACCAAAGCCGACGTCAACGCAAGCTTCTTCATCGTGCATTTGGAACCCAGGCCATTCCTCAGTACCACGGTCTCATCGAAATCGGAACGAAGGCCTTCTTACAGCGCCTCCTTTCGGATTGCAGTGACTGGGTCAATCACACCAAACGGTATGTCGCCTTGCCTTTGCCCGCGACGAGCGTGGGTTACTGAGTTCTGTTTCTGGAACAGGTACGCTGGCAGTCTTACTCTCCTGACGGTATACGGCTATGAAGTTCGCGCCAATGACGACAAGTTCTTGCAACTTGCCGATGAATGCGTGGACCTATTGGCGAATCATATTGCCTCCGGTGGTGGCATCTGGCCTGTCGATATCTTCCCATCATGTGAGTCCTCACAGTTGTGAATACGCCTTGACCACGTACATATATGCGCGCATATAGTGAAGAAACTGCCTTCGTGGGCACCCGGCTCCGGTTTCCTGCAAAAGGCAAAGAAATGGAAAGCCAAGATGGAAGAATTTGTGGACAAACCCTACGAGTACGTCAAGGCTTCCGTCAAAGCCGGCAGCGTCACCCCATCCTTCTGTTCTACTCTCCTCCTTGACGAAGATGAGTCCAAGAAATCAGACACATTTGAATTCGATTTGAAGTGGACAGCGAACTCGATGTACTCGGCGTCGATCGACACTACTCTTACCGCCGTTTCGCATTTCCTGTTGGCCATCATGAAACACCCCAAGGTACTGGTGAAGGCCCAGCAGGAAATCGATAGTGTGGTTGGGAATGACCGGTTGCCATCGTTTGCGGACAGGCCGAACTTGCCCTATGGTACGCTGATTCGCAATCCTTGGCTTACGTATCGTTTTGACTTCTGATTACAGTCGAGGCCGTTTTCAAGGAAACGCTGCGATGGGCCGCACCTGTACCACTCAGTGAGCCCATTTGTCGACTTGTTGGCGTATGATTAGAATGACCCACTCCATAATAGACTTACCTCACCGTCTGATGGAAGATGATGTGTACAATGGGATGTTCATCCCCAAGGGTTCATTGGTGAGCTCCATACCTTTGATTGTGTCCAGTTTGGTTCATATATGCCTTGCTCTCGCACATTATATTGGTCATATTCTTGGCTCATGCGTGTACTCTCCCTCTCACCCCATGTGCTTGATACTTGTCTCAACTTTATCCGTGGTGCACACGACTATCCATACAGGTCTTCGGGAATATTTGGTACGTGGCAACTCCCTGGTTACAGAGAAGTTCTCGCACTCATGATTTGTTCTTCTTGCCCTCTCTCCTTCGGTTATCTCCATCGTGACGTCCTTGTGGTCCATGAATCAATATTGCGCTATCTACGAATTCGAATAACCTTCCACTTGCGTTCCTTACCCAACGACTACCTTCTGATTCCCTCGAAACGATATGGTTCTCTTTCATAATTATGCATTTTCCGTTTTGCTTTTGGCTGTTGACCCACACGATCTTTCATTTCCATCGGGCTTCGGAAATCCATTTGGCTTGGTGATGCGTATGTGATGCATATGCAGGGCTATGGTGCGGGATGAGAAATTGTATCCCAACTCTCATGCATTCATCCCAGAGAGGTTCCTGGAGGAAGTTGACGAGGTGACGAAGAAGAAGATGGATCCTAAAAATTTTGTGTTTGGGTTCGGTCGAAGGTGAGGACTGCTGTCACTCGTTTGGACTTTGGGCGCCATATGTTCTTTTTCGCATATGCCAATGGGCGCCCTACGCGGACGGGACTCACGGGAGTATAAATGGCGTTGGCGCTACCTGCGGTCATTGGCCGGCTTCGCCTCACCAGGTCCCGACCACATACTTTGTTCAGTTGTGCCTTACTTACACATGGACGTCGTTCTCACTGCCAACTTCTTCTTGTAGGCGCTGTCCAGGAGCCAACCTTACGGAATCATCCTTCTGGTATGTGATGGTCTGCATGCTCGCAACTCTCGACATTAGCAAGGCTGTCGACGATTTCGGCAACGTCATTGAACCCAAGGTCGATTTCAATAACTCGGTTTTCAGGTACGGCAGATTTTATCAGAGATTGTACTTTATCAGAGACTTTGGCATTCGTCCTGTTTTCCCCTTGGCACCTGTATCACTCTCCCTTCCTCCCTTCGTCCCTTTTCCTTTCCCTACCCTGTTCATCCGCCCCCAAGCCTACCTGCTGAATCTCTCCGCTACCCTATATACCTGTGTGGTTTATTGTGGCAGGCGATGCTGATGATTTTTTCCTTCTAGAATCCCTGATCCATTCCAAGTCGACATCCGCCCGAGATCGGAACAAGCCCTTAAGATCATTTCGCATTGACCTGCTCTTCCATCTCGTCTGCCTGTCGTAGTTTTATATCGTCACTTGCCTCATCAGCAGTCAGTTTTCCTGTCGAGTCTTCCGCAATTGCTTTGTATCATACTTTAGTATCCATCATCATCGGACTCATTACAACCTTTGTGCGCTCATGTAAAAGATTTCTGCCTCTTGCTTTCAAGCACGATTAATCCTCGTATTTCGCCTGGGTTCCCGCGACTCCGCGTCCCCGCATTTTGTCCAAGAATACCCCCATGGATCATCCCGAGTATGAGCACACGTCGACAACTTCTCGGCCTTCCTCGCGGTGAGATGGTGAATGCACTACAGTATCCATTGAATGAATAACTTTACTCCGATAAATCGGTACCCTTTCTCCGTATAGTGTTGTGGTTCTGGGTTGGCGAGGGAAGGATATGCACACAAAGGTCCGAGGAATCGAGCCCACTGTCAGTGTCAATTTGCAAGAATCCTTTCAAGGTGCAATGAGGTTGGTCCATGACCTCGGTACCGCACAGATATACCAGCTTGCCGCCCTTAACGTCCGCTCAGACGACTGGACAGCCCGACAGGTGGGATGCAAGGGAAGCAGGTACTGGAAGGGACCATTCCCATCAAAGGATAAACCCAGGGAATCGTGAGACCCGTGGGTACAAATTACCAAATCGTGTCCAGATTTGGGAGCAGGGATCGTTCGACTGTCAGTGCGATCGCCGAGATCGTAATCTTGCAGTCGAGCACAATATATTATGGCCGCACATGGGACACTCACACTTGCGTTCTTCAGCACTTCCCTGCCCCGGCCTCCTCTCCCTCTCAACCACCCCATCCGCCCTTTCCCCGACCAGCTCACCGTTAACGTCGAATAATGGCTACAGCAGCTGGCGGTGCTACTGGTGCAGGAGCTGGTGCAGGAGTCCCCGCTTTCAAGATGTCGTTTGATAGCACCCTTGGCTCGCTGCTCGTGGGCGGGCTTGCAGCTGTGGCGTTAGTTTTTCCTACCTTTTTCCTACCGTTGGATTTCGCTGATTGTGGTCTCGCGTTGGCAGGCTCTGGGGCGTGACGAACATCCAGACGTTCACGTACTTCACAAGAGGGTCCAACGACCGACCGGCTTTCAAGTGGCTGGTAAGCTGCCGCCAATATATTCAGCGTGTCGCCGAACTTACGAGTCCCCCTACGTTAGATTGGATTCTTATGGTTAGCGATATCAGTATGCGAGGCCGATGATGGCTTTCTTATCTCTATTCTGTTTCCAGGGCCCTGGACACGTTTGACTCAATACTGGACGGTCATATCCTGTACTACTATCTGGTCTCCAACTTTGCCTCGCCATTGGCCGTCTTGACCCCAGTATGGTTCGTTCCCTCTCATTGTCTCCCACTTCCGTAGCTAACAGCATCTCTAGGAGCGTTATCGTAAGACCCCTTGACCCCCATCATCCGCTTCAGCATCCTAATTGATTTTGCACCTTCAGATCCATGTCGCTATCACGGTCAGTAGCAGCCCGACTTACCCATCGGTGATCGGCTTGAAAACTTACTTCCTATAAATAGTCCATCTCTGACTTCGTTCTTCGGAGGTGAGCGGGAGCGTCGCATGGCCGCTTCCACGCAGGATTGACGGTGCCTTCTTTTCTTCGCAGCATGTTCGCTCGCCGAGCCTTCAGACGTAAGATAGGCTTCCAACGTCCCTTGTGGCTGTCGATCTGACACGGTGTGTAATAGTAAGCGGGAACTGGCTCCTCACCGGATTCATTGTGAGTTTGCCTAGCCTAGAGGACTGAATCTTGTATGCTAATTGTCGCCGTCTAGGTTGCTGTGTCGTTGACCGATCTAGGTACGTTCCGTTGACCGAGCCCGCCGTTCGCCGCTAATGTCCGGACTCACCGCCTCCAATAGTTTGTGGACTCGGTGAGCGATCACCTATCCCTCTTTCCTTCTCTCTCTGACCGAGACGCGCTACAGTGATCACCGCCAAAGCCTTCTCCATCAAATCTTGGCTCGAGTTGGATAGCCTTTCGGTGAGGAAATTTGCAAGTGCCATACCACGGGTACAGAAACTCAATGTCCGTGTGACAGACGCTATTCTATCTCAACTTCGCCGCCGGAACTGTGTCTGACGGCAGCGTCGCCATCGCGCTGTGCTACTACCTCTACAAGTCGCGAACGGGCTTCACGAAGTAAGGCCCCCCTGGTTCGAGTTTGGTTCCTAATGGCTGAGCTTCCCCGAAGGACGGACTCCCTCATCCGCGTTCTCATGCTGTACATTGTCAATACCGGATTGATCGTCTTCGTTGATGCTACCCTTGGAATGGTCACAGTGAGTACTGGCGGCTCAAGTCATTCCTGTTTCTCTAACATACGTACGTTCGCAGTACATTGCGATGCCGAACAACTTCGTTTTCCTCGCCTTCTATCTCCTCCTGAGCAAACGTAAGTCCCTTTTCGCATCCAAGCCTTCTCCTCACTGACCGCTCCTTCCCTTGTAGTCTACCTCAACTCATATCTGGCTTCGTGAGTATTTTTTGTTGCCTTCATCCCTTCAGTATTCCCCCTACAGCCTTTCCCTGGCCCCTAATCGGACGGAGTAACTGACTGCCACCATCAATCAATTTTCAGACTTAACGCCCGGGAAGGATTGAGAGATAAGACCGACGAGACTCCCGTGTCCATCCATTTGTCGAGGATTACGAACCAATCCAACCGGTATGATCCTGAGAGATCAATGGTTGCTAGTGAGAAGGTATGCACATTTGCTTCCATTTACACATCCTCTCCAAGTTTCCCACCTATTCCCTGTGTATGACATACGCCGAATCGCAGTCTTAGGAATGCACCCACCTTCCTTCCCACCCACGTCAACCTTTTTTTCTTTCACTCTCTCGTCCTTTTACTCCTTCGACGCCTACGATTCGCATATCATCGCTTACCTGGATATGATGCTGATATATCCGCCTTATCTGCTTTAGCGCCATTCCAATGATCGCGTCGCCATCTCGGTGGAGACCATGGTTGACCGTAAGGTCGATGGTAGCCCCGGAGCCTATTAAATTGCTCTTCCGGACAGTAAGTCCGAGTCGGTTCTTTTCGCTAACAGAGTCCGACTGATCGACCGGCCGACAGCGCTATTTATTTGTGTGTATCACCTCCACCCTCGCTGCCCTCCTCCGTTGCATGTTGTACCATTGCTCTCATCACTGCCTCACGCATCATCAAAATCCCTTGGCCCTGCCGCTACTCCGCTCTTTTCTGGTTTCCATGGACTACCCCCCTCCAGACCTGCATAGACGACTGTTGCCCCAAGCGATATCTTTGTTGCTTAGGGCTGCACAGCATACCCACCATCCATCTCACTTATGTGTAACCCAGCTCTGGTTTATCTTGTTTCGTTCGGGTCTTTTCGTGTGTACGTTAGCTCTAGGCTGTCCTTGTTTTGAAGTAAAAATGGAATACAATTGCTCTACCTGTTTGACTGCAGCTAGTGGAAACGTCAGATAATTGCTGTACTCGTTTCAGCTAGCATGCGAGCTGTCTGACTAGGCTAGGAGCGACTGCTATAGGAGCGATGGGAGGTCATGTGGTTCAGGTTTCCAAATGGGGGCGTCCTGGATGAGCAGCTCCGCATGCATCTTTTGATCATGCCCAGCCCCAGCTTTCGGGGATTTTATGTCTAAAGATATGCCCGCTGGCCTTGCGGCTCTTGCCTTCACACCACCATCACCTCCTCCATGATACCCGGTGGGCTCCTCCACCTGTGGCCCTCTCTCCTCATCTACCTCACCGTCGAGCTCTGTTTCCTCAGCACAAATGCCTCACCAATTATCGGCCTAGGATCCGAGACCTCGCATCATGGGTGTAAAATTTGGTGGAAAGACCCTAGGCACCAGATTAAGTGGGGAGTTACTAGGGACGACAATCAAATTAACAACGAGGAAAATCTTTTCATCGATTTGTGTCCTGTCATAGGATGGGGTGCACCTACGCAGGTCGTGGATCGAATCGTAGAGGCTGGGCCTGACGGTGTCCATGATGAAGATAGTCAGGGAAGAGAATCAAGGAGCACTCGATATATTTTCGAGTTTGGGGATTCGTCTAGGAAGGGATTGAAATCTGTAGAGGTGCGTTTGATGGTATGTGTGGGTTGTTCAGCGCATTGATGTGATGGTTTGAAGTGTTCTCAACGAACGTGGACTTGCTTGACCAGTGAGTGCCTTTCGGCTAATGGCATGAACCGAAGAATTTTTAATCTACCCGACGCTTGCAGATAGAGATCGTAATCCATCTCTCAACTACCCCTCGACGACTACAGAGTTTGGTGTGGACGGTGGTGAGTGCCTTCAGGATGTAGTTCCCATCAATGATCATTTCAAATCCTTTCCCTTTTTTTCATCCGTTCGAGTTTGTTGCCAACCCAGGTGCTTACAACTGTTCCTCTTCTTTTTAGAAGCGACGCGTATCGTTTGGACTTCCCCACTTGATGATACAGCTCGAAATTTAGCGCGCGTGTATATCAAATGCGACCCCAGATTGACAGAGGTGAGGAACGTTGTCCCTGCGCTCAATCCTGATGCGGTTGCTGCATAGTCTCAGCGATAGCATTTTGCGGCTATGTCCCTTGAGACTGGGAGCATGTCGCGCACCTGTGCCTGAATGTTGCTTGCATACCCACCGTTCAACCATCGGTCTGCTTGTTGAGGTGGCTGTAGCTGACGATCGTTTTCTAGACTTCTCCGTCATTTATCGAAGAGCAACGGCAGGGTGGTGTGTCGATACATACATTCACTTGGGAGACACGGCATGCTTGCGCCCGTTCTGTAGCCAACCAGCCAATCTTTCATGTCACGGAAGATGAGAGTCCTGACGGGGCAGACTCCGAGGCTGGCCCTGAAGGAGATCTAGTGTCTCCCAACCAACCTTCATTTCCCCAGATCTTCAAGATAATTTTCTTTATTTGGTGAGTTCTTCTTGTCGTCTGTATGAGTACGAAGTAATTTATGCACCGATATCCCAGTCTGACTATCGCTGCGTTGTGTGTACTCATATTATACCGACCATCTGTCATCCCTGTCCCCCTTCGCCCCCTCCTCCCCCTCAAGCGGTTCCATCTGAACCTCAAAGCTCGACGATCACCGCCAATTCCACAAAGCAGCGGTCCCAGCTCAAGCGCAAGCGATCGTAGTTTCCGCGTCGGTGAGGATCGACTGGTTCGCTGGGCGCAGGAGGATATGAGTTTAGAAGGAGCTGGGGAGGTTGATGTTATGGTTAATGGGGGACTCGAGGATGACTCCGCCCTTGGTAGAGATGGCGAGGCGGCGGCGTATAGCTATGGGTACGGTTATGGAGCCGCTGGTGTGGGTAGAATGGGCTCTGAGTATATCCCTTTGAAGCCGAGCCCCTTCATTGGCACGAGCTATGGAAAGAACTTGTGGGGTGCGAGAGCTGGATACGGGAGTGTTGTTATCGGAAGATGATTTGGAAGGACAAGGACATGTGTATGCATTTTGTATTGCCGTTACGCCCCTTCGATGACCGTTTCGTTCTCTTGTTGTAGATTATTGTTGTACGTCTTGTAGAGCTGGATACGGATGTAAATTACTGTTATCTCTGCAACATATGCCTCAGGAGTTGGATATCTTCTTCGATTCGACATTACTTTGAAACCACAGCCCATTTGCGCCCCCACGGCGGTCGTTCCGAGTCAGCCCCAATTCACGCTCTTGGCCGGTTTCAAGAACACTCGGGCGTTCCCTGAGCGTATAGCCTATGCGGATTACCAGAGCCAGCACTGTGTACGTTCTTTGTCTATTTGCTCAACGTCAAGCTTTCTAAATAAGACCTACTTACAACTTGGCCACCGCTCGGCACTACGACCGCCACGATAGAAAAGCTTTGGCCTGGCAAAGTCAGTTAGATTACCAAGGTCCATCAAGACACTGTGGCTTTCGTCGACGAGTGCAATAAGAAGTTGAGTGCTCCATCTGGGAAGGGGATGTATTCGCTGCGGACCAAGGAGACATCGGGTCTCTAATTGACCTCATTCCAATCGCTAGAGATGGAGTTCACCCAAGCGTCGTTGCTATTGGTGGAGTCATCTCTTGGAGCATTTGGCTGCTCTGTATGTATACAATGTCACAATAGGTCTCTTGTACAATTGAAAAGTTCCAATTCTACGGAAACGAGAGCCCGATATTGCACTTGTATCTCGAAGTCATGAGCCCCTAAACTTCAGGAGGTAGTAGAGAAATAGTCGATTCGTCCACAGAATAGTATGGACGATATTATAAGGGAGTTTAAGAGAACTGGTAATCGTATTTGAACTCGTATGCCGGCCATCATCTGGAGATCATGCGCCATCTCCCTCATCTCCTTCCTGTCAATATCCCTTCTCAGGATCCAAGTAGCTTTCCCAAAGGAAACCATCTATGATCTGCTTTCTGAGGCACCCGAAAACCTCCCAGTCTTGCATCCACTGCGTCTTCGCCTTCATCACCCCGGCAACTTCTAACTTCATCGCCATGATCTCATTCTCCGGGACATATCCTGCAACCAAGGTGACCCATTCTTCGTCGTCCTTGTGTAGTCCCCATAGCCTCTGGACCGTGTATTGATATGACGCAAGGAAGAGGTGGTGTGGAGAAGATGACGATAGTGGGGACTTGGCATCTTGGGTCACCCACTCGGCGATGGCTACCGCATAGTACGAGGCAATTCGGGGTGCGCTCGAATGACGGAGGATGTGTGACATGAACTCTTCGAGGGGGATGGATGGAGTAGCGTATATCGGAGGGGACGTGACTCGCATGCATAGCTGGCGAATAGGCTCTTCGCAATAGAGAGCGGTTCTTTGATACATGTCCTTTCGACACAGCTGAAAGTGACATTAGAATGGTCTCAAGCACGATGAGCGGACTGACTTACATGGCGAATCCCCGCGATGGGCTGAACAATGACCGCTGATTTCTTGCGAAGGCGGCGACGAATGAAAGCGGGTACGATGGAGGTGAACATGATGATGCTGAGTTAACGAAGGTGAGTGTCGAGGGTGATGATAGGCCGAGCTTTATACGTGAGTTCGAAGATGATTCCGCTGTATCGGCGTGTTTGTAGCTTCCGTTATTTCCTCCCGTTGCTGTGTATTATCCGTCCGGAAGCACGGGATGAATCCACTCTTCCTCGGTTTGTCGCCGTAGGTAGGCATTGTGATTGGTGGCTGCGCGTGGCTAGTTGTGGGGACTTCTTCGGCATTGTCGTCATCTACTGCTATGTGGAGAGCGGACCGGAAGAACTGTCGAAGTGGATAAGCGGACAACATGAAAGAAAGGGGTGGCTTAGGAGCGTAACCCGGATTTCAGTGTGCGCCACTGTGACTGTACGATCTTGGTGTGGTCAACAGCTAGTACTTTGAGCCGTATGTCTCCATCTATTTCGGTACGCCAACGACGACGAAACAGCAGATTAGGCCCGGTGACAGCAGTGAGGTCCGTTATGCGCTGACCGAACCAAAATTTGCCTGTCAGCCCTGGATCCGGAATGGCATCTGACCCAAGGGAAGGCGATGAGTCAGTGGCTGCATGATTATATGGCAGATTGCAGGCATCGGTAGGCGCAAGACGTGTGACGAGGCTATTACATAGTAAAGTGGTTCGGTCAAGGTTCGGTGCTAGATATTCCCAAGGCTCCAGTACTAGTAGAAACTACTGATAGTAAGCAGGAAGGAAATGAAATCTAATTCAATAACCAGCTTACAGCTGTCGAAGGCACTTAGTGCCCTGTATCGTTAACCGCAGTGAACGGTGGTGGGGACACTGTCATAGTGCGAGGGGGTCAGAGGATAGGCGCCTAAACATGCGGCTCGAACCGGGATCTTTACCGCCACTTACATTGGCGCGCTGCATGATGCTACAGTACAAGCTCAGGCATTCCTCGTTGGCTTCCCGTCGTTGTGGCCATTTGGAAATGGCGGCTGCTTCCATTGTCGACTTTCGCACTCTTGTTTTCTCGGACTCGACTTAACTACCTCGCGACGCGACTCCGGCGGACAACGTTCAACCGCACGCCTTCTAAGTTCTGGTTCGGGAGCCAACTCGAAGCTTGTTTCATGCTGTGCGTTAGAACATTGACTCGGAGACAGACTACTTACGCGCTGAATATCCAGGAATTGATGACAATGGGCACCAGGGTCACCTCTGTCCTATGTGGCATCGTCGTGAACACGCTAATCTTCGTATTCCTATTGAAGTTTCCTTGAGCTTCGAAAATCCATATTGGCCCTTCCTTCCTGTCGCGGAGTTTCCGAAGGCATTGTCCTACCTTTCAGGGATGTTAGTGGCCTCGCAAGCCACACCTGCGCCATTCCAGTATATAACCACCACGATTTTCAGCTGCCGTCTTCTCAAACTCTCCTTCAACTGAACGTCTTCCACAACTACACTAAACCCTCTGAATTATCATGTATAACGGTCGATCCTATCCGTCGTACCCGCATTCTCACAACCAGGCATATCCTATCACCCCATCGGCTCTCGATGCATCGTCATCCTCCCAGGCTGCTGCTGCTGCCTCCCTTCCCCATGCGTGGATTAATCCAGTAGCTGCCGACGGTACCCCAAAACGGTTGAATCGACAACCAAGCCAAGGCTTACTCGACGCTGCGAAGTTGCTCGAACCCATTATGCGCCCGCACGGCGGTCGTTCAGCCCCAATTAATCAGTGCGCGACTTCGCCCGTTTTCAAGAACACCCGGGCGATCCCAGATCATATCGCCTACGCGGATTACATGAGCCAACAATTCTCCGTAAGTTCTTGATTCTGCTGTTGCTCGCCTCAAGCTTTCTAATTGTATTTACAAGGTTGGGGACTTCGTCACCGCTCAGCACTACATCCGCCGTGACAGAAAGCTTTCGCCTGGCAAAGTCGGTCAGATTATCAAGATCCATCAGGACACCGTTCACTGCACGACCGTCTTCACCGTGGCTTTCGTCGACGAGTACAACAAGAAGAAAACCTCGGTTGAGTACTCCATCTGGAACGGGGACGCCCTCACTGCGTACCAAGGAGACGTCGAGGCTCTAGTCGACTTACATTCGGGCAAATGCGATACCGCTCCGACTATGGGTAAGGCGCACGCGTGGCCTTCAGCTGCACTGGCCACCCCAGTTGTTCATGGAGAGATTGAGTCGCCCAAGCGTCGTCGCCATTAGCAGAGTCATCCCTGTGAGCATCATGTAACATCACTCTGTACAGTTGAAGTCTTTTATTTCCGATGTCACTTCACGCCCAATATTATGCATTTCGGCACGGCTAGTTTATTTTGTTTAGGATATGCGACACTGACGCGTACAGGTGGAGGGATTTCCTTGGACGCTAGCGCTAGGTAGGCCGCGCGAAGTCTGGCACCCCTAAACTTTAGGAGGTAGTAGCGAAGTATGGTTTTGTCCATGAATATACATAGTATGGACGGTATTACAGAGGAAACAAGAGCATTTGAACATCGTAGTCAAACTCATAAGCCAGCCCGTAGATCATGAGTACTCCATCTCCTGCATCTCTGCTGTACAATTCGATCCTGCTCTTGCTCAGGCCCAGGCATCGCCCTCATCACCTCACCAACTTCTACCTTCATCGCCATGACCTCCTTCTCTGGGATAAACCCTCCTATGATCGGCAGCCACTCTCCATCGTCCTGATGCATGCTCCAGACACCCTGCACCATATATTGATATGATGAGAAGAATAGATGGTGCGGTGAAGATGATGATAGGGGGGATTTGTCGTGACGGGTCACCCAGTCGACGATGGTGATGGCTCCATACCCGGCTAATGGGGGCGCGGGAGAGACTCTGAGAATATGGGCGATGAACTCTTCGAGGGTGATGGATGGGGTAGCGTAAGTAGGAGCAGATGTAACCCGCGTGATAAGCTGACGAATTTGCTCTCCGAAGTCAACAGCGAGCTGCTGGCAAACGTCCATCTGCTTTCGCTTCTTGGGAAATGGGGGGCACTGAAGTGACATGCGGATAGTGTCAAACACGTCTACTAGTAGAGGGGTGACTTACACATGCACAATGAGTTGGCACGGTGGGTTCAACGGTGGCTGCTGCCCTCTTGTGAAGGCGGCGACGAATGGAGGCAGGTACAATTGAGGAGAACATGGTGGTGCTGAGTGAACTCCAAGTGCGAAGGAGGCTCGAGCTTTTCGCGAGATTTGATTCCGCTGTATCGGCATATTTGTCTCTTCCGTTATTTGCTTCCGTTGCTGACTCCCGCGGGTTGTCGCCGTCGGTGCGCTATATATCTGGGGGCTAGATTGGGGGTAGGTCGTCAGCATTGTCATCTATTGTCATAAGCAATAGTGATCGAGAGAATTCAAGAGTTGTCGATGTGGACATGAAAGAAAGGGGCTTAGGAGCGGAACCTGGCTTTCGTCATGCGAGCCTCCCGAATACTACTGAACCAAGTGGAAGAAAGGTTCCTAGCGTAGGGTGGCCTTGTACACTCCAAATCGACAGGGGGGGTTGTGCTGTGCCCAATCGTTAGTAGTCCATCGGGTCGCGCCATGGAGAAGAACATAGATGCATTACTCGCACTCAGGGTTTCAACCGTACCTTTTAAGGAACCTATGCATCAGCAGTGAGTACTAGTGGAGATCCAACACAAGCCAAGCATCGAGTCAGCACTGCTAGCTATAGGCGCTTAATTAGATACAGGGTCGACGTTGTTTAGAACCAGCCACTACGCCTCCGCCATCGATGTCAAGACGGCAATGTGGTGGCGCTACCTTAGCTATTGCCGCTGGCGGAGAAGGGTGCCAACGAAACAGAGGAAACGTATGCCACTAATTTTCCGTGAGCATCTTTCCTTCTCCAAGCTGCATTCCCTTACCTTATTCCGTGCCAGTGCGTCCTACATCATATCCGGCTCAATATCCTACGCAAGTGCTGATGGCCAGCGAGCCTTTTGATGCTTACTTCTTCCCACTTCGCGCTATCAACTTCACGAGCGATGACCAATTCGACGAATCTCACCCTGACTACGTGAAGCATGCCGTCGAGCGAGAGACGGACCGGGCCAAACTGGATGTGTTCATCGACTTTGTGCGTAGTCAAGGCGGCGAGCTTGCCCCAGACATGGTTCAATTTGAGAGTTTGAAAGATCCACACCCTAGTTGCAATGAATGGCTCGTATGTGGCTTTTCCTGCTCCTGGACTCATCGCTAACGATTGTTCTAAGAAACCGTGATGTGCACTTGCTGTTTATCCAAGTAGGCTCTCTGCACGTTCAAGGAACCTCTTTTCGTCAAGAATGTGTCGTATTCCCACCTTCAGTTGCAATTAAGTATGTACTCTGTCCCAAATCCTCCGTTTTCAATGGATATTGCACGCTTGCATTGTTTCATCGCCTTCGTTATGCACCAAGATACACCCTCACGCGGACTTGGAGGCGCGTCTCGTCGATCCTCCGTGTGCCATCGAACATTCCACCTTCTTAACTATCAACATGACCACCTACCCAGTCCCCCTGGTTCTTCCATCGCAATCGCTCCGATTTCACCACAGGAGCGATCCTTCTGCTCTCTGATATATTTATTCCCGAGTTGGTTCCTCTCATTCCAAACAGTGGAGGCAACCTGTCCCGAAGATCCAGACTGGCGATGGCGACGGCGCAGTGCGAGGCTAATCGGGGTGCGCTCGACTGACAGAGAATGTGTTCGATGAACTCTTCGAGGGAGATGGATGGGGTAGCGTATACTGGCGCAGTACGGTTGTGGCTCGCATGCCAATTTTGCGAATAGGCTCTCCGCAATAGAGAGTGAGCTGTTGATACATATCATTTTGTGACGACTGAAAGTGAGCGTTAGGATGGTCTCAAACACGACTAGAGGGCTGACTTACATGCCGAGTCTCCGCAGTGGGTTGAGCAGCGGCTGCTGCCTTCTTGCGAAAACGGCGACAATTCCTGACGAATGAAGGCAGGTACGACTGAGGCGAACATGATGGTGCTGACTGAACTCCAAGTGCGAAGGATGCTTTATGCGAGATTTGATTCCGCTGTATCAGCATGTTTGTCGCTTCCATTATTTGCTTCCGTTGCTTATCCGACTGTCCTGCGGTTTGTCGACGTAGGTACTCAATAGCGGACCGAGAGAATTATCGAAACCTGGAATGCGAACCTCCCAAGTGCGACTAGCAGACCGGGCAGCGACCTTCGAGGGGAAGAAAGGGCATCAGCGTTACGGAGGCCTTGTACACGCCAAGTCGACAGGGGTTGCTGAGGAGGTCCCCTTTCCTCACATAGTTCATTCCCGCCAATTTGCGAGCCGTCTTCGAAAGCTCAAGCGTTCAAAAGATGGCATATCACACTATACGGAATATACACGGATCGGCATTTATGTATACAAATTGATCTTGAGACTGGAATACTACCATTATATACAACATTGTCAGTGGGCTGCCTCAACACTTCGGCAGGATCCAACATGACAATTTCATTCTCCATATCCGAGTCCATCTCATTCTCAAAAGGTGCAAAGGACTCAATTTAGTGCGCTCACTGTCAACTGATTCCCCAATATCTGTGTCTCCTTCCGTTGGCAGATACGGAGGACACGGTCCAGCGCGTCCACAAACTTGCTATCGAATAGTGAGACCCAGTCATCCTGAAGAGGGTTTCGACTGATCACGGTTTTGGTACCCTGCCCGCTAATTCGTTGCATATGTACGGCGGTGCCGCAGATGGCCACTCCAAGGAGCTCTTTCTCCCACCTGCTTGGGCCAATTGTGTCCATGTACCTCATGAGTTGATCTTCAATTTTTGTGTGTTTGACTGGCCGAATCTTATCAACAGGCTGGTTCGGGTCGACCGAAGCAACTTCAATGACCACGCGAATGATGTCGGAGTGGATATTATCGTCGACGTCCGCCCCCCAAAACTGGGCGACTCCAAAATCAGGAAAGTCACCTTCGCTTACGTTCGGCTGAACGGCGGCTCCTAAATATAGGCAGTGAGCTGAAGGCGACTTAACTCTAGCTCGCAACACGTACCATACGAGTCAATGCTATCGATGCTTACGTCTCCAAGGTCGTCGGCATGATCATTGGAGGGGAGTTCAGCCAACTCTTCTCGAACAAGCATTTGCGGCTTGACAAGGAACCGGTTATCGGGGAACTTGTTATGGAAGTACGCGCTGAGCGGGCCATACGCTTGATGCTGGTGCTTCGGCGGCGACGTTTGCCAGGCGTCAAGACGGGCTTGTAGACGGGTTGACAAATGCAGTTCCGGGTCGAGTAGTGCGGGCATGGCGAAAATTGGCGGAGGTGGTAGAGGCCTGAGGTCGCTGCAGCTGAGAGCTCATCTTAAATAACCACGCGCCCGATTGAGTGGCGATGCATCTATCAGACGGAGATGCCTATACGAAGCGAACAATGGCTGCGAAAAGTCACCACAAAGGACGAGACAATGGCACTTAGAACAATGGTCGGACAACGGGCGCCTGGTTCTCGGTCACATGATTGTTTGGTGGAAAGGTATTAAGTTGACGGTTTAGAACCAACCTCCTCGCTTGACTACGCCTCCGCCATGTCGAAGAAACAGCTTCCTTTTGCGATTTACAGCGGCTACACCATCGACGCAGAAACTTTCGCCAAATTCTACAACAGTATTCCTGAGCTCGTTCGCCTGACCATTCAGCCTACTGAGGGCATCAGTGTCGAGACGGCCATGCTGCGGCGCTACCTTAGCTATCGTAGCTGGCGGAGAAGGCTGCCAACGAAACAAAGGAAACGTATGCCACTGATTTTCTGTGAGCGTCCTTCCTTCTCCTCCAGGCTGCATTCCCTTACCTTATTCCGTGCCAGTGCGTCCTACATTATATCCGGCTCACTATCCGACGCAAGTGCTGTTGGCCAGCGAACCTTTTGATGCTTACTTCTTCCCACTTCGCGCTATCAACTTCACGAGCGATGACCAATTCAACGAATCTCACCCCGACTACGTGAAGCATGCCGTCGAGCGAGAGGCGGACCGGGCCAAACTGGATGTGTTCATCGACTTTGTGCGCAGTCAAGGCGGCGAGCTTACCCCGGACATGGTTCGATTTGAGAGTTTGAAAGATCCACACCCTAGTTGCAATGAATGGCTCGTATGTGGCCTTTCCTGTTCCTGGACTTGTCGCTAACGATTGTTCTAAGAAACCGTGATGTGTACTTGCTGTTTATCCAAATAGGCTCTCTGCACGTTCAAGGAACCTCTTTTCGTCAAGAATGTGTCGTATTCCCACCTTATGTTGTAATTGAGTATGTACTCTGTCCCAAATCCTCCGTTTTGAATGGATATTGCGCGCTCGACCCTCCGTGTGGCATCGAACGTCGCGCCCTCTTCATGCTGACCTTCATCAATTATCAATATCACCAACTATCCAGTTCTCCTGGCTACGGTGAAGGTAACCTGCTCCCAGGGTCCCGAGAATCCAGCGCCTGGTCAACAGGCCTCCATGCTCGTGTGCTTAGGATGCTTGGCGTTATGTGTCACAGCCTTATGGGGCTCCAGTAAGTCCAAACAGAGCTTCTAGGAGGAGGAGGACATGGCTGGCACGCGGAGAAGAGGAATAGAACCGATTTCCGCTCAAGCAGGCGCGCAGGCAGGATATGTGTGGCCAGGTCATCTATCTTGCCCCCTCCCAGATTTTCAGCAACCGGCAGTTTAAACGGTATGTCGTCATCCGTTTTCGTAAATGAAGTAGTAGATTTTCGCGATGGCAAAGCGGAAGAAAGGGGCTCAGGAGCTCGGTTAGGGACGCCCGGTACCCATCAAGTCGGCGTCGATTGGCTTCGTGTATGTGCTCGGATAATGAGAGAGCTACAATTAAGGATGTTGTAAATTCATGTGAGACTTGGTAGAACATGAAAGACGGACACGGCGTGTCATTGTGGGCAACTTTCCGGGCTGGCCTGGGCTGAAATGGGATCGCTTTTCGCCATTGGCAACTGCTAGCTCTGGTATAGACCGAAACTGTTTGCGGTTTACCTGGAGTGGGGAGTAGTATCGTTCGCACTGAACTCGAATCATCGTCTTCGGCTTCAATTTTGCAGCTTTCGACCCATATTGCTTTCGATTTTCACGGAAGGGTCACTGAGTCGGCCCGAAAGCTGCAAACGAGCGATATTATCGATATGTGGATATCCGTAGCAGAAGCATCTGGCACATTAGGCTCGTATCAAGATCACCAGACCCAAAGCAGGGACTGAAGGTGAACCTTGAGCTTCGAGCTTCAGCTTCGGGCCTGCAGGCAGCGAATGCGATAAGGACAGTTCTAAGGAAGGATGCAGGTCAGATATGCACAGTTATAAAGCTTCTGCAAGCCTACAAGTGAACGAAGCCTCCCCGTCATGCAGACGATAACCAGCGATTCCACGAGCACATCGCTCACCCTTGCGTCGGCGGCATACTCTCTGCAAAACAGCAACTTCAAGACGTTCAAAAACAATTACATCTTCGCGAATGACTGCACCTTTGACATTTCAACGCCGGTGGCCACAAACAACCTGTATTTACACTCCGCCAGCTTTCTCGTCAACCACGACAACGCCACGATCGACGCCAGCGGCGACAGCGGCACCTCCAACGACCACCCAAATGGCTCGGAAGGAAACAAGATCGTTCTCTCATCTGCACTGTTCGATGTCAGTCGTACTATTACTTTGAAGAGCCGTGGGGGAGATGGAAAAAACATGACGAGCAGGGATGGGACCGCGAACGGAGGGAATGGAGGGAAAGGTGGCAATATCTTGTACTACTGCGGCGACACCTATTCTTCTTGCTTCAATATGGCGACCGTCTGGCTCAACGAGGCGAGCGATCCGGCCAAGAAGGCTGGTCGGCTTGCGTGGGTCAAGCATATGCAGCGCTTCATCACCAAACCCGCATACCTGGTCACCGCTATCACCGGTCTAGCCAATGATATCGCCAAATCGGACGATTTGGATAGTGCGAAGCAGACGACGGTGACCAACATTTGCACGGCACTGTTTGGTGAAAGTGATGCGTTTGAAGCGGCCAACACCCTCAACGTCTCGGGTGGCTTCTATGGCGTCGGCAGTGGCGGAGGAAGCAACGGGCAAACTGGCCAGCTGGGCGTGGCCACCCGAACTCGCATGACTCCCAGTTCGCCAGCCCAGAGCACGACGGTCTTCATCCATCCTGACCAAGTCGCCATGCTCATCAGAGATATCGAGGACGACTACTTCCTCGGCTCTTCAGATTCGCTGCTGCGTTGTGGTTCCGCCTTGACAAAGCTGATTCAAAGGATCGGCTTTGTAGATACGCTAGCAGCCACCGACCCTCTGTACACGGCATATGCCAATCAAGAGCAGGGTCTTTTCATCCTCCCTCCTGCTTCGAGTGTTCCGACATCCATCAGTTCTCTGAAAGAAAGCCTTGCGAAGGCCAAGGTATATGTATATGCCGCCCTTTCCAGCTCAGACGCTTACACCACTTTGTATAGAATTATGCTTGGCAACTGTCGCAGGGGCTCGACTTCTACGGTCACCGTCCTGATTGGGTTCCTCAGGGCTCGTTTCTGATTTACAAAACCGATCTCGATGCGCTCCTCGACGACTATCAGGCTGTCGAGAATAATTACTGGGACTACAAGAACAGCGCGCTTGAACAACAGAAGCGAATCGATGCCATATCGACCGGACAGGCCAAAGCCAATAGCATCATTCAACGCGCGAAGAACGATATGAATTACTTTTCGAACGATCTTACCGTGACCAACAACCTGATCGCCGTTCTTACCTCTCCCCTTCCAGATAAACGCTCTGATTTATTAACCGCGATATCTGGGCTCTCAGACACGATCAAGAACGCTTTTGATGTTCCCTTAAGTGACTTCGTTAACGCTGCATCTATGATTGCGTTCGCCCCTGGGATACCAATGACGGTTGTTCAGGGGATAGGAGTGATAGTGGAAGGGGAAAATGGAGTCACGGATGACAGCGGATTGAAAGTGAACAAAGATTATCTGTTAAACAAGGTATGTGTGCGACTGTGACCCTTACGAATATCACATCACCATTGACGCACTCCTGTTCAAAGATCAAGGCTATCAGTGGTGACTTAGATGGCATTAAAGAAGGGTTGACTCTTCTCACCGATGGTTCGTACAAGATCGATGACCCATCAGCCACCAAATTGCTTATGGAGGAGGACAAGCTTATGGACCTTATCAACCAGTATCGAGGGTTACTGGGGTCTTCGACTGTCGACGATGTCAAGGACAAATTCGACTCCTTTGTGAATGCTGTGTTAACTCGCAACAACGCAGTCATTCACTATAATGCGGTCATCGTTCTCTACCAGCAGGCCGCAGCTGATCTTGCGGCGCAGCAACGCCAGCTTGATGTTCTTGGTCGAACCCAGCTTGAACACGTTAACCTCGAGCTTCCCAGCATCGCGGCCTTTGTCGAGAAGTCTTTCTTTGTCACCACCGGACAAATTTTGAAGATGCTCTATCGTACTCAGCGGGCTCTCGCCTTCTATGCCCTCCAACCTGATTCCTCCGACCTTTCCTCCTTCCGTGCTGGAGGTTTTCGGCGCAAAGGATTAGCCGCTGCTCTCAGATCTGCCAAAATAAACATCTACGATGCTTATCAACAAGCTATGGATGGCTTTACCAGCCAGAGGCAGAACTTTGGATATCATAAGGGCGACACGACCACCTTGCCAGCCATTACTATTACGCTCAACAATGCCGCACTTACTACCCTCAAGAGTCGAAAGGGAGTCATTGTGTCGTTTCCCGAAGCCTATCCCACCACCTCGAAGGTAGACAACCCCTTCGCCGGCTTCGCGGATGTCAGGCTATCTAACGTCCGCGTCTACTTGGAGGGCGCCAAGACAAGCGATAACGTTTTGCTTGTGTCTATCGAACATTTCGGTAGAGATACGATGGTCAACACGCTTGGGCAAGATTACCAATTCACCCACAATCCCCTCTACTTCAAGTTCCAATACTCGCTTGACAGTGGAGCGATTCACGTCGACGGAGACTTGGCTGATGTTGTTGCAGACGAGTTTGCTCCTCCTGGTCCATTCTCGTCGTGGCGCGTTTTTATCTCGGATGTTTTCAATGTGTCGCCTGATCTCTCTGGCGTGACTAAATGTTGGTTTGAGTTCTCTGGCTCTAGCAGGTCGTTCAGTACGTAGTTTGCCCCACTCGTAGCAGGTCTTGCAATCTCCATGCGCTGCTTGAACGAAGCGTTCTCCTCAGATAGTCCTCCACCGTCTAGCATACGGTCGAATCGCCTGCATATCTGTCGGCTTTGGATACAGTTCTCTTTTTTACGGAAGCGGATAATGACAGCAGTGTTCGGAGCTCGGAGGGTCGCCACAGCTCAGGCTCTAACTTTCATATCCATCATCTGGTCACGATTCTTATGAATGGAAGAAAGATGCGTCGACTCTAACCAGGCCAGGCGTCGATCGCGAGCTTGGGATATGTACTAGTAGGTAGGTCAATAAGTGGACGAAAGGCGATAAGGCAGCCGTTCATGATTATCACTTTGGGAACTGTCCTACTAGTTGCGCTATTCGGCTGAGCACCGGTGCCTTATCCAGATTCAGAGCTTCAAGCGGGCGGTGACACGAGCTCAAGTATGCTCGGGACTCTACACTTGGACAAGGATAGCACAGGAAGGGGGTCACTCCTATCCCTAAGGGGCAGCAACAAAGTGTTACACCTTGCCTGTCAAGCACAGGTCCGGTGTATCGTCCGACCCATATGCGACGAGAACAGGAACACCATCGCTTCTTCGTAGCTTGCACCAAACTAGCCACCCACGGTCATGAACTTGGGGTTCATTGAGCTAGCTCTGGCCACGTTCCTCCACAGATACGAGTGTGCGTGACAATGCATGTCGACAAGTGTATATAAATGTTGAAGAATCTGCGCGACAGCGTCTTTAATGGCCAGAACTGAGAAAGAAATAAGACGTTATCTATACAAGAGAGGTACGAATTTCAAGGGCATGTAGAATTTAAATGGGGCAGATTAGGGCTCTCAAGATGCACTGGATGCCACATTACCAACCAAGAGAACGTCAAATGGCATCGAAACTCCTGCCGACGTGTCCATATTAATGGTAGGCTTGACGGACGCAAAAGCGTTCGTCGTGGCGGAATAGTCGAACAACATGGACTGATTAAGGTGCTTAGTGCCATCAATTGTTTCCGAAAAAGTACCCATAATGGTATTGTCCGACCGTAAATTGAAAGAAAAGGCGTTCGTGGCATCCGTCTCTGTAAGAGAGGGCATTGCGAGGCCAGTGTTGGACTGGGCCATCTTCAACAGATCGGAGAGGAAGACATCACGGAAGAGTTTGCGGCGGAAGATGACGCTGGCTGAATACCCACTTGGAACTGGAAGAGCATTAATCCCACCATTGTTGGGGAGATTGAAAGTACGCTCCGGGTTGCCAGGGGCGTTTCCGGATTCCTTCGTTTGGATGTAGACGGAGAGGCAAGCAGTGTCTCCATTGGTATGGACAGTAAATCCCATGGATAATGGCGTCACATAGATAGCATCGACGGTTTGAGTAGGAGCGACGACAGCAAGGGAGTACTGGATGGTGCTGACGTGATCCTGCATCCACTTTTGTATTTGGTCGGCGAGCGGTTCAAACGTCAGTTGATACTGCCCTGGGCAGTCGATAGTGTAATTGGACGATAGGTCATTGTCGAAATTGAACACAATGTGTAGTTTGGTGTCCGGATCGTCTCCGAAGGTAATCGTTTCGTGGCCAGGCTGCCGCACAAGGTGGATTAGTCATGTGCGAATTGGTATCACTATGGACCTAGGACCTGGTGATCGTAAGCAGGTTGAGCTGAGAATTTCACCAGTCAACCGGCGACCTGGTCAAATATGGGTTAAACACGTTCGGGTCAATTCCACCATTTATCACCCGATGATGCTTGATGTTCGCAATCACCCGATGAGCGAGTTAAAATGCACTGTACATTTAACCACATAGATAACGGGTTATATTAACACTAATAAATCAGATTGATTTCACTCTGTCTAATCATCCGAAGCATAAACGGCACGGTTAAGGGTGTTCGAACGATCTACAATGGCCCACCCATTGCGAACAGGGATACGGCCAACCAGGCACTGGACACAGGTTACATCAACGACCTCCGTGCGGCCCATGCTTTCATAATAAGGTGTATCGAGTCCATCAATCCGGGTAGCAAGGACATTACAAGTTTGGATACTGGCGAGGATGATGGTCGAGGGTGCTGATAGTCCGAGTTGCGTGATGGCGGGCAGCTGAAGAACGAAGAGGTGCTGAAGTTGGCCGTAGAATGTCTGGAGATGGAAGATGGGAGCCGCGCGAGGACGACGGGCATTTCTATCAACTAGCATTTCATACTGAGGGTAAAAATCATGAGCCTAGCCAGGCTACGAGGACTTGGGAATAGAACGCACCCGGATATATGAGGCGTCACGTCTGTCTTCGGACTGTGAAACTAAGGAAGAGCAGTGCATGTCATCACCACCATCGAGACGACGCACACATGCCCATTGAACCAGACAACCATCCAAATTGAGTAATGGGCGAACTTCCTTCACTCGCCTTGAGAAACGAGTCGCCAGCGAAATAATAATCTTCTCACGCAAAGCCTTGGGGACGGAAGAGGATGGGCGTGAAGGCGGGAGAAGAATGCAGGTAGGGTCTATCAGGATATGTCAGATTCCACTCCGTTGTAAGGAGAAGGCTATTGACTCACATTCTGTTGATCTGAATCCACGCGCTGCGAGACCCTGCGTCTTCGTAGAGAGAGATAGCTCCTCTTCGACGTTGTAGAGAATTTTGATCTGGGACAGGCGAGCGTGAGATATTACGAAGTTATCAAGGTTGGCCCAAGGATGGCGACGGTTCTTTATACTTCGTTGAAGCTTGCCACAGTAGCGTTCGGTGGGAAAAGCCCAGTAAGTCCAGACTGGTCCAATCTGCTCGATGCTATCAGCAATATGAAGTAGTGCGTGAATGGTAACGGGGCAAGTTGGGAGGCGATCCGGTTGATATTGGTAATAAATTCTGGGATGATGGGTGAGTGGCGAAGAATAAGGTTGCACTGGATCTCTTACTTTTCGTAATCCAGGACCCACTGCTGAAAGCCAGCTCGTAAGGTCTGGATTTCATCTTGACTAATCTCAAACTGTAGACAAACTTTGACAAGTTTGACGAGCGCGACAAAGTGGTGATAATAGGTATCCTTCTTGAAGGCCCGGGCAAGAAGGGTCGGCCCGATATACTGCATCCAGAATGAATATGCATCAGCTGTGAGCGCGATGCGATCATCAGCAATATTCGGCGGACGAGCACCGAACGCTGATGGAATTAAAGACCCCGATTTGAACGTGGCTTGTCCGATGGCTTCCCACACATTATGGTCGAGCTCGTAATCTTCGCTACCACAATCAATGTCTTTGTAAGTTCCGGTCCACAAGGCAATCAAGTTCTTCAAGACATTCTCGAAGACGAGATGCATGAAGTCGTATGGGAATGATGCTGGGAACGAGATCGAAGGAAGGTGGCTGAAGATGGATAAACCTTTGACTCCGTACTTTGTCGCAAGGCGATTGGCAGCAGCATTTGATGGTGCAAACTGAACCTCGTTGGCCTGCTTGATAATCTCGTCATGGGTACGGAGTGGAAGGTTGTCAGGGTCATAAGTTGCGGTCAGTGAGGGATCATTTTGTACATGAGGGTGGTGTGAACGGTCCAAAGGTACGTAGTGGATTTTTCCAAGCGGAACGCCGCGTATACTGCACATTCGGCAGGGGTGCAAGCCATTGTGGCCTTTGACGCACATGACCATTGACATCGCTGGAATGTCACCGAAGGCTATAGCGAGGTATGCGCGCAAAATAAAGACTTCTCGTGTAGTGATATCGAATGCCTCCACTCCGAGAGCAAGCTGGATGAGCTCTTCAACCAGTGGCCAGGCGAACGAATCGAAATCCTTCGGTTTGTGCGGGCCTGGGATTACGCCCACACAGAGAATATAGTGAAGAAGAAACCGAATCTCTGGGGGAAGGGTATAGTCGACAATGAGCATCGGCCAACATGTTTTCTTCCTGCGACGAAATGGGGCGAAGCCATCTGTTGTAAACCCAAGAAGAAGATCATGACAGTCTTCGAAGAAGTGGTAGGGTTTTTCTTTTTCACCGACTACAACACGAGTCTTTCGAAGGGTCTTGTAGTGTTCACCATCCAGTACGTCGGTGACATTGCCTGGTTCAGGCTTGTAATCATGTCGATAGCGCAGCTTTTCAGCCAATCGATGGTTACGGAAGCGAGCTTTGAGGCGAGGGATGAGAGGAATGTAGTTGAAAAGTTTACGAGGCTTGCGGTTGAGACCAGTCCCAGTGTATCGGGGTTCGTCGCAGAAGGGGCATTGCTCCAAATCCTTGTAGGCACCGGTGAAACAGCAGCAAGAATTAACACAGCAATGGTAGGGGACTGGGCGAAATGCTGAGAGGAAGGCAACGCGGCTGCTGGCGACTTTAAATGATGGAGTATCGGCATGAGGATAAATACTTCGCAGCTTGTCGTAGGCACTGTTTGAGATACCCTCCTCTGTCTTGTAGGCAAACAACCGGAGGAGAGTGAGCTCCTCGTCTGTCAACTCCTCAGCTAGACATCGGTAAGTCGCTGACTAGAGACTGGGCGTGTGAAGTTGAGCTCACCGAAGTCAGCAAGATGCTGTTCTAGACGCTCATCGAGCTCCCATTCCCATTCTCCTTCCTCGTCATCATCTGGTTCGTCCTCGAAGATTCTGGTCTGATTGTCTTCATCAATGTCGTCCTCATTGTTATTGTCTTGGATGTCGCTACCCTCTTCATCATCAGCATCTTCAACAGTGGCGCGTCTACCAGCATTCATGCAGCTCTTCGCTTGCTCCATTGTATCCACCCACATCTGGTCACCAACATCAGAGTCTGGAATATCCATAGCGGCGCCATCCACTTCATTCGGTTCCACCGTGTTGAAATCTCGGTGAAGTCCTTGAGGCCCTGTATCGTCCTTGTCATAGCTCTGGAATGCAGGCGAAATGGCATCCCCAGAACCAGCCACAGACATGGCATCGAGATCGCCAGCACAATTGTCAGAGGCTGAAATGATACTGAGAGCGTCGGAGTGGCCAGGATCTTCATGTATGGTCACAATTTTTCGTCGCCTTGCAGGCCGAGCTAACGGATATCCCAGTAGTTCTCGATTCTCTGCGGCGGTTGCCTGGATGTGTGGGGTTGCTTTCCCAGAAAGGTGATTGAGTTCTGTCTTGCGGTGGACGTATTCCCCACACAGGCATGCACATAAAACTCGGTGGCCAGCTGTCGACTTCACCTTCGACTTTGACTTCGCTTTCGACCTCGACTTCGGTTGGGCCCTGGGCTTTGAAGAGCGCATCGTAGGGAAGAGCTGAGTGCAGGGTCTGAATCCCGTGAACGGTCAACGACGCGTCGAAACGCGGTCATCTGACTCACTTGAAGATTTTGAAATTCCTCACTAGATAAGCTCAGCCGACTTTGTTTGAAATTCCTAACCCTTCGTTCCTCCCCCCATCACTAGCCTCACACTTTTGCTGATCGTATGGCACCAGTTCGTGAGAGCGCGAAAGAGAACCGTGCTAGCAAGCGATCTGCGCCTGCGAAGAACTCGCTCAACCAAGATGGTCCTCCGTTCTCTCCGACGGCCACGCGTACGTCTCCTACTCCCCTTATATCCAATCATCGTGCTGCCAATGTTCCACCTCGACATGGCCTGCGTCAACTGCCAGCGGCAGAGGAAGATACCGCACTCGTCACTGGACATCGTCCAGCTTTAAATCGCCCAACGGGTCAACACGACTCGCCTCACAACGTGGCTGTGATCCATCCAGCAGCGCGTGCCACCGATGAAGGCGTCCGTCGAGTTCAACCACCTCAGCACCTCCATCTCGAAACGCCTCGCCCACCTCGAGCCCCTCGTCCTTCTAATCAACGACATGATAACGAGGATGCGGAGCGTGATGCCATCGCTGAACTGAGAGGTATTTTTGATACCTCAATTCAGCTCTTTCGTTATCTAATTGTTTATCTCAGCTCAACTTGCGGCTGCCGATGCCCGTGAAGTCCAACTTCGCGCTCAGCTCGATGCTCACGCCTCGTCGGATACTTCCCCTCAACATAGCCCTGAGAGCATTCGACCCATTTCGAAGCCCAAAGGCGAGGCTGGAAATGATGGCTTCAATCTTCGGGATGCCATGGGCATGTCTCACGAAGACGACGATCTTGAGTACAATGATATTCTAGTATGTTCTACACTGTCCCTTCCCCATCACCAGCTCATGTTTGCTTATGTTCATGTGTGTATAGCGGGCTGTGCGTCGTAATGCTGAACGATGCGGTATTGATTTTGCGAGGACTTTTCGCAAGCAGGACCCTGAGGTCCTGGGAAAGGTATACAAGCTGGTACGTCTCACACTACCCCATGCTTCCTCACCATCAATGACATCAACACCCTCAGGGACGGAGGCAATTCTCCTATCTCACTCGTGAACGCTTCGCCAACGATTGGCCTCAAGCAGAAGCACTTAAACAATATCTCAAGAATTATCGCCGTTATCAAGCACGTCTGAAACGTGAACGAGAGGGCATGCTGACTTCCAGATCCTCCACTTCTCGTTCCCGCACCAAGCCATGCAATGCCACCGTACGCAATCAGCCGCCTGCTCGATCCCGGGCCAAGAAGAACCTGAACGGCAAGCGCTGCGCCCCTGAGGCAGACGAGGAAGCAATCTATCGGGAAGCAGGTCCTTCCCGACTCCTTAAGCGAAGACGCTTTGACGATGAGGAGCAGGAGGAAGAAGAGGAAGAAGAGGAGGAGCAGGAGCAGGAAGACACCAACAGTGGCGGGCGACATAACCGAGACGGTGTCGATGATGATGATGATATGTATTATTAGACAGGTCGTGAGTGTTCTCCTACGCTCATCATTATTTTCTGACTTGGATTGTAGTCCGGACCAGAAATACCGTTGTCAATGCGGTCTTCATCAATTCTTCTCCGACCTCCATTCTGCTTCCTTGTTATATCTCCCTTCTCTATTGATCACACGGTGCCCGATAGTCTACTAGCTTGAAGCCTATCCTATTCCCAGCCGACTCAAATCTATCACTACTTCAGTTCCCTCTTATTGGCTACGTTACCCGATAGTCTAACACGTCTATCTTATCCCCAGTCTATTCTACTATATTCCGCCTGATAGCTCAACCTATCCTATTCTCATACCGATAGTCCAACCTATCATATTCCGCTTGTAACGATTGATAAAGTACACGTTAACATGATTTTTTTGACCTGGTGACCTGCTTGTATGGGATGAACTTCACACGTAGACCGAATGAATCTGAGTAACATGGTTTTCAAGCTAAAATCACCATGCAAAGGCTGCGAGACAGAGGGGTGAATCGGGATAATGGACTGATTGAATCACATCCTAACTGCGGGTGAGCTTCACTCTCCACCATTCCCCCCGAATCGGGATCATGTCCCCGAAACCCGGATGAAAGTCCTTCGCTGGCGTGATTAAACTCCGCTGAGAATGGGATGAACGTCGTGATATATTTCATCACCTCCGAAAACCACAGTGTATGATGAGAAAGTACCTTACCGTGGCATTGGTACCGTTGACGTCGCCTTCTTTAGCACGGACAGACTGGAGGGGCACGGAGGCTATGAAGGTCGAACCACTCGGGACCTGTTGCCATGGAAAAGTGGTCCCGTCCGTACCCTGACCGCGGTACTGTCCCGAAATCGACATGCCCAGGCGAGCGCGGCCATCGCTCGTGAACGACAACGTATGCGACACAAGCTGGATCTGCCATTCCAGTGCATGGGAGGCACCGGTCAATGGGTCAGTGTAAGGAGTGGTAAACGAAATCATCTGGGACCCCTGATTAGATGCCCAAAGGCTCTGGAGTAACAAATTGAGCTTGTCGACAGAGTAGCTGACGACGACATCCCAGTTCTGAGTCATCAGGAAACCCGTGAAATCCTTATTTCCCCTGACGAAGTATGTCAGCCACGTGGGTGGTTGACAACTCCATATAATCATAGAGGGCCGACGAGCGGCAATACCTACTACGTCCGATGGTAGGTGATATTGTTTGTATGGCGAGGTAGTAACAAGAAAAAGCGACAACGTAAATGCAATGCTACGAAAATTTACTACAACAATTGATCTCGAATGGCCCGCATGTATTGGTGCATGTTGTGGCCAAGAGATGAGACATTTTGGCCGAAGATGAACATGGTTTTGTTGAGATTGAGAAGGTCGGTCGAAATGTTTTGTTCAATCTCGTCGAGGTCGATTTTGTCAGATTTCTGTTGGAAAGAATGGTAGTATTGTTAGTAACGTAGAATTGAAAAGATTTACCTGGACGATGGTGGCAGCGGAACGAGTGCGAGTGGAAATCGAGGTGGAAGCGATTGTAGAATCTCCCTCGCCCTTGGGACGTCCTCTGCGTTTCGGAGGCCCTTTGGCGCCTTCTAGCAGGGCTTTGTCAGTGTCGGGCAGGTCTTTTTCAACTTTGACGGTTACTCTCTTGGCCGGAGGTTTAGAAGAACTAGAGGAAAAAGGGATGTCAAGGATCCAACGACTCCCCGTTCGCATAGAAGATTACCAAGATATTTATAATTTTGAGCGATATAGCTAAATTTAAACGATTATCAATGTATTTATATCACATACACATTCCTACTACTGTATAGAGTAGGTTTTTACCAACGGACTACTGAAAACATCATCTGATCCTGAGATTCGCTTATGAATTCCTTCCCACCTTGTTCTGCGTTGTCTCCTTCCTTTGTGTCTTACAATCGTGCCTCACTTTAACCACCATGCAAGCCCGTATCGCTGGCCACCTTTTCCCCTCGTCTATCGACGTTCAGCGTCCTCAGTCCTCTCTTTCTTTACTACCTGACCACCCGTTAGCCGTCTTAATTGGGTCCCTGGAAACACTCATTGTTCAGACACTGAGTCCTGCGGGCTCCTTCACAACGATGCTTACTTTCCAGCCCATTTGTAGTGGCTCCATTTGCGAGGTTATATTGGGGAGGGATTGGATGACGTTCGCCCGTGAGGCTGGTTTTGATTTTTCGGGTGCGTCAGAAGCCTCTTCCGCCTCGAATCTGTTTACCCACATATAACAGTGTTTCTTCCCATCGTCTCTGGAGACGATGCGCGTCCCGCCAATAACGCTTCTGATTGCTTGCACACACCTTCCAATTCATCAGTCCGTTCTACTTCTTCTAAGGCTCCCGTCTGCTCTCCTTCGTCGTCTACGTCTCCTTTTCAATCCACCTCCATTGTGTCTCTCCTCGAAAATGGTCGAGCTGACTTACTTAGGACTGTCATTACCAACCCTTCATCTCCTCTCTATGTCTTGTGTCATGATGTTCATAGTCTACACACGCATATGAGATTTCACGGCCTTGAGCCACCGTCATCTCTCCCCATATGCTGGCGCATTTTCATGCATCACGTTCTCTCAGGTCCATGCTCCGTTCATGAGGCCTCAACTTTCCAACCTTCCGCTTGTGCACGCGTCGCTGATGGTTCTGCGTCCGCCCTACATTTGTCTTTTGATGCAATTACTGTATTTCTGTCACAGCCTGAGCTGGACTTAACGACGTTATGCATCGCATTGAACGCTGTTGGTGCCTCTTCCCGCTCTGATGGTCAAGACATTCATTCACTAGTGGACGACATGCGTGCCCACTTACTTCGGATCATTCGTTCATACTCGAAGTTGCATCCGATGTCTTCATTTTATTCATGCTCAAATCTAGGTCCCGCCCTTCACTTATCAGCTTAGCTGCTTCCCATGGCGTTGACACAGCCGGCGCAACTTCAGTGGCTCAGCTTAGGGACCTGATCTCTAACCATGTTGTGTCTGGCGCTTGTCTTCTTCGCGATTTGGCAGGAGTCGATTCTCCTGAGATAATTTTATAAATGTCTTCTCACTTCACAATCTTTCCATCTCTACTCTATTGTCCTTGTCGCCCATAGTGTCTCACCGCCACCATGCACGCCCGCATCGCTGGCCACCTCCTGCCTTCGGGGGTCGATGTGCAGTGTCCTCACTCGATTCTTTCCCTGCACCCAGATCATCTTTTGTCCCACAAAACCCTTGTCGTTCAAACTATCTGTCCTGCGGGATCCTTCACTTCCGACACGTAACCTCCGCAGACCGTTCTGACGTGGTGTTGGGCCAGGATTGGATGATGTTTGCCCGGAGGCACGGATATCTCTGATCAGACCATGGCGGTCTTCTTTTCCATTTGAATACGCCTGTTTCGAAACGAGCTTGATGATCACGGACCGGCGGTGGTGAAAGACGTGAACTTACAAGCAGGTCGGTAATATTATCGTTTTTCTTTGCCTATATTGCAACTCCCATGTACTTTTTTATGCCAGATGGCCAGGCCTCCGGCGTATGGCGCTCCGACTTCATGGATTGGGGGAACAAGTTTTTCTGAGTTTATGTGGGTCTACTCCCAACCGCGACTCCCACTTTGATCGTTGTAGTGCCTGAAGGATGCACCAACGACGATGTGGATGGGCTCGTGCGAGGTTTGATTGACCGTTCATCGTCAAATGAAACAACGTATCTGTACAATTATGTATTATTAAGCTTGTTCGTGGTGAAAACGAGAGAGGTTTTGACTTCAGAACAACGAATCTGGTCAAGGCAGTAGTAGGTGCTGCCGCCAGTCGGCCCTATCTGATTATTTTAGTACATATGGTCTCACAATCACATGATCCAACGAGTCCCCGTTCGCATAGAAGACCTACTACTTACGTAGTAGGAATCAAGTAAGATATGCTGGCGCCGAACTTGACCGTGGCATCGTCTGCCTGATGCCACCATTGTCCACCTTCTCCTCGTCCTTATCGTACTGTGGCCCAATCTGCCATGCCCTTATAATAAGCTCATCTTTCTGATATCTACCATCTCAGCTTGACATCAGCCTTGTCAGCATGTCCTGTTCTAGCCACGACATCCTCCGCGCCATCTCTGCTCACGACATCGACTTTCAAAGGGCCTTTTGAATCTTTGAGACCCCCCGTCTCTACATTATCGGACTGTCACACCGTCGTGTAGTCCCGCTCGATACCCACATGGGCCGCTCGCACGCTATCGACGAAGCACAGTATGCAGGAAGTCAACCCACCGCGGGACCATCACCGGTCAACATTTCGACGGTTAGTGTTTCGCCACTTCAAACTTCGAACTTCAAGCTTCAGCTTCAGCACCTGGGCTGCTCCGATCCACCGGCATAGGTGAGTCACAGATTTGACTTGAATTTCAACTCACAAGGGGAGAGATAACAGGGTTCGAACGTGCTTTGTTATCCCGACGCGATCATGTGATGTACAGTTTATAACATCGAACCGTGTACCCTGGGGGCGTTCGTTGCTCTCCCATCATCTCCCACCTCCCCTCGTCCTCCCTCTGCTTAAGACTGGTGGTGTTAGGAAGCCCCAAGTTTAGGGTGAGTTGTTTGATGTATCTATATTGCGCACGTTCAAACCACCTTGTCTCTCCTTCGCATCAGGCTGTGGACGTGGTATGAATATCTCCCCTCGCCTCCACCTTGTCACGGTACTAACCACCTGCTCACCTCCTCCAGGACCTTTTAGCCAATACTCGACTAAGATCACAAGTCGGCACTTATAACATCTGAGTAAGCTCCCTTTGCCCTCCGCCGAGTTCGTAGCCTCATTCATCACCTATAGGTCATTTCAGCTGCTGTTTTCACTCCTCGGGTTCATCTTCTTGACACCTTTGCTGACCCGCGCTGATGTGCAATCGATATTTTTCACAGGCTCGACAAGCCGATCGCAGCGCTCGCCGTGTTTCCAGCCCATATCTTCCCTTCATTTCTTCCCCCTCCTCTCGCACTTTATTGTTATTATATCCGCTTGAATGTATAGTTGCTAGTGACGTGAATCGATGGAATTGTTTATCCTGCATCCTTTTGGCGTGACCCCCCGAAGCTGGAATTGCAACCGGAACGAGCTAAACTGGCCGATTCAGACAACGATGACCAGCACATCATAATGGCTGACCAAGCCTTGCAAACCAACCGGAAACCATCATATTGTCAAATTGCCCATATGATATGTACCTTATCATAATCAGACAACCATTATAATTCCTGTTTCTAAATTCGTCAGCCAGACGAAGAAATGGTCCCTGACGAGGCTTATAAGACATTATAATCCCTCGTAAACATTTCACGGGTTTCCTGATGGTAGTCTCTGCACCCTTCATGCCATTGACAAGGTCGTCCAAGGACGTGGACATAGCTTTCAAAAAAATCGGAATGTGCTGGCATGATGAATGGGTTAGATAGATAAATGGTACTTGAGAGGACGTACTTTGAGTGTAGGGTGGGGGAGAGTAGCACTGCTTGAGTAGTAACGGTGCACCGTACTTATTTGAGCGCTGGGTTCCTGAGACAGCACTAGGCTCTCCCATCTTGAGTATCAGCATCGGAGGGCTTGCCGACCTAAGGTTTCTGTGATGAGATGCCTACGATGTCTGGCTTTCATCGACTGTCCACAGATCTTACGAATGGAAGAAAGATGTATAGTCTAAGTAGAGCAGTGACGACTAAAGGCGTCAATCGCTAGCTTTCCTGGCAGCTGATAGGGATACGACATGGAGAAGTATATGGAGAATTTGGAAGCTGTCGAGGGGAAGCAATAGATGGTAGGAATTGACCAGCCGCGCTGGCGATCACATGGTATGGGTATTGGACGACCCTCGGGGGCAACGGCGCTCAAACGACATTCTCGACGACGTAGTTCCATGACGGTGAAAATAGGAACTGCGGACAAAGTACTATCCAGAGGCGCTATCGGAGATAGCAACGACAGTCCTTGACTTGCCCGACCCTCGTCGAAGGCCAGACTACTGCGCGTTTTGCACTCCCATCCCCCATATCAAAGAAGAGTAGGAAGCCCAGATGGGAGAAGGACCGGACAAAACCAGTTGAAGCTCGTAAGGCTGTAGGAATACGCCAAGGGGATGCTGCTATTCATGCCACCAGGTCGTGAAAACTCTCGCCTTCGTCGGCTTGATCATGCCCGGCTGGGAGTGACTGCAATCTGCAATCATAGGAAACGAAGCGCACAGACCCATAGAGGATGCCGATTGAGGGGAGACCAGATATTCATCAGCGATGTGCAATCTCGAAGCAGTCGCTCCGCGAGAATGTCATGCACTTCACTTGTCAAGCGCAGGTCATTCTCCCGTATGGCATCCCCTTCAGCCATAGTAACGTCATCTGGGAAGTCCAATCGAATGGCTTCGGTTAGCACTTGGTGCGACGAGAATAAGAACGCGGTCGCCTCTTTGCCGCTAGCTCCAAATTCGGCCACCGGCGAGTGTAACAGAGTGTTCCAGGTCTGAACCTGCTCCTCCATCTCGTCCGACGCGTAGGAATCGATAGCGGGTGAGCAGTTAACGGGGGGACCATCCACGAAAACAAACTTCCTGGCCGCAGCGTTCAAATACAGCGGTGTCTTGGTGTCATTCGAGTTGGAGTCGCAACTGATCAACCATAGGGTAAATATCTGAGCTGGTTTAAATAAGATGGCAGATAATGAAGACTCACAGAACGTCCTCCAGGGACTTGTGTCGATGCCAGCAGAACCCTTCCCCCGCTAATACCAATGCTACGTAGCCTGGAACGATGAGGCGAATCGGCTACGACGTAGAGAACATGGTGCTGCACGAGAGGCTACGGGTAGTGGTGAGCTGCCATGTCTTTCCTGGACTTTGTCTCTTGGTAGGAAGTGTCTCCGAGCTGTGAGCTTCGCACTCGCGCAAGTTGAGTGTCTCTGGGGAATCGTCCAGGAAGGATCGCGAGTGAGTTTGTGACCACAAATTTCGTGACACTGTTGCGGTCATATAGGGGAGCATTGTGAGGAGAACACAAAACGTACGACCTTATAACGGATCACAAGCCACTTATGCATCAGCTATGTCTTTGACTTTGAATACAATACGTGAATTGCACAATTATACACGTTAAAAAAATTATCCCCTTTCCCATGTAGACTGCTGATGTTGAGCCCCCCCTATTAGCTCCTAGCCTCCTTCAAGGAGTCCACCTCACGGTGTCGCATGGGCAGGCGTAAACACAAATCCCGTAGTAGACAGTCTTACAATCGCCACACCGCCTGAACAAAAAGTTGTCTCTAATTTCCTCCTCTGAAAGTCCTCCACCGTTGAGCATGTGGTTGAGTAGCCTTCTGGCTCTATTAGCCTTGGACTCGGTCTTCTTTTTCACGGAAGCTGAGGAAGAGGCGACAGCGCCGGATGCTTTGAGTGAATCATCCTCTTGTTTGACTTTAGATCTTTTTGCTACTTGGACGATAATTCAAATTTCAGACTGAAAGTGAAGAAAGTAACGAGCGTACCTAGCGGAGAAAATGGAGTGAAGTCATATTCCTCTGCAGCGAAAGACTCAGAGTGCGTTCGCTTTTGAGATGGACCTGCATTTGGTGATGGTCAACCTGAGGGCGGGACAGGAATACCGATGAATCCTACCCCGTGTCAACTCTTGACCCCTGTCGCGCTTGGGTGTCTTCGGTGGAGTCGGAGGAGCAGCGCTATCGAGAATGCTCGGTATTAGAGCATGTGATGAGCATGATGCTTGCCTATCAATGTCATCCTCACTAGCGGAATGTTCAGCATGTTGACTTGCACCTTTGTGGCTCATCAAAAGCTTTGTCAATGTTGACGAAGTGATGGCACCTACTGCGGAGTGGGTATATCTTAGTTTGGGTCATTTTCCTACCCCCCTGCAAATTCGTAAATATATGACTGAACGAGACTGTCAAATGGTTAGTCTTGAAGCCAAACGATCAAGCGCGCTCTTGCCAAAGTAGCCGCAAGGTATCCGTTTACTGCATGTTGCAAAAGCCTTCTTACCCGGCTTTAAAGCATCCGAGGTAATATGGGTCCTCGCTTCCTTCCCGTGAAAGCATAGCAACTTCGGCATGTCGTAGTCTCGTAAGTGTGCCCAGAGGCACTGCGGAAGGACAGGGCGATTGGGTCCCTCTTCCATAGGACTTGTCGCGCAGTTAGTGATCCCATTGTCAACCTCACGGGTAGAATACTCACTAAGGTACAACACGGAGCTTCGTAGGCGCATTGACATCATACGTCGTGATGTCGTATGAATCATTCTGCAACTTCGCGAGCGCTTTCCATTCTTTCCAGTTCCAAGACATCCCCTCGGCAATTCAGGGGGCCAAGGACGACTTGGGACAACAAGCAGAGGGTTGGGGAGAAAGGATCAGAAATCCAGCACATACCGAGTGATGCACTCACCTTTATATTAGTGTGGAGGGACTATATTAGTCTATATATGTATCGCTCAGCGACTCAGCCTGAGCTGCCAAGCAGACAAGTTGGGAAAAGGATCAGAGATCTACCACATGCACGCGGGGAGCGGAGGATCCACTTGAGACGTATCACTGTGAAGGGTCCAGCGACTCACAGCGAGCGACACCTGGCAAGTTGGTCCACCCTTTAAGAAGCACGCTGTTGTGATATAGTGACCACGTAGATTACCTATGATTAGATCGAGTAGATAGCTGGACGAATGAAGAGGCGAATCTTGGCTCTTTCCTTCGCTGGCGCTGGTTCCGTATAGTAAGTGGGTTGCGCACCAGCCGTTTGGTGACATGGCATGCTTACTCTTTATTATTCTTGGACGCTGGCATCGCGGTATCTCAATGGAAGACTCAGAAGATGTGGATGGGAGGATAGTCGGCTGAACCCAAAGGACAGAGTGCTTGTGATAAATCAAGTATGTCATTCTGAATATCGAACACAAACATCGAAGTCCCCCGAAACCGAGAGAGTGGATGACTATTCTTCTATGTGGAGAGTACAGCAAGGTCGAGCGACCCCCCCCCCAAGGGTTATTACGTGCATCCTGTCTACGGTCAAGCCACCATCTCATACGCGAAGGCAAGGGCCAGCTTCACAAAGTCAGGGATTGTTCTAGAACGAGTCGCTGTAGTCGAGCCTTCAGCAGAATGGATCGTTGATACGCCTTCGAAGAGCGTAGTGGCCGGGAAATCTTGCTTATTCAATGACACATGGTCTGAGCATCCATGCCCGCACTAAAGCGAATGGTGAGCAACACGATGCAGACGCTGAATACGACGCGAACTAGCGCAGTGGGCTCCACAGGATTGGCAGTGTAAGCCGCTCCCAACTTGGTTATATACGGGTTTAGCTTGATGTCTGAGTAATTATCTGAATTCAGGCCGATATTTGCTTCTCGCCAGGTTTTGTTGTTGAAAAAGGCCGTCTGCTTTATATTTGGTGCAGTAGAGTTGGAGCCGAGTAAACTGAATTTCTCGCCAGCATGCCAGTGGAACTCAACAGGAGTCGACGGCTTGAACCAGAATCAACTAGACCCCGAAAGGCTTCGAGTAAATTGACTGTCCCCGAGCCATCGTCGTCAGCCCCAGGCGAGGGACCGATGGATACATTCCGGGCAACCCAGCTGACCGAGCCCATATGGGCCCGAGGATGGTGAGAGGGTCGACGTGACCAGTGAAGCGAGCTATGGTGGAGGTTTGAGGAAAATGGGGGGGGGGGGGGGGGGGGGGGGAAAGCCGTAGCATTGACATCGTCATAAATAAACGCGAAGAGTGCCTGTACGGACCTCCATTAACAGGCTAAAATCCAGTCGCGAGGATCTCCGCCCGTCGATGACGCTAAATGCAGCTGTGAAATCCAGAGGGGAGAGCAAGGTTCCATGTTGGCGATACAGAGAATGATTGGCTTACGGCGGTCCAATGAGAGGGGCCATTATCTGCTTACCGGTCGGGCATTTAATAAATGTGGTGGGATGAGGGCATTCAGAGAGTGGAACACTTTTCCTTAGAAATCCTTGACCGAGGACTGTCGACGTCGCACTAGCGACGATGACGGTGAATAGTCGTAAGGATTACATCGGTGCAGCTGAGTGAGTTCGCCTAACACATCTTGTTCGTGAGGAACTCCATATGCTGGTGGGCGAAGCGAAGGAATGAGCCCATTTGATCCATAGAAGGAACATGAAGCATGCTAGCTCTCAAGGCGGAAGCACCTCAAGTCGCGTGGTTTTGCAGCATAGAAAACACTTCAGCATGCTGACAGAGTGGATTAAGACTTGATATCAGGTTAGCATCGTGGATGGTGATAAGAACGGGTAAGGTACATACGTTGAGTCCCTGCACCTGCAGGATCCGTTCGCGGACGCATGCACAGCGGTGCCCAAGCGTGACAAACTGGCCGCTATCTGTGAAGCACATGAACGAATTATGATACATCAGAAGGCCGTTAGGCACCGTCATGCTCGGGAGCCATACACATTGGCACACCACTCAAGAACGCGCGAAGAAAGGTGGGAGGTAGCTCGAAAATGCATGAAAACTTCAGCAACGCAGTCATTCTGAACAGACACTCGACGTGGCTAGACCCAGCAGACATCAACGAGCAGTCAGCGCAAAGTGGCGGACCACCAGCTTCATGTTCAGTTGGATTTGACCGTTATCGCCGCAGACACTGGTGACTGTGAGAGAGCTTCACCGTTGACGGGCGTGGCAAGTCCCTACCGCAGCCTGTGGGCCTACTTAATCCCCCCGAAGTTGATCATGAGATGTTTGTCGCGTTCAACATTTAGGATAGGATTCGTGGAAGCGTGGTGTCTGGTCAACGGATGAAATTTGAATGAAATTGTGCCCACCACTGTGATCGATGCAAGACCAGAAGTGACTCAAGGTGTTACTGTGACAAGACTGAGCGCTAAGGCCAGTCACATGCATGCGAGCAATCCCTAACGTTTCAGGGGTCACTAGCGCAATGGCAAAGAGAAGAAGAAATTGTATTGGTAGCAAGGTTATTAAAGTTCCTCATCCTCATCGTCATACACCACCCATCGACCACTTATCCTCAGATCATACTCCATCTCCCGCATCTCCTTCCCCTCGAACAAATCACTCCCACTCTGTATCCGCTCCAAGTCAAACATATCCCGAATCAGCTCCGTCGTGCTGTCTTGTGTGATCAGCGACAGAAGCTCCCACTCTCGCGTCGTCCGACTCTCCGCCATCATCGCGTCAGCAACCTCCAACTTGATAGCCACGATCTCCTTCTCTGGGATATGTCCTTCCGTCATGGCTACCCACTCTTCGTCGTCCCAATGCAGGCCCCAGATACTCTGTACCACCAGTTGATATGATGAGAGGAAGAGGTGGTGTGGTGATGATGATGAGAGTGGAGCCTTCTGGTATTGGGTCATCCAGGTGATGATGGCGAGGGCACCGAGCGAGGCTGATAGGGGTGCGCGAGATTGCCTGAGTATGTGCTCGATGAACTGTTCGAGGGAGACGGATGGGGTAGCGTATGCTGGAGCTGGAGCGGAGTGAACTCGCATGAGCTTGCGAGTAGACTCGCCACAGTGGATGGCGAGTCGTTGATCAATGTCCTTCCATGGGTATAGTCCCGGCAACTGAGATTGGCATGAGGGTGGTCTCAAACACGATTAGAAGACCAACTTACACCGCGACTATCCACGGCGGACTTCACAATGGTCGCTGGCTTTCTGAGAAAGGCGCGACGAATGAACGCAGGTACGAATGAGGTGAACATGGATGATGATGATGATGATGATGATGATACTGCGTTAACAGTGAGGAAGTTGGAGCAGGAAGAGAGGTCGAGCTTTATAGAAGTTGATTCCGCTGTATTATCATGTTTGCCTCTTCCGTTGTTTCCTTCCGTTGCTGTGTATTATCCGTCCGGAAGCATAGGATGGATCCACTGATGCCGCGGTTTGTCTCCGTAGGTACGCAATTTGTTTGGCGGTTGCGTTGGGCTAGATTGCAACGACGGGGGTCTTTCAGCATACGTCAATAGTGACGCCGAGAGCAGGTCGGGCGAGCAAGTGAAGAGAAAGGGGCTTACATAGGAGGGTATGCCGGTAGTAGCGTTTCACCGACTGTATCCACCGTACGAGCTTGGGGTGATTCTACTGCGGTTTTAACCATCTGACAAAGCTTGATATTTTTGAACGGAAGAGCGAAGGTCCCATGAACATCCATAGTGGATGAGGTCTCCCAAGCGGGATCGCATTAGGCCATACCGTATCGGCGACGGTCAGTACATGCTGCGATCTCTCAACAAATAGATGTATTGCGTCGGGACGAGACTCTGAAAATTAGGAGCCGATAGTGAGCAAAATGTGTACAATCCTGGTATAGAGTACGAGAACAACTACCCAAGGAACATCAAATTATATCTATACTTATCGTAGCCAGATAACTTCCTGTCTTCAGATGTGGCGCTCAGGTACTAAGAGATAAAGATGCCAACTTCGCCTCTAGTTCATCCTCTACCTTCACAGTCGGCGGCTCCTTCTTCTCTTCAATCTTGGGTGCCTCCTTAACCTCAACCTCAGGTTTAGGAGCTGGTGCTTCTTCAACCTTCTCGGTATACGATGGCAGTGACCAACGCTCTCCTTCGAATTCATCGTCCAAGATCAGTTCTCCACCACGACCATCCAAGGTCTTGACCATCTTCTCGACATTCTCATCGTCTTCTAGATCCTCGTTCAGTGCCAGACTGAGCGTCTTGAGCGCTGGTAGGTTGAATGTCACGACATCCTTCATTTGTTCGTATGTCTCCGTGTTGAGGTCGCTGTTGTCCAAAACGAGGGTATGCAGGGCGGTGTGCTTGCCTTCAGCTAGCTGTTCAAGCATTGGACCGAAGGCTTCTGGCGTCAGACAGCAGTCTGCGATATTAAGGAAGGCCAGAGATGGCCATGACGGTAAAGCAGACGCGAGAAGTGGCCAGCTATCGACTTCTTCGTCCTCACCCTCAACTGAGTTCTTGCCCCAGTTATCCTGGAGGTTGAGGTGCTTCAAAGAATTAGCATTTGCAAGACCTCTGATAATGGCGCTGAATCCGTCGGCCTTAATACCATTCTGCGGCATATGTAGGCCCTGAAGATTTGAATGCACGCTGAAGGCTTTACCCCATGCGTGCGCAGAGTGTTCCAAGCGGTTGCGACCGATGATAAGCACCCGTAGTTGCGGCTCTTCCTTGTTTTCGGCGGAGAGAATGGCAGACTGGTACAGCGCTTCCGCAAGGATATTACCCGCGGCAGGACCGAGGCCTTGGTTGTTCAAGTTGAGGGTATGTATGGAGCGGTTGGTCGTGATGATAGGTGCGATGACAGGTGCCACTCGTTCACCAATGGCGTTGCCGGAGAGGTCGAGTGATCTCAGGGTGTGCGTATGTAGGAGCGGTGTCAAAAGTGAGTTTAGGGACTGGGGTATTTCGGCGATCAGCCTGCGGGTGAAGATGTCGGAAAAGTTGGCGACCTGGCGAATCAGTGGTCAGTGAGGCAAAGAGACATCTTGTTCCAGGCGCACCCGCAGAGATGTCATAAGCTTTAGCGATTCGCCGATGGCCTCTGCGGCACCGACACCGATGGTGTTGCCACTGAGGTGCACCTCCGTTATTGCTGCCGGATCCCTGATCTCGTCGAGGTACTTTTGAACGTCTTCACGCGTTTCGAGCGTGAGCCCGCGTCCCCGCAGATCGAATACAGTGCCAGTTGCATCCATGGTATATGTTTTGGGTATAAAATTTGAGAGAGAAGTTCAAGAAATGATCGATTCATCGATTGGCTCAACCAACTATGATCTAATCTAATCTAGCAACCACGTGGTAATCAACTCTGGAGTCAACTCCCGTCCTCCTCATGTCCTCCCTCTTTTCCTCTCTTTTCCTCGTTGTACTCTATAATCCTCTATTTTCTACTCGAGATGGCCTCTAGACAGCCCGTAATGAGTCGGACTGACTCACAGGATACCTCTCATTCATCGACGCAATCCACCCATTCGTTCGACTCGCATTCCATATCCATGGGCCCTTCAGAGCCCACCTCGGACGAGCGTCCTGATCTCGGAGCATCATTCACGACTGTAATTCGAGAGCTGGCGTATTTGATGCAGCCCCCGTTGCGCGACGTGGTCATGAGGCATAACAGCAACATGCGTAGCTTCACCCCGGACGACCGCGATGATGAGGGCTTGACGGCCCAGGACGACTACACGTTCACCCCAAGCGACCTGGAACGTGGTCGCGATTCACGAACAATAGGGGGAAATGACTCGACAGTATGGGACAATCGAAGGATTGCGTCGTATCTGGCATCGCACACACCCTCGTTCACACCATCTCATACGGAGCCAGGCGAGGTCCATGGTTCTTCATATCCTCATGCCCATTCTACACCCCGTACACTACTTCAAACCGCTTTGAATACACGGCGGTCTTCACCCATTCGCGAATCTTCTTTTACGCCTGATATTTATCCTTCCGATTCCGTTCCACATCAAGTTTATCACCGTGACTATCATCCTTCTATGTACGCCTACTTCCCTTCCAGCCTTGCGACTCGCCCCCATGATGTATCTGACATGAGGATAGAATCAATGATTGGGAGTCAAAGCCAGGTTATTTAACGATATCAGGACCCTCCATGCCTTACGTCGAGTCACGATCACAATCACAAAACCCTAGTACACGCACCGATGGGGAGTTAGACGAAGAACGAGCTGTGGAAATTCATGATACCCTTTCGTCGATACGTTCCTCTTCGCTTCCGTCGTTTACTCCTGATCCCGAAGCCCCGCTCTCCCCGGCTCCCCCGAGCCAAACATCTAGCAGCATCCGGCTGCGAATCGATCATGTCAGCACAACGCCTGACGCTCCCCCTTCTGCATCCGAAGTTCCCTTGTCCGCCTTCAACCACCTCAGCAACGCCATTCCCCATCCTACACGGGTGAACTCTCACCCCGTTATCCCCCTCTCATCCAGATCTCCATCATCAGACATAGTCAATGACGTATCGGAAGATCCTCGTTCCTCCCGTTTACCCTCATTTAGCCTGCAATCTCAGAATGTATTCACTCCATCTGCCCCGTCTTCGTCGTCACGCCCCCAATCAGCGTCGTCCAAATTGACGAGAGATGATTCACCTCAACGAAGCGCCGGCGCTCAAGGAGACTACGAGACGGTCCACATTGACTCGTCCATCGATTCAAGTGTGATCTCGCATACCGAGGACGAGGAGAGCGATGCCTACGTCCGCCCGGAAGAACGTGGTCACTTCCAACGTTTTGGGCGGCTTGTTCTAGATAGTGGCCTTGACCTCGTTCGAGAAGAAAGCACTGAAGGTGGCGTGCGACACGAGGTTATTCGACCACTTGTCCTCCGTGAGGATTCCTCAACTAGTGACCTCGTCTTGCCCCTCAACTACCCAGGACATTCTCGGTTCCCGAGTGGCAACAGTGGAGTGTCGTCTTCGGAGTCCACGTTAAGCTCCAGGAATAACACACTGAGTGGCTCGCACACTATCATCGCCAAGGGGACTATACATTACCCCAGCCCAAGGCGCGCGTACTCTCCTCCTGGTCCTTACGCTACGCAGAACCCTGGGACGAACCCGGGGGGACATCTTCACATGTATCATGACGAATATCAGCACCCCAATGACGCTTACACAATCTCCAACCTCGGCGATACCAGCGCTAGCAGCGCCCATGATCCTACCATTTCATCATTTGATCCTATGACATTGTACCGGCGAGGACATACCAACGGACCCGACGACAATGAAGAGCCTCCTCCACCCAGCGCCTCTCAATCAGAACTAGACGATGTTAGTTACGATGACCGAGGAAATGAACACGATCCAGCCCATGGGTATACTCTGGCGCACCCAACAAATGTGTATTTTGGTGGCAGGGACTCCAGCATGGCTCGTAGTCTCCCTAATCTTGGTCGTGTAGCACTTGATGACGACGAAAGTGACGATGGCTACGATCAACCTCCTTCAGGACTTTCCTTCGACACCGAGTTCACTTCTGTTCAGCCCAGTCCCAACACAAATCCTTCATTAGGCACCCTTGCGGAGGCACTAACTTACCTCGCTCAGGAGAGGGAGAAAATAGCTAGAGGTCGCAACGGAGTAGATGAAGGTGGAACTTTACCCCTCAATATCAAGGGTAAATCCAAGGAGACGGTGAATGGTTTGGATACCCAATATGACGAGCCGAGCGCTCATGAACAGGATTTTCGGGGTGGTGGGAAGGCTACTTCACATACTAATGACTCGGGAGGGTTGTCAGAACAGAAAGAAGATGTGCGTGAGGGCTGGAGAGACATACTAGGTAACATAGTTTATAAGTTCACACAGTTTTAATCTTGCTGATGATTTGGCTTAATCATTTGCTCTGCTTGTTTCATAGAATTTCGACATAGACGTCGGCGGAAGCGGAGTGGCTCGCCACATGGCAGTTCCAAGGCCAAATCGAAGTCATCTCGAGCCTCGACCACGTCCACGGTGGCTACTATATTGCCTGCCGACCTGGCTGCTGTGAGTTTTACGTCCACCTCGTGTATGCCATTAGGTTGCTAATGCTTTCCTGTTAGGATGGTCGGGGACTGGCCAAATCGACCACGTCGACTGGAAGCAGGACTCCCAAGTCCTCGAATGTTGAGAGTGTCAAAGTTAGCAAACGCGAGTCGAGGTCTGATCGGCAGCGTCTTTCCTTGGATATCGACGCCGCATCACCCTCTTCGCCACTTTCCTCCCTTAATCTGAGCATACGGCTTCCTTCCTTTGCCACCGCCCTTTCGCCAACCGGCACCTTCACATCTGGTGGCGAGAACGTGAGGGATTTCGGTATATTTCGAAGGAAAGGTAGACATGGCAAGGGCGAAACTGAGTCGAAAGTCGAATCTCCCACCACGGCGAAGGGGAAAGGAAAGACTAAATCCAACGCTGCCGGCAAGGCCCAGAAACGAAGCGCTCAAGACGAGCAAGATGACAGTCCCAGCAAAGGAAAGAAGTCGGAGCGATTGGTAGTGCCGCGTATTTTGAAGCGTCCACCTATCCCATTTCCTACCTTTCCGAAATCTGTTCCTGCTACTGCACAAGACAGTATTCAACAAGTCGACAATGATGCCACCCCGGTCATTTCTTCCGCCTCATTTTCAGAACAGGTTGATCCCGGCCCAATCGGTCGCAAGCTTAGTACACATTCGCGGGCAAGTACCCTCCGTTCCGCCTCAGCTCCTCTCGACGCCATCAGCATCCATGCTACCTACTTGGCCTCTTCCGATGCGGACGATTGGAGTGGTTTGGGTGCCGATGATGCAGATGCAGATGAAGCTCCTGAGACGGGTGTAGATGATAACGACGATCAATCTGAGGGAGTAGTCACCAATTCGGGAAAGCAAGATGCCGGAGATCAGAGCCTCGATTCTCACAATTGGCAGCAGCGCCTGGTGAATGACCACCGAAGCCGTTTAGGTCATAGCAGGAGTCGTAAGAGCAGCCGCGTCAGGCGCGGCCATACCCGCGGCAACAGTGAGCAGCTCGCTCCGAAGGACTACGCTGCTCAGGCCGATTATCGGTTTCCTCGAAGCGCCGAAGCTGAGACTCTGGATAATCCCTTGCGAAGTAGCCAAGGGCACTTGGATAGGAAGACCTCGAAAAGTAGATCCTCGAAGAAGGAGACTCAGACCAGACGTAGCCTTGATCACGGTAAAGGTTCTCGCCACCCGCTCATACACGCAAGATCCTCCCCTCTTCTTCGACCGTCTGAACATTTGGACGCGCTAAATGTCGCGTCCGATCAGTCCTCCAGTGGGGGTCATAGCGCACGGAAGCTGTTACCGCCGACTACCCCAGGCCCAGATCCTAATTCGACACCTGGAAGTTTATCTGATTCAAACTGTCGACGGGTTGCTCAGTTGCGCGCTTTGGGCCAGAAGTTACGGAAGGCATTTCCCGAAGACATCCGTTCTCTCAATCAAGTTGCTGTCATCTCTGAGAAAGGCAGCAAGAACCATGGAACAGGCAATCTCAGTAGTCGAGGAAGTGGCCGAGATAGTGACAATTTGAAGCAACCTTTTGGTGCTCAGGGAAAGAAGAAGAGGTCGCGACGGAAGAAAGCAGGAGGATCAGGTAATGGAGACGGGGGCGATGATGCTGATGATGCAGGAGATGAAGAGGAAGAGGAGGACGAATCCATTTGGGAGGGTGGCTTTATTGACACTCGAGGGCCACTACCCAAGGCAACGGACCCACCAATACACGTTTTCATCGACCAGTTGCGTGTTGCCTTTGTTGTTCCTATGTACACCGAACTAACTATTCTCAGTTCGAACATACTTATCGGGCTGCTGAACTACCTAAAGCGACGTCCCCACCTTTCAACGTCGTCGACGAACCAAGCTAATCCGAAGCAGTCCACCAAACACTTATCACACGCTGCCTTAAGTTTGCTCCTCGAGCGCGGACGGCCTGTCACCCGGAGAGTGATGGTTGCTAGTTCGCCGCTCTACCAGCCTATGGAAGGTGCCGCCCGGCTACAGTACGAAGTTCACATCTTTAAGCGTGTTCCCCAAGACGATGTCTCTCCCACGGCCACACCAGCCGACCCAAATGAACGATTCGGCGTTGCCACGAAGAAAGGTCACCACAGACAGATATCTGGAAACACGAGCACGGAAAGTGATCAAGGCCTTGTTCAGAGCAGTAGCGGTGGTGTCACCACCCTATCGAAGGGTTTCATACGTAATTCTGGCGCCGACGGCCTCTTCACGAAGCCTGGCTTGTTTACCAACAACAGTGCACCCATTGCCCTAGGCTCCTCCCCGTCTTCGTATGCGGGAAATCAACCTGTGATACCTGCCCCTCCCCAGAAAATCCGATATCGTGAACAAGGGGTCGACGAGTTATTGCAACTCAAACTACATCAGGTATTATTAAGGTCCCACGAGGTTCCCGTTGCCGGCTCGACCATTGTGCTCGCGACTGGTGATGGGAATGCAGGTCAATTCAATGAAGAAGGCTTCGTTGAGCCGGTTCGAATTGCCTTGGAGAGAGGTTGGAAGGTTGAGCTGTATGCTTGGGAAGATGGCCTCAGCCGCACATGGCGACGGGAGTTTGGAGAAGGTGATACTGGGAAAGGGCCGAGCGGAAAGAAAGGTGGGAAGAAGAAACTTGAGGAGGACACCATTGGTAGTGGCGCTGGTGCAAAGGATTACGGAGGGAGGTTCAGAATCATAGCGATGGAACAGTTTGGTGCAGAGTTGGTTGAGGTGGATGGCTGGAACCTCGGTTTGAGAGCCCCCTCGGTTATGACTGAGTAATCGGGTCTCCTTGATGTACGGCGGGACTCGGTGAAGTATTCCACAGTGCTAGTCAATGCTACCGCAGATACACCGCGAGCCATGTATTATCCAAATATATATGAATAGGTTGCGGTGGGTGAGTACAAACGCAAGCTCGCGTCTTCATAAAGAGAGGTCTCGTTTTCCACATGAAGATCTCAAGGCAATCAGTGATCCGTTGGTGGACGAGCTTCCTTATCACATACACTTACGAGAGCCAGGAAGTATATGAGCTCACGGAAGTATGGACGGATATCGCAGCGTCAACGCGAATCTCCTCTCTGTAGATTTGTTGCACTCTGGTTGAGGATGGTATTATGCTGGTTGGTGATGAGTAGAGTCCCTTTTTACATTGATTGTTGCTTCTCGGCAGCGTAGATGTAGTACTTCAGGAGCCAAAGAAAGGAGCTTAAAGGGCAATAGGGGGTTTTCCTGGATGCCCCTGGTCATCTCTCCAACTCTGTATTGTCGTTACGTTTATCTCAAGTTAGCAGACTGAGAAGAACATCCTACATTCAAGGCTTCGGTAGCTCCTCCCTTCTCGTTCTCGAGAGGTTGCATCGCCGAGTGGCATCCACCTCCTAAGCCCCTTTCTGTGGCGTTTACAAATCCAACGTTCGCCCCCTCCGCTCTCTCTCACTGTTGACGTATGACAATAGATGACGACAGTGCCGACTACTTACCCGAAATCTAGCCCGGGCCAACCGCCAAACAAATTGCGTACCTACGGAGACAAACCGCGGCGAAGTGGATCCTATGCTTCCGGACGGATAATACACAGCAGCGGAAGGAAACAACGGAAGAAGCAAACATGATAATACAGCGGAATCAACTTCCATAAAGCTCGACCTCTCTTCCTGCTCCAACTTCCTCACTGTTAACGCAGTATCATCATCATCATCATCATCATGTTCGCCTCATTCGTACCTGCGTTCATTCGTCGCGCCTTTCTCAGAAAGCCAGCGACCATTGTGAAGTCCGCCGTGGATAGTCACGATGTAAGTCGGCCTTCTAATCGCGTTTGAGACCACCCTCATGCCAATCTCAGTTGCCGGGACTATACCCATGGAAGGACATTTTCCAACGACTCGCCATCCACTGTGGCGAGTCTACTCGCAAGCTCATGCGAGTCCCATCCGCTCCAGCATACGCTACCCCATCCGTCTCCCTCGAACATTTCATCGAGCACATACTCAGGCAATCTCGCGCACCCCTATCAGCCTCGCTCGGTGCCCTCGCCATCATCACCTGGATGACCCAATACCAGAAGGCTCCACTCTCATCATCATCACCACACCACCTCTTCCTCTCATCATATCAGTTGGTGGTACAGAGTATCTGGGGCCTGCATTGGGACGACGCGGAGTGGGTAGCCATGACGGAAGGACATATCCCGGAGAAGGAGATCGTCGCTATCAAGTTGGAGGTTGCTGACGCGATGATGGCGGAGAGTCGGACGACGCGAGAGTGGGAGCTTCTGTCGCTGATCACACAAGACAGCACGACGGAGCTGATTCGGGATATGTTTGACTTGGAGCGGATACAGAGTGGGAGTGATTTGTTCGAGGGGAAGGAGATACGGGAGATGGAGTATGATCTGAGAATGAGTGGTCGATGGGTTGTATACGAGTTTGAAGACGATGACGAATGCTCGTAGCTTCCCCTTGTAATAATATCACCCCACGAACAAACCAAATAAGTTTCTTCTCGTATTCTCTCCTAAATTTCACAAAGGGGCTACATTATTCAGCTTGGCCGACAACAAACTCGACACACAGTGCTTACTGTAAAGGTGGAAAATGAGATGAACATTACGGTATTACTGAACCAAAAACTACGGCATACATGTGGAATATGCAACCTGATGCAGCCAAAAAGACTTCGCTAATGACAACGCTTGGGTGAATGGATCTCTCCATGGACGACCGGTGTTGCCAGTGCAGCGGAGGGCCACCCGTGAGCTTGACCCATGTTAGGAGCGGTATCGGACCTATTGGAATGAAGGTCGACAAGAGCCTGAGCGTCCCCTTCGAATAAGGCGATCCGGTCTCCTTTTCCTACGGAGTATTCAACCTGGGACTTCTTCTTGGTATACTCATCGACAAAGGCAATAGTAAAGACATTTGTTAAAAGGACTGGATCTTGCTGGATCTTGACAATCTGACCGACTTTCGCAGGGGAATATGTCCGGTCGCGGTGAGTATAGTGTTGAGCAGTAACAAACTCGCCGACCTACATAGTTGGGCAAGTCAATAAGCTAGGCAGACAAGCGAAGTACGACGAGAGACTCCTACTGAGAATTCGAGAGCCTGTTGTTCTGCATAGGCTGCACGCTGCCTTTGAGCATAAGCTTTTTGAGTTAGTGGAGATGTTGCGTAGACGTTGATGGGTGCTGAGCGACCGCCGTGCTTGCGCATAATGGGCTCAAGAAGGTTCGCAGCCTCCTGCAAGCCCTGGCTGGGCTGCCTAGTCAGACGACGCCCGCTACCTTCGGGGCCTAAAGGCTGAGGATCAAGCCAAGCATGAGGCAGATTGGCGCCTTGGCCTGATGAAGACGTGCTATAGGTCGCATGAACAGGATATCCTTCGTAGTTGGGCTGCGAGTGAGACTGGGAAGGACGGCGGTTATACATGCTGCTTCGAGGAGACTAGGTGATACCGTTCCGACTGATGTTGGGATGAGGGAAGATTCGAGGGCGAGCTAGCCCGGAGACTGCGAGCATTAAATACCTGCGACATCTGATGTGGCTCAGCGGAAGGTTAATGTCGCATCCCTGAATGTAGGACAATGGAGCAGATGAGAAAACGACATCTGTGTTCTACGGAAAAGTGAAATCGAACTTGAACGTAAATGATGACCTTAAAAGGAAATCAACCTTCCCTTGTCCGGCTGTCGTGGTCCCCTTCGCGACGACAGAACCAGCCATGAGAATCCCCGCCATATTTGGAGGACAATGCACATGTGGAGAAGTGGCAATCGACTGTGGAGGGGTGCGGCCCGACAAAGCTTGGCGAAGCAATGAAGGAGCGCTTTGCATGCATCATGAGAAATAGGTTAACGGGGGAAAGAAAACTATTCTCACTGGAGTATGGAGACAACATCAGATTCCTGATCCCCCTCATATAACTGTCATGAACTGCTTTGACAAGCGACCGTGGAAGTAGGAGATACCGACCCTCGAAGAGGCCATGGGGGAGGTCAGGGTTAGGGAAGAGATGTCCTGAGGCTTCTTCATGCACTGCGATCGGCTTGCGACCTGGCCTCAAGTCCCTTCGGGCAAAACCAAGGAGAAGCCTTGCGAAGTACACACGGACCGACGAGTTCATCAGGGGGCGACCCACGTTTGAGAAGGAATGGTAATAGCGGTACTATAAGTTATGCATAGGAAGATGTCCGTGATAAACGAAGAAATGAGTAATTGATATGATACTCTCGCAGGCTTCTATTTGATTCATAGCGACGTCTGGTTGGTTCCGAAGCTCAACCGATCAGCCAAGGTGTATAATGTCCAGCGACGCGACCTGATATCGCTCATTCATCTGTACAGATTGATGTGAGCAGGGCCATATTTGTAATATCAGAGACGCACCTTAACTCCTGCAATCCTCTCTCCATCTGTCCATATAGCACCAAAATCAAAGAACTGCCGGCTCTCGTAGGTGATGTAAGGGAGCTCATCCACCAAAGGTTCACTGAATGGGAGATTTTCGCTTGGCACAGACTGAGGCCTGGTCTTGACAAAGAGAGGTGGGCTCAATGGCAAAGAAGACAATGATTTTGAGATTGAACTATCTTCGTCGTTTGAGGTATCAAGGTCGGAGGCGTCCCCAGCCCATGCGCGCACGTGGAGAGGGTTGAAGTCATAGACAATAATGGGTGAGCCTTCATCTGGTGGTCCCTGCCCAGTCACCACTAAGCGTTGCCCGCCGTGCCGCATCGACGAGTCAGTGGCGAGGTGATTTGCTGGAATCCATCGCGTAGCATGGGGCCCCCATTCGCTATAATCTAGTGATGGAGGTTCCTCATCGGCGCCAACACCAAGAGCGCGCAGCTGCTCTGCTGCATCCAGAAGCTTGCTTCGACGAGATACAAATATTGCTTTATTATTCGTTCCCAGGAACGCGAGAAATGTGATAAGTGCTTGTTGAGAGTCATAGCACATGGAGGGGTAAGGCGTGGACGGTGAGTGACTTAGAGTGAGGCCAGGTTCGTCGTGAATGTCACACATGTCATAGTTGTACCCAGTAGGAGGTAGTGAAAGGTCGCCGATATGCTGAGGCGATGGTGCGATTTCCCAGAGGCCTAGAGCACCATCACCAGAGGTGTCTGTGATGACTGCCATGGTTGGCGATAGGAAAGCTACCCCTCGATATACCCCAGATTCGGGCGCGCGGTGATCCTAAATAATGTTGTCAACGAGATGTGGCAAGCCGAGGAAGAAGCAAACGTACCAGCACTAATTGCCCAGAGATCCAGTCGAACACAAGGAAACGATCAGGCACATCGCCCCCACGCCCGAAGAATGAGACAACCAGCGCAATATAGTTCCCCAAAATCTTACTCCTGACCTCAGGAACCAGATGGTTAGGGAACTCGGGCCCAGCCAGGCAAGATCGGGTTGCAAGGGGATGAGCGCCGCTAGTGGAAATCTGAATGAGATGGATATTGACGATCATTAAGAATTGGTTTGGGACGGGTGAACTGGAGAGGAGGCCTCAGAAACTGCGCAGTTGTATTGAGAAGACTCACAAAGTGACGGCTGCCATGAGATCATTCTCGTGCAACGAGATAGCAGTAGAGTAGAGGGTTACGCCAAGGTCTAGGTGCTTCCAGACAATATTTTGCGGTTCTAAAACGGCTGGTAGGACGGCGTATTTTAAAGCTGCTGTGGAGCCATCTTCTGCAGCTGAAGCAACGCCGATCTCAAGCACACCGCCGCTGAGGCCATGAAATTCACTTGCTATGCATGGTACATCAATCCTTTGCCAAGGCGCAAGTTGGAAGGTACGCCACGCGTTTTCACGACGACGGATGATGCTGAGCCTCTCGGATAAGGTGGTCTTAGTGAGGGCATCCACATTAGCGATATTGTCGTCCGTGAGCTCCTTAGCGCCCGCCAAGTAGGCCTCAATGGCGTATTGGATGGAGACATCAGAGGCTAAATCATGGAGATATCGACAGGTTTGCGTGAATGCAACGAGGTCCGGAATACGAGCAAATCGAAGGATTTCCTTCAAAATGTCTAATGGTAGTCGGTCTAGCAAGGTCACTGGACAAACGGTAGTATCAGATAGAAGATCAGTACAACTGAAGAGGCGTGCACAGCACCTGATTTCCTACCGCGACTTGTATCAAGAAGCGGGCTCGCAGACCTCAGCTCGCACAGATCGTTGGATGAATCGGACATAGGGTCAAAGCAAGGATGTTGCTACGTTGGCAGGGGAATGTGGCAGACGGCGTAAAAGGCTGAGTTGGACTAGTACAATGTTCAAAACTGAGCGCTTGTCACTTAGACGGCACTACACTAGCGACAGGAGCGGCGCTCCCGTAATCTATCATGTCCAGCGATAAATTCTGGATCGATAACATGAGATAATCGGGCCGGGTCATACTCAAAGCCAGGTAGGGCATCTCACCTTTGGCAAATGGGTCGGCAGGTTCGTCAACTACAAGAAGCGGTATTGTTCAGCCTCTATTACACAGAAAGACACGGTATGTTGCAACTTACTTCATGTGTACACTTCAGCCTCCCAATTCGCCAGTCCGCGTCCAACGAGCTTGTGTCAGGAGGAAAACTCGCTGGCATCTTAGGCGCCCAAACCTTACCCACGTGCTCTGGGCTCCTAGCAAGTACAGGGGCGCATTTTATGACTTCAATTCTTCGTTCATCGTTCATCGTTCGGCATATCAGAAGGCGGTGAGTCACATAGGAAGTAAGTCATAGAGTGTATATCATGGTACATGCATCATATGCCAAGGCTGATGGATTGATTGCCGGTTCGCGAATAAGTCAGCGCCTCCATAATCATAGATGGCGGCAGGATACGGTCTCCATAGAGAAATGAAACGGCAATCTGGTTGCCTCAAGCTGATTTCGTCGTCAAGGTTGAGGCGAATGAACGTAAGCTACAGTCGATCTAGACAGAATTTGCGTTGTGAATCAAGTTCAAGCCTCCGATGACATTCAGCATACCTGCAATGCATCATAGGCATCTTTGACTGTCTTCTGGCATATCAACAATACCCTGTAGTCGTCCAGGCTCATTGATACGCAGTGATTTAGATCAGCAACTCGTTTGATAAGCTCTCGCGTCTTTGCTAGTTCACTAGAAAATGGAAAGGAGTGGAATCACCAGAGGGTGATGATAGAGAGAAAGCGTACGTTTGTAGGTGGCTTAAAATATCCAAGATATGTATGTCATTGAGTCCTTGTAATCTGCGTTTTTCCATCACAGCATCAAACACGGTAGTAACATCTTGCAACAACCGTATGATAGTGTGGGATGAAACTTCAGAATTCTAGGCGTCGAGGTCAATGGGTCCGACTGAGGTAAGTATATTGAGGATGACGCTTGCCTTTATGATATCCAAAATATCTCGAGTCGTCTGCAGGCTCTCACGTATATGTGAGAAGGGATCCGCCAATTCCAGGTGCGCCATATGACGCAGGCTCGCCTCCAAACCACCAAGTACTGCTGTCTTACGCTCTGGCGTCAAGCCCGAGTCCAGCACCGAAGGTGGGCCCTCCAAATAAGGAGGAGAAGTTATCGCTCGAACCTTGAGGGTACGTCTCCTGTATACCTCCACTTTCTCCCGAATCTTGGTGGTCAATCGCCAACCTCTGGACGCTCGTAGCTTATACATCTGCGACGAGACATCCCGAAGCTGAGTTTCGAGCTGTGCCTTTTCTGTAACCAGCACAAGTGACGACTGGGAAGCGCCACTTCGAGAGGCTTCACGGAGTTTGCGAATCCTAGAACGGAGAATTTGGGACTCGAGACGCTTGATCATCTCGTTTATCTGCTTGATGAACGCCTCTAACCAACCGAACAGGACCTTCCCTGCGCTAGTCTCGAAGAGGGACTTGCCTTGGTCTACCATTTCCCTCGGAAGTTGAAGTGGCACCGGTTGACGGTCGTTGACTCCGAGGCTGTCAATTAAATCCCAAACGGTTTCTTGCTTCTTATCGAAAGGAATGACGCGGGAACCGCTCGCAATCATGTCGCGCCAGTACTCGTCCTGAAGCTGTGACATCCTCGACTGACGGACTGACTCCTCCAGGTCCTCGCTCATAGTGGTCACAAGGACGACATTCTTGAGCGCGTCGGAGCCACAAAGTTTATTGAATATGCTCAGGTTACGAAGAGGCGTTCCAGCAAATCGGTTGTCCGAGAGCCTGTGGAGGTAGAGGATACCAGATAGGTTGATTCCGCGCTGGTATCTACATGCAATGAAGTGAAGGTCAATGTGGATACAGGATGAGTAGCCTACAAGATCGTACGTTGAATTCAGCCAGTCAGCGATGGAAGTAAGGATGTCCGAGTCGCTTCGATATGTGTCGTCAAACCCAGGTGTATCCACAAAGACTATTGATTGCCCACTCCCGTTGGGGTGGTGACATCGGAACGCCTGAACGCTTTGCGTGCATGATTCCAAGCTGTCTGAGACCAGCGCAAACGATGTTCCAAGTGCACAATTGATCAACTAGGTGGGAGGTTCGACGTCAATGATGATGCTGAAGATGAGGCAGAGGTAAAACGCACGGTGCTCTTCCCAGCACCCGTTGGTCCCATTACACTTGATACGGTAGATATCAGCAAGTGTTCAAGAAGATATTGTGAAACGTACGCTATTATTTTGTCAGAGCCCAGGAGGCTGGCAGGGTTAAAGGTTCCACCTGACGTCGGCCACGTTGGCGATTGAAGTGAGGAACTATCAGCTGAACGGGGTGAAGGCGACCAAGGGGCTTCCATTGACTGCGGAGTCTCGCATACGAAACCACCAAAAAATGTGCTATGCTACCACGTACAGGGCAATTTCAATTCGATGATAGAGTATGCTCGCGACTAGAGGTACTAACCGATATAGGGGTCGCAGATAGGGGAGAGGAAATCGAGGGATTGCTACTACTCGTTGGAGCTTGAGCTTGATTCCGTAGTCTGGTAGGCTGCTTTGTAGCATCCAAGCCCAATCTGCCAGAGGTTTAGGACGTAGAGGGAGAAAACATGCGCGCTCACTCATTGGCTGCGAGGTTCAGCCCTCCACGGCACACCTTCGTCGATTCAACGACCATTTGATTCATCATCTCAACTGCTATGTCCAAGTCACTACTCTGCGCGTAAACTCTACGCCATAGCCTGGAGATGCTCGTGGGTTTCAGAATATTTCGGTAATATTGCATGGAATCGAGGATATGTTGGAGCTTGCCCGTGACACTTTCTAGTAAATCACGACGACGCCTTGCGAGCTTGGGGATGATTGGAGTGATGGGTGTTCCATTGATATCATTATCAACAAGTGCGAGTATGTCAGAGAGGATAAGCATATTCTTTCGAAGAATTCGAGAGCAGACCAGCTGGTGTGGTTGCCTTGGATCGAGGAGTAAGCGCTTGATTTCGTGAAGAAGCACAACCGGAGAGCTAGAGGTGCGGCTGAAAGAAGGTCCAGAGTGTTCAATAGTCGGTCTGCGAGGGACGGGATTGATGACAAGAGGTGGTGATTTCGGCCTCTTCGGAACCAAACTTTCAATGCTCATACTTCCTACTTGATGAGCATTCTCCGAGAAATTATGGGGCATGCTCGAAGTGTGATTGAGTTTGACGTTGGAGGCGGACATAAGTGGAAGAGGGTGGGGACTGGCGATGCGCGCTAGGAAAGCCTAGCATATAAAGGAGCATTGAGCACGCATGGCAAATGACGAGCTGATCCTCTGATAGCAGATTGATCAGTCCCTATGGGCGCTTTCAACCTGTCACTTCAGCTAGGCAGAACGTTGCTGAATCATTGCACAGCAGGAGCCTCTGGAAGCAGCATATCCAGGCAGCCGAAATCCGATGGACTGCACGAGAAAACGGGAAATCTGCACACTCGAAGGTGGGGCAATATTTTCCTGCGGTGGCTTGGGCGCTCAATGCATAAGGGAGTATCAAAGGTAATGGAACATATGGAATCCTCGAGGCGCATGTTCCGAAGGGGGGATATCAGAACCTACATCGTTCCTGAGCTCGGAGTAAGCAGACAATTGCCAGGATCCTGCGAGCGGCCATGCCCAAGGGTAGGAGGGCCTGCAGGACGAGTTAATTGATAACATCACCCAGTCACGTCGACTCCCGATGTTTCAGTTGCGCTGGTCGTGGACCTATCAGACCGAACAGCAGGAACATCAAATCAAGCCTGTGGGAGCAAGGTCTGCAGCGACGTATTCACGGCGGGCAAGAAGTATCAAGATATCCACGCTCTTCCAGTACACCTTGCGGTGCACTGCTGGGAGTAGATGGTTGCGGAAGTCAGCAAACGGATTTAGCGCTGATATCTTGTCGTGGTGAGCGCAGAGCGATTGTGTGAATTATAACGACATTGGAGTCTCCTACAGGGGACGGGCTGTAACATTAGCGCGGTGGAGCCTAGACAAAGGAGTGTCGTCAGACTGAATTGGTTGCTGAACCGGAAAACGAATAGGATTGCCGTCTAGTTCAAAACACATTGCATCCTGCTTGTATCTGATGAATGCTGCGTACTAGGGTCGAATTGCGAGGTTCGCAGCCTTGCGCTATATTTGGAAAGCGAGAGGCAGACCAATGGAGGCAGGCGATTTCGAGTCAGATCCAAGTTCCATCCCGCATGTCGCGAAGAAACAACGCGGAAGGCGATGAATTCGAAAAACAATTGCAGATGGGACGGAACAGAAGTCTGAAAACGTAGGATACTGACTTTCATCGGGCGACACGTGCATTGAGGTTGATGGAGCCGCAATACTGTCACAGTTCATATTCATACTGGAATACTGGAATGAAGTCTAATATGAATCTGCTGTATCAAGATTTAGCTCCTTCCTAGTGCCAAGATTTCTTAGGCGAACCTCCAGGATGTTATACGCGTCATTCACCGTTCGCCGACACGAAGACAGCTGCGAGTAAGCAGCAATAGATGTAGCTTCCGTGGACGATGCTATCTGCTTTATGCATTATTTTGAGCTCTCAAGGACGCTGGGAAGTTCAAATTTGAGCAAGAGCAAGAGGTCAGGATATAATTGCCGTTTACCTTGAAACATGTACCGAGACGGGATGCAGAGGGTCATGGCCCGAATCGCCTTGGATCGTAACGTCCAGCGCTACCGAAAAGAAGATGCTGAGGTCTTGGAGCAGTCGTGCGATCGAGATGCGAAGCCCTTCAGAATTCTAATGATATAATGAGATTGGCTATCTTTGGACACAACTGGGAGCAGCCTGACCTGCATTGTCCGCAGAACCTCTCGAAGGCCTGAGCCGATGCAAGGGGTCGGAACCTGTTGCTCTACATCGGACAAGTGCTGGAGTTCGGTGGTGAGCTGACTGATGAGGATGAGTCGGTGGCTGGCGGCGTGTATAGAGTCCATGTAAACAGGATCAAACGGCTCGGTCACCACTGCTTTGCCTTTGCTCTTGTTCGCCTTCTTCCCACCGGAACTGAACAAGACCTCGATCTGACACGCTATAGCTTTGAGATAGGCTCGTAAGGCCTCTTCCTCTCCTGTGGCCGAAGATGTCCATCGCTGCGATGCGAACTGTGCCAATTGCTTCTTGATTCGCCTGAACATAGATTGGAGCCAGTTGAGGAGGAATTTCCCAACGGAGGTGTCAATTAACGACTTCTTCCCATGCATTTCGACTGAAATCAGAAGTGGCTGAGAGCCATTCAAACGGTCGACGATCTCCCGTGCCGAAGCCTGCGTGCCGTCAAAAGGCATGATGGCAGACTCGTTCGGAATAACGGACTGCCAATACTTCGTGACACTTGCAAGCCGAGAGGCCCGCGCGCTGGCTTCAAGATCTTGACCCATCGTAGGAACGACAGCGATGCTGTTTCGGGAGTTAGACCCACACATCTTCGAAACCAGCATCATATTCTTCGACGGAGAGCCGTTAACTCGGTTGATAGATAGATCGTGGAGGTAAAGTACACCCGAAGGTGAGATATCCCGTTCATACCTAGGTGGAGGGTACTGGTTGAGGGTGCCACCAATGGATGATTGAATGAACACATACATGGGGTTCAGCCACTCAGAGATTGAGGCGAGGATATCGGCGTCGTGGATGTCATCAAACCCAGGCGTGTCGATGAACACCACGCGACAATGTCTTGTATCCGTGTACCGATACGCCTGAACTTGCTGGGTGCAGGGTTCTAGGGAATCGGATACCCCAGCAAGTTGTTTGCCAACCGCAGTGTTGATGAACTAACAACATCATCATCAACATATATCACCGTCAATTTGGTTCATACTTACAGTGCTTTTCCCGGAACCTGTGGCACCCACGACGCTGGATGGCCGTATGAGTTAGTATCCTTTGAACGCATATAGCAGGATTACTTACAGGTAGACGCGGTCACGCTCCGAGATTTGAGATAGCTTGATGACCCGTGGGGTATCACACTTGAAAGGCGCAGGAGGCTGAAGTGGGTGAAGTCCTGGACCGGCAACAGCCCGGGTACTCTGAGTCGCCGATGCAGAGCTCGTCGCTTCGACCAAGATGTCCAGCGAAGCGGCGCTGTGGAACTTGATTGTGAGCGAGTTCGAGAACGAGGTAAGCATGCCCTACCGTTTCATAGCTTTCACCGGTTCACTACGGTCCAAGGCGATCACGCGAAAGGCCAGCTTCCTCAGGTCATTGAGGGCGAGCTGACCCTGCGGGCTATTCAGGTATACGCAGCGCCACAAAAGATCAAGAGGCGTCCAGTACAAGACGAGGCGATAGTAGTGCAGAGAGTGAAGAATTTTGTAAAGGTGTTGCTGAACGTCATTCAATTGGGAGTAAAGGTACGTCTGGTGATGGCGGGAAATGGTCTCTCCCTCCAGTGTTTTCTCGATTGGTGGAAGGAGAGTTGATAGTATACGGATGTTCTTTCGAAAATCGGCGAGTCGGATGAAATTGTGGGAGACACTGACGTCCAGAAGGAGGACTTCGATGGTGCGCACTAGGGCAGAAGGAGATAAAAGTTCTGTTGTTTGCAAGGCGGAAACCAAAGTACGGGGAGAAATAGCCATGATGAAGCTATATCAAAAGGAAATGCGGAGCGGATGCAGAAAACTTGGGGCCAAGGGCAGGCTTATATACCGAGCCTGTAGACATGTGCGGGAAAACAAACGACCAGCACAACTCATGTGTTGCAATAAGCGCCATGTATGTTTTGGGGGCGCTCATGTAATGAAAGCTAAATAACGCCACAAGAGTCGGAGGCGATAGATGGGCCACACATAATCGCTTCCGCTAGTCCGCTATCCTACACTGGGCCACGTTTCCAACACGAAGTGCTGCGATACGCCTATGGATGGGAATCGACTGGAGAGAGCTCGGTCGATATGAGCGGCCGGAAGTATAACCTATATGTTATTTGTGAACTTCACACAGAGTCGAAGTTCGGAATACATACTTGTCCGAACGCACAGGAAACGCAGTCCATGAAATTAGACGCCTTCTAAACGCTCGTAGCTGCAGGCGGGCAGGCAAGCAGGGCAGTTACATTCCCACCCATGAGAGTTCATACGTCGTGTATCACCGTCTATGACGGAAGGGTGCCTGAGAATGAATGCCTGCTGAGCTTGTGGCAAGCTATTTCAAGAAACATACCGTGTTTTAGTGCTTTGTTGGGGAAAAGTGTTATTTCGTGAAAGCAGGTTGTAGTGGGTTCTTGAGAGATGATCGGAACGCTGGTAAGTAATTTAGAGTGGAGGATGGATGGCCATCAGGAAGGCAGAGGATCTCTGAGCCGATTAATGTACCCCAACCTGGTAGAAATGGAACACGCATCAAACACGGTATACTCTATTCCGTGCTGTACGAACCTTGGAAAGCACCGTGGACATAACACGGAGTAGAATTAGCAATTATCGGTTTCACAGAGAATCCAAGCTGCCAGGTAAGCCACAACGTGAACCTACGCAGGTTTGAGGAGGTTTGAGGAGGGCTGGATCAATTAGGTCACGTGTCAGAATGTTTAGGGGCTTCCTGATTCTCAGGTGGGCTGCAGCAGGACCCCCGATTATCCCTATAGAGGCCGGATAAAAAAAACGCCGATTTTGGCCAAAAGTGGTGGACAAAATCGGTCCAATTTTGGGCCGCTGAGTGGTGGACGCCGATCCGGCATCCCAATCGAGCAAAAAAGTGGTGGACAACCACATCCAGCCTCCAGGGCTCCAATAAAATCAGTAAAAATCGTAAAAATAATCGCACGCCTTCACAACGTTGCTTCGTACCGTTATATGCCTTTATGAGTCTGATTCTGGCATTTTCCTCCCCATAAAAAGCATTATTGCAAGAAAGCTAACCCCTTTTCAGGATCAGGGCCCTTTGCGGAACGAGAACTTGGTCATTATGATATTATTTTTACTCCTTTTTGTACCCCGATTGCATCCCGAAATGTCTCAAGTACACTGCACCAAAAAGTGTGCCCACAAATTTTGAGGTCCGGCCGCTCCCGGCCACCCACGGTGGTGGATGCCGATCCGGCATCTGTGCTCAGGTCCTCGGAAGTGGTGGACTATACATCCGGCCTACGGACCAAAAATGTCGATTTTGTGGTGGATAAGCCAGGAACCTTATCCGGCCTCATTACCATATAAGGAAGGTCTGGTGGTGGACTTTTATCCGGCCTCTGTAGGGATAATCGGGGGTCCTGCTGCAGCGAACATCCGTTCACAAATCACCAAGGAGATGACCAATAATATTAGAGAACCGGTAGATACAATAATGGCGATGGGATAGGCTACAACGAACGTGGATTGCTATGTCGATACAAATTGCGTGTAACAATGAGATGAGAAACCGGAAGGGAATGTATGCAGATCGTGACTCAACCGTGACCAATTCGTGAGAAGGAAGGGAGCGTCAGCTCGTGAACCAAGAGCACAAGTCTGGTAATAACTTAAGGGAGTAGGGAGGGGAGAAAGGAAGGGGCCGTTTAGTGGGATGAGGAGTGGAGACGCTTCATGACACGGCTAATGTGGCGCGGTCTGACGACGGCCTCAGAGCGCTTCTTCTGGTGGCAAGAACCCTTGGTACCACTGCTGGAAGCCGCCGAACCAGACTGAGTCGGGTTGGCAGCATCAGTGGACGACGAAGCAGCATTGTTGGCAGGGCCAGCGTTGGTGCCGTTGTTGTTGTTGTTGTTATTGTTGTTGTTAGCACCGGAAGAAGACGGGGAGTTGACGAAGGAGGCGATGGCGGGTCCGGGGAAAGGATAGTTGGCATTAGGGTTGAAAGCCTGCATGATGCGCATTAGATATAAAGAGAGGGAAGAAGAGAGGGAGTAAACTAACCTCGGGGAAGGTGATGCCGGGGTCGCTGTCCTTGTAAGCACCTGGGAGACTAACCAACTCGCTGGCCTTGGGTTTACCGGTTCCATTGCCGCCAATCTTGAGCTGAGTGCAAGACGGGTAGAATTCGGCGCCTCCGGGTTTGGTGCCAAGATGGAGAGCGATGATCTCATGACGGATCAGATAATTGCCTGGTGCAATGTTGTTGGGAAGCTTAACCGGGGCAGTAGCTCCGCTCACTGGTAGATAGCAGGAAAATGAGTGGGCGCTAAAGGCGAAGATAGACAAGTAAACGTACTCAGATCCTGTTGCGCCCATTCCTTGTTACCAGTCGTTTTCCTTCCAACTTGCTGAATCTTGAACCACTGCGCCTTCGTGGAATCGAACTTCTCGCATCCACCCTGGCCACAGTCCGCCAGGTACGTCAGCATTGGCCCAGTGTTGTGAGGCCAGTTGCTCAGATCGCCACCAGCCCAATCGAACTCGATCGTCGATCCTGAGTTGGCTTGGAGGGACTGAGCGGCGAACTGAGTCGCCGGGTTGGGAGTAGGCCCGCACCCCAAGAACTTGTTGTTGGCGCCTTTGACGGGGGAGACGTCGTTGATCTGACGGGTAGCTGCGGCGAAGGGGCGTGCGTTAGGCACGTTCTGCTTGAAGGACTTGCCGTCGATCTTGACTTCGCGTACAAAGCCGTGCGCGGCAGTGAAAGCCGGGAGGAGAGAAAGAGATACAGAGAGGACGAGAGCGAGGCGGGAGAACATGATGACTGAAAGTGTAAGGTCTAGGAGAATGTTGAATGATGTGAGAGTAGGTGTGTGAGAGAAGTGTTAACTCGTAACAATAACTTCTAAGTATCGCCCAGCGATGAGAATGTCGTATGACAAGAGACTAAGTCGTGAGTTGGGAGGGATGGTATGAAGTCCTCGAGTTCGGGGGGCTTTTATAGTTGTAGACCCGGAGGCCCGCAGTACCAGAAATGGGTGGCGAGGCCACATAATGGTCAATTGTTCGCTCTTTGTGGGTGAGGCACTGGGGTTATGCGTCCCTAAGGCAAAGAGAGCTTTCGCCCATTGTTTGGCACCGAGACAATAGATCGGAGCCATTTCTGGGCATGCCCCGACTCGGTCAGCGACGGATCTATTCTCAAACGGCTATTTTCATCGTCGTGGCTACTCCCATTGACGTTGACGTGCATTTTCACAGAGACGCGTAAGTGAGCTGGGTACCAGCTGTGTGGCGATTATCGTGGGGCGATTGTTCAAAGCTAACAAACGAACAAACAGCGATTATAAGTCAAACAGATGGTCCACTTAATGATCATTGTCGTACCTCTCTGCAACAACGTGCGGTACATGTTGCTGGTGAAGGTGAAAGTGTGAGGGAAATGGAGGAGTTGAGGGCCATGAGAGGACGACTTGCGGGCGCTTAAATTGTTTGGCTACCAAACTGTACAAATAAAGAGATGCTGGGCCAGGAACGGCGCTGTAAGGTCATAATTGGCCGTAAGTTCTATTATTAATAGGACACACGAGCGATGTCATCCAGACATTGTAGTCCATCAGCTTAGACAGGCTCCGCTTGTATGATCGGTGCTCCGGGCCAGGATGTCATTGACCCTCCGAAACGCCCAAGCAGAGGTATCACTTGATGTTTGACCAAGCCTGTCTAATTGAGGACCGTCAGTGGGATTGGGCCGGAGGGATGAACCTTATCGCACTGGTCTATGAAAGGTGTGAAACAAGCGAAGGACGCGCGTTATTAGGTCTGGTCATGGAACGTCCGTCGTAATGTTGAGATCCAGAGCAAATGGCAACACCTGCCCACAAGAGAGTATCACTGGGCAATCACTCCCGCGTTCACCGATGGGCGAATTATCAAAATACACCAGGTACGACATACGGTGCCGGGGTGGACACCGGGAAGAGTGGCGGAACATGTACACCACGCTTTCACAATGGCCATCCAGTCTCAGGGTGAGAGCAAACATAACCAGTCGCAGAGAATGGTGGCAATCTGCTTTGAGTGATTATGGTCCAGTCGACGCAGTGTGTGAGAGGATGAGGCCGTTTCAGCCCTGGGAATCAGCCCAGATGCGTAAGAACGGCGAAGGCAAGGTTATTATGCAAGGGGGCCGAAGCCGTCGTTTAGAATGCGGACCAACGCGGCGGATATGACCACGACGGCATCGATGGACACAGCGAATACGACCCCACTTAGGATAATGTCCCCAGAAATCACCAAGACAGCTAACGACGTTGAGTCCGCAGCATATGTGTGTCGAAGCGGGATTTCTGGTGATGATAGCCCACGTCTTTAGGAAGAACAAATGTCTCAGATTAACACAGAGTACTAGCCCCATGCTGCTGTAGTGCTATACGGTAGATTTGGGTAATGTCGTATTCAGTTAAAACAACCACATACGATAGAGACATACTCACCTATAATTAACGATTAAATGCCCGTCTGTAGCGAAAGACTGAACGCACGAACATACTTGTAAACCGCGAGGGATTGGGACTCGTATATATACGACTGACATACCTTGAATAGATTCGACACCGTGTCATCCGGCGCAGGGGAGAACGCAAGATTGATGTAGGTAAACTAGGATATTTACGTGACACGCAGTTGAAGGAGAGCACGGGAGTAACGTACTAAGGGCTCGCCTGACTTCCACCCCAACTCCTTCCTCAGAAACTGGATCACTGCCTGGAACCTATTGGACGCTGTAATCTTGTAAAAATTCTGCTTCATTATGGGCGCGTTCCCGACCGCTTTGAAGCGTACGACAACTGTCCAGATATCATGTTTAAACTGGTGATCGAGGAGCGAACCAGTTGACCCACGTACCTTTCGTCGTATCCTTTTTCTTATACTCTTCCAAGGCATTCCGAGCCTCTTCTGGGATCTGATCTGTCTCTGGCTGAGCCCATGAAGGTAAAGATCTTGTTGGCGTATCAGGCAAGCCTGAACTTGCCATGACAGTGCAAACAAACCTGCGACCGACTCGAACAGACGCCGTTGCAGGCGCCAGTCACGTGCCGAGACCAGCAAACAGGGGTCTCGGAGACCAAAGGGGGAAGATGGAGAAGGGCAAGTGATTGAGGTCCTGACTGACCTATACTCTTATAGCAGTATCTGGACGCACGATGGCTTCACGGACATGCCAAGCTGCTACTCTTCACACTTGTCAGCCACAAGCTCATATTAATTACTCGAAGCCCTCGCCTTTGTGGCTAAATCGCTTCGATCGTCTTCAGGTTAGACCTTCTTAGGGTGTTTCATCTTTCGTCACAGATGGTGATTAAAGTGACAGTTTGGCCGATGTCGTCTGGATAGCTTCATGGGAGCATCAACAAGGCTTCCGAGGATTCAGAAGAACACGGAAGATACATTAGCATGATCTGGTCAAAGCGCTCCACTTCATGTGCGAAGGTCTGTAATTACCTCTCTCAGCTTGTACTCCCCGGTCCTGCGTTGGCCGCTGATGGAAACACACCGTTTGCGCATGGAGATAATTTCTTACGGCCTAAACACTCCTCATGGCTATCGTCTTGCATCTCCCCAGTGGATTCTGAATGGCGGTAAGTTTCTGTGAGGTCGCCACTGTCGTTTAGTCTCCCAGTCTGATTCAAGAACCGTCCGTTCCCCGAAGCTGAAAGCTTTCCATGCCCTACCTTTTCTCGGTTAGTCATACGTAAGTAGTTACTTGGATACCTGGAAAGCTTGTGGGGTTCTGCAGTATATAGGGCTTAGGCTACGAAGTCCAGTCCCATACCGAGAGAATCGTTTGCTGTGTTCAAACCTTCAGTTACTCCCTTCCGTAAGCGACTTCACCGACAGCGCCCTCGTCAATAGCTGTGGCGCTGCCTTAGGATGGCATTGCACTATCCTCTTAATGATCCGTACGTCTCACTTTCTGTCCTGAGCTCACATGAGTATAGCTGATGATCAAACTAAAGACTCCATGTATATCAGGGGATTGAGGCTGCCCATTTCCCAGATACGCTGAACAGCAGGGGCGCAATCGTAATGATATTTGAAATTGTGAAACCCAGGACGTATGCGTTCAGAAAGCGAAAGAGACACATCGTAGCATATTTGTATGCACAGTCACTGAGCAGTGCCACGGGCGCATCTAGGGGTAGCACAGGGGCGGTGGATGATCCACATATCTCTGTATCTTGCTTGCGAACAACCAGTCCGGGCCGACGCCGTATCGTATAGAAGAGGTAGTATTCGTTTATTTACACTTAACTTCGTGACCGAGTCAGCCGACCGACAATTCATTTATCGGTACGAAAACGCACCACAGTCGGATGCCATGTGCATTGTTAAGTAGCTCAATGCGACGACTAGCGTTCGCATCACGAGAAAAACTATGCTTATATCCGTTCGTCATAGGGCCGGGTCAGCGTTGTGCAATAACCAAGGCAAACTTGAAGGAACGACCTTTGCACTGACCCGACTCCCGCAGACTACTGATACCACAGCCGCGACAAGCCTACAATTTACTAACTACTAAGGTAAGCTTTTCGGAGGATACAAACAGATGGAATGTTATTCCGCAGCTTGCGAACCTACGCCACTGAAGGGGTTGTGGCTGGGCGCTTAAGTTACGTGTTCAACCAGCCTCCGCCCTCGAACGGTAACCAGTGCAACCTACCCTATACCTTAACCATCATCTTGCCTGCGGGGTCGTTCTTCCATACTCTGCAGTTCACTTCTAATCGGCGGTTTAAACGTTAAGGCGTACCCCTCCGAGCTCGGCTGGGAAGCTGAAGCCCGATATGGCTTGCTGCCGATTGACAACCTTCGCACCCCGCGCCTATTCGAACGCATCATTCGTCAATTGGCATTTACTTTATTCGACAGTCTCTTGAGTTTGAATCTCGCAGCTTTGTCTCCTCCCCGAAAGCGGACGCGGCGACCTACTTGCCCGTTGTGCGCTTTTGGGATACTGGCTCATCGCCCAAGCACCCCAAAGCCTGTTTGACCTGGTGCTGATGGAGTTCCTCTGAGCATGTTTGGGCGAAGACAACCAGCGAAGGCACCACGAGGTCGTCGATGAGCCTGACTGTGGGAGTGTACCTTGTTGACTGCTGGATGATAGAAGAGAAATTTTTGGCGTGATCTGCGCTCTCGCGTAATTCTTTTCGTTTCTCCCTTCGGCCTGGCTCCGGCTCAGTACTGCATCCTGCATTAATGGCCAGTCAGAAGGCCTCCACTATGTCAACCGTTTCGCGGCCACCGGTGGATTTTGAGCAATATTTTGACTTGCGGACGAGCATGAAACCGACAATTTGTCGTTCGACACACAGCTGTGCACCCCCAATGTCTTGTGAGTTAGTTCCGCGCTTGTATTGAGCTTACTATTCATAAGATTTGGTAGATCAAGAAGATGACGGTACCGAGGTCCTTTCTGTCTCCTTATATCAATGGCTCTCCTAGACTTGCAGGAGTCTACCTGAGTTGCCGCCGCTGTCACGGCCGGCCGATTGCGAACTCAGCTGGACTTGTCTAGGACACTCTCTGAAAGAGGTCACTCGCCTTTCTCCTTCATACCACCATCATCTCCCCCGGCTCTTCCACCTCCATCCTCCCCTCAGGTTTCTGGCTTCTTCTGCCCATTTTCCTGATATTTTTGGTGCCAGCAATCTATGTCGACGGCCACGAATTGGCTACTCTAGTCAAGCACCCCTGGCTTTCGATTTCTTTCGCATCGAGCAAAGAGAATATGACTTTTGCAACGTTGCATGCGCTCCATGCCATCATTGGAGACGCGATTGCTGACATTGAACGAGTATATGCGGAACATTCAAATACATCGGATGGTGACCAGTCTCCGACTCCTGCGCCATCCCCGTCCCCAGTCACGCCCTCGACCCCGGATTACCCTACCTACGCTAACCGAGAATCATCGCGGAAACCTCAGCCAGTTTATGTGCCATTTACGGAGGATCCGAAAGGTATACTGGCTGGAGACGGGTTTGATGATGGAGTTATCATAGCCAGCCCCTCTGTTGGGGGCCTTGGCGCCCCATTCTCTCCCAAAGGTGTCAAGAAATATGCATCGCGTCCGACCTTACCTCAGGAAGGCGACCTTGGCTGCATCCCGTCATTAAACTCTCCGCCTCCTCCGCCTAGTCCTACCCTCCAGACTCAGGCGCCCCCGACCACTCCATCGCCACCAACTCCTCAAAGGAGACTTTTACGGACGTGGCAATCGATGGCCGCCCTCTCACCCTCGTCCAGGAGTCGGAAGCGGCAAGATTCATCTTCACCTCAGGTAGATTCCCTTGCAATTCCCTCGGCGACGAGGCGAAATGCGTCGCCTCCGCCTCCGGTTCCATTACTTCCACAGCCGTATCGCAGCGCATCGAAAGCTACACTGCGTTTATCTAGCCTTCAGAGCGCTCCATCTACGACCAGAATTCTTGCGGCTTCATCATCTTATTCTCCTTACTCTCCTCCTCCTCTGTCCCCGGCAACCACTTCCACAAGCTCGTATGAGTGGCCATCTCTTCAAGATCCATCAGATTTACAACAGCCAGGCCTCGACTTTCCTACCCTAGATTCCGTTTATGATCCATCCTCTCAAGCAGAAGCACTAAACTCAACACATCCGGTAGTTGTTAAGGCCGTCGCTCGTATAGTCGCTGCTTCTGGTCAACTAGCTGCGACTGTGCAAAATCCATTCCTCACCATTTGTGATGCAGTCATGCAGGTGGTTCTACGTTTTCTCACGTTCATCGACCGCTTCCTAACTGAGTTTGCGTCTGTCTTCAGTACCACCTCCCATCGTGTATGCGTCTCTTTGAGACGGCGCACGTCCCTGAGATACTTCGCGAAGCAGGCCTAGATGGATTGCACGTTGCCAAGATTGCCAAGAGGAGTAGACTCGATACCAGTAAACTTGGTACGTCCCTACGGCTTCTGTCCTTGCTTCGGAGAATCGCATGTAAGATGGTTAAACCTGGATGTAAAGCTATTTATGCCGTCCATGCCCCGCCCGTTGCTTCTTTCCCCTTCTTATCCCCCTTTATACTCCTTATCCTCTCCCCCTTCATTAGTCCATATTCTCCCTGGTCCCGTAACTTTGTATTATAAGCTAACCAAATTCGGCGATTTTCTCTCTAGCGCATGTTCTTCGCCTCCTCGCCACTCATCATATCGTGCGTGAAGTTCGGCCGGATGTGTTCGCTTTGAATAGGATCTCCTCCCTGGTTGACACAGGGAAGGATGCTGCGTGGCTTCTGAGCGAGAACACGCACGAGAGAGGGACCATGGGGGAGAGAGGACTTGAAGAGTTCACACGTGATGGGAAGAAGCGTCACGGTGATGGCCCATGTATAGGAAGGTATGTTGCTCGTTACTCCATTATTCAATCATCCTTCTTGTGATTTGGTCGTTTTCGGTGGATTTCTGTGTCTTTCCAACACGAAGTTTTTCATGATCGTCTTGTTCCGCCGTGCCCTTTCTAACTGCACGCGGGCTTCGAGTCAATCACGTAGACCTCCTTGTGTTGTTTTTGGACGTAAGTTGCTACAGGGTCCTCCTTTACCCCTATTGCGACCCCGTTGCATTTTGATGGGATGGGGCTTGTCTTCTACCTATCCACAGTAGACGGTCTATCTCAGCTGCTAACCAACGTCGCTTTCGCCGATTTAGCCCAGAGAAGAAGTACGAAGAAACCAATGGAATAGCTGCGTTTGTCGGTTTATGGTACGGTATTTCTTTCATGCGATCCCGGCCGAAGCCCCCGACTAACAATGTCCACAGCACAGATGAGCTATTCAAGTCTGCAGCATACATGACAGAAGCTTACTATCTCTGCCCAAGTACGAAGTTCTCACGAGACCCCACACATACTCCATTCAATTTCGCCTTTGGCACTCAAACCGGATTCTTCGGATGGCTGGAAGGGTAAGCACATGTCATCGACGATCCCCTTAATTTCCGCTGTCTTACGGCTCTTTCATACGCGCGCCTCAGAGAGCAAGTGATGACCTCTTCGTCTGTAAGTGACTTTGGGGTGGAGTTTGGACCTGAGACAAGGACAGGATCGACGCGCACTAGTGGAAGGGACGCGTTCCATTTTCACCAAGAGCGTCATTCGCTCAGAAAGTCCTACCTGGCTTCTGCTGTTCAGGTGGATGAGAAAGTCGCCCACGGTGCAAACAGGTTTAGATTGGAAAGGTTCGGCAAAGCGATGACTGGTACGGCATCATGGGAGGCACCCTATGCTATCTTACATGGTATGTATACCAATTCCTGTTTCGTTTTCGCCTTATTCGGCCGCATCTCGTATTTGCAAGGCTTGGCCTTGGTCATTAGCGAGGCCGTCACGTATCTGGACGGCTGATCACTACTCCGTCTTTGATACAGTCTGATTGTATTCGTTACCACGGTACTGACGCTGGATCTCTGTCGCAGGCTTTGACTGGAGTTCCCTCCCCCTCGGTAGTACCATTGTCGATGTAGGGGGCGGGATTGGCTCGACATCTATGTTGCTCGCCAACGCTTTCGCCTCCCGCGGCGAATTCGGCGTGGATCTCGCCTTCAAGTTCATCATACAAGATCGACCTGTGGTCGTGGAAATGGGAGAAAAGGTGAGCGATTATTGGCCGCCTTCCGCGGCCTGCTAAGCGTAATGCCTCACAATTCATTTCGACAGGCTTGGCGATCGCAATGCCCAGAGCTACTCGATAGCGGGACCGCCAGGTTCCAAGTGCATGATTTCTTCACGCCCCAACCAATAAAGAATGCTGCCATTTTCCTCTTGCGTGTTGTTTTACACGATTGGCCAGACGACTTTGCCAGGAGAATTCTTTTGCAATTACGCGAAGCTGCGACTGAAGATACCCGACTCATTATCGCTGATTTTGTGCTTCCAACGGCCTGTGCCGATGATTTTGGAGTTCCTGACCCCAAGGGCGATAGCCCCTTCCACTCGATCGGCGTCTCATTACCCAGTCAGAAGACTTCGCAAGATGAGGATGAAGATCCACGTGGCGGTTGGATCAGGGATAACCGCCTGGAAGGCGTCGAAGGGGTACAGACGAGGCTAGCACCTGCCCCTCTGCTAGCGAATTTGGGGAAAGCCAACGCGAATGCGTATTGGATGGATCTTACGGTGACTTTCCTTCCTTCTAATTGCTTACCCTGAACGTTCTGACGTTTCTGCGTGGTCCAACCCTTTGCCCAACGAACACTATTCTCCCATCCCCATCTCGGTCCGCGGATTGTCAAATTCCCAGATGCAAGTGACTTTCAACAGTCAAGAGCGCACTCTTCGAGAAATTGTTTCGCTTGCTCGTTCGTCTGGTTGGAAGGTGATCAAGGTTGCCCATGCCCCTGGCTCCCTCTTCGGGCACATTGTTGCCGTCCCTGCGTCTATTCCGGTCGAGAGCGCCGAGATGCGTCCCACTTCTGCGGAAGATAGCATAGCCGTTGACCATGGAGCCAATCATCTGCCGAGAACCAGTCAGAATCCTCTAGAAGTGGGGTCTAGGTGCGGAACACCAACATTTGGCTCTCGTATCGTTCTCCCTTCCAAGGATCTCTTCACTCGAAGCAACGGGAAGCTTGGAAAAGCAAGGGGAATGCTAACAGGTGGTGTAGCGTTCGGGAGATGTCTCCCTCGAACGTCCCCCAGTATCAGTGCGTCGGTTGCGCCCCCTCCACCGAGTACCCCAGTTACCCCAAAGGCTGCTAAGAAGAGGCCTTCTCCACTGTCAATCCCTACATCGCCTTGTCCTCGAGGCCCATCGTCTCCTCGCGTACCACCTTCGCCTTCTATATCACGGCGCTCATCTTCCGCCAATCTACACAAGCATAGTCACTCTCAGTCTCATACGTCGCCAGTCCCCGCTGTCCCAGCGCTACCGAAACAGTCAACCTCTTGTGGTTCTCGTCAGCGCTCGGCTACGGTCACTGCTCGTCTACCTATCTCGGCGTCTCGGCCTCAAATGATGACTCCAACTCAAGTACATCAAGCGCCACTCCCACCAATTCCCCCGTCGACTGCCTCCTCGACACTTTCGATTCAATCTTTCCAAGCATCGCCTGCATTGTCCCCTCAACCTCACCGTTCAATACTGCGCCGCATGTCCTACGCTTCGCTACGCCCTGATCTTTCGAAGGGCAAAGCTTCCAGCTTGACAGACACTCAAAGTATCGATGCTATCGCCTACGGTGTTGCTCACGTCGAGAAGGAAACAAGAGGGTCATCTCCCAGAAAACACCCGCACTGAGATGTCTACATTCGGGTAGGCCCTTACGGGAGTGTTGGAACTCAGAAGCAGTCATTGACGCTTTACTCCACCGCCGACAGCGAATGATCTCTTCACAGCAATTTTCATCCACATGACCAAGTCGGCACCTTTGCAATAGATGCCCCTCTTGTCCACATTCGTTAGCCGGTGTCTCGCTTGGTGGCCCTGTGCGATGACCGGCCCTTTCGTAGGTCGTCCTATAAATGCGCAACAAACGAACAAGTCCGAGATGGACTACGCCTTGGTGTATCTTTGGTGCGGTATATTACAACTCTCTTGTATTTTTACCTATGCTACTCTGTTCACATGAATATTGATATTTATTGACCTGACATCTTGTTTCAGTTTCGTTTAGGAAGCTTTCTCCAGTAAGCGTAGCGTGTTGGTGCTGATGCTCTATGCTTCCGTCAGAATCTGACAAATCTTCTCATCGTCCACACGACAAGCCTCCGATGCAAGCCCGCAGTCCAGCAGGAATGCCGCTGCCTTCGAATCGACCCGTCGTCAGTTGAACCTGACATCGATAGGCTGATGTCGAGCTTAACTTTGATCAAGGCATACGAGATTGTTAATCTCTCGCACCCACATGTTCCCTCTATATTGTCTTTTTTCTGCCTTGCGAGCCGATAGACCAATTTTTACCTAATACCGCCTTACAGTGTGTCAATACTCGCGGCCACGCACCAACCTCTTTACGCGTCCACAACCCGTGCCATCTCGTCAATCTGATGCACCGATGCAAGTGAGTATAAGAAGGGGATCTACGCAACATGCTTTCCCCAACTCCCTGTAATAATCGCCACCTCGATCAAGCTACCGTCCGCCTAACTTTCATTAATGCCGCTAGTTAAGCAGTTACTGGGACCGGTTCTCATTGCCGTCGTTCTAAACGTGCTTTTCTATGGTGTCTGCATCATGCAATTCGTCACATATTACACCTCGTCTTTCAGTGACCGCAAGCTTATAAAGTATGTACGCCCACCTCCTACGCTTCGCACTCATCGTCCTGACAGATTGCAGGACACTTGTAGCTTGGATCCTTCTGCTTGATTCTATCCATTCGTTCGCTTCCATATATCTTCTCTGGTCTTTCGCGGTTGACAATTTCGGTAATGACCGCGTGTTGATAACGGCCCCGTGGCCATTCTCATACACACCTCTGATGACCTCACTGTACGTATTCGCGCTAGTAATGTGTCAGTCCCAATATTCACCCCTTCCAGGGCGTCGTGCCCCATACAAGCGTTCATGGCATGGCGTATTCATCAGTTTGCCCGCTCTTGGAAATTGTTTTCTGCGTTGATATGCCTGGCCTTTGCTCAACTAGCAACGGGGATCGCCGCCTCCGCTGGCGCCCTTGAGCTACTGGAGTAAGTTGTCTTTATGTAAACTCGTTGGACCCAGCTCTCAATACCTTCGATATAGCATTGTGCGTTTCCCTACGCTTGTTCCCATCGTCGATTCCTGGCTGGTCACTTCCATTATTTGCGATGCAACCATTACGTGAGTGGCCTCGCTACTACAACGCTTTCAATCTAACGTGATGCATTAGGACTATCTTGTGGTACTATCTCTCTAAAAGTCGGACTGGTTTCAAACGTAGGCGGCCGCTCCCCCAGCATTATGATGCCACACCAACGCGACGACAGACACAGATCATGTTTTAACTCGCCTCATCCGTTCCTCCGTGGAAACGGCGCTCTTCGGCTGCGTTTTCTGTGTGAGTGTCGTCACCATTTATCTATCGATATCTATCACTAATCATTAATCAATGCCGTTCTACCATGCAGTTCATGGATCTTCTCTTGTTTGTACGTATCGCCCCTGTTAAAATAGGGTTCCTTCTCCTCATCCCTTTATGGACAAACAGACAGTCTGTCCAGGGACAAACTACCATGCTATCTTCGCTTTTGTGAGTGAGCTTCCTGACGGAAATGAACTTAGTGATTGATGCGCTCTGAAGCCACTTGGAAGGATCTACACGTGAGTCGAAATAGTGTCGTGGCTGAAAGCTAATTAGTAACCCATGCGTTCATCCTACAAATCTAGTGTTACGTTACTACTGGTGGGCACAGGTTCACAGTGTGATCGATCGCATACTAAAATTATTCCTGGCATAGACGCTAAACTCGCGAAACTCCCTGCGTTTTGAATTGAATAATAACGTTTACATGCCGTCTTCTCAGGTGAGTGTTGCGGTGGATCAATCTTCCGTAAAGACCACCGGCCGATTGATTGTTGGCCTGGTGCATAGACGACGCCTTGGCCTATGTTTACCATTCCTCAGATGGCGGAGACTGGAGGCGAGGTTATTCAGCCTGGTCTACCGAGCATAGCTCAGTCGACTAAGGACGCTGAATTGGGCGAAAAGTCCTCGCAAGGACACTGAGGCTGTTACCTCCGAGTTAGAAGAAAAAAGCACCCGCGAAGAAGTCGAATAGAGGCTCGTAGTGATGCTAAGCTGTATTAAATACCTCCGTTCACCGAACATCTTACCTTACTTTGGCAAAAGGTTACTGTACTACTATAGCTCTGCGAAGCTACACCAATTCATCGTAGATTAATCCCAATCTCAGTCGGAGCGCAAGCCGACGCTCCTGCGGGATGGCATAACAGCATTCAAACTATATTTATTACGCAGTTCTCCTCTAAATGTCAACGTACAAAGTTCGAAGTCGGGTGACATCCATTATATAAGGAAATGTACATGTCAAGAAAACGAGGTGGTCGTAATGTCGTGTCAGTCGTGACGCGTGAAGTAAAAGGAGATTAATGCGAAGGCCGAATGCACCGAACCTAGCCGAGTCCGGGTGCTATAGAAAACACGTTTTTTAGATGGGCACCGTAGAGAACCATATCCCCATCAGAATGCTGAATACGATCACAGTTCTAGTCAGATCCAAGTCCCCGTCACAGAAGATGTAATACAGCTTGGAGTTAGCAGCGTTGCGCATGACAAACCCAGGACCAGGGGGAGGGCCAGAAGGTATGCCAACTGGCCCCTTCTCCGGGACAAACTGCCGGCCAGCCATCATCGCAGCTTGATCATACCTACAATACAAGAATTAGCATGCGGAAATGAGGGAGGTGCAACAGAAGAACGCACGCCATGGCCGCAGCGCGATCATCCCTGAATGGACTCAATAGTAGTGAATCAACAACATGAACGACTCCATTTTGGGCAAGGAAATCTGTGGACAGTATCCTCGCCATGTACATGGGACGACCGTTGTTGTGGTTGATGGAGACGAATGTTCCAGTGCCATTGGCGAAAAATGTAAGGGGTCCCCCTGAAGAGGCTATCGCATAAAAGGGGTATTGAGCGGAGCAGAGTGTGGGCGAATAGATGGTAGTGCCGTTTATAACCTGAAAGCACCGATGTTGTGATATCAGCATATCATCACCTACATGATAGTGTAAAAACGGACGTGATTTTGTAGAATTGTTGCCATTGCGTAGGGATCGTTTGGAGCGACTGAAAGGATCATGTCCTTTGCTTTCTTCATCATGTCGTCGGCGACAACAAACATAGTAAAACCGTGGGCGCCCCATCCATTGCTGGCGTCGAGGGCATCCAACATACTGCATGGAATACAACCGTAGTATCATTAGTTGGTGACTCGAGAGGTAAGAATACTAACTTGTAAGGCATTCCAGGTGGGGTGGTCTCTTTGAGCATAGACTTGAACGCATTGAAGCCAGCTTGTCCAAGAAGCTGAGGAAGTGAGCCGGGGATGTAGAGTACCTCAGATACAACGTTGATAACTAGGTTATTCCAAACAGTCGACTTTAAAATGGGGCAATCTGTTCTATTGCGACAAAGTTAGTGATTACCTAACAAATCAAAGATGAGGTAGAACGAACTCTTGGTGCAGCATTCGATTCTTCCCATCGGCGCCAGTCACATTGGACCACGCTACGACTTGCCCGCGATCCGTACCTTCTAACATCACGTATTTTTGGTTGTAAAGAGTGGTGCGTCCGATAACGACATGATTAGGGGTGTCATAAGGAATCGGGGGACTCCCCGCCAGAGCTGCGTAACACAACCGTTAGAGAGAGAACTTGCAAGCTGGCTGTTGGCGTACCGAGTTGGGTTTGCGTGTTAGGGGTTGACGGCTCATCGCGGGCTTGAGGAGATTGCTGTTGAGAGTTACCCTGATTTTGGTTTTGATTGTTTGAAAAGACGGGCGGTGCACCAAGATTAGGATCTCCAGCTTGGCCTCCAGACCATGGTTGGCCACCATTAGGAGGTTGTTGACCCCAAGGCCGTTGCTGCCCGCCCTGGGGCCATTGGCCTCCTGACCCGGGACTGCCTCCCACACCGGGCTGGTTCGTTATCGGGGGTTGATTCCCGGTCCATCCTGGCTGATTCGAAGGGCTGAACGGTTGACCGCCAGCTCCAGGGACAGACGGTGGTAAATTGCCTGCGGGCCCTGGCTGACTAGGAGGGACCTGGCCAGCAGGCGGTGCCCCAAATGATTCATCGTGTTTACCATCATCAATTGCTAGAGGGAATTGACCATGAACCAAGTGGTAGGACAATATACTGGCAAGTTTGTCGGGGTCCTTGATATCGTACTTGAAACGGCTCCCTAAACGACGCTGTCAAACAAGAAAGCAAGGAAAGTGACGGGTTTGCGCACACGCCAAATCAGTGGGCGCAAACAATGTTAATGGACCAGCATCTTGGGTAGTGAGAACGCTAACAAAGTGCTGTCCCGTCTGGGTGTTGGCCTTCTTGACCTCAGCCAAGTATCCTGAGAATGTCTTGAGACCAAGCGAGCGAAGCTTGTCGCAGAGGTCTTGTAGTGGATCGGCAAAGACGTCTTGTATTAGGTACGGCGTTGAGAGTAGGAGAAGTAGTGATAGTTTCACCATGTCACCGTGGGGCGGGGGGAGGAGAGAAATGGGGCCGTGGAGACGCACGAAGGGCTACGCTAAATTAGCCCGGCGTCGGCAGCGGCTAACTATATATATTGCCACATCATCAAGAGCGTAGCACCTCTGAGGAGTGCAAAAGGACGGCCATGAAGGCAGTCATTTGAACACTAGTGCGATTTTCGCTGGCTGAGTGGACAAACGCGGGTAACCGAATGCCGAGTATGCACCGTTAGTCTAATTCGTCACCTAGGACCAGAGGCCGACGGTAACGACGGCCTAACGTGGTCGACTCGGTATGCAACTAAATGTGGACAAGTGCGCGATAATTCATTACAGCTGTCTGAAGAATCCTGGTGGCAACGTGTGCGCTGGATTCGACGGTCCTGGCAGCAAGTATTCAGTTTACTGCGACAGGTATGGTTCAAAGGCACATACCGTCAATATCCATTACCCCTTGGAAGGTCGAGTGGTGCATGGCTCTACGTCAGGCTAGGATGGAACATCAAAAGTATCTGAGCCAGAGGAAGGTCCCAGCCAACTTGCTGCTGTCGAGGTCTCTCAGAGAAGCACTGACAATACACCGTCAAGATTCAAGCTTCAGCTCAGTACACAGGAGGGGACGCATTCTCGAGGAGGCCGTGGTTGAAAGGAAGAGCGCTAACCGGGGCGCTAATATGGTCTAGGCTTGTAGGCGCGCGTCGTGTCCGCCACTGTTTTTCTCCAAAACCTCCGTCGTTCCGACCTGAAAAGTGGGTTTTGTATGTTTTGCCTCCTTGAGAATGTAGCTCACCTATTCCCTAGATATAGCACAATGGCTCGTCGTGGTGCTCCGTCAGCCCCTACCCACGTTCCTCAAATTCAAGGACGTCGCTCAGCTCACGACCCAGATGAATCGAGTTTTTCTCGGTTCATGCGTGAACAAGTTTGGGCACCAGAGAAAATTAGCGGGAACGTAAGCATCATCACCGGCGTTGGCATGTTCATTGGAGGAATTGTGGCCGTTAGAATCTGGGGGGATCTCATGATACCAACATGAACCTTGGTGCGTGCCGTGCCCTGTATCTGCCGTTCTTCTGGGCTAATTGATGATTAGTGCCTCAATATTACTCTCATCGCTTTCGTCTTTTTACCGTAGCATCGACCCATTGTCATTCCACCCCTCTGCTTAGTATATAATGCGTCTTGGATGGCGTCCCGGGAATCTTGTCACAACACCCGACCTTCGAGCAAATGCTTAGCTGTTTGAAAAACAACGGGCCGCGTTCATCAGGTTCTAGCATTAGGACAGCTTGGATCGTTGCGCTCGCTGGGTCACACCACCTAATATTCCCAGCTGGCGGCCGGAGCGCAATATGGCCTGCTAGCAGGTGGCTGAGCATGGGACCAGTCGGGTGCCATTATCTATGGCAGGCTCCCACCAGTTGACTAGCTGTTCATCAGGGTTTTCCATGAACCTATCAGCTACGTGCGGTCCGCATTATGAGGGCGAAAGGGATATAAGTATTCTGCCTATGTTGTAGTGCTCTCCAGTATGTGAACAACCCCGACTTTTCATTTAACTGGTACATTATTTTCCTGTGCTTATTCTTTCTGATGCTGACCTCTTGGTGATAGTGTGGCATCTGCTTCTGTCCCCGGAGCATCCAATTATCGTGGCCCAATTATCGCGGCTCTATGGTAGCACCTTGCTCTGTGCCACAAGTCCCATGCTTCACTCCTTAGATGCGCAGGCGCCCTTGTCGCAATGCTGCCGTTCCGTTCCCTTACCCGAGGCCCGACTATTCCTCCTTATGATTCTCCGACTGCTTGAGAGCGTTTCCAAGTCGCACGAGCATCGCAGGAGCTGTGCGGTCGTAATGTCGGCGTCACTCTGACAGCGCTGTCGCAGCCTTTCTCGAGGTTTGCTTTGTTTGTGAAAAACTGGGGTGAATATTCGGCGATTTCCCCACATCCCCCACTTCATTCCTTCTTTCTCCCCATGCATCGTGACGGTAGTTGGAACCAATCACACGGTAGTGCGTGTACGCGTCGTCGGTGGCCAATCAGACCTTAATTAGCTATATCTAGTCGACCTGGGAGTAGGACTCGGCGACCTTGAGTCTGGGCGCCGATCAACCTGATTATCGCAGGCCAGCGTATCCGTGAGTCTCATTTAAACCTTCTTTAACCTTATCGCGCTGGCGGTTCTCAGAGAGTCGATACCAAAGCCACCGTAGTTACTCGTCCCGGATCGCGAGAGCCAGCCTGTGTGCGTGTCGCCTGTAACATCACAACTTGGTGGGAACGCCGCAATCGTTCCCGCCAGTATCATTCAGGAAGCAAGTTCTCGCTTCTTCGAAGACTGGGGTTTTCTAAAAGCCACCGACCCTACCAGCACCGTTGGCCCAACATCCACTCGTTGTGGATGGCGGCAACAACGGGCCTTGCATTTCCGGATGAAGGCCATTATTTTGCCAGGTACTTGCGCGGATATCGCACTCGGCGGTTATTCTTCGGACCAGCGGCGACGCTCGTCGTACGTTCTCTCCATCCTTAAGCTCTGGCGTCCTTCCCAGCTATATTCCTCGTCCAAATTTCGGTACCAAGACACGAGTGACAGCTACTGCGGACTTCGAAGTTTAGCCGCAACTAAGGTATCACCCGCTTTTTGCGACACCCGATTATCTGAGGGCCACCGTCCCAAAGGCGCACCAAGGCATCGGACTCTTGTAAATTTTGGATGGAGGCATGATGCGGCCTGGCATCACTCCTGTTCAGAATATTGGCAACACTAGGTAAAACGCACCCTGTTACCGGGCATTCCCTTCGACATGCGCTCAGCGCGTTCTGATCGATGACGCTGGGCGGAGGGCTATTGTCGATAACGAGGGAAACTTTGCTAGGTCTCGTTGGTATTGTCGTATCTCCCAGTAGGTCCGTGAACTCCAGAATCTTTCCTCAAATGGCGACGTTTACTGGCAAATTTCTCTAGGATTCTTACGACAGCGCGTGTAAACCACCTTTCCTCCGCTACATTGCCCCGTTCAGATGTCAGCACAATCCTACGTGCTCAGATTACGCCTCCCTTCTGATTGTAGGATCACCTCGCACCAGTTCAGTTGACCGGCGAACTGGCAGACACACACTCTAACATACCTAGGGAAGAAGACTCATGGTTACTTTTTTGGACCTGCCACATCTTGCCACACATACAAGACCATGTATATTCGGGTTGTTCGCGTGCTTCTTAGGATTCCAGCGCGAGGTACGTGGCGTCAGGTGAGCTTCCGCGATCATAAACTGTCTGCCTTTAGGCGGATGAATCTCATATCGTGGTAGCAATCTTATACCCGGAATTATCCATCACGACTTGCGGTGGTCGTCCACCACGCAAATTTACATAACGCAGGCTACTTACATATGTGGAAAATTGTTTCTAGCATCCGTGGGTGCGTCCACTTGCTTGCATACGGCGAAATTGATTGCTTTCTCAGAGGTAAACCTTACTGCTCATGAAGTTCTCAAGTTTCGACTGACTTTTTAAACTCGCAGTGCGAGGCTGGAAGCGTACAAATTAGGAGGTAGCTTGGAGGGCGCATGATAATGGCTATCATGATAAGTTTTCATCCGATCCGGATTGCGCTTCTGAGAGGTCTAGACATGTCTCTTAATGCTTGCTTGGAGGTTAATGAAGTGGAATATGCGGCCCTATTCACCGCGTAGAAGCGGCGCGCCACACTGAGCGGGGACCCACAATACATTATAATAAGGGCAGCTCGGACACGCTCTTAGGAAGTAAGTTGGATATGAAGCGATGAACGTGCTAATGACAACTCGAATATGGAATCAAGGGGTATTATGTGATGTTTGATGGACGCGTGCGCTCTCGCGTAGCCGATGAGAGGTGAGGCCTGAGGTACGATGCCATATCCACTAATCTATTTATTTCGTGTCCCCATCGAGGCTAGCAGTGATTTAGCGAGTTGGCGAGTGCTCCGTCATGTCGTAAAGGCGGGCATATGGTCTGTCGATCAGTTATTTCACACATAAACTCAAATATAGCATTCAGTCTAGGACCGTACACGTACAATATGTATTTTGATAGATGCTAGCAGATAGATATTCCACAAATTGAAAATGAGATCCGAAATAACGGAGCGCTCAGAATAAGTCAGAGCCTAGGGATGATCTTCTGAACGCTACCCGGGTCAAGTACTGACTGAGGATAAGGAAGTGCGGTCGTTCGCAGATGCTCGTTGCCTCCATCTACGGGAAGGACTTGCCCGGTGATAAACGAGGCTGCATCACTGAAGAGAAAGACGGTTGCATTTGCGACGTCCTTAATTTCTCCCAGGCGACCAACAGGGAGGCTTGCCATAAGACGATCGTCCAAATTTGCTGATTTGGGTGACAAGCGGTCCATTCCCTCTGTGCCTGCGATAGGGCCGGGGGCGATAACGTTAGAGCGAACGCCATGGGGACCCTCTTCTACAGCGATGACCGCCGACAGAGCGTCTACAGCCGCCTTCGCGGCGGAGACATGCGCCTGGTATGGCGTAGCTATAGGAAAGAATCAGATGAAAGTCGGCAACCGAGGTAAAAAAATCAGACCGTTGTAATGGAGCGTAGCGCTTACGTGAATGTATGAACCCTTCGAGCGGCGGACATGTTCGATGGTTGCTTTGACGGTGTTGTAAGTACCGAGCTATCGAGTAGAAGATTTAATCTTCCGAAATTTATTGGTATGAGAAGGGGTTGGATACGTACGGTATCAATTTCAATCACGGTTCTGAACGCATTCTCAGAAAGACTAGAAATCGGGGCTAAGAAATTACCAGCAGCACCTAGCGATGCAAAATGAGGTGCACTGAGTTATTACCGGATGAGGTGAGCCAGGGGATATGATCCCTTACCGCAAATTACGAAGTCAATTCTCCCGAAAGTATCTATTGTCTCTTGAACTGCAGCGCGCAGCGTTTTCGGGTCCCTCACATCGGCTTGTATGGGAATACAACTCTGGCCTGTGGCATCAGAGAGTTCTTTGGCTGTCTGCCTAAGTCGGTCGATTCTGGCAGAATAGGATGATGTCAGAGTAAGCTCAGACGAGCAGACGACGCCGGTGTGTGAGACTCACTTCCGCCCCAGAATTGCGGCGCGGGCGCCATGGCGCATCTATCATGAGACGGAAATTTAGTACGACAAACCTCTGGCAGGGAAAAGGTAACAAAGAATACGGCTTACAACTGCTTCGGTCATGCCACGACATATCCCAGAGCCTCCACCAGTGCAAAACAAGACTTTGCCCTTGAAAATGTCCGCTTTGAAGACGGCAGTAGAATCGACGACTGGTGAGACGTATCCTGAAGGGGCCATTGTGAGTTCCAAGCTTCAGGTAGTCGTGGTGCGTGGTTCTGAATTTAGCTCACGGAAATGCAATGTTATAAGTTTGACGCTGGAGGGCGGCTGTTAGCATTGCCGGGGACCGGTGTCTTGAAGTCCCCCTGGTCGGCCTTGGCTCAGTCAGCAGGCCTCCTTCAAACCACCATTTCATTCTCGTTCTCCGTCGTCTTGCTGGGCATCCTGGGTCAGGCGGAACAAAAATTACCAGGGTCTTCAAGACATGACAAATCCCATTTACAAGCCGCCTGCTTCCACGGTGATTTTCACGACTTCGGCGTTTGCTCAAGCGACATGAAGCAGGCATTTTTCAGGTAATTATACGCGACCAGCCCGGGAGTGCGGTTGCAGCGCCCGTTGTCTCGTCAGAGTGCGTTGTCGTGCAACCACCGGTGGTTCAGACGGTCACCTAGTTTGTTCGGCCGCCCGTACTCCCGGTCACCGGTGGCGACGGCACCCCTTCGTCGACTCAGCAACGCAACTTGTGCCAACCCGCCCGGTCCCACTTCTTCCGTTCTGCCTGGCTTCGACGTTCGCTACTCCACTGTCCTCGACGCCAGTTAGCCTCCGAACTTAGAGGGTACATGTTTACGTCACGTTCTCCTCGGGACAGTCTCAACTCGCTCGTTCTAATGCCGAAATTTTCCAAACGTTCCCTCCGCTGGGTTCTAGCGCGATTTGTTCCCTATGGAAGCCTTCCATGCAAGGCTGCAGGATCCTAACAATCGCGAGACTGCGGCTGCCTCCTGCCTGGCTACTCTGAAGTGGCCGTTGGCCCGAATTAGATGCTACCATTCTAGCACGCTGTTGGCGCATCCTTGCGCAGGCAAGTGTTTCGTGATAAGCGATGTATTAGGCGTGGCTTTAACACATACGCCATCATCTGCCATCATCCGCGTCCATCACGCAGTTCTGATTACATAACCTGTGATGTTCATGTCCTGCCATCGCTTCGCCACCATCATCCCCGTTACCCGCTATGATGCTTGTAACACCTGCGCCACCTCAAACCTAGAAAGCCCCTCCGGTATTGCTATTCGTTTCCTTCGTGATGGAAGGACCTACAGCCATCATTTCATCACTGAATCACATAGTACCCTAATGTGCGTTGTCCATGAATCATGATGAGCTCATCACGATCAGGACGTCCTCCTGGTTTCAACATCCGCGAGAGTGAGACCATCGCCTCGAGTAGACACATGGTCGGGCCTCGGAGACGCAGCTCATACAAGGCCCAGACACTGTATGTGCTTTCAATTCAATTGCACGGGGGATAAAATAATAGGTCACTTATTGATTGCATGCATGTCTACCGCCGGCAAAAAGTAACCGGGGTCGATCAGCTATCTTGGCAGAGATCTTGGGCCGCGGAAGCAAAAATAGATTATTTCTTGTGCGTATGTAAGCTAGGAGTACTGCAGGAGGCGGCCGACGGTCGCGCTGAGTGGGAAGGGACGGGGCACGGAATCAAATAGGGTGTCGTAGGTTACAGCTTGAGGGACGCAATTGCGGAAGCAGTTGGCAGCGGGCCCTGCATTGAATCTTGCTTTAGAGGAAACCTAGAAACTCAGTACGATGAAAAGGGGAGGGGGACGAGGACAATAATTGTGTACGATGACCCGAGGTACCCGAAAGACCCTGATAAACCAACGGAAACAGCCAAAGAATCTAGAGAATATACAAGTGACGGTCCAATAATCAGCAGGCGGAAATGATACCAATGACTGTGTACTATTGAGGAGGAGTACTAAGTTAAATTAATTATGGCACACCACGAACACGAGGAGAGGTATCTCTAAAGGTATTGCTACATAGTTCAAGCAAGAAAGCAAAGTGCAATTGCAAGACAAAATAGACGAATCTTAAATATACAAACCTCGGACAGACAGTATTTTACAAACCAGAAGAAAAGACATAACTCATGGGGAGAGGCCAGCCCAAGCAGAGTTTCGACTAGCGAAACCGTTCCCCTGCCCAAAAATCAGAGTGGCTTGAGGGACTCGCAGAAGTCGGCGACACAGTGTGAACGTGTGATTGTAGCTGCTGATAGTTGGAGGGTAAATGGGGGTGTGACTGGCCTCTGTGGACAGGCGCTCGGTGATGAAAGTGGTTGCCATCTTGGTGCACTGGCGGGTAAGGTGGCATGGGCGTATTGACGATTCCTGATGGAACAGCTGATGTCGAGATGCTGCGGTTACTGTACCTCGACTCAGGCCGACCAAGGTGGTTACTACTGGGCATAGCCAACAATGGATTGGGGTTCCCTAGCATATTTCCGCCCGTATCGAATAACGACGGCGAACTTGAGTGCGAGGAGCCGGAGGACGCAGTTCCCGGATAACTGCTACTATGGGTGCTATTATTATTCCCCTGCGCTTGCCCGCCCGGAAAGTACGGCAAGCTAAGCGTCGGAAATAAGTTATTGTTTTGGTGCGCGATCCCGACAGGGCTGACGCTCGGTGACGAACCAGGCCAGTCAGAGCTTTGCGCGCTCGTCGGGGAGTATGAGTGGTGGTGGTGGAGTTTAGCGGATCGGTCAAGAGAGGACATTGGGCGTTCCAAGGAGTTTCCTACCCACTGGCGAGTAGAGGCAGTCCGTCCACTCGGTGCAGAGTCCCATGCGGCGCTCGAGTGGCCAGCATGAGCTTGTGCGTACGGGTGGGCTCGGGGGTCGTTTTGACCCGATAGGTAGGGATAGTTGAGGGACTGGGATAGATGCGAGCTAGGGGAAAGTGGGTCCTGGGAGACGTGCCTCTGGCTCGGTCGAGTGTCGAGGACGGAGAAAGTGTCGTCCTGTGGGGAAAACATGTACGGCCCATCGAAAGGAATACTGCCGGTATATGACGTCGCATCGATAGCTGGTCGTGGCTGCGAAGGATTGGCTCCATACAACATTGACGTCTCATCCTCCACAGGCGACGGCTCGCCATAATCTCCGACCATCGAGGCCTCATCCCCATGGTCTGATCCAGCCGCATTATCTACAGAGTGACTGGCGGCGTCGCTTCTACGCTTCTTGCGAGAATTATTGGGTCGACGACGGTAGACATAGTCCGGATATTTATTATTGAAGTTGTCCTTCAAGATTTTGGCTTGATCAAGGTAGAACTGCTTCTCGCTCTAGAAGTGGACTCCAATGATTAAGGGACGTGGCAATAGGTGGAAGCGGATGTTACTGACTGTGGGCATAGAGTTCCACTCCTTACTCAGTATTTTGCTAATCTCTCCAGTGCGCATCGACTGGTTTTCTGCCGACACTTGAGGTCGTCGTCTGCGGGCGAAGATCATGAAAGCGTTCATGGGCCGCTTGGGGGTGCCGTCTGCATTGAGGGTTTGTGAAGTCAACGAATGGGCGTCCTCTGGAAGCATCTCGTGTCACAATCGCAATCTCAGTGTCCTAAGACAGCGAGCGCTTACCGTCTAGGTCTATCTCGACCCCCTGTGCACCTGCATAGGCACCGACCATCATGCCGTCGTCTGAGCCCGACTGAGACCCATGGTCTTCGCTCCCTGCAGAGTGCTGGCGAAACGAGCCGGCGGTTTCCGGGAGGACGCGAGATGGAAAAGTAGCATTGTAGTGATGCATGTGGAGGTCAAGGTGATTCGGTCGAAGGGAGGGGGAAGTGGAAGTGGAAGGAGAGATTTATAGGGACGATCCAGTAGAGGCTCCCCCAGGTAATAAGCGGCCAGCGGGGAACAGCGGGGAGAGGTTGTTTTGGAAGTGGATGAAGGGAGGAGAGAACTCGAGTAGGGATGGTGCAGCTGTTCGCTACCGTTTGTGGTTGCTCTCGCGTGCTTCTGCGATGTTGAACAGTTAAAGGAGGTTGACGTATTATCCCAGGAAATTCATTCCAATCCAGTTTGATCATTGAGCGAATCTGGTTCGCGGAGCTCGAGGCTCGCTCATGATCGCACCCTGACACCGGTTGATGAGAAGACAACCCTCAACATTAGGGTTACACAGGCACAACTCTGAGGATTCCGTCCTCGACAAAAGGAAATCTTTCGCACAAGATTGTCCCAAAACTCCCCTTTCGTTTTCCCATTTTCTGATTGAATCCGGAAATAATGTTTTCCTCCTTCGTGGCATAATACCTCTTTCGGCTAGGTCCGAGTGGAACAAGCGCGAAATAATGCGTAGAAGGATATCATCAGCCTGAATCCGTTGACCTCCCATGTTTCACCTAAAAAGGGCTGTGCTCACCGTGGCCCCAGGAATCCCTTCTCGCTCCACGCTTTGCGGCTCGCCAACTCACCGTCTGCCACGCACGCCCCCGTGCCCACGAGTTTAGCCTTTTCACATCCAAGTACTGAACGGATCGCCCAGAGATGCTGGCCTTTCCCCCGGATCTCGTCTCCTCGCCTCCCAAGCAAGTATCTCGGAGAAGTCGGACCCTCAATATTTCGGAAGACGCGGCGGCGGTAAGCATATTCTCCATATTCTCCTCGTATCAGACAGCATGGAGCTCAAGCTATCGGCTGTGTGTTTCCCTCCCTACTAGCGCGTCCGGATCGAAGGCCTGTCAAGGAATTATATGCAGATTTTGCACAGATTTCAAGGGATTTGCCAACCTTATTACCGTGAGACCCCGCAATAGGCTTTCCTGGATGGCTGTGTTGTGGCGGCAGACGCGGCCCCGAAGAAATCGTTGTCAGTGCTGCCTTCCCACAGACAACCATGACACCCACCTTAACCAACAGCTCGCGACCTTCGATGGCGTCTTCGGAAGGAAGAGAATGCCAACCATCCGAGGTCTACGCGAGGCGTGGGCGTGCACGAGACCCCATGACCTGGACAAAGCGTCAGCACAAATCCGGACAATATCAGGACTCAGCCCATCAAACGAACCTCTCCATAATATGATGTCAAACCACAAGCGCCGAATATTTGGACTAGAAGCCTGCAAGCCGCCGATGGCAAATATGAGAGGGACTTCATCTCATTCACATCCCTGGCTACTTGGCGATCATCAAGTGGTGCTAGCTTCGCGAGCAAGGTTCCGATCAGTTAGTCCACTGTCGCATCGATACCTGTTCCACCATCATCTCAGAGCTGATATTATGGGTTTGCCTGTTTCTGCAGGCAACTGGGCCAAAGAACAGTTCTCTCCGATCGCCAGAACAACGTTCGCTGATTGGTTGACCTTGGGAAAGAGTAAAAAGGAGCTTGGTGAGAGGAACGAATCTCCGTTGCGAAGGGATTGTTGGTCCAGCCATCCTAGGATATTTTTGGTTAAACCCGCCGATGAGACGGAACTATGAAATATTGGCCACCAACGTCCGTACCGCAAAGTTCCTTGACCTGATTCGAACCTGGCATGCAAACGGAGATGTGTTCGTCAGATAAATGACTTAGTGGTGAGCCTTACGTTAGGTTGACAGTCGCCACCCTCACCATCCCAAATTCCGCTGACATGTGCCTCTAAACGATTTAGACTATTCTGAAGACTAGATCCAATATCTAGTGGAAGAACTGCATCAGCATATCCATCGCGTGACGGATAGCAGACGGTGAGGCATCTTTCGAAAATTCCGGGAAGAATGAAGCCGAATGTTGTGGAAAATCAGCGTGTCTATGTTGAGGACCAGTAGGCCTATGGAAGTTTTCTCGATTTCTTGCATCGAACAGGGTGTCTAACACTCACCATAATCGGACCCTTCACACGATCAGACATCGTGCTGGTCAGTGTGGTTACCGTGGCCTAAGTGGAATTTTACGTGAACCGGCCCTTGGGAGGAGATGATAAGGTAAGGGGTACGAAATCCCGGACGAAACGGAACCCCTGATCAGTCCCTTATGATACAAACAAGTATCAGACCGTACCACATACCGCATGTGCTTTATTCGCTTCGGCGTACATCACAACGCCTAGCTAGCTTCCTGTGCGCGAACGCGAGCTATCCATTGTTCCATCGTGCGCATGGTCACGTCAGTGGCAATGATGCGCATGAAGACCAGCTGGAGTGGTTGCCGTAACTTCGACGCGGAATTCCTAACAGTTTGTTTGGTTGAGTCATGAACGTTCTCCGGTATGTTTACATTCTAAACAAAAAGGTCGATAAATCGGGATCAGAGGATTTTTGAGGGTTCTCATGACAGCCTTTAGTGGGATAATGAGCCCTGTGAACCAGCTATTTGGGGGTTAGCCTGGAGAAGACGAGGACACGGTCTGATGAACGGGACGGAGGTGTCACAACGACATTAGAAGACCTTGACTGCACCCGGCCACACGCGTAAGCGCTGTTGATGTTTGCTTGCTAAAAGCTTCGGCATGTTTTCAGCTCCCGCGAAGCGCTTGGCTTCAAGCAGGTTGATTTCCAAATTATCATGCCGTAGGCTCTCGACTGCGCGGTCCGCCCAACCCGACCACTCAAGTACTCACCGTCAACCCCAGAGGCAATCATCTCCCTCTCATCGAACACTCATCATGAAGGATGCTCTCACAGATGCCAGTACGCACCAAAACATCACCACTCCGAAGCCTCTGCTAGTATCTTGATGATCGCCTCCCACACAGATTTCCCTCGGACTGCGGATCATCGCGTTTATCATCTTGGTCTACGACCAGGAGAAGTAGCCAATCGAATCGTATGTTTTGCTGATAATAATCATCGCCCGAGCTGAGCGCCGACAAGGTCACTGTTGGCTCTCCATCTCGAGCAGAGACGATTGCCAAGTTACTGGATGAGGAGCCCAAACCGTTCAGGTTGTCCTCTGAACGTGGGTTCCTGACTATCACAGGTCGCTACAGGGGCACCCCAGTATCAATCGTGAGCATCGGTATGGGTAGTCCGAACATGGACTTCTTCGTACGAGAAGTTCGCGAAAGCATCAGTGGCGACATGGCTGTAATCAGGTTAGTCAGGGCAACCCATGCGCCGAAGATTCCCGCAGATTGTTTTAACTTGCTGATTTTTTGATGGTTCAACCGTCCGTAGACTTGGATCTTGTGGGGCTCTCAACGATGTGCCTGTTGGATCGGTCGTCCTACCGAAGGCCTGCGTGTCTGTCTCTAGAAACGTCGATTTTGACTTCAGCAATCCAGAAAGTTGCGCGGATCCTGCGTATCGCATTAGCAAACCTGTAAATGTGCCACGCGCGAACCGTGGCCGTCTTTGATTGACTTGTGCCCACAAATCTCATTGTTTTCTTTGGTTTTAGGTTTCCGCTGATCCGGATCTGCACCTTGAGGTAATGTCGATGTTCCTGTTTAGTGTCAGGATGTTGCAAATAATGCGGGGACTAGGTCCAAAAAGCTTTCGAGGCTGCTCGGCCACCCCGCTCCGATACCACTATTGTCACGGGCACAGTTAATGCATCCGCCGACAGGTGAGAGGAGCTCGGCAATCTCCTTCCTTATTTCTGACTATTGCTTATTTGTCATTCTACCAGTTTCTACTCGTCCCAGGGTAGACAAACCTCGTTTCCGGATCACAATGAGAACTTGATAGAACACCTTTTGTCAACCACGACAGACTTAGCAACGCTCGAGGTAGGCACTACGCCATTAACCGGTCCCAAAATATTCCCAGCAACCCTCACTAATTTTAATTCCGCTGTCCACCTATGCTTTCTTGGAACTTGATACGCATGGTCGCTGGCGCTTTTCTGTTACCAGATGGAGACGTTCCATCTGTATCACCTGGCTGCGTGTTGGGGGCAGCGTAAATCTGCTGCGAAACCCACCCCGCCTCCTCTCACCACCAACCCGGTGTCGCCTACCGTTCATCAGCCGGTGACATCGAACCAGACTGTATCTCCCCAAACCCTTGCAGGGCCTGACACTGTGATCAAGGCTGCTGCGGCTCAGCTTGTTTTCGCTTCACGCACTTCGCAGGCCTTCATTACTCCACAACAGGTAGCAGACCTTGAGGCGTGGGCTGCTAAAGGCGTCCTTGAGGCACTGAAGAACACACCCATAGAAGCTAGTGTAGGTCGCTTGATCAGTTTCGAATTCCTTACCGAGTCACCTAACACTCGGAACGACTTTCTGTTTGCAGAGACTCCATCAGGAAGAGGGCAGTGTTTGGGAGCATCAAAGGAACTAGAGCGGGCTTGCAACACACGACCAACGATTATTTATGGACGTATCTATCGCAACAATAGAGGCAATATTGTCTGAGAAGCGTAGAAGTAAAGGAATGGCAGTTTGTAACCAGACCGCGTCGTCCGAAGACAGTCCAATAAGTCACACATCGAACTTTGCTCCCGTGCTTGACTTCCACACGACATCAGGAACGCCTAGATCCCTCAATGACGCGGCGTGTTCTTCGGTAATGAGTTTGCAACCCTCGATTCGGATATGGACGATATTAACTGGAATGCTGGGTGCATCCACGCGGTGAGCTGCAGCAGTCAGATGTTGGTCCATGTGAGACAATGAGGGTGAGCGGGGACTGGTCCTACCCTGATCATGGACCAGTTCGGCTGATGTCCTGGGACGGGCTTTCCTCAACGGTTTGATGATCCTACGTGTTTGCCCCTCCCCAACATTTGAGCCACCTTCCACAGAATTCTGTTGGGGCGTTCTGCGAGTAGCTTGCCTAGATTCCCTCCCATCCCCATCCCGAGTAGACGACACCGTCTTGTCCTGGTGCGTTTTTTGATCACCTTGAGATGATGGACGACGCACGGGACCAAAACCGTTCCTGACAGACACGACAGCGCGTAAGTCATCCATATCCAAATCGTCACATCCCCACATAGCTAGCGCTTCTAATCTCGGACAGACCTTCACCCTGGGACTTGGGCCTGCGTCAGATGATGTGTTGCGTTGGCCACGTTCCGTAAAGGTGACAACCACAAGGTCCTGGAGACAATCCAATAATATTCCCACACCTGCGCAATTATCCAGACTTAGAAAAGTCAAGGAAGGCATGTAGCCCAGTATCAGGCGTCCATCTGCTCCTTCCTCACTCGATATCCTGAAGCGTGACAGCGTGAGATGCGTAAGATGTGGGAAACGAGGATCGCGGAAAATATGCTCTAGTCGAGGAAGGATGAGGTGTTCAGGGGCAAGACTTAATGAACCAGGCCGCAGTCGCGTATTAGTTATCTCCAGATGTTCTAGGGCTGCAAACGAGAATGCACGAGACGAAGAGTCGAAAGGGGGATCACAAGAAGTTCCAACATATAGGGCCTTAAGGCTGTCAAACCGCAGTATGTTGTTCGCATTCCTAGAGCCGTCATCGGGTTTGTCAATACCGACCTCGAGGACCTCGAGGACTGGGCAAGATATCCGTGAAATTAGACGGTGGAGATCCATGTATGAGAGATGACCATTCCATTCGATGTGTTTGAGTCGAGGCAGATGTACCGGAAACCGCCCTGTTCCGGCTGATGAAGCGGGGGCGCCAGCCGTCCCTAGAAACCCAAGCCTTAGATGTGTGAGGATGAGGGCTTCTAAACTTCTCGCAGTGAACAGTAATTCCAGAAAATCACGGATTTCCACTATGTAGGCCGGATCGACAGCGGCTCGATGCTGTGAGTTAGATGGAGGGGGAAAGGTGAAACAAAGCTCCAGGCGTCGAAGGTTGGTGTAGAGGCACGGGGACAAAGCAAATGGGGGGACATGTTCAAGTCGGATATCTTCCAAGGTGGAAGCCCAGTTACGTTGATGTCGCCACTCAATGTGACGGTCAAAGGCCTCGTTGTACTGTCCAGGGTAACGCATTCCGGTGAGGGAGATGCAGAGCTTCCTAATTCTGCGAAGTTCGGAGTACTTGTTGACAATGGGGAGAAGAGGTAAGATGTGGGGAATTTCGGCACCGCTCCAGGTCAGAGACCGCAAGCGACTGAAGTTCTCCAAAAGGAGGAAGCGAAACTCGTTCATGGCTAGGAGTCGGTTGGACCTCTCAGCATCGGTGGCATTGGGGGAAAGATGGGTGATGTCCAGACGCTGCTGACCCGAGCGTTGCAGGAATAGCTCCGTGAGACGGAAACTCGACATAGTCGGACTGGAGGAGATTCGGCGCCACAACGATGGAGACCCGAGACATAGCTGCCTCCAATGTTGGCAAACTTGGGAAGGAATCAAAGGCGGGGGATAAAATAAACTCTCTTCAGCCATGTTGGACATCGCGTAGGATTCAAAAATTTGCAAAAGAAGTTCGTTCGGCATCCTATTCAGTGGATTGCGACTGGCTTCCAAGTCCGTCTTTTTCTCCTTCAACGTCGAAACTTCGTCCCGAACCGAGACTCGCATGTCTACCATCTGGTTGATCAATGTCGTTAGGTCGTTATCTCGGGCGCGTAAAACTTCTAGCTTCGCGTTCACGGTGTCTAGCTCGGCATTGATTTGCGCAAGCGACGCGCTGCAACGGGACTCGGACATGAGGAGAACGTCACAATGTCAGGCTCTCAGGATGAAGGGAGGTTTGACTTCAGGATCCTGTCGTCTAGGTCGATGTAAAGTTGCCAATTGTTCTGGACAAAATAAGTTGGTACCTTTCCGCGTACAAAGATATTGAGTTGGTACCAGCACTGATGAGGAGATCACACAAAGCCGCAGCGCCTGTGGCAATTACTCACTCCGGTGAGGTCATCAAATTCAAAATCCGAATCACTCAGCTTATCTTATCTACTTCCAAGCTCCTGATCATCGATCAAGCCTTGTCTGACAATTCTGTCATCACCAGCTCAATCTCATCGCCTAGGTTCTGAAATTACGCAGAGGGCACGCCTCAAGTTGTTTGTTGGAGGTTCTATCGTAGACCTAGGTAAGTTTCAAGGCTGATGCTCGATTGACTCTTCCGCTTGCTGAGGATCGACCAAGGGAATCGGTTGTATCGATTGACTTTCACTTTCTAGCGCATGCACTCATGCAGGTCCCGTAATCTCGCTGTCGACACTTGTCTAAAACTCTCCGGCCGTCAGTTTGACTTGGTGATACTGCATTTACGTGATGTTGTGGTCTATGCTACTAGAGACACCTCCAACTTTACTTTGCGCTGTAACTGACTACGCCTGTCATTGACAGTGCTTTGACAGCGATTGCGGACGCTTGCCTTCCATCGAGGACCGTTTGTCAAACCGCTGCTTGGCTGGCGTTTTCTGACTGTTTCATGCGATTTGTGCATGCAGCAGAAACTAACAGAGATCTTCATACCAACCAGGTTACAGGGAACGCTTCCGATGCGAGGTTCCAAGGAGTTGAGGCGTGGAGGCGTACCGGGGCTCGACCAATCCTCTAAATTCTCCGCATAGCGTTGAGGTCTTCCATTTTCAGTTTTGCACCACTTCTTCCTCACGAGAGCAACCAGATCTTTGGTGAACTTCGCAGTCATGATACCCCTTGCGCTTCCGACCGTTTCCGAGTCCTCCGTGGGCTTTGTTTCAACTACGAACCCGGACGCGCACGGCTTACCTCTGGGTCACCAGACCCTTCCAGCCTAATGCCATTTCTCTGTAATTGGACCTCTCCAGTACTTCTATCAACGTCTTCCGATAATAATACGGCCCTGTATCTCTTTCTTTTTGTATTTGAAGACCGATGCCTTCAGGTACATTCCCATTCGTCATAGCAACTGAGTCTAGCTAATGGTTTATTCCAGAGCAGTGGCTATCTAAGGCCTGCCCCTTGGCGCTAATGTTTACGGCTACGGTGAAGTTATGGAGTGGCTTCGGATAGGACGTGAGTACTTGAGTGCCAATGGCGGCGTTGGCACGGTCCAGACCACGTGGGCGCGCGACGTCGCAGATCCCGCTAACGAAAATGTGTATGTCCTCCGGTTCGAGCGTAACCTAACTCTGACTCCCCTTGTCTAGTACGCTAGTACTATTTCCGGTGCCCATCCAGTTTACAAGGAACATCCCTTTAACGCCACTTCCAGGACTTCGCAATCTCATGAGGCTTTCCTCCTGAGGTAAGTTTGTCATTTCAGACGACGCAGGATCACTCAGTCAACTATGCTAACAAATCCTCAGCGCCGCCAGCGCCGATGTCCTTTTACCGACGCTGTCCGAGCTCTTCGGTGTCGCACCGAATGATCGGAGGTGTCTTTGACTTCTACTACTCTGGTCCGACGCCGCAGAGCGTCACCGATTTGGTCTTCGAAACGACCTCAAAACAGGAATTTTGGGCTGAGTCTGACAGATGGGGATATCAACGAAGCCCGCCGACAGGTGTAGAAGATGGGGAGCTGCAAATATACCACTAGAAGGTGAGTCCTCGGCGGAATATACGTGACGCACCGATTTACGCGATTGTAGTTACGTAGAATGATATTGATTCATATCATGTTGTTAGAGATCCCGTCTCCTTTCCACTGATCAGATCAAGTTAGAGCCCTCATCTACGAGCTGGTACTACCGCACTATCTATGCCAGGCAGCTTCCGGCCTAACGTTGATCTTCTACAGGCCCAGAAGTGTATGTCGCCCCGGATAGATTACTGGGGTGCAAAGAAACTTAGAGTCCCGCCAATACATCAGTTCTTAACGTTGCCACCCGGAAACAAGTGAACGAAACTGATATCGTGTGTTGCATTTACCTCACCTTTTTGATGTGACCGAGCTGACAGTGTTATTTATAGTATGACCCTTGTACCCAAGGAACAATCGAGTCAGTCTTTCGTTATGTTAGAGATCGGATTTCTCGGGCTTACTGCCTACTGCCAAATAGAAAGATGTTCGTAACAAGTCCGGATGGGTCGGAGCACGTTGAGCCACGCTGGCCTGACTATACCGTAAGCTCTTCAAGCCAGTCATATGAACGGGTACAGGATCACCTTCACTCTACGGGCTTTGCCTAACTGGTTCGTAAACAATGGGCTGAGGGCGCGGACTGACGTTCTCCTGGGGTTTTCGGGCTTTGGGTTTGAAAAGAATGTAATTCGTAATTCGTCCAGTGATAGATCCTGACATGTCACTTGAAGTTGTCATATGTCTGATAATGGCTAACGTACGATCCTAGGCACTAGCAACACCAACGTCCCCTTCATCCTTCCTGACGGTCCGTGAGACCCTATCATAACCCATCCAGAGCGGTAAGTCATTCTTTGTTGTACTTACGCTACAGCTCAACCATGTCAGACCCCAACGATAACATCACCGCCAACGGCAATCTGCACATCAAGCTCGGAGTTTGACAGGCGCAGTCTCGTTGCACGTTGGCGTGGCTCTCAACACGCCACCTTGCGATATCCACAAGGGGGTCCCCCCGACTCCTAGATTCTCGGAGCACGGGCGCTGACAGTCTTAAAAAGGCTTTGGCCGATTGTCAGAACATGCTTTGGCAACCAACGCAACCTATGTTGGCGGACAGGTTGAGCTAGATGTGCATGGTCTATGAAGATTGATGGACGATATTGCCACGCACCGTGATCATCCTGCTAAACGACCAGTTTTGATCTCTGCGTCCACGTTTGCTTGCGTAGGCAAATAGACAGGTCAACGGGTATATCCAATGCCATCTATTTCGCCAATGAAGTACCTAATGCAATGTATCCTTCTAGATCGGATACAACGACAGCACATGGCAGTACGTCGATTTCAACCAGCCCGCGGGGCTTGGATTCGACAAGGAAAATCAGATGCGTCTACTCTCCTCCCCTCCGGTCAAACAATCCACTGGTGCTTGTAAGTATGTAGCGACGCCTCATTGAAAACGCAGCGAGATGTCTCACCAATCAGCCAGCAAAAGCCACGGATTTGTCTGATTTCTTTGGCAATAACTCCTCTCCAGTGCAATACATCCCATGTCCCGCGGTCGTAGAGACGGTCATGATCCTGATCTCTGCTATATCATCTCTACTATTGAGGCTATACAAGAGAAGGATAATTTCGTCCCAAGCGCACTGACACTGTGGAGTGTTTCAAGCTGGCAAGACACTATGTGGCGTGGCCAGACGAATTGTAACCAGGAAACCGACTACTCGAGAACCACCAGCTACATCGGTCATTCGACTTCTGAGTCGCTCGTCCGCTGCCTGGCGGTACTAGCTTCAGCATTGAGCGACAGGATTTTGGACATCCCTCTGAAGTCAGCCGAACTTCAAGCTATTGAGGGACTACCACAAATTACTCACCACTGGGAGCAGGACGCCAGGAGGTTTATTGTACGGCCCGAAGGATTCGCTTTCAGACGGATTTGGTGGAACAGTTTTGAGCTGGTGAAGGACGTGGAGAGGCCGCAGGGCCCGAGCCCCTATCGACACAAGGAGGATTCATAGGAGTGTCGTCCTGAAGAAAAGACGCGGTTTCAGCTGCATACGACTTGTCTGAAAGGTGTAAGTGTCGATGATGAGAATATCTGCCCAGGCTTCACGTCAAAATCGTGTGTCGTGTTGTCATCGCCAGGCCGGCTGATGCGCCCTCTACCCGAAGGAGACAAATAACTTCGAATGAGCAACAACAGAGGCTGCAGTACGTTCATTTCCTGTGAAACTTTGTAAACCGCTCAACCAATCGCTACGTGCAGGCGACGCAGGCACATCTTATTGGTTGCCCCTGTTCTGGCCCCCTAACTCCGCCATGAATCACCAAGATTCCTGCAGCCGCTTCCAGGGTCTGTTGGGTACCGCGATCGTGGTGACACCGTTGAGACTTTGTCTAATGTCGTCGACAGGAACGTTGACACCGCCAACCCTTGCTGATCAACGTCCATATCTGTAATGGCTCCACCATGCCCCGCCACGGAGTACAATCAAGGAGACGCACCAATGTCCTACCATTCTCTCTGTTGTCCAGTTACGGCAATGCCTTTCGGTCATGCCTGCATCGACGATGCTGTTAGCAAACCCCCGACAGACCGCCGAGCTCTCACGTTTGTGCTATGTTGCGGGGACTACGGATAAGCACAGGAAAGGGTCTTCCGACATCCGCCAACGGCTGCAGAATGTTACAATCTTGGACGTCCGAAACTGGCCCAAACTAGTCGAAAGAGCTGGAAGACAAGAAAATTCTTGGCGAATTACTCCGTGCGGAACAATTGCAGGTCGATCAACGGAATGAAGAGGTAACTTCGATCTAAAAGCAGTAGCACGATTACTCCGGAACTACATAGGAATATTCCTTGGCAAAGGATTATTTCTGACTGACTACAGCAAGCCTCGCGATCAGGAGTGTTGAACCCTGTATTCAGTTAGTTTTCTAGATATTCCGCATGGTGGATGACTGCTTACTGGATGAACCATCGCTGGTCGGCCGCCACGCAGTTGCCACCATGAGCATTCTGGGTAGCCTGACAATTGGGAGCAACGAAATCGATAACAGCAGCCTAGTAAAATGTCAGCATTGAAGGCAATGAAGAGCCAAAGTCATCCATACAAAATCGGTGCGACAATAGTTCAAGGGACCGAGGTCCTGGTTGAGGAAGAATGTGCGGCAGCTACTGAAGGAGAGGGATAACGTGTTGTTGGTCTAGCAGTGGAGTCATCAGTGAAGGTGGACGAGAATTACCAGGACATAAAGAGCCTACCCCAGTGCCCACTTGGAATATAGCACCTAGGACACTGTCAGTATTGATAGGCGGGTTGACAGTCTAGGCTGACCGGTGTTCTGCGACTCGAAACGTAGGGCGTCGGCTATAATGTGGCACTCGTTGGGATCGGGGCCTCCGCCGGCAGGCAAGAAGCAGTTAGTGTTGCCTGTGCCAACGTGAATCACGAGCGAACACGGTAGATGGAGCGCCTACATTGAGCTCCACAAACATTAGATTGCCGGGCTTCAAGGGACCTTGCGACGACCTTCTGGTGGGGGCAGTCAAGTGTCTCGACCTTGACGTTCTTGTGCTCTCCGATGAAAGTCGTAGAGAGGACGGTAGCACCTTCGCAAATGTTCTCTGTGACAAGCTTGGGTCAGCATCATGCACTAAGAGACATGTGTTATAGAGCCTACCAGTTGAGACAGGGCTGGCGCCGACAGAGGCAAGGAGAGCCGGGATGAGAGCGATGAAACTTGCAGAGAACTTCATGATGCCTTCGTGGTACGCTGAAGGTCACCTCATGGGCACCGCCGTATTTATACCCTCTCGAAGCTCCGCCCACGGCTGGGAATGGCCTCCAGCACGCGACTCATTCGGGACCAAAGTAGGCACATGCGCATGCTTCTCAACCTGAAGCACTGGAAGACGCGGCGGCAATGAACAGAAATAGTCATGTTACGACCATATTCTCTCAAGACGGGGACGACTATCCGCCAACCGAACACTAGTAGGCGAGATGAATTTCCTTCCTTGTTCCAAACCTGATTACGACCACACTGCGTTTTCTCGAGGCGGCATTGTTGCCCAGATCACGAGCTCGACGAAAGGGTCATTGACCAACGTTCTTGGCTAAAAATGAAGTGGCGAGAGTTGTTCTTGATGAATGTTCGTCAATATGTTACATATTGATGTGAGAAGGTCATATTTCCGGGATCGTCCTTGATGAAAGTCCGTCAACACTTTATTGATGTGAGAAGGTCATATTTCTGGGACCTCATCAGCAGTCACTGGCCTATGATGAGCGCCGAGGCATTTAGCACACAAACAGAGTTCCTAAGTAGTTAGCGAAGCACTCACTGCACATGATGAGCTCGATCCACGCTTCTTCAGTCCTTGACGACGTTCAAGATGAAACTGGTTGATTATTGCGAAAGGATTTGAAACGCGAACAGGCCGGTCAGAGATAGCCATCGTGTCGACACGCTCAAGCATTCAGCAGGCCACACTAGTGACGATGGTCGTCGTTGGTTGAAGTCGACCAGAACGGCCCATCGGAATCCGCCGCGACCTCACCAAGCACACGTGACCCTCCGCCTGTGCTTCTCACCAAAACCTTCCAAGTTGGAGCCAGAACACCTACCACGGCGGACGCTGTTGCCGCGACCGGGGAACGTGTCTGTTGAAGCTTTGTGTATTTTCGGTATTGAGGTCATACTCGTCTGATCCTTGAGGATTCGCTTTCCAGCTTGCGCAATCATCTGCAGCTCAAACTTCAAGGCACTCCTTTGAATGCTTTACTTGAGTGCCGCCGTTTCAGTAAGTCTCATTCTGATCTCGATCATGCTGCAATTCTGAGTGGTTTATTAGCACCTAGCTCTTTTCATCTGCCACGGTGTCGATGAGGCCCTCTTCGTGCTGCAATGAACGGCAGCGAATCGACTTGTATGTTAATGGCGAGCTCTTGCTGTGCAATTACAGCGTGTGCCTACTCAGGTATCACATAGCCGCATGTAAGAGCCAAGGTCCGCTTACTTCACATTCAGGGCTCATAAAGCATATGCAGATCCTACCGAAACATGTTACACACCCAATCATCTATTGAATGTACCGAAGGCTAGGTCATATCTTTATGACTTTCGGGCTTCCTTTCTGTAGATGCGCTCAAGAAGCTCGACGCATTTTTTTACCGTCGAAATTGCTGTGAAATCCTTTCGGAAACGAATATTCCGACCACTCTAACTGCCGCCCCGCGTATGGATGACCACTGCTTCTACTTTGTCTTCTTTTGGATTATCTACATCTGTGTGCGCCGGCGTACACCTATCCTTTTGAAGGTCGTGCGCATTCGGACGCGTTCAAGCATGGCGAAGCCAGTTTACCTTAGAGAAAATGGGGTCATTCTCCTCAAGGATCGTTAATTTCGACGAGACGAGGTGGGCATAGCTTTGTATTGGCTTCTTTCACGTCCACGCCTTACTCTCGCTTAGGGGAGTCACGGCTTGAAGTCCGTCTTCTCGAGCTGCGGGAAAAAGTGCTCCGAATCTAATCTCTATACCGGAGACCCCAAAATGCCCATCGACTTCCACAGCTCAAGGATGGTGCTTCCCTACTCCGCGAAGATGGTCACAGTTTGTCCCTACCTAACCAACCAGTGCCGTTCTTACCGTCAGCCTCGTCCTCTTTACCCAAATGTCGAGGTCGTGTGCAACGAGTCAGCCTTCTTTACCAATGCAGAAACCCTCGTCGCAAGCTCCACGGTGCGATCCTGAGATCATTAGAAGTGAATTGGTCTCTCGATGCAAGCCTTCGCCTTGATCCTCAGATTCGCGGGCCAACGCCAAGTGTGAAGAATAGCTAATACACACGTAATCCCAACGCCCACTCCTTGATCGTGGTCCACGGCCTACAGTTTGGAACTGCGCCCTCGCATGCGAGCTCGCTTGATCGCATCCAGCAGCGCAGTGGGCATAGGGGGCCCTGCTGCTACTGTGGCAGAAGGTTCAATGACATTCACTGTCTTTCACGTCGGATGGCCTTTGGCACGACTTCTGGAACGGCATCGTTCCCAAGATTTACGGGTTATCACGTACGAGCGATCCATTACTTACCTTGAATAATACTGACTCGCAATAGGCTCTCTGGGCTGGGTACCGGAGCCTCGAGCCGGAGGGATGTAGGTAAATATAACCGCCACAGCCCAAAATGGTTTCGCTTTTGCCCTCCCTACCCGTGAGCATGTCGACCGGGGGCTGACTATCATTTCACGATGCAGCTGTATTTGACATCGAACGGTCTAGTAAAGCCAATCATTCTCTTTCACAGTCGCGATGAGTTAGAATAGGCGGCGGCGGTCTTCGTTGAATCGTACCCACGAAGAACAAACGGGTAACAATGGTTCGCCATCGAAAGGTCGTCAGTTTCCAGACGACGGCATCAAACCTTACGGTGACTAAACGGTCAATTGTTTACGGAATGGTCCATGGCGCGTGAAGACTCATCAATACACAGTCTCGACTCTGTAAGTCAATTGAAATCTCTCGCTGTAGTGCATACCAATTAACGCACGAAAATTGCAGGGCGTTTGATCATGGAAACATAGGAGACCCCCTCCTGACTGTTCGTGCGCGACTGTCGGCGTAGTTGCCCTAGGTGAATTGGCACATTCACGAGGGTAAAAATAGCAATCCTTCCCGTACTGGTAACTTTTACTATTTCCGGCGTATTCTCTCGCGACTTTTTGAACCAATCGAAGGCCGTGCTTTACCCTTTTTCACCCCTTTCACATGCCACCCCAATAATTTACACTCACTGTCGCCGAGATTGGTGCGCTATGCCGAGGCTGCAACTGCGCCTCCTCCGGCGACAAAATATTTCAGACTTTGCTTTGAAGCCCATATTACCGGTCCACAGGTCCGAAGACACCGAGGATGCCGTAAGTTAACCTACTTTTGCCTGTGCCTTGTGAGCTTTTTGTGCTCACGAAAACGTACTAGCCAAGGGCCTTATCGTATCGCTCCCATTGCAAAACCTCTTGAAGGGGCACTGAACTACTCGACGATTGGAAATATCAGACTCCAGAGACAGGTTACCCCCAGTTGTTCAACTCAACACAAGCGATGGCCTTGTAGGGCAGCTGCTACCTTGTCCTCGGTACCGAACGGCATCCAAAAGACAGTTCGAACTCACGATTCGGTCCCTAACAACTTTGATTCTCTGGGGCAGTAGGATGTGTCGATAGTTAGTGGGAGAAATCGATGCTGACCCAGGAAGGCGCACGATCGCCTGACTTACTCCTCCCCAGGCTCCCGTGATACTTTTGTTGACACGTCCGCAGGCAACATACTATATCCAGGGTTATTATACATCGATTGGGTATGTCTCCTATATTCAGACAGGGTGCGTAACCTGGAGCGCGCGCTGGTCACTACGAATCCCCTCCAACTTTGAAATATTCTGCGTATTTGAAGTGAGCTAACGTATTTGATGGATTTTTATGCACCTGTATAGTCAGAGGCAATTTCAAGAATCTGGGGTATGGTTCGAAGGCGGTCTTATGGACGTTCCGGACACTTGAGCCAAGTGGAGTCGGATGGTAGCAGTCGATGCAGGGTTCAGGGCGGCCAAGCTCCCGCCATATGCTTACCGGGAGCTGGCGCGATGGGTATGTTTGGAAAACATGCAGCAACCGAAGTGATCAAAAGCGGGAAGTGGGGATCTTGAAGTAAAGGAGATAAACAATTTACGATCCGCGGCCAATCGAAGACGACTCCACAGCCATGGCAGCCGCCCGATCTGGCATGTCCCGAACTCAATGCGGCAATCTGACTTTGAATGTGGTGAGGACGCATAAAGGACGAGGATGCGAGAGGTGTCGCCACAAGACTCGCTCAGCAGAGGAGCCGTGACAATCGCTGTGGACAGCCTCCAGCATTCCCCAACGGCCACCAGAGGATAGGAGACACTGCCCTGTCCCACGCGTCGCTGATTTCTCATTCATGAGCTCGCCTTCTCATTTTTGAGGTAAATAGCTCCTTTATTTTATGCCCCTCTTACATCTGTATCCATGCCCCGATCATTTTTCAGAATCGAATCTGTATGGATCGGGTGACTTCGGCGTATGCATAAACACTCCTACTTACATCACTTCGCATGCCAAACACCCCACGCCTTTAATTCGACCGCTAATTAATCCAACTCGTCTCTCCTTCTTCAAACCCTTCAGCTTAACGCTCCCCTCCACACTATGTCCCATCCAGAGGTGCAGAATTTGTTCTATGGTCCCACTTACGAGGCCGCGCCGGATTTCACATACCCATATAAGCTGCACTCAGGTCACTCCATCCCATCGTCCGTTCTAGAGGACAGTCGAGACTTTCCAAAGCCACTGAGCAGGTCTACAACTCAAATGTCTTCCCACCACAACTCCCTTGTCCCCGATCACGACGCCGGCAGATACTCACCTCCATCTTACTCCGTTCGCGGTGCAGAGCCGCCTCAGCATCCCCTTTACTCGCCATCGCCATTCATGGAGCAGCATCAGCCACAAAACTTCATGTTCGCGCCGAATCATCACCCCGCCTGGGGGAGCGTCGACCCATTGACCGTTCCTCCCGAAGCGCCCTTGAACTATGGGCCCCTGCCTGGAATGTCGTTCCCAGAAGCTCCCCGCCTTACACCCCCGCCAGTGCCGCCAGTCGCTGCCGCCCAGCGGCTGACCTTGGCCGGCTCCTTAGATCCGGCGACTGGGATATTCTACCGCACCCCCGAGCATCCACGACTACGCACGGCGCAAGCATGTGAGAAGTGTCGAACTAGAAAAGCCAAGGTAAGTCTACAAGTCGTTGTCGAAGGCGTGTAACTAATCATCTTGTCTTGTACGTTTCAGTGCAGCGGCGAGCATCCATCTTGTCAGCGCTGCATCACCAAGGGCCTCGTTTGCGAATACGCCAAAGAAGGCCGTGTCCGTGGACCTAACAAGGCCAAAGCTAAAACCAGTGTCTCGTCGGAGGCGAGTTCAGCGCCATCTTCGACCGACGACCAGGATACCAAGACAGAAAGTACCCCATTATCCATACATTCCCGCCGAAGCTCTGCCGACAGGGGCCTATATTCACCCAAGTCATCCAGTCCATCTTCCCCCTCTAGACATAACCCCCTTGCTGGAGAGAGACGCATGTCGAGACCTCGACCACCACATTTACGGCTTGATATCATGCAGAACCACCAGGAGACGGCGGGTAGTGAGCAGAAGGACTTTGCCGCTAGACCATACAGCAACGACGGGACGATCCAAGCGGACGGGAGTATGCTGCAGACGTTGGGAGGGACGGCGGCGGCGGCGGCCAGCTACCAGCATATCTCATTCGTGCCCCCTCACCAAGGACAGTTTGCCGATGCCACGCCAACAGTCCGCTCGTCCCAGGAATGGGTCGATATGAGATACGTGGCGCCGGAGAACTTCCATGGGCCTATGGTGAACGAGATGTACCAGCCCGTCGCAACGTTCCCTCCTCGTGCCGACGATCCAGCAGCGTTACAGTATCACCATGCAACTAAGTACGTGGCGTTTACATCCCACCATGCCCTTCAACTAACGCTCTGCAGTCGAAGGTCGATAGGCTCCCTCTCTTACAGCACGGGAACCACCAGTACCGTCTCCTCGCCAGTGACGCCCCTCTCCGCGACACATACCATGCATGATCTCAACGGCGCGGCTCTAGGAGATACACATCCGGATCTTCATATGGGCAGAACCTATCCAGACATGGACCAGCAACAAGGCCTGGCCACAACATGGCAAGACGCAAATCAGTTGCACCTCAACATGGCGCCAGAGTTGAACGGCGATACACCCACGTTGGACAAAACCGCTTGGGCGGCTGGGAATAGACCAGTAGCCGAAGGCGGAAGCTCAGAGAACGTCGATGGCGCTTACAACGAGCGATACCACGAAGGTGAAAATGTCCAAGAGCCTGCAGTTTCGACGCATCAGCCATTGGATTTCTAGAAACAATAGACAACGCACCAGGGACCGATGTATGGGACATTGTTGAACTTGTATATATTTCTCTTCGGTACTGGGACTGGGCATTCAGACTGACTCTTCACGATATGTATTTTAAGGCATATGATACTTGGGTTGTCTCTTTCTAATACACGCACACCGCGCTTCAGGCAGCTTCATGGACGTCGTCCCAGCGAGTCGTGTGCCGTCCCTGTCAAAGGTGCCAATCCACCTACAATGCCGCTCATGTCATGTCAGACGACGGGTACCTAAGAAGATTGCTACTCGCCGGGAAAGCAGCGCCGAAGCTTCTTCGGTAAACAAGACAAATATATTTTAACCTCGAGGCCATAAGGCTAAACTTCCCTTCAATAAAAGTCCGGTTAGAAGCCTAGCAAACAAGCATTCAGCAGTCATCGGTTCTCACCATCATAAACCTGGAACCTCTAAAGGCAGCCGAACTTCATGTGTGCTCGCAATGAGGCGGTATATACCAGGAGAATCCGCAGCCTGAAAATCTACTGATGAGGGCAATGATGGGTCCTGGCCCTCTATAATGAGTGTGAACCCCAGCGGTCGTACATGCTGATAGCCTGTGGTCACTTAGCCTGGCTAAGAGATTTGTGTGGACGAATAAGGTCAATTTGGCAGAGCTTCCCAAGGCCAAGAGGGAAGAGTTAAACCCAAAGGTTCTCGGGAAGACTTCCATTCAGACGACAGGTTGATGTATCCGGGGACTAATCATCGAAGGGCTTGCGTCATTTCGGACTCCAAGTAATTGCGATGCGTGGTGCGCTGTCACTCATACCGAAGCCGAATCAAATTATTTCATAGAGAGGCAAGATAAATCAGTGTGGTTAAAACAACGGCCGACTCACTCCAACATTCGAAATATGGGTGTCAATAGCGTGGTCTTCTGGTGCGGATTTGACTTCAGTAATGGGCGTGCCATGTTCCAGCGGGCGGGGCTCAATGATCTGGGTGGTGATAAGCTTCAAGGCGAGGCCGTCATATCCGGTGACACTTCTTCGAAGAAGTTGGGGCACGCTGACAAGTGATGCACGGCTAGTGAGGCCTTAGGTCTACATCGAAGGTTTGGAATCAGCAAGCCCATACTCGCACGATGAATGCATACACTACTGCACCTACTGTATCGAAGCATTACCAATAAATGCCTATATGGCGTCCTTGAAGGAGAAGGTTTCATCAACCAACCACACGCAACATGCGGCAAAGTTATATTCGAAACGAAGTTAGCACTGGTTGGATGAAGAATGAAGGATAGGAATTACCGAAGATAGACCATCGTTTATTTCACAAAGTTAAACGGTGAGTACAGCTTTGAGGGGGAGAATGTTTTATGCCGCCGACTATGCTGAAAGCCGTCTCCAGCGTGTCCGAGCTGGCCCGAAGACATCCATATATGCACCTACATCTCCCCCGATCGTGTTCATTTGTCGACCATAGCGGACTGTGGGCTGCGCAAGAGCCGTGCAGGGCTGGTCCGTACTAGCATTAGACGCATACACGCGCCCGATGGCTACACACTCGTAACTTAAGGATGGCTAGTAATAGCAGTTACGTTATCTACACAGCAAAGTTAGTGGATGGCAAAAATGGTAAATCTACGAGCACTGACTGTCATCGTAGGTGGATAGGCTACCATCTATAAGTATATCGGAGCATCGAGGACGCTTCAACTTCCTCGTGATGCTGGTCCAGCCAGAGGTAGAGGCCCATCGCAGCGGGCCCGAAAACACGTTTTATGACCATAAACGCCGTGTATATGCGCCTCCTTCCTGTACGGTGAAGGATAAGCTTCATGAGTGCCAAGCTATCGGCAAAGCAATTTACACTTACGGATGGGTTCTCGTCTCGGAGGGTCTTCACACCATTGCGAAAGCCGCCGCTACCGCTACAGAGTAATTGGGGTGCATACAACCTGCGGAGCCTGGCCCAGCATCCGAGCTTGCTCTTTGAGACCTAGGCACCAGGCAAAATGGTCTGCTTCTGGTTGAATGTAGAATCAATGTTGGAATGGAAAGGTGGTTGTCGCTGGGAGACAATGGGGAATAGGTGAGCTAGCAGGTGATGGACGGGAATCAGATTAACTCGGACGCCTCTGCGGAAAGCGGGCAAGGTCACAATGTCACGAATCATGTGCATCACGTCACAGCGTGTCCGACGTCACACAATTCCGAACATATTTCAATCAACATCTGTATTGCCGCCTGTGAACGAACATCAAGAACGTCCACAGGAGGATCCCAAACAATCGATGAGTGCGGATATGGGTAGCTACATAGATCGTATGTAGATGATGCAAGAGTAAGAGTAAATCGTGAGCGCTAGCGCTCACTAAAGGAAAAAGCGGCGCAGCTTCATGTGCGTCGTTACAACTCGTTAAGAGCATGTGAAGCCAGGATCTGCCAGTCAACTAGGAATACAGATCAGTGCTAAGAGATACAGAAAGAAAACCCTTTGATGGATGGACGATCGACGTAAGAAAACAGGATAAATAGCATGAAGACAAAACATGGGATGGGAGCGGGTTGAGGGAGAGTCGGTATGTACACGGAAGAGAGTGAGGTGTTAGCGAGTGGTCGGTGTTAGCGATCGGTTAACTTGCTTGAAGTTTATAAACTGGTTAATCTTGTCGTGAAGTGTGCGCTCGGAAGGGAGGGAAGAGAAAGGACGGTAGACCATCGAGGAAAAGGAGGGGAAAGGCACTGCGGGCTTAGTGCGAACGTCTAGCCAAGCGCATGAACTTGGAGTGCCTGCGGACAAAGGTTTCTCCAATCTCGCGACGTTCCGCAGCAGCCTCAGCCTCAGCCTCGGCCTCGGCGTAAAGCTCCTCTGGAGATGGAGCAGCTTCAGGCTCAGGTTCGGCCTCACGCTTTTGCGATCTGCAGGACCCGTTGTTCGATGGGGCCTTGGTGTTTCCCTTGGTCGAGTTGTTGTTGGTCGGCTTAGATGCAGGAGTAGACTTGGGGGTCCCGGCCGCTGCCTTTGAAGAAGTGGGGGAAGGAGCAGGGGCTTGGTTTCCGCCATTAGAACCAGCAGCGAGGGTAGCAACCTTAGGACCAGGCATCACGTAGGCAACGCGAGTGTTGAAGACCTAGTGGGACCGGCAGTTAATTGATTTGAACGTGAGCGATAGATTGGACGGACTTACGTTCTTAGCGAAGATGCCTGGGTCGCTATCCTTGTAAGCACCAGGGAAAGTGACAAGCTCGCTAGCCTTGGGGACGCCGTTCTTGTTGCCTCCAACCTTGAGTTGCGTGCAGGAGGGGTAGAACTCGGCTTTGCCCTCAGGTGCAAGGTGCAGAGCGATGATCTCCTGGCGAAGCATGTAGTTACCAGCGGCGAGGTTGTCCGGGAGGTTGAAGTCAAGGGTCTTGCGGTTGACTATGTCGGCCAGTCAGTGTCTGATGAGCGAAGGGAATGGAATGGCTTACAGAGATCCTTCTGAACCCAATCACCGTTGTTTCTCCTGCCGGCTTCGTGGATCTTGAACCAGCGGCCGTTGGCAGGGTCGAACTTGTCGCAAGATGTAGATCCGCAAGATGCGAGGTAGGTGATGACTGGGCCGTAGTCATGGGGCCACTGTGCAGCGACATGTCAGAAAATAAGAACTAGCCAGGTAGAACTGGTACATACGCGGCCTCCTTGGCCAGCTCTCCAGTCAAAGGAGAGTCGGCTGCCTGGGTTGGCTTCGGCAATAAGTTTGGCAGGTTTGGCGTTAGGGCCGCAGACTATGTGTGGGCGAGTAGCGCCATAGTTGGGATCTTGTGTTGAAATCCTACGAATGGCGCTGTCAAAGATTCTTCCGCTGGTCGGGTCGGTTCCCTTGTATTTCTTTCCGTCGATGGCGATGGACTCGAGGTATCCATGAGCAGCAGCTTGAAGAACGAAGAAGGAGGAGATGGCGATGGCTGCAACGGCGAGCTTCATGGTGAAAAAATCCCCGGGATAGATGGTACTCTGAAAAAGATGGGACGAGAGTGAAAACCGTCGAAAAAGAGAGGGAGGGGAGGAGGAGGGAGATGAGAAAGAGCGCACAGGGAAGACGACGAAGGAAGGAAGGAATGGAGAATCAGTCGAACAGCTCAACAGCCATCTTATATTCCAGCTCCTCAGGGATACCCTTTTGCGTCAACCGAAAAAGGTCTTGGCACGCCCAAAACAGTCCTTATTGTGCCTTGTTTTGCCATTTTCGGATCAAACTTGGCGCTAATACAGCGCTTACGGCCAAGGCTCCCCGCACAAAAAGCTCGAACCGAGGCAATATGGCCGAGGAAAGCTTCCAGGCGTTTTCCCGCCGTGAATGCACAATACCGGGACGGCAAAAATCGCTATGTTGACCAGAAAATCGCTCACAATTCCCTGGATCATATGTCCATCGTTAGTACTGTCCACCATGGCAGTGTTGGAGTCTGGACGGAGTATCGAACGGTCGGCCATTGAAAACCCGTATGGCGTCAAACGTCGCACCCTTCATTGTCCCAACTGCCCACATTGTTCAAAGGTTTTACACTAGTAGTCAGGGATCGCTTTGCATTCGTTTCATTCGCCATTGTGATTGGAACGCAAATATTGACGAGCTAATGCTTCTCCATGGAACCGGACCTGTAATTATTGAATCGCTTGGCAACAATAATAACCTCTGGCCCTGTCCGACTAAAGACTCCATCGACTCCAAAAGGTTCAAAACGTTCGGACCACATGGGCTGCGGGGGACATCTGTTATGGGCTGCCCGGAGTCACCACTCGCCCAAATACCTGTGATACTTACACTCAACAACCGCTGCTACCGGGGGGATGCCGTATCAGCACTGCGGAGGACTTCATTGTTGTGAACAGGGAAGCTCGTAGCTTAGGTGCCATGTCTTACTTCCTAGCCAGGCGCAAATCTATACGTTGTCATGGTATCTTGGCCTCCATCAGTCATCGATATTACTGCGCGATGTGCCCTCAATATCGAGACCATTGCCCAAGCATGGCGACGACGACACCAACGGCGGTCGAAAAAAAATCAAACGGTGACTAGGATATTCACCTCAAATGAGAGGTACCAAAAAATGAGGCATATCATTTTTGGTAGCAACAAAGACATCGGACATACAAAGTCATCGATATAAGCGTTGCCCTCCCTACGTAGCACAAAATGGCTGCTTCCTACGAACTTACAATCCCAAAACGTACGCCTAGTTATAAGGGTCAACCGCAGGCATCACCTGTTGTGAAGGAATCGGTCAGTCAACCAACTTGACAGGGCGAGCCAAAGAAAACCGGGAGAAAGGGAAGAGTTCAGATCACATATCCATATCAAAGGAATATCGGGGCGTTACTCCCTCCTCAATGAGCTGGGTTTGGAGCGAGTGCGCTCTTTTCATCACTACAAAAAAGGCTAGCCGAACCAACCAACATAAACGATGTCTGGCGAGGTGGCAATGAAGCGGCGGCGCGGGGGTGGGAAGTTGAAGCAAAACGAGAAACAGTAGAGAAAAGTGTGCATGGATGCTCACCTGAAACTAAAAGTGCACCTTGGAAGCGTTTTGAGGGGAAAGTTAGACTGGGAGGCGGCGTTCGTGGGTGGAAGAGAAATTTTCGCCGTCACGTTGTCGTGTCACTCGTGTCACGCACATAGGGGTTGGCATAAACTTGCCCTCAAATTGAGGCCGAGTCAAACAACGCATAATAAATACGACCAAGTCGGATGTAAGTATCTTGACATCCCGAGTATCGTCCCATAAAGTTCTCAATCTTCAACCGATCGTGTAGAAGCACTGAGGAATGCAATAGCTGCCCTTAACGCGTCATTCACTTCCTGATATTCCGACCTCTCCTCAATCACATCCTTCCAGCCTTCTTCTTGCTTCATACGAGACTCTAGATCGTCCATAGACGTTATCGCCAGTCGGTCACCAGCCCATGGCCCTCGCTCACGGTCCGACGAGTCGGGTGATCCCCAAACCACGAGTGGAGGGATAACCGTCTTGAACTCACGGCCCTCCGTCTTGCGTATGTACTCTTTCTTCGTCGTATTAATCAGAACAGGTGTCTCGCTACGTTCGCAAAGGTTGTGCAAGAGGTAGAAGAATCGATCGCGATCGGGTGAATTGCGCCTCCAGAGCGCCCGACGGAATATGTTGGTAGAATTTGGTCGCATGCTCTTGAAGCCGTGCAAAGCGACGTGGTAGAGGTTGAACTTTCCATTGTCGTCTTCGTACTCATATTTTCGGCATCCTTTGGGAGGCAGATCCTTCAGCAAGCTGAGCTTGTCCTCCTCGGAGAGGCAGCCAGCAGGAGGGTCATCCGCGCGGTGACCAATACAGACGATTCTGTCGTATGCCCAGAAAGATTTTACGTTGAGTAATTCCTTCGTAAGAACGTGGTAGCCGATTTGGATGAGACGAGTGTTGGTTATTGCGTACCATAGACTCCAGGTCCGGCAGCGCTTCGAAAATAAGAAGGATCACTTCTACGGGGCTGGCATTGAATAATCCTAAGGAAACTGTCTGACCGGCCCCATTTCGCCTACACCTAGGTATCGAGTTAGAGACCTACGTGACCTAGAACGATGGAGCGTTTACCCGAATAGATCAGTACGTTGCAAGATCTCTTCCAAAGGGCGTATTTTATTGACACGAAGCCACAGAGATATGTCGCAATTAATGTTTTTAACCTGCCCCCACTTGCCTAGGTAGCTGGTTGTCCGCCGTTTGTCAATATTGATGCTACGGTATGGAGGTGAGTTCGGCAAGGACCTTTCGTATATGCAGTGGATATACTCACAGTTGAAAGTATTGAGCCATGATTGCCGTAGAGACTGTTGAGGAAAGCACCGGCGTGTAGGTAGTACTGAAGAAAGACTGATGAGTGGCTCAAATTCTTTGTTCTGCTATCGGACACGGGGGCCCCTTTGTACCCCTGAGCCCATGCATCGTCTCCTCGAGTTTTTACTTATCGGGTGTCCCTTGACATCGAACCAAAACTTACCAGGCATCAATCTCTCGGAGCGCCTAACAAACGGTTGTTTGCGTCCTTCAAGTTCAGTAAGATCCAATCGGATTGACGTCCCAGGAACTAGCGCTAATTAGAAAACACCCTGCTCGACATAGTACAAGGAACGTGCGAATGATTGAGGTACCGAGCCCGATGCCCCTCAGCTTTCAGGCCTTCCGAGCGTCATCCTTCCTCCGCCAAGGCTGTTAAGATCTCCCGATGGACATAAGCTATCGTATATCAAGAATAGCTAGAGCGGATAAACACACCGATCAAAGTGCGGGCCCTCATCTACATCTACACCACTTGGAATGGAGCCGGGGGATGGAGCAGAAGAGGGTATGATCGCAGCCCATGTTTAGATTTTCGAAGCTGATAGAGATTGATGAATTAATGGAGTGAGTCTATCGTGCTCGACTGAAGTGCCTGAGTGTAGTCGCTGAAGGTTGGCGGTGAGAGGTTCTCAAGTTAGCCTTCAAAGCCCCTAACGCTCGGTGACCAAGCCTCGCTGCTCAATCCGTTGGCACCCGCCAGTCCCTATGGAAGTGTAAAGATTGAAATACATCAAGTGCACCATCGTGTTCTCGTATGTAATACTAGGAGGTGAAACATAGTGGGTAAGAGTTCAAACGTTCAAACGTTCAGGAGCTGAACTCATCCCAAGGTTCATCGTGTTTAGCAGTACTTGCGTAGTACTACGTCTCCACTTCGCTTACCGCCTGCTGAACCTTGTGCCCTCCTCTTCTTCCTCCTTTCCATGCAAGTGGGGTGGACCGCTGCTCCTAGATACGGCCTACAGTAGGTACGACGCTACGAATGCCCATTTGAGCATTCCTGACGCTCCTATGCCCTGGATGTATGATTGAATGTGTTCCAATGCGTGTATATACATGAGAAATATCTAAGAAATTACCTGAAGTATAAAGTATCATCGTCATCATGGCTTCATAAGTTACGTACTGTCCAACTAAAGGCGATGAACCACTACTTTGATTCCGTTAAGGTTGCCAATTGGACTTTGCTCGAATCCTTGCACCGTACTTGTAGAAAACGAACGGAATCGGCATGATCGCAACAGACACCAAAGCTAATAGCAATCCAGCGTATTGGAATCCCATGCCATGGAACATCTGGTTGACGAAGAGCGGTATCATGGCACCACATATGGATCGAAGGAAGGTTTTAGCAGCTAGCGCCGAGGCGGCGACATGGGAGTAAGAGTCAATGATATATGAATTTGCAGAGACGTAGAGGAGGATCATGGCAAGGCCGAAAAGACCTCCAGATATGCAGGGAGCTGGTTGGGAGAAGTAAACGACAACGTAACCAGGAGAAGTTCTTCAAAGCTTACCGATCCAATGAACATGTTCATATGCTCCTGTGAACGCGAAGATGAAGAGGGCAACCGGTAGAATGCTGCATGAGGTTTATTCAGCGGACTGATACGGTGGTCAACGTCGAAGCAGAGAAACCTACAATGAACCGATCATCATAAGGTACAAACGGGCTTCTGGGTGAACGCCATCTACTGTTGCTTCGCGATACCACTTCTCCTGAAGAGGCAAGAAACACATAGCGAGACCAATGCCAATCTGGTTCAGCGCAGCCCAGTCAGCGGTAACACCCCGGGGACAGAAAATGGGAACATTACCATAATGCTAACAAAAGTGATGCCAGTGATGCCAGCACTGAAATGTCGAATTTCCGCGAACGCTATCGGAAACGCAAAGAACAGCAGATCTAAGGAATATTTTCAGTCATCGACGTATGAGAAACCGATACAGAAGTAACTCACACAAAATGCTATACACGAAGGACAGGTCTTTCGGCGATCTCATCAGCTAAAGGTTCTGAGTGGGATGGTAGAAGAGAAAAGAACGTACAGATAGACATGAAAATTACAACGGGCTCTGTGACAAGCATAGTCAACGGGCGTAGCAGCGCTACTTTTAGAGTCTCCGAAAATGGGATGCGGTGGAGTTCGGCCTCGGTGATGTAGCCATCATCGCCCGTTTCCTTGCGCAGTTTCTCGGCTTTGCGCTTCAGTAGAAGCGGAGCAAGACTCTCCGGGATAATCAAGGAGAAAGCAAAGCACGCTCCAACGAATATGAACAAGACCCAATCTAATGTGAATGGTGAGCATGGACACATACGGGGAGAGGAGAGACGCACAGATCCATCTCCAGCCAGCAAGTTCACCAATCCAGCCGCCAATCATTGGGCCAACGCAGGGGCCCATGCTATAGAACGAGCTCAGATAAGCATGGCCGGGCAGGAGAAGGTGCTCACAATAATGTAAAAGAAAACACAGCCATAGGTATCCCTCGCTTCTCGACGCTCCAGACGTCCGCAACACTGGTAGAGGAAATGAGCATCATCAGACAGACGAAGTTGGTAACCCCACCTTCCACCAACGTTACACATGGGAGCAGACGCTGCGAGTCCAGCGAGCTGACGAGTGACGACCAGTGTGGCCGCATTTTTTGCCAATGCTCCGGGGAGCGTAAATATAAAATACAGGAAGAAGCTGACGCAGTACATAGGCGTTCTGCCTACAACCTCTGATAGCGGAGCAAAGAACAACGGCTGAAAATCCCGATAAATGTTTTTCAGTTTGGTAAACATCTCATGAGTTCCGAAGGGCTTACCCCAACACCGAAGCCGATAACGAAGCAAGTAACTGTTAGGTTGATGATTTCTTGAGTAGTATGCAGTTCTTCGACAGGCCCGATCAAGCTAGAACAACGGTTAGCCGAAAGGATGAATTCATTGATCAATCGCTACTCACTCGCCAGTGACCAGCGAACTACCCATTGCCACCGCAAGGCACAGGAAAGACGCAGCAATAGTGACATACCTAGATATTTTTGGACTTCTGTCAGCCGAGGGGCTCGGGCGGAGGGATCCCGTCCTGACAGGACACAATCACTCACCACTTCTTCAAGGTATTCCACTCCCGAGGATCCTCCCTAGCACCCTCCTCAAAAGTAACGAATGTATACTGCTTCCCCGACGCAACAACCTCCACATCCTTCTCAACGTCTTTGATACCCGACGAGATGATATCGGCAGATGATGGCAACGTGCTAGCGAGATCGCGTGCCTTTGTGTCCTCATATGGCCCCAGAACAGACGCGGGACGAGAAGTCGAAGGCGTCGAGAAGGAGGACATAGCCGAGAGAAGGGAAGGGGGAAAGGAAGGGGGGCTCGGGTTGTTAGAGGCGGAAAAGGGCGCTGCTATATATAAGAAAAATTGATAGGCAAACCCAATCGAAAACGAGCAGGCGTCCCCATCGGCCACTGCGCTATGACTGATTGTGGACTTCTTAAAAGTGATGTCGAGGACAAGGGAGGAGGGCAAGAAAGATTACCCGGGAGCCGTGATCGGCTAGCCAAAACTGAAACGCGTCGAGGCGCGTCGAAAAAAGGCCATTAATCGAGACGAAGAACTACTGGGTCAGTTGGGTACCAGTTTTTCACCAGCTGTGAGCTTGCGAGAGGATAAACGAGGTCGATGAGCATAGCGTCGCCTTGTCGTCCTCAGTGGCAGACATACCGAGTCGATGCCGAAGTGGTTAGCCTCCGGTAGAACAACTGCACTAGTTACCGGTCCACCAGCGTGAAGTCGATCGCGCATGTAATTTCGGTTCAACGAAACTGCGCGTATCCTTGGCAGCCTCGACGACAGCTCGTTCGCAGAGAAAGCCTTGCGATATCGGACGGATACGCAAGGGCATACTACTAAGCTATCAAGGGACAGCAACAGATCGACTGTGATATGGTAAAATTCTGGGTTAACAAAAGACCGCTGAAGCAAGAAAAGGAGACTCACGGGGACACGTTCCAGGCGAAGAGAGATCATCGATCAACGGTAACGGACCAAAAGCCATAGCTTCACCAAAGCACAAAACAAGACGGAAGCATTTTCTTCTGCACCATGACCAGTCCGACTTTCGAATCTCCTTGGATGAAGCGTGTGGTTGAAAGGCGGCAATCATCGCATCGTCGTAAGTCGAAGATGTATGGCTCTTCAATCAGCCAAACAAGGCCGAGAAAGGAACATTCTTGCAACATTTCTCGCAAGATCGTCGCAAGCAGGTTAGCCCGGCGACAGACGTCGGGCAGCAAATTGTCACCGAACGTGGTGGTAAACGTTGAACGGACCAAGGTTTTACCATAAGCGCCCACAGCGCATTGTGCTCCGAGTCAGGGGCGACCCAAGGGGCGAAGTCTGGACGGGACAAGCTTCCTGCACAATTTCTGAACCTACATGGAGCCAAGAGTTACGAAAGTAGCCAGTTCAGTGATAGAATCAACGACAAGGTCAACCTCTCCACCGCCCTTTTTGCTTCTAACATCCGTCACGACATCTTCCCTCGGGCGTCGAACATACACTGTTTTCATCCCGTGGCTCGCCGCAGCACGCAGGTCTCCAATATGAGCTGCAACCATTGCAACTTGACTGGGCTCGAGTGAGAGGTGGTACGCAGCGCCCAAATACGTCTTGGAATTGCTTACGACCGATCCACGGACATAGTCAGCAAGGAATACTCATTCAATAATGTGAAAAGGAGCGGCTCACGGCTTAAAGGAACCGAAAAGCTCGGTCGAGAATACAGTGTCCCATGGCAAATTTGCGTACTTGGCCTAGTGCAAAATGTCACAATACATGGAGAGTGGTTATAAATAGGCAAACGGACCATATCCACTAGGAGGCGAACGTTGCCATTAGAGAGTGGAGCGATGATTTTCTTCTGCTTCAATGCGTAAAGACCTTCAGAAGAGTCGGGCCAGCCTGTTTGCATTGCCTTCTGCATTAATTCACGGTGAACATAACTGAGGGACGAAGGACGTACCACTGAGTCTATGCCAGCCCAATGTCAGCTGCTTTCGGCACTCGTCATCCCACAGATTCCCGAGTACGCGCCACTTGTCCGACTCTAGCATTCCATCGAGAATCTGGCCATGTCCAGCAAATTGAATAATCGCGAAGATACTAAGCCAAATGGGTCTCGGTGTCCAAAGAACGGCGAACCTTACACATCCACATTGAGTGGGCCATCTTTCCCGCCAGCGATGTCTCGACTACATGATGTTGGATGACTTGAGGAACCAAATGCGACCTTCTAATACTTACGTTGACACCATATAGCCATGCCTCCACTCGTTAGCAAAGTCTTCCCAGTCAGTCGAATCTACCGAGGTATGATTACAACTAAACGCGGCGAAGCGATATTGAAGCATGTGTACCTGATGCGCCCACCCGACTGCCCTGAGATTGCAGTTCCTTTGTGATCGCAGCGCGCCAATCCACAAGAGTTCCGAAGACGTCGAAAATATATGCTTCAACGTTTTCCATGTTTTAACGGAGTGGATACGCTCTCTGAGATGAGGTTGCGGCTGAGAATACCTGCAACGAAACGGGATTGTTGTTCCCCGGTTCCGTCAATAGGGGCATATTAGGGGTAACGGAAAGCCCGACCTCCGTTCCAAAGGTTGAGGTGAATGAATAGTCGAGCTAGATCCTAACGTCGGCTCGCGCATCCGCCTATGTCGAAACTTGGACAACTCTTTGACTCGAAGCTTGAGATATGAGAACTCAAGCTTGAAGCTCGAAGCCCGAAGCGCCGTGTTAGCGCGCCTGCTGGCTACACACGATCGTCGTCTCTCGTCGTTGACGAGCTCGGTGAACTTGCTATCTTCTGCCTTTTCGACCATGCTCTTCAAAAGCACGATTTTAATTCTCTCTTGCATGACCATCTCGACTCCTGACAATCTGCATCAATCGCGTGGCCGTGCTTATTCCCAGTAATTGCTCAGACACACCGCGAGTTGTAGCACGCAAAGATGGACTGGATCTTCATTGAAGGGTATTCAGTAGAACCGCCAGCTTGCACAGTAGGTGATTCCTGACTCGTGCAGCCCTCGCTGGTCTCACGGCTTTGTTTCCTAAAAATAGCTGTGAGCCTCGAGGACAATGGCAATGATACAAAAGGCCTTGAGGAGCGGCGAGCAGCGGACCCACCACTTTCTGCTTGTTGGAACCCTGAAGCTACTACGGAGAGCAGCGACTGGGTGAATAAAGGCTGGTGGGCCAAGTCTGCACATCGGTGAGTTTAAAACTCCTCCTCCGGCCCTTGTCTCTCTTCCCTCATCGCCGGCCGATCCATTTCTACGACCCACAGCCTATCAACACCCATCCCACTGCGAAACACTTGTAAAATCTCTCTGTAACGCCTATACGAACCCGCTATGTTCTCTCCGATTATGATTGTATCCATCTCTCTCTCCATTTTTCCTACCCTCGTCGCCGCACACGGTTATGTCGCGTTTGTAACAGTAGACGGAACAACATACACCCAAAACGCTCCAAACGCCCAGCCAACACCCGCTGCGACTCGCCAAATCAGCGACGTCGGCCCCGTCAAGGGTGCTTCCAACGCAGACCTCGGCTGCGGCCTCACCGCCAACCCCAGCTCCCAATTCGCCGACCAAACAATACATGTCAACCCTGGATCCAAAATGGTGTTCGACTGGAGGGGAGGGGACTTGAGCCATTGGCCGCATAATACGGGCCCGATGTTGACTTATATGGCGGATTGTGGGCAAAGCGGGTGTCAGAAGTTTGATTCTACCAAGGCGAAGTGGTTTAAGATTCAGCAGGTTGGGAAGAAGAGTGGGAGTGATCAGTGGGCTCAGCAGGATCTCAGTGCGTGCGATTGCATTTTCCTTCCAGCTACTGTCCTGATTTTCACTGAGTGTAGTGAATGGCGGGACAGCAGTTGTCACTATTCCAAGCAATATCGCGCCTGGAAATTACCTCATTCGTCATGAGATTATTGCACTCCACCTTGCTATGACCCCCGGCGGTGCCGAATTCTACCCCTCTTGCACTCAAATCGTTGCAGGAGGGACCGGCAATGGCCGGCCTCAATCGAATGAACTGGTCAGCCTCCCGGGAGCGTATCACGACAATGACCCAGGCATCCTTGACCCCGATGTAAGTACCACTCGCAGGCCCCTCCCCTTCATCACATTGACTTGACTCATAGGTCTACCAACCGAATACTGGATATGTATTCCCTGGCCCTGCTATAGCATCATTCGTAGACCCATCAGGATCCGACTCGTCGTCTACCACTCCTGGCTCTACCTCTGGCTCTACCTCTACCCATCCACGGCGTGAGAACGGTGTGTGTCGCCTCAAGAAACGATCATCCCCCACTTCGGTAAACGCCGTTGTGAGACCGCGACATTTTAGCCGCATCATGCGAAGCTTGAACTTGGGATCTATATGGCATTGAAATGGCCCGCGATATCTCGGAGACCCTTCTGTACCAACGCAACTGTGTATGTTTGTATTATTTAGGTCCGTGTTGAACACGTCTAGTAACCGTTGTCCAAAGATGTAGTTGGATTTGGCTGGAGATTCATATGCTCAATCTCCGTCACAGGAAGCGCAAGAACCAACTACCGTGTGTATTTTCCAAATCTACACAGTTCTAGAAGGCACCTTTTTAGAGAGGCCCAAGCGAGTATTACATCAACGTCTTATATCAACTAGGCGCCTGCCAGAGCCATGACATTGGAGATGAAGCTACGAGGGGACTTTCTAGACTCAGGTACACGCCTACCTGGCTGGTGCTGTGGAAGGGGATCCTTGATGGGGCGCCAAGGCTTTCCTCACCCTCAAACTCCACCTCGCCACAAAAGTCCAAAACTCCCTTTTAGCATGCTGCGATATTCCATGTCCTTCCCACTCACATCCATCATCATTTTGCCTGTAGATCTCTTGTGACATGATACGGCCTGGAGCTGTACGTGCGTCTACCAGGCGCTAAGGACAATCTCCACTCAATGGAAGATGGAAGCAGGTCATGGGAACCCAATGGACTTGGATGGACAAAAGTAATACCCTTCACGCCGCGAACGCCCTTTGCTGGAGATAGTCTCGCGTCGCCCATATAATGTGCCTACTCTATGTACAGTCCCCTACACAACTAAACCCCCGCCCGTACTCGTGCACGCCAACCCGAAGCCTTCTTGACACTAGACGTACAGACCACTATGACCGTCACCAAGTCCTTGAGCGAGCTCGTCACAGGCATGCAAGGTGGCGAGACCACTCAGAACTGGGATGTCGTCGTCAGCTACTCTGTGTAGCAACTCAATGCGCTACTCCAGTCCATCTGGAAATCCAACGAAGCCTCTAATGTACTCACTCCCAATACAACCTACCGCGATCCGATGACTGGACTCGATCACACTCTCGAATGGGAGATTCAGCTTACATCTCAATCCCTTGCATTCACCAATGACAACCGTGCTCGCCTCACCATGGACTTTTCTGGCCGGTACCGCGTTCAAGCCGATGAAACTGGCAATCCATATCCGTGGCAGGATGTTCCGGAGGGTTGCACTTTTGTAGCCACCGTCCCACTCCAGTCTGTCCGCGCTAAAGAAGGCGATACTAGTGGCACGGACCCGACGGTGAGACACTTTGTCCTTGTCTTCCATAGATGACCAACTGACTTCTTGAACCAGCCTGGAAACCAGACTATCACTTTCGGCGACGATTCGGACAAGCTGCATGTTGTTTTCAACTTTGACAACGATACTACGTCCAACTACACAATCGACTGCCCAGAAGAATACGTGCTGGCGTTCGGACCACTCGCATTGCAGCTGAAGAAGTGGATGCAAGTTAATGTCAGCACCATCCAGTACTCGCTTGCAGTCGTCACTCCCACCCAGACCATCGGGGCCGTCTACTTGACGCCGCTGTCGATGGGGTTTACCGTCTACACCGATGAAGACAACGCTTGCCTCTCTGTGTACATGCAAACGAAGGATTCGGGGAACCAACCTGGCAATGCGAACCGTGTTTTCAATCTCCCCGGCAGTGGTGGAGCGAATGCCCTCCCGATTCCAAGCGGTTACACCGCCAGCCTCATTATTCGTCATAAACTGTTCCTCACTGACTCGATGAGAAATCTTCGAGTCAATGACCGCCTTGCATTCCAATCTGTCACATCCCTCGATACCACAAATGGCTTCTCTTTCGACGTTCGCCTTGATAATGATATTATCAAAGATTTTACCGACCTCGGCTGGGATGGCACTGGTTTGCTGGTTGACGACGTCAAATGGAAGCTCTCTGACAATCGCTTGTCTCTCGTAATCACGAGTGGCGGCGCATCTTGGACGTACTCTGGAGGTTACAAGGTTGGCTGGGAGCAGAATACGGGTACAGGATCCGATCCGTGGGGTATCACGCACTGGGACCCAAGTCTTAGTATATCCGGACGCTCCATCCTCTCGACAAATCAAGAAGAGATCACCGCCGCAATCAAGATCGGTTCGGGCGACTGGAGCGCCAAGATATGGGCTGAAGACGGTGATGTCTGGACTGTAAATGGGGCATTGTGCCGGGGGAACTTCGAAATGGTCTGGATAAAATCCAGCTTCCAACCTTTACCCAATCTCTACGTTTGGATTACTTCGCGACGACGAACATTTTCGCTCCAGGAGAGCATATCATCGATATCAGCACGTCTGATGGAGTAATGACTCCGTATGATGTGCTTTTGGTCGGTGATATCGTATCCCCAGCCTTCTATGCATCTTCCGTTGCTCGTAGAGTTGCATCGGCTCCACGCACCGACTGAGAGGTGAATGAGTTGGTGACGTTTGCAAAGTTGATCGAGGGATACGTATTGTGTAAAATCTGTACAAATGTTCGTAGCAGTGAAATATGGAGAGTAAAGCGTTCTGTGATGATGCTCAGCGCTTAAAACTTGTCCGATCGAATGCCTAACTGGTTTGTCACCAACCACGTATAGAATCAGAAGCCCTTTGTACAGGATGGTATCTTTCAATGTACACTACCTGTACAGGGGACAACTAAGTACTGAACGACCTGCTAGAGCCAGAAAATTCAAACCAACATTTAGTCAAACCGGAAAGGTCAGGCGAAATATTGTAAACATCAGAGATGTGGACACGCCAAGATGAAAATGGACCGGGAGGAGCAAACTCTTCTGCGACTACATCAGCCAAGTCTCCATCGACGTAAATGGTTCCATCTTCAAGCGAGTATTGGAACTTAAAGTGGAGGGGGTTATGCGTGAATTGATAATCTTGCCCGAGGGAGTTAACCATCGTATCTTTACCGAAGTGTTCGATCGACACAAGCAAAACATTGTCGCTTGTCGTGGCGCCTTCTAAGTAGACACGGACATTTGACAGTCGGACATCCGCGAAGCCAGCAAAAGGGTTATCTTCCCTCGGGGTGTCGGTATAGGCTGCCGGGAACGATAAAATGACTCCCTTTAGACGCTTGAGAGTGTCAAGTTCCCCATCGTCGAGGGCAATGGTGATAGCTGGTGAGCTGGACGTGCTGTCCTTGTGATATCCGAAGTCCTGCCTCTGACTCGTAAAACCATCAATGGCACTGTAGTAAGAATCGTAAATATTGATTTTGGCAGATTTTAAAGCAGCTGCCAATCCCTTGCGTCGAAAACCGCCAGAGCGAAATGAGGAAAGATCAGAGGAATCAGGTTGGAGAGCATAAAAGGCCAGAGCCCGCTGAGTACGATAGAGCATCTTCAAGATTTGTCCAGTGGTGGTGAAGAAAGAGTTCTCAACAAAAGCGGCGATGCTGGGAAGCTCAAGGTCGATGTCTTCGAGTTGAGTTTGACCGAGAACATCAAGCTGACGTTGTTGCGCTGCCAGATCAGCTCCGGCTTGTTGGAAGAGAACGATGACCGCATTATAGTGAATGACCGCATTGTTACGAGTTAACACAGCATTCACGAAGTCGTCGAATTTGTGCCGGACATAATCGACGCTCGGACCCAATAACGCCCGATACTGGTTGATAAAGCCCATAAGTTTGTCCTCTTCCATCAGCAGCTTGGTAGCTCCAGGGTCATCGATCTTATACGAGCCATCGTTGAGAAGAGTCAACCCTTCTTTAATGCCCTCCAGGTCACTGTCGATAGCCTTGATCTTAAACACAATATTATCGACGGCGGATAATCCCAATGGTTCTCCGACGTACCATGTTGAGCAGGTACTCCTTCTTTACATGCAATCCGCTGTCATCCTCGACTTGAATCTTCCCATCCCCTATCAGTCCGATTGCTTGGACAACAGACATTGGTAACCCAGGGGCGAAGGCGATCATCGAGACAGCATTGACAAAGTCGCCGAAAGAAAGAGAGAAAGCATGCTGGATCTCATCGGAGAGCTCGGATATAGCAGTTAACAACTCGGAGCGTTTGACCGGAAGGGGCTCAGTAAGAGCTGCGATAAGGTTTTCGGTCACGACGAGCTCATTCGAAAAGAAGCTCATATCGTTCTTTGTGCGTTGAATGATACTATTTGCCTTCGCCTGTCCGGTCTTTATGGCATCGATTCGCTTCTGTTGTTCGAGCGCACTGTTCTTGTAGTCCCAATAATTATTCTCGACGTCCTGATAATCGTTGAGGAGCACATCGAAATCGTCCTTGTAAAGCAGAAATGATCCTTGAGGAACCCAATCTGGACGGTGACCGTAGAAGTCCAGCCCTCGCGACAGCTGCCAGGCATAGTTCTAACCAAATTGATATAAGCGTTTGAGCCGGGAGGAGTCGCTGACTCATTTACCTTGGCCTTTGCGAGACTTTCTTTAAGAGAACTGATGGATGTAGGAACACTCGAAGTCGGAGGAAGGATGAAAAGGCCCTGTTCTTGGTCGGTGTATGCCTGGTACAAAGGGTCGTCCTCTGTTAGCGCATCCACAAAGCCAATCCTTTGAATCAGTTTTGTCAAGGTGGAGCCGCAGCGAAGTAGCGAATCTGGAGAGCCAAGGAAGTAGTCATCCTCGATGTCTCTGATGGTCATGGAGACTTGGTCAGGATGGATGAACACCGTCGTGCTCTGCGCGAGCGATCTGGGAGTCATGCAAGTTCGAGTGGCGACGCCTAACTGGCCAGCTTGCCCATTTGCTCCTCCACCACTGCCAACACCGTAGGAGCCGCCCGAGACGTTGAGGATGTTGGCTGCTTCAAAACCATCACTTTCACCATCCAGAGCCATGCAAATGTTGGTCACCATCGATTGCTTCGCAGTGTCAAAATCGTCTGACTCAACGATAGCATCCGCTAGATTGCTGATGCTGGTCACCAGATACGAGGGATTGGTGATGAAGCGTTGCATATGCTTGACCCACGCGCGCCGACCATCCTTCTTCGCTTGCTCGTCCTCCTCATTGAGCCAGATGGTGGCCATATCGAAGGAATAAGAATAGGTATCGGCGCAGTAGAAAAAGATACTACCCCCGTTCCCTCCATTCCCCCCACTCGCGGTTCCGCTTGTCATGTTTTTCCCGTCTCCCCCACGGCTCTTCAAAGTGACAGTGCGGCTAACATCGAATAGCCCAGATGAAAGAAAGACCTTGTTTCCACCGAGGCCATTTGGGTGGTCGGAGGTACCGTCGTCGCCGCCGGCGTCGATCGTGGCGTTGTCGCGGTTGACGAGAAAGCTGGCGGAGTGTAAATACAGGTTGTTTGTTGCCACCGGCGTCGATATGTCAAAGGTGCAGTCATTTGTGAAGATGTAATTGTTCTTGAACGTCTTGAAGTTGCTAATTTGCAGAGAGTAGGGCGCCGAGGCAAGGGTGAGCGATGTACTCGTGGAATCGCTGGTTATCGTCTGCATGCCAGGGAACAGAATCGACGAATCCTAAGAATTCTGATAATAACGGATACTAGGCATTCAAAAGCTTTATATGTCTGCATAGCTGGCCTGGTTCCGACATTCCTGAACCCCGTCCTTCCGTGCAGCCCGCGGCGTTCAGCGGCTACGATGGCACTGATGCAGCGCTCTGTGTGAGATTCCTCCTGGGTACCCTTATATCACTCACAATTCTATCTGTCAGGCTTACTGCTTCCATTCAGGAGAAACATATCAAGATTCACAATCGCAATCAACCCCAAATACGAAGATTACATCCCATAGGGTTCCATATAATCGCTTGGCATTCACTCAGCGTGAACTCACCACAATGTCAGCCAGTGCATTTGTTGTCGACGTCGCTACTGGGCAGCCCATCCTTCTGGACCTCATTGATGTATTTTACACCAATTCCGCTACCAAGACAGTCGATTCGGTCTTGCAGGACCATGGATACGAGTTCACGATGGACGAGCTTAACGCGGCTGTTCAGGCTGCACAAAGCGGCTCCGCCTTTGATATTCGTACGGTCGCTGGAATGTACAAATTCACTGAACCATCCGATATGGTGAACTCGAAGCTGGAAGTCGTGCCTACCAGCGCCAAAATCTATCTCGATGGCAAAGTCGTGAATCACGAGGTCAACAAGGGCCAGGTAGTCTGGGGTAGCGGACAGTTCACGTTTACCATAACTTTTGAGCTCAGGTATAATGATGATGGTTCTCCCAAGCCCATCACATTTGAAGGTCCTTCCGAGTTCTTATGCAGTTTCATGCCGTTCTGACTGATAAGAAGGTACTCGACAAGACTCGAACAACAGCTCCGTCACTGTTAAAGGTGAACAGCAAGTTCCCGCAGCGCATTGGACGCAGGCTGAGTGGGCTCTCACTGCTGGCTGGATCGCGACAATGTTCGGTGCCGGTTTCGCAGTCGTCATTTGGGCACTCGACTGTTTCAAGAAGAATCAGGGAACGGATGCAGCTCAGCGCCAAATTGTCGATGCTGTCACTCGCGCCTCAGATGCCATATCAGAAGTTGCGGATGCAGCAGACATACCTCTTGTCGATCTGAGCGATTATCAATCGGATGCAGAAAGCTCGATGCATGAATCCGTCTATGACAACCTGCGGAAAGATCCAGATGCCGAAACGACCCATATTGATCAAACACGGCAGGCTGCTGGAGACGCTGGCTATTCGCAGCTACGAGAGATAGTCGCGGAGCAGGTCGGACCTTCAGTGTCGAAGACATACAGTGCTTACGTGCGGTTTTCCCGTCGAGACGATGCTGTCGATATCATTATGGACACTATTGCCGACAAAATCGTTCAGCCAAAGCAGCCGTCCTTCACATCCGCTTCTTCTTATATCCAGAATGTCGTTGAAGCAGACGTCCAGCAGAATCACAAAGAGAAGGATCGTCGCGATGCGCGGGCATATAAAGACGCTGCAGAGCAAGATGCACAGGATGCGCGAGATTATGAGATCGGTGCGGAGGCGAAGGAGAGGGCCAAAGCTGACAGGGTTGTGGAACTGAAGGAACAAGGCCTGACAGATGAACAAATTGACCAGGATGCCGAAGTACAAAGGCTTAACAAGGAAATTCAAGATGCGGAGTATAACATACGGGAGAGCGAAAAATCGCAGACCGAGAATGAGAAAAAGAATCAAGAGGCTGAAGGTAGGGCGAAGGACGCGGAGAAGAAAGAACGGGAGGCCAGGCAGAAAGCTAACCAAGACGCTACAGATGTTTACGGAGAAGGTCACTGATACTATTTTCGACCTTGCCTCATCCCGCGTAGTTATATGTACTCGAGTACAGTCATATAGCCCAATTCAGTTTACCACAACATATCTTGAGGACGCTTTGGGTGCTGGAGTCTGGGTTCACTACATATGGTGCCGAATCATCTCACGTAGTACTTATGTAGGTCGGGCGGCCCCGCCGTGTTAAGACTCCCATCGTCGCCGAGTCGGTGCCTTCTGGCTGTGCCACCATATTTTGCCAAAGACACCCTACCTGAGTAGTGAGTACGAATGCTCGTTGATCGAGATATGGACAATGCTATGTTGATGCTATGTCAATATACAAGACTGCAGGAAGATTTGTATCGACATAGGTTCGACTCGCCGCAGGACGACTACTTGGCCAAGTATTGAACGGGAAGTTTGAAGTCAGAATCTGCGTAGGTATCCCTTAGGACCCCTATTCCCTCAGGGAGGACATGCCAGTGCGCGGCCTTTGCAACCGCTACCAAAGCTTCCATTCAGCGGGTTCTTCGAATCTAATCACTATCGCCGTTCCATCCGCATGAAAACGCGCACAGATGGACTTTCGTTCAGGTTTAACATCGATATATCGCAGCTTTGGTAAGGCGCTGAGTACACTGCGTGAGCTCGGTTATTTGACGCGTAGAAAATGTACAAAATACTACGTTCCGTTTTGAATAGAGTATTTTCGCACTCCGAAACGTGACGTTGAGACGGGGCAGAAATGTAGCAAAAATGACCCGTTTGGCGAAAATTTGCCTCGTGGGGAAATGTCTGATTTTCTTCGCCCTTTTCTTCGGAGCAAATATCCATAAAATGACACTTTTGGATGTAATTTGATGAGGACGAAAACGAGACATTTAGGGCAGGTCAAATGATCTAGATAAAATGTCTTATCTTATCATACATTTTCGGCGCTCGAAAACGTGACATTGTGCGTGCCGAAAACGTGCCGAATATGTCGAATTTCAGTAAAATTTTACCAAGGGCGATAGGAGTCATTTTAGGGGGGGTAAAATGCAGGGCAAAATATGACATTTTATTCGCGCATTTTACTACGAGTAAAATTCATCGACTCGCTCCTCGACTCGCCTAGTGACTCGCTCAGCGACTCGCTTGTGCGACTCGACGAGCGACTTGATCAGCGAGAGGCTGAGTGCGTCTCACCCTTCGCCCCGTACTATATCTTCACGATAAACGTGTTTTCTCGCTCGGGCGTCGGTAATTCGTTGAAATCGAATGGTGTATGGAGCTCGTCGTGTAGTTTACCATCGTTTGTAGCCGGGAATGTTGAGAATAAGCTAACTTTCACCATCATTCCCGCCCTCTGACCCTCCCACCACCACCACCACCATCCTCTACCACCACCACCATCCTCTACATTACATCTCCTCATTAGACTACTCTTGTCACACCATATGTGAGTCTACCAAAACTATTCCAAGCCTACTTCTCCTGAAAAGTCGTCCACCAGCATGATTCACTGCTGGTATTCATCTATCCTGGGTGCCGCGCTGGCGGACGACGTCTACGGCCGAGTCTCGAGCGATTTCAGCGGCGTGATTGGCAGAATGATGGCCGAGGTGACTGGGTATAGTTTGGTTCTTGTGTAAGTCGCTCGTTCGATGTTCTGTTCCTATAACGCTGCATGGACCGCTAGCGACGCGTCCGGTACTGTTGGAACGCCAGAATTTACGGCCCTTATCTACGCATTCCAGAGCGGCGGGATGGTCGGTGTCTTCACACTCGACGGCGTAAGTGACAAGGAGTATTGCCCAGCCCGATCGCCAAGTCCCCTTATTCTCTTACACGGCGACTTTATTTTGGTGAGCTGCACCACACAATCGCGATGAATGATAACTTACCTTTGTCCAGCTATAATCGTAGATGGGCGCCGAATGTTTTGTGTACATAAATCCTGTGTGTAATCTGTCTGGCCCTCTGCGATTCTTCACAACTCGTCGTCGTGGCCGTGGTGCATCATCTCCCGAGTTATGGTCACAAATTTTGCTCTCTTTATTGACAGTCCATCCCAGTGCTCCGAAAGAAACTGAGTGTATATTGTCAAGGTACGTACAGCCAAGAGGATACTATACGCAGGGGCTTGACCTCGCAATTGTGAGATTACCATGTTATTATTGACTTGGGTGTGTGGGGGCCGCTGCTCTCACGAATTATTTCAGTGCTCTCGCACGAAGGGTTAATGACCTGTTCGACGAGTCGTTGAAATGACACGGGCTAAACGTCGAACGTCGTATGTTATTCCACCGTCATCCCCCGGTTCCAGCTCTCCAGCTCCGATGGTGGATAAGGACTCGAGCAAAGATGCTGCTTCGCGGAAGGAACACCCTCGACATCGACTCGGCGTAGCATCGCTGGCACTGGACACGTCCATATCGCTTGTTGGTCGCGCTTCTCCGGAAGGGATTTTGTATACTCGGCGAACAACCGGCGCCATACCAGATCTATAATCATTGCAGATACGGACGATTGTTGGGAGGGCTATGCAGACCACTGTGATAGGAGGGTCATGAATGAGGAATATCGAGTCAAGTGGTGCGTAGTCGTCCTCTTGTTCTTCACTTTCGGCCATCGTTTGGAGGCGTTTCTCCGGTCCTTTCTTCCCTTTCCTTCCGTTCCCTTTCTACTGTACCCACTAATCCCTCTATGTACCAGCGTCCTAGAAATGCAGGCTCCCTCCAGCGTCGGCGTCGGCGTCCCCATCCTCGTTTTGACGCGTTATTCCATCAAATTTATATAACATAGCATTCCCGCGATGCTCGTCCGACCTCCCGTGTTCTAGACGTTGGCATCTTTGCTGCTGCTGATACTAGTTCAGCAAGTCCGTGGTCGTATCCCTTCCATCGCCGCCAACGTACTCTCCCCAAGGCCCATCCGTGCTACCACCCCTTGCACCCGTCCTTCCACTTCCCACCTCCACCACGCCGCCACCTCCTCCTTACTCTCCGCTTCTACTCGCCTTCTCACTCCCCTTACGCGGCCATCGGAATTCCACCCAGCATTATCCTCAACGCCGACGCTCAATCGCTCAATACCGCCGCCTCCGTACCGACTGCCAGACTCCCCTGTCAAGTTCTTCGCCTGTCACCTCCGCATGGTGTTGGCTAAGAGCGAAATGCGGAATTCGGGGATGATGATGCTTGTCCAGGAGTCAACGAACTATGAGGTTGCCCAGGATCGTTCCTGTCGGCGGTTGTGTAAGAGGAGGAAGGCGGAGATGGATGGATGGATGGATGGTGACCAGCAAGAACGCAGCCATATGCGAAGTTTCTTCTCGGTCGTCGGTATAGGCTGGAACTTGGAGAGCAGGTGGTTGGGTGTCTGCATATGGGCGCTCCTGCTTGTCTTGGTGGAAACGACGTACCATTTACATCATCGAACCTTCTCGTTCACAGCGCCTCTCCACACTCACAGCGACGCGCCTTGGACCAGCGTTCGACCCGCTCTGGTTCCCTGTCTATCTTCCACTTCGCCGTCTCCGTCTTCGCCTTCCGGGGTTTCGTTGTCCCAACATGGAGATAGCCATCGAGGGGTCGCCCTGACATCGTGTTGGTGGAGGGTAATGCGCAGCGGCTGAGGGGTTTGGGCCTTCTCGAAGCCGTTCTCGCTTGGGATTCGGGGTCAAGGGACTCAAGGCCATCAGGAGGAGGATGACGAGGATGTTAACGCTGAGATTGGAAGGCCGGGAGTATTATGACGACGATGAAGATTGTAGGGCGGCCAGTTGGGGACAGAGGAGCCGTTGGAAGCGTGACGATGAAAACGAGGGTTACGGTTTCGACGCCACCACAGCGGGCAAGCGGCGACATTCCGCATTATCTCCCCTTGAACCAGTAATCCTAGCTATTTGGGTAAACAACAAGACAGCAACAGCTGTGGTATGCTGTTGACAATATACAGTAAGTTACTGGGTTAACAACACCCAGCAAGGATCCTTTTTAGTTAACGACTATTCAGCAAAATGTTGTTAACAACAGACAGCAAGGATGCTTTTTGTTAACAACAAGTCAGCTACTTATAGGAATGTTATTAACAATATACCATCTATTTATTGGGCATTGTTAACATTGAACCAGCTATTTATTGGATATTATTAACAGTGGACCAACTATTTATTGGAATGCTGTGAACAATAGATCAGCTAATTATAGAATGTTGTTAACAATGTGCCAGCAACATATTAGTGATCATGGGAATTTTTTATTGACCGTGGGAAAATAATTATAATGATCATGGGATCATTAGAAAGCCTGTTATTAGTGATGTGGCATCAGTAAATTTTATTGACCGTGAGAATTTGTATTATTGACCGTGGGAAATTTTTGACAAATGAAAAATTGTCATTAGAAAGCCAGCTATGGGTTTTATCACTAAATTTCAATCTCAGCCAATTCTAGTGGCTGGTTTATTAGTGAGCGGGGTCGACATTTTCCGTGATTGACCGTGAGAAAATAGTTACTGATCGTGAAAAAAAGTTTAATGATGTGCGCTCATTAGAAAAGCTGATCAAATGCTGATCAATATTACTGACCGTGGGAAAACTAGTTATTGACCGTGGAAAAGTATGTTTTTGACCGTTGAATAGCCAGCTATTGGTTTCATCACTAAATTTTAATATGGGCAAATTCTAGTGATTGGTTCATGAGAAAATCATCCATTACTGATCTGGCTATTGATGATCACTAATTTTATTGACCGTGGGAACATTCTCAAAAGTGATTATGCGTCCGTTAGATAGCCAGGTATTGACATTGTGATCCAACTGATCTCAGTAGTGACCCTTATTGACCTAGTTTGGGAGATATAACCACTTTTGTGATCCCGGTTACTGACTGTGAGAAACAATTATTGACTGTGAGAAAATTCCAAAAAGGAAAACATGAATTCTGACCTACTCATAGTTCTAATCAGCATGGTGTAGACGGGAAGTGTGTAGCTTCAGTGGTTGTGGTGCTATGAGCAATTCTTTGGAGATGGTTGTGAAAGTCTGGTCAATATCGACATATCAGACATGGATGGTCAGAGTATGGTCAGCTATACCACCCATGCAAGATGTGTCTGAGCATGTCCTAGTATGTCTCTGGATGATGTCTGGTGTAGAGATACCTCAGTGGAGTCTCAAGCTCATGCTCAGATAGTAGTGATGACTCTGAGTGCACTCAAGTCTTCAGACACTTATACCTGTGAGTATGATTCCAGTCAGCCATACCACTGATGTCAGACAGGCTTTAGTATATCTCTGAAGATGGATCCAGATGCAGTGACAAGCCTGATGAAGTACCTACCTCATCTGACTGGTCAATCTTATGAATGATAAATGAGATGACTGAAGTGACCATGATATCAAGTCCACCTCAGAATAACTTGGAGAATGCAGCATGATACCTCTATACCAGAAATCATCACCACAGACATACTAGAGCATGGTCAGACACATCCTGCATGGATGGCAAAGCAGGACTGACCCAGACTGACAGATGCGCATCCAGGTGATATGTCAATTATGATCAGACTTTCAGTGCACCCTCCAAATAATTGCTCATAGCACCACAACCACTGTAGCTACACACTTCCCGTCTACACCATCCTGATTAGAACTATGAGTAGAGTAGAATTCGTGTTTTCCTTTTTGGGATTTTCTCACGGTCAATAATTATTTCCCACAGTCAGTAATTGTGATCACAAATGTGCTTATATCTCCCAAACTAGGTCAATAACAGCCAGTACTGAGATCAGTTGGATCACAATGTCAATACCTGGCTATCTAACCGACGCATAATCGCTTTTCAGAATTTTTCCACGGTCAATAAAATTCCTGATCATCAATACCCGGATCATTAAATGGTGATTTTCTAATGAACCAATCACTAGAATTCACTGATATTAAAATTTAGTGATGAAACCTATAGCTGGCTATTGAACGGTCAAAAACATACTTTCCCACGGTCAATAAATTATTTTCTCACGGTCAGTATTATTGCTGATCATTTGATCAGCTTTTCTAATGAGCGCACATCATTAAATGTTTTTCTCATGGTCAATCAACATTTTCTCACGGTCAATTTGCTGAGATTGAAATTTAGTGATGAAACCCATAGCTGGCTTTCTAATGACAATTTTTCATTTTTCAAAATTTTTCCACGGTCAATAATACAAATTCTCACGGTCAGTAACATTTATTGATGCTGGATCACTAATACCAGACTTTCTAATGACCGCATGATCATTATATTTATTTTCCCACGGTCAGTAAAAAATTTCCACGGTCAATTTCTTTACTGACCCAATTCTCATCATTCATCACTGATATGTTGCTGCAATGTTGTTAACAACCTCCACTAAGTAGCTGTCACATTGTTAACTATATCCAATAAATAGTTGGTTCATTGTTAACAGCATCCAATAAATAGTTGGTATATTGTTAACAACATCCTACAAGTAGCTGGTTTGTTGTTAACAATATTCTAGATCTACCTGGTTTCCTGTTAACAGCCCTCTATAGACAGCTGGGTCATTGTTAACAAGATTCTATATGTACCTGGTTTATTGTTAACAAAATAGCTTCCTGTTGTCTCAGTGTTAACAAGGTTTTGCTGACACCTTGTTAACAATCTCCTCGGCCTTGCTGAGGTGTTGCTGACACCTTGTTAACAATCTCCTCGGCCTTGCTGAGGTGTTGTTAACACAGCTACTTGCTGGATATTGTCAACACTGTACCACAGCAGTTGCTGTCTTGTTGTTTACCCAAGTAGCTAGGATTACTGCTTGAACAAGGCGTATCCCCACTGCGCTACGCACCCTTTCGGAGTTCTTGTTGAAGGAGGGGCAACGGGAGATGTGAGGCAGAGGACGGGAGGGGGATATGGAGAAAGGGGGGGAGTAAGGAGAGCGGTTACGGGTATGAGAGTTGGGTATGATGGTGCGGCTGGGTATGAGCATTATGGGATGAGGAAGGCGCCTCAACAGTATCAGCCACAGCAAGCTCCGGCTCCGGCTCCCAATCCCTCACAACCTCAACGACTACGACAGCTACACTCGCGGCAGTAATCGCAGTTGCAACCGATGTCGAACCTCGGGCCATCCGAACGAACGACGTCCACGCCAGCGCCAACGCCAGTGGTGCAGTAGTAGGAGCTGGAGTGGCAGGAGCGGCTGGTATCGGAGCCAGCGCACTTGCTATAGCTAGTGGTCAACGCGCTGTGCATCTTCTACGTCTGCTGCTGCTTCTGCTGGTGGTGGAGGAATTGGTATAGGTGATACTGGTCGTGATGGTGGATATGAGAAGGATGGGAGGGGATTTGGAGTATCCTGTGTTTCAACACCGCTTTCTATGTCTCCATCTCAAGCACACTCAGATTCCTCATAATCCGTATCCGTTCACACCTTCCCCTCCAACATTCTTACCGAACACAACGGCGATGGTGGCGGCGGAGCGTATGCCGAGCCTGTCGACGCTGCGGGCTTATCATCATTCTTGCAGTTGCCTCGAGGGCTGTCCTCGCCGCATCATACTTCAGCTAGAGCGGGTCAACGCCCTTGAGCTCGAACTCTAACTCAGGTCAGAGTCTGGAAGAGTCGTACGCAGAGCGAGATTTACCTTCCAATCCGAACTCGCTGCTGATTTCGTCGCCTACGTTGTCGTATCCTCATCACAATAACTCATTCGGTGGGGCCGTCCTTTGACTTGTCGTTTGTTCTCGTAAAGAACCACTCCCTGCCTTCTTCGTGTTTATTTCTCTCTTCTTTCTCTCTCTCTCGGAGGACGTGATGTGTTAGTGATATCATGGGAACTTGGGATACCAATGAAGCGACGCAGGCTGAAAGCTGAGGGGAGCGGGCTTTCGAGACCTGCGGCTCGGTGGGAGATGATAACTGGCTGGGATGACGAAGCAACTGATGAGGAGAGAGAGGATCGAGGGCGGCTTCAGAGTGACGGAGATACCCTGGGCGACGTTACGGGCGGAATTTCAAGATGACGACGACGACGACGACGACGACGACGACGAGCTCTGTCTTCGGCGAACGACATTCCGTACGAGCAGCAGTGGGAAACCGATCTGGATGCCTCTGCACGGATGGATTACGGAGTCCGAGAACTCGCCGCGGATGAGAGGCCTTTGTCCCCTACTCCAGATGATGTTATCGTCGGTGAACACGGCCTGATTCGGTCTGTGACGTTGAACGATAGGATGCACGCGCTGACAGTGGATGCCTCTAAAGAGGTGGCGGTCTGGGATATAGTGAGGGAGATATGTAGGGGAAGGTATACGAAAGAAGACGTTGCTGCTGTTAGCCATAAGGGAAGCACTGCTGGGGACAGTAGAGCTTCTAGCTCGAAGGAGCGTACGCCGGAGGCGGTCAGGGAACGCATTGAGGGCGAGGCAGTGGTGGCGGCGTGGTCGAAGGTAGCAACTAAGACTGGGGTGGTCACGGCCGAGATGAACGCGATGTGCTTCGAGTCGGAAATTTACGCGGATGAGGTCGGCTTCGCTCACGATCGCCATTTCAACGATGTCGAGACGTGAGCCGTTTCTTCTCTCAACCCCCGGTGTCGTATCAACGTGTCCTTTCCATCTGCACTTTCTCAGAATCCCTGCTTCTAGTCATTCGTAATGGAACGCCAGGCGTCGGAGGTACCTGGAGAGTGGTCGTTTGTGACATTGGATAGGAATGTCTCGCATATGGCGCTGCAGTATGAGGGACAGTCGGAGGACCGTATGCCGCACGAGGGGATAATGAAGTGGTGTTGTCGGTATAGATGGTATATGGGTAGGTGCCCTTCTCGCTGCGAAACACTTGCTCATCGCCATCGCCATATTCCTCTTCTCCCCAACGATAACGAGAGCCACAGATGCCACCACAGAAATGACCGCTCAGTAACCATAATCAGGTCCTATTAGCAAAGTGGAGAGACAGGGAAGTTAGCCAGGATGACGGCCAGGAGGTAAGGATGCGCTACCAGCTAACGATAGCCAAAAGAATCCGCCATGCCGCGCAAAACACGTTCGCTGTCACATCAAGACCCCTCGAGCATAACTAGTAAGTGAGCCATCTTGCACACGGAAGTACATAGGCGGACTGTAGCCGGGTTCGAGGTACACGGTAGCAACAGCGTAAACCGTGGCCAAATTCTAGGAATAAGGCCAACACAACTCAGCGATGAATTATTTCCAGCCACCGTAAAGGGAAAATGCCCGGAGTAGTGGTGGGTGGGATGAATTGGCCTTCCTAACAATTCTTTCCCCGGGTACGATAGTTGCAAGATCTGATGGATCATTCGGGTGCCTAGATTCCGAGTCCTGAAAGGGGAAGAGGTATGCGTCGTTTTGCAAGTATTGTTGTTGTTAAAGTGGGGAAGTAAGAGAAACGGGGGAGGAGGAAGGACGCTGGGGTTGAGAGGTAAGAGAGGTCGGAAAGGCTGAGGAAGAAATTAAAGCGGGTGACCTTGACGCTCTGGTCCAGAAGGGAGGCTGGCCTTGAGTTTGAGCTGGAAGAAGAGGTAGCGTACGCTATACAGCACATGTTGCAGAAATTAATTATGCCAGATTATCACGCGTTGATCGTGAGTGACTCACGTGAGAATGAGAAGTCAGCGAGTTCAATTGATAAGATATATTAAGCGTGTTATCAGTTGCGATCCGCAACGGATCTCGGCGGCTTAGATTAGATTTCGAGTATTCGACGCCAGCTATCGTATTCTGTTGCCTCAAGGCCACACAGCATTGGAGCCGGGTTTGAAGTTGCCGTATTTGAGCGAATACACCGTCCTTCGCCTTGAACGCACGCACCCACTTCCATTTCGAAGATGAACCTAGTCGTGGCGAAATTAATCACCATGGTGGACGGACCCCATTTACCTGTACTTAAACGCGTCCGCATCGAGCTTCAACTTTAGCTACGTCTCCCCAAATCTACTCACTGACTACATCATCATGCTAGTCCGTCGTTATTCTATGGCTTGGGCCACCACAGCGCAGATGGCCCACCTAGAGGGCTATATGGAGCGATATCAGCGCACCAAACGTACACGCGTTGAGCGAAAGAATATGTGGGCGGACCTTCAGAAGAGCTGGAAAGGAAACGGGTGGAGAGTGAGCAAAGACAAGACTTGGGTATGTCTCACATGCAGCGTGGTCAGAGAGGGGACCTCACAGCACAGCATGAATAGGATATCAAGCAATGGTTCTCTAACAAGTGTCGCCCTAAGACGAAGTCCGCTAAGGCAAAACGAGAGGAGTCCTCTGATTCGGCCAACGATGTCGTAGAGGTGGAGTCTATACCTTCGGTCTCTGAAAGGGAAATCGTGCCAGTGGCGGAAGAAGTTGGGTGCTGTACAAAGGACGATAGTACGTTGCGACAAACTCCATCACACACACATCATGAGTGACTGTAGCCACAGCCAACCGTGTGCCGACTGACTTAGGCGGCGCTATGCCCGGCGACACGGACTGTGGGCATGAATCAAGCAGCAGCCAACATGACATGCATATCCGAGACAAAGGCTCCAATGACGTTGGACACGTCTGGCATCCTGTGTAAGTACGTCCTTCCGATCTCAGTTGCTTCCATGACTCATAATGGCTGCGCGACTCAAAGGATGAAGACTGCTGAAATATCCCATGCCAAAGTCTTGTCCGCGCTGTTGTTCTTAGGTTCCATCTCTATCTCGGATATCAGGGCAGAGTACGCAGAAGGTATCTTACGGATTTGCGGAGACGACGTTTACACAGACGCGGGCTGCTATAATGGTGACCCCCTGTCTGAGTCGAACCGTCCAAGGGGGAAGTTGGATGCGCCGATCCGGCTTCCTTATGGCACGCAGGTCGGTGATCTTGTAGTGTACCGGACCTGGTTAACAATCTTGTATAGGCCAGAGACATCGACATCACACTTGGGGAGGGGGTGCTGCAAATTGTGTGCCCCCTCAAGAGTAGTGAAGCTAGCCGGATCCCAATTCGGGCAGTGTAACGCTCTCAGAAGTGCCAACATCTTGAAGTCTCGCATTTGCTCGCTTAGCGTCTGCGTCTCGTATCGCTCATATTTCTTGTAGTTGAAGCTATCGTTTTGTAGACATGTTTTACCTCGTTAATCCCAGCTCGCTTACGATGCGCTTTGTATACAACGTGTTGAGCAAGTGACATTGTATGATGTGGATTGTAGGTATGGGTTCGTGAGTACGTGCGGAATGCGCACGCTGGTCGTTGGGCTTACGACCAAGTTCAAGAGCGTGGGAGGAGGAAGGAAGAAGGAAGTAAAGGTCAGTAAAGACCTCACGGAGGATCGGACTCAGACTCTAACTCGGACTCGGATTCTAGGAGAGGTAAACTATAGATTCTGTACGAACTACACAAGTTTATATACTAAGTTTGTTGTAGTATATGTACAGAAATCGATAGGCGTGCATACCCAACACCTCGAGGTCGGAATGACCAACCGGGAGGTAACCGAACACGAGTAGATACAACAAATACTGTACGAATTTCGTACGTAACCGTACCCCGTACCTACAGGATCAGAAGGGTCGGAGGTATATTACCTGACTCCGGAAATAGATGCTTGGTTACCCATCGTGAATGCACAACTACACGCTTGAGACAGTGATACAGCATGGTAGTCTTCCCCGTCAAATCTAAAGCTCTCAGGTCTTATTATCACACGCAGATTCAACGGAGCGGACGATGGCTAGACGACATTGGGAATAAAACATGATATTATCCAAGGGTGGGCGGGGCATTACTCGGCTTGAGCCTCTTCATCGCCAATAAACCATCTTTCTAGCTCCCCGATGCGCCCGCGGTACTCATTCACATCTTTCATAATCGTCTGTACGCGGTCCCGTACTTCGGCCAGGCCGGCTAGCGCCTCATTTTCGAAGGCGTCCTGTCTTGCTTTAGTGGCTCTCTGGCTCTTTCCCGCTTGTGCAGAAGCTGCAAAAACAGTGAGTGCCTAGTCGCTGAGTCTGTCGCTTTGCTTACAGTTGCTAGACCTTTGTGGCATTTCGTTCTGTTTGTGATTGCGAGGTTATCTGGCGGGGAGAGCGTTTGGTTAGTGGCAGTCTGTTCTGTGAGCGCCTTCCGCGTACCAGGTGAAGAGGACGTTCCGATGTAGGTTAGTGACGCCGCTATCCGTGGCGTAGCTTTTATACTCGCCTGCCCTCAGCTATAAATGAATGTCTTCACACCGCATGTTAGTTGGAATGCCTCTGATTACGGCCTGTCTCCCGCCCTCCATGTCAAAGCGTAGACCCTTATGAAAGGACTACAATATACGACATATCGGGAATAACAAACTAATGTCCAACTCGGGGTATAACATTCCATCCGCAATTAGCACAAGTGCACGAGCCATCAACACCGTTGTTTGGGCTCATCATGACACTAGCAAGCCAAGGGAGCTACAGCTGCGGGCATCTTCGTGGACAGCGAGTGGTCATGCAGCTGTCGTTGTCATACAGCAACATGAGGCATAAGTGCCTCCACCAGATATAAAACTGGCGTCCGTCACCAATCTACCCGCCAACACTCACCACTTCTGCGTTTTACGGTATGCTGAATGCGTTATGCGCATGAAGGAGACCGTCGCTCACCAACGTCATCTCTACCAGACTTCATAAGAAGAATGCCCAAACGCGTCAAGAAAAGTAAGCGACGTAAACGCGCGAGCCACTAGGTACTGACCAGTTGTGCTCTAGCTCCGTCGCGAGGCGGAATCAAGACCAGAACAGGGGCATACGAAGAGCTGGAGAAACACATCCGAAAGCAACTCGATGATACACGTCAATACATTTCGAGCCTAGAGATTCAGCTACAACAATACAAAGAATATATGGAAGATCTGGAGCAGCTGGCAGCAGAGGAGGAGGAATACTATCGACGTGTTCGTCCGGAGCTTGTATACCCGGAGTAGAGACTACAAACATATGTTCATGTACAACCAATAACTGTCATATGCCGGAACCTAAATCGAGTGTCGCAATAGGTGTCATTGTGAGCCAAATGAACGGCGTTGATAGTCGTGTGCTTGTGCTGATTGTCGACGGATATTATGCCTCGAGTTGGACAGTAGTTTGTTATTCCCAATATGTCGTATATTGTAGTCCTTTCATAAGGGTCTACGCGTACGCTTTGACACGGAGGGCGGCAGAGAGGCCGTAATCAAAGGCATTCAAATTAAGATGCGGCGTGAAGACATTCATTCATAGCTCTCAGGACGGGTGAGTATAAAAGCCATGCCACGCATAGAGGTGTCACTAACCGACATTAGAACGACCTATAATTCTGGTATGCGGAACTATCACATCGAACAGACTGGTATTAACCAAACACTCTCCCTGTTAGATAACCTCGCAATCACAAATAGCCGAACAATGCCTCAGAGTTCAAGCAACGGTAAGCACAGGAACATCGACTCGTGACCCGGTACTCACGAGTGTATTGTAGCAGCGTCGGCGCAAGCGGGAGGGAGCCAGAGGAAAGCGAAGGAACGCCAGGATGCCTTCGAAAATGAGGCGCTAGTAGGACTAGCAGATGTGAGGGACAGGGTGGGGACCATCATGCGAAAGGTCAATGAATACAGCGATCGCATAGGGAAGCTGGAAAGATGGTTTGTGGGCGACGAAGAGGCTGAACAAGCGGAGTAAGGCGCGCCCGTACTTGGATAATGTCTTGTTTTATTCCCAATATAGTTTAGCCATCGTCCCCTTTGTTGACGCAACGTGTGGTAAGACCCTTGTATCGTTACACTAGCAGGCCAAGGGAGCTACAGTTGGGGGCATCGTCGTGGACAGCGAGTGGTCACGCAGCTGTCGCAGCAACATGAGGAATAAGGGCCTCCACCAGACATAAACTGGCGTCCGCCACAAATCTACCGGCCAGCAGTCACTTCTTCGTTTTACGGTATGTTGAATGCGCTATGCGCATGAAGCACACCGTCATTCACCAACGATGTCTCCATCAATCTTGTCCGGACGTCACAAGCATATGAACAATGCCCAGACGCGTCAATGTCCCCTAGCTCCGTCGCGAGGAGGGATACTAAAAGAAACATGCAGCTCGCCAAATATAAACAACATGTGGAAGATGTGGTTGGCGGCAGAGGAGGAGTATTATCAACGGGTGTATACAGAGCTTGTATACCCGGAGTAGTGACTACGCAATCAGTAACTGTCGTATGCCCGAACCTAAGAAATTGAGTGTGGCAATAGGCGCCGCCCGCTCCCCGACCATTTCCTAATGCGTCCATGCGCCACTCGCTTTGTCCGCTTCAAGGAGCGACTCTGGTTGCACGTGTAGCAACGCGTAAGCCTACTTCACGATGTGATGTCGCGCATTGACAATGTCCAAAACGGGATTGATGCTCCCTTCGTCATTGACCGATAGCGGCGAGTGGCGAGGTCAAAGAGGACGCGATGAGTGTTATTTAAACCCCCAAAGGCCCGCCTCAGAAGTGCATCAACCACCTCCCGCTCTAACTCATCAACTCATCCACAACCTTCCGTAAGTTGCAAGGCCTGCTGTGTTCTTCCACACCCTAACTGACGCGGGGTCATATAGAGTCCTCTATATCTGATGGCTCACGTTCCCAATTTCGGTAGACCCGCCGGACTCATAGGCCCATCTGGTCTTTGGAACTACGCCGACCCCAATGTCCCTCTCGTGGTAAACCTCACCATCATCCCCGCCATGGGCCGTCGAAGCACACCCAGCGACTCACAGTGGCTGTTGACCTGGGACACTGGCAAGACCAGTAGCGGGCACATTGCCCAAAGACGCTGTCAGCTCCACAGCGAGAGTGGTTGTAACCACCTCACGAATTGGGGAACCATGACCGACGCAGTCCAGCCTAGCGAACGCTCGAGGATGGTTGTCATCCCCTTAAGGATCATGAGCCTAGCCGAGCGACAAGCATTGGAGCGCATCGCAAATAACACTGGGGTACACGTCGGAAGGACCCGCCAAGACTGGTGCATGGAAGTATTAGAGTCCGCTCGGAGGAGCGGCATCCTAACAGCTCAAGAGATTCACGGAGCGGTTGGTCAGGCGCGCCGTGTGCCTGTCAGCGCATGAAGTAGAATGATTCTCAATTAATTGTACATTTAGCTGTATTCCGATCGTAGTAGTACATGAGAGATTAAACCTAAGGGTATATTTACGAAGGGATGCATAGAACGAGAACCGTTGTCTATCAAAAGTGATTATTGATGATGAAACATGAGGGGGCGCCCGCCCGCTGTTTGGCTGCATCAGCGCCTCGCTGTACTAACTCCTCCACTTCGCGGAGTCGCTGCTGTAGTGTAGTTACCTCGTCTTGCGAATAGTAGAGCGTCGCCTCAAGACGGTCGATGACCTCGAACTGCTGCTGGATAATCATCTGCTGCTCGTCCACCTTCTGCATCACCCTACCAAACAATTCCTCGGCATTCTCCTTCGGCTCCATAGGTTGAGGAGCAGCTTGGAACTTATTCTCCAGTAGCTGAAGGGCATGTTGCCCAGATTGAACGGCCTGCTCTAGTTCATCGACACGAGCCTCGTGCTCACCGAAGCGAAGCTCCAGGGTGCTGTAGTTCGCCATGAACTCGACGAAGTCCTGGTCATCCATGTCTGGCTCGATGGTGATCTCAGAATCGACTGTGTTTCCTGCGTGAGGACTGGGAAGGTGCTCTGGCTGAGACGGGGTAGGTGTGTTCGCAAAGGTGTTGAGAACGTCGTCATCGGCATTGGCACCGGTGACAGCAGGATCTAGCCAGGCTGGAATCTCAGCAAACGGCCACGACTGCATCACCAGGGAGAAAACACACCATGTGGAGAGGGGAAAACCCACGCAGGTGGGGTGAGGGAGCTATAGTACAGCCCTTCGATTTCCTCATCGCCCTGTCCAAGTGTCCAGGTCGATTCGTGGGTGTGGGTGTCTGACGACACCGCCATAACCTGATTGACTGGTACAGCGGCAAGGAAGGACTCTGTATCACTCCCGGTGTTCATCATGCTGGAATGCAGGGTCTCCGTATCACCACCGATGCTCATGCCGCTGTGCTGCGACTCGGTATCACTACCCAGGCTCATACTGGTGTGCTGGGACTCGACATCAACATCACTACCGATACTGCATGGCGTGGCGGCAGGGGTGTAGAATTGAGCTAGATAGATGACAGGACGTTTTAGTATGCTGCCGCATCAAAAGCACGGCGGACTCACTGGTTACGTTGTCTTGCGAGCCTTGACTACACTCCATCGAGTCGCCAAAGGGCGTCTGGCCTGGGTACTTGATTAGGCAACTAGCGCGAGAGGTAATGTAGTATACATACTCCCGGCATCATTGGTCACCTCCATCGGAGTGGAGGTCCTCTGTGATGAGTTGGTGGAGGTGAAGGAAAATGTAAAGGCTCCGGGAAGGCGACTTTGGGCGTTCATTTCGTGTAATGAAGTAGAAGGGGAGCGAGGTCTGTAGCAATATCCGCGGTCAGAGTGCCCATTTTATACATCCGACGAGCATGACGAGAGAGGCGTTGTGCAGAACTCCAACCACTTCACATCTGCGTCGCCGCTTCGTCACTGAGACGCGCCTACGGCTGCCAGACAAAGCAGCATCGACCCCTGACAGTGACTGGTCTGCCTCGTGTGTGATTGTGGCGTCATCGCTCAGAGAGAGACGCTGAGGAGGTGAACACGATGCAACTTTGGTAAATCACAACTACGTCAGACCTCTGGTGAGACGATGCTGAGTTGTCATGTTCCGCTACTCGTGTCCGGGACGGGACCAAAACTCGATCATGATCATAGCAAGCTATCTCCCAGCTGACGTCATTGGCTTGATAGTGTCTTCGTTAGTGCTATGTTCCTATGTATGTCATTACGTCGCCTTTGAGGAGCACATAGCAAGTATATTGCGGAACTAGAGTCACAAGTTTGACTATGACGAATGTCGCTTCAGTGTCTCCATAAACAGCAATAAAACACACATACTTAAACGCGTAGCATTACGGACACTATCCAAGTCCTCTCCCATCTCCATTGACATGCATAACGGAGAAGTCTCCATCCAGCACGAGTCTGGCTCCGCCACACCGACCCCTGCTACCAGACCTCTCAGAAAGACTCCACGTCGCAAGAGGACTCGCGCCGGGGTAAGGACCTCTTCCCCCTAGAGTTAAATCCAAGGCCTGACCCAGTACTCCATGTGCACAATGCAGAAGGCGAAGGAATCCGTTCTAGGACCTGCTGACGCTGAAGATTTACAATTGTCCTACAATATGCTTGCCAAGGTAAGTCAAATCGCCCTCGTGAAAGTAGCTGCTGACCTTTTGTGCATTCTCAGCTCTATGCTGACGCACAGCTGGAGAAGTATCGTCTGGAAGAATCATATCAGATGCTGTTGAGCGAGGAGAACAATGCTGGCCAGACTCTAGACAAGCTCCAAACCGAATACAGCCAGCTCCTGACAGATCAAGAGATGCTCTGCACCCAGTACGATTCCCTTAGGGAAGACTACAACAAGTTGCGCGAGGTAAGTGCTTCAATTCGAAACATAGCCGGGATTCTAACTCGCGGTCCCACAGAGCAAGGATTCTGTGAGTCGCTTGCACCTGCCGTACGTCGTAAGTTGCTGACAATGTGTAGTTGGTCGAAAGTCTACAAGACTTCGTCCTTTGCAAGATCTGCAGCCAAGTCATGCAGGACCCATGTTTGTAAGTCAAGTCAGCTCTCATGCATGGCGTCGCACTCACCGCCGTAGGACTGAATGCGGGCACATTTTCTGCTTCGCGTGTGTTGGCGAGCACTGGCGCACTTCAGACGACGAGGTATGCCCTACGTGCCGTGCGCCGCTGGACCCTTCAGCGGCGACGAGAATCCATGGCATGTCGGAGCTTCTTGTCCGCTTCAGTTCCGTTCGTCAGCTGTGAACGAATGTCATGAACACAAATGCATCTACGATTGTACTTTATATACGCACACTAGCGATGAGAACTCCTTGTAATGCTCGCAGACATAAAGCAACGAGTATGCGCTGATAACCGTTATGTGCCTGAGCACGGTGTGCTTGCTTCATTGCTGGAGAAGATGGCTTGGAGGCGAAGATGCCCTACCTACGAAGGACCGTCGCTCGTGTCAGTGCTATGGGGTCATTCACAGCATGTTTGAGTTTCTTTTGCGCTTCGGGACGTTCGTCCATTGTGAATAATTGCTATGAACATGAGACGGGTTTTGAATGCACACTAGCAATGAGGACCACACTGTAGCATTCGGCTCCTCACCTAGATATATCAGCAGAAGCGCAACGCAACCCTTGCTGGAGTATGGTGGTGCAAGCGTACGGAGAGTACAAGGTGTCTATAGGTGCTGGTAAAAGCAGGGCGCGACGAAAATATGAGCGACCGACTGAGTTTCATCATTGAGCCGAATGGCAGCGCAGAGTGGGCGGTATGCCTCGAGGAAGAGCGAGCCCTCTCGTGCTTCTCGCTACAAGGATGTATTGGCATTATTCCTGACAAAGCGGTAGCGAAGTTATGAATAACGACAAGCAGGACCCCGTCATCAACAAAAATCCTTCCCGATGGTCGCTTTCCCCCACACCGAAGTACGCTCCACGGGATCACAATAGCAAATTTGGGTAGCGAGGAGCGGGAGCGTAAGCTGACACTTGTAGGAGTATAGAGAGATGAAGCGACGAAATATGAGCTGCTTACCGAGGCTTATGGAGGCGCAGACGTAGGGCCGTACTCTCTGACAGGAGGAGCGAGCCCTAATGAAATTGAACGACCACTACATTCAATCGACCGTTCCTTTCACGCTAGCAGACAGAAGACAAGGATGTATTGATGATACTACAGACAAGATGATGACGAAGTAACGAATCCCCCACAAGTCCCACTGGTCTCTTCACCGAACCTTCCCCGACATCGACGCAGACGCCATCTCAGTTTCGCTTCATCGCTGGCACGGCTGGGTCATGCAGGCATCCGGCGTCACATTCACTGTGGTATGTTTTTGTCAGATGTGAGTGGATGGGTAAATACATGGACTATCTAGCTTACGTTTGAGATGTTTGCAGCTATCAGTTTGCACGAGGGTCCCTTGTGGTGAGGCTCTCAGTTACAAGCGATAGAATGGGGCCGCAATCCCATACTATTCCCTACGAATGCATGGTCAGTTTTCGAAATATGTGAACTAAAGACGATTGACCCGGTGATACAAGCGTATCAGAGAGAAGCGACGACAGCAGCGACTGGCGGTGGGGATCACAACGAATGGTCCAGCAGCAAGAGCGAGACGGTGGCTGTGCATTTCCAATCCAAGAATGGGGCGATCAGAGTGAAGCCGACCGGAACATTCCGGTCGGCTTCACTCTGACCAATTCAAGACAGTGACACGATAAGCGCCTGGCGGTCTTCCGCTCCATCACCTTCTCCACCGAGGCTCATACACTCCCCGCGTATATACCTAGGTACCTAGTCGTTCAATGTCCTGTCTTTCGTAGTAAACATATTGGCTTCCCTGATGAGCTTTTGATTCAGCGAGCCCGCCCCTCATGCTGTCAAGCTGTGAGCGACTGCGAGTCCATCTGATACGGTAAGCGTAGTCGATATCTTCGCTTACGCGCATCGCTCATCTTCAAGTCTAGCGCAAAACAAGGCCTCAGTATCAATGGCCAGCATGCCTCGAGGAAAATTGGCCGCTTCGCTCACATACCCTCCCGCGTCAGTTTGACCCCTCCCTCTCCACCACAAGGTCCCACTCGTAGACCTCTCTACCACCGCATCGATCCTTGAAACACCAACCCTGTCAGCTGAGAGTGTGCCCAGCTTTCACCCGTTAGCACCAAGACCGTTTCACCAGCAGAGTCAGCCTCCCAGCAGCTCGTGTAAAGGACTGAGGAAGGGAGCGCAGAATGTCTATTAGTCAGGTTACCTAGCGCGTAGACCACTTGAAGTCGCTTGAATACATCTGATTTCATTCGAAATTTAGTGTGACGCAATCATACCGAAGCCAGAGTACGTTGACGACTGATCATGATGATTTTTCGCCAGGAGCTCCAATGCCTCGCAGGAGACTTAATGTAGGATATACACTGACTGGGCCCAATGGTCGTTCAGAAGTAGACGCGTTCCGATTGTATTATATGTAGCTAGCCTTTCGCCGCCTACTGTGATCACATTAAGTTGAAACGATACATTGTACATCATCGTACATGATCCCACTCATCCTTGGAGACAACGCACGTCACTCATGTTCTGCTTTCCACTTTTCAAGCTTCTCTCGCACCAACACACGCTTCCTGTCCAGCCCATCGAGCTCCAGAATATACGTCTGGAGCTCCCGTACTAGATTCTTGAGTCTTGCGACTGACATTTCTAGAGCTGCGACACGCTCGTCCTCAGAGGAGGCAACGTCGGCCTGCAGACGGCGCCTCTTTCTACTCAGTAATCCTAGCTACTTGGGTAAACAACAAGACAGCAACTGCTGTCATATGCTGTTCACATTATGCAGCAGCTAGCTATGTTAACAATAGCTCAGCAAGCTCAAGGAGGTTGTTAACATGGTGTCAGCAAAACTTTGTTAACAACGAGACAATAGGAGGCTATTTTGTTAACAATAAACCAGGTACATATAGAATCTTGTTAACAATAAATCAGCTGTCTATAGAGTGCTGTTAACAGAAAACCAGGTAGATCTAGAATATTGTTAACAACAAATCAGCTACTTATAGACTGCTGTTAACAATATCAGCTATGTATTGGATGTTGTTAACAATAAACCAACTATTTATTGGACATTGTTAACGATGTGACAGCTACTTACTGGAGGTTGTTAACAACATGCCAGCAACATATTAATGATAAAATGGCAGAAAATGATCAATATGATATTGACCGTGGGAAAATAGTTACTGACCGTAGGAAAATAATTTAATGATCATGCGGTCATTAGAAAGCCTAATATTAGTGACCTAGCATCAGTAAATTTTACTGACCGTGAGAATTTCTGTTATTGACCGTGGGAAAAATTTCAAAATACAAAAATTGTCATTAGAAAGCCAGCTATGGGTTTTATCACTAAATTTCAATCTCAGCACATTCTAGTGACTGGTTTACTAGTGAGAGGGGTCGACATTTTCTGTTATTGACCGTGAGAATATCCGTGAGAATATAGTTATGGACCGTGAGAAAATATTTACTGGTTCAATACTGATCAAAATTACTGACCGTGAGAAAAATAGCTATTGACCGTGGGAAAGTATGTTTTTCACCGTTCAATAGCCAGGTATTGGTTTCATCACTAAATTTTAGTATTAACAAATTCTAGTGATTGGTTCACTAGAAAATCATCAATTACTGATCCAGGTATTGATGATCACTAAATTTACTGACCGTGGGAAAATTCTGACAAGCGATTATGCGTCTGTTAGATAGCCAGGCATTGACATTGTGATCCAACTGATCTCAGTACTGGCCCTTATTGACCTAGTTTGGGAGATATAAGCACATTTGTGATCACCATTACTGACTGTGAGAAAAAGGTATTGACCGTGAGAAAATCCTAAAAAGGAAAACACGAATTCTACTCTACTCATAGTTCTAATCAGGATGGTGTAGACGGGAAGTGGGTAGCTGCAGTGGTTGAGGTGCTATGAGCAATTCTTTGGAGAGCATCATGATGGTCTGGTCATAATTGACATATCAGACATGGGTGGTCAGGGTATGGTTGGCTATACCACCCATGCTAGACATGTCTGACCATGCTCTAGTATGTCTGTGCTGATGATTTCTGGTGTAGAGGTATCATGCTCCATTCTCCAAGTCATTCAGAGTTGGACTGGGTATCATGGTCACTTCAGTCATCTCATCCATCAGTCATAAGATTGACCAGTCAGGTGAGGTAGGTACTTCATCATGCTTGTCCCTGCATCTGGATCCATCTTCAGAGATATACTCAAGCATGTCTGACATCAGTAGTATGGGTGACCAGAATCATGCTCATAGGTATGTGTGTCTCAAGACTTGGGTGCACTCAGAGTCATCACCACTATCCAGTATGAGCATGAGACAGCACTGAGGTATCTCTACACCAGACAGAGACATACTGACATGACTAGCATGGGTGGGATAGCCAACCATACCCTGACCACCCATGTCTGATATGTCAATTATGACCAGACCATCATGATGCTCTCCAAAGAATTGCTCATAGCACCTCAACCACTGCAGCTACCCACTTCCCGTCTACACCATCCTGATTAGAACTATGAGTAGAGTAGAATTCGTGTTTTCCTTTTTAGGATTTTCTCACGGTCAATACCTTTTTCTCACAGTCAGTAATGGTGATCACAAATGTGCTTATATCTCCCAAACTAGGTCAATAAGGGTAACAAAGGACATCAGTTGGATCACAATGTCAATATGTGGCTATCTAATGAAATTATTGAGGATCAATAGGTGATCATTATTGATGGTGACCGTCTTTTGAAGAAAGTTTTCACGGTCACTAATTTTATTCCCACGATCAGTAATCAATGAACCCGCAGTCACTAATTGATGATTTTCTAATGAACCAATCACTAGAATTTGTTGACATTAAAATTTAGTGATGAAACCAATAGCTGGCTATTGAACGGTCAAAAACCTACTTTCTCACGGTCAATAAATTGTTTTCCCACGGTCAGTATTATTGCTGATCATTTGATCAGCTTTTCTAATGCGCTCCCATCATTAAATATTTTTCTCACGGTCAGTAACTATTTTCTCACGGTCAATAACGGAAAATGTCGACCCCTCTCACTAGTAAACCAGCCACTAAAATTTGCTGAGATTGAAATTTAGTGATGAAACCCATAGCTGGCTTTCTAATGACAATTTTTCATTTTTCAAAAATTTCCCACGGTCAGTAGTAAAATTTCTCACGGTCAATAAAATTTACTGATGCTAGATCACTAATATCAGGCTTTCTAATGACTGCATGGTCATTATAATTATTTTCCCACGGTCAGTACTAATTTTCCCACACTCAATATCACAATTGATCATATTCTGGCAATTGATCACTAATATGTTGCTGGCACATTGTTAACAATATTCTATAACCAGCTGATATATTGTTAACAGCACTCCAATAAACAGCTGGTGTACTGTTAACAATGTCCACTAAATAGTTGGTATATTGTTAACAACATCCCTATAAGTAGCTGACTTATTGTTAACAACAAGCATCCTTGCTGTCTGTTGTTAACAACATTTTGCTGAATAGGTGTTAACTCAAAAGGATCCTTGCTGGGTGTTGTTAACCCAGGAGCTTACTGTATCTTGTCAACAGCATACCACAGCTGTTGCTGTCTTGTTGTTTACCCAAGTAGCTAGGATTACTGTTCTACTAGTCTGCTTGGCTGTTGACAACCACTGTCCTTCGAAGACTTTGGTCATGTCCGGCATGAGTAGAGGAATCGCACAGGTGAGGACATCTACATGACCACGTCAGTGCCAAATGATGCGACATACATTGCTATTACCATCTACAGCAGGCGCGCTGTCCGCGAGCGTCCTACGTGTCTCGGCCTGTGGCGAAGACCCGTCGGGCGGGTTAAATTCCGCTAGGCGGTTAGCGGTTAATATGACAGATAGGATCAACTGAGCTGAGTACCTACTACCTATGAGGGTACCCTCTCCGGGCGGAGGGGCGAGTTCCTTCGGGTTGCCTGCATCAGCAACATCGTGTAGAAATTCTAATTCTTCATTGGTTAAATGAAGGTCTGATTTGAGAGTCATTCAGTGGGACGCCTATCGTTAGGGTCTGGACGCACCGCGTGTCTGGGAAGGGGGCGAAGGGGGGATGTCATCCATATCTTATGAACGTCGCTATGCATCTCGTCGAACTCACTAAGGCCTTTATACCATCTGGCCAGTGGTTCAGTTACCTTAGGCGTAGCCTCACACGAGGCGCAAGCTCCGCCTGCTTTCTCTACAGGCGACTGACGTCATTTCGACACTATGACGTCTCCTGAAAGCAACTTCGGGGTGTATCCTATTCGCCGATTGTTTTGTTCCCCGCCGAGACTTGCGACATTGCAAGTGCTTTTCTGCTTTCTTCAGTGACGTCAGTTCGCAGGTTCTGATACAGCAACCGATCAGCCCATGTCGTTTCGGGGTAGATGTTACTTGCCGATTTTTGGTCTCTCGCGACTTTGAGCCCTTAGGGAACTGACGTCAGTTTAGCACCTATGACATCGTGCTGACGCTTTGGGGTTGCTCATGTCCCTCGCCCATACTTGCGACTCGCAAGTTTGTGCTCTTTCGCTCTCTTCACGCTCAGGCAACTGACATCAGTTCAGCAATTAGACAGGTCCTGACACAACAGCCCGGTGCGACACTCATACACTTTGCCATTGTCGGTATTGGTGAGTATGCACTCAATCGGAGACAAAATGGCTAATCATAAGACTACAACTAGATACTCGAACTAGGATCGGGTGTCGTCAACTTCCCGAAGGTTTCCGTTACGAGAACGCTCCGATGTGTACTTAAGGTACATCTTCAGCATACTCTTCACAGGCCAGTGACCTTCATAATTATTTAACACGTTCCACCTGCGGGCAAGCTTGTCCCAGAGGTTAGGACGAACGGAGCTCAACTGTGATAGTACCTACCTTGTCACAAATCAACACAATTTTGGTGCGATCCTGGTATATATAGCTCTTGCTGAGGTCCAAGACCATTGCGGCCTCTTTTTTCACCTCATCCTAGATTGCTGAAATTAGTTATGTTAACTTGGGATGGAAATGAAACTTACCTTCATGTCCTTATACGTCTGCGGCTTCCAATGCTCTACTTGGAGGAGCTGTGCTTTCAGTGAATAGCCGTTTGTCTGTCGCCCAGGCTCGCCTGGAGGTTTCGAGATCTTATGCAGCCCCGCGGAAGGGCCGTCGACAGCGTCGCCTACTCGCCGGGGTTCCTCGTCATCGGAGTCACATCCGCTGCTTTCTTCCCCAGATGTATCTTCACGAACTTCGCTCAGTCGCTGAGGATCAAGTGCTTCATCCAAGAAGTCCATGTCCTTTGTCAGGACTGGGCGAATAGGAGGAGGAAGCGAGAAAGACATTCGAGCAGCGATAATTGGGCGAGGCGAGACAATGTAGGGGCGAGCCATTAGTGTCGTCTGTCACTTGAAAATTATGCATTCTGCGTGTATGAGCGTGGCCTATTTATGTTATGCGGCACAATGCAGTCATCTCCAATGCTTTGTCCGTGTACTGTATTGTGAGCGCGCCTCTTACGTCATACTGTAGCCCGCTTTGTGATCGCAGCCTGCTGATCGCTGAGGCACACACGGAACACGTTTGCGGGATGAACGCCACCGACGTCATCTACAAATGCTCTTGGGCGCCATTTTGGCAGACAAAGCAATACCGAGACAGGTGCGAGTATAAATGGATCCTTCGACGAGCAAATATCAATTTCTATAGCGCATCCCCTCGTAATGACAAGCGAACTACAGGTCCCCAATTTTCAGGAGTCCGTCGAGTTGAAAGAGTCCAACAGTGTCTCAAATCACTTACTCTTCTCCCCCGACGGATCCCTCCTCATCTCGGGAGGTGAGCCTTCCATGACTTCATTCAGCTGCCTCTTAATCTGATCCCCTGTATAGGGGACGATGAAGTCGTTCGCCTCTGGGACGTCTCATCCGGGAAACTTATGCAAGTTATCTCTCATCAGAATTCGGAATGGGGCCAAGTCACTTCCTTAGTATGGGTGCATTATTCCACGGCTGAGCGACGCTCCGCCATGTCTATATGCATTGGTTCCGCTAGGGGCCTCCTCAGCATTGCACCCTTTTTCCCCCGGAACAAGGTACTTCTGGTTATTATATTTATCACCTGCCCCACTAATCAGGCGCATAGCTCATTGAAAGCAATGCACTCACTCATGTATCGGCCTTCACTTTGAATCAGCCTGTGGAGGCTCTGACTCATGACCCTCGACGACATCGAGTCGCGGTTGCGGGCCACCATGGTCAAATTAAATTATACAAAGTAACGGGTGCAAGTAAGTATCATAATGCTGACCTATGTATATGCCCTCTCACGATTCGCAGCTTGTTTGCAGTGGATATGGACCGCTTCAGTGGCGTGCATACCTGTTGGGCTGCATTTCTACGGATGTGATCGCGAGCAAGTGATCGCATACTCATCGCATACAGGCGAGATGTACGTTTCCACTGCGCGCGATCAAAGCTCGTTCTAAACCTTCTGCATCAGGACGTCCTTTGATGCCATTTCTGGAGAAGAACTGGAGAAGAAGACTCTTTCAAGTGCAATGTACGATGACTCCTCTCCACATATACATCGGCTAACACCTTTATCGCCAGAGGACATGCTGCATTATCTCGCGATGCTACGCGGTTGCTGGTCAATAATCTCAATACTAACAATTTCGATATCTACCGCCTCCCCGATGATGTCAAATTGGCCACATTTGAAATCCCAGATATGGAGGACCGCCACAAAATCAAAACCGGTCTATTTGCTGGCGATAGGGATCAATTCGTAATTTGTGGGAGCGACCACGGAATGATCTACATTTACGATATAGCCACCCGCGCCCGTGTTCAGCAACTTCAACACGATACGAGTAAGTCGCCTGGACGCGTATCGTATTGTTGTATTGACGAAGTCTGCTCGTTAGGAAAGGCTCCTATTCAGAAGTTGGCTGTGAGGAAAACAATTTACCCAGTTCGGACAAACGCTTACCTCTGTCCAGTATTTTAATAAGGACGGGTGCCAGCTTCTTGCAAGTGGCTCCTCTGCACCTCCACCAAATTCCAAAGTACGAATATGGAGAAAGGTAAGCCCTACGTAAGATTGTCTCATCCTGTTCTAATGTAGATGGCGAAGGTTCCTTTAGTTGTGCAAAGACCCGCCAGTCCATCGCTCGGCGAGAGGCGCGGGCGACCTCTGAAGATGGATACTAACACGATGATCGTCCTCTTCATGTTCCTTTACATGACTTATCCATCATGGTCAGTAGAGTTACTGAAGGTACGCGTGTCCATACATTATCTACATGTGAATAGTGACACATCTACAGGCATACCATACTACACTAGCATCATGGTCTGCCTTCGTTGACGATGCGTAACCCACCGCATAATATGTCACCCGTGTTGTGACTGATGCTTTTACACTTATTGCCTGGCTCGCCCAGAATTTCTTATTCTTGTATCCGATGTGTATGCCTACGTACTATAAACCACATATATGAGAAGAGTTGCAGGTCCTGAGAGCTTGAAGCGAGAGTGCGACTCCGTAGTTTTGTCATATGGTTTGTGATGTGGAGACACATCCCAGCGTTCCGGAACGATCTGGAGTGGGTATGGCTTCGTGAGTACGTGCGAAATGTGTACTCAGGTCGTTGATCTTACGACCAAGTTCAAGAGCGTGGGAGCGGGACGAAGGTCTCACGAGCACTCAGACTCGGACTCTTAACTCGGACTCGGACTCTAGGAGAGGTGAACTGTAGATTCTGTACGAACTACACAAGTTTATATACTAAGTCTGTTGTAGTATGTGTGCAGAAATTGAGAGGCGTGCATCCCCAACAGCCTCGAGGTCGGAATCACCAACCGAGAGGTAACCGAACACGTCCACATGCCACGAATATCGTACGAAATTCGTACGTAACCGTACCCCGCACCTACACTGGCTCCAGTGCGTCACGTCATCTCGTTGCTGCTCCTAGTGCCGGGCGTTGGTTTGAGTCCATATACATTATTAAAGTAATAGGCAACCATAGTATTCCGATGAGATACACCAACCGGACAAATGAATACAACATTATCGTAAAGCTCCTCCCTTCCCTGTTAGCGCATGTGTTACTCCTGAATGAGCAGCGTTGCAACTTCTTCCTGAGATTCGTCCATGACATCTTCACCGTCACCCGCGCAGGGTGATATAACTAAGGACTGAGGCGTAGTTAGTCAACTCCACAACGGAATTAAGCAAATCCAGATTCCAACCTTATCCAATGAAATTACTACTGAAACGTCTCGGCCCTCCCATGGAACATTGCACTTTGCAAGTTGTGCGATAATCTTCGATGAGTGGATTAATTCCTGACGGTCACTAGGGGCTCTCTCAACCATTGTCGCCCTAACGTGAGGCCAATCTTTGAAAGGGTCACGTCGTACGTGAGCCGTTTCAAATCGTTCGACGATTAGCCATGCTTCATCTTGTTGTTGTTCGGGGAACTGGATGATGTGCACAATCCTGGCTGGGAACTGAGTCGGTGAATCGCCCTGCAGCATCACCAGGCTATTGCCAACATGCTTAGCATATGTCGTGTAATTCAAACCTTTAATTTTCAGAGTGTTGCGACAGTGAGCTTTAGAACTGGCGACAACCGAGTGGTCATCAAAAACTCGCTTCAGCTCTCCTGAAAGGGATCGCGCTCCAGACGTATGGTCGACTCTCGTCGAAGGGACGTCCAACTCGTCAGTTTCAGTATCGTCGGATAGTCCACCCCGGAGCTTAGGCGAAAGCGCACGGAATATCGTTTTACACTCTTGAATGTACTCCGAAGTTGCGTCTCGAGTCTTTCGGAACATGGCCGCTAGATTATTCCGCATATGCCATGTTTTGGAAATGGTAAGCTCATATTGCCCTGGCTATTCATCAGAGGACTACGATATGACAAAATCAAGCACGTACCAGGAATGTAGTTGGTGGAGATGCGTTGAAGTTTTCCTATAACTCTTTCCATAGGAAAGGTCCACCATCCGTGAACGGGACCGTACAGCAGGAGATACTCCGCGATGTGCATGGATTGATGATGATTTGGGTGGCATACGTAATTTGGAAACAGGGTCTTGAGGCTTTGGTAATATGTAGTCATGTACTGAAGGTACACTTCCGCATTGGCGGAAGAAATCTCGCGCGCCGTTGCGATGTTGATGGCAGAAATCAGCGACATAGTGAGGGATAATATTTCTCTACGTCTTCTGGGGTTTGGATTGGGCTGCGTGCTTGTGTGCGGCGACCATAATCTAACAAGTGTTATCGGATAATAGATGGCAGCCGCAGAGCGCCACTGATCCGACTTGAGCTTGCCTGTATGATTGCCTAGATTTGAAGGAATAGAGGTCATCCACGAAGGTTTCTCCATGTTCTCGATGTCCTGCCAAAGCGCTTGCATTTCCTCGTCAGTGAAGACGTGACCTTGATCTGCGTCGTCCATTTCAGACCAGTCATCCTCGTCGACGGTTTCAATCTGCCTGATGCGCTGCTACGAGTCAGTACATAGAATATCCGACCTACTTAAAACGCACCCAGTTGAAAAGTAAGCTCCCACAATCTGCACGGGTAGCACGACTGCGGACCGGAAGGTTCAATGCTCTACAGACGTACTTCAGCGCCTCCAAATGATAGTCGCCGAAGCGGGTTTGCCACCACTCCAACTCGTAATCTTCAAATGGATGTGTGAAGTCATCTAGTATCATGCTTACGCTGTGTTGCTCCCGCGGCTTAGATGGCAGCGGGTTTTCTGGTGTAGGTTCAATGGGGTGAGGCAGGACCCGTACGTATTTGCGGCGGCTATGCTTAGGTTTATAGCCGAGGATGTTCTGAAAGTGTTCCTTAATCAACCCGAGAAAAAGGTTGTGCATGGGATCAATGACAATGAACCGAGAGGGGTCGAAGTATGGGAGTCGTAGGAGCTCGGTGTACCGTATGCCGTTTGAGTCGGACAATGCCTTCGCTGTGTCGTCGTCGTCTGCTTCTTTAAATCGAATTGCAGCGGATACGCACTCCTCCCTGGTACGCCGTTTCCATAAGCCAATATTCCAACAACCGAACGCGTGCTCTGGTATGGGGCAATCGCAGGCTGGACAGATCGAGGACAGATCGTCGGGGAGGGGGTCTTGAGACCTTGGTCGCTTGCACCAGCAGACGGCACAGTAAACTGTGTGCGAGTGTGATGTGAAGCCGCCAAACTTTCGCGCTCCAGGAAGATCGCACGCTACGCACACCACTGCGCAGATAACATGGCGACCATCGCGATGGCGCGCAGTGCGAGAGAAACGAACACCAGGGGACCAGAAGATAAGGAGGATATCAACCAATGGTCTGAGGTAAGAATTAACGACCAAAGACGCCTCGTGGGGACCAGGCATGATGCTGAACAGGAAGACGTTTTCAGGCAGATGTCGTAGAGGGGCCGGCAGGTTTTGGCATATAAGCATGATGACACCGCAGGAAATCTTTTTCCCCCCGAGCTTGTTCATCAACGGGTTGAACCAATCCCCACACAAGGAGAAGACGTAGCGCCCTTCGCCGCGTGCTCTTCCTTCACTGAAGGGTTTCCCGTCGGCCCACTGAAAGTTTCGTAGGACTTCGCCCTGGAACATGGTGGAGATCTTTCCATCTGGGGAAGCTTCGGTTTGGTCCCATGCGCTATCCATCATATCCTCGTATCCTTCTCGCGCCAGCAGCCCCGAAAGCCAGTCTTTGAAGTCAAAGATCACGTACGGCTTGATTGGCACCTGAATGACTTTGTGCCCATTGAGAGTCTTCTGCCGACATAGCCTGCCCCTGCACATATTCCCCGTTTTGCTGGCCCGAGCATTACATGCGGCTGGATATTCGATGGTGCCATCTTCCAGTGTTTTAGGAGCGTATGTTGCGTGACATCCTGGCTCCGGGCAGACTGCCCAAATCGTGGATTTAGCCTCTAACTGAAATGTGCGACTGGCAGAACGAACGTCCTTGGGATAATCGGAAAGCACACTCTGCCATCTTGATGGCATGCTAGCATAGTCCTTGTAAATCATGAGTAAGCATTTCTTCATGATATGGTGGATCATGGACAGGATGAATGTGCAGCCCCGGAGGGAGAGTCCGAGCGTCACATTGCAAACGATCACCATAAACATCCAGGGCTGGAGAATAGGTTGGATATCGGTGAGTTTGACAAAATGATGGTCTGTAGTGTGTTGAGAAACTGTAAGAGCGGAACAACTGATGTCACTCACCGCTATTATAGTAGAACCCACTGGCATCTAGCGTCCTGCACGCCTCTGCTTGGTCGTCCTGCAGAGATTTTATACGCCGCTCGCGGTCGTGGATTGCCTTTATGCAGGCCTCCACGGCTGTCGTCGCTTGCGTATGACTTTCCCGAACTTCCGCTGGCGAGCGAGGCTTAACAGTGGTTAATCGCAGCGTCTGGTTCCAGTCCTGAGCGCAGTGTCGCATGGCTTCCAATTGTTTCGAAACACTTTCGATCCCTTCGGTTGAGGTTGGCATCCCCATGTCGAGGAGTTCTCTGTGTTTCGCACGGGCATCGTCGATAACCTCCGAGAGTTGCTTGATCTTGGTCTCATCATGGGCGGAAATGGCTTTGGGAAGTGGAGGCTGGCAAGCGGGCGAAGGTTTTTGACTAGCTGCTGATGCTGACTGGTCGGAGCGCTGAGCCAATGATGGGGTTTGTCTTGTGTCGTTCGAGGATGAGTTGGCCTGGCTTGCTTCGTGCTGTTGCTCAGTTCGTAGGAATTTACCATAGTTGTCGTGTCGGAGATGGACGCGGTGAAGCCTAACGGAGACTAGGACCCCCTTCCCGTCGCTTTGATCCAGGCAGGACCGGCATTCGCAAAGGACTTGTTGATCTCGGTCAGCCCGAGGCATGGAGGATTGGTGGCTAGCGAACCCGAAGGAAGCTATTTAGCATCTGGGGCCATCCATATCCGGTCGACCAGTGACCGAATGAAGTATAAGCGAGGCTTTCTGGCCCTTGTCCTTCATCAAAGTCCTTATGCCCGGAAGTACAATGTTTCCAAGGCCTTCTGTGGTCAAACGTACAATTCCGCATGCAACCAATTACGTTGCACCAAACTAGGCCTGATATACATTTCGAGTAGTCAATGAAATACAAGAATGAGATATAAGATCATCTAATCCTCATCGTCGACATCTTTCAGTTGAGGCAAAGCAACACTGGGCTTTGCAGCTAATAACTTCTTAGCAGCAGGCGGAAGGGAGTTATACCAAGCCGGGTTGTACCAGTTGATGGGCAAGCCAGGAACAGCTTTTCGCACACTTGGGCGTGCATTGTTACGCCGAATACGCTTGAACGGCTGAGTGCCGCTTTGCAAGTTACCGTAACAGTTGAACTCGTTTCTGTGGGAGTCGATATATCGCAGGATTTCATTGACCTTCGCAGCGCGCCAATCCTTCGGCCGGACGGTGGCAGTCCGTTGGCCTCCCTCCTTGTCGCTTTCGTCTGTGCTCATGCCTTTAAGACCCAACTCCTTGGTCATGTCCCAAATAATAGCCCATGCTTCCCTATGATCATCATCGTTGATTTGCTCTTCAATAATGTCCACGCGAACTTGAAAGATCTGATGTAACCCGTCAGCCCCAATGCCATCGCTCGATGGGTAGAAACACACCGTTTTCCTCCTAGTGCAGCGGCGTGCTGCTCGAAGACGGTCAACACACTGAGCCCTGAACTTGTCTTCGTCCTTCTGCACACTAGATCGTACAACATTGTATTGTTTCAGACGGCTAAAGAAGTGCACCTTGATATCTTCTTCGCGTCCCGAATAGTCCTTGTAGGTAGCCATGAACGCTGAGACGAATTCATCTGCTACCTCGTGATTCCAAGGGTGATCTAACGCAGCCCAGTACAGTTTGAGTGGTTGCAAACGAGGTGTGAGGGAATGATCGACGTAAGCGTCGAGCTCCTCGTCCGTGACTGTATGTCCCTTGAGGGCGTTGAGGATATCCTTGGTATTTGGTGCTTCCAGCAGATCCCCTAAAAACGCTCGAATATCTCGCTGAAAGGACTTAGGGTCAAAATGTTGCTCCTGAAGGAGGCCAAATTTACTTACCATTAAGGCCGTCCGTCTGGGGTCACGATGAGTGGGTATATTGGGAACTTTCGACGGCCGGCCAATATGCTTCAACGGCGAGGTGGTAAGCGTGTTAGACCGTATGATCCTGGACAGCTCTTGAACCATGGTATAGATCTGCTCTACTCGGCTATCTTGGGATGAACTAGGATCACCGAACACCTGGGTGTTTGGTCCGTTGGAATCAGTGGGCTGTGGGATGGGTAGAGTGTGGTCTAATGGTAGTGCGCCTGGCTCTCGCTCGTCCAGCGCCGTGACGTTGTCGAGGCCTGAGTCGTTGCCAAAAGACAAGCTACTTGGCATAAATAACTTCTGCTTCACTTCCTTGCCCGAGCGTGGGCGCCGCAAGGGTGGCTGCGGAGCATTTACACCACTATTTAGGCTCTTCTACTGGTGGTCAGCCTCGAATATCGGCTTCGAAACATACGCTTACCGTAGGATGTTGTTCCCCCTCACAATGCTGATCTCTTGGCATCTCTCCAACGCCTGCATTGCTGGATTCGGGATGGATAATGGGCTCCGGCCTCTCAGACTGACTCGGCTCCATATCGACATCACCCTGTATAAATTAACCAAATATCATTGCATCAGGTAGAGGCAACGTACCACACCTGACTGAACCCGTTCTAACTCTCCCTGGTGCCGCGCCTCGATGGAAGCTAACTTAGCCTCCATTTCCTTCTTGAGCGACTGAAATTCCTTGGCATGCATTTCCGCCTGCTTCTCCGTAATTCTGATCTCCAGCTGTTGGAGAGCATCCTTGTGTGCCGTTTCTTGTGCTTCGAGCCGTTTCTTGCCCTCCGTCACTTCTGATTGGAGCTCCTTCAACCGCTCATCCTTTGCTCTCAACTCTGTCTGGTCCTGGATGGAGCGCTGAATATATGGGCGACGAAAGTAACGACCCTACTTACCGCCGATGGTTGACGGACACGCTCCAACTCAGCCTTTAACTTGTCCTCCATTTCCTTCTTGAGCGACTGAAATTCCTTGGTATGCACTTCCGCCTGCTTGTTCGTCATTCTGGTCTCTAGCTGGTGGAGAGCATCCTTGTGTGCCGTTTGTTGTGCTTCGAGCCGTTTCTTGCCCTCCGCCACTTCTGATTCAAGCTCCTTCAACCGTTCATCCTTTGCTCTCAGCTTTGTCTGGTCCTGGATGGTGCGCTGAGTATTCAAATGATGTAAGTAACGACACTGCGTACCGCGGATGATTGACGGACACGCTCCAACTCAGCGTTTAACTTGTCCTCCATGTTCTTCTTGAGCGACTGAAATTCCTTGGTATGCACTTCCGCCTGCTTCTTTGTAATTCTGGTCTCTAGCTGTTGGAGAGAGTCCACGTGTGCCGTTTCTTGTGCTTCGAGTCGTTTCTTGCTCTCCGCCACTTCTGATTCAAGCTCCTTCAACCGTTCATCCTTTGCTCTCAGCTTTGTCTGGTCCTGGATGGTGCGCTGAGTATTCAAATGATGTAAGTAACGACACTGCTTACCGCGGATGATTGACGGACACGCTCCAATTCAGCGTTTAACTTGTCCTCCATGTTCTTCTTGAGTGACTGAAATTCCTTGGTACGTACTTCCGCCTGCTTCTTCGTAAGTCGATTCTCAAACTCTCGGAGGGCACGTTTGTGTGCCACTGCTTGTCCTTCGAGTTGACTCTTGCTCTCCGTCACTTGATCGTTCATCTTCTTCTGCAGAGATTCTATCTCCTCGGTATGGCTCGCCTGAAGATGAGACGCGTTCTTCACGAGCTGAATCATCTGATGATTCATTTCTGCGATTTCCTTATCCTTCGTAGCGATCGTATTCTGTAGGTCCCTTTCCCTATCCAAGGCCTGGCTGAACGATGACTCCCGACTGACTCCCTCACTGATGACTCGCTTGTGAGCTTTCTGCAACTGAAGAAATTGTTGAGTTTTGTCCACAACTGCCTTAGACCTCGGACGACGTCGCTGATGCTTTGCGACTGTTGGAGGTTGCGTAGTTGGTGAATCGGCCGAAGGCCTCTGGGTAGACGAAGTTGACGATGTGACAGGAGAAGCAGTCGAAATGGCGGTGTTCCCATCGGCCCGGGGTGTCAGCGTGCTCGGAAGACTGCTCAGTGGAATAGTATTAGCAGCGGATGAAGGCCCCGCTGGGCCAGATGCCTCGTCAAGACACTGGTCACGCTTCTGGTTGGACGATGGGTTCCGTGAACGAGATGGTGACTTTTCCGCAGGGAGAATCGGAGAAATGGTAGCCTTTCCCGTGGCCGCCAGTGGCGGGATGGATGTCGAAGGTAAAGGCTTTGCCGAACTAGATTTCTGACCAGTAGGACGCCTTGGAAGCGGGGCAATTTCCCGCTCGGACGCCGAAGCTGCCCCAGGCCGGGATATTGTGGCGGACGAGGTAAGCGTATGTCCCGCAGATTCGGATGGAACCTCCATCGACTTCAGCACAGCATCTGAGAAATTGAGCTTGCTGCTAGGGCCATTCGTAAATTGGAAAATTCCACTCTCCACGCCCTTAGCAATGGCGATTTTGAGCACAGAGTTTTTCGTTGGGTCAAGCGTAATGTCTTTCTCGAAAAACTTCGATGATAGTTAGAGACTAGTTGCTGAAGAAAATGATGCGCGTAAACGCACTTGTTTAATAACTGTCCTAGAGACCGCCTGTCCATTGCGCTTTAAACACCTCTGATGACAAAATTAGCTATAGAGAATACACATCGACCTGAACTCACAATGAGCCCATCATGAAAATAGAGTAGTAAATTGGCAACACTGCTCTGATCGACCGCCTCAGTGAGGCGGTCGATCTCAGTCTCCTGACTGTTTCGACGTCGCTTAGCCTCCTGCATTGGCGGATCAAGGTTGACGTTACCGCTTCGAGAGCGCTTCGAAGTCTGAGCCTCCTGGGTAACCTTCCCGTCCATCGGCAACTCCGCTGAAAGTAGCTGAGAAGATGAATGCACGTCGCCCTGCGGATTCGTGTCTTGAGGACCTTCAGGACAGGTCAGCGTCTTTTCAGAACCCTTGATAACGCCTGTATTCCCCATGGCGATGTCTGGCGTATCTCTCGCCAATGTAGCGGGGCATGCGGAGTCGATCTCTAAAAGCTGACGTGAAACGACAGCGGGCGAACTGGTGTCGCATGCTGCCAAAATGAAGGTTCGTGAGTATGCTGTGGATACATGATGGAGGTGGCTCACTTTGGGTGAGTTCCTGACCATCCGGTGAGGCTGATTGGACATGTCATCGAATGCATTGACCAGTAAATAAATATTCACTCACAGCAGATAGCTCCCGACGAGGAAGTAATTTCAGTTGCTGCTGGAAATCGCTTGAAGGCGGAATCGCGCTCCTTCTCATTAACCAGATTGCCGGGACGAGTCAATGACGCTGCCAACCATATGATAAGAAGCCGCCGCAGACGAAGTCAATTGTGCCAACCGTTGTCGACGATGTCAGGATCTGACGATATGAGGACAGAAGATCGTTCGGTACTGGCCGTCATCGATGGATTATGATGGGGGAGACTTAAGGTAGAGAGAAATAAGCTTGGGATTCGAGAGTAAGTTATACCAGACTCGACAAAGCGCGCCCGGATCATACACCTCCGATGACGTCAGCGAGCTTGCTGCTTTGTTCTGATCATGATTGAGTTTTGAATGACGTATATTCAATGACGTATTAATCTAAGCCCTCGCTCAGTGACGTCGCACAGCGAGGTCCAGGGATGTGACCTGTGACCTGTGACACACACGGGCTAGAGCAGGCTATTAGAGGCTAGAGTCAGTTTCCGGCACGTGCGACGTGTTTTCCCACGGCGATCCACTGTGGACGTGAAGTTCACCATTGTGATACCATCTTCAGCGTCCATAGAACATGGTTGGATACGCACAGGCCAGTTATATACTAATGGGAATATTATATCGTATTTATTTTTCCTCAGGTAATGCACTATCTGGACATTGAAGCCGATGTCAATCGGGAGTCTGATTCTGAGGAAGATGACGACGAATCACTGAAAGGTATGCCGGAGGTTGGATACCGCAAGTGCGACGTGCTAACTCGAGCTCGACCAGATTTCATCCGCGATGAACCAGGAGTGGCCACTCGGAACGAACAACGCTCATTTGTGACATCAGGGAGTGAACCTGAGCTTGACCTGGCCGCGTTAGTCCGTGAATGGAAAGAAAGGCGTGGTATCGGACGATGTAACGAGCAGCTATTTTACGATAGTATGGACTCAGAAGCTGGTTGGAAACGCCCAATTATGTTTATGCCTTCCACTGAGGACCCGGACATATTCAGGATTGACGTTAAAGTATGTCCCATTTCGCATACTAACTTCGCGAGTGCTGACATATTCACTATAGCCTGGTCAAGAACGGAGTGTCGTAACAACAATCTTGAATAAGTCAGTAGCCCTGGACGCTAAACATGTGAAAAGCGCATTCTTTCGGGACGGAATACCTGGTGCAGTCTACATTGAAACAGCTGACTATGGGGAAGCGATAGAAATTCTCCGGGGGATATTCCACGTTTATATGCGCTATTATGGTCCACCCATTTCCTTGGTGCCCTTGCACGATCGCATTGCCCTCCTCTCTCAGAGCCAGAGATTGATTTCGCCACAAGCTGGCACGTTCGTCCGACTCCGTGATAGAAGCAGATACCGGAATGACCTAGCATTCGTGAAGGACGTACCGACAAATACAGCCACCGCACGTCTCCTCTTAGTACCTCGCGTTGTCGAGAAGGCCTCCCGACGCCGTTCAGAACCGGTTCTTCGGGTAGACCCAGGATCTGCAGACAAGGAGATGAACTTTGCTAACGATGGGATTAAGTATTTCCATGGGCTGGAAGCCAGACTTACTCCGCTCAGCAGATTGCAAATTGAGAATATCCACCCAACTAGCGAGGAATTGGCGCGGTTTGCAGTGGCGAAGTTACCTGGTCTAGATGCGGCCATTCAAACCTGCATACGCACCTCATTAGACGAGGGCGAGCTAGTGCAGGTAGCCACGGGAGTCTTCAAAGGGACCAACGGGCGTATTCTAGGAATATCGGGGAGCCGAGCAAACATCAAGCTCCTAAGTCGGGGAACTCAGTTACAAGAGCTCGAAGTTCCCGCCTCGGACCTCCATTCACGCGAAACTATTACTCCTGGCCAATTTATTACAGTGTCGACAGGCCCCTTTTCTGGACTAGCAGGTACGATCATCAAGACTACAGTCGACGACATGGGTGCCACAATAGCATCCATTGCGTCCGCTGGAGAGGAAATTGACCAGCAAGTTGAGGTCAAGGTTTGGGAGCTAATGCGATATTTTGAGCCAGGGAGTTTGGTAGATGTGGTCCACGGAGAGCACAAGGGAACATGCGGCTTTTATATCCAGACTTCCGAGGATACGTCATCGGGTGGTTTACACGCAGAGCTATGCTTGCCCCCCCATCACGCTAGCGGTAGGTCACTTGGAGCCGAACCTTTCATTGGCATGGTAAGTGCATATGTGCAGTGCTCGCACACTGGTGGATAATCATTACTCTAGATCATTGTTAATTACTTCGACTTGAAGCTGAACAGAGACGCGTCTCCTTCTTTGGTTGTCCAACGGGCGAGTGGCTCATCGGTGCCCACCAATACTTTGCCTCTACCTCTGAAGGCTTCCCCCGATGAAAGCCTCGATACTAGCATGTATCATGGACTGGAGGTTTTCATCATAAATGATCGGATGCTGAAGGGCTATGACGGGTACATCGTTGGCTCCCGCTGGGTAAAGGACATGTTCGGAGAGGAACGCATCGTATTCTCCGTGAATAAAGGCAACCAAATCACTACCTTTACGCGGGAGATGGCACCCGAGAATATACTTGAAAAATAGTTTGTTCGCTCAATCTCGGATGTCCGCTTACATGGCTGATCTCATGTGATGTAGTACCAGAGTCCCGATCATGAAGGCGATCCATCTTCCTCGGTCACTTCTCAAACCTCAGAACGTCCCACCGAATTTTGATCTATCCACGGGGGGCTATGAGACCATGATCAGTCTCCGATCGGGGACACCTCCACCAGACTCTGACGCCGGTCCCTCCCAAATTCCCCTCGTAGGACCCATCCGACTTCAATTTAATAACAAAGGTGAGTGTCGCTCACTAGTTGGCTCATTAAACCTCAATCAATGTAGACAGCTGGCTACTTGATTCCCGCCTGTGGCGTAAGAAGCTCCACGTAGACGTCCGGGGGTCTGTAGCGTGGCGAGATGGTCGTTACGAAGATCAATCAGGATATACGGTCGTTTTGACGGCCCTCAAGAATGATAACAGCACTGTCTTGGTGAAGCTCGGTCCACTCCTCACGGGGATCAAGATTCCCATTCGATTTCTCTGGCCGGCACAGTCGTCAATTGAAATGGGCACCCGTGTGACCGTTATAGGTGTTGACGTGTATCAGCAAGATCGATATTTTGGTCGCATTGGATGGGTCTCGCGATCTGCGTACTCGGTTGACGAAATGTTTCTATTGGTTTCGTTTGTAGACCGTTCCGAAGAGCACTCATATTTCCTGCGCCGGCATTTGTGTTTGACAGGAGATCCCTGTGATTGGATGGGATGTATGTATTGATTGATTAATCTTAGCATGTATCCCAGCTATCAATTTCATCTTGCATCGGCATTCTTGCATACAGATCGACGCAGCGTCATTGAGGGATGCAGCTCCGGGATGTACTGAGCGCAGGTGCGAACAGGAGAACTGGTCAGCCAACACCGCAGAAATTCAAACTTCAAACGTATAATAATAACTGATTCTGTATGCACTACGGGATGCACTGAAGTAAGACAATAAGGATGCATAAGTATGTACTGTACGACAGTTCTACTGTATGATTGTTCCTCTTACTCGGTCGGTATGACCCTCCCGATCTGGGTAAGAAAACCTGCCATGGCCCCAAAGGAGGTAAACTCCGTGACCACGGCACGGCATATAGGACAAGTGTCCTCAACTTTATTGGCAGCAACCCACCAGGCGTGGATACAGTCTGAGCAGAAAATGTGGCCGCAGCCAGTTCTAACGCGAGTCAGCCGACGAGTCAGATTGGGTGGAGATCCACTTACACGCGGGGCGTAACGATGAATTCTCTACAAATGGAGCATTGGGCGAACCCAAGAATTGACTCGGAAAGCTAAGAACACCGTCAATGTTTGATGCTTGCGAAGGGCAACGTCGTCATAGCACTCACGGACTCCTTTGCCTTGGGGCCCGTTAGTGAATGAGTAGGACGGACGAGCGAAAACGAGGCATCACCTGGAGTAGGTAGTTGCGGTCGGCTTCTAGCGCGACATTCAAGGTATGTTGCGCTTGATATGAGGCAACAAGATCGGAGTAGGAAGACTGAAGCTTCTCGAGGATGCCATGCAGGTGAGGATCACGCTCTGTCACATGTTGAGGGCTTTCACGACGAGCGTGCAGATCTTGGTGGACAGCCCTAAGTCGAGTCAGATCAACTTGAGTGTCGGAGTAGAGCTGCTAAGCTTGTTACTTGATTATTGCAAGGACCGTACGAAACTCATACCTTGGCCAACGTATCATACGATTGCTGTAACGTTACATTGTGGGTGTCATCATATCTTTGAGCGAACTCCTGCTGTTATAAGACAAGACGGCAGCGCGTCAGCACTAGAAACAGGGATCTGGGGCTCCACGCACATGAGCCACTTTGTGAAGTTTGGTCGCCTTGGTCATCAGTGACTGGGTGGCCTTGCGCTTCATTGTGGCTGGTGGTAGGGGGTGAGGAGTGTAGGTTGCGTGGGTGTTGTTACTGCAGCAAATAAGATGGGCCAGCGGTAGACTGGAGCGGAGGCTTTTATATCTCAACGGTGACAGCTATGCGTCTAGCCAAATCCGTGATCACGCCCATGTGTTCAGCACGACTTGTCATACGTCATCGCATGTGTTCTACGGACAAAGGAACATTCGGACCATCCAAACATTGAAGCCATCAAACCGCCACCGATCCCGCCACCGATCATGACGCGAGGTCGAAAATTCTGACGTCATTCCTACACTAACGTTAGTGACGTCGGAGGCGCGACTCAGTGGTCAGCCCGGAACTTGGCTACAACGTGTGATTTGGGTATGCGAGATGACTGGTACAAAGCTCTGGCACACAGCTCAGAACTCAGGACAAAGCAGGAACCCCAGGGCACTGGCACCCATCGCCGCTATAAAGGCTTGGGTGAAGGTATACTCGCACGCCTTCACAAGATTCTATCAATTACATCCTGGTATTGAAGAATGACCGCCGACAATGACTATGAGCCGAGAGGAAGGGACCTCGGAGATGTAAGTATCAATGATATACATTGCCCAAGGGTTTGACTCACGGAGGTTTCATGATTTCAGGTTGAGATTGCAGAGCAACCTGCCATCTTGGTAGACGTCCTTGAAGAGGAGATACGTGGCCTCAGGAGCCGGCATGCTGGCCTGCTTGAAGCATTGGCCGAGTTCACAACCTGCAGTATCTGCTTGGAAATTATGCACCATCCTGCCATGTAAGCGGGTGATGTCCATCGTGAAAGGAACAGCTTGACGTGTTATTTCTGGTTCTCAGTTTGGACTGTGGCCACATGTTTTGCATTGGTTGCATATTCGATTTATCAATCGCCAACGAATCACCGTCCTTCCCATGCCCAATCTGCCGCGAAGGCGCGGATATTACTCGTGTAACACCACTATCCGCTGTGATGGACTTTTTCGACTTGGTGGCGGGGCTGATTTCAATCGGATGAGAATGACCCGGGACGATGTATGATTACTGTACGATATATCGGTATACGATTTAAAGGGTAGCCACATATAATCGGAACGCGTTTACTTCTGAATGACCATTGGGCCCGATGTTAGCTGCGTTTGGCGGATTTGCTGTACTACATTGTTTGTAGGGGTTCCTTGCGCATGTGGGGGTAGTTGTTCGCTTGGGTAGCGGCGCTGCGTCGGTCATTGCGAGCACCACATGGCTGCGAGCCTCTATATGCGCGAGAGTGATGGGAGCGCTCCGGGGCGAGAGGGTAGAATTCGTTTGACATGAACAAGGGCGGCGGAGCGTAGAGAACGACCGTTAGTGTTCTCTATGGTGTAGGGCGTCGAGTCAGTGTATTTCCTACATTAGGTCTCCTGCGAGGCATTCGAGCTCCTGGCGAAAAATCGTCAGTCGTCAACGTACTCTGGCTTCGGTATGATTGCGTCACACTAAATTTCGAATGAAATCAGATGTATTCAAGCGACTTCAAGTGGTCTACGCGCTAGGTAACCTGACTAATAGACATTCTGCGCTCCCTTCCTCAGTCCTTTACACGAGCTGCTGGGAGGCTGACTCTGCTGGTGAAACGGTCTTGGTGCTAACGGGTGAAAGCTGGGAACACTCTCAGCTGACAGGGCTGGTGTTTCAAGGATCGATGCGGTGGTAGAGAGGGCTACTACGAGTGGGACCTTGTGGTGGAGAGGGAGGGGGTCAAACTGACGCGGGAGGGTATGTGAGCGAAGCGGCCAATGTTCCTCGAGGCATGCTGGCCATTGATATTGAGGCCTTGTTTTGCGCTAGACTTGAAGATGAGCGATGCGCGTAAGCGAAGATATCGACTACGCTTACCGTATCAGATGGACTCGCAGTCGCTCACAGCTTGACAGCATGAGGGGCGGGCTCGCCAAATCAAAAGCTCATCAGGGAAGAAAATATATTTGCTACGAAAGACAGGACATTTAACGACTAGCTACCTAGGTATATACGCGGGGCATGCATGAGCCTCGGTGGAGAAGGTGATGGAGCGGAAGACCGCCAGGCGCTTATCGTGTCACTGTCTTGAATTGGTCAGAGTGAAGCCGACCGGAATGTTCCGGTCGGCTTCACTCTGATCGCCCCATTCTTGGATTGGAAATGCACAGCCACCGTCTCGCTCTTGCTGCTGGACCATTCGTTGTGATCCCCACCGCCAGTCGCTGCTGTCGTCGCTTCTCTCTGCTACGCTTGTATCACCGGGTCAGTCGTCTTTAGTTCACATATTTCGAAAACTGACCATGCATTTGTAGGGAATAGTATGGGATTGCGGCCCCATTCTATCGCTTGTAACTGAGGAGCCTCACCACAAGGGATCCTCGTGCAAACTGATAGCTGCAAACATCTCGAACGTAAGCTAGACAGTCCATATATTTACCCATCCACTCACGTCTGACAAACACATACCAGTCTTCAACAGTGAGTGTGATGCCGGGTGCCTCCATGACCCAGCTGTGGCAGCGATGAAGCGAATCTATGATGGCGTCTGCGTCGATGTCGGGAACGGTTCGGTGAAGAGACCAGTGGGACTCGCGGGGGATTCGCTACTTCGTCATCATTTTGTCTGTAGTATCATCAATACATTGTCTTCTGTCTGCTAGCGTGAAAAGAACGGTCGATTGAATGTGTCGAGTGATCAACATAGCTCGTTCAATTTCAATAGAGCTCGCTCCTCCTGTCAGACCGTACGGCCCTACGTCTGCCCCTCCATAAACCTCGGTAAGCAGCTCATATTTCGTCACCTCATCAACATACTCCTGCAAATGTCAGCTTACACTTCCGCTCCGCGCTACCCAAGCTTTCTGATGTGACTCCCTTGGAGCGTACTTCGGTGTGGGGGAAAGCGACCATCGGGAAGGATTTTTGTTGCTGACGGGGTCCGTCTTGTCGTTATCACAACTTCATTACCGTTTTGTCAGTAGTAATGTCAATACATCCTTGTTTTTCGATCTGCTAGCAAGAAGCACGAGAGGGCTCGCTCTTTCTCGAGGCATACCACTCTGCGCTGCCATTCGGCTCAATGATGAAACTCAGTCGGTCGCTCATATTTTCGTCGCGCCCTGCTTTTACCAGCACCTATAGACACCTTGTACTCTCCGTACGCTTGCACCACCATACTCCAGCAAGGGTTGCGTTGCGCTTCTGCTGATATATCTAGGTGAGGAGCCGAATGCTACAGTGTGGTCCTCATTGCTAGTGTGCATTCAAAACCCGTCTCATGTTCATAGCAATTATTCACAATGGACGAACGTCCCGAAGCGCAAAAGAAACTCAAACATGCTGTGAATGACCCCATAGCACTGACACGAGCGACGGTCCTTCGTAGGTAGGGCATCTTCGCCTCCAAGCCATCTTCTCCAGCAATGAAGCAAGCACACCGTGCTCAGGCACATAACGGTTATCAACGCATACTCGTTGCTTTATGTCTGCGAGCATTACAAGGAGTTCTCATCGCTAGTGTGCGTATATAAAGTACAATCGTAGATACATTTGTGTTCATGACATTCGTTCACAGCTGACGAACGGAACTGAAGCGCACAAGAAGCTCCGACATGCCATGGATTCTCGTCGCAGCTGAAGGGTCCAGCGGTGCACGGCACGTAGGACATACCTCGTCGTCTGAAGTGCGCCAGTGCTCGCCAACACACGCGAAGCAGAAAATGTGCCCGCATTCAGTCCTACGCCAGTGAGTGCGACGCCATGCATGAGAACTGACTTGACTTACAAACATGGGTCCTGCATGACTTGGCTGCAGATCTTGCAAAGGACGAAGTCTTGTAGACTTTCGACCAACTACGGGTTGTCAGCAACTTACGACGTACGGCAGGTGCAAGCGACTCACAGAATCCTTGCTCTGTGGGACCGCGAGTTAGAATCCCGGCTATGTTTCGAATTGAAGCACTTACCTCGCGCAACTTGTTGTAGTCTTCCCTAAGGGAATCGTACTGGGTGCAGAGCATCTCTTGATCTGTCAGGAGCTGGCTGTATTCGGTTTGGAGCTTGTCTAGAGTCTGGCCAGCATTGTTCTCCTCGCTCAACAGCATCTGATATGATTCTTCCAGACGATACTTCTCCAGCTGTGCGTCAGCATAGAGCTGAGAATGCACAAAAGGTCAGCAGCTACTTTCACGAGGGCGATTTGACTTACCTTGGCAAGCATATTGTAGGACAATTGTAAATCTTCAGCGTCAGCAGGTCCTAGAACGGATTCCTTCGCCTTCTGCATTGTGCACATGGAGTACTGGGTCAGGCCTTGGATTTAACTCTAGGGGGAAGAGGTCCTTACCCCGGCGCGAGTCCTCTTGCGACGTGGAGTCTTTCTGAGAGGTCTGGTAGCAGGGGTCGGTGTGGCGGAGCCAGACTCGTGCTGGATGGAGACTTCTCCGTTATGCATGTCAATGGAGATGGGAGAGGACTTGGATAGTGTCCGTAATGCTACGCGTTTAAGTATGTGTGTTTTATTGCTGTTTATGGAGACACTGAAGCGACATTCGTCATAGTCAAACTTGTGACTCTAGTTCCGCAATATACTTGCTATGTGCTCCTCAAAGGCGACGTAATGACATACATAGGAACATAGCACTAACGAAGACACTATCAAGCCAATGACGTCAGCTGGGAGATAGCTTGCTATGATCATGATCGAGTTTTGGTCCCGTCCCGGACACGAGTAGCGGAACATGACAACTCAGCATCGTCTCACCAGAGGTCTGACGTAGTTGTGATTTACCAAAGTTGCATCGTGTTCGCCTCCTCAGCGTCTCTCTCTGAGCGATGACGCCACAATCACACACGAGGCAGACCAGTCACTGTCAGGGGTCGATGCTGCTTTGTCTGGCAGCCGTAGGCGCGTCTCAGTGACGAAGCGGCGACGCAGATGTGAAGTGGTTGGAGTTCTGCACAACGCCTCTCTCGTCATGCTCGTCGGATGTATAAAATGGGCACTCTGACCGCGGATATTGCTACAGACCTCGCTCCCCTTCTACTTCATTACACGAAATGAACGCCCAAAGTCGCCTTCCCGGAGCCTTTACATTTTCCTTCACCTCCACCAACTCATCACAGAGGACCTCCACTCCGATGGAGGTGACCAATGATGCCGGGAGTATGTATACTACATTACCTCTCGCGCTAGTTGCCTAATCAAGTACCCAGGCCAGACGCCCTTTGGCGACTCGATGGAGTGTAGTCAAGGCTCGCAAGACAACGTAACCAGTGAGTCCGCCGTGCTTTTGATGCGGCAGCATACTAAAACGTCCTGTCATCTATCTAGCTCAATTCTACACCCCTGCCGCCACGCCATGCAGTATCGGTAGTGATGTTGATGTCGAGTCCCAGCACACCAGTATGAGCCTGGGTAGTGATACCGAGTCGCAGCACAGCGGCATGAGCATCGGTGGTGATACGGAGACCCTGCATTCCAGCATGATGAACACCGGGAGTGATACAGAGTCCTTCCTTGCCGCTGTACCAGTCAATCAGGTTATGGCGGTGTCGTCAGACACCCACACCCACGAATCGACCTGGACACTTGGACAGGGCGATGAGGAAATCGAAGGGCTGTACTATAGCTCCCTCACCCCACCTGCGTGGGTTTTCCCCTCTCCACATGGTGTGTTTTCTCCCTGGTGATGCAGTCGTGGCCGTTTGCTGAGATTCCAGCCTGGCTAGATCCTGCTGTCACCGGTGCCAATGCCGATGACGACGTTCTCAACACCTTTGCGAACACACCTACCCCGTCTCAGCCAGAGCACCTTCCCAGTCCTCACGCAGGAAACACAGTCGATTCTGAGATCACCATCGAGCCAGACATGGATGACCAGGACTTCGTCGAGTTCATGGCGAACTACAGCACCCTGGAGCTTCGCTTCGGTGAGCACGAGGCTCGTGTCGATGAACTAGAGCAGGCCGTTCAATCTGGGCAACATGCCCTTCAGCTACTGGAGAATAAGTTCCAAGCTGCTCCTCAACCTATGGAGCCGAAGGAGAATGCCGAGGAATTGTTTGGTAGGGTGATGCAGAAGGTGGACGAGCAGCAGATGATTATCCAGCAGCAGTTCGAGGTCATCGACCGTCTTGAGGCGACGCTCTACTATTCGCAAGACGAGGTAACTACACTACAGCAGCGACTCCGCGAAGTGGAGGAGTTAGTACAGCGAGGCGCTGATGCAGCCAAACAGCGGGCGGGCGCCCCCTCATGTTTCATCATCAATAATCACTTTTGATAGACAACGGTTCTCGTTCTATGCATCCCTTCGTAAATATACCCTTAGGTTTAATCTCTCATGTACTACTACGATCGGAATACAGCTAAATGTACAATTAATTGAGAATCATTCTACTTCATGCGCTGACAGGCACACGGCGCGCCTGACCAACCGCTCCGTGAATCTCTTGAGCTGTTAGGATGCCGCTCCTCCGAGCGGACTCTAATACTTCCATGCACCAGTCTTGGCGGGTCCTTCCGACGTGTACCCCAGTGTTATTTGCGATGCGCTCCAATGCTTGTCGCTCGGCTAGGCTCATGATCCTTAAGGGGATGACAACCATCCTCGAGCGTTCGCTAGGCTGGACTGCGTCGGTCATGGTTCCCCAATTCGTGAGGTGGTTACAACCACTCTCGCTGTGGAGCTGACAGCGTCTTTGGGCAATGTGCCCGCTACTGGTCTTGCCAGTGTCCCAGGTCAACAGCCACTGTGAGTCGCTGGGTGTGCTTCGACGGCCCATGGCGGGGATGATGGTGAGGTTTACCACGAGAGGGACATTGGGGTCGGCGTAGTTCCAAAGACCAGATGGGCCTATGAGTCCGGCGGGTCTACCGAAATTGGGAACGTGAGCCATCAGATATAGAGGACTCTATATGACCCCGCGTCAGTTAGGGTGTGGAAGAACACAGCAGGCCTTGCAACTTACGGAAGGTTGTGGATGAGTTGATGAGTTAGAGCGGGAGGTGGTTGATGCACTTCTGAGGCGGGCCTTTGGGGGTTTAAATAACACTCATCGCGTCCTCTTTGACCTCGCCACTCGCCGCTATCGGTCAATGACGAAGGGAGCATCAATCCCGTTTTGGACATTGTCAATGCGCGACATCACATCGTGAAGTAGGCTTACGCGTTGCTACACGTGCAACCAGAGTCGCTCCTTGAAGCGGACAAAGCGAGTGGCGCATGGACGCATTAGGAAATGGTCGGGGAGCGGGCGGCGCCTATTGCCACACTCAATTTCTTAGGTTCGGGCATACGACAGTTACTGATTGCGTAGTCACTACTCCGGGTATACAAGCTCTGTATACACCCGTTGATAATACTCCTCCTCTGCCGCCAACCACATCTTCCACATGTTGTTTATATTTGGCGAGCTGCATGTTTCTTTTAGTATCCCTCCTCGCGACGGAGCTAGGGGACATTGACGCGTCTGGGCATTGTTCATATGCTTGTGACGTCCGGACAAGATTGATGGAGACATCGTTGGTGAATGACGGTGTGCTTCATGCGCATAGCGCATTCAACATACCGTAAAACGAAGAAGTGACTGCTGGCCGGTAGATTTGTGGCGGACGCCAGTTTATGTCTGGTGGAGGCCCTTATTCCTCATGTTGCTGTGACAGCTGCGTGACCACTCGCTGTCCACGACGATGCCCCCAACTGTAGCTCCCTTGGCCTGCTAGTGTAACGATACAAGGGTCTTACCACACGCTGTGTCAACGAAGGGGACGATGGCTAAACTATACTGGGAATAAAACAAGACATTATCCAAGTACGGGCACGCCTCACTCTGCCTGTTCAGCCTCTTCGTCGCCCACAAACCATCTTTCCAGCTTCCTTATGCGATCGCTGTATTCATTGACCTCTCGCATGATGGTCTGCACCCTGTCCCTCACATCTGCTAGTCCTACTAGCGCCTCATTTTCGAAGGCATCCTGGCGTTCCTTCGCTTTCCTCTGGCTTCCTCCCGCTTGCGCCGAAGCTGCTACAATACACTCGTGAGTACCGGGTCACGAGTCGATGTCCCTGTGCTTACCGTTGCTTGAACTCTGAGGCATTGTTCGTCTTTCTGTGATTGCGAGGTTATCTAACGGGGAGAGCGTTTGGTTAATGCCAGTCTGTTCAACGAGAGTGTTCCTCATACCAGACTTATAACTCGTTCTAATGTCGGTTAGTGACACCTCTATGCGTGGCATGGCTTTTATACTCACCCGTCCTGAGCTATGAATGAATGTCTTCACGTGTCTTGATATTTAATTGAATGCCTCTGATTACGGCTGCCGCCCTCCATGTCAAAGCGTAGACCCTTATGAAAGGACTACAATATATGACATATTGGGAATAACAAACTACTGTCCAACTTGAGGCATAATTCTGTCCACAATCAGCACAAGTACACAACTATCGACGCCGTTCGTTTGGCCTCACAATGAATGCCTTTGTTAGGACCTTTTTGACACGCGCGCTGCCGGAGGGGACTACCATGCTTCATGTCCGTCTCAAGTACGTAACTGCACGTTCACGGCGGGTAGCCTACGATCCATTTTGCAGAGTCATGTGCTATTCCACCAACCTTTTAAGTGGATGTGATCATAAATTGTCATCTGCTCGAGATTTTGTATACAAAGCGCATTGTAAGTAAGCTGATATTGACGAGGTAAAACGTATCGTGGCTACAAGCAGTCGAAAGGATAACTTCAACTACAGGTGTTGCTACGCGTGCAAGCCGCTCCTTGAAGCAGGGTAATGGATCACGCGTGCGAGCACGGGAACCATTACGGTAAAGAGGACCACGTCCAGGCCCAGAGCGTCCGAGTCCTTTCCAATAGCGCTCATTCAAGCGAGTGGCGCATGTGCGCATTAGGAAATGGTCGGGGAGCGGGCGGCGCCTGTTGCGATAATCAACTTCTCATGTTCCGGCATACTTTGGGGGGACAACAGTTATTGATTGCGCACGAACATATGTACGTAGTCTCTACTCCGGATATACAAGCTTCAGACACGCTCGTTGATAGTATTCTTCCTCCTCTGCCGCCCGCCGCTCCAGATCTTCCATATGGTGCTTGTAGTGTTGTAGCTGTACTTCTAGGTTGGATACATATGCGCGCGTGTCGTTGAGTTCGTTTCGAATATAGGTCTCTAAATTGTCTTGCCTCCCACTTCTGGTCTGGATCCTTCGCGACGGAGCTACAGGACAACTGGTCAGTATCTGGTGGCTCGCGCGTTTAGGTCGCTTACTTTTCTTGACACGTCTGGGCATTGTGCTTATGCTTGGGCAATTTGGATAAGTCTGGTGGAGATGGCATTGGTGAGCGACGGTCTCCTTCATGCGCATAACGCATTCAGCATACCGTAAAACGCAGAAGTGATGAGTGTTGGCGGGTAGATTGGTGACGGACGCCAGTTTTATATCTGGTGGAGGCCTTTGTGCCTCATGTTGCTCTTTGACAGCTGCATGACCACTCGCTGTCCACGAAGATGCCCCCAACTGTAGTCCCCTGGCCTGCTAGTGTAACGATACAAGGGTCTTACCACACGCTGTGTCAACGAAGGGGACGATGGCTAGACTATATTGGGAAAGAAACAAGACATTATCCAAGTACGGGCGTGCCTTACTCTGCTTGTTTACCTCTTCGTCGCCCACAAGCCATCTTTCCAGCTTCCGGATGCGGTCGCTGTACTCGTCCATCGCTTTCATCAACGCCTTTACGCGGTCCTGCTGTGCTAGCGCCTCGTTTTCAAAGGCGTCTGTCTGCCTTTTGTCAAGATGAAGTGGTCTTATCACACGCGGCTTGTACGAAACCATATCGGGAATAATAACAAACTATTATCCAAGTTAGTCTATACAGCGTGTTGTCCTAGAGTCGCCTTGAGGTAGCATAGCCCTGCAAAGTGGCGGACTATTGGTGACAATCGTCCCCAAAGGCTTTGCTGCCAAGCTCGCGGTTGTCCACGGTGACCAGCCTAGGAACACACGAGGCATAGGCTATGTGAGGAGTCATGTATAAATATGCCTCATATCGCCGTTGCACACCAAGACCTCATTGCTCTTCCAACGGTTCGCATGACGCATTAGCTCTCCTCGTCTCCTCATCGCTAACTCCATGCCGTCCAGTTATTTGCGTACTACCAACGTCTCGATGGCGAGATATCAGCGCAAACCCAGGACCAAGCGTCCTCGAACTAAGTCCACGACACCGAGCCGCCGTGGGTCACCATCTCTGGAAAGCTCATGAATTTGCCGTTTTAACATAGATGCGATGACAGTCGGACAGAACCAGCCTCGTTCCTTAAACGATTACGAAGAAGAGCTCTATTCAATCTGTTTTGGGTGGCAGCTTCTTGCGTTTGGCCTCGAAGAAGAGCTTTGGAGGATTAGAGATCGTCTTGCCAAAATCGATCGGCACTGTGATCCATTACCATAGTGATTGTCCAGTACTCGGAGCATTCTTGTATCACAACGTCAGACTTTTTTTCACGCTTCCCCTTGTTGTTCCAGTCCTCAGCTACCAGTTTCTCTTCCTCCTTAGCTCCGAAACCATAGCATCATCTTTCTCAATGAAGATGACAATTCCTAGCTGTCTCTATCTCGTCGGAAGCATCTAGATTAAGAGGAAACGAAAGAAGGCATCATGCAGAGAGGATGGACAGTGATACGTGCGCCCCAGTTTATTTCACTTTCTGCTATGCACGCCAGGTGCTGGAGTAGACACCATAAGACAAACGAACCCGGACGACGCCTTCCAATACACTTTCTCTCTCTCTCTCTCTCCTCTTTCTTCGTCTCTATCCGCACAGCTGATCCTGGAATCCATTTTAGTTCGTCCCTCGCCCGTGTCAACCATGTTGACGTGCTTTACCTGTCGTTTTCGTGTTCGTTTATATCAATCTGGAAATTCAAGTTGAAGGATGTCTGCTCGAATGTCAAGACTCAGATGCTTATCGATTTCCATATGATCTTGGTATGCCTAGATCTTTAGTTAGATCCTTCGACGCTCGCCTATTCGCTGACCATGTGCTAGAATCCAACTCTTACCGTCGTCATATAGAGCATCCCCTGAGTGCCAGCTCAGACCCGCCAGCTTCGAACCAAACGTTGCGCTGCATGGCATTATTGCCACTGCCGTCATGACGAAAATGACCGAAGCTATGGGTAACGCTGATGACCAAACCACGCCCGATGATAATAGCCGGTTTTACATTTGGTATTCGTCATCCCGTAGGGCGTTCGACTTCTGGCAGACAGCAGCGATCTCTTCATCGAGAATTAATCATGTCTACGGCTCCCCAGAAGCTAGCACCCTGTCGTCCTATCAAGCGTCTTCTGGTACATACGCCTCCATTTCGTGGTAGATGCTGCTAAGCTGCTGTTTAGGGGGTTTCAAGTATGTATACCTCTCCATACTACGATCCTTCCAAAACACCAGCACAGGTTTATTTCTATCAGTGCATCAGCGGTATTACGACAGTCATCTTACCCTTCACATTTCTACTAGAGTGGATGATGCTCGCGGCGTCAACGGCAAACAGCGATGCCACCCGAGACGTCTTGCTCTCCCAAGTTCACAGCCATGCCTCGAACAGCCTCAATGAAACGCAGTTGGCTTCTACGCACGAACCTTCCACGGGATGTGGTGCTACCACTCGCGGTATTGTCTCAGGAAGTCAAGGAATGTCCTGCAGGTCATGCCGCTCGTCTATTATCTTTCAAACAGAGACGTCTTCAAGCTACGTACATTACATACCTTACTTAACATTTCCCATCGCGTCTATCACCCCCTTATGCCCTCTTTATCGCTTTATGCTCTGTCACTGCCCAGGACTCAAAACCTCGTCGACCGCCTAATCGTCTACTCCATCAACATCGGGCTAGTCACAAGGTACGAAATCAAACTAGCCTGCATCCCCTACTCATTCTCCTCAGCACGATCTCCCTAGTTGCACTCGTTACCGTAGGTTATGATCTCTCAGCGCACGAAATCTCCTCGTTAATGTAAACACCAACTGGGTTGCAGTGGTTCGCCATGCGGAACGATTTCATATTCCCAACCTTTCACGTCCTCGTGCGTTCACATTCGATCCATCACCCGTCCCTCGCACCTCAAAATCCAACCGACTGGTTTCTGGCATGGGCAGTCTACGTCAACTCGTGGTTAGTAACGTACGTGTTTACATGCCGTTTCTCAACGCCTCGCGTTCTCGCATACTCCTCTATGAGGATTTAGCCTCAACATCGAGGTCGATAGTCGCAGCACTAAATCGACTACTGGTGCGTACCAGATCCCTTTTTCTCCCGCCACCGAACTCTCTGTCATGTATTGGTACTTAGGCATTACCTCGACCCATATCATGCAGGATCCTTCCGACCCACAGATCCGCTCGAGCCATGACGAAATACTCGAGTATATGCATATACCCCAGCCCGGCACGACTTACACACGACGCTAGGATTACAACATGTACACACCGCCCTATCAAAACTTACATCTGAAAAACAAACCATCCTCTCACCAGTACGCTGAGCTGCACCGCAAGGACCTGACAACGACAACTGGAACCCACAACAACAACAGCAGCAACAACAACGACTACTATCCCCACCTCACCGGCTGCGGAAGTTCCTAAATCCAAAATCCCTTCTTCGGCGTAGCACAGCTCCAAGCGCCTCATAAATATCTCGAGTTGGCACCACGTTGGCTGACACCTGACACGCATACATTCACCCCCAAGCCCCACTCCGGATCGATGCTGGTGTTCTCGATGACGATGGCGAAGAGCTTGCGGAGCGCGGCGAGGCCCGCGAGGGAGTTGGAGTAGGGGTGGTGGTCGAATAATAAACCGAGCGAGCCGAGACTCGAGAGACTTGGTTCGCGTCCAATGCGCGAGAGCCAGGTGTCGGTGACGGTGTCAGTTACCGAGGATTAACGAAGAGGTTTGGGGTTTGGACATTCTCGTTCTCGTTGGCGATGATCCGTTGGACACCACACATCCCATCCCCCAGGCCATCAACGCCCCAACACGAGTAGATATGCCCCTCGCTCAGAGCGGCGTCACTTGTAAAATAAACAGTGAGTTTCCTTGTTATCATGAACACACTTCGAATCCACCGGTGTTGTAGGTTATTTTCGCTGGCCTGGGTGTGCCATATGCACTCGGCTTAGATGATGTGAGCGAGGATAATGAGTGGGCTGAAGCAGAGGCAAGACGGGCCATCTTTTCAATCAGTAACATGGTGCGTACAGCCGGTTCATTTCTCTCGAGTATTCCTTACTAGTATTTTTAGAATAATGTCACCCCTCGATCCGTTGCCGTTTAAATGCGTAGGCTCTCCTCGTGAGAGGAGGGCCTTCATACATCCACTGCCTAGCGCTTACTCTCCCCAGTTGACGGGGGAGCCTCCTACGTCGACCATCCCTCGTCAATCAGCGCTTCAGTTCCCCACGGAACCCCCTCAACTTCCCCTACGTCCCCTCGACTTCAGCACCTCCCGGGTCAGCACTGCTTGCCGTCGTGCGTCCCTTTCTACTCACGTTTATGATGTGCCCCGCAGCGGCTACCCTGTCCTCTCAAGCGGACCTCTGCAGCTCCCTGCCCAACGCCAAACACCCTCCTCCGATATCCTCGACGCTCACCTCCAACCTCCAACTAGGAACACATGGTGGGCATCTCCCTAGTGGGCGTTGAAACGTTGATGCCTCATGTATAAACTAGTACCCCAGTACGTGTCTCTCTTCCTGATCGCTCACATGCCTGTGATGACTGAGTAAAAATGTAGCCCGAAAAGGTCATCGCTCTCGTGTACCGACCCGACTTCCGGATGATGGTCTATCATCCACCGAAGCTTGATCGCCGAGAAATAGGTCGACAGAGGAAGGCCAGTGCTAATATTAACGGTGAGCAAGCAGTCGTACAACGTCGTGACCAGTGGGCACGCATACATGTTTCGCAAGGCTTCTACACCTTCTTTCCCCTTCTTGAAGACGCCTGGTTGAACCTCGATGCCGACGGTCTCCAACTGGTGTTTATAGAGCGCAACAACGTTCTTCGTCCGAGAATCATCCCATACGATGGCTCGGCATAGTGGTTTTCCAATCTTGCGACTCCACGCAACCGCAGTTTCTCTCTGGTGGTGATGCCTTCGCATGCCCAAAATTCAAACGAATTCGAGTGTCCAGGTAGCGAAAGCTCGTACCAATGACTTTGATACTATCTTTCGACCACCCAGCCGCCTCCAGTGAGTCGCAGGCTTCCTCGATACACAATTCGGTAAACCACTGGATTGCTTCAGCTTCATGGCTATGCCATCTACAACGATGATGAATACAGTTGACCAAACCCATTTTCAAACCATTTACATACCCAGGATGCTCATAATACTGAGGGAATTCAGCTTGATGCTGCGCAACGATATTCGCATGCTTGAGTTAGGAGTGGATGTTTGAGCGAAAGCTTCCTGTGGAGCTCTTTGCTGACGGACGACGACGACGAGGAGGGGTGAAGAAATCGTAGAGGGGCTAGACATGGGCGGAACGAAAACATTGATTCAGTTGCTCGATTACACGCAGGCTCTATGTACACAAAATTGGGCGCCCATCCGCCATACTACGATTATAGCTGGACAAAGTAAGCTATCATTCATCGCGATTGTGTGGTGCAACTCACCAAATTAAAGTCGCCGTGTAGCAGGACATGGGGCCTTGGTGATTGGACTAGGCAATACTCATTGTCACTGACGCCGTCCAGCGTGAACACGCCGACCATCCCGCCGCTCTGGAATGCGTAGATAAGGGCCGTAAATTCTGGCGTTCCAACAGTACCGGACGCGTCGCTAGTGGTCCATGCAACGTTATAGGAACAGAACATCGAACGAGCGACTTACACAAGAACCAAACTATACCCAGTCACCTCGGCCATCATTCTGCCAATCACGCCGTCGAAATCGTTCGAGACTCGGCCGTAGACGTCGTTCGCCAGCGCGGCACCCAGGATAGATGAATACCAGCAGTGGATCATGCTGGTGGACGACTTTTCAGGAGAAGCAGACTTGGAGTAGTTTGGGTAGACTCACATATGGTGCTACAAGAGTAGTCTAGTGAGGAGATGCAATTTAGAGGATGATGGTGGTGGTAGAGGATGGTGGTGGTGGTGGTGGTGGTGGTGGGAAGGTCAGAGGGCGGGAATGATGGTGAAAGTTAGCTTATTCTCAACATTCCCGGCTACAAACGATGGTAAACTACACGACGAGCTCAATACACCATTCGATTTCAACGAATTACCGACGCCCGAGCGAGAAAACACGTTTATCGTGAAGATATAGTACGGGGCGAAGGGTGAGACGCACTCACTCAGCCTCTCGCTGATCAAGTCGCTCGTCGAGTCGCACAAGCGAGTCGCTGAGCGAGTCACTAGGCGAGTCGAGGAGCGAGTCGATGAATTTTACTCGTAGTAAAATGCGCGAATAAAATGTCATATTTTGCCCTGCATTTTACCCCCCCTAAAATGACTCCTATCGCCCTTGGTAAAATTTTACTGAAATTCGACATATTCGGCACGTTTTCGGCACGCACAATGTCACGTTTTCGAGCGCCGAAAACGTATGATAAGATAAGACATTTTATCTAGATCATTTGACCTGCCCTAAATGTCTCGTTTTCGTCCTCATCAAATTACATCCAAAAGTGTCATTTTATGGATATTTGCTCCGAAGAAAAGGGCGAAGAAAATCAGACATTTCCCCACGAGGCAAATTTTCGCCAAACGGGTCATTTTTGCTACATTTCTGCCCCGTCTCAACGTCACGTTTCGGAGTGCAAAAATATTCCATTCAAAACGGAACGTAGTATTTTGTACATTTTCTACCCGTCAAATAACCGAGCTCACGCAGTGGTATTCGTCTGGCCACCGGGTGGTCAGAGCGGTGGAAACCCGCTGGACTGAGCTGCAGATATTCGAGCTTGGTGCTTGATTTGATGGTCGGAATATCGACGTCGCGCATGAAGTCAGATGCCAACCGGAGCTGGTAAGAATCATTATTAGAGAGTGAATATTATTTTGGGGATTATTTGAGACGATACGCACATCGTCACCTTTGGAGACGAGCCGTAAAAGCGCTAGGCTTGAGCAACGCGTCACTATCTTCATACGCAAGGACATGCATCCATCAGCTAATGACAGCGACTCAACGCGAGCAAGGGCGTCCAGAAAGGCTGGGGAGTGGGGTTCAGAGAAACTCGACACCTGGTCGATGGCAACGTGGAGTACACATCGGCCAGGTAGAACGGCCTGAACAAGAGCAAGGGGAGCGCGTAGGCTTCGAAGTCGAGGGAGGGCGTCATCAGAGAGGGATATTACGGTGTCGCAATGATTCCTATCAACTTCTACGTCCAGATATTCCAGCACGTTTTGCGCTTCCAGGAAGAAGGCGAATCCGTGTGGGTATCCCGAAGAACACTTCCACTTGAAGTGCGTAAGCCTGAAAGGGAATCGTTTGCTTTTAAGAGTGAGAGGTTTCTCGCCTCGGTACATCTCAGCAGGGGGGATGAGCTTAAGGAGCCGGAGATTGACTAGGAGTGGCGTGGTGGTGTGTAGACGGTACTCCATCTCTGCGGTTGCGGATGGATAGCACCGAAGCATGTCCAATGCTAACTCTTCTACATGTGCTGCCCGCTTCGGATCGTCGGCAATGCTATTGTGAAAACGCTGAAAGTAGTGCGAGGGGAACTCTCTTTGTCGGAAGTGGGGGCGAAAGGTGACTTGTCGGTATAAGAGAGGCTCGCAAGCAAGATGTGTGTCGCGTGATACGACCAGCAGACAGCGGAGCGTGTACAGGTCGTCAATATTTTGAAAGACTTCGCGTAGAATCTTTGTAGAAAGTGTCGGCATAGGGTAGGAATTGACAACAGGTGGCTTGATAGTGGCGTGAATGGTCCTTTTATCGCTTGCAAGAGTCCAGTGGCTCAGGCGTGTGGGACATGCTAGGGGACAGAAAGGGGCTCAAAACGTCGAAATATCGACACGAGAAACATGAAGTCTATAGCTCTGCTTTCAGTTTATGAGGAATTCCATACTTACAAAGAATGTGAGCGCGGATTAAACCGCTAAGAATGTTAAACAGTCAATTCGTAAGCATAAGCCACTGCCAACTTCGCGAACTGCTTTGAGTGCTCCCAAGAGAAACCGGGGGCATCTACAGTGTCGTTGACGGTGTGTAGGACAGGGTTGCGAATGGCACCTTCGAAGGGCATCGACGCCGGATAACCTTGAGCGTGCCATGACGCGTGATCGGAGCAGGGATATCCACACTAAGTGAAGGTGAAATACGTTGATAAACGCAGATCGAAGGCGGTGCAACACTCACCTTGGGACGAACAATCGGAAGACCAATGTACGTCTCAATCAAAGACTCAAGGAAGGTGTTTAACTCCGGCTCGGAGAAGTCTTGTCGGACAGCGATGGTCTCTTTGTCTCCGGGTCTAGTGCTGTGGATACGGTCATTCAATGTTGGCACTGTACAGCTGGTGAGATGTACTCACTATGCATTCATGTCTAACTGCATGTAGGCCTTGACTTTGACGCCATCGGCTTTGTACTGCTTAGAGATTGCGCTGGAGCCTAGTAGACCACCCTCTTCACCGGCATACCAGTGGAACTCGAGGGGAGTGGAGGGTTTAAATCCAGCCAGAATCAGAGCTTTGAACGTAGCAAGGACGTTCGTAGACCCGGTACCATCATCATCAGCGCCATAAGAGCGGAGGACGGAGGGGTCGAGGCCGGCGGTGACGGAATCGATGTGAGAGCCGAGAATAGTGACAGGACCATTGGGATCACGGTGGCCTTCGAATCGGACGATGGTAGATGTCTGTGGGAACTCGGAATGTACGAAGGGCTTTGCGCTGACGTCGTCACGTCTCGATGCGATCTGAGAGCCATCAGGGATGAGAGATGTGGTCGAAGAGATTGCTACATACGGCTGTAACATATGACAGAAGCCATTTGCTGACTGCCGCGCCACTTGACGAGTTATAGTACCGGGTATAGAAGCTTGTTAAGGCGTTGAGGTCGGCTTGCATGTCAGCTATAGACAGGGAGTCGATAATCTCGTTGACGGCTTGCTGGCACACTGGCTTTCCATCTAGCACACAGTGTCAGGGATGGCGGCAGCAGCAAAATATAAAGGACAATGTACATTTGGTGGAAATGGGCCCAGCGTGTGCCAGATTGGCAAGGAGGCTGGTAAGGACGAAGGCGAATTGAAATACAAGCATGGCGCGTTGACTATAAGAGCAACCGTGCGACTAGAAACAGCGCTCGGAGTGGGGAGAAGAGGAGCCCGCTGCAGCGTTTTATACGGTTTTGATGGTCCAAGAGTACGCAATCATGAGGGTCGCGTAGAATGCAGACCTTGATGGATCCATGTGGAGTAGCACTGGCCTACAATTTCTATCTAGAAACGGGTAGAGCGGTGAGCAGCTAGTCATGGGGAGTTCTGGTGAGGCTATCGAAGAATCAATGAGTTCCGGGATTGACAACGCCGTAGTTGAGAGTAAACCACATAGGCGGCAGCATTCGAGAAGGTGATACGTCCGCACGATAGCTAAGAAAATCATGCAAGTCACACCATCGTTCCACATGGGAGACAGCTTTTCGCATCAGCAAGTCAGCTACTTGACTCATTTGTGAGCAAAGCGAGTTCCAGGAGTGGGGAGTGCTTACTACTGCACGGGAGAGGCCGTCCTACAAAGTTGATCATGATGCATGATGCATGATGCATGATGATTCAAGTTGAAGAAGGACCCCCGATTATCCCTATAGAGGCCGGATAAAAAAAAGGCCAAATTTGGCCAAAGGTGGTGGACGAAAATCGCAAAATAGTGGTGGACTTTGATGGATTTTTTTTCCAGCCTCCCAGATAGGGATAAAAAGTGGTGGACAACCACATCCAGCCTCCAGGGCTCCAATAAAATCAGTAAAAATCGTAAAATAATCGCACGCCTTCACAACGTTGTTATGTACCATTGTATGCCTTTGTGAATCTGATTCCGACATTTCCCTCCTCATAAATATCATTATTGCGAGAAAACTAGCCCCTTTTCAGCGTCAGGGACCTTTGCGAAACGAGAAATTGGTCATTATGATATGATTTTGCTGCTTTTGCACCCCGATTACATCCCGAAATGTCTCAAATAGACCGCACCAAAAAGTTTGTCCACAAACTTTGGGGTCCTGCCAGTCCCAGCCAACCACGGTGGTGGATGCCGATCCGGCATCTGTGCTTAGGTCCACCAAGGTGGTGGACTATACATCCGGCCTACCGACCAAAAAAGTCGATTTTGTGGTGGATAAGCCAGGAACCTTATCCGGCCTCATTACCATATAAGGAAGGTCTGGTGGTGGACTTTTATCCGGCCTCTATAGGGATAATCGGGGGTCCTGTTGAAGAGTTCAAGTGCCCCGACTGGCGCCCGATGCCACGTGTCTCCCATTATCAAGTTGTTCCGTTTCACCACTCCCTCCGATAAGTACAGACAACCTTTCGATCTGAGAGTTCACTTGTGCACTGCGGCGGTCACTTAACCACAATTATTCCTGGATTTCTCTCCATGTGGACGTTTAAAACGGTACATTCTTTCCCAGCAAGCATTTTACTTGTTTCGAGGACAGTTCGTCGACTGATCTCCCCTCGACACCATCGTAGGATACTATAGCCAGATCCATTAATTGACCACCTAGGGGAATGGTGGCAGAAGTCAAAGCATTAGAATTTAGACTAGCCCCTGAGCTTTAGGAGTGGCATACAGAGAGCAAAACATATGCTTTTGTCCGCGAGATGATATTACATGCTGCTGTCTGAAGCGGGGACCCCCTTCCCACTCACAATCTTCATATCATACAGCATCTGACTTTGTCGTCCCACCTTCAGACTCCTCATATTCACGCCCTCACGACCAAGCATCCGCACCTCGACCGACATTTCCCAAATGACTTCCCTGAACTCCGTCGCAATATCCTTTGCCGTCCACCACTTAACATTCCATGCGATGGAAAGTTCAGCCCCCGCTACCATATCACGAGCCCTCTCCAAACCGTATATGAAGATTTCGCTCCTCGGAATGTGTCCGTTCGTCATTTCTACCCAGTCTTCCTCGTCCCACTGAATGCCCCAAATTGTTTTCACCACTATTAGATACGCGGATAGGAATAGATGGTGAGGAGAAGATGATATCAGGGATTTGTCGAGGGTGGACAGCCAGTCGATCACCGCGAGAGCTCCGGCGGCGGCTGTCAGAGGCGCACTGGAGTGCTTAAGGATGTGCTCGATGAAGACTTGGAGCGGGACGGATGGAACAGCGTAGTTCGGAATGGCTCGAATGCCCATGAGATGGCGAGTACAGTAGATGGCGACCTTTTGGCGCATATCCATCCATGGCTCTAATAGCGCCGGTAGCTGATGCTGATGTCAGGGGCCTCGAACACATCTGGGCTGATGCCAACTTACTTCGTTACTATCCTCGGCCGGTTGACGGCTAGTGACTACTGCCATTTTGCAAGCAGTGGTCCGACGAATTGAGGTAGGTGCGAGAGTGGCGATCATGCTGATGGTGATGAGTTAATGGGTGAACCTGAATTTGCGGGGCGAAGACAAGCCGCCCTTTATATCTGTGTACTCAGTTGATTCCGCTGTATTATTGTGTTTGTGTCGTCCGTTGATTCCTTCCGTTGCTGTGTCAAGTCCGCCCCGAAGCACAGGAAGACTCCACTATTCCGCGGTATGCCTCCTTTGGCACGGTACGGTATGACTACCGGGCCTGATTGACATGCTCCTATGACGTTATGTCGATAGCAAACTGGCGTTGCTGGCCGAGCGTGGATGTGTGAATGCGGATTTGAACGAAGATGTGGCAGACCACACAGACGACCGTCCAGAGGGCCAAGCCGGAAACTGAAATCGGGAACTGATTCTCTGTACTAAAATCAAGAATGTGCAATAGGGATCATAGCAGAACCTGAAAAGAGGGGCGAAATAGGGACTACAAAATAGGGAAAATAGGGGTGAACGTGAAGCGGAACGTCGCGGGAGGTTTGGTCCACCGGAACGGGAGAAGTAAATGTTGTGGAGAGCGACGTCGACGAAATACGCACTAACCCACCGAGAAGTGAAGTGAGTGGGTGCCAAAGATCCACCATGAAAGAGGTTCCGACAGAGGGGTTGTGCAGCTCCAAGCGAGGCTGACTCTGGTATCTAGTGTCGGTTGAGAGGGTATTCGCTATTTCTGGAAGGGAGTCAGTGCAGGGACAAGCTGACTCGTTGTAAGTCCGTCCTTTAACAACTGGGACTGGAAAAGTCTCCATCTCGACGATGTATATATAGTGGCATATCATGAGCAGCGACACGGAAAAACATTTCCTCAACCAAAGCGTAAAAGATCCAAAGCCTCCACTACGCCTCTCTCGTTTTCCTAATAAAATCGTAATTAGCATCGCATGTCAGGAGATTCCTCGATTCAGAGGGTTGATTGCTTGACATACCTCGAGACCTACAACATTTGTGCCATCCATCCAGATGCCCGAATACGGGAAGACTTCTTGACTCTGATATGTGATATAAGGAAGTTCATCTGATAGACGGTCTCTGAACGGGAAAACCCGATGGGAGCTTCTTCTCAAGAAAACGGATGGCTGGGACGTTGGTTCGGATGGCGCGTTTGGCACATCTGGTGGATCATAGAACTTTGAATGAAAGCTATCCCTAGAGCGGTCCATATCAAATGCTTCGTCACTCCATTTGCGAACATGACATGGATTGAAATCGAAAATGATGAGGTTCGATCCATCGGGAGGTGAATGCTCTCGGATTGCCATCATCCGCTGTCCTTGATTCATCAATGCCCAATCTGTGACAAGGCCATTCGTCGTCGGAATCCATCGTGCAGCGTGCCGAGCCCAATCTGTGTATTCCAGTGACGGAACTGTCCCGTTGGCCATTGCGCGTAGTCTGTCTATCGCGTCGAGTAGGCATCGGCGACGGGTGACTAGTATTGCAGTGTAGAAACCGACCGACATGTGAAAGGTAGAGAGGGCCTCCTTCGGATCATAGCGCATACCGGGGTAAAACGGCAATGTTTCTGAGTATGTAGCTGCGAGGGGGGGTTCGCCAACAATGTAGAGGAAACGATAGGCGAGTTCAAAAGATAGTGGTGGTAGAAGGAGGGAACCGACTCGAGATGGTGTGGGAGCGAGCTCCCAAACATCGATTGCAGCAGGGGCACTGGCATTTGCGACAATCAAGGTAGTGGGGGCGATGAAATCAGGTCCAGAGAGTGTTTGTGCAGCAGGCGCGTGGTGATCCTAAGGGATGAAGATCAACCAATAAGCAGAGGAGAAGAATCATGGAGCACACCAGTATCAGGGTCCCTGATATCCAGTCGAACACAAGAAGGCGGTCGGGCACATCACGCAGAATCATTACAAGGGCGATATGCTTTCCGAGGACACAAGCCATAGCAAACGGGGTGACCGAAGACCGAGGATGACTGAGGATAGGGAGTGGAGACCGAGCAGCAAGAGGGTGAACCAGCCCAGTGGAAAGTTGAATTAACTGAATGGCGAAAGCATTCAAGTTGTCGTCGTGTCGATCTGGCGAACTGAACTCGAACGTGAGCATTCTGGCGTGGTCACAAAGTATGAGAGGCCCTACCATGTGACAATCACAATGAGATCGCTTTCATGAAAAGCTACGCAGGTGGCCTTGATGGCTGCAGCCATCTCGAAATTAATATTCCAATCTTTCCAGGCGAAAGGGTGAGATCCATCTTGGAGAAGTGCATACTTCAGCGCCCGCGCATCAGGCAGGCTTGACATGCCACGAAATTCTTGGGAAAGTGATGCAACCCCTAGCTCTAGTACCCCGCTCCGGAGGCCGTAAAGATTACCAACTTCGAAGGGTATCTCAATCCTTTGCCGTGAGGTGGGGCGCAGTGATCGCCATGCAGCCTCACGATGACGAAGGAGGTCGAGTCTCTGTCGGAGTGTCGTCTTGGTCAGTACATCCACGTCACCACCTAAAGAAAAGGAAGTAAGTGGCTCAGCGCCTGCGAAGTATGCTTCGATGGCGTATTGGATGGTGATATCCGCGGAGGCCATATCATGTAGTTGTCGACAAGCCCCGGTAAAGGCAAGAAGATCTGGGATACGGGTAAACCTTAGGATGTGTTTGATGATATCCCAGGGTAACCGATGATGAATTGCTGCAGAAGGGCAAGGCATGCAAATTAGCTACCATTCAAAACGATACATAGATAATTACCTCTGCGGATAGGAAACACCACTTTCAAGGGTGAAACCAGGGGAGCTTCTACACCTTCTGTGAGCCGTTAAAACGCCTGTCGTTGCGTTGAAAAGCATACCTAGTGTGCCAGCTTCAAATGATCGTTTAAATCGCTCGATCAAAGCCGCATCTTCAGGCCATTCTTCATCCTTTATGTCACATCCACGACTAAGCTTTGGAGGATGATGAGGGTATCGGGAAAACGAACATTAGCAACCAGCGTCTCCCAGTCATCATCATGCGACATAGCGACATCAGAGCCCGGCGACTGTCGATGTATTAGACGGCATCGAATAGAAGGGTGAAGATAGCGGGCTCACCTCGTCCAACAGAAATTCGTTCAAAACTGTGGCGGGGTGGAAAGGATGCTCGGTAGTCTGACTTGGGTTGGAATCGTCGCAGATTGCCTTGTTATTGTGACTTGTCGGTATCATAATCGGTCGAAGAAATCAAGTGCGTCCATACCCGCGATAATTTGGCCAGATTGGCCTCGTTCAGCAAGAGCGTGAACCCACGTAAGAATAAGCATGGACCTTGACCTTGTGCATCACTGCTGAGCACCTCGTCGTATATTCGCGGTGCGGACCCATCAATCTGCCCACCAGTCGATGTAGTCGGTAGACCAGAACGTGAATCGGGCACAATGGAGGAACCCCAGGAGCAGATGTACGATTTCTTGCCCTCCAAATCCACTGCCTGGATCTGGAAAGCGGCGTGGTCGGTTGGAGAGTTAGAGGCGTCAAAGGTACTGATCATCCACTCGGAAGCTGTGTCCAATCCCGTAACCAGACATAACGAGCGTCCGTGGAATCCTTCATGAGCAAGCGCAAACTTAAACCAATTGAGTGCGTGTTTCTGTGCTTGGTCTCGAAGTAGTGCTTTATCAGAAGCCGAACATGTGACGCAGGAAACACCTTGCGGAAGATAAAGAATCGCCCCACAGCGGGAGCGACAATAAAACTGGACGTCGCCTTGGATTTTCGTCCTTACAAGATGAATCAGTAACAGAAGTACAGACAAGCCGGGGGCTTACAGCGAACGTGAAATTGGGATGCCACCAAGGCCCCGTCTTTCCATGGATGGGCCTGTGAACACAAGTGCGTCGCTTGTACGCTCATGGCTGACGTCGTTGAGGACGATCCGCTCGAAGGCATCTGGCACAGGGATCGGACGATCTTCACAAACATTGAAAAGCGTCACGAAGCCACCCCCTTGGGTCATGTATCCTACATCGCCGATCCTAACTGGGTATCCTGCAGAGTGACTTGATGGCTGAGGGACCCATAGGGGGTATCCATTACAAGCTAGAAGGAGCTGCTGCTCGTATAGTTCACGGGAGGACTGGCCCATTGGTGCGATAGAGGTTTGCGATGACTTTAGTATGACTGATGCCAGAGAATTGGCCTCTAAATACCGCAAGTTGTTGTGGCTGCGAACCAAGCTCGGATTATCGCAGCGCCCATCTGAGTCGGAGCTGCAGACGCGGAGTCTGTAAACTACACTGAAGTTTGAGGGCGGGCCGGATGGTTGCCTCGTTCTGAATTCGATGCCGCTAAGGTCTGCTTCAAGGACGGAAATCTTTGAGGAGGAGCCCGTAGCTACTATGCTTGTGACATGCGAACTAGACAGATATCAATTTGCATAAAAATGGGGTTGTCACGCTGGCTTCAGAACGCGACTAGCCGAACCACTCCCGCTAACGTCACAGCCGCGAGGCTATCATTCATTCTGAAACAATTCACTAACAGCTAGCAGGACGACCTAGTCGAGAAACCTACCTGGTATCCAATGTGACCAGTGGCATCCTGTCGTAATCGCGAGTGAAGGCGATGTCCAGCGCACGGCCTGAGAGACGAGAGAACGTGTAGACGGGAGAGAAGAGGTCGCGGATGAGACGAAGGGCAATTTTCTGACGGGGTCCACATGAATTGCAGCATCAGATATCGCGTAATGGCGTACTGAGGCCCTGGGTGATGACATTCGAGTAGATCATCGACCTTGAGAAGGATCCCATTTCTCTACTTCCACAGCACACAGATCTTCCCAGCTAGCCTGCCAGCCATGCTCTTCAAGGCAGGGCTGCTCTACCCACTTATTAATCGCGTCTCTCGAAACCTCGAATGTAACACTGTGCGGGCGCAGGATATTCACATTATTCTTATGGTCATGAAGCGATCGGTGATACGATGGGAGGATTGAGGGCACCGAATTCACTAAAGGGAGACGGCAAGATGAATCACAAGCACGTAAAACAACAGATTATGACTGACCAAACTTCTCTAGTGACCATGTGGCCCATAAAGGTTCTTCTCTGACCCAATTGTAGCCTTTCGCCTTGATCGCCTCCAAGAACAGTGCCTCAAGATTGTCAACAACGGTGCCCATTCGTCGGAGAATTTTCTCCTAGAATCAACTTAAGCATCGTACTGGAGAGTGGTGCAAAGACAGCCCACCCACAAGTTTTGCAACGATTGCATCGAGCTCCATTATCTTCTTTTCCGTGAACGCCAGCTTCGGACCCACCAAATGATAGTGGGGTTTTCGGTCTGGTATCAACGCAAGCGTGTTCCTAACGTTCGACATCCCGTCGTATGAAACAATCCAACCGAAACATGAACCAGGCTCACTCAAGTTCAGTTCGCGTATCGACTAAACTTCTAGCGGCGCGGACGCCATCGATGACCACGAGATCATCCCATGTACTGGCAAGCGACTTCAACTCGAGTAGCAGAGCTCGCGTTTTGCGATGGAATGTGGATTCTGTTGCTCGGGACGGTGATGCGGGAGGTTCTACTGGAGGTTGATCAGGCCGTTTCGCTTTATTCCTTTGCGAGGGCGATTTTGGATTGTAGGATACAGGTGAAGCTGTGGGGGTAGATGGGCCTCGGAAAGATGAGAGACGACTCATTCCGCGGGGGAAACGGGAGGTTGGTTTGAGTCTGCAGGGCGCTTATTACAAATTGCAAACAAGGGTCAACATCGTCCTCAACATCCGACACAATCCGAGCACTCGCTTGCAACATCGCCGCAACCATGCACGCATCCCTCATACGCCGCTCGCTCGGTGGATTGATTCCGCCTAAAATTGCATCACCAGGCCTTCTCGTACGTTTGCTGTCAAGCAATTTGGTATTGAGCTGACGCTGGCATGATTTTCCGTGCGGCTTTTGAACAGTCTGGAGGCTCCAGCGACGGCCTTGCTCCGCTCGTTAATTTCTACTCTAAGCTCCCAAAGGGGCCTGCACCGGCTTCAGCAGGACGCGGCTTGAAGGCTCGATTCTTTAGTGGCAAGAATGCCTCCGGTACCCCGATAGTTGCTACCATTTTCGCTATTTTCGCGTTGGGATACACCATTGACTACCAAAGTGAGTCCCTGCCCTTGGTCCTTGATCCATATGCTGAGACCGTTTTTCGCTTTCAGTGCATTTGAGTACGTCCGCAACTCCTTGTATCCGATTTGTCCTTATTTCTGCACCCCAGAGCACCACAAGAACCATGCCCACTAATTCTCGGGATGCCGCCAGCTGGAGGTTGCACAGTACTAGATCGTGCACAATAGATAATTCTGGTATGATCCCAACGCCGAATGACCTCTCGAGCGGTTAGTGGCCTCCCTTGGCCTCCCAGAGAAAGAGCCTTTGGAATCATGCAGGGATCGACTAAAAGCACTTCCAGACACATTGGATATTGGATAAGTATCTCCCTCCTTGGTCGCTGCGCCCCTCTGAAGCACTTGCATCGCCATCACGCGCTGAATGGCTCGACGATCTTTCTTTTTTGAGGTGTTTTGTGCTCGTCCCTCAGTTGGGTCTCGTTTTGCCTGGTAATGCGCCGATAAACGGCATTCGCTGGCTACTTTATATTGCCGTCCTTCCTTTGTACAATGTGCTCACGCAATCGGGCCCTGTCCCAATGAGCATACACGGCCTGCAGCGCGATATTTTGCGTGGTGAAAACTACCAGTTTACTAAGTCACTTTTGCGGTGGCTCTCGAGAATGAGGGGTCGAAATGTTGGTGAAACGACCCATTTCGACCGAACTCTCAACAAAATAGCCGGCTGCATGCAGTGTCTATGAACACAGTTAGGGGGAGCTTATGTGATTAACAAAGGGGCGAATTGGAAAAAAATCTTGCGTCTCGCGCTCTCAGTGGTCAACATGCAAGATTCTGCGTCACCTCCTCAGGCTACATCCATTCTCTTTGCTCGAGGGGTCATCGCACGACTTCATATCTGGCCCGCTCTGCATATCGCGGTCTCGAACAACTGGGGTGGCCCGCAGTCTGCCGACAAACGTACTTGGATAGCCTCGGTTCTCGTCGACACATTCGAAGATCCTTCGATAAAACCCGATGCGCAGTATGTGGAGGAACAGCTGATGCAGATCATGGCAGATGAGTTTGAGACGAATGTTGAGGATGGAAGCGCCGAAGAGGTTGCAAGGGATCTTGTTAAATTGTGGGATGCCATACAAGCTGGAGGCACCGATGGAGGGAAAGGAGTGGAGATGGTGGCAAAGCTGGAGGAGGACGCTGAGAAAATAAAGGGGAAGAAGCCGATCGTCCAGCAGGCTCCTGGCAGTGACGACGAAGACTGGGAAGATGATGATGATGGGGATTCTGAATCTGATGAAGAGGATGCAGACAATGTCGACGAAGCGCCCCAGCTCATTGATCCCTCAAATAATCGGCCGAGGGACGAGCCAGAGATTGACGAGGATGGCTTTACTCTCGTCAAAGGAAAAGGGAAGAGTCATCGATAACGTGAATTTCTCTCCGTACAACTATGATGCATTTTATTCATTCCTTTCCCAGAAATGTCCAAATTGGCGCAGCCGACGCCTCACAAATTGGCGAAAGTATCCCCAGTGTGAGGTAAGTAGGACCGGATGTGCACAACTTCAAACTCGCTCATGAACGTTTTCCCCGCTTGTAGAGCACTTACCTCGTACTTGTACTTGCGGAGGTGGGCTTACCACGACTTGGGTACACTGCCCCGGGCATCTTGAAACCACTGGATTGTACTCTCATCACCACCCAGGGAGATCGATGGCAGTATTCGTTCATATACATTACTCGGCAGCTTGCTCGCACACTAAAGTCAGTCATCGTCGACTTCGGCCTGACATGTGGCGAATGGGCAGGACACTACGATATAATACGGCATATACGCATGGGTGTCTGTAATGCATTATATTTGAGGGCCAGCTCGTAAAACAAGACTGGGGAGAATTTGACAAGTGTAAGGGGAAGGGCATGAAGAGACAGAAAGTGGAAACATGGCAATCTCGGCAAGAATTTGACAACGCTTGGAAATGATTTCTGGCAAATCGACGTGAATTACATCACCAACTTGAAAGACACTGTCCACAGAGAAAAACGCACCACCTCACCACGGTGCGAATTCAAAATACTTTATCACAGTCGCAAGCCCCGATAGTTCGTCAACACCGACTTCTGGGTTTTCCTTGAGGCAGAGTTGCAGAGGACGCAGCCCACGAGCCTTGCGATGGCGTAACATGTCAACCAGCAAATGAAGGCAAGGCTTGACATCACATCCGTGCAACACCAGCATTTCAAGCTTAGGTAAACCATCATGGAGTCCCTCGATGAACTTGGGCAGACGAGAGGAGTCCGGGACCAACGCAAACACTGCCTCCACTCGACTCCACCTTGCCACCACCTGCGCCCATGATACAGGCAATACAATCAAGTCGATTAAGACCCTCTGGATGGATTCCCAAGGCATCACCTCGCACAGTCTTCTCAGGAGCATCTCTGAAGGAGCGGGCGAAGTAACCGCGCAAAGGATGAAGGAGAGTGGTATTACGCCATAGGTCCGAGCGTCCAACTCAATTCTGACGTCGTCATAGTGGATACGTGCAGAAGAAATGGGAAATGGATAGTCGCGCAATCTCGAGCGAACAATATTAACGGCCACTTCAATCATAGCCTCCGTGAGGTGGGATTCTCGACAAGTGATGTCAATGGTGGCGTCCATGGAGTAGCGTATCGTGTTGATGATAAAAAGAGAATCGGGATTGGCAGTGTCGATCCAGAAAGTTTTAAGTTTTGGAAGGTTTACGGGCTTGTGCTGAGCGAGGGCCGATGAAGGGGTGTCTGGAGCAGTCGGTAACAGCATTCGAAAAAGCTCCACATTTTCCAACATTGGTGTCGTCTCCAACAAAGCAAGTGTGTCGAGCACGGTCAAAATGCCACCCCCATTGTTGAGTCCATGCAGCTTGAGGGAGATAAGTGGGGGGAAAGCAGGGAGAGGCCGTGGTAGGATGAAGTTTCGGATGTTTATGACACGAAGTGAGGGCATTTTACGCTCAAAAAAGCGAGTGAGAGAGGGAGGCCGAAGAAACTGAATGCCATGAATGAGAATCGACTCGAGAAACGGCGCCGGGACATCTGTGTCCTGGGAAAGGAATTCAAGTTCCTTAGGGTCGATCATGGGCAGATTCAGCTCTTGGACTCTGGAGATATTGCGACTGACGATTAACCAAACTGGATTACGAGCGACAAAGGTTGCCCTCGGGTAAGGGCAGGTATACAGGTGAAGGGGGGCCGCTTGCGATCTTCGTAGCATTACTAGAGCATGCAGTGGCATAGTTAGATCTATGTGGGCCCATAAGGACGGTGCCCCGATAGCCAGCTCTCGCCATCTACGAGAGACAAAGGAAACCTTGATCCATGCGAGACTGAACGCCCTGTCTGAATGTTTATCGAGAGAATCTTCCAAAGATGCATCTCTGACGAGGTGAAAAATATACACGAGAAGCTCGGGAGGCAATTGTTGAATGGATATTGTGTCGTTGATGTGATCAGACATTTGAAGTTGTACTGAGCGCAAGCTTGAGCACTAAGCAGGTAACGAAAGTACCATATGGTTTGGCTGGCACTTACATAGATGCAGAACTTGATTGGAGATTGTGCGTAGCGAGCGGGGTGGGAAGTTGAGTCTCCGCCATACGAACTACTGGCGGGGCAAGCGAATGTTCGAATTCCGTCTTGCTTCGCTTGTCGAGTTGGTCATTGGACTCGGAGCTTTACTACTAGCCCTTTATATGCTGCTCATCATATCCATTCGATATTCACTGCAAATTCGCGAACATTATCAACTCAACCCAGGGCTTACTACTACAGATGGACGAAAGAATGATACGACGTATCAGGCCTTTGCCAGTGAATCTTGATCTAGAGATGCCAACCTCTTCTGGTCTTGAGCTTGAGGTCGTTAGGCGTGTCCCACTCTTTGAGTCACATATCAGCTCGAAGTCCATTCGCCATAGGTGCCTCCACTTACTCGGCGCCAAAGTTATTAGTTGCTGGAAAAGTTTGACCCCCCGTATTTCCATGGGTTCGGACGCACAATTGGAACAAGGAATTGGTGACTCCAGCCTACGACGCCATCGTCCGTGCATCATAAGAGTACAATAAATGACAGATTAAATACACGATGCCACTTACCAGAAGGAAGTCACAGTAAGAGAAGTCGTCGCCACCTGGAGCATTTAAATTCGCGAAACCCACTAAGCAGGTGCCCAAAGTGAAGATCTGCTCGAAGGTGGGCTGCACGACAAAGTTAGGACCTGGAGCCAATGATTATATCAGTGAATCTTCCTCCACTCTGAGAACTGTTGTGACGGCTGACAGTTGCTATTCCGTGGGGTATTGCAAGGAGCAGGAGAGTTCGCCGCGGTCTGAGTATCGAGAGCGAGCAAAGCATTTGCCAAGTTGGTGCAATCTGCCGCCGCCGGGGCAGTCGGTGTGGGGTTCTGGCAAAGCTGAATATTAACTAGAGTACGATCGAGGACAAATAATCCCATTGATCAGACAGTTCATTCAGCTCATGCGAAAGGGAACACTTACAGCCAATTGGGCACGCATTGATCAACGCTCGCTTCCCCAATGTAACGGGAACAGGCGAGACAGAGCTAGCATTGTTGCGAAAGGTCTTGATGCGAGCCTGACTGAGGGGGACAGTCGCAGTGGTGATGGCATGCTCCCCGATCTGCAGAGTCTGCTTGTTCTGCGCCAATCGAAATGGATCGGCTGCGACAGAAATGGCGTTAGAAACTTAGTCGAGTTCTCCTGGCAGAGAAATCATACTGTCAACGGCTACGCTAGTGACTAAAGTAGCCAAAGTGCTGAAGGTGAGGAGGGTGGAAGGCAAGCGCATATTCAGATACTTAGAAGACAGTGGATAAAGGCCGATGAGGTTTGTATGTTTATATTGCTACTTGTAGAACTAACCATGCGGTTTGGGGTCCAAAAGTAGAGCGGCTTTCCAGCGCGGCGGGGTTGCGAGAGGTGCCTGGTGGGACCACGGAGTGAGTTCCAAGAACACTTCACCGACGTGCCAAGGATAAGATGAAGTCACCGCAGGTATGGGCCCTAAGGACAAAGACGGCGAAGTATATGATACATGTGTACGTGGGCACAACAGAAGCACAATGGCTGTACAGTCAATTGCCGCTACAGTAGCCGAGCCAATAACGAGAACTTGGTGCGCTTTGGAGAGTCGTCTGGACAGACCGATGACGGCGAAGATCATGATGGCGGATTTTCAGCAGCTCAGGGATGCCAGGTTACGTCTGGAGGATTAGTTATATCAGGTCAAGCCGTGGGCAGCGGAATACACGGTTGACGGTCCTCACTACTCCAGAAGAGGTCACAAGGGAATAAGGCTCGACCACTACAAGACTAAATAGAGTATCCATCAAGACAATCCGTGATAGGCGTGTAATCGAGGTGTTGATGCCCAACGGGAAGTACATCAGCTGTTAACATGTCGGTATGGTTGCCGACGCGGAGAAGCATCATAGAGGATCCAGGTACTTGTCTTCGACCGTAAATCAGAGCGATGAGAAGAAGAAGCCAGCAGAAAGTGAGCTTTAGTGATCCGAGGGTAGACAGCGTGGGATGCGCATCCTTCGTGTTCGCAGCGAACGGAATTGCTTGCGTTGCCAAACCCAGTTCCAGGATGATCTAGCTGAAATGTCGAGGCGCTTGGTCGGCATAACCCGCAGATGTTGGACGCATCAATCATAGACTCGCATCGGCATTCTAAGCCGAAGAACCAATGCGCAACGCGGGCCAGGCGAGTTGACAATCACCCAGTGGTGTTTACAGTTGTGAGCTTACCTGGTGTCAGATTCAACCTGCGAAGACGAACATGATGAAACACAAAGCAACGTTCGTTATACAACACCAACAGCAAGTAAGTCATAGCAAACGAGAAACGAGACAACTTTACAAATGAGCCTTTCCGGAATCTTCCCCATTTAGGAGTGGCGCAACCTATCAGGGACAATTCATGACTGACATCACATCCAGAATCATAGCACTCACTCGATGGCGAACACCCTAGAGGGCGGGACAGCGATACCACCGGTAGTTCCCTGGCCTGCGATACAAGCTTGGAAGAGAGGGGGAGTAAAGCCACCCTACCAATACAGAGATGCAGGTCAGAGGATGCCAGAGATGAGGGAGATCAGGTGCGTTCAACGTACCAACACGAAGTCGCAGAAAGAGAAAGTGTCGCCACCAGTAGGGTTGAGATTAGCGAAGCCGACAAAGCAAGTGCCCAAAGTGAAGAACTGCTCGAAACCGGGTTGCACATTGAAGTTGGGGCCTAGATGCATTTTCAGCATAATACAATCGAAGAAAAGGCTGCAAATTTGCTCACAATTGAAGTTCTGAGGGGTATTGCAAGGAGCAGGTGAGCTCGCTGCGGTTTGTTGATCGAGAGCGAACAAGGCGTTAGATAAGTTGTTACAGTCAGCCGCGGTGGGGGCCGTAGGGCTGAGGTTCTGACAGATAGCCCCGACTGTATGCCAGACGTGTTCACATTTAGTTAGATATTCCTAAAAATCGGATGATACGGAGACACCTACAGCTAGAGGAGCACGCGTTGACTACGGCGCGCTTGCCCAAAGTAATCGGAGCTGGCGAAACCAGGTTGACATGGTTGCTCAAGGTCTTGATGCGGGCGTCGGTCAGGGGTAAAATACCAGTGGCGATGGTGTGCTCGCCGATCTGCAGAGTTTGCTTATTCTCTGCAAAGCGCAAGGGATCGGCTACGACAACAGAGGTGTTAGAAATGACAGTGGATGGGTCCGCAAGAGAGCGTACTCTCAACAGCTACACCCGCGACGAGCTGGGTGGCAATGGTGATGGCGACGACGACGCTGGAAAGGAAGTACATTCTTTAGATGAGTTCGATTGAGAGCTAGAGACAACAGAGGAGTTGCTGAGGTTTTGGGAGCTCAGTGGTCACCTTTTATATGCCTAGAAGTAGGACCAAGCATGTGGAACGGCATCCAAAAGCGAAACTGTCCCTTGCAACGTGCAGTGCTTTGGTAGACGTGCCGCGAGGGAGGTGCCTCGCGAAGGACATGCCGTTGGGAGTAAGTTGTATGTTTGGAGATTTGTTTTCAAATCTACGCACATGAGAAGTAGCGAGAAGATGATGGAAGAAACAAATGACCCAGGCGCTGTCACAAGTTTAACAGATGGACTGCCGGAGAGGCCGTCGACCTGCATGGATATAGTTGAGGTCAAAGGGAGACATGAGTGAACTATCAAAAGGGATTGAGACATACAGACAACCTAGAAAGCGAAGGGCTCTCGACATAGTCATTCTACGCGAAGAACGCCGTGCGACCGAGAGCACTAGGACATGCGTTGAGCGATGTAATGGACTAGAGTATAGGGGCTTTGACGAAGCGAGCGTCTGCAAGAACCCATCAATTGTCTATGATGTTGACCGGAGCCAGGCACAGCCAGTGGCATGCTTGAGACAGCTTCATCTCAGACGGAATTGGAAGCAGGGTCTGCGTTAAAGCCTCCGATTGAGGCGGTCGCGTGAAGTGAGAAGAGAATACCTTGCACCGCTGGCTATTCAGTGTCTGAGTTGAAAAGCACGGCGACAAAGAGTACAGATATGAGGAGGACTGGATGAAGCAAATACGTAGTCGAGGCGTTGTACATAGTTGCCGACGGTCGGGAGATGCCAAGGCAAGTTTAGACAATCCGTGATGGGCGCGTAAATATGTCGATGTCGTACGGGAGAACGTGGGTGGACAACATCAACTGCGGGTCGTTTCAGAGTCGGAGAATCTGGTAGCGGTCATCGGTGCGGCCTAGATGCTAAGTTCTACGAATAGAATAAGAGGGTATAGAGGAGAAAGTTATAAGAGCTCTCACAGGATCAGGAAGAACAGACAGCGTGAGATATACGCAAGCATCCAGCCATCCTTGACGGAGCTTAAGCTATGATCGATGATCCTACAAATGCAGCCTTGCAAATGAAGCAAGGACAAGGCTGCACTGACTTATGTCCTCTCAAGGTCAACTGTGCATGCAGTCGATACGAGAAGATACTGAATCGAGGGTTCGAGTAAGAGGGGCGATCCAAATGTTAGAATAAGTCTCAAACATCTCAAATGTTGGTAGTATGTCTGTGCCTCGTTTAAAATGGCCCGTTCACGGACCGAGCTCTGAAGAATGCGGATTGAAGGTGGGCATTAGATGTGTAAGAGACACATGATGGTACCATTAACAGCGATTTCTCACCCGACAAGGCCCTCTGGAATCACGCTCCCGCAAACTGCCACTGTCTTCGCTTAGTTCGATTTGTGGGAGTTGCCAGTGTCCTTGAGATTTCCAAACAGGTAGAGCACAAGAGGCAGCGACATATGGTGACATGGTCATCATCGTCTGGCATGCGAGCGGAATCGTAGTATATAGGGCTTTACTACGGGGACAACGCGAAAAGTTGGCCATGCTGCAGTTCCGTGGCGAGTTCAGAACACAGAAATTGCCTCGAGAATCAGAGTCCGATGGTCAGTCAGCAGCGCAGCCAGAGTTACATATTGTGAAAACTTTGGCGAGTCGAGGATGGTGTTCGAATGAGACAGTCAAGTTCAAGCGGAAGAGAGTATCATGTCGATGTGGCTCAACTTTGTTTGTACGCCGGTGACGCGCTATTTGTACACGATGGCGCCACCTTCTACATCCTAGTTCACCAATTAAGCTGACTCTACATACCACGTAGATGATGAGGTGATCACCGATTCATGAGTTTGTTGGATGTTAAAGAATGGTAAAGACGAGTCCGGCGTGCTTACCACCAAAATAGGCGTACTGATGCGTGGTCGGTATGCTAGTCGATGAAGGCCAGTCCGTATTCAGCTTCATGTGTTTGGAAATGCCTGGATATGCGTCGGTCAGAAATACAGAGTTGTGGGCGGCGCAGCAATGGCCACCAAGGAGATAATGCTTCCTCACACTCTGACTTTTCCCACCAGTGGCGTGAAAGTTGACACCCAGCTATGAAGGCAACTCCGAGTCGATTTGTCGGAATTCGCATCGGCATTCTACACCGAGCCACAAATCGTCCCGCAGACACCGCAGACCAGGTGACTTGAGAATCATTGGGTCGTGCTGACAGTGACAACTTCACCGGCTTCGAAATTCAAGTGCCGAGATGGGCGTGATGGAGGGCAGAACAACATTTGTTATACATCACAGAAACAGTCAGTTAGTCATAGCAACAGGACAACCTTTACGCCAGGAACGAGGCCTCTCCGAAATCTTAGAGTTTCCAAATTCTCCTCCCTAGGAGTGAGACACCCTATGGGGCTGGGTCAGGATTGGCTTGTTATCCGAACTCATATTACTCACTCAGTGGCGAAGTTTCGGAGGCCAGTGGACGGGACAGCGATACCACCGGTAGTGCCTCTCCCTTTGACGCAAAAGTTGAAGAGAACGTCAGTGAGGTCACCCTAACACAGATATAGGTCAGAACCTGCCAGAGAGGAGGACATCAGGTGCGCTCAACGTACCAACACGAAGTCGCAGAAAGAGATGGAGTCGCCAGTCGGACTGTTGAGATTAGCGACGCCCGCCAAGCAAGTACCCAAAGTGAAGATCTGCTCTCTCCCGGGCTGCACGACGAAGTTGGGACCTGTATGCAGTTTCAACACCACCCATACAAGAACGGTTGGAAATTTGCTCACAGTTGGGGTTGCGAGGGGTATTGCAGGGAGGGGAAGAATTGGCTGCGTTTTGGGCATCGAGGGTTCGCAGAGCATTGGCCAATTTGGCACAGTCCGCCGGATCTGGGGCAGTAGGTCTCGTGTTTTGGCAGATGCCTCCAACTGTAGTTCACGCATAGTTAGAAATGGCCAAAATTCAGACGCTGCTGAGATGCCTACACTGAGCGGAGCACTGGTTGACCTCAGCGCGCTTGCCTAAGGTAATCGGGATTAGAGATACGGGGCTGGCGTAGTCATGGAATGTCTTAAGGTGAGCGTCGGTAAGGAGCAGAGTCCCAGTGGTGATGGTGTGCTCGCCGATCTGCAGAGTTTGCTTATTCTCTGCAAAGCGCAAGGCATCATCTGCGACAACAAAGGCGTTAAAAATGATATCAGAGTGGATTCACAAGAAGATATACTGTCAACAGCTACACCCGCGACGAGCTGGGTGGCAATGCTGAGGGTGACGACGACGCCCGAAAGGAAGTACATTCTGTAGATGAGTTCGACTGGGAGCTAACGACGACGGAGAAGTTGCTGAGGTTTTGGGTGCTCATCGTTCGCCTTTTATCTGCCCAGAGGGTAAACCTTGTAAGTGGATCGGATCGTGAAGCTATCCATTGCAACGTGTGGAGCCTCGTGAAGGGCGACTCCGTTTAGAGGAGTTGTACGTTTGGGGATTCCTTCTCAAGTCCAAGCTTATGAGAAGCGAGGAGAATATGACGGGAACGAGATGACCCAGCCGCTGTCAGAACCTTGAAGGATGGACTACTGATGGGCGTTTCAAACTGCATCGTCCTAGCTCAGATCGGAGGTAAACAATTGAGAGAAGGATTCAAGCTCTCAGTAGGGCGATTCTAAGCCAAAGTATGACATGTATTGCAGAGTATTAACGCATGTGGTGGGCCATGGACAAGTGGGGGCATGCAAGAACCCATCCATAGCGGCACGGTTTGAACAGTTATCAGCGTCGGAAATGACGAAAGAGGTCCCGTGGTAAATCTGAGTAGTCTGTGCAGCAAATACTCGAGTATACGGTGAGCGATGGTCGGAAGAGGTCAGGAGAAGGTTAGCCTACAATCCGCGATGAGCGCGTAGGAAAGGTGTCGGTATCGCACGGGAGAAGCTGAGCAAGGTCAGCTGCAAGTAATTTCAGAGCCGTAGAACCTGATATGAAGACGGGATGCTGAACTTTGATACCTTGTTTGAACTGGGAAGTGCCAGCGGTGGATCGAGAGAAGAAAGAGGGGGTGAACGTGTGCATGAAGAGAGAGCTGAGGCCCATGAAGATGCACCTCTAAGAAGAATGAAGAGGAAGTATGTATCGCCATATGATATATGGCCAGACGAAGAGTCGACGTGCCTGTCCCCAGCACCAGCACTTGCCGCGATATTCGGTCAGCCCCACTTGCAGAAACTAAGGATCCTCGTGCATCGAGAGGCCAAGAGATGACCGTATCATTGCCGACATTCATCTCCAGGACTCGGTGCCTGCACCATTCTTGCAGCCATCGGGGACGGCTCTGAAATGGTTCCGTGATACATTGCTGAGAACGAAGTTGCTGTTCTCAGAAGAGGGAGGTTCGCCATGCCCTCCCCCATCATTGCCACTTCCACCCTTCTCAGATGCAGTTGAGCGGTCCGTGCGGTAGCTACAACGGATACTTCGCGCGTATGAAGGGAATCATGCGAGCTCAGCACCGAGAGGTTTTGAAGTTTCAGTCGCCTGTCCGAGCCAGCCTAGCGAGCTTCGACATCCCAGCCGGAAGAATATTATGAAAACGTTTGACGAGTATCCCAGGGATTCAAACGAGAGAGAGGTGGGATGGCGGTTGGCAACATATATAGCAGTCACTGGCGCCTAGGTCATGGTATTGCATTAATTTTGTGCACGGGTTGCAATCTATGTGCACAACACGGCTGCATTGTACATCTTACTTTCAAACCTGGAGATCTGACTAGATGCGGCGGGCCCGACTCGGGGGTATAGGTCTTATAAGTACAACAAACTACTTCTACAGACTCACAACGAGATGCGTTAAAAATACAATACCATACTCATACCAAAGCGAAGTCGTCAAAACACCAGCCACCTTCAAATGCGTTTGTGTGTGTCCAAGAACGATGTAGTGTGCAGGGAGGGGGAGCGTAGCGTAGCAATCGGGCCCGGGAGGACCAAAGCCAGAGCGAAGGGATACACATGTCGAATGGCAGGGACGTGGACAAGGGCTCCTGCCTGTCGCGGCTCTGGGATCTACGCGAGGATTTAGGATGGTGGTCGAGGGGGCCAGTCCGTGAACGGCGCCCCAACCTGTGCACGACTAGCTGAAAGGCGCCCATAAATAGCGCAAATACTCTTCGCAAAATATCTTGACCGCCTCATTGAACATCGACCCATCAAGAACCTAATGCTTGCTCCCCACACTCCTCTTCCTCCCCCCGTTGGCATCAAAGTTGACACCCGTCCCCAATCCCCACTCACGTAACTTCTGCAGCATCACCCGGCTAACATGTCTCGGTCCCGACCTCGCAACCACCAAATTGGTAGAACCGCCGGATGACGAGGCGTTGGCAGCTGCGACACGTCGCTTCAGATGGCATTGGCTGTGGTAGCCTGAGTTGGAAGAGGAGACGCCGGATGAGGTGGAGGGGGACTTAGGACCTTGGTTGCTTGAGGATGACGATGTAGAGGCGGCAGCCGCTGATGATGATGAGGAGGATGGGCTGCTGGAAGTGTTGCTGCCGCTGTTGCCGCTGTTATTATTGTTGCTGCCGCCGCCATTGCCACCATTTGAAGATGTTGGGTCAGCCACGAAAGCGGCAATGGCAGGTCCAGGGAAGGTGTATTTGGCATTAGGATCGAAAGTCTATTGAGCAAGGATTAGAACATCAGCAGAGAGATATGAATGAGTTGTGGACACGTACTCCAGGGAAGAAAATGCCTGGGTCATCATCGCTGTAAGCACCGGGGAAACTGACAAGTTCATTGTCCTTTGGTTTGCCGCTACCGTTGCCTCCAACAACCAACTGTGTACAGGAAGGGTAGAACTCTGCACCTCCCCGCGATGTAGCGAGGTGAAGGGCGATAATCTCATGTCGAATGAGGTAGGCACCTGGTGCGATGTTTGGAGGAAGCGTGATGACAGCGGTTGTGCCGCCCACTGGGCCGATATCAGCAAAAGATACGACGAGGTTAAATGAATAGACTCACTGAGATCTTCCTGGGCCCAGGCCCTATCCCCACTCTGTTTCCTCCCAACTTGCTGGATCTTAAACCATCGTGCCTTCGTCGCGTCAAAACTCTCGCACCCTGCACTGCCGCAGCTAGCCATGTACGTTAACATCGGACCGGTATTGTGAGGCCAGAAACTCATGTCCCCTCCGCGCCAATCAAACTCTATTCTCGAGCCTGGGTTGGCGCGAAGAGATTGGGCGGCAAACTGGGTGTTGTGGTTGCCTGTCGGTCCGCAGAGGACGTCGGCGTTGTTTGCACCCTTGACGGGGTCTACGGTGGTGATCTGACGAGTTGCGGCGGGATTGGGACGTGCGCCGGGGAGATTTTGACGGGAAGCAGTACCGTCAATGGTGACGATTGCAACGACACCGTGGGCGACAGTGAACGCGGGTAACAGAGAGAGGGAGAGTAAAAGCAAGGAGATGGGAGACTTGAACATTGTTTCAGTCGTGCTATGCGTGCAGCGCGCTCGTTATTCTACGTGACAATGTAAAAAATTGTGTCGGCCAGCGATGTTTGAAGACGAAGTAAGATGGGCAAAAGACGTACTGTGAAATGATTGCTTCCGTCTTTTATGCGAATCGCCTCACCGCTTACTGGCAGCAGAGAACAATGAAAGCACTGTCCGGCCAGGGGAGGGCAGCTGGGACCTTTTTGTATCCTTTTTCGCCGGGCATTGTCCTCGAGGCTCACAATAGGGTGCAATTTTATCATACACATGATCGATCATTTGAAACCGACAGCGCCCCGACGAGATGCGCTGCCCCCGACGCTGGGGTAACGAGACGACATCGAGGTCGCTGACGATGATGAGGGCATTGGCCAAGCAGCGGTGGCAGTCGCGTTGCTGCCTTGAACACCACCGCCGCTATTCGACTCCAGGGCGCTTACGGGCGCTTCAGCTTTGTTTGGCTATGGCAAAAGACAAACAAAGTTGGGGCATGCACGTCGAGCATGTTCGAACGTTTCAACACGCTTGACGTTACCGCTGCATTGTCCCTTGATGCATATTCAGCGCTTCAACCCCCAGGATATCTTAGACTTAAGGAAATGTAGCCCGTTGACGTGACCATAACGTCTCTGACCGTCTCAAGATTTATGTACATTATGATAGTACTATCATTCGCGCATGCGCAAGGAACTTACTGCCCCATACGGCACATCCTAAAGAATGAGCCAAACGAGCTTTTGATCCTCTCTCTCTTTCATCAGCAATCTTCGGTCTCTCTCCGTCGCGTAGAAAGGGGCTGGACCTCAAGCGCTCAGCGCTCAGACACTCGAGGCTCTGGGTTATGATATCGCCAGCGTAGGGAAGCCTCGCATGTACACCTCAATCTACATCACTACAGAGCAATTTCCCTAATTTAGCTCCCTAATCTTGTTACTAATGCGACCCAGAGATAGGCCGGCCGATGAAAGAAGCCCATTGCAGACGTACTCAGGCTCAGTACGTTATCATATTTTGTGGCGTAGTGAATATCTTGTTGGCACTAACGGGATACAATCCCGGCCCATAGCACATGGTGTCACATCATCTTACAACACAGATCAGATGCCCATCTTCCCTCTTTCGTAATAGACGTTAACACTGTTGGCGGTGACTATGTTCAGCCGCATGAATCAGGCCAGCTGTAGTGTTTAAGATTCTGCTATATATTCAGCCATGGGAGCTATGACTATTGCGAATCCTTCCTACTGCTGGTCACCGCTACTGGAGAGACTTCAAGTTGAATCGGTGGAGGGGTCCGCAGGCCCTTGCGTCACTGGTTCGGCCTATCAAATATATGTGACTCCAAGCCTACATAATTCAAGGCCTGATGCAAAGGCATCATACTCCGTTTCTGATGAGTCGCCGATCACTGGTAACGTTTAGTTCTACCTGAGTTCTACTCGTTGACATGCCGTCCGTGATGTCCTTTCTATTAGGAGAATGACATTACCCTAATGTAGCAAAGAACTGGAAACTTCTCTCCGCCCGAGCCGATCTTTTTTTTTGGATGAGCCTGGGGTGTGGGAAAGACAGAACGGGAACCAATGGGACAAGTACGAAAGGGATGTCAGTGCAGCAAAACCGAACAGTTATAAAATCAGTCCAGTCAGCCTTAAAGCAAACTACCTCATCGACTCATGGTTTACACTACGCTTGTGTGGACAATCCTCAGCTTCAGCCTAGCTTCAGTCTCGGGTCCGATAACGCGGACAGGAGCGACAGGAGCTCAGGAGGCCGCCGACCCTGACCGCCTCTTTGAGGTCGCCAACGTCGTCTCGCATGAAGAGCAGCACAATTCTCCAATCCTCTGCGCTCAAACTGCCACTTGCTCGGAGCATACCTCGGCTACAGCATTTTTTATCCTGAAAACGCGTGGTCAGTTTGAACAAGGCGTGAAGCGCTGCGCTCATCATGATGAAAAATTTGGGATAGTAGATCTTGCCGTGGATGTGGGGCCAGTTGCAGCCAGCTGTAAGTTGTGTTTATTAGTCTCACTTGCCAATAAATGACACGTCGAGGCGACCCCAAGGCTCCGAGAATACTTTTTTTCATGCGTCGAACGCCATCGCCGCCGCGGACAGGACGGGCCCTCTTGTTGTGTCCGCTTCAGGATTTATGCGATCCGCCACCGAGAAAGATATTCGGACTCCTGTAGGAGGGATGTATATTGAACCGCAGATAAATGCTGGAAAATCGGGTACGAAGCGGGGGCGAGTTGTGAGCATCCTTCCTTCCTAGACGTAGAGTGTACTAGGACTTACAAGTTTCCAGAGAAACAACAATAACGGCGGTGGGACGTTCAACAACGTCGGAAATGATCAGTACAATTACCACCAAGGTAGACATTATCATGCTGTCATTGACGGCCACATCGTAGTCATTATTCTTGTTCTCTTATTCTACCTCCTGCGTGATTGGTTCTAAGAGATGACATCCCAGAATCCCCTTGTCAAATTTTGTGGTTTGTTTGAGTATCTAGTGTTTCACCATGCATGTATGACCGAGTGTAATTGAACGAGAGGACGTGCTCACGGATTGTCGTCAGAGACTAGAATTAACGTTCTAAGTAGTTCGGGGAGTTACAGTACCAGTTACCAGTCAATACAAACCGGGAACCAATTGGTAGGGTACACGTTCTCGCCATGCTTCCCACTCCTTTCCAAAGTGAGCTTTCAGCATCCTATCTTCCTTTCGCATCCTGCTTTTCATTACAGGGACATAAATACAACCAACTACCACCCAGACGATCCACGTCCTCTGGAGTACGCATTCCCCAATCCACGATCCCGAGGAAAAACACGCAAATAACAGCCCTAATATGCCCACAGAAGCCCCAGTGTACGAAGGGTGTCGAACGATGGCATACGGACCACTTGTCACCAGCTTGTGATTTTGACGGATGCTGAGTTGGAATGTAAATTGGTTTCCCAATGTGCGGTAACACAGAGCTCGTAGGGATGCCCCAACCAGCAACATTGTCCAACCAGCAACGAAGGAGGGGGTAATGCCAAGGCTCTGAGCCTTCCAAGGCTGACCAAAAGTCAAGATGCCAAGAATAGAGGCAGCCGTATGGTCGTCCAAGATATGAGGGGAAGCTAGAGCGATTGATTCGTACGAGATCATTGTCCCTACGAAGAGCTGACAGGCATCGGTGTCGATGGAGCGCAAGAGAGACGAATAAAATTTATATTGCGCACCTTGGATATCCAACTAGACCACGGCACTAACTGGGAATGCTCACGTCGCTCAGAAGGACGGGGGCTGGGCGACGGGTCGGTCCCAGCGACATGCGCAAATCCCTGAATGGACAGCAGGAAAGGTATTTTGAGAAGAGGGTGCATTGGACGGTTGCCGGCCTTGAGCCTTGCTCAGATGCTGGTTGAACGTCCGAGACGGGAGGACTATATATATTACGCAGTATCAGTGGGCTCGTATGGCGACGGCGTCAGATCGCGCTTTCCGCGGAACCCTCGTCTATCCTTCCGCGGTCCAACTAAGCATCAATGATACCTTTTGCGTCGCACTGGCGGAAGGAAGCGTTGGGGGAAGTGGTTCGCACATTCTAGGTCAAGGTCAAGTCAGAAGCATACTCTATGGTCCATCACTGCGCTATTTGAGAAGCTGTCCCATGTGCATCTGCGAGAGATAAGTCAGTGCTAGGAAGGGCGACAAGCAGTCCTGTATGGAGTATTCTGTCAAAGACCCTCAAGGGTAACATTATGGGCCACGGTCGTCCAGGTGAAGCCACACCAAACTGTGGTCCGACAACACTGGTACGCCTTACTGTAGAGTAATATTGGAGTGGAGATAAAGAAGTGGACGTATTAACACAAATGCAGGTACGTGTACGTACGAGTTCAAAAAACCAAAAAGCGGGTGATTGACCAACAAATAGAGAATAGACAAGGATGAGTCGTTGAGCTAAGGTAAGTCAAAGGGAGATAATCAAAGGGGTGTAGCCGAGGTGGTAAGGGCTAATGTTATTGCTCTCGCAATATCGTTGTCGCCCAAACTGAGAGATCGATCACTACGGCCAGCTGGAGAAGCCGATCGTGATGAGAAGAGGTCGCAGGGGTTAGCAGCACCCGAAGTACCATCAACCCACGTATAGTCATCAGGGAGTGGAGACAAGGGGGAGCTATCCCTTCGACTGCCCGGACTAGCTGTATCCAATGGGCGCCCCGGGGACGACTGGCTATCCAAGGCTCTCGCCTTGAGCATGGCTCTATTTCCGACATAGTGGCATGGTTTTCGTGGAACACTACTTGTCATGCGTCCCCTCTTCTTTGGTATGATAATTCCATCAGGCTCCCAGTCGTAGGCGGTCGCGTTAGGACTAAGTCCCCAAGATGATTGAGTGTCGCCGACAAATATGTAGCGCTTGGGGCTCGGCGGCGGGGAAGGAGAGGGGGAGGGAGCAGCCGTCGGTTGAGAGATGGGGAAAGGTGTCAACGGCTGAGCTAATACCATCGCTTTATCATTCATACCTCCCATGAAGCCAGTAGCCACCCTCTGGCCGGTCACACCATATATCGTGCCCCAAAACGTGAGGGGCCCACTTGGCGATGGAGCAGGTAGAGAAAGAGGGACCCAAGCTTCGGGGGCTGGAGGCGGAAGATTGGTTTTCCCGCCGAGGTGTTCGCGTCTCCTGGGTATTGGCGGGGAGTAAGAACGTCTTCGCTTCACCGCTGGTGCCTTGTGTGGAACTGGCGCCTTACGTGGGGCAGATGAGGAGTAAACTTCGGATTCCCCAGCGATGCGTACGGTACACGCCCCTGTGCTAACGTATGTTTCCTTCCGCTTGCTACAACAGGCGGTGCAGTTGCATATTCCAATGCAGATAGGGCAGGGTGTATCCTTCGCTGAAGCATCAAAGGGGAAAACTTGATCATCATACCTTTGCAAATCGGGAAATTATAAGCAGTGGTCGTGGCCGATGAACGAGAAGCATACCTCAACATGATGCAACGAATGCAAAAGCGCTTGGTGCATCGACAGAGCATCGAAAGGAGCCCAACCTTACTGCGGCATTGATGGCAGTAATAGTCCAAGCTACTAGGCGGCCAGAGAAACCTTGATCGGCCGTTGGTAGGTTCGGGAAATGGTAATGTGTTTCCCTTCGCGTCCTTAGGACGCACGGACCAGACAATCTCTTTGGGTGGTGCGGTTGACTTCAAAGTTGCCTTTGAAGGTTGTGGTTGCCATCTCGAAGACGATGGAGGAGAGGTCGCTGGAGGAGTAGTAGTCGAAGGAAGCGAGGCCAGGGGTACTTCCGGAGACGAAGGAGGGGACGAGCTCCGGGATGGTGATGACGACGTCAATGGACCAAGAGTTGAATAAGTTAATGGCTCAGGACCAAGAGCCAGTGAATCTGAAAAGCCGGCGGATCCGCCCAGCATAGCCGGGTCGATTGTACCATCGGACGTGGGGGGATGAGAAGAGGTATCTTCACGAAGCAAAGGGTGTCTCTTTTCCTCGTCTTCGAGTGGCAAGGCAAGATGAGCATCCGTGGGCACGAGCATTTCTACCCCATGAGGTATCAAATCGGGGAAGGGAGGTGTAGAATGCAGGAAAGTGGTAGGAGAGTGGGGGAGATCTACGCTGGAACGATTCGGAGAATCCGTAAGACTGATAACGCGCTCGCTAACGGATACTGAAGGCTGGGAGGCACGTTCCGCATCAACATCACTCGCAATCGACACTGAGCCCTTCAAAGGTGAAGGATCAAATGGCTGTAGGTATTGACTATAATCAACATGCTCGGAATCCGATCCTTGGGCTTGGGAACCCTCGTCCAGGGAGATTGGGACCACATGTGGGGAAACCTCAGCTTGCGGGACATCACCAGATCCCTGCGGCGGGTTGGACGGCATGAGTAACGAATCGATGCTCAAAGGGACGGATGGGTTTCGTATGACTTTCGATGCGAGGAAAGGGCTGGTACGAGAGGGGTTCTTAAGCACATTAGAAGCAGGAAGGAAGGAGGAAGGCGTAGTTGTGTTTAGATCAGGTCGGCTGGTATCGGCCATACTCTCAAGTGTACAGCTAGTATCCACCATCGCCACAGACTGCGACCCAGGCGACGGTGGTCTCATATCGGTGTCAGGGTTATCCAAGGGAACAGGGTCAGCTGTACGAGCGAGTCCAGGTGATAAACTAGTGCTTGCCGCCATCTGAGCTGGCAGTGGCCGGGATGGTGTAGGCGCCGCTTCAGCAGCAGCTGCAGTAGCCACTTCAGATGGACGGAACGTCGCCTTAGAAGGGGATGGTCTCTTGCTGTTCTTAGGAGGTGGAATTCGATTCTTTGGCTCGAGGTTGGCGGGCCGAAACGTAGTTCTTGTGAATGAGCTAGGCTGGGAAGGACCTGAAAGGTCTGGAGGCTTCGTGGTGGCAAGACTTCGGGATGTCTTCGACTTGGTGCGGGAAGGGCCAGCTGCGTTCGAAGTCGAGAGGATGCGTAGAGTGGAATCCGACGTACTTGGAATGTCGGGATATACGGGAGCCTTGGGTTTGATCGCCAACGGTCGGAAGGTACCCTTATATGAGCCGGGCTGGGAGGACATCGAAGGACTGGGAGATGCAACCACATTGGAATTTACGGACTTTGGCCAGACGGCAGTTGGTTTCACAATCTTTTTCGCTGGGGGCTTGGGCTGCGAGGGACCAGAAGAATGTTTGCCCTGCGCGGCTAGAGGGCTTGCAGGGATGATAGTAGTCTTAGGTCGGGCCAGAGGAGGAGGGGTTTTCGGGCGCTTCTCAGAGGGCGTCTTCTTCCCTTTCACCCGTACAGCTGAGATCGACATCACGTCCTTCACGACATGCTGGTTTTGGTTGGATGTCGGAGGAGGCGCAACGCCGTCGAGAAGCTCAACGTCATCTGCAGCTTCGTCAAGCAGAAATACAGGCGGCCCTGCCCATATGTCATCATCTCCATCACCCTCACTCCGCTCGAGCGTTCCCATGGCTCGCCCAGCAAGATCACCAAATAATGTCCTACTTCCCTTACCACCGGCGCCCAATCCTCGGGGCGTAGCAAGCTTGACCCCATCCCGCTCAACCTTCTTCAACGCATCGCCAATGCCATACCTCCCACCCTTCCGTTTCAGCTCCAAAAGATCCGGCTCGCGACGCGAAGGGATGAACCGCGTATTGCATATATATGCCACATAGCTAGTTGGCGCGATGCCGCGGAAGCGAAGCCTAACCAAATCCTTCATGGGGTGGTATGTGACGTCAGGGGTTGTGGATGGCTGTTTCGATTTCGAAGGGACGTCATTCGAAGCGTGCTCGATCTTCTTGCGCTTGCGCATCGGAGACGCAATACTAATGCTGTCGGAAGAAGGCCCAAGATGATCGGCAGAGCGTTTGAGATGTTGGCTTCGCTTCAAGGTGCGACTGACAGGATCGCGAGAGGCCTTGTGCACCGTGACCGAACGCTGAGAACTACTTTCAGGAGCATAGCAGTCGTCCTTGGAGTTATTATCCATAGCCGCATTAAATGCCAAAGCCAGATCCGTTTCCATGTAGTTCGGGTTTGTCTTCGTCCGATGTATCCGTTCAGTACGGCGAGGACCTGCTAGCATTCGTTGGACCGTTTCAGAAGCAGAGAAGTGACGGTGTAAGGACTGATATTCATTCATACGGCTGGGCGGGAGAGACGGTACGTCGATGTAGAAAGATGCTTGGCGCCGTGATCGGGGTTGACTAGGCATCTGAACCACCTCAACCTCTGAGCTGGGTGAACGAGTATGGGAGTTGGACGGTAGGAATAAGGGTTCTGGAGGGGGTAGCCGAAATGCGGGTCTAGAGGAGGAAGATGATTGATTCCGAGGGGGTGAAGTGTCCATCTGGTCGACTGCGACAGCCGCCGAATCTTCCCAATCTACAGTGAGGTCGATGTATTCTAGCTCCGGAGAGTCACGATCTACAGCGGGGTTGTTGACCTGTGGCGACGGAGGAAAGAGCGGTGAGTCAGGTCCAATAGGACCCGAATCGCTCTCAGAATCGGACCCGTAATCTGCAAGCTTGGAGAGTAGCCCAGCAGGTTGCGTCGGCATCTGGTGACGAGCAGAAACGCGTCAGTGAGCCTGATAGAAAAGCAACGAGGAAAATCACGAAGAGAAGTCTCGAATAGTCTCGACCATTCGAGATGTATGGAAGGCGGGAGGAAAGGACATCGGCAAGAGAACGTACCAGTGGCGCGCTGAATCGTACATACTCCCCCTCATCAACCTCGCCTTCTGCATCCGCACTATGAAGGTCGTCATAATGATGAGCATCGTGATTCTTGAGCTGCGTATTGATAGAGAGATTGCGTCCCCGCGATAATGAGGTAAGAACAGGGCTTGAAGATGATGAACGCATTGAGGTCGTTCCCTGGGTAGTCTTGTCCGTTGTTGATGTTGTGCGATTCGTAGAGGGTAATTCGGTGGGAGGTCTTCCACGCTCCGGCGATATATTGATAAAGTTTTTAAGCATGACATCTTCTGCACTTGAATTGCCCATTATTGGCGCGTTATCCGAGGCGCCGCTGCCAGACATGTTGGCGATATAGTCTGGGTTGTGCAAGGAAAATTGGTCATTTATCTAACCACGAAGGCAAATAACCAGCATCAACGTCGCGCGCGTCTTCAAGATCAGGCCAAGAAACACGAACCCGCTGAACCAAGAATCTCCGGTGCTGCTGCGGCGATGACTCGACACTGAGAACCCCTTCAGAACTTTCCAAGTCGCGTTGTATCCAAGGAAAATCGAAATGCGTAGAATATGTGTCCGACTGTGAGAGGTGTAACCAAATGACACGAAATGGGAGACGGAGAGTGCTTTAGTCGAAAAGGGACGATGATCAACAATGAAGCAAGCCACGTGCCTGAAATTCCCCCTCCACCACTGCCGGTGTGTCTTGCATGTCGCTCATCATCTTTTGACTGTCCTCGTTCGTCTTTTCGTCCGATCTTGAAGGTATTGTTCTTGAGATTGGGGTTGGCCGATGTGACTGGTCTGGACGAGGTATACGGGCGAGCGGCGATTGCAGGCAAGCCGTAGTGTGGTCTTGCGAAGAGCTAGATTTCGAGAGACTTCCGTCCCAGTTAGCCAGGGAGGATGAAGAGCCAGACATAGCTTTCAGCTTCGAGGCGGCGCACGACTGTCACCAAGCTGCAGCGCTGCTTGTACAGCTGCGAAAGGGGACTCAGCCGTCGCCTCACATTGGAACAAAGCACCAGTTACATAATCACCAGTGGCAGCCCCACCGAAGACGGACCGAAGAACGCCTTGTCGAAACTCTCAAAGCTACCTGGACGATTTGACCAGCCTGGAGAGTCGTAATCGATACTTGGTTCACTGTGCTTGGATTGAGAGGTACGTTTGTCACTGTATAATTCTGTGCATCCGCGCTAGCACCATTCTACTCCGTTATCAGCGGCTTTATTGAGCGTTGCCTTCTCGTGTATCTGCGGGAAGATTCTCTGTCCGTATGCACATCGCCGTTCGCCTTAGCAGTGATCTAGGGTGCGATTCTGCGTTTCACGCACCTCCTAACTCCTGAATGAGTCAGGTGACAAATCAGGGGTGACATATATAGCAAGTTGTGGCACGACGCGTTGTGGCTACAGCATTCTTTCTTTTTCATCCTATTCACCACGAACAAACCGCCGAACTCTCACCCCCCCACACACACACCCCACTTCTTGATCTCTTGGATAGGACTATCCCGCGACCCGAAAGTGCATATTGCCACCTCAGTAACAACTCGTCTACTCCAGTTTAACCACGATGGTGAGGTTCTCTCAATACCGTCTTCTCATGTGCCACTAATGGTTGCCATCTAGCCTCCCCTTACCAACGCTGACGCGCAGTGGGTTATAGACAAGCATATCCGCGGACACCAGGATGCCATTCTGGCACTGAAAACGCGCAGGAATACATTCAGTGCCATCTCCATGCTTCCTACCGAGATATTGTCGAGCATTTTCATAGAGACGAAGGCACTCCTCGACCATCCTGAAATTATGAAAGGCAAACACTGGCGGAGTATTGCTGGCGTTAGTCGTCACTGGCGAGACATCGCGCTGGACACTCCTCGTCTGTGGAATTCGATCAAATTGTCTCAAGGCGAACTTGCTTTGAGAATGCTCCAGCGATCGAAATCTGTTCCATTGGATATTATCTGCTTATCTGACTACGACCACCACAAATTTGGATTCGTCGCCCAAGTTTCCTTGGCGGAGATCGCCAGGGTTCACAAGATAGATATTTCAGCCTCTGATTCAAACGCCCTCGCCGAATTCCTCAACTGGAACCTGAAATCTAGCGCTCCGGCACTGGAGATGCTCGATCTGAGCTTGTCTAACTCTGAGTGTTTACCAAAGAATGCCTTCTGGCGCGATATGCCGGCCCTTCGCGCCCTGACGCTTACCGCCACATTCCCATTATCCGAACTCCCATTTCTTCCATCCCTTACCGAACTCGACCTCTATGCGGATGACTTTTCCTCGGGTGTTCCTCTGTCATGGCTCATCAAATCCCTTCGAAACACACCTAACGTGGAAGATGTAGACGTTTCCGGAGTCGCCTCCGACAACTTGATCGAGAGATCCATGTCTCCACCAGTTTCGCTGCATAAATTGTCTCGTTTGGGCTTAGGATCCAAGGACCTCGGGGTGACGAGGATATTCAATTGCTTGGATTACCCTAACTCCACTGCTATCGAGTATTTCTGCGGCTCCACCGCGGGGGAGATCGCGGCCCAGCTACACCACCTTGCAGGCCTTCATATCGCTGCGTCTCGATTTGCTAAGGCCGAGGACGCTGCTTCAATCAGCGAGGTCGAACTTTGTACCACTACTGAGTCTTTTGAAATACAATTCCCCAACGCCAACGGAGATTCCCTTTTTGAAGTCATCCTTCCTGGCGAAACCGATGCCATTCCGCATTACATGCAGTTATTCACCTCACTCCCGATTGCAACAGTCCCTATGCTTAATGTGAGGAAGATCCATCCCTCGGATGTGGAGCATGTACTTCAGCTGCTGCCTCAGTTCCAGCAACTCCAAACTCTCAGATTGTTTCACTGTTGCCCAACAGCGATAGCTGGGCTTCTGAGAGCAGATGGTGCTGAGAAACCGCCTTGCCCGAAACTAGAAACCATCACGATGGTGTGCTGTCCATTCGAAAGCGACCCAGCACGCGAACCGAATGTCGACAAGTGTGGTACTGTGGTGCACGTTGTTAAGGAGCGAAAGCGCTATGGATTCCCAATTCATAAACTCACCATGAGACATTGCGCCATTCCGACGGAGGCTCTTCAAGCTCTCAAGGAATATGTCGACGTTGACTGGGATGAGTGTCATGTGGATGCAAAAGGAGACGATGCTGATGGTGGCGACGCTCATGGTGGCGACGACAGTCACTAAAACGGTCATTGAAGTAACATAGTTTATCATAGCTAGCTAGTCCATGGTACCATGTGTGAATCGAGGTCAGACACTTTGCTCGAACATCCCCCTCACGAAACATGCCATGGATTTTGTGTATCTCGATAGAGGCTATGCTCCGCTAGTGATTCCCTTGATTGCAAGTGCACAGAGAACTTGGTAAGAGCTGGGCGACATCATAGGACGCCATATTCATGAAGATGCTAGCGTCGTCACGACAGTTGAGAGACATTGAAAGATGAGAAGTTGACAAGCGCGGCCAGTCCAAAAACCAAGTCCATGGGCAATGACAGTCGGAGGCATTTCGGTTGTTATTCACCAACGGTGTGGTTCGCAGTCCCAGCCAAACAGCATATGGTCGAGGTGCATGGGGGAGGAAGTCGAGGTCATTAGAGCCAGCCCGGAGCCGCAGCTGCACTGGGATTGAGAGCCACCACGTTGAGAAACACAAATCCGCTCCGGACCCGGCCCGCCCGTCGCACGGCATCATGCCGACAATCTCCGACACTCCGAAATCACACTGCCTGCTACAAAATTTCGTTCTCCGCCTATCGCCGCCTACGGCATGAAGATCACCCTTCCTCCGTGTCCCTTTCCCTAGCAATGTCGCCACCCGCTAGTTCCTTCATCCCCTCTGCCTTTCCCCACATCCATTCATATCCCATGATCCCACACACGTTGATCTAGCCTCGCTAATCTCAATCTAGAGTATGAAATCTCATCTTGCCCTCAATCTCGCATATTTTGAGATCACTGACACTCGGTACGGGTTCTTGGGTATGCCGCCGGTATCTAATGAAGATTAAGGTGGTGTGAGATTGCGTGAGATTGGGTCACTTTGGAAGTAGATTACCGGTGTTGGCGTTGATGGCCGTGCCCTCCGCCTCTGTGGAACGTCCCCCTTCCTTGCAACCTCCCGGCGTCCTCTCATGTGCCTCCGGCCTAACATTTTAGTAGCAGTCAGACATTTCGTTATGATAATGGGTATGTCGGTCTATCGAACAGTCTGAGCTTGTGACTCGTACCCACCGTGAGGCTTGCCCTCCTCATCGGCGCGGTCCTAAGGCTGTCTATGTGAGCGTTTATCAATATAACCTACCACCGTTAGTCTGACCGTATAATTAAGTGTGTCTAGGGTGCCGAGTCGTCTCTATCATAACACATAATCACTAGCCGCTTCCGATGCCGTTTATTTCTTGTTAAATTTGGTTCATGCTTCTCCGGAAGCCCATCACCGTCCTCTCACCGCGATTTAACTCCACCACTATTGCACTGGACGATCCCAGTCAATCTCCTTGCGGGGCTACCAAATGAGCTCACCAGTACGGAGTAACAAGCGATATGCGAGCCAATTGGACTGGCAGTCTCTGGTTGTTGGACAGCGAAGTGACTCCCGCCGCTCTTGCCCAACGGGCTCCCTCCACATTTCGCGCCATTTGCTTACGCCCCCCCCTTTCCTTCCTCAGCTTTCTTCCTTTCTGATATTTCCTTCGCCTATTCGCCAAAGTGATCTGAGGGATACAAGAGGATATCTCGTGCGTACCGCCAGCATGCTCGTGATGTTGAAGGTAAGGTACTGTTGTGGTCGGTGTCAGCGGTGATTAATTATTTCCAAGCCCCAGGACTCTCTGTACCATCACAGTAATTGGGATGCTAGGGTCCAAATTTATGGTACTGGCTGACTGACGGTCATAGTCGAACCCCGGTGGACTGATGAAGCTTTTGTATTTGCGTCTGCAATTGGTTCCTCGGAAATCGCGTCTCATAAAAGGTCACGGACCTAAATGATGCAAAATGACGTCGTGAATTTGTTGACTACAATGTACAGTAGAAGAATACCCGAAATGTAGATGAAAGGTATGCAAGTGAACGGCCGGCCTTCGTCCACGTCCCCCTCCCTCACTCCCTCGCTTCCCCCGTTCGCTTTTCCAGCTCAGAACATGGGCAACTGTATGATACTGGTCTTATGACCAGCAAGCAGCTCGCTCAAGCCAATATAGTACGCCGCAAACGACATGATGATCCCAGTAACGCCTCCAGCCTTCGTCAAAGCTGTAATGCCACTCAAGTTCGCTGCTGCCAGGAGCGAAAATGTCAGGGTCAACAAAATGAAGGTCCCGGTGAAGATGACGGATAAGCGGATAGTGACGATGAGCATGAAGAAGGAAACGATCGTCCAGGCGACGAGGAAGAGTCCCATTACGTTACTGAATTCATGCGGGTTGTTGGCGTAGGCCTCCTGGACTCCGAAAGCGGGGTGGTAGAGTGTACCGATGGACATCCAAAAAGCCGCGTAAAGAGTGAAGACTAGGGAAAGACGGCGTCAGCACAAGGGATCGTGAGGAAGGGATAAGAGTGGCGGTGCGATGTAGAAGAGATTGAAGATAAAGGAAAGTGCAAAGAAGTGTACGATCTCAAAGACGTCATGGGAAAGGAAACATACCCGTTGCACCGAACATGTTTCCTCTCGGGTACTCCAAAAGACCACAGATGAGATGAGTAACACCTCCGCACCAGAATGCCATGCCGACGATGATGTTGGGGATCGTGACATCGCGCACCCCGGCGTTGAACATGGAGAGGATGATCGTGGTGGTCGCGAATGAGAAGAGACCCCTGCAGAATAGGTCTCAGCCTGAAGGATGGAGGCAGGGAGGAATGGGAAACTTACAAGGGCGCTGGGTTGGCGACCACATGTGGACGGCCAAGAGGCGATAGAGCGACAGGCGCAGGGAAGTCGTTTTGGAATGGCTTCTCCACTGGACGAGAAACGGTGTCCTCATGGGAGATGGTGCCCTTTTCGATATCGTCGTGGTGTGGGGAGTTCATGGCGGAGGGAGTGGAGTGGGTTGCAGAAGAGATTGACGAGCTTTATATGTGGCTGGTGCAGAAAAGTGACAGGCTGCTGGCCATGAACGTCAGGTTAAGAGATCCTGCAGGCCATTATTTATATCGAATAATTTCAGGATATCTGAGGGTGATCGGGATGCGTTGTGTCGGGGTAGAGAATCATTTGTTCCGTCCGCGTGGTCGAACCGTAGTCACGATGGCCACTTGTGCCGATCTCACTGTTTCCCCGCCCCCGCCCCCACCCCCGCTACCCCACAAACAGCGACTTGGCACACTCTCGTCGCTCTCTCATCCGACAAATCCCCGTATCGCTCGACGGCGCCTTGCTTATCTCCTGAGATCAAAGCTGGAGGTAAAGTCAGCAATCTGGGTCCGCACAGGCCCCTATACAGCATCCTTACCCTAGGCCAAGGACAACAACTGGGATAAGCTGGCTTACGCCCAGCATACCCGTGTACCCTCCCCAAGTGCCTCCCAAGGCGTCCCAAGGCCCTATAGATGCCATGCCACGCCTTGAGGAGGAGTAATCATAACGGGGTTCCGAGATTCCCTTAACACCACCCCAACAAAACAAACCAACCCTGTTTGCAGCCACAAACCCATTTTCACTATACCGTTGTAACACCGTCGAAAACCCTAAATGGCAATCAACATGCCTTTCCGTGAACCTAAGGGTTCTTTACTGCACAGGTACTCACATCAGGTCGCATCGGAGTCCCGAAAGCAGTGAGACATGATTCACTTTGAGGCTTGCTTGCGGTCTTGAAAACGTTGCTCAATCCCAGCTGCGCCCTTCCTCGAGCACAAAGGACGTTCAGAGAGGACAGGAATTGCAATATCGAGAATCTCGACTGCGGTCCCTAGCATTCCAAATATTTGCACCATTTTCACATTCCATCAGCACATGCAATAACAATCGACGTTGATGCAATGTCAGGTCAGAAGACCGTCAGGATGGATGATCGATGGGCGCCGAGGAGACAGATTCAGAGTCTGGGGAGCGTGGGGGGAACAGCTAAAATTCAAATTCGTTCATTTTGTTCAACGCGTTGACATACCGATTTCGCATCTTGGTTGCGGTCAACACCCACAATCATTTCATCAGTGCCCTTTGTTGTGCGCACGGTGGCCTTGGACGAGCAGTGAATGAATGTTGCAGCCGCCGGTCGCTCGCACGAACGTTCGTTATCGTTCTTGTCGGCGATATAACAATTCACCGGTCACGTCTACGCGTCCCTTTACGGCCGGCGGGTGAGCGTCGGCGTCCGCCACCCAACATCAACCATTCCGTTTTCGTGCCTTTCTGTCTCACCACCATCCATTACGCATAACGAATTACTACTGGCTTCGTGTGCACGAATGACAATGAAATGTTGGCTTGACTACGACGCGATACGTGATGGGTATTGTTTGTGAACTCTCCAGAAGTGGTTTTGCACTGATACGAAGGCTTAATTCTAGCGAATAATGCAAGCGATGTGAGGCGGTGTGATTGTAGCACCGGCTCCGCGAGCAAAATGAAGTCCTACGCGCTCAGCGAACCTGCATGAACATTAGGATGTTGACACTTGGCCTAGGGCTTGGCGTTTTACTTGCCAGCCAGTCATGGTCTAACCACTACAAAGCCGTACAGGGGTGTACGGTACGCCGTTAGGGGACGGAGGGGCTGGAGGGACTAAGAAGGCAGGTCACAAGGTGAACTAGCCAGTCTCCCCGTGAACAAGACGGTTCAAAGAGACGCGGAGTCGAGGGGTTTATTCCGTCCACTAGCGCGTAAGTGTACGCGTAATTGCGTACGATTGGTAGGCTCTCCTCAGGCCGCCGAAAGTCACAAGTGTCATCTCGTGTCTTGGTTCATTGCACGTGGTACGCATACACCATCCTACTTTGCTGTCACGAGTACTAAGTGCCATCATTTTAGGGTATATAGGTTTGATTGCGACTGACCGTTTATCATTCGAACTTTTAACGTCCAAAAAATGTTCATGTAGGTGGCAGCTCTGAACTATGCTGCTACCCTTTACTAAGTACTGCTAGGCGACAAACGCCAACTCGAATTTCGTCTCGACGGCATACAGCGTAACTTACACTAGATGAGTCCCCAGCAGGCGCTACTGGAGTGGCAGCTGGCTGTGCTCTGCGGCGACGTCGACGCCGACACAGCTTGGCTTAAGCTTTGCCTATCTTCGCCCTAGACGCACTCCAGCTCTTGTCTTCGTAAGTACCTGCTGAAGCTGAATCTGGAGTTTGACCGAGCTGACCTTTATCTACCGTCCTAGATAATAAACGAACCGTCGCAATCTCAGAACTCAAATTTCTCTCCGTAAGTGCGTACCGTCCGTTGGATTCCCTAGCCTGCGCTAACAGATATTGCCATGCAGCTGCACAGGATTCCCGCTGGACTCGACTCAACCAGACCGACCACGGTGACGTCGACGTCGAGAAGATTGGTTACGCCTGAGGCTACCGTCTGATCACCGTAAAGCACTGTCTGAAACCAGTCGCAAGGTTAGGACACAGCAAGTAAGTACTTATGCCGTTGTGAAGTCTCCTCCTCCCAGTCGTTAGCTTTGATTTGACCGTCTCGACTTCAGGACGGTCGAAGAAGGCGACACATTGACATCGAATATCCACACTGGAATAGACCCATCTTACAACCGTAAGTAGCCCCTCCCTTCCGGCCTTACTTACCACTTACTTATCTCCCCCCTTCCCTGCTCTGCTCTCGACGTCACTCCGGCTCATTGAAGTCTGCCTTTGATTATCTGTCCCCAAGAATTTTTCAGTAAGTACTATCAGTACTCAAGCCTACTACCTGACGCCGATGTTTCCCTGCCACTGCGCATAGCAAGGGTCCAGCTAGCCACATCACGGTCAAGAAACAAGCTCAAGGGGAGGGGGGACGAATGTCGGTCAAGTTTGACCGAGTAAATAGTAAGTCCTTCAATGCATGAGCATTACCTTAGTGCTAACAATTGGATCCGTAGCGTTTCGGAATAACTGTGCTGGTGCTGGTGCAGCTGGTACGTTGAAGTAGAGTACGTGGGCACGCAGCTATTTTATCGTTTCAGCTCTCACGCTTACCTGCGACTGGTAGGTATCATGGACAAGCTATACTGCGCCCGCGAACCAGATTCTTATCAGCACCGTGTACTCAATATACCTTCGGCGACGTCCCTACGTCCCTACTGTCCCCCGAGTATGTATTCTTCCCGTGGTTGCGCTGTCGCCAATGAGATAACACACCCCATTAGAGTTTTGCCGAATCCCCGCCTTGATTTCCGTTCGGCTCGATGGCACAGTATCAACAACGTCACCATGAATTGGAGGATGACGTTGACATTGACGACGACAATGACGACAGCAGCGGCGGCTACGACCGACGAATGCAGCTTGTCATTGGTGGCCAGGTTCGTATGCACATTTTGAGGGTTGATTCGTCGTCGTCGTCCACTTCGATGCGAGTCTGGCCAAGTATGTTGGACCTATTTTGTACTCTGTTTATGGTGAGTAGGTGCTCAAGCTCTACGTTGAAATCGAGGCTGAAGCTAATATATTGTTGGATTCATTTATTATCACGACTGAATGCAGGGTAGTGAATACACTCGTGTACGTATTCAGTACGTATGCACTACATGATCAGAAGACGTCCACATACGTAAGTATCTCTGCTCCCATTCTTAATTACCTTTAGTGTTTACTGATGACTCCTTCTCAAGCTACTTCTCCCTTCCTCCTCTCTTCTCTTCTCGAATTCTAAGGCATCTTTGGTCATCTTTGGTCTAGAGTTCGTCAAGGTCAGTCTTCGTCTTCGTGTTCTTTTTCTAAAGAGAGGTGTGGACATGCGTCTTCGAGTTGTTCGAAGAATTCCTTTGCTTCCCGTCGCATCACCGCCCAGCCATGCATTCGCTTCCAAACACGACATCACGAGTCCCCATCCCTATCGGCACACCCAGTACATCACATTACGACACCTCACCTTATAACATCGCATCCCTCCCCCTCCACTCCCTCTACTCCCTTGGATGTTGGGCCGTCTACTATCTACTATCTCTAAGCTACATCCCCAGCTGACGTTCACGCATGTACGTACGCCGTTCACTCAGGGACGGGGGAATAAGTTTCCCCTATGTACAAGCATTCATTCATTCATTCACACATTCATACTTGCATACTACTTATATGACACAGGGACGCGCGCCACCATTCGGCTGAACCGCGTTCCATTGACAGGTCTAAGCGCTAAGCTACGCAAAGACCAGTGCGATGAGTTTAACCTTCTTTTGTATTCTATGTACTCGTATTCGTACATACGGTTTATGTTGGGGTTCTAGCGCGATTTTGAGCCAGTTGGGACGTTGGCGATGGGTGGGCTTGACTTGGCGGAGGATGCTTCTTTCTTTCTTTCTTTCTTTCTTTCTTTCTTTTTCGAAAGTTGGTGGAGATGAAGATGAGGATTGAGGGACGCGTAGGTAAGCAGAGGAAGGGAAGGGAAGGGATGATTAATTGTGGAGTACTAGGTAAGTTTGACATCGAAGTGTCTGTGTATTTGTCGCGATATAGGTAATGAAGGTAAGGGTTAGGTTGGTAGTGTGGTGTCATGGAATAGCCTGAGCGTCGATGCTTGATATCCTACTCTATATATGTATGTTCTCCCCGGTGCGTGCGATATTTCCGATTCGTGGGTCCGCTGTACTCCGAAGAAGGGCGTGTGGTAGTACGTGTGTAGATAGAGCGTATTATGTGCTGGATGACATTGATGGTGCAGTATGCACATCATATATGACGTCTAATTGCACACGTAGTAGCGTCGCTTATCATTATTCTGTTATCGTCGGCTGACATATTGATCATGTCCTTAATTAACGGGTATGTTTTGGTAGCTACAGTTTATCAACCGGTGTTACGGGGAAGGTGAATATGGTTCGGACATGGGTTATACGATACATGTGGAGGATTCGATTCGGGATACTCTCGGGATACGTACGTGAAAAAACGAGTGTTCTCCGGGATAGGCATGGAGAATCAATTTTCAAGTATAGTTACGGTGACGGATGAACGGATGGATACGGGGAAGAACGAATGGGCCGATCCGAGACCAATTGGTTGAAGAAGAAGGAAAAAGTGGCGCTGATGGCTTCGATGGGTATCAACGATCTGCACCTGCATCGAGGTTAAGAACGTTATTCGGAGTGGGATGGATGTATGTCGGCTTAGCTGTTGGAAGAGAGGCAGGAACGGATGGATATCACAGCGACATCAGCGCCGAAAAACATGAGAGAGAGAGACCGAAAGGGGAAAGCCCCGCTTCGTCATAAGTGGTTACACGCCTCGCTTGCTTCTTTTCGTGGGGCTTGGAGAGATGTTTTGTGATAGGTACAGCTCCATAAATGCTGGATGTGTGCGAGCATCGGATTCAAGGGGTTGCATCTTGCAGGCGGGAATCCTGCCCCGGACGGTGGATGTGAGAGAAGAGGCGTGGGTTCTGCGGGGTGTTGGGATGGTTCTCCGTCGGCGAGAATGAATGGAATGATGCTTCCTGGAGGCGGCTGGGGTGCCCCAGGTCGGAGCACCTCTTCCCCCAGCCAAGGGGAAGACAGAGAGGCTCGAGCACGACGAGACACGTCGCGATTCATCGGATTTGATTGCCGGGTGCCGGGAGTATTGCGAGATGGGATCTGAGGGATTCAACAACACAGACTATAAATAATCTGGGAGAATCTGAAGCATGGAAGCAAGCAGCACTTCTTTCTCAAGCGACTTGTCTGCTCCATCTTAAAACCTCTCTCTCTGCGTGGTCTTGTCTCTCTCTCACAATGAGCTCCTCCCACCACGACATCGAAAAGGCGACCATTGCCCACTCCGACGGCCGTCCAGAGGAGAAGCCATTCCACCAGCACACAAATGGCGGCCTCATCACCCCCCCGCCCCGTGCCTCCACCCTCTCCAACCCCGGGCCTCTGTAAGTCTCCCTTCTTCCTGCTCCCCATCGTGCCGCTCATCGTGCACAGAGGCGTCTTCTCCTTCGCCTCGACGACCTTCATCCTCTCCATGTACAACGCCCACGTCCGCGACATCACCACCCCCAACGTCGTCATCGGCATGGCCATCTTCTGCGGCGGCCTTGCCCAGCTCCTCGCCGGCATGTGGGAGTTCCCCAGAGGAAACACCTTTGCAGCAACAGGCAAGTCCCCTCTCCCTCTCGTATCACTCTCCTTATCGTCCCCCACAAAAAAAAAACAATTTGTATCTTTGTATCTCTGTATCTCTGTATCTGTCGCTCTCCATACGCCCACCGATCCTCGGGCGCATACCCCGCGGGCTTGGTTACATTTTCGATCGCCAGGGTCCATTTCCCCTCGGCCGTGTCCCTCGGTCGCATCTTGGCGCCAGGCTTGTTTTGCACGTCCCTTGTTCATTTCTCTTCCCTCCCTTCCCTTCCCTTGTGTTCCCATAATCACAATCGCACTCGGTGATTTCTATCGAGCGACGATAGGTCTGCGGGCGCACTGCACTCCCTTCCCTTCTCCCTTCCCTTGCACACTTAGACCAATATGCTAATCCCTCCCTCCTCACAGCCTTCTCCTCCTACGGCGGCTTCTGGATGTCCTTCGCCACAATCCACATCCCAGGCTCCGGCATCCTCGACGCCTACCGCAACTCCACAAACCCAGACCCGCACCAACAAGCCTCCGCCGTCGGCATCTACCTCACCGCATGGATGCTCATAACCCTCTTCTTCCTCATCGCAGCCCTCCGCAAATCCATCGCATTCATCGTCCTCTTCGGCCTGCTCTTCATCACCTTCCTCCTCCTCGCCGCCGGCGACTTTAGCGGTGTCGGCAATGTCGGGAGGGCGGGCGGCTACACTGGCATTTTGACCGCGTTTGTGGCGTATTATATTGGCTTGAGCGAGTTGTTGGCTGCGGAGAAGAAGAGCGTTATTAGGCTGCCTTTGGGTTTGCTTTAGGTGACAGAGGAGGGAAAATAGGGGAGAAAGGAGGTGTCTGTCCTTTTAGTGTTGATTTTGATTTCATGGTTGTAACGCGTCGCCCATGTTGTTGTTGTTGTTGTTCCTCTCATACCACACAATTTGTCTGTTACTTTAAATTAAATATCAAGTCAAGTCATGCATGCATCTTTTAAACCCTCTCTCTCCGTCCATAATGCATAACCAACCATCAACACTTTACATCCTACTAAGTACGCACCTTCCCCGCACCCTCACCCTCCCTTCCCCACATTCCCCACCTCCCGATCACCAACTTCTTTAATAAACACTTCACAACGTACGCGAGATTAAGAATTTCAGATCGAGACCTCGACCTCGACCTGGACGTGTGTGAGATCTCCGTGATGACAGCGAAGCAGGCCGGCAGGCAAGGGAAGGAAGGGGGGGAGGGAGTAAAGAAGAACAGCCCAGCCGACACTGTATATCGAGTGCGCTAGGGAGCGGATTTTGAAAAAAAAGACGGCGGGCAGGCAGGCAGGACGGGATAGTGTTGACCCGCCGCGCCGACTCTGTCAAATTTTGAGTATATATATAAGCCCACTCCCATCCCATTGCACTGAGCGCTCGCTACTACTTACGTGCCAACGCACGAGAAGTGCTCCCTCCATGACGCTGACGCTTCGAAATCTCTCGCCTGCACGGACCACCCCCGACTCGAACCTCGAACTGTCTGGCAACGGCACCGGAACCAGAACCAGAACGTAGCCGCCAAGCCCCGCCCCCAAGCCCCGCCCCCTCTCCCAAGCTCAAGCTCAAGACCAAGACCAAGACCAAGCTCCCAAGACCACAAAAAAGATAAAAGACGAACATAGAATACAAGATTCCTATGAAATCCAAGTTGTCCAACCGCCTAGGATTTGATATTTGTTGGATGTTGGGTTGGGATAAACCTCGGGATTGCATGTGGGTCCTCCCTCGCCTTCCCCCTTCCCTCTTCCCTCTTCCCTAGTTCCTATCATAGTACTGTCCGTACCTTCTTCAGCTTATGATAACTTATGATATGATGCGATGCGATGAAGGATCATCAATCATCCTAAACCTACAGGCCAAAACCAAACCCCCACTTCCTGGGCCTCTATTCGCCGTTCGTCAACACCATCCCTGCCATCAGAGTCATAATAAACTTGCCTAGTAAGTAGCTAGTCTGAGCTGAGTTGACGGCAACTCGCACGGCATGCATGCTCCGTCGGATTCTAGATATCTTCGACAGATGGTGAGAAGTATATTCCCCAAGGGTATTGATGTGGGTGTGTACCGTGTGGTGTGGATGATGTTGATGATGAATTGATGTCCGCGGTGTTGCGTTGATAATGATAGACTCGGAGTATGCGTCAGGCCTGATTACTCGTATGCACGGAAGGAGGAAGGAGGGATGAGAGGGGCTGCGACAGGAGCCAAGGAGGTGGCCAAGAAACGAGCGAGTGGGCGAGGCGAAGAGAAAAACGTGCTCGAATGGTCCCCAGTTGGCAGAAGTCACCAAGTCGTCGTTCACGAAATAACGACAATGGAGCCCTGGCCCGGTGGATCGCAAAAGGAGGACAGCGGGGGGCTGCGTAAATAGCCTATAGAGTCGTCCATAGTAGCAGCCTTTAGCGCTTTAGCCTTCAGCCCGACTCAGAGGACGACGAATACCATTCCTGAACGCGAAGGAACCAGGACACACATGCGGGTCCTATATACGACCGGAAGGGCAGTCAGAATGATTTACAGAGGCTGGACATACGAGTAAAGCCAGGGGTAGGGTAGCCGAGTGCGACAAGGACAATGAGGGCGTGCGTGTGTTTGTCTGACTGAGAGTCAGACCAGCCAGACGGTAGAGCTAGCTAGCTTTCGTCGTTGTCTGTCGTGCAAATGTGTAAATGTAATAGCCGTTATCGGAGAGGCAGAGCGGTCGGGGGCGTCCTTCCGGTATCTCTTGATTTAGATTCTTCGCCAGAACCAGCGTCTGAGTCAAAAAAATGACAGCGTATAGGACAGAGCCGCTTCCCAGAGACTCGGAGAGAGCAAAGTAATGACAGCGGCGACCAGTCCATGATATTCGGACTTGGAGCATGTGCCCGTCGACGCGCCAAGATTCCAGCCAACGGTGACAGAAGAAATGGAAACGGAGGTCCAGAGGATGGGGTACACATACTCCGCGACATTGCAGGAGAGCCTGAGAGGGAGATGACCTTATTCGAATATTCATATCAGAAGCCGGAAGAAGGGAGCAATTTATGATAATCCACTTACAACGTCATCGTCGACACCGACTTCCAGGCAGTACGATCTCACACGGCCGAATCTTCCTTGAACGTTAAACTTAGATACCGGCGGCATACCCCACACAAACCACAACCCAAGGTACGCTTCCGATCGCGAGCCATTAGTATTGCAAGCGAGATCGAAGGGGAGAGATGAGATTTCACACTCTAGATTGAGATTAACGAGGCTAGATTACCGTGTGTGATTGGGAAAAGAAGAATTGGATGTGGGGAAAGGCAGAGGGGGATGAAGGAACTAGCGGGACGGTGCCGACAAGATGTTCGGGTGAAGGGAACGCGGAGGAGTGGATCATAGTTCAGGAGTTGTTGCGGCGATAGGCGGAGAGCGAAAGTACACAGTGGGAATGGTGTCGGAGATTGGCGGCATGATGCCGTGCGGTGGAAGTGCGGCCTTACACTGCTGATGGCCACCTCCAAACGACGAAGCTGAAGATTGGTCCTCAGAGTACTTTGCGCACCTCCGACAATGTCTCTGTGAAGGGCCTGCGCGTTAACCTCGATCAGATTTATATACAACTTTTGCGAGCCTGCTTACTTGCATAGTAGGTCCACTAGTACTGGCATATCCACGAGACTCCATAGGCTACATTAAACAGCGTCCTCCAAATTTTCTATGATGGCGGAAATCTCAGGCGTACTACGCACTAGGTTTTCCCGACCGTACCCATCCCATTCAACAGCAACATATTGCTCGAGTTTCCAAATAACCTCCCTCGGGATGTTGCACTGATCCTTAATGCGGAGCAATTGAAGAGGCATTCCGTGGCGAATTCGCTCCTGGACCGTCTGAAACAACGTGCGGCACAGCTCCACATTAGGCTCCATGGGTCCGAAACCGAATTCACGACTCTCTATTACGATAGTTTCCAGCTCCGGACAGGGTGGTTTGTCTGCAGCCTCGTCCGCCTTCAAAAGGCCGGAAAGCAGATCTGAACGACTGTGGTAAAGCTTGAAAGTCTTGAGTCTTTCGAACGATGGAATCAGCCGCACCACTTGGTGCGACACGTCCAAATCATCGATGAATGTCAGATGCAGCATAGGAGCTTTGGCGATCGGGAATGATGGTAGTAGCTGCAGGTAATGTGGAGTTGCCTGCGAGCTGCCAGGAAGTACGAGGTCGAAGAAGGCGTCGAATTGGCCATCAGAGAGAATAAAAAACTTTACTACAAACCGACCATCGGCACGAATCATGACTTCACGAACCGATGCAGCTTCCTCAGCCATAGCGAATCGAGAAGCAGCAGCGTGAAGGCCAGTAATGCGCCCTGAGTCGACTTCCTCCCTGGAGTGACAGTAGAACTTGACAGATGCTGAGCCAGGATAATCCAAGCAGCTAAATAGCTTGGAAGCCCCCAAGTCATGAGTCACTAACGACAAGCGACGCAGCTTGCGCAACGGGACTTGCGCAGAGGGAACTTCATCGTAGGCGACTCCAGAAATGTTGAAGTCTTCCAGGTTGGGAGTGTTTCGAAATGATTGAATGAACCAAGACAGGGGAACATTTGCAGACTCGAAGTCGAACGGGAGGAGAGTGAATTTGGAGAGTCGCGGAAGAAAGGGTAGCTCAGCGGAAGCAAATATAGGGTGAAGCGTCAGGGTACGAAGGGCTGGCATATCACGCCAGAGCACGTCCTTCGGCACGGTAGGATGAGGCCATAATGTGTACAACTGTAGAGAGAGAGATTCAAGGGCTGGGGCGCTAGACTTCGAGTTCAAGCGAAGGAACTCGACGAGAGATGCTGAATCATTCGCTGCAATTTCCACCTTTTGGATTCTGGAGATCTCCAGCATGGAAGTCTGGGCGACAGTCCTACACTGCCAGTGTTCGCAATCGTAAGTTGGACCGAGGCATTCAATCTCCAGCGGCGCAGATTTCGATCGCTTGAGCATTTCCAAGGCGGCATCACCTTGGGACAACTTGATGTTGCGCCACAGACGCGGGGTGTTCAAGGTGACGTCTCTCCAATGCCGACTTACTCCTGCAACATTCAGCCAGCCACCTTTAGAACGTTCCCCGTGGGTCATATCTTGGAAAGCTTTCTTGCTGTCCAAAAACACCGTAGACAAAAGTTCGTTTGGAAGCTTGGAGATGGGGCTGAACGTATTCCTGCGCGTCTTCAGTACGAGGATAGCAGCTTTGTGTGCCCGAATAGCGGCTTCGTTTACGCGAATGGCGTCCTCGCGCCAGCTGATTTCTTCGTCTATAGTGCGCTGAGATTCGAGGTTTAGCAGCGAAAGCTACAAGTCAGGAAGATGAGGGTACAGATAAAGATGGTATTGAACGATGATCTTACCATTGTGAAATTCTATTAGTGGGTGCGACTGGGGCGATAGTCTGCGGCTCAATTTGCTGCTGGAGGTGGTAATACAAATTCGATCACGAGTCCCGAGATAGTTCTTTATTAGAAAAGTGAAGGTAGCGTGTGGATCAGAATTGGGCGTTCAGTCGTGGAGAATGTGGTGAAGGAAAGAGTGTTATTGTGGCCAACTGGTTGTCGGACTTATATACTCGTGAACTTCAGGAGCTAGGGGTACGAAGGTGACCGGAAGATGAGCATATGGGCAACGAGTGAAAAGTCGGTGAGGGCGCATACGCACTGCTCGACAGCTAGCTCGTATGGGAGATAGTGACAGTGGATTAAGGAACGAGTATCGGGATAGTGGGTTGAAATGGTCTCGACTGCCAGTTGAATGGATGATTTCAACGAACGACGCATAACGAAGGTATTAGCGGCGCATGAGGGCGTGGTCTCAGCCGCGTACAAGAAGATGCAAGGAGCTGGGTCACTCTAGCGGTTCTCCGAGTCCAGCTTTAGATACGGCTAATGCGACATTGATTATCCCATATAAGTGAGGGACGCTTCGCTGCTGAAAACTGGCATGGTGATCAATGTAAATGGGCAAGCGTAGAGCACTTTAGCAAAACTGCGGAAGATATTTGCCGACCTCGAAGCTGGCCATGCAGCAGTCACGTCAGGAGATGGACGAAAAGACATGGACTGACTAGGCAACCTGGCAAGTCGAGTGATTACGATGGGCGCAGATGGAAATGAAGAGCGGGAGGATCAGATGAAGAATGCATTGTGACTATGCTACCACGTACTTTCTTGGCCACATATATATCCTTTGACTCACAGGAAGAGACGACAAAGGGCGGGCAGGAAACTAGGATGACGCGTGCAACATCGTCAATGACGACAGACCGCGTTGACGAGTTTCAAGCATTTTCAGGTGTGTCTGCCGTGGTAGAATTTTAGCAGCCAGGACGGAATTCGAGCTGCTGGCTACATTGCGGCCGAGGGTAGTGGGGAAGGGAGAGGGATAGCTGACTGATACGCTCGCTGGTAGGCAAAGCGGCGGAGAACGGATCCACATTGCGGCGATACGCGGAAAATGAAATCGCTCAGTAGGAAATGGGTCGGAGATCGACAGACGTACTTAGGGTTGGTTCAGGAGCTAGGGGGAGCACTTGGAACCTGTCGTGGGTTGTCAACCTCCACCAATTTGCTACGCTGCAACTAGATTGGTGATTCAATATCAATCGACAATTGTTTGCGACTCAGAGTTCAAGCTCTCCAACGAGTAATTTGCAATTCTGATTAAATTACATATTGTGAATTATCACTGTAACGTAGCTGTTGGCAAAGTCTCCGCCGTCATCATCATTGTCGTCCTCATCTTCGTCACTACTATCTGTGTCATCCCTCTCACCGTCACTGTCGCCACCTGTGCTCTGACCATGGTAGATCTCTCCATCATCAAAATCGGTGTTCTGACCATCGTAGGTCTCTTCGTCATCGAAATCAGTGCTCTGACCACTGTAAGTCTCTCCGTCATCGAAATCAGTGCTCTGGCCGTCATCCTCTCTGTCGTTGTCGTCGTCATTCTCTCCGTTGTTGTCGTCGTCATCATCGCTTTGGTCGTCATCGTCACCATCGCTTTGGTCGTCATCGTCAGTGCCATTGCCATCGCTGTCACTGTCATCATCACTCTCCCCATCGAGTCCTTCATCATCATCGCCATCAGTGTCGTCGGCATCACCATCTTCATCCTCATCACCACTGCCACTGCCGCCGCCACCACCACTACTAGCATCGGTAGACCTCGACTGGACCACCACCTCATCCCAGTCAACATCAACATACTCCTTGAGCTTTCCAATACTATCCCTCGAGACGGCGCAATGCCTAATTACCATCTTGCGGATAGGGATTCCATAGAAGATTCGCTCCCGGAAAAGCTGGATAACGAGGTGGGGTGGGCCCTGTATGGCACAATACTCCACTGCAATAGTCTCCAGCTCCGGACAGGGTGGCTTCTCAGTATTGAGCGTCCTGAAAAGGCTGAGCAGTGCGGACAGATAAACGTAGGTCACGCTGAAAGTCTTGAGCTTCTCGAACTGCGGAGTGAGAAGCGTCACTTGCTGCGCTTCCAAATCATGGACAATGGATGACAGACTGAGCGCAGAGACACCGCTAACAGGGAATGAAGACAATAGCTGAACGTAGGATGGAAGTGCGTGGAAATTGCCAGTAAGAGTGAGGTCGAAGAGAGGACCTTGTTGGGGGTCGGGTAGATTGAACTCTACTGCAAAGTCGCCATCGCGCCGAATCTTGACTTCATGCACGGCTGTGTCAGCTATAGCGAGTCGAGCGCCAACAGCGCGAAGGCCTTCAAGGTGCCCTAGCTCGTCCACAATTGTCCTTGAACGGCAGGTGAATTTGACAGATGCCGAGGCAGGATAATCCAGGCAGGTGAATACCTCTGATGCACTGAGGTCGTTAGCCGACACGCGTAGGCAAGATAATTTGCGCAACGGGACTGGTGGCGAGGTGGAACCTTCGTCCATTGGAGGATCCGACATGACTCCGCAGATGTCAATTTCTTCTAAGTTAGGGGTGTTTCGAAATGATTGTAGGAACCAAGATAGAGGAACACCCGGCGTCAAGTCGAAATCCACAAGCTCGAATCGAGAGAGGCGCGGAAGAGAGGGAAGTTCGGAGGAGGCGAGCGAGGAGTGAATGGTAAGGGTATGAAGGGCCGGCATGTCACGCCAGAGTAGGGCCCTCGGTGGGCCAGGTTGAGAGGTGTGCGATATCAGAGAGAGAGACTCGAGTACCGGGGCGCTAGACGTCGAGCTCAAATGCAGGAACTCGAAGAGAGATGCTGGATCATCGGAAGTAATATCCATCTTCTGGATTCTGGCGATTTCCAACATACAGGCCTGAGCGACGGTTCTGTATCGCTTACTGTCGTAGGGACGAGACTGACAAATAACCTCCAGCGGAATGGATTTCGATCGCTTGAGCATTTCCAGGCCGAGTTCTTCCCCTTGGGACAGCTCAATGGTACGCCACAGACGAGGGCTATTCAAGGCGACATTTCGCCAACGACGACTCACTCCAGCGACATTCAGCCAGGAGCTCTTGAGGGACTCGGGGCTGTCAACAGATCGGCAGGCCTCCTTGTTGTCCAAAAATATCTCGGACAGGAGTTCAGGAGGGAGCTTGTAGGTGACGCTAAATGAATTCCTGTGCATCTTCAGAGCCACAATAGCATCCTCGTGTCCCCGGATAGCAACCTTGTGCTTGCCGATTTCTTCGTCTATAATGCGTTGAGAAATAGCATTTGTAAGCGAAGCCTAAATTGTAAGAGTGAGTGGCGCAAATCATAATGTGACGGTGAATGGATACTTTACCATGGTGATTGAGTCTGCTTGGATGTACAACAGGGCGATAGCGGATATTGGAGGTGTAAATATTCAATCACAAGTCGCGAGATAGTCTCTATCCAATAAATCAAGGTAGGGCGTGGATCGGAATGGAGAGTTGGGTGGTGGAGAATGTGGTGCAGGAAAGAGTGCTACTGTGGCCTGCCACCGCTGGTTGTCGGACTAAGGACTGGATGAACTTCAGGAGCTAGGGGTACGAGATTTACACTATGCCAATGAATGTATCAGCAACGCGAAAAGTCGGTGATGTGTGGACGCACTGCAGAACAGCAAGCTCGTATGGTCATCATAGATTAAATAACAGTGGATTAAGTATCCTGGGCGATGTAAGAAAGCGGGTCAGTTTGATAGCTTCAACAGCGAACGAGGGATATAACCAGTGTTCCGTAAGGAGAGACTAATCATCATCCTTCAGTAGGACATGTCAGCGCAGTCGAGGCAAGAAGAGCTTGTGAAGCACGATAACAGTCACCCCATTAACAAAGCGGCCGTCCTGAATGGATAGGCAACGCTCATAAGGCCTTGAGGCTTGAGATTGAGGGCCCAGTCTCGGCTGTGTTCAGGAAAAGACAAACTGGACGAGGCTCTCACTCTGGTCTTCATACTGAGGTCATGCAAAATTTACAATCACGGACAAAAAGAGAGCACGTCTCGAACGTGAGATGGGGCCATCAAGAACCGATGTAAGTTGGTCAAGTGCAGGGGACTTTCGCTAAATTGGAGAAGGGTTGCTTATCCACTCCGAGGCTAGCCAAGTAGTAAGTCTGTAGCATGGCCACGTTACCACTCTCCACGTACTTTGTAGTGACATCTTGGTCCTTAGGGATCTAAGACAGAGAATAATAAAACGCGGGTAAGATACATTGACGAGGTTCAGCCGTTCAGGCCTTCAAAGCTTCAGGTGTGGATTGGGTGCTCCCTGGTGAGGTTCAAGCTAATGACACTCGAGGCGCTGGCTACATTGCGGCCAAATGTGATGAAAGGGAGAGGAAACTATCGGCGCGAATAACTGTGCTCGGATTGGTCCGTCCAGCCAATCAGATAGCAGAGATTTAGCGCCGAGTTTGTGCCGGATTCGGAGAGATCGGCTATGTCTGCCTATCCTTTCCATTGTATTTCTGTCTGTCGAGTAGTGTATATTCGAATTCGATGGGTGTACATACGATGGACAGAGACTAGCTAGGCAAAAGGTGACTTGTTGTTCCTCAATTCGAGGAGTTCTGTCCTCCCCGGCTGCCCGTCCCAATCAACATCGGTATATTCCTTGAGCTTTTCGAGAACATGCTTCTGGATGCCGCAACGCCTAAGTATAAGCCTTCGAATAGGGACTCCATGGAAGATTCGTTCCCGGAGAATCTGGAACAATGCATCGCACGAATCGAAGTCTTGTTTGTTGGGTTTGCATTCGACGTCACAATAATCCACCAAGATAGTTTTAAGTTCGGGACAGGGTGGTTTCTCTGCACCCTCTGGCTTCAGAAGGCCAGTCAGTACCGCCAGGTGAGGGCAGCCCAGGCAGAGAACCTTGAGGTTTTTGAATGCTGGAATGAGCTCCGCCACCTGCCGCGCATCCCGATCACGGGTGAATAACGTCAGAGTGAGGATAGGGACTCTGTCAACCGGGAAGGAAGATAATAGTTCAACATAACTTGGAATTGCATGTGAAAGGTTTCGGAGAGAGAGTTCGAAGAGTGGACTTTGTTGGGTTTCCGAGGGTTTGAACTTCACTACAATGGCGCCAGAAGCACGGATCGTGACCGCACGGATCGCCTCTTCGGCCATAGCGAATCGAGCGCCAGCAGCGCGAAGGCCTACAAAGTGCTCCACAATCGGCTCTGACCAGCAGGTGAATTTGACGGATGCTGAGGCGGGATAGTCCAAGCAAGTGAAAATCCTTGAAGCTGCGATGTCTTTAGTTAATAAGGACAGTTGAGATAACTTGCGCAACGGGACTTTCGGCGACGTAGAGTTGACCAGAGGATCGGATATAATTCCGAATATGTCAATTTCTTCTAGGTTGGGGGTGTTTCGAAATAATTGGAGGAGCCATGACAGATGAACGCCAGGTGTAAAGTCGAGATCAAAATCAACGAGCTTGAACTGGGAGAGGTGCGGAAGAAAGGGAAGTTCGGAGGGAGCCACTGCTAAGTGAAGTGTCAAGGTACGAAGGGCTGGCATATTACGCCATAGTACGCCCTTTGGGACGCCAGGCTCTAGCAGCACTGGCCTGTCCAACATCAGAGAAAGAGACTCGAGTGCCGGGGCGCTAGACTTCGAGTTCAAGCTCAGGAACTCGACGAGGGACTTCGGAGCATGGGCGGTAATATCGACCGTCTGGATTCTGGCGATTTCCAACATAGAAGCCTGAGCAATGGTCTTGAATTGCTTATTATCGTATGCGGGAGATTCGCAGACAACCTTCAGCGGAGCGCATTTCGATCGTCTGAGCATTTCTAAGGCGACATCACCTTGGGACAACTTGATCGTACTCCACAAACGAGGGGTGTTCATCGCGATGGCTCGCCAGTGTCGGCATACTCCAGCTATATTCAACCAGGTGCTCTTGACAGGGTCCGAGGAATGACGACATTCAAAAGCCTTCTTGCTGTCCAAGAAAATCTGGGACAATAGCTCATTCGGAAGAGTTGACATGGCACTGCATGTGTTCTTGTGCGTCTTCAGCGCCAGAGTAACATCTTCGTGGGGCCGAAGGGCGTCCTCGTGCTTGCCGAGTTCTTCGTCTACATTGCGATGAGCATCGACATTTGTAAGCGAAGGCTAGATTTTTAAAATGAGTGGTACAAATAAGGATAGTATTGAACGAGGATCCTACCATCGTGAAATTCTGTGCTTGGTGGAGGGGGTAATCTTCGATCGTGACTCGAGATTGCTTCTATTCAAGAATAAAAGTAGAGGGTGGAATGGTTTGATTTAGCGTTTGGTAGGGGATGTTGTGGTGAAAGAAGAGAGATATTGTGGCTCGCCACAGTTGGTTGTCGGCCTTAAGTACTCAACTTTAGGAGTTAGGAGCTAGGGGTGATGTGTACATCAGCCAAGCTAGAAGCCACGCACCGCAGGGCAGTTGGCTGATGCACACTATGTGGCGCATTAAGCATCTATGGAGTTTTATAACAGGATAAGGACGAACGTTCCTATCCATGGTCCTCCTTGGCGCCGGGCTCCTCAACAGGGAATACATACCGTAGGTGCAGTGGGAAATTGAGTTGCTACTTTTGTGACGATGTCCGATATCCTGGGATAACCATAAACATAATGAGAGTTGACTGAATCGAGATACACGCTACCTAATATCCAACCGACAACAAATCCTACAAGAGCATTTAGTAGGGAGAAACATCAGCGCAATCATTGGCGTTAAACCCGACGTGCCGATCATGTCGAGGCTAGAAGGCTCTAAAGAGCACGAGACACAATGATCAAGGCTTAAAGATGGACGAGGTTCAAGTTCCAGGTGGAACTGCAAAGCGCACGAGGGCAGGCTCAACCATATACAGGAAACCAGGACAAGAAAGCATACTCTATGCGATTGAGGTTTGTGGTCAGGTAGACAAAGTAGGATCAGCTCGTGCGATGTAGCGAGATGGCGACGTTTAGTGGAGGGAATAGCTAGGGGGACCCCCAAGCACTTCATTTCCTAATCGCCTGGAAGCAACGATGTTTTCAGCGCCGCAAACCGAATCCTGGTAAATGGATCTCACCCAAGGACTCGGCTCCAACTCTTTCTTCCTCTTCTGTACAAGTGTCGAGGCCTCATAGCACTGTTTCTGCATCTCCTTGATACGTTCCCCGTAGCGCATCAGTGTTCCTTCTGCGGCAAGGACCTGGGGGTGATTCATCGTGGCAGCCGTATTCTTAATCGCGTTAACCGCCGATTCGAGATTGTCTGAGGTATCACAAAGCACCGTCAAATTGTGCATGCAAACGCAAACATCAGTAAGTGAAGTGGACAAGACAGACCTGTGTTGAAAATGGTGTTGGTGTTGTTTTGCCCACCAACATTACCTCCGTTGACGGTGCCAAATGTGTCTCCTGTGTAATAAGGGCCAGCTTTAAGGAACGGACATCGACCTCTCATGAATGATAAATAAATGGATACTGAACGTACGCTTAGAAAAAGGCGTGGCGGCCATGGTAGGTAATCAGAAATTGGTGGGGCGTCAGGATGCGACAGTGGTCTCGAGTGCTAGAAGGGTCAGAAAGATCTGACAGGCTTGTTGAAGAAGTCGAGCTTCGTTTCAATGACTGGCCTTTATCTAGGTCCTTATACAGCCATACAGCCGTAACCAAAACGGTAAAGATGCCTACAATGCTCGGCTGTGCTCGGTCATGGTTTCTTGGGAATAGGCTAGCATGAAATCGAGTCACACCGGTGATGGTGTGCCTGATATCAAAGGTCAATCATGATGTTAACGCTTAGCTTGACACGCTTCGGAATCGCATAGAAAATCAGCCTTTGACGCCAAGGCAGTGTATACAAGGCGCCTGAGGGTCGCGCAAAACGATGCTTGGTTATTTCCTAGGACATGGGCAAGGGAGATGCTCTCCATGGTGGGACAACGGTGGAAAAATTCGCTTCTTGAGCGCATGTAGATCTCTGAGCGCTTCAACGATACGCGAGGCTGCGAGTGGCAGCTTCGGCGTTTGCTTAAACATATGGGTGCCTATTTATGTTCAATTGAACAGCCAAGGTCCAAGGATCCTTCGATGACAACGGAGAGGCATGTGCTCACTCACCAGGGCATAGGTTGGGTGAGAGAAACCATCCTATTACAGAATTCTGTGCTCCTGAACTGTAAACGTGTTTGGGGCTCGCGTAAGGACATCACAGATACTGTTGGATCCGATATACGAGAGGTAAGTCGTGGGTGGTGAGTTGTAGAGGCAGTAGTTACGAGAACCGAAAGAGATGCAGTGGTAGAGCTGGGGGGAGGAGACGCTGTAAACACCAACCGATTGATCGGATTTTGAGTGAGCGCCTAATAGCATAGGGGCCCCTGATTGAACTGATTTACACAGTGCGTCGGGCATCGATACAGCATGCCCGATAGATGCAGACAACAGGGTCGCTACAATAATGGGAAAGCTTGTCAGAACGTCACTGAAAGTACAAACAAAGGTAGGCAATGAAATTGACACATACTGGAGGCCATAGGTTGGTGTACAAATGTTAATGTTTAGCATAAAAGTAGCGAGAAAGTCAGAATCGGAAAACATAGGCGTTGATGACGTTGACAATGATATCTCCCACTGCGTCATCACCGACAGGATCCACGACGCCTCCTTGGCTGGCAGCTGGGTCAAACCATACACCACCCAATTGAACTCCACTAGCCCCAGGTCCTCCAGTAGCTCCAGCCACGGCAAGTAGATTACCAGGGACGGCGTCACTTGCTCCACCCTGCGCGTTTCCCATACTGTCGCTAGGTAAAACATTGCCCATTCCCGGAGCGACATGGTTGATAACGGCGTTGGCAGCAGCCACCACTGCGTAGCTGAGTGCCATTCCCACAGCCTGCCTAACGGCGTAACTTGCGACACCCTTAACGACGGCTTTGGCAATGATGCCAACTGTAGACGCGTCATCGCTGTCGTAGTCTGCTTCTGGCTCATCCTCCATATTGTGGGTTAAGTATCTGGGGCCAAATGTCGACGAGACAGAGGGGTGACTATCATAAGGACTCACTCAAATTTCATGACTTTGAGTGTCATTGAGTCATCAAGCCGCCTGATTAATACGGTGTGGTTCCCATCGTGGAGGTCAGTCTTGACAAAGACGGGGCTACCAGTTGGGCATTTAAAGCCTCGCTCAGCGAGGTCAATGACGATGGGTGAAAGATTGTCGATCGTGATTTCGACTTCCGAGCATGATTCGCAACCCAACAAACGAGCTACGAAACCCGAGCCTGAATCATAAGGAGACAAGTCAGCATTCGGAAGGAGAGACTCGGACTGGACAACCAACCGTAGAAATTGAGCGACATAGCGGCATCGGCACCATGTGCAGCGACATAGCGGCATCGGCACCATGTGCTTCCAGCATGTCTACACCACACCTGCTATCGTACTCTTTGTGCCAGTATCTGAGGGTACGTTGGGGGTTCAGCTATTGGCACCTCGATGACGAACGAACCCACATACCCGGCTTTGGCGAGATCATCAGGCACGACGTCGACAGACCGCACTGGCTTGACGTCAACCGCAACTACCAGTGACAAATGCGCGATGAGGTGGAAGATAATAGACAGCTTCATTCAAGTTACAACGTGATGGGGAAAGAATGAAGAAACGTGAGTGGCAAATGAAGGAGCTCTTGAAGGCGTGGGCCTTTATGACGTTCAAGGACAAAGGACGCGCTTTGAGTCTTAGCGCCTGTCGACATGGTTATCTTCAATGAAAACTACTAACCTTTGGGCCTCAAGGCCTCAAGATTACAGGCTCAGCGATCCCCGCGTCTCTGGCTCCCGAAGCCCCGAGAATTGAACTTGATAATGAAGACTGCCAAGGCTGCAAGCAAAGCAACAGCCATAAGCTCAGGACTTGCCGACCTTGCTGAGAATTAATGGCCCTTTGATAGGTTGTGGTGGTACCATGCACTTTGCATACATCAAAAGAGTGGATTCGAGGACAGTTGGCCGACGTCGACGATGCATCGATGGTGGTTTCTGTGAAGAAGTAATTGATCACGTGGCCCCGACACGTCAGTTTGGTTCCCCGACTCGGGACCCGAGCCAACACCGTTTCGAGGCATGGACATCGATTATACAGCGCTGGGGATCTTCTCCTCGTACTTCCTCATTATTCTATGGCTTTTCCAGTTCATCTTGAAGGACATTGGCACGCAAGTGTCTGCTAAAAAGCCCGGTTTTGCAGCCTACATCTTTGCGGGACTGGCCTTCTTCTCGTTCGTACATACTTGGTACTGTGAGTGCTGTGCTTCTCGTATTCACGGTGTATTGCAGCTTATATTGCTCGTGAAGTTCTGCTTGACTTCATGCAAGTAAGATATGTGGACCGAGTTTGCCCGCCCGTCATTTACTTCGCTTTCGTAGTGGAGCTTCTTGAACTATGAAACACTGTCTCCCAGTTCTCCAAACCGTGCTCTACTTGAACGAGTATCGGACTGGCTTACCAACTCCGGACTCTTTGAGCAAGCGTGGGTTACTGCATGCGAGAAGCCCATACCATGGTGGTGGAGTGAGCAGATTTGTCTCTTCACCGTTGGTTCTTGGACAATAGTTATTGCAACGGAAGGTATGTCTTACGCCCCTGATATTGGTACCGTGCTCAGCTTTCGGCAGGTACGCGCCATAGAATCAGGCACCTTTGGGCGTACATGTTGCTCGGACAACTAGTCGCGATCGCTGTGGCAAGTAACCTCTTTTACCTCGCGCTGAGTCTGTCAGCACTACCAAAGAACTCGCCGAAGAGGTCTTCATCATCATGGGCGAACCCCTCTCTTTGGGTTAGCATCCTCGTCGGCCTTGTCACCGTCGCCCTAACCCCATTCACATCCACCCGCACATTCCTGCCGAATCTCCTCGTCATGCATGGTGTTATCATAGTTCCGCTCCTCCCCTTCGCCTCACCATACTCCGTCAGCCAACAGAAGTGGTCCATTTCCCTTCGGTCGTTGTACGGCTTAGTCCTTATGTTGGCGCTGGCCATCCGTACTCGTACAATCCTGAGCGCAGCGGCTACCGTCCCCGGTGAATCACCTCTAGGCCTTTTTTCCGCGGTATGGGAGGTTCTCAAGTCGAATCCCGCGCAATCATCAATCTCCTGGGATGTCATCTGGACAACCGCCTCCTTTATTATCTGGACAGCGACGAAGCGGATGTCCGCTTCCGAGGCGTTATCCGACGTCCCTTACCTCATGCTTACAAGTCCGTTGGTCTCAGTTGGTCTGACGGGACCCTACATTTTGCGAGAGGAGTTGACAGAAGGGATTGTGGAAGCAAAAGAGGAATGAAGACCTCAGTACGTCTCTCCTGTATCTTGTTTCTAGCTTGTGTACGTGATGTGATTACCGAGCGCCCGTGCAGCCTTGTTCTCGCTACGATCTATGCGAATTTCATTTCTGCAAAACATTTGACTTGACGTCTGTGGAGAAATGTGACCTCTGTTAAGCGCCCATCCTGACCGGTCCGGCGGCCGCCCTCAAGTCCGCATCCCCATCGGCTCTCCAGAATCCCCAATGCATTATATAGCCTTTTGTTCCCACCGCCGTCCTTAACCTCACCATGCTCTCTGTAGGTACATTGGTCTGGATCTCGCTGAGGCCTCTCATTCGTCTGTACGTGTGTTTCGTCCTTGGCTTGGGGCAAGGAAACAATGTTTGTTGCGTTTCTAGTGTTATTTGCACTGGATGTGGTTTTGCCATTACGAGAGCGGATATTTTCCCCCCAGTTGCCGCTAGAGGCGCTGGCCAGATCATGCTGGTGCGTCTCTCGTCAACCCTTCTTGCCACTACAGTGATGACTTGGGAGATGTCTTCCAGAATATTGCACTTCCTTGTCTAATGTTTTCGAAAATCGTGCCCGCCTTTACTTCCGACAATATCGGTGCTCTAGGTGTGCATCTCGTCTGATTCTCCCCAGACCTGGTTTGCATGCTATATGGGGCCTATCCATCATATTCTCTGCTCACGTCTTGATTTCTCATTTTGCTTCCCGTCTCTTCCCTGATGGGTTTTCTTCTTGATGCGAATGCCGTACATTCGCTACTCAGGTCCGCTTATCCTCGTGGCTCTGCTGTATGAAGCCATGGGTATTGCTATTGCGTGGATTGTAAAACAATTCTGCTGGACGCCGCATCGGTTTCGCTATGGTATACTCGTTGCGGGTGGTTGGGGCAATTATGGTGATATCCGTGAGGACTGGGTGACCTACTCCGTTGTCTCCTTCAGCTAACACATTGTCGTGTAGCGACGTCTGTGGTAATGAGCATCACTGGTGCAGCACCTTTCAATGCCCCCCGTGATCAGACGCTATCCGTCGCCTACATATCAGCTTTTATCCTTGTATTCATGGTGAGCTACCCATTCCTGAACGTGACTCAAAGTTCATTGGCATCCTTAACTAGGTCACGCTGTTCCCCTTTGGAGGCCATCGCTGGGTGGCCAAAGATTATGTAGGTCCTGAAGTCGAGGATGAAGAAGTCAAACAAGAGCTGCAAAAGAAGCATCAACGATGGATATCTGGGGTGTTGTATCCCCTTAGGAAGATAGCCCCCGCCGTCCCCGTCACCGAGTCTCCCGATGTCGAGGTCGCCGTCGACGAAAAAGTGGTCCAGGATGTGAAAATAGAAGCCCCACCTGCGGAAGTGAGTGTGGGTGGCCTGCGCCGTTTCCGAACAAATCGCAGTGCCAAGCACGTTTCGATTCGAGATGACGACACCGCTATCGCGACGGAGCCGTCCAAGTCTCATGTCAGCTCTCCTGGTTCGACTGATGGTCCTTCACGGATGACCTCCCCCGCCCCTACGGTCATTGATACAGTTTTATCAGCGCCCGACCCCATTGAAACACAGCGTAGAGACCTTCCCAGTTCATTCTCGTCGGACTTACCTCCACCAGCAGAATCTGTCGGTCTCGCACCCGATACCTCGTCTATAATCCGCTATCGAAGGCGAAATATCGTTTACCGGACTTTCATCACATTTGTCCGCTCACTATGCACGCCTGCTTCCGTCGCCATTCTCATATCCTTCCCAATTTCCGTGGTACCTCAGTTGAAAGGACTCTTCGTCTACGTTCCTGGGGCGAACATTCCATCTGCACCCGATGGCCAGCCACCCCTGGCTTTCATTATTGACACTGCCTCGTTCATTGGGGCGGCATCTGTGCCTCTTGGTCTTATCTGCCTCGGCTCTGCGTTGGCGAGGTTAAAGATCCCACATAATCAGTGGAAGACCCTACCCATCGGCGCCATCACTTCGCTCGCTGTCGGCAAACTGCTTATCATGCCTGTGCTGGGTGTTTTAATATGTCAAGGCCTCGTCAAGGGTGGCATCATTCGAGAAGAAGATAAAGTCTTACGTTTTGTGTGCATGTGAGTTCATCATTGCTTTTTGTTCTCGTGGGATTACTCATCTTCGTGTAGATTCTTCGCCTGTTTGCCGACTGCGACGACACAGGTTTGTTACGGTCATATTATGTATTTCACCACGTTGACGAGTTGTGGTTTAGGTGTTTTTGACGCAAGTGTACAGTGGGACAGGGTCGGCTGAGCATCTTTCTGCTTTCCTGATCCCACAATACATCATTATGTTTTTGTCTATCACTGCCTTGACCGCGTACAGTTTACAGATGTTATTTTGATTGTGTGTTGGGTAGAAATCACTATAGATGGTCAGAGTTCTGTTTTTCTTGGCCGGATGCCTTCTCCCCAAAGTTGGCGTTAGCGCCTAAGGGAAACGCTGGGGCATATCCCGAAACTCCGCCAGATTTTCTTTGTGCCCGACTTCGAAATCAGTTCAGGCCAGGTCTTCCTTTGCCCTCCAGAAAAAAATATGTCGACGAACGTCCCGATCTCCCAATCGAACATCACCGCGCCCACGCCTCAGAACACCCCTTTAAGCCACGCTCCTATCTCGTCTGGTCTCTCAAGACCCACAGTTCCTGATATTGCGGAAGATAACGAGCCGGCTGAAGAATCAGACCATGGTGCGTTGCAGTCAGCTTTGGCGGGCATGGTGCAAGGGAAGCTTTCGACTCTAGTTGGAAGGAGCTCTGGTTACATCGAGAGTTTGCCAACCAAGACGAAGCGAAATATCGAGGCTTTGAAAGGCGTGCAAGTCAAGCAGAATCAGCTTCAGAATCAGTACAAACGCGAATGCTTGGAGCTGGAGAAAAAGGCACGATGATCCCTCTATTTTCCTACCCATCATTGAGCGCGATCTGACGATTTACGTGTAGTATCTTGCTCTCGCTCTGCCTTTGTACACGCGCCGCAATGAGATCATAAGTGGCGCTTCTGAGCCTACTGCTACGGAGATCGAGGCGGGAGAGAAGCAATCAGCGCAGGACGATGAGGACTACACGCCTCTGCCTAAGGAGGATCCTGCAAATGAAACCGCTCCTGCTGGCATCCCCCAGTTCTGGCTCACTGTCCTTAGGACACATCCTGGCCTATCGGACATCATCACCGATCGTGATGCTGATGCCCTCAAGCATCTCAACGATATAACCATCGAATACCTTCCTAGCGATAAGCCGGATTCAAAGCCTGGGTTCAAGCTCATCTTCACGTTCAGCCCTAACGACTACTTTGACAACACAACGCTCGAGAAGACATATGTCTACCAGGAGGAGGTTGGTTACTCCGGGGACTTCGTGTACGATCACGCCGTCGGCACCGAGATTAAGTGGAAGGACGATAAGGATCTTACGAAGGAGTTCGAGATCAAGAAACAACGGAATAAGAGTATGGTCTTCATGTCGATATTCCCGCTCACCTTAATGCTAACTCCACCTTGCTCTTCTAGATACCAACCGAACCCGTTTGATCCGCAAGGCGAAGCCTACCGAATCGTTCTTCAATTTCTTCACTCCTCCCGTTCCTCCGTCGGAAGAAGCCATTGAGAACGGAGAAATCGAGGATGAAGACCTTGATGAGATCGATGGGAAGCTGGAACTTGATTACCAAATTGGTGAAGACTTCAAGGAAAAGGCATGCTTTCGCCCACATCGTCCTTGACAGGCTATTCACCGGTATATAGATCATCCCCCGTGCCGTCGACTGGTTCACCGGAAAGGCCCTTGAGTACGAATTTGATTCTGAGGATGAATATGAAGAGATCGATGAAGACGACGACGACGATGACCAATTCGATGATAGCGTAAGTATTTTGGTTTCTTTTTTTCCCACTAGCCCCGACAACTAACCGGGGCAAATACAGGATGATGATGGAGATATTCCGCCAGTTCCTCGCAAGCGTCCAGCTGCGGGTACTACTACCAAGCCTGAGGACTGCAAACAACAGTGATCTGCTTTATCAGTCTGTACATTGCTTCTTACAATCTATTCTTGCTTGTTGCCGTGCAAGACATTAATTGGTGCTTTTCTCCCCTCATGTATGTTTTACCCTGTATCCGACGCCATATTACCTACCGTTTACCCAGTTGTTGATATAATTGGAAGTAGGCAGAAACGGTCCAACCTGTGGACTCGAAGCATGTTTTGGTATTCACTTGCGTCCTTGAAATATTCATCACCAGCTACATCAATACTCACTTTGTATACGTTGTTTGTTGTGTTTCCTTGGGTATAAACCAGCAAATCCGACCCGTTAATTCTTACACGTTGTAGTCAATGGCTTTGAGCTGGTAATGCCTGTCAATGTTGTGCCTATGTGAATCCATTCCAAGCCGTAAATACCACGTAGGCGCGCGCCAGTGCGCTTCCATCAGCTTCGATACTAGAATACATACAATTGATCGACGCCGACCGCCGCACACTTTAACCCGTAGTTAGTCCCAATGGCCTCAGATGACCGATTCAGCCGTAAACTCCTCCTCCTTATTACTGGCCACAAGGGAATCTTGTTTGTAAACGGGCACAATGAGGTCCCGGAGGTCGGAAAGATCAAGGTCACGGAAGTAGCCTGATAAAGAATCATCAAATTATAGCGGGGAGCGGATGATTATTGGGCTTACGGGGAGAGTAGTACCAAACGACGGTTCCTTGCACATAGTGTTCCAGGCCGGTTAAGTACCGTGCAAGTTCCTTGTCTACCGCATGGCCAAAAGAGGGTAACTGTTCTTTCAATCGAACATAGTCAGTGACACGGTCTTTAAGCAGCTGCACCACCGTGTCGATGGCTGATTGTAGATCCATCCTTCGTTCTACCATAACGCAGTAGACAAGGTTCTGGTAGTCGCCATCAGCTTGCTCTTTCTGATTCTCCAAAGTCATGAGACTGCAGGGACAAAGCGGCACATAATACGAACATTAAAGGAGCAAAGATCCTGTTCAAACCGTAACATTAGGCACACGGACCACGAGATAAATAACGCAGAGGGAAGCATACATTTGGCCAAGTCATGATGTCGGTCGTAGCATCAGACATAGCAGAGATGACGGGATGTTTAAATACATAATCCGGAAGGTCAATGTCGAGAGCATATTCGATCATCGCTGTCAAACTAGAGTTAAACGATATTATCACGGCAGAGGAGGAGAATATATGGGACCTTCAACCATTGCACCTCCAATCGCATGCCTCCGCATAAGGATAAAATCCGCGACGGATGGGATCTGCTCCCTGGCTCTATTGGCACACTGCCAGACTTGAGAGTTACACCAATTTTCCGCCGCTCTGGCAAACCTGGTACACGATGTGAAGCGGACAGCAGTTCTAACGGAGAGAATGAGCTACCTTGCGCAAGCACCAGGAGTAGCAGTTGCATTTAAACACTTCCACAGACTGATGGGACGGTTAACCTGGCTGGCTAAAAACACTCTGGATGGAGGGCTTACTCGTGCAACATCGCAGCGTAGGGAAATTCAGGCGGAGAGGTATCCATTGGGAGTTGGAATACCGTCAACGTCATATCCACACCAGTTTGGTGACGGTCGGGCATCGACTGTAGTTCACCTTCATCGGACAAATCATCAAACTAGATGAATTGAGAACCCTGAGTCCAACCGGATAAACGTGACTCACAGAGAATGCCCAGTAGAAGAACTTGATGCAGGTTTCTAGGTGAGCCACACTAGCGTCGGAAAAGCTTAGACCAGCATAGACACCGAACTGGTGTTTAAGGAAACGCTCGAGCCGCCGTTGGTCATAAACATTAAATCTAGTAGGTGCGTCGTTAGCGGTATGAATCTCTTAGCGAAGCCGGTCCTCAAAATACCTCGATAACCATGCCTCGGCACGCGTATTAGCCTCAGCTTGATGAGGGTTCTGTTTCAGCACAAAGACGGGAGCTGTTACGGCGGTTAAATCTGGCAGACGGAAAGCAGGTGGAAGAGGGAGTTGCATTATCGAGCACGAAGCCACTCTGAGTAGAATAGAGCAAGTGTACTCGTTGAGGGAGGTTGAGAGCAGCTTATATACCGCTCGTTTGAAGAAACACAAACTTGGAGACATCCAGTTGGGAACGTCAGTACCTACCATGAATCTTCCAAGTGGGGAACCCATTCAATACTGTCTAGCGCGCCATCGCCTCACAGGCCAAGCTGCCGTAAGACATAGACCCGGAAAAAGAGCATTGCAGAGGAGCATACAAGCAAAATGGCCATGTATCCTGAGTGAATGGGGAATCCTCCAAAGAGATAGACACACCGAGTAAAAGTCGGCTCCATGTGTCATCAATGCCTCTGGCAATCGGACCGGTGAAAGGAAAATCGCGCAAGCAGTTGCGAACGCCGGCATCCCCGCTCATCCTAGTTGGGTGAAGCATATGGTGCGCCTACTGGAGAAGGAGGTGTGGCGCTGGACTGAGCAAAAGAGACAAGGTAAAATGGTAAATTACTCCTGTTGACGAAGAGGCTCACCGATCTTGATCAATTAACACCGGACTACTATGGTTCCGTTTGGTCAGCCACCGAACGCTGCTCCACAAGGCAAAGTAAGAAATCTGAAACACAGTAATATTCCGCTCGCCTCGAACAGCTTAGTCCCATGGAAAGAAACGAGCAGAAGAAAAGCCTGCCAGTAGGCTGCTCGGGGACGGCCTTATGTACCACGCCGCCACTTACCCTTTCAGTTAGGCGAGTGAGGAAAAGGTAGGCTCTGCTAACTCGCTATGGTATACACAGATGGTCGGAAATGGTTTGCACCGCCTAGCGCGGGACGTGTGCCCACACTCTAAATTATGCGCGAAGAGGGACAAATGGGAACTGGAAAATTTGCAAGTCAAGGGCGAATAAGAGTTTCAAATACAGCCAATCCTAGTACTCACGGAAAGTATCAGGACTATGCTGGCGTCTTAAGCCATCATCAGGTGTGACATATGATGATGGGATCTTGTGCATGTACGAGGACGCTAGGATGTGGCTCCACCGAGCGACGCAGCCATTATGTGTTATCACCCATAAGGATCTGGGAAGAGATCAGGAAGAAGGTAGGAAAAAACGGTGGGTTCATATGAGTGCCAGCCAAAGATCCTCGTGCAAAGTCCTGTCTTTGTGAAAATCTGGGGTATCAGTGATTGCATTACTACGATACACAAGCCACATCAGGATTTCCCTTGCAGTCTCACCGTAAATTGCACCAACTCTTCCGCAACGCCTTCCACCATATCTCTCTTGACCAAGGCATTCTTCCACCTCCTCACCCTCTCCGCCCAAAATAGCCCATCACCAGCCTCAGCACCTTCGTCTGGGGCAGCATACCAGCAGCCAGCTAGGCCACCGTAGACTGCACCAACCGTATCTGCGTCGCTGCCCATATTCACAGCCATGATTGCGCCTTCCTCAAAGGTTCGAGTTGCAAAGAAACAGTACAGGGCACAAACTAATGTATGCAGCACGAAGCCTGTAGAAGGAAGGTCCTGCGCGGATGGAAGGAGCAGTGTGGAAGATTGAGGTGCAAGCTGCTTGGGTGAATTCTTGATCTTTGAAAGCAGGGGGTGGTGCAACCAGTAGTGCTCTTCGAGCTCGGGGGGCGAGGAAGGAGGACGAGAACTCGATAGTGGAATGGCAAGGTGGTCACGTAAACCATCTTGCGTGTAAGGGAAGGTAGCGAAATATTGCAGTAGATCGAGCTTCGTGAGCTTCCCATTATCTGAAGCGCGAATTATCCGGACAATGGCACCTGTCCACACTTCGCAGGCTTCTTGACAGAGACCATTTGGATGAGTAGTCAGACTACTCCTCCTTGCGTATGCTGCGATCTTGTCATCTGACAGCGAATAATACGCTAATCCGATCGGTAGAACGCGCATGAGGGATCCGTTCCCGCTGCAAGCAGGTTTTGCGAGGTCATCCGCGATTTGTTTTAAACCGCTTTCTCGAGCTTTCTGCATTTCAGGGTCCACAGGAGTGTGTTTGCGTAACTTGTGGCTAGTGGCTGCAGACGGCTGGGCGGCGGTCGACCAAATCCATAAAGCTCGAGATATCGTGTTCCCGATGTCAAAGCACCTGCCGATGGCGCTGAGCTCACCGTTGCTCCGCCACCGAAGGTACGTATCTAGCTGGTGGGCTTCATCGAAACCATCAGCAGCATGGGAGGTGGCGAGAGATTTCGCTAGACACAAGCTCATGCTGGTATCGTCTGTCCACACGCCCTTCCCCAAGCCGAAATTATGATTATCTTCCATCTCTGAGACCATGCGGAACGAGAAGCGACTGTGGAATTCAGAGGGACCGCCAAGGGCGTCAACGATGGCTGTTGCGAGCATCGAAAGACGGATTTTCGCGGATGGAGGTGCAGGTATAACGACCTGGTCATTCAATGTGTTGAGTGGGGTTGACATTGTGGTGATGTGGGGTAAGCCAGCGGTGAATCTTCCTTAAATATCTCGCCCCAAATGGCGGGGCTGTGTAGGGTCTAGTACGGGTTCCTGGCGCTGGATCTCTGATGATGGCGCTGTGTAGCATCGCATCCGACTCTACAACGAACCGTACCAGCTACGTCGACAATAAGTACCCCAAGCCCCCACATCGTGGACAGCATCTATCCCCGATACCGCATCTCGACTTCTTCAAATATTTCCACATGTTTTGTGACGGTGAAGCCGAGCTTTTCAAACAGCTTTACGCTTGGCGTGTTGGTCTCAGAGATCCTAGTGACGAGGGAAGTCGGAGGCACTGGGAGTGGGGATACGTATGAAGATGAACCTTGATGCCCGACGCGGCCGGGTAATGGCACGGTTGCATGATCAGAGGATGGAGGAAAGCTTCCTGAAGGCGAGCCCGTCGCGTAGCTTAGCATAAGCCTAAGTGCTTCCAGCGCAAAACCCTTCCGTCGATGGTCGGGTTCTAACGATATCTATGAGTCGACATACCACGGACCAACGTCAAGCTCACCTGCAATCATAATCTCGACTTCCGCTTCAAAGTCATCATCGTCCGCCTCATTGGCATCAGAAGAGTCCTCCGCACTCCGGAGACCATTCACTGGTCGTGAGCCCTTCAGGAAGAGATTCACATCGCCAATCATGGTCAGTGACGCCAACCGTGGATCCTGAGGGGTTGAGAACTCTCCATCTTGAACAACGATCCCATCGACCGTAGCTGATGCGGAAACGGGGTTGTCGGAATGAGTCTGAGGATGCCGAGCGAGGATGATAAAAGTCAACTTGTCTTCATCAACCTGCCATTTCTTTGCGACGTTGAGCCCAAGGTGCACAATGGATTCCGCGAGTCTCGTCGCTCAAGAAAGGGAAGCCTACATACGTTGCATCTCGTATTCTTCGTCTAGCGAAAGAGGCTCACTGGCTGTGAGTTCTCGTAGTTCTGCATCTTGCATCCATTCGTGATATTTCTGGTATTCATTGAGGTCGGAAAAGTTGGTTACTTGAATACGGCGGTCTACGCACAGGAACGTGATGTTGGCCGTATGGGACGAGGATGACGTTCGGGCCTTGGAGGACGGTGTTGACGTTCGCTTTCATGCCCAAGCCACTTCGAATTCGAAGCTTCAACGTTCATTATCTAATATCCCCTGATTCTCTCAGGAGAGCCAGGGGTAATACCAAAATACGAGTTTCCTTTACTGCAGCGAAGAAGCCTATGGCTGTTAGAAACTGATATGCATCATCGCTACGCAGACGCGATTACAGCAGACAATACCTTGATTGTAGCTTGAACATTGGCGATTTTATACAGGGCCGTCGTTTCGGTCAAGACGTTTCCACATAAAAACATGTCCTAATGGGCATCGTGTGTTTATTTGTTATAGTACATTTGATACGATGAAGGAGTTAGAATGAATATACAAAGGCAGAGCCACGACTGGATGCATCCAGTCAGAAACCCCTCATCATTCATTCGCGCCTGGGCTTTATGCGGGGATAGGAATTTCGGCCTGAGGCGTAAGACGGACAGCGTGCCTCCTGATAGACTTGTCGAAGTCACCAGTGGCACTGTGCGCGGTAACACGATTGTCCTGTTGCACATTCATCGATTAGCTTCGCCTTTCGCCTTGGATTGTGGCGACTCACCCAAACAACAACGGTTCCTGGCTCGTAGGTTCCTCGGATCTGGAAGTCTGAGCCCTTCGAGATGTGATCGAAGAGGAACTTTAGAAGGTACTCAGATTCTTCGACCTTGAAGCCGACAATGTGCTTAGTGAAGCCTTGGTTGACATAGAGAGCCTTCTCCCCAGTGACGGGGTGCTGGCGGACGAGTGGGTGCTGTATTATACAACAAGGTGAGACACCACATGAAAACCATGAGAAAGCCATTAGATATACCTCCGTTTCAACTGGCTCCCTGCGAACTGGACCGTTCCTCTGGCGAGAGAACTCAGCTTGGGGGACGGCCGAATGAACAGCGCGTAATCCCTCCAGACGCTTCTTGAACTCCGGAGAAAGTCGATTATACGCCTCTACCTGAGATAGGAAGAGTGTATCGCCGCCGGTTTCGGGCTAAAGCAAATCCGGCTAAGCTTCTCACTGAAGTTGCATCACAAGGCGAAAATACCTGGTCAAGAATGAAGAAGAAAGTAGTGCCGGGAGTTTGCTTTTCGTAGGACTAATAGAAATGTTGAATGCGAAGGGAGCTACGGGAATGAATAGGATCACTTACAACGTCAGAATGCCAGCTGGTGTGATTAGCACGATCACCTCCAATGTATTCACGGAAGATGTCACGCTCTGCGTCGCGATAAACTGTATGACCTGTGAGTTTACCTTAGGTGAGATGGGTTGGGAACGCGACGTACCGACGTGGAATTCGGGATAGTCCTTGACATTGCCCGAAGTTGGGTGTCTCTGGATGGGACCGAAATGTCTGAAGTTCTGATCAGCGATAACTCTGGCACAACGTGGGCTGGCGCTGACTTCGCGATCTCAATCTGCCTATCGGGGCCGATGTCCTTGAAGTCCTGGTCTCTGAACAGAAGAACCTTCCTTTCGGCCGCGAAAAGAGCCAGTTCATCCAGGCCCTCCTTGCTCAGCTGAGAGATTTGAACGCCTTTAATCTCTGTACCAAGGAACGGCGAAACGTGCTTGATTGTAGTGTTTGGGCCAAGTAAGTTGGGCTTCTTAGGGTCGGCGCGAGTTCCAGGGTCGGTAAATTCTGTCCACTGGGTAGTAAGTATAAGGCGTGATACCGTACAGCTCGAATGACATACCGAAAATCTCAGTAGGAGGGAATTTCTCATTCACATCAAAGTAAGGCAAGTAGAAAGGGTAAGCTGCTCCCTTCTAAACCACAAGTTAGCAAAGCTCTTCGTGTCAAGATTTTGGCCTTACATCAACGTTCGCCTTCAAGGCGGCGATCTTGTCTTCGGGAGCGCCTCCAGCAGGAGTCTTGTCGGCAACGGACGGGGCCATTTTGAGTCTAATGCAATAAGTTAAGCTGGAAGCTTGGAGTCGACTGAGAAGCCCGAATGATGGGTTGGAGACACCACGGTGGCTTATGGAAGTTAATATAGGCCGGAAAGTGTTCGCGCCCTGGAGCCGAACCGTGCCTTGCTATGTTAGACAAGCATGCAATACCCAAGTGAAATGTCCTCATTGTACGGCATGGCAAAGACTTGTTATCTCTGGGATGCACGATAGTTGTGAGAGCGCATGGATCAGATGACGATTCATGGCGTTCGTAGTGCGCACGGAGGAATATAGATACACATGACGCGTTCGGCCACCGCGATTGCGCAACCGGCATCGACGAATTGGTCACTAAGCAGAGATGCTGCGAAGGCCAGACTTCGATGTAGTTGGAAGAAGTGATTGACCCTGAAAATTGGCTCATTGGATGTTGCTTTAGCCGTGGCTCGACGAGGAGATGTATTTCACATCGAGATGATAGGCCGACGGGGCCAACTCGGACGAGAATCTGGTACGGCCGAAGCAACGATGATGCCAGAAAACATGAAACCTGCTCATAACATTAGCAACTCAAAGGTCTGGGCGGATGGCAACGGCGAACAGAGATTCGGATACATACGTCAAGTTGGTCGGTGGTTATCTAATTTATGATTGAGGCATTAATTGTAAGTGCTGTTTTGAGGACGCTCGGACGATGTCAGATGTCTACATGGGCTTTCCCTCTCTCTAGAGCTTCATAATTTTGTTTGTGTTTCGCGGTCACCATCATGGTTCGAGAGAGAAATGGTTCGGGCGCTTAGCACCACCGATCAAGGTTGCCTACCCCTTCGCACTGATTAAGATTATCCACAACTGGCGGCGGCATGTTTGCTCGGTATGACTTTCGGGACGAAGGTAAGTACCCCCTCAAGGCCCCAAGGCCTCATCCACGAACTTTGTGCTGCTCCCCAATATCTTCATACCAGTCCTAATGTCCATGTCAGCATTTGGGAGAAGAGCTAGGATGCGAGATGCGAGACATGCCTGAGGTCTGTCCTGTATGAACCTAGCCATCAACGCTTTACACGCGTCATCGTTTACGACGACGACCTCGACGCCGCGGCTTCTCAGCAGTTCCTCCTCTCCCATGAAGTTCGCGTGTTCGCCGATCACTACTCGTGGAATCTTGTACAAGAGTATCGCTCCTGAGCACATGCTACAGGGACTGCGTGTGCGGTGCGTAAGCGACTATTCCAGCTGGTGAAAGCAGGTACGTTAAACGCGCCTTAGGGTTGTGTACTAGCTCATAATTACTTCAGGAACACCTCCAAGTTTCTACTGCTTCAATATGTCACTGAATCACGCTTACCATGGTACACTCTTTGTACACATTGGCGGCTATCCTCCCCGCATTCTCTAACGCCGCCATCTCCCCATGTAATGTCGCAGAAGATTTCTGAATCCTCATATTGTGACCAGATCCCAACACATGTATTTTGCCGTCCTTGGTTTGGCGGACTAATGCTGCTCCAATAGGTATGCCGCCTGCGAGATAACTATCCTGGGCTTCCTTGAACGCTGTTTGGAGTCCAATTTTGTCCACATCCTGCTCGGCGGTCGAAGGAGGCATGGTCCTCGATGGAAAGAAGATGACAGAAGCGATAAGAGATCAGCGGAAGCCTTTGAAACCGTGACCGCTATGAGCTTGATGCTTGATGCTCGGTTCTCTCAGTTGACATAGTCTGAGCACAAGCCACTCAAACTCCTGTCCCCGAACAGCTGGTACTGCTGAAGCGCTACATCAGGAAATCTGTAAACTAGTAACTGCCATGGAATTAGTTGGTATTCCTCCGTATACCTACAGAATACACTGAATTCTGAGTAATGCCGGTGAACGAGTCATTCCGCAGAATTACGCAGTTCTGCCCCGGCCTCCGGCATGTCTTGAAATCATTCACCGAGAATTCCGATGAATTCGCAGTAAGATCTTGGAAATTACATGGTTGGACACCTTAATTCACGCGTCACAAAATGTAAGGAATTCAAATGTGCATCACTATTCTATCTATGTAAATACAACATAAACTACCTACGATTACATACAGTAGCATCAGGCCAACAGGAGAGTCCGCTGTATCTGATCCCAGTCGACGCGGAGAGAAGCCGATCGCAGCATCCCTGTCAATCCTATTAGCACTCGCTCTGCAGATCAGTGAACATCAACGTGGAGTGACAAGCGGAAAACTCACCTATAGCTAGCTGCTGTGAGAACAAGGTGTGTGGTGCGGTGCGGACCAATAAGGAAAAGCGGCGTAACTTTGAGGGGAATTTGGGATGCTGGGCAGATGAGGGAGGTGATGAACGTTGATGTCAGTGTCGAAGGAAGTAAAGTTCCGATGTAGTAGAGGACTTCGGAAACGGTACGTTTGATGAACCTGAAAAGCGAGCGATAGCTCCACTTGAGTGCTTGGGGGTGCTTACGGTATTGGTGGGCAACGTTGAACGTTGATATATGATAGTTGGATGTGCGACGGATGTGATGTTAGAGGAGGGGAGCCATTGAGGGTGGTGCGTACAGGGTAGATGCAGAGGCTCGCACAGTGCCAGTCTGCGGAGTCATTGTTAGAACGGTGAATAGGTCGTAAGAAACAACGGCGCACCTGATCCACGCTCTTCTGTACCTGTTCCTATCTCCGCTTGCGGTTTACTTTTCGACTCGAGCCGGTCGTTGTTGAGGTCGTGATCCTCTCGGACAGCATGGGCAAGGGTGGTATGACATCCGGAGTCCTTTATATATGTGCTATTTAGATGGCCATAGCGATGCGTCCAGTGTGCTCCAGTGTTTCGGCATATTGACGATCCGGGGAGTCTAGCCCAAATCCAATTCAGCCAAGGAGACCTCGAGATACTCCAGACACTCACCAATCACGATGGCTAGGCTGTGATCGTCGCTTTACCAGCCTCCTACCCAGACGTCGCTGGAGAGTCTTTCGCTTGATTCCGAGGGCGCGGGAATATTTTTTCTGATTCCGACTCTCCGTAATTTATCCGAGAACTTTATTCTGCTCAGACTCTCCAGGACGCCTGGCCTCAAACATATACAAATAGTGTATCGCCACATTCTTATCTCTGATATGATAACGTCTGAAGTCAAATCAGTAAGCGGACTTTAAATTGCATCACAGACACGGTTAGGAGCGATGGATGCTTAGGCGAGTAGCCGGCCACCTTCTGATTAATTTCTAAGTTAAATTTTTGCAGCATTGTGTTGATTACAGTGAGTTTACATGCATAAGAGCACCTATATCTTCTGGTGTGATGGCACTGACACACTGAGCTCAGGAATGTTAATGAGTGACTGCAGGGAGATACACTAGTTACTAGTCATCACACAGCTTAAATTTTCAACGAGTCCTGCAGTGACCCATTTCACTACTCTGAAGTCAGCTCCAACCAGATTCAGCCTGGTGAAATTTCGGCTGACAGTGGACACCGACACCAGCACTCACTCCACTGGCATATCAACATTTCCGAGGAGTTACATGTTCAAAGCTGGTCTGTGTGAGACTTGTAGCAGTGATTCAACCAAGACATTCAGGAGTGTGAGACTCCAGTTCAATCCTAGCATCACACGATAGGTCCGATTAATGCTTCAGAAGTTTAGAAACTGTTCACCGCTGGTTGTCGCTCCTAACCGTGTCTGTGATGCAATTTAAAGTCCGCTTACTGATTTGACTTCAGACGTTATCATATCAGAGATAAGAATGTGGCGATACACTATTTGTATATGTTTGAGGCCAGGCGTCCTGGAGAGTCTGAGCAGAATAAAGTTCTCGGATAAATTACGGAGAGTCGGAATCAGAAAAAATATTCCCGCGCCCTCGGAATCAAGCGAAAGACTCTCCAGCGACGTCTGGGTAGGAGGCTGTCGCTTTACAGCAATTTGCATAATGATACTTAGGCGTACCGTCGTCGTCGTCGTTGTTGTGTGCTTACACATAAAGCATATTGATCGTGGGAAAGTTAACTGGTCATCTCATGCCACGATGACGACTATGACGACGGCGACAATATTGACTCTCGAATGAACATTCCAAAGGCTCTCAGAGGCCTATTCGACTTCCTTTTCCCTGAGCCCTTTGACCACCCCATTCTCCTTGACCCTGTGTTTCATTCTGACCGGCCAAATGCAAAGAGGTGCGGCTCTGCAGCAACTTAAGGAGTATCATGACGCTGGGCAATCTAGTGATTTTTTGGACTTGTCCCGTGTACTGGACGAACAGCGGGAAACTGATGAGGTGGTGCCGAGTTCAGTTGGTGAGGAGTGGGATGAAGTTGACCGTTGAGTTACCGCAGCAAAGGCTAGTATGGTACGTGTTTGACTGAGTCCTATGAACTCCCCATTGAGACTCGATGATTGGTAGAATTTGGGTTCTGTCAGCACGTGCGAAAACTTCCGAGAAACTTTTGTCCCTCGACCTCACCAGCCACGCCATACCACCCTACTTCCCCAATCTCCCAGTGTTTCGACCGTTAATTCACCAACATACTACGCGTCAGGTTGCTCAGTTGGATTCGGAGCTACCCTATCTCTCACACCTGCGATGCCGTCTACTCAGGCGGCGCCAACGCCTAAGCTAAAACCCTCACGACATCGCCATAGCCTCGACACCTGTTCACTAGCTAATGGATACTATGCCAACCTATCTTTCTCCCTTGTACTCATATCAGTCTTTCGGCTGAATTATTACTAATTACTCAGAATTCACTGTATTTCTTGTGCATGGACGATTACTGCGAATTCCTCGGCATTACTATCGAATTATGAGATTCAGGTTTTCCTGATGTAGTCACTGTCAACATGCCCCATTGATATACATATAGTCCTAATCGCACTCCATTTCGTCTGCTTCTGTGGCTCAGTTGGCTAGAGCGTTGGTCTCATACTGTAGTATGATCACAGTAATGTGAGCAATCCAAAGGTCGCAAGTTCAAGCCTTGCCAGGAGCACTCCTTTTTGTCTCTTGGCGCTGAGGACCTCCGCTTCATCCACTCGGCTCTCGAAGGTGGAAAGGCGGGCGAGGGTCTGACCAGGTATACACCAAATCGACGCTCCAGCGACGTCGTACTTTACAAGTATTGGTAGCTAATTTTCTTTGCTAAATACAGATATACGTACATACCATGCGGTCGAGGTGGCCATCGTGCATCGAATTAGCCTTTTATTAATAACCATAATAACTATACCAATCATCTTCACGGTCCGGGCAATATGGGGGCCAATATTGACAACCGAAGTCTATTGAGTCATCCCTTCGAATCTCCGACTCATCCCACTCGACCTCGGTGTAGCCCTTGAACTGCAGAATGATAGTCTTGGTTATTGCGCAATCAAAGATCACAAGTTTCTGGATGGGCATATTGAAATGTTGTCGCTCGACCAAAATATTCAACAATCTGGTGACCATCTCAAGGTCTGGTTCGTTGTAGGATTTGCTGAATTTGCAATCGCCAAAGAGTAGTGTTTGCAGCTCCGGTACAGGCGGGCTCCCCGCATTGGCCGACTTTAAAAGGGCTCGAAGCATCCCTTTTTCGCACTGGACAAGTTCGAGGGACCTGAGCCGCGGTAATAGGGGAAACAGGGCACAGAACTCTTCGGGTGGTATATCCTCAAGTTGCAGAGCCAGCGTAGAGATGGCTGCAAGAGGAAGCGTTAAACATAGGCGCACATACGCTGCTATGTTCTCGGGGGATAGGGGGGGCAGTGAGAGGATAAGACGAGATTGGTTTTCTGAAGGCCCTAGGCGGACCACGAAGTCAGGGTAATTGCGAATACCGAGGTGTTCAGTCGAATCCCCCATAAATCCAGCTGCCAGTCGAGAGCAAACATTTTTTAGGCTTGGAAAGTCCGAAGTTGGACTAGGGAGATGCTGAGAAGAGCGACAGACGAACTCGATATATGTTGAAGCTGGGTAAACTACGCAGTCGAAGAACTTTGACGTTTCAGGCTCCGTCGTCTGTATGCGCAAAGAAGACAGCTTGGGCAACGAAAGACGGAGGGATGTAGACAACTCAGTGGGAACATCCCATGCCAGCGAAACGTCAATTTCTTCAATGAGAGGGGTATTTTGTAGGGATTTAATGAGTGATGACGCTTGAAGTTGGCGATTTTCCGGTGGCGAATTGATGACGAGTCGAGTGAGATGAGGAGTCATGGGTAGTTCGGACGAAAAACTTGCGTTGCGGAGCTCCAGCACGCGTAGTACTGGCATATCACGCCATAGCAGGTCCTTGAAGAGTGAAAACGTACGAGAAGGTGAAATACCGCACTTCAACCGGAGGATCTCGAGTACAGGGGCGCGGCCGTGTGGATTCAATCTGAGCAACGCGGTGAGGTCTTTGACGTCGTAAAGCTCGACGTCTAATTCCTGAACTCTATCAATTTCTGACATAGCAGCTTCAGCGACCGGTCGACACTGCGCGATGGAGATTGGAAGAAGTGGCGACCGATGTCGGATCTGCACTGATACGGATTTGGACCGTTTGAGCATTTCTAGGGCGCGATCAGCCTCGGACAACTCGATGGAACACCAAAAACGGGGTGTATCCAAGACTATGCGCCGCCAGAAGCGGCAGACTGCAGTCACGTTAAGCCAATTTCGATTCCTCGGATGGTGATAGGAGAGAGAGGCTTCCGCGGACCATTTGCTATACAGGAATATTCTAGCAATGAGCTCGATGGGAAGCTTGGAGATAGGGCTATGGGTGTTTCTGTAGGATTTCAGTGCGGTTATTGCCGCCTCGTGTTCTAATATGTTCTTGTCAATCGTTTGTTGAACATCATTGGAGACCGCGGTCTGAAGGTGAAGATTAGACGAACGGATGCCAACTGAAAATTGAAGCAGGAACCTCGACCATCGCTCCGTAGCAGCAGCGAGATAGCTTGAGGTGGGAGGTGTCTGAGAGAAAATTAGTCTTGGGGAAATGTCTTACTTTGGGTCACGTTCATGTTGTCACTGCTCACTCATAGTCACACAGTCATGTGCAATTGTGACTTGCGTGTCGCTGTCAGCTACGTTGTTGGTCTGCAATACTCTCCTCCTCGCTTGTGTGCTTTACACCAGGTTTTCCGTTCTACTATTTATCATTGGGTTGCCTACGACGCAGCATTTTTAGTTGCCATGGTGCCGTGTCCACTTTCCTTCTCCCGACTCATTCCTCGGCTAACGGATGTAGACCAGCCTCCCTTAACTGATGTCGATGCTCAACGAATGATTGACGAGAAAATCTCAGACTATGAGGCTGCCATTCTTGAGCTCAAGACGCGTCGAAATACTCATAGCGCCATCTCCAAGCTCCCAATAGAACTAATCGTAGCGGTTTTTTTGGAGTGGAAATGGCATGCTCAAAAAGCGGATGCCCAATATCGCTCCTACCCAAGAGGTAGACGCTGGTTGAATGTCTCTGGAGTCTGTCGTCAGTGGCGGGACCTTGTCCTAAACACACCTCGAATGTGGTCTTCATTCGAGTTGAGTCCAGTCGATCGTGCCTTGGAAATGTTGAGGCGGTCCAAGTCTGCCCCACTCCAAATCCGATGTAGGACGTCCACCTATGACCCCGCCTCCCTAGGGAAGATTGCCGAAACGGTCTTGTCACAATTCAGCAGAATTCAGGAGCTCGACATCAGCGTGGCTCACCCGGGCTTCATTGCCCAATTCTTCAGCATCAATCCAGACGCTAGTGCGCCAATCCTTCAGGAAATTCGCCTGACATCGCCTTGGGCCCAATGTTCACTACCGAAGGACGTGTTTCGACATGAAATGCCCGCCCTACGTGTACTGGAGCTCGACAAGATCGAACTCAGTTTCGAATTACCTTTCCTTCCTCGATTAACCCAACTGGTAGTTACGTCCAGTGCAGAACTTTCTGTAACGTTGCTTCTATCCTCCTTACGCAACACGCCCAATATAGAAGAAGTCAAGGCTTCCTCCCTGACGTCGGATCCGCCAACGCAGAACTTTTCATATTCGCCGCTATCATTACCGAAATTGTCCTCCTTGTGGCTCGAACAAGCGGACCTTGCAAGTTCAGAAATTTTCGACTACCTTGACTATCCTCTCTCGACGCGCATTCATTTTAGTCAAGATAGTGACTCCGAGTCAGACACGGATGTGTCGAGCCTTCGACGTGTTTGTGCTCGGCTCGCAGGCTCGGGAGCACCTGCAATCAGCAGTATCCATGCTGAAGCCAACCGTGTCTTCTTCTGGCTGAAAATATGGAGCTTGGGCACCCCGCCACGAGGTGAACAACTCCTCAGTCTTATCCTCCGCATGCCAGACTGCGGGCGCTGGACACACTGCGCCAAACTGTGCTCAGCACTCCCCTTAGCCACTGTTGACGAGTTGCTTCTGCAGGGATTTGCAAATACACCTCTCCCAAAATGGATTGAGTTATTTGGCAAGCTCGAGCAGCTAACTACCCTTTCTCTCATTGGATGCGACGATATGCTTCCGGGCTTGCTGAAAGGTCCGGATTCAGAGTTACCACCCATGCCCGAACTGCGAACTCTGCTTCTACGAGATTTTTCGTTTAGCCTATCCACTTGGCTCCAAGATGATTCGGCATGCAAGACGATGACAAGTATCCTCAGTGAACGCACACGTTTGGACGTTCCGATCGAGAACCTTATCTTGGAGAGCTGCCAAATTACAGAGATTGTTGTTGAACAGTTTGCTGATCTCGTTGTGGTCAGCTGGGATGGTGAGGAGATTAGTGACAGGGAGTCTGAGAAGTCGGACGCGGAGACGGAGGTGCATAGCGATGATATATTGGGTGAAATGTGGGACTAGCGAATTATGTTCAACGTGAAACAAGACGTGAAACAACAATTACATTCTTCTACGGGCCATGCCAAAGCTTTGTCGTCTGAGACATAGCAAAACATAAATGCATACAGCCGTCGCTCTCGCTCAAGCCAATCCCTCGATCCCTCTTCTTCAAACGCCCTCTTCCTGCTGACTGGCGGGTTCCACTGCTCTCGCTTGATAATGGTGAGTGTTCTTGATCGCTGTATTATTTACACCTCCCACTCACTCGATTTAGCCTGCTTTGTCCAAGTTGGTTGACGAGACATCCTCGGAATGTGAAGTGGCTATTACATCGTCTACTCTCTCGAATACGCATCCCGCTATCTGCAAGCTTCCCATCGAAGTCATCGCAAAAATCTTTCTGGTTGCGAAGCGCCTCTTCGAAGATCAACCCCAACTACCGTACTCATACGACCGAAGGGATAGAAATTGGCTGAATGTTTCGGGGGTGTGTCGCCAATGGCGAAGAATTGTCCTTGACATACCCCAGTTGTGGTGTTCCATCGAGTTGACACCCGTCGATCGTGCATTGGAAATGCTCAAGAGGTCGAAATCTGCGCCGCTGCAGATCAGGTGTCATAATCTGCCTTACGACGCTTCTCGTGGAAGCGAGGCTGCCGAGGCAGTCATGTCGCAGATTCATAGAATCCAAGAACTCGACATATCGGCAACCAACCTAGATTCCCTTGTCAACTTCCTCACCTTAAATCCCGACGCTGGGGCGCCTTTATTAGAAGTCCTCCGACTGAGCTCGACATCGTTCGTGCTTCCGCCGAATGTGTTCCACCGCGAGATGCGTTCACTCCGCGTCTTGGAGCTTCAGAACGGAACCCTTTCTACCGAACTGCCTGAACTCCCTCGATTAAAGCGACTGCTCATCAAGTCAGATTACGGAGACCCACCATTACCAACTTGGCTCCTTATCGAGTCCCTTCGGAACGCGCCCAACATAGAAGAGATCGAAATTTACGAACTGGTGTCGGCCACCCTTGGTCCTACTCCTGCCCGATTCTCGCTTCCGAAATTATCTCGGATGAAAATCACGTCGAGAGACCTCGGAAGTTTACAGATATTTGCTACCACCGAGCACCCTATCTCAACATTGATTGATTTTACATGTCGTGCGCAGTTTGGGCCAGGATCAGATCTGTCTAGCCTCAGAGACATCTGTTCCCAATTCAACAGCGAAAGCGCACCGACGATTTCGCGAGTCCAAATTAGCCTCGAGTCCTTCAAGTTGACCGTTTGGTCTTCACTCTCTTCGCTGTCTCCACACATCTCCCTCTCGCTTCCTTTGCGATCTCCCGAAGTCTCGACAGAGTATGTCCAACTATGCTCTGTACTACCCCTCTCTATGGTCCCTGAGCTCGTTCTGATTGGATTCTCTCATCCGATGAGTCTGGATTGGCTCGAACTCCTTCCCTTGTTTGAACGCGTCCGCAACTTACATCTGATCGAATGTGACGAACTATTACTCCGCGGATTGCTGAAAGACGAGGAAGCAGCGAAACCACCCCTTCCCAGGCTTCGCAAGATCTTCATGAAAGATTGCGCGTTCAGTATGTCTAATGTGGTACGCGACGAGGATATGTGCACCGCCATGAAGGACCTACTCGAAGAACGCGAAGACTTTAGGCCTATCGAGCTCCTTAAAATAGAGGAATGCTCGATCTCAACAAGAGTTGTCAGAGAGTTCGAGGAATATGTTGATGTTGAATGGGACGATATGGAGTATCTGGATGACTCGGATTACTAGTTTTCTTTTCTGTGGTATGCCAGACAATCTATCATGTCCCGAACGCAGGGGAACTCAGGGGCTGCTACATCACTCACCACGTAGCGAGGGGACCGCTTAGGTTAGGGTTTGCCCCTTGTCAAGCTACTCTCGGCCACTTTTCGCCCAACTGTCTACTATGACAATATGACTGCTGCAGAGCCACTTGAACAGGTCAAGCTGCTCGCCGCGTTGCGCAGCGGCGATCCCGCGCTGATACACCCTTTTCTCTCCGAAATCTCGCGAGAGTCCAAGGACCCTTCCCAGGCCAACTGCGACCTGAACACCGGAGCGGCGGCACTCCATCTCGCGATACGATGTGCATCCTCCGACACTGTGGCCCTGCTTTTATCGCATAGAGCCATCAACCCAAATGGTGTACACCCACCGAACTCTGGAACTACCCCGCTGCACCTTGCCGCCTCGCTGGGCAGAGTGGACGTCGTGCGGTTGTTGCTCGAGCAGGAGGGGATCGACGATACGCAACTTGATGCGCATGGGAGGAATTGCAGAGATTTAGCCAAAGGGAAAGACGTCGCTAAGCTCATCGATGGTGAGCATGTCATCCACATTTCCGATGCTAGTGCTGCGGACGGCTGCACAGCGAGGTATTCGCCTCGCAAGTGCAAGCGGAGTGTTGCATGTCCATTGTGCTGTTGAATTTATGTTCTTACAGATTCGAGGGCGTTTCTGAATGCATCTTATCGGTCCCTGCTGCGATCCTATATTCTATCTCCTCTCCCTGACCCCAAGGCGTCGGCCCTTGCGTCCACCACCTCGGTCACCTCTACTTCTCACCTGAATCCTTCTCCCAGTACACAGCTCACCTCGCTTCTGTCATCTCCTCGAGCACGGCACCCTTACCTTGAAATCAACTACATTGACGACGCTTCCGGTTTATCTCTCCTTCACGCCTCTGCCTCAAGACATGACATTCGGATGATCGAAACCGCCATCCGCTCAGGAGCCGACGTTTTCGTCCGTGATGCTCGAGGACGGGGCGTGGAAGACGTAGTGAACCTACGGCATGGTGGCCATCGCTCTGGACAACCAGGAGATACTCTAAGTAAGGGTAACAATAAGGAGTGGAAGACGGAGGGGGATAGGATCAAGGTATTTCTCAGACAACGTGAGTATGAGGCCACGATTCTTACTATCAAAGTGTTGACGCTCCGCTAGTGGCAAACCAAGACACTACGCTTCTTTCACCGTCTCCCGCGCTATCACCATCCCCACCTACCCGTCATTCGGAAATTGGTTCTGGCCTCTCCCTCTCCAACACTTCAAGTATCAGCACCAAACCTAAAGCAGCGGAGGCACCAGCATTGAAGGGCTACCTTAACAAGTACACTAACGTCGCTAAGGGTTATAACACTAGGTGGTTCGTGCTACGAGATGGCATTTTGTCTTGTAGGCTCTCGACCTTTTGGCTCCTGGACCAGCTTTCACTATTCTTCCAGATTATAGACACCAGGATGACGAGACGGTTGCCTCTCGTGGATCCATCTCCATGAAGACGGCTGTCTTGAAGGTTTCACCATCGGATCATCGAACTAAGCTTCGCTTTGAGGTACACTCTACCCCTTCGGGTATGTCTGCCTCCTGCTTCGCTTCCTTTGTATGGACTTAGAGTGCCTTTCAAGCCGCATCACAATCTGGCACGCCTGCGCAGAGGTGGTACATGAAAGCCAGTCATCCGGTAGAAGCCGCTCGATGGATCCAAGCTCTTTCCCGAAGTATTGAGTGGTGGCGCTCTCGTGAGCGAGAAGAAACAGCCAGCATGAGTGGCATCTCAGGAAGCTTAAGCCGGGTAAATGTCTTGACCAACGAAGACGGTAGGAGCCGGAGCAGTGGTGATAGCGATCGGAGCAAGATGAGTATCCTCCGTAAGAAGGTCGGAGGGTTTGGCGCGAGTTCCCATGCCTTGGCGGCGAAGGGAAGTGAGAGTGATAGCTCTTACGTTGACGCTGGGTTAGGAGAGGGGAGCAAACATTTGAGCGTGACTAGCAACTCCAGCCGAAGAACAGGGAGTGGAAGTGGAAGTAGCGCCGACGTCAGCGTCAAGACGCGAGATCGCGATACTCAAAACACTCCATGTGATGACACCGATGCGGGAGAGTCCTATCGGTCGCAGAACGACGAAGTGTCTTCTTACCATCGAGAAGAAGACGACGACGATTCCGCCTCGCATGACAACGGTGACGATTCCTTTGCGGACGACTCGTCTTCTGGCAACACTGGCAAGCATGGTCCCCCTTACGCTAGTACATTCCCGCTCCATGCGAACAGCTTGGCTACCCAGACCGAGCTCCTCGTTTCTGCTTTTGCAAAGGCCATCTCGGAGAGTCCAGTCGCATCGAGTCCGGCCGCGGTTGCACAGATGTTGACTACCACACAGCAATCTTTAGCGACGATGCAAACGCTACAAACCGAGTACATTAACATGGTCCAAGAGCGTGAAGAGTGGTACCTTCGTCAGTTGAAGAAAGAGGAGAGGCGACAAACTGTGTGGGAGGAAAGCTTGAAGGTTGTGGTTAAGGAAGGTGAGGTGCTTGAACAGGAACTGAGGAGGCGAGCTCGAGGACGGAAAGGTCATGCGGACGCAAAAGATAAGCAGCTGCTGGAATTTGGGGTAGGGGGCGGCCAGGCTGGTACATTGGGCGGTACGACGGTCAGAGCCAGAACCAGTCGGATATTCGACAATGTTGGTGCCAGCTCTGGTTTGCACGAGACTACTGGAGGTACAATCAAGGGCAAGAGGGTGCTTGTAGACCATCCCATCACGGAGGCTCCACTTGAAGAGCAGCCTAGCTCCAAGGCTTCGAATGAACCAACCTCACCGCCTTCTGTTGAACCAATCTCCTCCCCTCAAACGCCGTTGGCCGGGCTTCCTCAGAAGCTGCCTCTCCCACGCACTTTCAGCGGTGGCGCGATGCCTCTGGTGGCCTCACCACCGCCTTTGGAAATTGAAGACGTCATCGATACTGATGAAGAGGACGAGTTCTTCGACGCCATCGAATCCAACACCTTACCCAATCTAGTTGTTCCAGAGCCTCTCATCAGCGCCGCGCCAACACAAGAGTGCTTCCTACCGGATGCAATCGAGAATAAAGCTGAAGCAATTATTGAATCCCTGCGACCTGTGGCTAAGAATCTTGGGCTAACGTTTGACATTGCTCAGTACGCTGGATATGCACACTTGAGGACACGGCTGGCGTTGGACGCGGATAATCGTCCGAGTACCAGTCTTTGGAGTGTATTGAAGCATAGTATAGGAAAGGACTTGACGAAGATTAGTTTCCCAGTCTTTTTCAATGAACCTACAAGTATGCTTCAGAGAATGGTGAGCATGATCTTTGCCTATTCGTAATCTGCCCCCTCACCAACGTTATATCTCCAAAGGCGGAGGATATGGAGTTCTCGGAGTGTCGTAAGTGGCGTTAGTTCAGTCGTTCGGTGATCTCGCTGATCGATTTCAGTTGATGTCGCTGCTGCAGAGACAGATCCCCACAAACGCCTTGCCTTCATCGCTGCGTTCGCAATGTCGAACTATTCTTCTACGATCGGACGAATAGCCAAGCCTTTCAATCCCATGCTTGTATGCATATCCATGTTACGTTTCTTACCATTGCTTATGCATTTCATCTAGAGCGAAACATTCGAAATAGTAAGGCTGGACAAGGAGTACCGGTATATGTCGGAACAGGTTAGCCATCATCCCCCAATGTCAGCATGCTGGGCGGAATCTCCACGATGGCATTACTACGGCGAGGTAAAGCCTTATCGGTCGTCAAACCCATTGTTGGCTAATGAATTTCCATTTACTTCAGGTCGACGCACAAAACAAATTTATGGGGAAATCTTTTGAGATTAGGCCCACCGGAGTAGCTCACGCCGAGCTCTTGCTTCCCGAAGCCCTTGCGCCTGACTATCCCAAAGCTAGAGGTAAAATTGGTCAAGGCAAGGTGGTAGAACACTATACATGGAAGAAAGTTACTACAAATGTTTCTGGGTTTATTCTCGGATCTCCTTCAATTGATCATTACGGGGACATGATTGTGTGTCTGTCGATTCTGTCTATGACCACACAGCCTAACGACTTGTCATAGGTCACCAATCATAGAACCGGCGATCAGTGCATCCTGACGTTTAAGCCACGGGGTTGGCGTGGCAAGGATGCTTACGAGATAAGCGGCCTTGTACGCGACTCGTCTGGGAACGTTACCTACGAGATTGCAGGACGTTGGAATTCCCAGCTGATTGCTCGACGAGTCGGTACAGGAAACGGTTTCCTGAGCCCTGACGCGTCCGTGGACGATACGACCTCCCCCTCCGTCCCTCAAGAATACGTCCTTCTGTGGCGAAACTCCGAGAAACCAATTGCCCCTTTCAACCTGACGCCTTTTGCCATGACTCTCAACGACTGCCCCGACACACTCCGTCCTTATATCTGTCCCACCGATTGTCGTCTGCGTCCAGACCAACGAGCCTTTGAGCTAGGCAAGTACGAGCTGGCCAATGAGTTGAAGAACGAGCAAGAAGAGAAACAGCGAGCTACTCGCAGAGCGAGGGAAGAAGGAAAATTACCCCCACACCGGCCTCGCTGGTTTACCGCGGAAACGGACGGGGATACAGGAGAACGCGTTTGGACTCCGTCACGGATTGGCGACTCTCTCGAGTATTGGATAGAAAGGGAGAAGGTATGGATGGAGGGCGGGAAAATAGCATGGAAAGACGTCGATCCCATTTTCGTCGAGGTCCCGGATTTGTAGTTTTAGAATGCTTTACATTACGGAGTTAGGACTCAAATCGATACAATACTGCTGTAGGACAATAATATAGAAATACATGTACCTTGATATTGGCATGCTCGGGCGAGCGCGAAGACCACGGGTAGGTCGCCTTTATTATCATATCCGTTTCCTGTAATTAAATGAACTATACACCAGTGTCCATAAAGCATTCACAGATCATATGAACGACCCATAACCTGTTCCTCCCGCCAACGAAAATAATCCAAATGGAGACGATGTTACCCCAAGTTGGTTAGGATGGTATCCACAATGTTCGTCAAGCTGGCTATGCTTCCCGTTGCTGGGCATGAGAGCGCCCGTTTTTCCAATCCTGCATGCTGGCTGCTAAATCGTCTGGAGAAAGTACTTCTCATCTGCGTTCGACGGGTAGGTGTTCCCGTGCTAGCGCCCAGACATTTCTAATAGCTTGGATTCAGTTTCAATCCTCGGTATTTAAATAGATATTGACCTTGAACAATTCGAAGTCCTTGCTGAACAGGTTGACTTTCGTTGACTTGTCGAAGACGCCGAAGAACGATCCATCAGCACCTGCGTTGACATTCAGAGCCGCACCGATATCTATGCATCCGTTGACGCTCGCGCCCGCTGATGTTGCCACCTGAGCTCGTTTGGCCTGCTTAGCCCCATCGATAGTAGACTGGGACGTGGAACCAGATTCGGCGCCATCATTATCCATCTTCAAGGAGAGTCGTTAATGTGTTGGAAAGCGTCCCACCTGGACCGTAGCTTACCATTGCACTCCTCTTAGGCGTTATGGTTGCGCTAGCTTGAGCACCCGCATCCAGTGACAGCGTCATTTGAGCACTTGCGTCAAGATCCAAGGAAACCGTGGCTTTCGCGATACCCCCGAGGGCATCTATACCGAAGTCGAGAGTAGGAATTAAATGGGCTTCCACCGTGCCCTTAGAAGATGTGGACGGGCTCACGGAAAGCTTGAGGGCTAGAATGATGCCTGAGTCATGAATCGAGGACGACGTTATGCAATGGTTTACGTACGGGTATCGCCCGGAGTAAAGCCTCCTCCAGACGGGTTCTTCGAGGATGGGAAGAACAACTTTGCACCTTTAACCTGGTAAGACAGGTCGACCACCATATCGACGTTGATGTCCAGGCCAGCCTTCGCTTGCCCAATAATCTTGAAGCTCGGCCCAATACTCAGTATTCTAGTTATAATGAGGGGGTCAACCTGGTGGCAACGCACTGGAGGAGAGGCTGTGGCAATCCACATACCCCGGGAAATCCAGACCAGGAATGCCAACTTGGAAAAGAGTTTGCGCCCCTGAATCGATCGAACCCTGCCAAGGACGATCTACGGTGGTTCATAACTTGAACTGAAGTGAGATCGAACTCACCGAGGCAGAACCTGCCAGCTTCAGACTTCCATCCAAGTTGGCATCAAGTGCTGCGTAGAGACCGAAGTCATTTAATTTGGGAGGGATGATCGTTCCCGTAGCAGCCACCCCGACCTGGATTGTATGGGAAGATCAGAGATGCTAGTCAAGATTCACTATTCATACTGGTACGTACGGTGACGACGGCATGGGCTTTAGTGTTGATGTCCGCATTGGCTGACGCTTGGAATGCGCCGCAGGAGACTGACTGGTCAAAGAGAGGGAAGTCCTCGCTCACGTCAATGGGAGGGAGTGATTTCGAAATATTCTCATCAAATGAGTTGAAGCCTGTGGGGATCGCCGGACCTCAATACAATGCGGCGGGCACATCAAGGGACATACTGTTGAACGCGTCTTCCACGAAGCTGAGAAGGCCCCTTCGTGCAAGGCGGCTCCGGCGATTAGGGGAGGATGGAGAGGTGATAGTCAGATTTCCATTAGCTCCAGGGATGGTGGCACCCTGGATCGCAATCGACACGTTTCCTGATCTGTGAAAAGTGGTAAATTGTAGGTGAGCGTCGTTGTTTGATGAACGGCTAACTTGGTGGGGTCTACTTGAGAGAAGTCAGTGTCTAACGCGAGCCCGCGGACTTGTGGTTGCGCATCCGCGCGTCGTGCCAAACGAGAAGCAACATCGGAAGGAATGGATTGGTCTTCATGTACCCAAGACCGCGCAACTCGAGCAAATGCGCTAGCGCCACACTACGTACAACGTCAACGGGGTAAGGACCGTTCCAAGTAGACATGATGGAACAGTTGCGTACATTCTCGGGTAAACGGACAATCTTCCCTACAGCGGAGCTCTGCAGTAGATGATTACATCCGGAAGATTCATCGTCCGTTTGGCACACAAGACGAATATCCTGGGCCATTGCGTTACTATCACATCCAAGTATTGTCCATCCTGCAGCAGGTGTGATATCAGAGATAGCGTCGGGAGATCCCCACTGCGTAGAGGTGATGACATTATACACTCGAGAGAAGATATAGACCGCTTACAATTTTTAGAGACCCGGAAGCCATACCATCCCCGCTGGGTAGGTCATACGAACATTCTCCTTGGAGGCAAGGCTTTGACCAATCATTCAGTCCATAAGAAACGCTAGATGCGAGAAGTAACGAAATAAGAGAGCGGCGGTTCATGATGGTATCCGGAAGCCAAATTATAATGAAAATAGTAGGCCGGCCTGAAACGAAAGACGAAAACGAAGTGACGACTAAGCGTCAGAGAATGAAGGCAAGAAGGACGGAAATGTAGAATGTGCGTTCATCCTTGGCCAAGGATTTATAACCTCTGTTGCTTCCAAGTTATGTTGACGACGATCAAAAGTTCGCGACACGCACCCATGTGGACGAGTTGTACCTACAGAAGATGAAGGTGATCATCAATACAGCAATCGTGACATGAAAGAGCTCGGCAACCTGGAGATTTACCACCCTCGATACGGAGACAGGGTCCTTCCTCGTGCGACGAAAGTAAAGGACCAGCATCAGCTTTCGACCTGTGACATCAATGAGAAGGGAATATCAGATCGCTAATGAGGTGCCTGATGTTGATCGCATGGACGGTATCCCAGACCAAGAACCGATTCTCAGCGAGGTTGAGGCTAGAGACGACGTGGTACATACCAGAGGTTATCGCTCCGGTGGTATGGCGACTGTCAATCAAGACGGCAGGTAGGGCGTGTGTCCAAGTAACTGGAAAATATTGAAGTATCTGCCCGCCGAAGCAAAACAAGGGCCGCTATTGACCTTCGGGCTTCAGAGATGTGCAATGGGATATCTACTTCGCTAATCGGTGGAAGCGGTCGAGTTTATCTATCCCGCCCATCACACAATCAATTGACGCTGAAACCTCACTCGTTGCCGCCAAGATGTCATTCATGGGAGGAAGGGGTTGTCATGGCCCAGGCGAGTATCTCCAACTGACACGACCACATTTCTCGGATTCCTTCGCCTTTCTTGGGATGGTTGTGTTGACTGAATTATGGGATCAGAACCTACCTTTATCCTTACTTTCATGCATCGCAAAAGGCTCTTCTGAACCTTGGCCGCCTTATCAAACGGCGCTTCGGACTTTGAGTGGCCCCTGTGGCCCCTATCGAGTCGGCTAGGTACCTTGGTTCCCACTGAGCCAATCAATGCGCGCTCAGCATGAGGGTTCGAACGCCCTAAACGCTGCAGCCGCAGCTTTGCTCTGGCCATCGCACACCATTGAGGCCCTGACGATCAGCTTTCTTGGCAATGGAGGCGATTACATTGCCTACACTTCGAATTTCAACCGTGACAAACCCACCTGAGGACCCAGCCCCAAAGGTACCGCGTATTCCGGCGCCTTCGCATCGACACGCCGCACCTTCAGCCCCGTGGCCATGGATGGACTTGGGTTCTGAAGTGGATTCAGCACAGACACCAACTCGTATCGTTCAAGCTTGCAAGTATCATGGCCCCGATTGTAAGGCTCAAGAGTGTTGGACTGGGTATCCACAATCGTTGTTTCCAAACTGGACACCAGATCAGCAAGGTCGGAGTGGTATTGCGGACGCCATCAACCCAAAATCCCTTCGATATCGCGAAAAATGTAGGATTTATCGATTGGACATGATGGAAAATGCCCTTTTCTATGCGAGGGAAGGTTTAGAGATTGGGGCCGACAAGCAGTCGAAGGAGAAAGCTTGGGCAATTCTACGTCAACGGGTCAGTCATTCTCTTTCTTGCTACAACATCACTCGAAACACTGGTTCAGCGACCAGCCGGCACTCGCGTCCGCGTCCTGTTTGTGGATAGTTTGTCCGGGACCGCCCTACAAATGCTCGGTGCTAGGTGTGTGTGTGCGCCCTTACAATATGATCATGCTGACAAGCTAACAAAGATACAAAATTGAACCATTCTTCTTCTCTTCATCTTTGAAGTGGATACCATCTCGTTTTCAAGAAGAAGTGCGACCTGGGCATGGAGATCGTGAGTCCTTATGCGCTCCAATGCGATCCAATTAATTTTTTTGCTCTTAGATATAACTTTCTGCCTTATCTTCATTAGCACGAAGACCAGATTGAGCGCGTCAAGTTCAGCTCCTCCGAGTCCAGCTACAACAGCTATCGCTTCCCAGCAGCTTCCTGATCAAGAATTTCCAGAGGAGAAACAGGTTATTGACATTCAAGAGCCATTGCCAGTCAGGTCCTGTTAGTCCGCCTCCACACTTATTGTTCAAGCGGACTTACCTCCATCCATCGTACAGCCGACCATATCTTATTCCAGGACCTTCTCGCTGTTCATATGGTTCGTTCCAATAGCGGCAGCACGTTGGTATCATACCATTCTCCACAATCCCGGTGGTATGGAACCCAGGCCAAGGCCTTGTTCGAACGAATCCACTTTGCAGGACGAAGTGTCTACTGGCAGAATATTTTTACAAATGCCAGAGATCCGACATGCTTGATTCTTTCCTTTCTATGGCATGCAGCATATTCGTGGGACGAAGCCCAGGAAGTCTTGTACAAACATATATGTCATCTAGTAAGACGACTGCCTGAACATACGGACCATCGACGTTTACCGTTTTCATAGGAATCATCTGTAATGAATACCAACGACATGCAAATGACCCAAGAACTCCACGTCGTTCGGGCACACATACTGCATTACGAATCTCTCCTTGACGATTTCCGGAAAACGGTTCAATTTATCAAAAATACGCCGAACCCTGCAATGGCTGGTACCTCTACGTCTTCATCCTCTTCATCGCTGGTCAACGACCCGTCCGAGGCCCAAGCTGCTCGCATGTCCAAGAAGTTGCTTCACGAAGAATGTGATCATCTACTAAGTGAGATCGAGAGGCTCAAGGAAACTCTTGACATGCACGACAAGCGATTGAAGAATGTTATGCAACTGGTTCGTCCTTCCCTGTTAGGTGTTGTCTGTGAAGTCCTGTTGATGATGACTTTTGGTGATGAAACTAGACGTTCAGTCTCGTGAATATTGAGGACAGCAGACGCATGGCGCAATTAGCGGAAGCCTCCGGGAAAGATAGTGCCGCTATGCGGCAGATATCAAGCTTGACCATGGTCTTCTTGCCTGCATCTCTAGTTTCCGTATGTTATCCGCGACCGCTTGATTTCGCACTCTAACTGCTCTTCTGCTCCCTCGCAGGCTGTCTTCGGAATGAACGTGGTTGAAATCAACAGCGGATCCATCCCCCGTCTTTGGCTTTACCTAGCCATCGCATTCCCTCTCACTTTCGCAACCATTTGGGTCGTGGTAGCCTTCCAATTTCGTAACCAAATCGTGGCCAGGAGGGAGGGTAAGAAGGGGAACCTGCTGTACTCTACTGGCTCGCACGGGGAGGGGATTCCGTGGTGGGAGGATGACGAGGAACTCTCCGCTTGGTCGGGGCTGTGGTGGCCTGTTTTAGTTGTAAAGGCATGGATGAAGAGGAAGAGGGAGATCGGAAGAAAGAAGACGGATGGCTTAATTTCTAGGTGATTCGCTCCGCTCGCACTTGGTTCAATTCGTCATTTCTTGGTCAAGTGGACACTTCGGACTTACATTTGCTTTGCTTTTTGATTTATTTTGTAGCTAAGTTGCCATTCATGAGACTGCCATGGTTGATACCAATAATTAACAGCGTGGCCAAGCTGCTCAGAAGATGCACGGAAGTGTTCGTCGAAGGATGCGCTTCCTGAGGAAGCCCGACTAGCCCGACTCCTCAATTGACTAAGTCAGGTGACAAGCGGTGTGGCGTGAGGTTCGCGGAGTGTCGCGACTCACGACTCCGAAAGTCTCACTGCAAGCCACTGCTCATCTTGTTTTTCGTCTTCCACAACTACTGAACGCGCATCATTTGTTTGCTTGCTCACCTCAAGACATTCTATATACTGATATGGCTGAGTATTTGTTTACTACCGTACTTCATCTGCTCGACTAATTCTCACAATTTAGCCTTCCCTCACAAATATGGATGCTCAGCGAATCATCGACGAACAAATCAATGCGCACGACTCGGAAGACGCTATCCGTGCACTGAAAACACGCAGGAATAAGCTCAGCTCCATCTCCAAGCTTCCTAACGAACTCATGTCGAGCATCTTTATCGAACACAAGAGGATTTTCCTCAATTTCTACTACCATTGTAGTGCCGAAAGAAACTGGTTAAATGTTTGTGGAGTATGTCGCCATTGGCGAGATATTGCCTTCAACACACCTCAATTGTGGTGTTCCATTAAGCCCTACCAAGGTGATCTTGCCTTGGACATGCTGAAGCGATCGAAATCTCTTCCGCTGGAGATCGACGCTTTGCGTCCCCGATATGCTACAAGCAAGGCATTTTGGTCCGTCGCCGAGGCCTCCATGTTAGAAATCGCCAGGATTGAAGAGTTTTATGTTTTACTCTATGACTCGGCATATCTCGTCGAGTTCCTCGAGTTGAATACGAAGTCCAGTGCCCCACGCTCGAGGTGCTCAGTCTCGGGTTAGATCGCCCATCCGACAGCCTAATACTGCCCAAGGGTGTATTCTGGCTGGATATGCCGGCCCTTTGTGTCCTGTCGCTTCGCTACACAATACCTCCCGAACTCCCCTTGCTTCCATGCTTAACTCAATTCACATTTTTTGGACATGATCTACCTGCATCTTGGCTCATCCGGGCCTTGCCACATGTCCCCCACCTGGAAGAACTTGACATTTCCGGAGTCGTGTCTGACGCCTCGATCGCCACTTTTACATCCTCGCAAGTTCCCCTACATCACTTGTCTTTCTTGCGCATATGGGGCGATGACCTTGGGGTTTCGAGAATATTCAACTGCCTGGACTATCCTGGTTCAACCTCCGTCGAGTTCGCTTGTCATTCGCAAGCGATCACGGACCAGCTACAGTACCTCGTTGGCCTTCATGCTGCCATCTCTCGATTCGCCATGTCCGAAGAGGCTGCTTCGATCTGTAAGGTCGAAATCGATACGACTTCCTCCTTCGAAGTGCGGCTCAAATCCTCAGACGCCACCCACTTCAGACTCATCCTTACTCAGCTTTCCGAGGCCATTCCAAGCTACGTGCAGCTATGCTCATCATTCCCATTGGCGACAGTCCCTATGCTCAGTCTGTGCAACCTGGAATACTCGCCGACTGCGAAGTCAATGACTCGGCTTTTCCCCTTTTTTCAGCAGCTCCAAACTATAAGATTCAATCGCTGCAGCATGGCAGTCTTGGCTGGCCTTTTGAAAGCAGACGATGCTGCGAAACCTCCCTGCCCGGAACTGAAAACCATCTTAGTGGAGCATTGTGCATTCCAACGACGCTCCGGTAAGCCGGACGTCGAGATGAGCGACACTGTAATCCGCATTGTTAAAGAGCGAGAGCAGCACGGAATACCTATTCGACAGCTTGGTATCAAGCGCTGCGCCATCTCCAAAGAGATGGTTCATCAATTTGAGGAATACGTCAATGTCGAGTGGGATAAATATTGTGAGCAAGTAAAATGGTTGGGTCTTCGTTGTTATGACAATGACGATGACGATGACGATGACGACGGCGACGGTGATGATGGGGCTGGGCTCGTTTTCTATTGGATATGATTGTTAGTGTTCGTCTCAATGAAGCCTTGTCCTCCGTAATGAATGATCCCTTTTCGCGACCAGAGATTTTTCATTTCAGTACTCTTCCGTATGCAAAGACTGGCTCTATGGTGCTCCATTCTCTGTTCCGTGTAGCTTGTAACACTTCTGCTCCTATAAATTGCGAATGCCCCCAATCTCGCCGCTGAAGGCCTTCCTTCGCCCGCTGGGTTACTCTGACATATCTTGCTTGAGAAGTGGTCAGTGAAGAAGGTTAGGAGGTGAAAAGCAAAGGACCCACGCCTTTCGAACTCGTTTCATTATAACTCTGATAGTAAACAGCATTCAAACGATCCTCCCATCCACTTGAGAGCCTATATTTCTTTTGAATAAACTCCCAGCCGAGCAATAGAGAAGGCCATTCAATGGCGAACTCTAGTGTCCATGCAGCTTGCCCGGCCCCTAAGTCAGGTGACACAGCCGCCAGGGACCGCGCCGATGATGCGCCACTTAGCAACCCGCTCATCTCTTGTCTCCATTCCTCCACCTTAGAATCAATATTGCTCACTTCAAGTTGAAATCTAGTGATGGTTGAGTACTTTCAATACTAGTACTGCCATACCAACACATATGACTGATTAAATCTAGTATTCGCTTGAAAATGTCGATGCTCAGCGCATTATCGACGAAGAAATCCGCGCGCATGACTCTGAAGACACGATTCGGGCACTGAAAACGCGCAGAAATACACTCAGTGCAATCTCCAAGCTTCCTATCGAACTCATGTCGAGCATCTTTATCGAACACAAGAGGATTTTCCTCGATTTCTACTACCGTTGTACTGCCGAACGAAACTGGTTGAATGTTTGTGGAGTATGTCGCCACTGGCGGGATATTGCCTTGAACACACCTCAATTGTGGTGTTCCATCAAGCCCTACCAAGGCGATCTTGCCTTAGAAATGCTGAAGCGATCGAAATCTCTTCCGCTGGAGATCGACGCCTTTCGTCCCCGATATACTACAAGCCAGGCATTTTGGTCCGTCGTCGAGGCCTCCATGGTGGAAATCGCCAGAATTGAAGAGATATATCTTTTACGCCATGACTCGGCATCTCTCGTCGACTTCCTCGGGTTGAATACGCAGTCCAGTGCCCCCACGCTTGAGGTGCTCAGTCTTGGGTTAGATCGCCCATCCGACAGCCTAATACTGCCCAAGGGTGTATTCTGGCTGGATATGCCGGCCCTTTGTGTCCTGTCGCTTCGCTACACAGTACCTCCCGAACTCCCCTTGCTTCCATGCTTAACTCAATTCACATTTTTTGGACATGATCTACCTGCATCTTGGCTCATCCGGGCCTTGCCACATGTCCCCCACCTGGAAGAACTTGACATTTCCGGAGTCGTGTCTGACGCCTCGATCGCCACTTTTAGATCCTCGCAAGTTTCCCTACATCACTTGTCTTTCTTGCGCATATGGGGCGATCTTGGGGTTTCGAGAATATTCAACTGCCTGGACTACCCTGGTTCAACCTCCGTCGAGTTCGCTTGTCATTCGCAAGCGATCACGCACCAGCTACAGTACCTCGTTGGCCTTCATGCTGCCATCTCTCGATTCGCCATGTCCGAAGAAGCTGCATCGATCTCACAAGTCGAAATCGATACCACTTCCTCCTTCGAAGTGCGGCTCAAATCCTCAGACGCCACCCTCTTCAGACTCATCCTTACTCAGCTTTCCGAGGCCATTCCAAGCTACGTGCAGCTATGCTCATCATTCCCATTGGCGACAGTCCCTATGCTCAGTCTGTGCAACCTGGAATACTCGCCGACTGCGAAGTCAATGACTCGGATTTTCCCCTTCTTTGATCAGCTCCGGACTATAAGATTCAAACGCTGCGACATGGAAGCCTTTGCCGGCCTATTGAAAGCAGGTGATGCTGCGAAACCACCCTGCCCGGAACTGGAAACCATTGTTGTGGTAGATTGTGCATTCCGGCGCTGCTCTGGCAAATTGAACTTCGAGATGAGCGACACATTGGTTCGCATTGTTAAAGAGCGAAAGGACTGCGGATTCCCCATCCGAAATCTTGACATTGAGCGCTGCGCCATCACGGAGGAGTTTGTTCATCAGCTCAAGAAATGTGTCAATGTTGACTGGGATGCGTGTCATGTACCTGTAGCCCGGAGGAGATTTGGTAGCGATGACGAGGATGATGATTCGGTTTGACGCGACCCTCATGGGATACGATAACTGAATAAAATGTTTTTTTCTGGGCTGCTGCCCCCTATATCACATGAGGAGACCGCACGTTCAGGCTCCTGAGCCCTTTGACCTCCACCGCGTTCATGGCGGACACTCGTCAGTTTGGTGACTTGGCTACTCAGCTTGTCCTTGAATCGCGTCGGTCCACCGCCACAGATACTCTGCTCAAGTACAATGACTCGCTCGTGCGCTCGATCATTCGCGAACAACGCGACCTGGAACGAGCAGCATTTCCCCTGCTCGAGCAAAGTCTCCGCGCACCTGAAGGTGATCCCCCTCCCGCTGGACTGCTCATAATACAGACAGCGATAAATCGTAACAAACGCTGTCTGCTGGCGTATCATTCCCATCGCGTCGACCGCCTTCGCGATATGTATTGGGCAGTCGGCGGCGCGCTACCCCATCTGCTCTCCAATCCCGACATCCGATCGAAGCTGTCTCCGCACGAAGTCGATTATCTGCGGCAGTATCATGACATTGTGATGGAGTACCGAGGGGCCCTTGGGACCAGCGAACTGGATATCATGGCTGGAATTGAGAAGCCAGTGAAGGATTTGAATGTGTTGGTGAAGGTGGCTCGGGATTGTGGGGTTATTCAGACGGAGTTGGGTAGCATCGACTTCAAGAAAGGCCAGAGGTTCATGGTGAGAAGGGCAGACATCGAGCATTTAATCGTTCAGGGCTATCTGGAGGAGATTGTCTGAGCTCATTGCGATACCCTGTCGCTGAGCACGCTTCTCAGTCATTGTCAACGACATGGCTCTCGTTGAAGCGAAGAACGCCCTTCCTTGTTCCAAAGCCCATCGTTCGTCCGCTCGCCCTTCAATTTCATCAAATTTGCGCATGCAAGGCCTCGAACCGTTGTGGTGATCAATCAACGAGCCGCACAACGACTGACGTCACAAAACGGAGACTGTCTCGTAATTGGTGTACTTAGAGTAGTCAGTCGCCATAGCATTGAATGGATGTTCAAGCGCGCAGTCACGACTCACGGTGACTCGCGATCTCAGGAGGCGGCACGCGACTCGGACATTGGTCTCATCACCTATTCGTCATGAAGGAATCTCAGGACATCGAAACTGCCACCGTTACCCTATCTCCAACGTATGTCCCCGATGACCGTACACCCTACGATGTACGTTCTGAATCATATCAGCACTGGGCCACCAGACAGCAAGACGCGTCGATATGATCGCCAGCTTCGGTGAGTCCAGAAAGCGCGAGAGGCAACCTTCCTGAGTCTGATTCGCCACGATTTGTGCTTTGCCGTCGATTTGGGTGAAGATTATGGGCAGCTTCAGGACAGAGTGCACTTGAGTCTTCAAGAATCTTAGTCATCGGTGGCACCGCAACATCGACATCGACGCTGAAGAACCTCGTTCTACCTGGAATCGGTCATTTTACTATCCTAGATGCTGCGAAGGTCACGCCAGCCGATGCGGGCAACAACTTCTTCCTCGATGGTCTGAGGAGCGTCGGAAAGTCTCGAGCCGAGGAGGCAGTGAAGCTTCTCCTAGAGCTGAACGATGGCGTTGAGGGGATGTCCGATACAAGGACGCTGGAGGAAGTTTTGGAGAAGGACCCGAGCTGGATTACTGGCTTCTCGATTGTCATCACGCATAATCTGGAATCGGCTCTGTTGGACAAACTATCGTCCCTCTTGTGGTCGGACGAGGCATATCCTCCGCTGGTGGTCATTCGCTCTTCGGGTTTCTTGTCTGAATTCTACATTCAATATCATGAACATGCTAGTGAGTCGCCCTTGATTGACGCGTAGATGCTTAGGACTAATGTCCGACCAAGTCATCGAATCCCACTCGGAGACGGCTCCATCTCTCCGGATCGACAAGCCATTCGCCGCCCTCCTCGAATACGCCAATTCGTTAGACTTTGCTACGATGGATCCCACAGAACACTGTCACATTCCCTACGTCGTCATCCTGGTCAAGACATTGGAAGACTGGAAGGCAAAGGTGAGCAACCGATCTTCTTACCAACGATCCCATTCGCTCGCTCACAGCCCCTCACCATAGCACAAGGGACTCCCACCGCAAACATACACCGAGAAGCGGGAGTTCAAAGAGGGTTTAGCTGCCATGAAGATTAAGATCGATGAGGAGAATTTTGATGAAGCTGAAGCCCAAGCATACAAGAGCTGGACGCCGACCAACGTCCCTTCAGACATAGCCGAGCTCTTCCAAGACAAAAGGCTAAACGATATATCGCCATCGACTCCCCCGTTCTTCATCCTCCTCGGTGCACTCAAGAAGTTCACCGAGCAAGAGCCTCACACGCTGCCTCTAAGCAGCACGTTGCCAGATATGAAGAGTAACACTGCCAATTACGTCCATCTTCAGAGGATGTATAAGACGAGAGCACAAGAAGAGAAGCAAACATTCAAGGGCTTCTTAGACGCGCCTGTCGATGACCTTTTGGTAGACTCGTTTGTCAAGAACTCACATGGGCTCAAGCTATTGAAAGGCAAGAAATGGGGCTCGATCGAGGGTGATCAAGATGCTCTAAGTACGTCAATTTCAATCCTTTCCCCAGTAACTCACTTATCTCTGCCATCAGACAACGCAGCAGCCGCTTTCCCTAAGCCACTCGCCGGACACCTCGCACTATCGGCTTTGGCTTCCCTGAAAACCAAGGATGCTAATTCCACACCCACTGTGGAAGCTCTTACGGCCGAAGCGAAAGCTAGCATGCCTGAATTGCCCGAAGAATGGGATGAGATAGCGGGAGAAGTGTATGCTTCCGCCTCGTCCAATCTAGTAGATACTGATACTGACGTTCGATCTTATAGTGCTCGCGCACCATTTGCCGATCTTCCAAATACGGCTGCCTTCCTCGGTGGCTTGGTAGCCCAAGAAGTCATCAAGATCATCACCAAACAGTACGTTCCGATAAATGGATACTGTGTGGCCGACCTGGTGGAATCCTGGACCGGCACGATATGAGTGCAACCACAAACCGCAAATTCTTTCATGACATAGAGCAGCTGTCCAAGTGTAATTTTTTGAGTGATAGAAAGCATATATATCCAGCAAAACCAATTTCTCATCTTAGCCATCGATTTGGCGCATCATCCAAGCAGACTTATAACATAATAACAACAGATACAGCCACTGCGTAAATATTCCTTACGTTCCCACCCGCGCACGGCGGCGTGATCCTCGGGGGGGCTTAAAGCCAGCTACAACACGGTACGTCGTTCTGCGCTCGTGTGGCTGTTCACACTTATGTGATGACCGCCATTTCCGCACAGACGATCCCTAGGCCAACCACCGTCATCGCCACCAACGGCAGTGTGTTCCATTTCGCAAACGTCCTCTGCGAAACCAAAATGCCCTTCTGCTTTAAGATGGTTTTCCACAACAACCCGGCCAAGCTGGCGCTGAAGGTGAAGCTGACAGCACCGATGTTGCTGGCCACAGCAAGAGCTATGGCCGCTGCGCGCTCGCTGTGGGGAGGCATTTCAGCAGCCCGGATGACCTTGGTAAGGAGGATAGTGGCGCCGATGTTGGTGCCAGCGACGTTGCATAGAATCACACCAAGAACGCCAATCAACCAGATGGTTGGGTAGATCGTGCGATCAGTGGCGCGAACGAGCCAATTGGCGAAGAGTTCGATCCACCCTTGATGAGTTAAACCTTCTATCAGTATGAACTGGGAGAACGCGAATGGGACGAGGGCAAATGGCAATCGAGGCAAGGCGGTGAAAAACGTGGGGAAATGATCAGCTAGGTTCTCTATTGTGGATTTTGGTTTTAATTTTGGGGAAGGGGGTGATTGGGAGGGTGAATCGACTTGGTGGGCGAGGATGGTGGATCTGTGGCGATGTTTAGGGACTGTGTGCTGTGGTTCGGGGTCGATTTGCGTAGGCGATTCAGAACGAGTAGGGAGAGCTATGGTCTCTTCTGTGGAAGGAGCTTGGTCGCCACTGACCATCGTGAGGTCGGTCTTTCCCGTCGAAGTGCGGTGGTGGGGATGAGCCACCGGCTCGTCGTGGAGGAAATGCTGGGATAGTTGCTGCACAGCTAAAGCATCCTGATCGTTGGCAGCAATATCCGGCGTAGGTATCTCCGAAGATCGTCTGCGCTTGGGTCTCGTTTTTCCAAGCATCGGGACACCATTGACATGGCGGTAGTGATCCCAGCCTATGTCGAAGATGAATTTGGCGACGGCGAAAGGTAGTGTGATCATCCAAACGTCAACTCCGAAGAAGCTGACGACGATGATGACGATGAGACAGCTCCCAAGTATGACGCTGCCGACCAAAGCACCTTTTGGGTCGAGCAAGACGGATCGGACGTCCAGTTGGCCCGTGACGGGTAACTTCTTGGGAACGTATTCCTTATCCCGAAATTGCAGGGCGAGAGCAGCGAAACTGGCAATACAACAAGCCAAGAATGGGAGAATGGTATAGGCAGTGAATGCAACGTTATTTATCCGGAAACCTTCGCAAATGACGACATTGGTTGGGTTCCCGACGAACAAGACCATACTAGCGGTGTTGGCTGCCGCGAACTCTGATATTAACCAGGATATAGGGTTGAGTTCGGCGACTTTGGTATAATACACCAGAAATGCAGTGCCGGAGAGAATGATGGGATCATTGCCCAGGAAGATGCTGAGCACGGTCAACATGAGGTAAAAATACAGATAGAGCTTGTAACCGTTCGAACCTCCTTTGTTGCTGACCCAGAATGCCGCGGATTGAAGAACGCCGGTTATATCGAGTGTGATCGCCATATAAGCGAGCGAAAAGAATAGGATGAGAATGTTGTATGGTTTGACGCCGTCTACACCAACGATTCCGTTACGAATTTGTGTTGGACCGAGACATTGTGCGGCCCATAGTATCGCGATGGCAATTATAGGGGCTGTCGTGAGTCCGATGACGATGCGTCTTCGACCAAGGTACGGTATGGGCACATGGAACGAGAATGGTTGGATGACGAAGAATATGGAGATGATGAATATCACCAAAGTCGCCACCGAGCGGCCTGTAATCATATCCTGGAACCAAAGAAAATCTGTCAGCCCAGCTTGTAGTGTGATCATTGCCAAGGAATTGGGGGAATCGGTTGAACGTACTGGGAGCTGATGGGGGTGGGGTATCTAAGGCAAGACATGCGATGTTTTTCTTTTGATAGGCCCGAGATGCGCCCAGGTCGCAAATTCACCACAGGATTCCTGAGTCGCCAGTGAAGACGGAGACGAGGTAGTGAGTGTCAAATGACCGAGGTTCAGTTCAAGGTGGCGTTCCGGCGTCAACCCGTCGGCAACCTTGGGCGCCCATCATTTTGAACAGCATTCTGTTAGCTCCATCGTGTCAACCAACATTCAACAAGATCGGCTCATGTGAGGGATTCAGGAACTTTCGAAGAAGCCAGAACATATGCCCTTCAAGTTAGAAATAGATTGCCAAGAAAAAGTGTTCAGCTGAACTCTCGATGTTCCTCCGAGAAATTGGCCACTCAGGGGGTCACTCAGGGGACGGGGGACAGTCGCCATTGCGATGACCGACGGATGTTGGGTGGGGCAGTGTTCTCCATCCACTATTAGTCGGAGAGATTGGGAATGCTTCCACCGCATTATATTTAAACCAGCAATTTCAGGTGGGATTGAATTCATCGCAAGCTATGACACTACTCGCGCAGTCCTGGCAGTATTGGATGTGCAGTACAAGAATTTTGGTTGACGCCAACGCATTTGTCCGATAAATCCAGTCCACCTGTAATTAGCGTGATCTCAAGATAGCTAGAATCGATGTCGACATGAGACAAGCTCCCTGGCTGTTAAGTCTGTAAATAGAACACGTTCCGATTGGAAATTTGCGAGCATTCGGATACCATACTGATACCATCGGATCGTAGACAAAGTGGTTGCACTTTAAATAAATTCTGTATGTATACAGGGTCTCCAGTGCCGAGCTGTAAGGATGTCGAGAAGACACTCCCCGAATGCGGAGGGCGCCAATAACTGCTGGTCACTTGTGTGTATGTGGCAGGATATTGATGCTCTGATTGGTGCGACTGTGATTCTGAGGCTCAAGATTGACACAGCATGAGTATGGCAAGGCTTGATTGTTGTGATCGGCTACGATGAGAAATTCATAGTGAAGAATCCACGTAGTTGGGGCCTGTTTCTACCGCAGACGGGTTTGGACAAATAGAAGTAGTTCTTCAGACGTTTTATTGAGTTAGGAGCTAGAGGGGCGGACATTCTTCTGCAAGCCTGTACAGTAACCATCAGTAGGGACTGTTGGACATACATCGACTCACCGTAATGCTTAAGGGTGGTGCGTACTAAGTTGTTGGGAGAAGCTTACGGGTGCATTAGGGAATAGCGCGAAGAGCACACGGAAGCGTGCGTACCTCCGTAAACTACAGTAGTTGAATCGGCGGTCGCCATACATCCTGCTCGTTTCGCTGGCTAGCCAGAACACTATAACCATTAGTACTCTGGGTCAGACCGTAATAATCAGAATTGAAATTGAGGTCTACATGTGCACTCGCCAGGGCGATGATAATACTCGAGTATTCTGTCAAAGCTCCTAATGCCCCTAGGAAGTAAGTTCGGCTCAACGGTCAAAATTTGTGCCGGTGTCTCACGATCAACGGTAGTTTCCTACGGTCAGTAAAGGTCTAGAGCCCAATGAGTCATCTTGACACTTCCCCGCCTCCACGAAACCTATATGGGTGCGTCGCATAGCTCAAGCCTTCCCCCCTCTCCCCATGAACTGAATCAAACCAGAAATGATACCTCGAATATAAGACAGAAACCGTTGTATCACTTCCCACTACTGCTGTAGACCTCGCCACCTCCACTCTATTGACTTACACCCCCCGTTTCACTTCCCATATGTTCGGTGAAGGGGAATCTGAAAGCCCTCGAGTACCCAGCCCATGGGATTCCCTTTTGTCTTCCCCGGCAGGCTCGCCTCGTCGTCGCAGCCCAAGCCCGTCTATGGTTGCCGCAGTTCTACCTAAGCTTGTGCCAGAAAACGAGGAAGGTCGGTCTTTGTTCGGCTACACACGTATACAATGCCACTGACAGCGAGCCATTACTTCAGGGAACGTAGAATACAAGCTCCAGCTTCTCAATCCGACCCCCGCGCGCTTTGCTCGTCTTGTAACCCAGCTCAAGTGGCGGCTGCTCGAAGGCGGGGGTCAGGCGTACTATGAACTCGGAGTGGCCGATTCTGGCGAGCTTATCGGCCTGGAACGCAAGGAGCTGGAGCAGACTTTGGAGACTCTTGAGATGATGGCGGGAGAGATAGGCGCAAGCGTCATTGTGGTGAAGGAAGTGGAGATTCCTACGAGCATACTGGATGACGCCGCGCGGAGGATAGTGGCAAGTGGTTCCGCCACCGACGTGGATTCCTCAACCACGGAATTTGAAGATGAAGATAGTGATTCAGGATTCAGTTTGCTGAACCGCACCCCTTCGGACACGATATTCTCGATGGACAACGATTTGGACGATACTCCCATCCTCCTCGACGTCCCACGCCCTACTCCGCCGGTTCCCATCGACCTTGAAATTGCAGTTGTATACAAGCCTCGCCCCTTCCGCAGGCGTGAATCCGATGATGTTGTCCCAGGCAGGCGCGATCGACGTCATATCAAGGGTAAAGGCAAGTCTAAATGCAAGGGAAAGAAGCACACACAAACCTCGGCTATGTCGTCGTCCGCTCTCTCTACATCCTCCCCTGCTTCGCCCGTCGATGGGCAGGCAGCCGCCAGTTACAACAGCAATAAAGAAGCTAAGGCCCACAGTCGTCGTCAGGCCCGCGACAAGCGACGCGAAGAGCGACGCATGGCGCTCTTAGTGTGTGGCCAAGTTGCTGCCGACATCCACACCTCCAAGATTGCGGAGTCGCTCCAGGAAACCGTTGTGCACGAGGTCACGGAATCGCTGGAGAGTTTTCATGTTTCTACCTCCCCGACTCTTCCCGCCGGTACGGTCAAGCACAGTGCGTCTATGACGTCGTCAGTTACGATTGATATCGTGGCTGCGGGTGACGATGAAGAGGTTGACATTCTATCTTCCTCTCCGCTTGTCGTCCCGCGAACCCTCAATGGAAAAGACGGGCATAGCCGTACTTCGACTTCCGGCGCAAGGCTGATAGTAGAGGCGCTGGTCGTGCGCAAGCTTTCACTCGAGGAAGGGTTTTTGGACTTTGAAGGATTCCAAATAACCTAGCCTCTTGTCTCGTGTGGCTCTTATCTCGCAGTTATTTGCCATACGCACCGTGGCTTCCTTCAGAGTGATTATCGTGATTCGGACACGATTTACGTCTCATTTGAGACTTGTGTACACCTGTTTCGGCCACCCAGCTGGTATTGCTGACAAGGCCTCGGATCCACGAAGGTTCATCCGCATTTTTCAATCTAGACTTCTTCCTATTTACAATATACTATCTCGAGTTTGATTTGTTGTTGCTTTGATGTGAAATTGTAGCATATGTGTAATTGTTCACCGAGGCAGTCGTGTTGCGAAATGTCGAAGCACTCTCTGCCTTGCTATCTAGGGATTTGGACGAACCCACTTTCAAGCTATGGCGACGCGCTGTTGCTAATCAAACCAGATTCCCCCATCCACGGTCAGTGTTTGGCCTGCTAGAAGCTCAAGTATTGAAGTGAGATACTGAAAAGCTGCGACAAACCGGTCATATATCTGGAATCTTCCGATGCCAGGAAGGATACGACGCTCGCAACATCAGTCGCTTCGCCCATTCGTTTGAGGGCCGAAGCGGATATCAACTAGCGCGGAAGTCGGTTGGCATTATTTGAAGGGCAGCCTAGGACATGAGACTTACGGGAGCAGCACCATCTGAGCCTAGCTCAGCCCTCACTAAATGACTGGCGTCAATGTATGGTGAGACGTATCAGATGGGTTTCTTACGCTGAGGCGTGTCGACTGCACCAGGAGCGTACGCGTTGACGGTTATCCCGTGTACGCCAAACTCGGATGCTGCGCTCTATACATCAACTACACGGTCTGAATCATCCGCGTCTCCTTACGTACCTGCAGTTTGGGTCAATGATCTAATTGCAGCCTTGCTTGCGGCATAAGCTCCGACTCCAGCAAACCCTTAGAGGTCATTAAGCGCAGACTTGGGGGATGCATCGATGATGTCCGAAGCAGACTCCTACCTTTCTTGCCGCTTAGGGATGAAGCAGCTATCATGGTGCTCGTCCAGCGGCGAAATACAGGTGATTTAGGGTTGTACTCACCGATGAGACGCCCTCCTTTGCCTTGTTGGATCATAACCTGGGCGGCCAACTTAAAGCAAAGGAGCGTGCCCACAACGTTAACCGAGAAGATTTTCTCCCAGTCCACCACAGTCGCTGGTAACGCATTATAAGTAATAATAATAGACACTGACGATGATGGATAGTACTGACCATCCAGGAGCGACGCGGTCCTGAAGATGCCTGCGTTTGCGACCATCTACGACAAGGAGTCAAGGTACACACAACTTCAGAAGCAGAAGGGGAGCTGAGTACCCACCACATCCAATCCGCCCAATTCCTGGACGGTCGTGGACACCAGCTGGCCGACGTCGCTTTCCGATGAGACATCTGCGATTACCACCAGTGTCCTCGACTCCGGGCAAGAGGATTTGATTTCTTCTGCCACAGTGTTTAACCGTTCTAGCTGCAGACGAAGATCAGAGAGTACGATGTTCAGACCGTCACGAGAGAGTCGCAAGGCAATTGCTCGTCCAATGCCTTGGGCAGCGCCTGTCACAATAGCGACTCGCGCTCGATTGTTGGTTGACATAGGGCTGGTTGAAAAGAAAACTCGGTGGTCAGCCTGGTAGGAGTTATAAATATGGATCTAGCGATGTTTCGGCAATTTTCAGAGCTGCGAATATGATAGGGCCAATCACGCATGCACCGCAAGGACCGAAGTCATTCAGATTTGAGATACTGATACTCATCTTGATGCTGATGACGTCGAAACACGGGCCCAAAAGCTATTCTGTCGGAGGGCGTAATGGATGAATCCACTCTGGGATATGGATTAAGCACTCCAAACAAAGGATGTGACTCTTCTCGGCATTGTGATAATGTACAATATTTGACGATGATTGAATGAGTTTACTTCTCTGCGTTGACAAGGTCTTGGAGAAGGGGTCGACCTCGCAGGAGACCGTGCTGACTCAGAGTCTTCGTAGCTCCAAGTGTGTGGCTGGCTTTGATTCGCTTGTTTGGCCGCGTAGGTTCCACCTCACGGATCAAGTTTTCTTTGTGAGATGTAGATGTCGTAGGCGCGAGGTGGCTCGAAGGACGCTTCAGAAGGGGCTGCTTGGCGCTAATCGGCCGTAGCGACGGGTGCATTTCGTGCGAGGCGGGAGGTAATCGAAGCATCCATCCTTGACTGTCGACCAGCTTGAAGAATTCGGACAGAAGTGGAGCCGCTTCCAGGGTCTTGCGAGAGCCGAAAAGGATGAGTTTCGACTTGGCCCGGGTGAAGGCCACGTTCATCCTTCTCCAGTCTTTCACTAGTTCACCGATCTGTGGACCTCGGTCAGCTCGACGGCGTTGTTCCACTGACAGCAAACACATACCTGTCCATCATCATTGGACCTCACCAATGAAATGATGATACAATCCTTATCCCTTCCCTGGCTGCGGTCTGCCGTCAAAATCTCTATGCCCTCTCGTTGTTGCAATAAATGCGAAAGAAGTTTGATCTGCTGACGATACAAAGAGATAACACCGATTTGTTGCTCTTGGACGCCGCATCGGAGAAGTGTCTCGGTAAGCTGGAAGACCAACTCTGCTTCAATTTCATTTTGAACAAGGTCTCCAACACGGGAGTCTCGAGCAGGCACCATATCAGTGTCAACGAAAACAGCCTTACACCTGTGTATATGGTTAAGAACGAAAAAGGTTGCTTGAGCAGAAGAGTCAGACATACCCTTCCGAGGCGAGCTGCTGTAGCCAGCATGGGCCTCCGACACGACAAGAAGATTCCCTTTGGTGCAAAGACTCTAGGAAACTAGGATCCGGCAGCCGTAGACACCTTCCTTCAACCGTCTTAGAGCCACACTTCAGGCGGTTTCCATAGATGAGCTCGTTAGAAAGCGTCATGATCTCCTTGTTCATTCGATACTGATAAACTAGATCGATGGCTGCGTGAGGGTGCGCATCGGAGAGGCGTCGGAACAAGGAGATGTCTAGACCTCCCTTACGAGCTTGGGGGTTTCGGACCTAGTTTATCGTAAATAAACAAGTAGGATTCATGGTAGACCAACGCACAAGAGGGGGAAGCTGAAAGTGGTCGCCAACGAGGATGAACTTATCGGCATGTCTAAGGGGACCAATACAAGTGGGTAGGGTGATTTGGGAGGCTTCGTCAACGATACAGTAGTCAAACTCTCTGCGGGAGAACAGAGGACTAAAGGGAATATTATGGACTTGTTTGGGCCCAAACATTAGAAAACTGACTTGTCTAGCGATAAACATGTGGTGGCCACCACGGGCGGGGAGAGGAGCAACTCCTCCAGTTCTTCGATAGATTGAGCCCGCTTATGTGCCGAAATAGTATATGGTCGTATATCGGGGTGCACCTGTGTACGGTTATTATGATTCCCATGAATTGGAGATGGGACAAGTATCACCTTATCAAAATTTCCAACTCGAAGCATCTTCAAATCGGGATAGCTCTTTAGCTTCAGCAAGATACTGTCCACCGCAGAGTGGGTGTACGAAGCCAACAACACGCTCTTGCCCATCTCTACGAGGATTTTAGTGAGTGTGGCTATTACCGTGGTCTTCCCTGTACCAGGCATCCCCAAAATGAGGGCATAGTCGCGCGCCGTCAGCACTTTGATTATAGCTTGCCGCTGATTTGGATTGAGGAGCTCAGTGTAACGATCGACAATAGATCGAGTATGAGGTGTCATCGTAGATGGGTCATCGAAAACTGGGAGTTTGAGATCAACAACGAATTCCAATCGTTTGGTGTCGCCGTCCGCAAAGAACATGTGTGCAAGGTTGCCTCGGATGCGGCTCATTCCTGCGAACAGCTCGTCCCTGTCAATGCGGAATATAACGTCCTCCACCTTCACGCCTGTCCGTCTCTGAATGATGGGACGTAAAGTATTAGGATCAAGCTCATGGTCGAGGCCGACGATGACGCTGTCTTGCGTAAGTTCGAGGATAAACCCTTGGGCATAGGCTAATAGATGAGGTTCCGCGGAAACAGTGATGGCATCCCCAGCGTTCATGTGGCCACTCAGGAGGGAAGCTCGATTATAAGGGTTGCCACTGGGAGTGACGCGGCGGACGAATTTGTAGGTGAATTTATGCATTTTGCCGTTGAGTGAGTTGCTTGACAGGGGAATGGGAGGGGAGAAGGTGTCATCTATGACCATAGAGCTGAAACAACGCCCTTTAGCCTCGCGCTCGACTGCGTTCATAGTCCAAAGTTCTTTCTTGAAACGGATGAGGTCATGTTCTTCTAAGGATATAAGGGCTTCCCATTTTTCGAAGAAGGCACATTGTGCCGGTGTGAGGTGACCGGTTGTGACCACGTATGTATCTGCAATTGGTGAGGTCTCGTCTTCTACATGATCAACGGCCTGAAAATGTGTATTAGATTCATGGGTAGCGAAGAGCAGTAGTGCTACCTTTCGATAGAGCATACAAGTGTCAACGACATCACAACGTTTGCAAATTCGCGCGTCATCAATGGTAGGTGGGAGGTGAGATTCAAGCAGACTGCCCTTCGTCCCCAAGGAGAAGCCGGACTCCATCTGTCGATATCGTGCAATCATAGATGCTGCCATCTCGTTTCTTACCATCACCAGCCCTCGAATTTCGTTTCGTCCGAGGGGCACATTTACGACTTCCTCACTCTGCGTGTAATATAGCAGGCCAGAGGGAACCTCCACGCCATAACGCTCAGCGATGAGGAGGGTGTAGAGCATTGTTTGTGCGCGATGTTCCATGCCTACAACAGTCTTCCCAGTCTTGATTTCGAAGGGAACAGTGTGACTGGTGACAACCGGAGGGCTACGGGGGTGAATGGTTTCGGATATCACAGCTTCGACTGTGGCATCAACTTTCCCTTTCATCCCGTATTCTGGTGACCATATATCCTCTTCGCTGTCGTAGAAGCGCGAGATAGAAAGGGAAGCGTTTTGGGATCTTGTCGCTCTTGTGTTGGTTAAGGTTGCTGAGGGTTTAGGGAAACTCGAGATGTATCTCTCCGCAAACGTATAGAGTCCTTTAGCTCTAGCATGAATCTCGCGCTTAGCTAGTGCAACGTCAGCCTTGACCTTGATCAGATCAAGCAAACCAGCCGACACGACTTCATCAACGGTATTCCTGATGAATTCGTTGCTCCATTGCCCGGTGGCGAGACAAGATTGAACAACTAGATGCAGCATGCTTCCCCAGACGAGAGAAGGAGACGACTCCCCGGTGGGCTTGCGGACGAGATGAGCGAGAAGAGGTTTACGCCGACATTGAAGAGCGTTCGCAAGAGCGGTGGGTGTCAGGAGAATGTCCGGATGAAGAATAAGGAGATTCGCCCGTGAGCTTATATCGATGGAGGAGGTTACGGAGGAGGTAGATTCAGAGATGGTTTCGAACGTCCCCACGATGCTTGCGGTGTCACCTATAAACAACGTGGTTTAGAGGCACCTAGGGCATGAATTGTTTGTGGGATTTACATACCTTTCTGAATATCAAGGAAAAACCAGTCATCCGCAAGAATAACCCGACGCCTTTCTTTACTTGATGAGACCTTGACGATAAGCTCCTAGACGACCAAGGGAGTTAGGTGGATTAGGCGGCAAGGACGTCTACCAACTTTGCGAGCTCCTTGAACCACAACCTTTTCAACATCACAACGCGTAAAATTGGGTCGAGAAGGCTATACAATCATGAGCAGAGAGAAAACAGAGACTATTCGGGAAGATTACGGGAATGGGTGGCTCGAGGTTCTGCTGCAGCACTGTGAACTTCTTCACAGGCGACTTCTTGGGAGATAATAGGTCTGCTTCCCAGTCCCAGTCCCCTGCGCCTTGCGTTAGCTCGTCTAAGTTAATATCCTTCACATCAACGGAGAAAGACTGGGTGGAGGTGGCTTCGGACGCGGGACGCGGCGTCGTTGGATGTGGCTTCGGTTTCGCAGGCGATGCGATGGGAGAAGATGGCGCGGCATTCCAGAATGAGTTATCCAGGTCGTTTAGCAAGTCATTGAGAAACTCAGCCTCCTGACTTGTCGACATGTCGAGGGCCCAGTGGTGAAGGTGATAGTAAACGCAAACAGTAAACTTCTTCACACTCTGAATCGCGGTCATATGACTTACGCGACACCGTCTCCTAAATAGCCCCTGTTTCAAATCCCACTTCTCTGTGACTGAGTAGGCCAACCTCTGAAGAGATAGGTATCTGAGACCCTAGTTGCGAGGAATTTCTTATATTCATTGAAGTCAATTCAGGTACCGACCGATCCTTTGACAGCACGAGCGGGCGATATGTTCAAGGTTGCCATGTCGTAGGTTCTCAAGATGAGTTCAGAGACTTCTCCAAACTGTTCACAACTTAAGTACGTTATCCTATTCACAGTTTTAGATTGCACCACGTTCTCGCGTGCTATGTCTATCTTTTCGCTAACTATTCCGCAACCAATTCCTCCATTTCTGACTCTGACTCCGTCTGACATTCCGACAACTCATCACCATCCCATTCGACTTCGACGAACTTCGCGATCTCATTGACAAAGGCCTCCGAGACCCGACAGTACATCAGCACAACCTTCTCAACTGGCACTCCCAAAAGATCCCGGATGAAGAGCATATCCAACAGCGCATCGCACACATCGTCATTGTTTCTCGTCGGGGAGTAGTTGAACAAAAATCTTCGAAACTTGAGGGTTTTCAATTTCGGCAAAGGTACCTGCTCTTCATTCCGCAAGTACACAAGTACATCTTCGTCACCATCCACGAGCAAGAGCGTGGTAACGTGCTTCATTTGGTCGAGCAGCTCTATGAACTCTGGCGACATGCCCACCACCCCTTTCATGATGACGTGAGGAACTGTCGCAAGGGGAAGCATGGAGCACAGACGGACATAAGCTGGTACAGCTTCGGGGGCGGGTAGAGGGAGGGAGAAGCTCATGCACGGTTCCGTCGCATCTGTAAGCCACGCTTGCAAATCAAAATCGTAAGTGTGGTTGATCAGCACATGGCTGACCAAAGGTGGCCCTCCAGCAGCAAGCCGAGAACAAGCATTTTCGAGACCGGACAAATCTAACCCTTCGAGGGATCCTGGGCCTGCGAAGCCAACATACGCAGATTTAGGGCAATCTATGTGGCCAAAAATCTTGCAGCTTTGGATGTCATATCCTTTAACGAGGACGCTGGATAACTTGTCCAGTGAAATGTGCGAAGACGTCGAGGTCTGGCTGGAGATGTCTGTCACAACGCTGGAGACGTATAGCTCCTCTATGTTAACTGTGTGCCGTAAAGAGGCCAGAAGCAAGGACAAGGGAAATCTCTGCTGGGTGATGACGAGCTGGGATAACCGGGGAAGTGGGGGGAGTTCCGAAGAAAGTTGGATGTGACAGAGGGTCAAAGAACGTAAAGCGGGCATATCGGGCCACAAGGCGTTGGTTGTGAAGATAGCTTTAGTCCCCGACGCCAGCGCTAGACACTCGAGCTGAGGTGCACTAGCATCGGGATTCAACCGAAGGAATCCGAGAAGAGCGTCGAGGTTATCTGCATCGACGGTTATGCTTTGGATTCTCTTGATTTGCAACATCACGGCCTCTGCGATTGGCCGTAAACTACCGTGGTCGTAGGAAGGACCCTTGCACCAGATCTGCAACGGTGCAGACTTGGATCGTCGGAGCACTTCTAGAGCGCGGTCACCCGGGCCCAGCTTGATCGAACACCAAAGGAGGGGTGTGTTCAAGACGACCTCCCGCCAATGACGACAAACCCCGGAAACATTTAACCAGTTCTTTGCCCAGGGATTGTTACGATCGCATTCGTATAAAAGATCCATTCGACGGGAAAGCTGCTTCCATAGAAGGAAAATCCTGGACAGAAGCTCAACGGGAAGCTTGGAGACGGGGCTATAGGTGTTTCTGCGCGTTTTCAGCTTCAGAATGGTGGCCTCATGCACATCAATTTCTTCGTCAACGATTCGCTGAGCATCAGTGCTAGTTAAAACATGCCGTATCATGGAAATTAGCATACGAAATGGGGGATGATATTGGACGACAAACCATCGACTCGGAGGAATGCTCATAGAGGGGGTCAAAATTTTGTAATTGTGGAGTGACTTGGAATTTGATAGTGTATCGTCCTTCTATCGCAGAAGTTGACCGTCGAACGTACGTCCAAGTCGAAGCAAAATTTTTAAGCTTTTAGACTTCTGGGCGCTTCATTGGCGTCAAGTCCCCTGATGGTCTCCTGAGCATGAGATGAGCAAAAGTATTGTCCTATTACAGTGGCCGAAATAGATCCGCGGGACTACCAAGTCTCATCAATCACAACATCGTCGAATCCAGGCATGTTACTTCGCATGCGAGGATCGAATACATATTCATCAGTTCCGCTTGACCTAGAAAATGACCCTATGACGGCCTGAACATCACCCCAAGCACAACACATTCCAGCCAACCCTTCGTACAAGCTCCAAGGCCTGTCAGGAACCTTCATCTTCCCATTAGCGGTGAGGGTTTCGTATGTAGTAGCAATATGTGCCAAGTGGACGGCGCGAGCAAGGTATTCTTTGTAAAGCTGGCTGGCATCGTGGGGGGTACTCTCCTGTTCTTGTGTAGATGCAGGTACGACTTCGACGCGGTGAGTTCGAGTGAAATGTTCGACGGTGCTGCCAGCGCCGAGGAGCGCATAGATGGAGCCAGCGACGCCGTGGCAGAGACCAACACCTTTCTTAAGGATCCCGTGTTTATATACCAATGAAGCTCCTCGTATTATGGCAACTATGATCTTCTGGGAGAGGTCATGAGACAGCGGAAGTTTGCTTGAATTATAGATCGAGCGATGCAGGAGTGTGCTTAGCATTAATATGACACCAACTGCGCCGTGGCACCATCTGCAGAATTAAATCTGAAATTGGCCGGAATACGAAAGGGGGATCCAAAAGAACACGTACTGAACCAGATCACTGGTATACGAAGGACTGAACGGCTCGTCTAATTCTGGAGCTTTAGCTGGCCAGTTCCCAGCATTGTCTTGGCATGTAAGGAGCCATTCCACCACACGCAAAATGGTCTCGTAGTGGGGTTCAAGGATATGTGTGGGCGCTAGCAGGAGGATATGGAGAATTCCAGCTGTTGACTGGTTGGACGGCGGAGTATAAATGAGTGCTGATATGGATACCCACCAACCCCATGAGCACCGCCAAGATATCGCTTTCTATGCCATCTCCACATTAGGGGGGGTACCTGCCTTGTAGTACCCGCTGCAATTGATGAGGCGTATTCTTTGGACCCGAGCCTACCACGAAGGAGAATAGAATTCATCACAGTCTCGATGTTCGTGTCGGAGGCAACATCACTGGCGATATGGTGGGGGCCAGTATCCTCAGAGGTCGACCGTACGCGTGTAAGTACGTTTCGAATGCGTAGAAGCGCGTAGAGTAGACCAGCTCGACCGTATAGAACTTCACATCCATCATCATCCAGTAGAGACGGCTCTTGGTCTTCTGACGCGGCGAGAAGCACAGCGCTTTTCAGAATTTGAGCAGGAGGACCGCAATGCTCTTCGAAGCTAGCACGAGATTGGACGGCCTTGGAGATAACGAGGGTAGCAAGCCCAATCGGGGTCTCAAGGAACGAAGTACGAGAGGCGATGTCTGGTTCTTGAATGGCGCCTCGAGGCGGAAGAGTTGCAAATAGAAATCGATCTGAAAGATGCAGGAGGCGCTCAGCCTGCAAGGTCTCGTGCGGGATAGACACATGCGCAAGATGATCATTCATCATGATAGTCCCTGAATGGTCCAAAGCTGGTACTTCATCCAAGCATGCTCAAAAAAGGCGCCACTCACCTGCCACCCCAATGTAGACGCTACCATTGGGACGATTGCTTTTATCGGGCGTGTGCTGGTGGACCTGCTGCACACCAATGCAGACTGCAGAGAGTATCTCTTGTTTGCATGAGTCGATGGCCGGAGAATCATCAATCTCTGGCGGGTGATGCGAATGATGTATGTAGCGACGACCTGGCATATTCTGGTTTGGGGTCAAATCATGGTGGTATGGTTGCAAGTTCGAAACATGTCCTGCGTCTCTGCATCGAGGATTCGAGACATTTGACATCATTCGGCAACTCGGGGCATCTTTGTACCAATTAGGAGGAGTCAGGAGGGTTCCTATGATTGGCGTCTAAAGGCGCTTAAGGTGTGTGAGCAGAGCGAGCAGCCGATGACCTAAAATGCTGGCGGCACCTTGAGCCGCACTAGAATTACAGCCTCACCCACCTTTCTTCCTTCACCCCATGACTCCCCCTCCGCTGTTTTTCGCGACGTGTCTCCTCTCGCTGCTGGGCTCGGTGCATGGCCAGTCACCAGGCACGTTTGCAGATGGAGGTAACTCCCTCGTGAGCGCCATGATGGTAAGTAAATTGGTTAAGGGTCGCGCTTGCCAACCTGAACGCCGACCACGATGATCACAGTTGTTCCTGGGGAACGAAGAGAATGTCTACATCTTGGATAAAGCGGAAGGAAATGCAGCTAGAGTGAACAATCATCCAGCATGGGGTGCAGTATGGTACGCGTCTGTAACCTTGCGACTGTCAGGCATGCTGAGCAAGATACCTTTCCAGGAATTTTAAAACCCGTACGGCACAAGTCATGGACATTAGGACCAACGCATTCTGTGCATCTGGCATGCACCTTCCGAACGGTTCCTTTGTCACCTTTGGCGGAAACGGCGCGGTGGGACCAGGAGGGAGAATTGGATCGGTACCCAACACTCATGGGTCTGCAGACTTCGACGAGACATACCAGAACTTTGATGGCGGACGATCAATACGAGTTCTGAATCCTTGCACATCAGCCGACACCTTCGCCGACCCTCATTGTCAGTGGTTCGATAACCCGGCGGTTCTTTCGATGCAGCGCACTCGTTGGTACTCTGCTGCTGAGCCACTTGCAGATGGCACCGTTGTCCTCATCGGTGGTTTCGTTAATGGTGGCTATGTCAATCGAAATTTCCCTAATGTGGACCCAGAATTTGAAGGCGGAGCTGCTGAATCTACTTTCGAGTTCTACCCCGCGAATGGTCGTCCGCCGGTCACCATGCAATTTATGATCCACACCTCTGGTCTCAACTCATACGCTCACACATTCCTTATGCCTTCCGGTAAAATGTTCGTCCAGGCCAATTATTCAACCAGTGCGTACAGCCATTTGCATTCTAATCAATATGAATTTTCCTGAATCAGATAAATGTTAGTTCTTTGGGATTATAATAACAACGTGGAAACACCTCTACCCGACATGCCAGGCCAGATTGTGCGGGTGTACCCGGCTTCAGGCGCGGTCGCTATGCTCCCTCTTACTCCTGCCAACAACTACACTCCCACGATCCTCTTCTGTGGTGGCTCGGACATGCCAGATGAGGCATGGGGGAACTACTCTTATCCTGCCGTGAACACATGGGCCGTCCCCGCTTCTAGAGACTGCCAGCGAATCACTCCAGAACCCACTGATGGCTCCGCCCCAACGTACCAAAAAGATGATGACTTGCCTCTTGGGAGAACAATGGGGCAATTCATCATCCTGCCCGATGGTAAACTTTTGGTTGTCAATGGTGGCGCCAATGGAACCGCTGGATATTCGGATGCGACCAACCTGACGCCAGTAGGATCTATGCCGTTCGGTCAGTCACTCGCTTCAGCCCCAGTACTCAAGCCGGCCATATACGACCCTAATGCTCCTCAAGGCCACCGTTGGTCTGATGCGGGCCTCTCGACGTCCACTATCCCACGACTCTACCATTCCGCCGCCATCCTTCTACCCGACGCGTCCGTGATGATCGCCGGATCGAATCCTAATGTTGACGTTAACACATCGGCTATCTTCCCAACTGAATACAGGATCGAAATTTTCTACCCTCCGTATTTTTCCGCCAAAACACGACCAGTGCCTTCTGGTGTTCCGAAGACACTTTCCTACGGTGGTGATCCTTTCGATATAACCGTTCCGGCGGGCTCCTACTCTGGGTCAGCGAACGATGCGGCTGAGAATACCACAGTGACGCTGATTCGTCCCGGGTTTACCACGCACGCCATGAATATGGGACAACGATACCTCCAGCTCAATAATACGTACACAGTCAATTCAGATGGCTCCATACTTCTCCACGTAGCCCAGGTCCCACCCAACCCCAACATTTTCCAGCCTGGCCCTGCATTCCTTTTCGTTACGATCAATAGCATTCCGAGCAACGGCACGCTATTGATTGTTGGCAACGGTCAAGTGGGTAAGCAACCCGCGACAAGGGCAAGTGTGCTTCCCGATAGCAAGAAACCGGAGAGCGCCGCTGGCAGTGTTGATGGTCCCTCCAATGGCTCCGACAACAAAGGTTCTTCAAGTGTTAGCACTGGTGCAATTGTTGGGGGTATCGTCGGTGGAATCGCCGTCATCGGTATCGTTGGCGCGTTCATTGGAATCCTCCTCGCACGACGACGACGAGCTGCCGGAATTAGAGCACCCACTTCATACGTGATGAGTCCTACGACGGGCATCCCTGGCCTTGGTCCTCGTGGGATGCGCGCCTCAGATTCGAGCGCGTTTATACCCTTGCAACATGATACCCAAAGTCAAGCGTGGAACGCAAGCACGTCGAGTTTGCATTCGCCGTATAGGGACGAGATGCCACCGCCCATGGCACGACCGAGTTCATCAGGATTGTCATTGAGCACCGACTGGTCCTATTCGGGTACACCACCCAAGCTCGTGTCCCCAGGCTCACCAAGATATTAGGGATGTTATGGCATCCGTCGCTTAGTGGACAAAAACAATGAATTGTTTCGGTGTGGTTGGGTATCATGGTGATTGCCGTTCTTATTATACCTGTTTATTGGTAGATGAGACGTTGTGTGTCCGTGTACCTTGTTTTTGGAAGCACTTGGACTGTAGGACATTGTTGCGCTTCCGTCCTTTCCTTATTCGCTTTGCCATGTTTGTTGTTCACATATAGGACTAGATATCATTCAACTCGCCTAATAGAATCCCATCTTTGACCCATCGACGCAGCTGTCTCCACGGCTGCATGAATTCACAGCCAGGCCGGAGATGAAGTACTCGAGCACAGAACACAATCAGATCCGAAGAAACCAGTCCTTGGTGAGCACTACTATGGACAGTGAGTAGACTACTGGACGCAAAAGACGAGCAACTCCAGAAGTTGCAGGACACAACTACGCGAAAGGACGATCTACGTAGGTCATGCGCGAGAAACAGACGAAAGCAATACACGGTATCCTGATGAGGAATTGATCTTCTGTCCGTAAAGTAATCTAAGTGCTCTAGATATGCGAAAGGCAAGGAGGATAAATAGGTAGTATGAACAACCCAAGGAAACTTGGCGGGAGGAGAGGGATGCATAAAAGGGCCTGGAGGAATGAATCTTCGAAAACATGGTTGACCTGAAGCAGCTCGACAGTCCATTCGTAATAATGATTCAGTGAATAATAAGTAGTTAGTCCGTTGTTGCTATTCAACTATAAGTAGATCGGTAGAGATATCACTGGGCGCATCAAAGGGGGAGCGATGGCCCAGGGATGGGGCATCGAGAACTGTACAACAATGTCAAAAACTGCGCCCGTCATGAGACACTGATACGAAAAAAATCAGTGGCGTCATTATCATGCTGATAAAGTAAGTCACGTTAGCACATGAACGCTTCGAAGAGGAAGCTACCCTTACAAAGATACCAGGCAGCGGCAAGGGCAGCTGCCAATAGGGTAACGGGCGCCGATTGTATTGACATGGCACCGTTCTTGCCATTGCCACTAGATGAGGATCCGCCGCCAGTGGAAGCACCATTTGCAGAGCCAGCAGCTTTGTCCACACGGACTTTAGGTGGCAGGACACTGGCGGCGCTAGTCGGTTGAGTTCCCACCTGACCGTTGCCAAGAATGACATATGTGCCATTGCTAGGAATGCCATTGACAGTGACATAGAGGAAAGCGGGTCCAGGTTGGAAGAGGTTGGGGTTGGGGGGAGCTTGAGCGACGTGATAGGTGATCGAGCCGTCGTTGTTGACGGTGTAAGTGTGGTTGAGCTGGAGGAATCTCTGACCCATGTTCATCGCGTGAGTCGTAAACCCGCTACGAATGATCGAGACGATGGTATTTTCAGCGGCATCGTTGGCGGAACCGGAGTACGAAGAAGCCGGGAGGCTGATATCGAATGGGTTACCTCCGTACGAAAGAGTCTTCGGGACACCAGAAGGAACTGGGCGCGTGGATGCGGAGAAATAGGGTGGGTAGAAGATCTCAGCTCTGTATTCAGTGGGGAAGGCAGTAGTAAGGTTGACATCGACGTTGGGGTTGGAGCCGGCGATGAGGACTGAGGCGTCGGGGAGGAGTAAAGCAGAGGAGTGGTAGAGACGAGCGATGTTCGAAGTAGACAGACCCTTGTTGGACCAGCGTTTGCCCGCCGGAGCATTGGGATCGTAAATGGCAGGGGTGCCAACAGGGCCTGCGGAGAGTGACATGCCGAAGGGCATTTGACCGTAAGTGGGAGTCTCGTTGGTTCTCTCAGCGTACCCAGCCGTCCCGTTCAAGCCACCGTTGACCATGAGGAGCTTACCATCCGGGAGAAGGACGAACTGACCCATGGTGCGACTTTCGAGCATGTCATCGTCCTTGACGTAGACGGGGCTGGAGCCGTCGGTAGGCTCAGGAGTAATGCGCTGGCAATCCTTAGAGGCTGGGTAATTGAACGTGTTGATGGCTGGGTAGGAGTAGTTACCCCAGGCAGCATCAGGCATGTCGTTACCACCACAGAAGAGGACGGTTGGATTATAGTTGTTAGCTGGCGTGAGGGGGAGCATGGCAACACCGCCGGAACCAGGGTAGACACGGACAACACCACCAGGCATATCCGGCAGGGGTGTTTCCTTGTTGGTGTTGTAATCCCAGACAACTGCAGAGAGGAACAAAATTAGCTCGATCAAGCAGATGTCTTACAGTGTTTGGATCATTACCAGAGGAGATGTTGGCCTGAACAAACATCTTGCCAGAGGGCATGAGGAAAGTGTGGGCGTAAGAGTTAAGACCGGACGTTTTGATCATAAATTGCATGGTCACGGGTGGTCGACCATTGGCAGGGAAGAACTCAAACGTAGCATCAGCGGCACCACCTTCGAATTCGGGGTCAACGTTGGGGTAGTTACGGTTCACGTAGCCACCATTGACGAAACCTCCGATGAGAACGACGGTACCGTCAGCCAAGGGCTCCGCCGCAGAGTACCAACGCGTGCGTTGCATGGCGAGGACAGAAGGATCGTCGAACCATTGACAATTTGAATCAGCGAAGTTGTCAGATGATTTGCAAGGATTGAGGACTCGTATCGATCGGCCACCATCGAAATCCTTGTACGTGGCGTCGAAATCAGCAGATCCGTGATTATTCGGTTGAGAGCCAATGTTTCCACCGGGGCCAACGGCTCCGTTACCACCGAAAGTGACATACGAGCCGTTGGGAAGATGCATACCGGACGCGCAGAAAACGTTGGTCTTGACGTCCATCAGAGTCGTCTGGTGTGTATTCATATCCCTGCACCCGGCAAAATTGAGGACTCAGTCATGTACGAAGGGGAATGCTCAACACACCAGACAGCACCCCAAGCAGGGTGGCCATTGATTTGGGCAGCATTCCCCTCAGCCTTGTCCAAGATGTAGACCTTTTCATCGTTACCGATGAACATCTTTACGTCCCGGTGTTATCTTTATACGTGATGGCAAAAGGGCCACTCCAACTCACCATCATCGCGCTGACCATAGTGTTTCCCCCATCCACGAACGAGCCAGGCGTCACCGCCGCATGAACTGCTGGCAACGAAAGCTTCGCCAGCCAAAGGGCCAATAAAGAGCGTGGTAGCATAGTCGAGCACCAGAAGCGAGAAAGAGTAGAAATAGAAATGAAGATGAGGGAAGAAGGAAAGGAATGTGGGGGGAGAGTTTGATGGGATGGAAAAAGCGTTGTCACCACCCTGTAGGCCTTGATTTTTTATTTCGGACCAGCGAGTGCCTAGATCCTGTTATTCCTTGTTTGTCGCCATCTCTGTCGGACTGGAGGCTGTGTTCACACGTGTTGTCGAGCGGCCATCGTATTCCGTCACTTCGCCCGAGGACAATCAGAGAAGCTTCTTGTCTCGAGCCATTGTCAACAATGCCTGAAAATTGAGGGAAAATATCCTCGTTTTTTTTCATCGTCGTCGCGAAAAGTGCTCAGCCCACTAGGGATGGGCGCCCAGACCCTACATGCATTAGAGCTGGCAGCCACGAAGCTTCATGTCCTTGATGCAGGACCGAGCCTCGGCATGCCGAGACATTCCGAGAGTGCAGTAGGCCTTGCCGTTCATCTTCGAAAACAGAAATGGTTTGATCCGTCACTGCAATGGTGGGAGATTGTGAGACCACTTACATTTTTTCTTTGTTCGTCACTATTTGTTTGCCGTGAGCTAAATTTGCTCGCAACAATGTCCCGCCTCGGGTCGGCACTGGTGCAGTGCGAACTCATAATGGACCTTCAACCTGATCAAGTGCAGCATGGAAGCTGGGCCAGTGAAAGACGTGAAACCCTTTCAAACATGATGATTTCCATTGAGTGGCATGCAATTGGATATCAGCGTGAATCACGTAGCGTCTCGATGAGTGCTCGAATGATGACAGGATGCTGTGCGGCGTCGACGGACTCCATATGGGTATACAGGTCCCGCTCGAGGTCTTCCTCTGATGTGACAGCGTCACCGGTCGTGATGGTAACAGTCATCTACTTCCAGCTTCTTCCTGGACTCAGCAGCGTGCCAGCGTCAGCTCGAGGCGGTGAGCTGCACTGTATTTCTTGGGCCAAATGGCAGATCAACCATATTCCTTGTGACGAACGCGGCTAGTACTTCCTGAAGTCAATTGATTTGAGTCAGGGACTTCGGAGAACTCGCCGGTGGTTTCCGTACTAGTTACTAGTAGTGGACCCAGCGGTCACGGTATAATTGGGCATTGAGGACAGCAGCCAGATGCGCGCGCAACCGGACATTCTAACCGCGAGGAGTCAGAGGTCCGCAAGGTGTTACTGCAGCTCAAGGCAAAGTTGCCCGTCGGCAGTTTACTCATTCAGCACGGCAACTTGATGCCATTACAGGAAAAACTATGCTTCCTGTCTGAGTGGGACCGAACGTACCGCTTCAAGTCAATTTAAATGTAGATGTTGGTAGCAGAGGCTTACTGATGCGGGGACGACAGACCAATCTCCTCTCATCAGATTACCATTGAGAGCGGGGGAGCAACAAAATGGCCGTACGGACGGCGGGACTTGGCCGTCAGTAAAAAACACCAATCGGCTCACCTCCAACGCCTTTTCATTTCCGCAGTACTTTGCCTCGCATCGAATACGAATTTAACCACCCAAACGCCATCCGACCGACATGCATATATGCCACCTAACTTCCGAACTGGCTTTCGTGGTCCCCCCGTCAATCGTCAATGTGGCCTAATAATTTATTGTCCGTTCGGATTCGTGAACGAGGGCGTCCGCCCAGAGTCTGGACACTCTGACAAAATTCGATAGCGCCAACCCAAAAGTCCCAGGGCCGGGCTGTGGAAAAAAGAAATGTTGATACTGGCTGTTCCGTCCAAGGCTCGAGGATCGTTCGTCATTATGGCCGTCAGTATCAGACGCGGATCCGCTAGTACATAGCTGCCGTCAGCGGCGCGTTCAGTCAGCGTCGAAAGGAAGAGATGCTGTGATAGGGGCGACCCATTTCCCAGCGACATCAAGCGCTGGTAAGCGCGTAAACTCCTCCGCTTACAAGGGTCGGAGACTTCGCTTCAGCACCATACCGTCCGGCTTCGTCGTCATCGACACTACTATCCACCCAGGCTTCTCAACGAAGACTGCAATCTTCCGGGGTCTTCATGTGGAATCCTCTACCACCCACCCTTCAGCGGCCCAAGAGAATCAAGTGTGGAGAGAACTTGCACGATCGGAAGGCTCCGTACGTAGTCAGAAGTTTCCGAGGGCATGGTATTGAGGACAAACGCTGATAATGACGACGGTATTTTAGTTTTTAGTTGGGATTATCCGTCTAGAATACAATATATAAGCAGCAATGACATCACAGTAACCAAAAATCAGATAAATCTATGCCGAAGGTGCTGGCGTAGCAGCGGGTACTGGATCCACAGTAATTAGAGGCAGAGGCAGAAGGAAATACAATTTGACTTACTCTGAGGCATCTGGGGTCGTGTTCCCTCGCTGAACACGCGACCTAATAGTACACCGACTCCTTCAAAGACACCCAGCAAAATGCCACATGCAACAGCAGATCCCAGCATAGATTTTGGTCCGCCTGAGGCAGAATGTCAGATCCCGTTACTGGTATAAGTGACGAACGTACTACGTGCGGCCAAGCATCCGCCAGTCATGAATCCCGAAATGATGGCATTCCAAGCGTCCTCCTTTTGTCGCCAACCTTTTACGGCGCAATCGAACGTTGAAAACATCCCACCCCAAACACCAAAGTTGCCACCGGTAACAGGTGCCCGGGCCTTCATGGAGGATATTGCTCCAACGAAACGTTCACCCTGTGACGAGGCGACATAAACGACATGGTAGGATAGGAGAAAAGGTTGCGCACGCACTCTTGGTGAGTTCCTTGCGCCCTTGATACCATACCAGATGCCTCCACCAACCGCACCCATTGAAAAGGCTCCTCCGAAGTCATTGAGGATTACCCATGGGCTGTGGGTACTAGCATTAGTGACTGAGGAGCGGTAATTCGAACATGGTAGACAGACCAGGGATCCCTCGTGTGATCAGCATGAGACATGGAGAGAGAGAGCGAAAAGAAGAACTTGCAGAGAGAAGGGATGAAAAAAGTTCGGAGGGATGATCGAGTAAGCGCCTAAACTATTAGCAAGAGACGCTCGTCATGTCGTGCAAGGTTGCATCATGCTGCCATCCTCGAATCCCTTGAGGCTTCTCAGATGCATTATCGCTCCGAGGCTGCAAATCACTGCGAGACGACCGAACACGACTTCGACCTCCAATCTCGGAGTCAGATCTAACCTTCCCCCAGACTCCAGTGGGAAGCCAGACAACGACGCGAAGACCAGCAGTAGCGGCAACAGCCCGCACTCAGACCATGAGCCTAATGTGTCCGATCGTGAATGGGAACTACGAACTGGTACGCAACAATGCCATCAATTATGTCAAGGCTCAGAGAGACTACCTAGCACCGAATGACTAGGCCGTGGAATCGACGTCCTCACAGAGACGTTGCCACAATTCTTTACCTACGGCTTAATATCTTCTGTAGATAAAGCAACTGGTACACCTCGACCCGCCTCGTCGATCCATATCCCTCTTGCCAGCGCGAACCCGCTCGATTTCCGCGGAAGCACCAACGACGTAGAAATGATATACAGTCCGAAAGTCAGACTGTCCTATACACCACCCGTTGCCCTCCCAGCCCCTTTTCCGAAAACATTGCATATTGAAGGGCTCCCCCTGTATCTGGCTTCGTCCGTGTTCATTCGACATACGTTGAACGCACTCTATTCGGATCTCCACGTCGCTTTGCGGAAGGTCATCGTTCAGACCCCTGGGTCAAGCAAGGCTTTGATAGGATTGGTAGGATCTGACTACGAAGGAGCCATTCCGTCCAAGTCACCCGCCAATACTCGAGAGAAGAGCCTCTTTGTCGGACTGACGGTCAACGGTGTAGCCAGGGTTAGCGGGAGCATCGGAGAATGGGATGTGTGAGTCCATTATCTTTTCATTGCCTGCGCAAGCTGTTTACCTGCCTCTCTTTGCTAGGAATTCGATCTATACATTTTCACCGTTGACTGGCCTCATCCACGTACACACGGTCAGCTCGATTGAACCTGCGCCCCATCAGGCTGTCTATGACGCGCTCCGCTCAAGCCTTGGCAAGGTCTTTGGGTTTGGGCTTATCGGTGATGGAGGCGAGCCGAGGGCAGGTGGTGCTGGTGTCAGAGCTGATGGCACGCCTTGCGACAGGCAAGCAAAGTAGGATAAATCACATAGCTGACTTTGGACGACTTCTTTGTAATGATAATCCCCTCTCAGTCCCGGAAATTCACACATCTGCAGTGCTTCAGTCTACACGCTAGCTTTGAAGGTTGAACTTTGAAACGATGTAATAATATCTCGGGCTGAGCAACTCGGAGAGTCGCAGAAATTAGCGCCCGATCTTTCTTACACGCTACCATCGACTCGTAACCGCGGCTGGCACCCGTGCGCTGGTACCGGTACAACGTCGACAAATTATTTTGCTTATTTATAAGTATTTTGGTTGCCTAGCACTAATTACGCCAAGTGCTCTAGGTCTCGCGGGCCAACAGGATGTCGATGAACCCTCAAGCAATACACCAAACTATCCTTCCCCCAAGCGGCGTAGAATACATTACGAGCCTCAGGTTAACGCCATATACTCCCACAGACCCAGGTGTCAAAACATTATGCAATGTGGTTGTTGCACGGTCAAATCTTCTCCGAATCTTCGAGGTTCGCGGGGAACCTCCCCCTGCAACCACCGCACTAGTTGATGAAGAGCGAGAGAAGCAGGGGAAGGTTAGGAAAGGGACAGAGGCAGTTGAGGGTGAGGTCGAAATGGATGAGCACGGAGAGGGTTTCATCAACATAGCCCAGGTAAATTACCAGCATATTTTGTCCCATACCGCCAATATCGCGAAATTCGACCGCGTTTCTACTGGCATGATGACCACTGAGTATCAGCTGTGGGCGTGACTGACTCGTTCGTGCATCATTCTAGTCTACGGGACAGAAAGCGTCCCCCACCGTAACCCGTTTGTACTTTGTCCGTGAACACACGCTGCATGGGATAGTCACCGGCTTGGAGGCTGTAAAAACTCTAGCTTCAGCTGATGATCACCTCGACCGACTCGTGGTATCCTTCAAAGACGCCAAAATCGCCTTGCTGGAATGGTCCGACGCGGTCAATGATCTCCAAACTGTCTCTATCCATACGTACGAACGTGCTCCCCAACTTGTACGTGCTTTCGTATCCATTGATCCGAATGACTCTGTCTGAACGCCCTCTAGATTTCCTTTGACCCCTCCTTGTTTTCGGCGAAATTACGCAGCGATCCAGGTTCTCGCTGTGTTGCCTTGTCTTTACCCAAGGATGCCCTCGCCATCTTGCCATTTCACCAGTCTCAAGTTGGCATCGACGTCGACATGCTAGATCCAGAGTCAGCACAGGCTAGGTATGCTCCCCACATCATGCAACGACACCCAACTTACTCTCCCCCAAGGGATATGCCTTATGCCCCGAGCTTCGTTCTTGACCTGGCAGCTGATGTCGACGAAGACATTCAAAACGTCATAGACTTCACCTTTCTTCCAGGTCTGAATAACCCTACTTTGGCCGTCCTCTTTCAAACCCAGCAAACCTGGACGGGGTAAGTTCCCCTCCCAATGGTGAAATTCATGGCTGAACCACGGTTTAGACGCATGAAAGAGTACAAGGACACAGCCAAGCTGATAATCTTCACACTGGATCTCGTACACCAGAAGTACCCTATTCTCACGTCGGTGGCCGGCTTGCCATACGATTCTTTCGCATTGCTGCCCTGCGCGGCTGCGTTTGTCGGCGTGACTATCCTCACTGGAAATGCGATCATCTATATCGACGCGACTCGGAGAGTAGTTCTCCCGGTTAATGGGTGGGCGCCCAGAATGACTGACATGCCTCTCCCAACCCTTTCGACTGAGGAACAAACCCGCTCTCTGAACCTTGAGGGATCAAGGGCGGTCTTTGTTGACGACAAAACTCTATTCGTCATACTCAAGGATGGGTCGATTTATCCCGTCGAACTCGTTGTGGCTGGGAAAGCCGTCTCAAAGCTCATCATGGGGCCGGCCTTGGCTCAGACGACTTTACCAGCAGCTGTTCGCAAGATAGACGATAAGCATATACTCATTGGGAGTGTATCCGGCCCTTCGGTTCTGCTTAAGGCTGCGTGGGTCGAGGAGGAAGTCGAAGAAAGCGCGGAAGATCAGAATTCCCCGGCCGTCGTGGCGGACACAAACGATGGAATGGATTTTGACGATGATGATGGTCAGTATCGGCTCAGGCTCATGACTGAGTATCGAAATTCCCACATTCACGCATAACTTGGCGCCCTTATTTAGATATCTACGGTGTGACCACCACTTCGAATAATCCGTCGACTGATGCAAAGCCTGGTTCCGCGAAACAAACTCGCACCGTCATCCACCTCTCACTATGTGATTCACTTCCCGCTACGGGCCCCATCTCGGACATTGCGTTTTCGATAGCAAAGAATGGAGTAAATCTCTGTTGTGACCTGATATGTGCTTGAAAGGACTGACCAAGTCCTCCATAGGACCGTTATATTCCCGAATTGGTCGCGGCGACGGGTACAGGGGCCCTGGGTGGCTTTACCTTATACCAGGTGGGTACTTTGTCAACTCTTGGTCACTGCACGCTGTAGGTGGCTTCGTCTATATTATCATGGCTAATTGTCCATCTTTGCTCTTAGCGTGACTTACCTTCTCGCACGAAACGCAAGCTGCACGCCATCGGTGGTGCACGCGGCGTATGGTCACTCCCCATCCGACAATCTGTCAAAGCGAGCGGTATATCGTATGAGAGACCAATGCAAGCAGAGAATGACACGCTGATAATAAGTACTGATGCCAACCCCTCTCCTGGTGTTTCTCGTGTACGTCGAAACCCTTCATCTGATGGATGGGTAGGCCTGACACATGAGCTCATAGATATCCACGCGGGCCGCTAAGACTGATGTGTCAGTCACAACTCGTATCGCGGGCACCACAGTGGGTGCTGCACCCTTCTTCCAGCGGACCACGATTCTGCATGTCATGTCCAATTCTATCCGAGTCTTGGAACCTGGTGCGTATGCCCCTGCAAGCTTGCCATGTCAATACTCATTCTTCTTCCTAGATGGAACCGAACGTCAGATCATTAAAGATGTCGATGGCAATATTCCACGGCCTAAAATTCGAGCATGCAGTATATGCGACCCCTTTGTTCTTATATTCCGCGAGGATGATTCTATCGGACTTTTCATTGGGGAAACAGAACGAGGTAAAATAAGAAGGAAGGACATGTCGGCTATGGGCGACAAGGTACCTCTCAGGTCTACATTGATTGCACGAGCTGTTCATGATTGTGGCCCAAGACGTCTAGGTACCTGACTGGATGTTTCTTTGTCGATTCTACCGGGTTGTTTGCAGCGCAGTTGCACCAGCCGCCACAGACCACACCGGTTGATGATAAAGGTACTACAACGACCCTGCAGGCTGCCGTCAATGCTGGTAGTCGCAGTCAGTGGCTTATCCTTGTTCGTCCTCAAGGGATCATGGAAGTTAGTTTTCATGGTTGTTTAGAAACTATGACAACAACATTCATCCTGAACATAGATCTGGACTCTTCCAAGACTCGCTTTGGTTTTCTCTACCGCGGTTCTTTCGACTCTTCAGGTTGTCCTCGATGATTCATTCGATCCTCCAGCCTTATCTCTACCCCAAGACCCGCCTCGAAAGCCGCAAGAGCTCGACATTGAACAAATTTTGCTAGCACCCGTTGGGGAATCATCCCCTCGACCTTTCCTATTCGTATGTTGTGTACCTAAGCTACGACGGTGTCAGATTAACCCTAGACCCTTGTAGGTTTTCCTGCGTTCCGGGCAGTTGACAGTGTACGAGATTGCTCCCAATTTGCTTCTCCCTCCCGATATCCCTTCCCATCGACCTTCCTACCTCAATATCAAGTTCGTCAAGGTCCTCTCCAAAGCATTTGAGATCCAGAGAAACGAGGAGACGGAGAAAAGTATCATCGCCGAGCAGAAGAAAATATCTCGAACGTTCATGCCATTCGTTACTTCTCCAACACCAGGTGTGACTCTTTCGGGCGTTTTCTTCACTGGTGATCGGCCGAGCTGGCTTCTTGCCACCGATAAAAGTAGCATTCAGTTATATCCTTCTGGCCATGGTGTTGTCCATTCTTTCACTGCATGTTCGCTATGGGAGTCTAAGGGAGATTTCCTGCTGTATACCGATGAGGTGTTCCTGGCTTCTTAGTATTGTCGAATGCTGCTGACCAACTCAATATCGCTTCACTTATAGGGTCCAAGTCTAATAGAGTGGATGCCTGACTTCCAGGTTGGTGGACCTCTGCCAATGCGATCGATACCTCGCGGCCGGCCGTATGCCAATCTTGTCTTCGATCCGTCCACCTCCCTCATTGTCGCTGCATCTTCTTTACAAGCCAAATTCGCATCCTTTGACGAAGACGGCAATTGTATATGGGAACCTGACGGTTGGCCCTTTCCATTCGCTGTTTGAACAACTCTCTGATTAATTTGAAATAGCCCCAAACATCACAGCACCGGTAGTGGAATGTTCGGCTTTGGAACTCATATCTCCTGATCTTTGGGTGACATTAGATGGGTAATTATGCCGCTTCCTATAATCTCTACGATGGCCATTCCTGACCACATCGTACTAGATATGAGTTTGCTACTAACGAGTTCATCAATGCGGTTTGCTGTGTGAGCTTGGAGACATCGAGCACGGAAAGTGGGATCAAGGACTTCATCGCAGTTGGAACTAGCATCGTTCGAGGAGAAGACCTGGCTGTCAAAGGCGCTGTAAGCTTCCGTTTGACTTTCTGGCACGCCTCTAACCCTGATATCATAGACTTACATTTTTGAAATTGTCGAAGTAGTCCCTGACGCCAGTCTGGCACCATCACGGTGGTATAAACTGAAGCTGAGGTGTCGTGATGACGCCAAAGGACCTGTCACTGCTCTATGCGCTTTCAATGGCTACCTAGTTTCGTCGATGGGACAAAAGGTTGACGCGCTGTGTTCCCATCCTTGACCTGACTTACCTTCTCTATAGATTTTCGTACGGGCGCTCGACCTTGACGAAAGACTCGTTGGCGTAGCATTCCTCGACGTGGGCATCTACGTGACGTCGCTCAAGACGTTAAAAAACCTCCTGCTGATCGGTGATGCCGTTAAGAGTGTGTCTTTCGTTGCTTTCCAGGTAATCATACTCTTTTCGAATCGAAATAACGCCACAACTGACTATCTACGCAGGAAGACCCGTATAAGTTGGTCGTCCTGGCAAAAGATATTCAGCGAGTCTGCGTGACCAATGTGGATTTCTTCTTTGCCGACGACAACATGGGGATAGTAACTTGCGACGAAGACGGCATTGTTCGCGTGTATGAATACGATCCTAATGGTCTGACCATCGCCTTCTCCTCCAGTCTTCAACTGACGAACTACAGATCCTGAATCGAGAGATGGTAGAAATTTACTCCTGCGCACCGAGTTCCATGGACAGCTCGAGTACCGGCCATCGATTCTCACTGCTCGACGTACGAAGGAAGACCCAGTCCTACCTCAGTCAAGGCTGATATGTGGTTCGTCAATTGTCTAAGAGCAAGCACACATGGCTTCATGATTTATTTAGGACATCCTGATGGCTCGCTGACCGCTCTTACGCCCCTGCCTGAGGCTCCCTTCAAGAGACTGCAGCTGCTACAAGGACAATTGGCACGAAACATTCAACATATGGCCGGTCTAAACCCTCGCGCACTTAGGTGAGCCGTCTGTCTCCAAGCGTCCGCCATTGAGTCAACTCAAAATCATCCTACCCGCAGGATCGTTCGCAACGAATTTGTTTCGAAACCACTCTTCAAGGGCATCCTCGACGGAACCTTATTATCCGAGTTTGAGGGCCTCCCGATCACTAGGCAAGATGAAATGACGAAGGAAATCGGGACAGAGCGCACCTTATTGCTGCATGACTGGATAGAAATAGCGAGTCCATGGTAGCTGACCTCGTAGATTACTCAGACCGTTTCATTTTCCGTGCACATCTCTGTATTGCTGCTAATTAGCATCCTCTTTGGCTTGGCTTCATGAGGTAAAGGTTCACTGGGTGGCCCCATCATCCCAGAGTCTACGGCGAAGTCGACATGCATCCGGTCAACCCTCTCGGGGAAGCTGCGCCGCTGCTCACGATTCTATGGCTCGAATTCTGTAGTGCTAGTAAAAACACCAACAAAAGTTTCAGTCAGGCCGACTCTGATATCATGTGACGTAGGGGTCTTATAGTAGCCGCAAAAAATTCCTGTAGGAGCAGGGATGGCAGCAATCTCTAAAACCACGAAGAAGCGTGCCGCCGCGTCTACTTCAAGTGGCCCAGCATTGAAGAAGCCACATCTTGATAAAGCGGCTGCAAAACCGTCAAAACTTCGACGCAGTCAGCGCATAACGGTCCCTGCTGAGGATCAACATCTAGATTCGGAGGACGAGGACGACGAGGACGAGTGGCAGGATGAAGATGTTGAAGAGGTCCGGGATGACGGGGAAATTGACCACAAACCAGCCGTGAAGGATCCCAATGGTGAGTTTGCTATTAACGTCACGGTATCAGCTTGATTCTTATTTGCTCTTAAGCCGTTCGGGAGGCACGAAAAGCGCAGAAGGCACTCCAAAATCAAAGGAGAGCAGCTAAACCACATTCCGACTTGCTCACCGATGCGAAGAAAGTGTGGTCGCTCGCCCGACAGCGTAACATCCCTCCGGAGGAACGCCAAAAACATGTGCAGAACTTGATGGGCTCTATTCGAGGCAAGGTCAAGGATATCGTGTTTAAGCATGATGCTAGCAGGATTGTGCAGACAATAGTGAGAAATGGGAAGCAGAAGGAACGAGATGAGATTGCGGTAGAGTTGCTTGGAGAGTATAAGGCGTTGGCCCAGAACAAATACTCGAAAGTAAGCGGCTGCTCGTCCAACTATCCCTCCAACCCAGAGATCATGTTGACTGATTCAGTGGATTCTGATTCACAGTTCCTGGTCTCGAAACTGATTCGCCTCTGTCCCGCGCATCGAGCTGCTATCTTGACCGAATTCCAAGGCCATGTCATCCGTCTGTTACTCCATCGAGAAGCTTCTTCGGTGCTGGCGGATGCGTTTGAGCTATATGCTAATGCCTACGAAAGAACGATTCTCGTGAGGGAGTTCTATGGCAAAGAAGCAACCTTGTTCGGCATGGGCAAGGGCACTAGTGATGAGGACAAGGAGCAAGCTAAGGCAGGGCTTAAGGGTGTTCTGGACAAGTCCAACCCCGACCAAAAGAAGAGAATACTGAATGCCACGAAGGATTCTCTGTTTACAATGTAAGTGACCTTGTTATATGCCTTCGTAGCTTGGCTTACATTTCCAGATTCAATAACTCTGACAAGGGTGCCATATCACACGCGATAGTCCACCGCGCTTTGTGGGAGTATATCACGGCAGTCAACAGCCTCCCGGAAGAATCTGAGCGGGAGAAACTGAGGCGAGAGATGTTTGAATGGTGTGCCTCCCGTCTCTTTTGATAAAGATAAGCATTCATCTTTTCTAATAGCTGCCAGGACGTCCTCGCCGAGATTGTACACACAAAGGACGGTAGCCGTGTTGTCCGAGAGTTCCTTGCTTACGGAACAGCCAAAGTATGTCTCTTCATGCCTGTTGTGCGCGCATCTTTCATTTCCGGTGTTTAGGACCGTAAAACTGTTCTCAAGGCTCTCAAGCCCCACATTGAGCGAGTTTGCCTAGACGATGAAGCACAGTTCGTCCTGTTTACCGCTTTGGATGTCATCGAGTGAGTGCCTTACGAAAGGTTGTGGAAGATGCCTTTCTCACAATTCCTCAGCGATACCAAGCAAGTCGCGAAGACCTTAGTCACTTCAATAACTGCCACCGCCCAAAAATTATACGTAACACCCCAAGGCCGACGATCCCTTCTTTACCTCCTTATTCCTCGATGCCGGCGGCATTTCACCCCAGCTCAAATTTCCCTCCTTGCTGAAACAGATCACATTCGCTCGCAAACTAGCAAAAAAGAGGCTAACATCCGAGAGGAGGAGATAAGGGAGGCGGCGAGTGAAGAGCTTATCTCTTGGATAAGCCAGAATGCGGCGACGGTCGCGAGAGACCCTGGAGGCAGCCTTGTTTTGACCGAGATTATGCTTTTCGCGGTTGGAGGTTTGTGTTCACCTCCTATCGTAGTATGGTATTGTGACTAACCGATATGCTAGATAAATCTGCGGCAATCGATTCGTTACTTCAAGTTATATCGACACCCTACCCTTCATCCGACTCCTCGAAACCTCATCTAATTGATCTTCCTCATGGATCAAGATTGTATAAAACCTTGCTTCAAGGTGGCCATTTCAACCATACCTCAAAAGAAGTCGAGCGGGCGCCGGGCTGGGACGCTGTTGCGTTCGCAAACAAATTTGTGGAAAACGTCGGCCAAGACATCTCAATATCGATGTGCACAAAAGATGAGGCCAATGGTGCTTTTGTTATTGCCGAGTTGTGCGATGCTTTGCACCGGTCGGATCTCAAGGCGGCTCGCGAAGTTGTCAAGGGCTGGTTTGGGCCTGAGGTGATAAACCAAGTTAAGGATGGAAACGGCAAGGGGAAGAAGGTGCTGCTCGAAAAGATACCGTTGCTTTAATTCGCAATTCATGTTACCGCTTGATCTGTCTATTCATGTACGTTGCATTACCCTAGTCCATGTTTGCTGAACCGTTCCAAGGTAACGTTCTATCGCCCACACATCTTCGGTGGCATGAAAGGCGATTCTTACCGAGTCATTCCAAGTCAAGCCCCGATTACACGTGGATTTGTGACGTCCCCTATTCCCCTTACACCATGAGGCAACTCCTTTGACTGTTGTTCGTCCATCGTGTCGAAATGAGCGAAGTTGACGCTGCACTGGTCTCCCGTATCAAATCTCTGAGCTCTTCTATTAGCCACAAGCTGCCGTTGGTTCAAGGAGTCTTTCCATTGACTCCAGCAACTTCGGCCCTGTATTTTGGGAGTAAGGTGTTGGGGTAAGTTTTGGTTTGCATTCAAGCCTCCCCCTCGCTAACACGCTACGGCGACGCGAGCAGACGCTTGGACTTATTCAGCCCCCAACAAGATGACTTGGAGCAATTGGCATCCATTTGCCAACCTGCCACCTTTGGTCTCAACGACGAAGATGTACTCGACGAGACTTACCGCAAGGCAGGAAAGCTGGATGTAGATCAATTTGCATTTAATTTCGATATCTTCGCCTCAGGCATCGCGGAGGAGATCAGTTCTTTGCTTCTCGAGGGACGTGAAGCAAACACATTCAAGCCTGAGTTATACAAGCTCAATATCTATGGCAAGCAGGACTATATTGGGTAGATGTAGCGGATGCTGAACGTCTTGTTTTGATTCAGGCAAGGATTCCTTCTTTAAGCCCCATAAAGATACACCAAGGAGCGAGGACATGTTCGGGTCTCTAGTCATTGTCCTCCCTACCCCTCACCAGGGTGGTGCTTTAATGCTGCGCCACAACGACCAACAATGGACCTTTGACGCTGCCAAACTGTTGGCAGAGCAATCCACCCCTTGCATCGCTTACGTCGCATTCTTCAGCGACGTTGAGCATGAAGTTCTCCCTGTCACGTCTGGCCACCGAATTACCCTCACCTATAATCTGTACTTCGACCAAGCTGTCAAAGGGCTTCCTCCTAGGGGTCTCTTATCCCCCGCTTATACCTCCTTTTTCTCTGCACTCACGGACTTCCTTAGTGATCCTACTTTCTTGCCAGAGGGTGGATTCCTCGGTTTCAACCTTTTCCATGAATATCCCGTCCGCATTGGCCATAGCGTCGAAGGCTTTATTGACAGGCTGAAAGGATCCGATGCCATCTTACTTCAAGTCTGTGGGGCACTTGGTCTTGGAGTGAAACTGCGAGTGTTGTATCCCTCGCCGGAAGGGTTCCTCGGAGGGTTTGAACGTTGGACTCACTTGATGTTCACTCACTTCCCGGACTTCCAAGCTCGTGGACTGTTGGACAGCGACGAGGATACTAGTGCGGGCCGCATGCTGGTCAGAAATTTCAAAGGAACGCTGGTGCATTGCAGAGAGGCACAGAACGATTTCAAGAGGAAGGGGAAGGAACGCCGTAATTCTAAGTTATCAGACATTTGGTGGATTACAAGCAACGATAAGAACGTACTCAAGACAGGCTTTGCAGCTTACGGAAACGAGCCTTCCGTTCGTCGGATGTACGGCAATCTTTCGTTGATCGTTCAAGTTGGGAAGGCTGGGGAGCGAGCTATATCGGATGCTACTGAGAATGCTTGAGCGTACATACTACTCGCACTATCTGGATTTTCACCAAGTCAATGAATGACACTAAAGGGGCTCCCAATTGACTCCTAATTAGGGGATTTCGAGTACAGTTCCGGCCCCTGGGCATAAAAGTACAAACTTAGCCGTCATACAGCCTCCTACCCAGACGTCGCTGGAGAGTCTTTCGCTTGATTCCGAGGGCGCGGGAATATTTTTTCTGATTCCGACTCTCCGTAATTTATCCGAGAACTTTATTCTGCTCAGACTCTCCAGGACGCCTGGCCTCAAACATATACAAATAGTGTATCGCCACATTCTTATCTCTGATATGATAACGTCTGAAGTCAAATCAGTAAGCGGACTTTAAATTGCATCACAGACACGGTTAGGAGCGACAACCAGCGGTGAACAGTTTCTAAACTTCTGAAGCATTAATCGGACCTATCGTGTGATGCTAGGATTGAACTGGAGTCTCACACTCCTGAATGTCTTGGTTGAATCACTGCTACAAGTCTCACACAGACCAGCTTTGAACATGTAACTCCTCGGAAATGTTGATATGCCAGTGGAGTGAGTGCTGGTGTCGGTGTCCACTGTCAGCCGAAATTTCACCAGGCTGAATCTGGTTGGAGCTGACTTCAGAGTAGTGAAATGGGTCACTGCAGGACTCGTTGAAAATTTAAGCTGTGTGATGACTAGTAACTAGTGTATCTCCCTGCAGTCACTCATTAACATTCCTGAGCTCAGTGTGTCAGTGCCATCACACCAGAAGATATAGGTGCTCTTATGCATGTAAACTCACTGTAATCAACACAATGCTGCAAAAATTTAACTTAGAAATTAATCAGAAGGTGGCCGGCTACTCGCCTAAGCATCCATCGCTCCTAACCGTGTCTGTGATGCAATTTAAAGTCCGCTTACTGATTTGACTTCAGACGTTATCATATCAGAGATAAGAATGTGGCGATACACTATTTGTATATGTTTGAGGCCAGGCGTCCTGGAGAGTCTGAGCAGAATAAAGTTCTCGGATAAATTACGGAGAGTCGGAATCAGAAAAAATATTCCCGCGCCCTCGGAATCAAGCGAAAGACTCTCCAGCGACGTCTGGGTAGGAGGCTGGCCGTCATAGGTCAGCCCAAATCCTAAAGCCTCGCTGAGAGGTTCACATGGACGGATTTTACTTGGGTATACCTACTTGAAATGAGGAACGGGTCACAGTGTATACGGGAAAGTACTGACGTTGACAGCGCATATTCTCCCATCTCGCGACCAATCCCAGATTGCTTGTAGCCCCCAAATGGCATTGCAACATCTCCAGTGCCGTAGCAATTGATCTACGGCAAAGACGTCAAACGAGAAATCGATGTATGGACTGGGATGGCCTGAGCTTACCCAAGCAGTACCCGCTTCAATGGCGTGCGCAACCCGGAATGCACGGCTACCATTCTCAGTGAACACAGCGCAAGCTAAACCGTAAACAGTGTCATTCGCCATCTCAATCACCTCTTCTTCGTCCTTGAACTTAATGATAGCGGCCACGGGACCAAAAATCTCCTCCCGAACAATCTTCATATCCTTGTTACAGTCGGTGAAGACCGTGGGCTGGAGAAAGTATCCTTCATTTCCGATGCGGTCACCCCCCGCAATGATGTTCGCCCCGTCCTTCTTCCCAGAATCAATGTAACCCATAATTCGCTGCAGGTATAAATGAGGTCACTCGACGGTCGTCGACAGGAAGTACGCTTACATCAAATTGCGTCTGGGACACCTGTGGACCATGCCCAGTATTAGTGCCGAACGGATCACCTGCTGATTGCGCTAGTCCTTTGGCTGCGGCGGTGAATGCTTGAATAAACTTGGGGTAAATACCCTCTTGTACGAAGATCCGGGACCCAGCGATACATACTTGACCTGGAATGACATGTGTCAGTGACCGGGTAGTTGGTGAAGAATACAACGTACCCATGTTGAAACTACATTACAATTGGTGGTTAGCATATACACTACGGTCAGGTAACTGACGCTTACAAGATCCCCATTGCAGCCCATTTGACTGCTTGCTCCAAGTCTGCATCGTCGAATATTATGTTCGGACTCTTCCCTCCAAGTTCAAGGGTCACCGCCTTAAGATTGGTCCTCGAGGCCGCTTCCATAATTTTGCGGCCAACCAAGGTAGATCCAGTAAAAGCAATCTTGGCAATGTGAGGGTGTTCACTTATGGCCTGACCGACAGTATGGCCTAAAAACCCATAATTGAGCACTCCTTCCATCGAGGACGACTAATTTCTTACCATATCCTACGACGATGTTAACCACCCCGGGTGGAACACCGGCGTTATTCAAGAGATCCGCAAACTTCAATGCTGACAACGGCGTAACTTCCGAAGGCTTGAGCACGACTGTGTTTCCAGTGGCTATAGCTGGGGCGATTTTCCAGGCGAGCATAAGGACTGAATATAATATAAATGCCGCCTTTAGCATAGGATCATGTAGTTGTGGATTCAAACGTAGACGTACGCGGAAAGTTCCATGGAATGATATGACCCTGCACAATCTTAGGCCACGTTTAGGCAGCAGAGAAGAAATGGACATACGCAAACGCCATACGGCTCGTGTCTGGTGTAAGTCATTTTGGTTTCATCGGTCTAGGAAGGCAATGGTTAGCTTCGAGTGCTCAACGGAGCGATGGGGTGCATGAGTGTACCTCAATGGTCTTACCCTGCACCTTATCCGCCCAACCGGCGAAGTAGCGGAAGGTTTTAACGGCACCAGCGACGTCTCCTCTCGCATATTTATACAGCTTTCCTATTTATGGATGAATGACTATACACTAAAGAGTGAGAAGAGGTACACATACCGACGTTCAATGTCTCTATCGCTGCTAGTTCATCAGTATTTGCTTCAATCAGGTCGGCGAGTTTGCTAAGAACTCTTGCTCTCGTTTTACCGGGTACCTTAAGCCCCCAAGCATTCCTATAGGCCTACGTTGGGTGATAACGTTAAAGCGACGGTGAGAGGATAGGAGAAGGTAGAGGGACGCCTACATTTCGAGCGGCCTGGACGGCGACATCGACATCCTTCAAAGTCCCGCTCGCTACAGTGGTGATAACCTTTCCGGTGGCTACGCGGACTCAGTCCAAATTACGGCGTCAAGTCTACACGACTTACATGGGTTGACGACACTGGGTGGATGATCGGTAAGGTGACCTTAAGTATTCGGAATGATACCACATACTCAATGGTCCCTTTTTCTATGGGGTCAACGAATGCGCCATTAATGAACAACCCAGTGTTCACAGAAACCGATCCCTTGAAGGATGGAGTGTTTAGGTCAAGTTTGAAGGTGCTTGTCATATCCTTCGGCGAAAGGGTTACCCTAACATCTACCCCGCATTCAGGGTATTTATGCAATTCAGGGATGTGGGGAAAGCGTAACCGACTGCCGGAGCCAAGGCCAAGGTCACGCATCGGTCAGGAGAGCGGTCCAAAATGACTTCAGATCGCCCTCAGTTTTCGAACGCTGTAACTTCCGTGGGAGCTCCAGCAAACGCGACTTAAATTGGTTGTTGTCAGAATCTTAAATACACTGAGGACTGAAGAAAGCGGTTGGTAGCGACTTATTCACAGCTATGGAATGATCACGGATTAAAGCTTTTGGCCAATGTTAACGTGGACGGCCTTGACTTGGGTGTATCTAATGAAGATGACGTTAAGGCGGCCCACATCTCACGACAACGAGGAAGCTTACGTTGAAAGGGCGTATTCTCCGAGTTCTCGGCCAATACCTGATTGCTTGTAGCCCCCAAAAGGTACATTGGGTTCCACGGTATTGTAACAGTTGACCTGCATTCCCAATGAGCATGCATTCGAACATAATGAAAATCAGAAAGAACACATACGAAGGCGCTGCCAGCTTCAAGGGCATGTGCAACACGCAAGCCCCTGCTTCCATTTTCAGTAAACACTGCACAAGCAAGACCATACGCTGTGTCGTTAGCCAACTCAATCACTTCTTCCTCCGTCTTGAACTTGATGACTGCAGCCACAGGCCCAAAGATTTCTTCCTTCACGATCTTCATGTCAGGCTTGCAATCGGTGAAAATAGTAGGCTGGATGAAGTATCCTTCATTGCCATGCTTCTCTCCTCCAATGAGAACATTCGCGCCATCTTGCTTGCCTGATTGGATGTATCCCATGACGCGCTGCGGGGATGAGCTTGAGCATGGCCGAGTTCAGGGCACGATCAGAGCGAGCTTACGTCAAACTGAGTTTGGGAGACCTGGGGCCCGTGCTTGTTTCCAGCTTGGAAGGGATCGCCGATGGCCGCACCAAGACCTTGCGCGGCCTTGGTGAAAGCCTCGATAAATCTCGGGTAGATCCCTTCTTGAACGAAGATGCGCGATCCCGCAGTACAAACTTGGCCTAGAAAGCAGAAAATCAGCACATCCGGTAATTAATAGACCGGGGGGACTGGATGCTCACCCATATTGGAGCTAGAAGTTTCAAAGGTGGAGATCAGAGCTTCAATCGACGAGCACGGATCAATTCACTGACAAAATTCCTATGGAAGCCCATTTGACGGCTTGTTCCAAATCAGCATCGTCGAAGATGATGTTGGGGCTCTTGCCACCGAGTTCCAAGGTTACCGCCTTCAAGTTGGATTTAGCTGCCGCCTCCATAATCTTCCTGCCAACGAGCGTCGATCCGGTGAACGCCACTTTATCAATATGGGGGTGCTCGCTGATGGCTTTACCCGCCTCGCCACCTGAGATAGCAGTTAGCATATACCAAAGTCCCATCAGACGGTCGAATGAACGAACCATAACCAGGAATGATATTGACTACGCCGGGAGGGACGCCGGCCTCATTAAGGAGGTCAGCAAACCTGAGCGCGGAGAGAGGGGTAATTTCGGAGGGCTTCAGGACAATGGCATTCCCGGTGGCCAAAGCCGGTGCTATCTTCCACGAGAGCATACCGACTGTACATCTGGTTAATTAAAAGGATTCTGTCGATTAGCTCAGAATATACTGACATGGGAAATTCCACGGGATGATTTGACCCTAGAAGAGCACGATCAAAACTACCGGCATGGATAAAGCCATGGGAATTGCGAACTTACGCAGACTCCATATGGCTCATGGCGAGTGTAGTTAAGGAAGTTCTCGGATGTCTATTGGTGGCTTTCATTAGTGTTTGCAAATCCAATGAACAGGTTGTGTACTCGCTTCAATCAACTTCCCTTGGACTTTATCGGCCCATCCTGCGTAATATCGGAAGACATCCACACCGCTTAGGATATCCACGCGCTTGGAGATGCCATACATCTTGCCTAGGTGCGTGTGAGTTGGTCAGCGATGCCTGGAGGGTGCACATATGCACTGACCGGTATCCAACGATTCCAATGCCGCCAATTCATCAGCATGTTCTTCAATCAGCGCGGTCAATTTACTAATGATACGGCCACGGATCTTTCCAGGGACTTTGGTTCCCCAAACAGTCTTGTAGGCCTACGAGTTGGAAAGTTCCAGTTAGTTCTGATGGTAGATAAATGTGTATCACCATCACGAACCTTCCTCGCTGCCTGAACAGCAATGTCCACGTCCTTGGCGGTGGCGGCCGCTACCTTGGTGATGACTTTACCAGTCGCTATACGTGGATGGTTACAAGTCAACTACAGGATGTAGGCGTCAACTAGTACTGCCCGTACACACCTGGGTTAATGACACTAAGCGAAGTTGTGGTAATCAGTAAGAGTCGACTCAGATAACGAGCAGTGAAACAAACTCGATGGTGCCACCGTCCACGGGATCCACCCATTGTCCGCCAATGAACAATCCGGTGTGGATAGTTGACTTGCCCTTGAAAACGGGAGTATCGAACTCGTACTCGAAGGTCTGAGGCATTGTGTGGGATGCGGGGGGGCTTTGTACTCATACAGGATACGTTGTGTGATTATATACTTTAACTTACGCGAAAAGCTTCTCAAGGTTCTTTGTGGCTTACTACGAAGAGGGGTCGTACCATCGCATGAGTAAGTCACCTGCTGAGTGTGCATTACCCCTTTGGCACTGCGAATGTGCTTGGTAGCATGGAAAAAGCATGAGAGAGGCACAATCGAAGATCTGCGCCGGAGGAGAATGATGCTTAGTCTGAGAACCTAAGGTCGATGATGATTCGTGCATCAGACGACACGCTTAAACAGGGAAAGCTCGAACTAATGAGATACACCGGGTCAATGAGCAGAGAGAAAAACGCTACCCAGGCCCGGGAAGTGTGGTAAAATGAAACTCAGAGCTTGGGAGAAATCTTCTTCAATGTCTGATATGTGGGTGTCTTCTTAGCGCGCGCTGCAACCATACTGTCAATCGTATCCTGGCGCAAGTCGTCGATAGGGAATTCCGATACTGAAAGGATTGACCCATACCTGCGATTGCAAGGCCGCTGCGTTCCATGTAGCAGTGTACTCCAGATTTTGAGCAACCCTGCAAACATGCAGATAAGCCAGGTGTAAATGCGACCGCGTTCACGAACTTACGAGTGGTCCCTTGAATGCAGAAGGAGATGTTTCGTCGCGGTGACAGCCACTGGACTCTTTGAAGCGATAAGCTTAGCAAGATCCAACGCTGCGGCAACAACTTCGTCCTTGCTCCCATCAACAACCCTCGACAGGAGCCCCAGCTGCAAAGCCTCTGCGGCAGAGAAGTATCGAGCTGAGAAAGCTAGTTCCCGTACAAGGGATTGATTCCCTGTGATTTTTGGAACGGTAGCTAGAGTGCCGATGTCAGCTGCAAGACCCACATCCACTTCCTACAGCAGGTGTCCTGAGTGATCCACGAAGACGGATTGGTAAGGCTCACCTTAATGGTGAAGGAAGCATTCGAAGCGGCGAAACGGATGTCGCAATAACCGATTATGTCTATTCCGAGGCCAAGAACCAGTCCGTGTACAGCGACGATGACAGGGACCGGGCAGCGTTCCGGGGCACCTATGGCATGCTGAAACTCGACGATATGCTTCCTAAGCTCTAATGCGCGACGTGCGGGATCCGTTGCTTCGGAGGAGTTAATAGTCGAAGTAGCGTTGAGATCCAATCCGGCGGTGAAAAGCTTCGGGTTGGCTGAGGACAAAACCACGGCGCGAATGTCCGACCCCGCCTCCGAAATTCGTTCGAAAACTTGGCTGTATTGCGTCCAGAAACTGAAGACATGAATGGTGAGTGAACTTGGCGGGGTTAGTAGAGCACGTAAAACATACTCGGTGTTGAATGCATTGACAGGCGATCTAGCGAGAGTGAGACGGCATTTTCGAAATAAGCAACTGGGTGCCCGTACCTCGCAAGCTCAACCAACAGAACGTGTTGAGAAGGCTGCGTCACTTTAATCCACTTCGTTGAGAATTCAGCCATGGTAAATGAGCGCTCCGGTCAAGCCTTGTAAAGTATGTTTATCTGTGTTGATTTACCTCGGCGCCGGCCATGGTCGTAAATGGTGTAATTCGCGCGGAATCCCAGGGAATCCTGAGGGAATCCCGGCACGACCTAAGCGCCCCCTGGGGTTTCGCATTCCCTGAGGTCGAACGACGACATTCGCGCTCAGCGCGGTCAGCGCAGGCGGTCCTCCCGGTCCCTGGAGGTCCCTGGAACCATTCAGGCTCAGCGCAACGTTGGCGAGCGTCACCGTCGACGTGTTCTCGACGCGGTGGGACGAGGTGAGCAAACAGCCACCGCTATATATCGACGTAGATCGAGCGGCCTGACTAGAAAATCAGTGCTACTAGCCTCTGCTGAGTCAGTTCCTTCACTCTGGAGACAGCCGTCACGGTGGTCTGAGGTGCGTCTCAGCATTCTTGCATCATGCTCAGCACATTGACTGGCTCGATAGGCTTTGGGAGCTGGCATCCTAGGCCCCTTTGGACCCTCCCTCTCGCTCCCTCTCGCTCCCTCTCATTTCTCGGCGCGTTCACGGGTTTGTACGCAACCCATTCTTGTCATCGTCATCGCCACCATTTTCCCTCCTGCTCTCTCAATTTACACACATGAACCTGCACCTTCGATACAACTGCAATGGTCAGTCTCAGCGCGACGTAGACGAAGCATCATTCACGATGGAAGCACCATGACACTCACACCTGAAATATACCCAGAGCACCACGACAACTCCATGGCCTTCACCAGGGCTGCCTCCAGCACCACCCTGCACGCCAGCGCTCACATCAGCCGGACTATGTGCGCAGAAGCGTAAATGCGTCGCTTGGGATCGCACGCTGACAGATCCCCAGTCCGCTATCTTCACAACTGCGAACGGAACAGCGTCTTTCGTCCGAGAGCCCTACAAACCCCCTCCGCCTCCGAGTCCTCCCAACGGGTCTAGCCATCATCGTCATCATCATCATCACCATGACCCGTACACCGACCATTGCCATTACCATACTGCGCCCAAGCCACCCAGGAGGGTATTCCACCGCCCCTTCCTCTCACCATTCCGCGGCTATCTGTTTCATCCCAAGATGAAGGAGTGGCTGGATACGATGGTGTGGAGCAGCGCGCGCCCGTATAACGTCGAGGATATGGTCAAGCGAGCGTTTTGCGATCCCATCTTCCAGGGTAGGGTGGGTAAACTCCCGCCGCCGCCGAACACCAGTGGATGATATCAACGTGGTTCCACACAGCCTGAAACATCAACCCGATAAGCAGACTGCAAAGGATGATATTCAGGTACTACCTGGACGGGCTGAACCCGATCCCGACCTGGCCGAATGTGCTGCCCCGCTTGAGGATCACCACGAAGATCGCGACTCCCATGACTCTCCTGGCTCCAAGTCCAGCAGCATCCTCGGAGTCAGAACATTCCAGGATATGTTACAGGTCATCCAAGCACGTAGCGCCGCATTGAAATCATCACCCGAACGATTCCTCCGTGGATCTTCAAAAGATAAATCGAACGCCATGCTTGCATCGACGCGAAAACGATATTCGCTGTCGTTTCCCTTGTTGACGGGTGCCAATTCCAAAGCGGCGTCTTGGAGTGCGCCCTGGAAGACTATTCCCGCATGGTATCCCTTCGCGATCAACATCACCGTCACCGGATAATTCCCGATCGCCATCGCCTAGCTCCAAACCACCATTAGCGAAACCTCTGATATGCATCCTCCCATTGGCGGACCCTTTCTCTATGTCATCACCATCTACTCCCAAATCACCACCCTTAAATACCGCTGCGCCTCGCGCTTCCCTCCCAACCCACTTATCCCATCTCACGCACCTTCTCCCCAGCAAATCACCATCTAGTGTCGCACCCAAAAGAGGTTTGCCTTCTTGCCGCTGTTGGAGATGTGCCCATCGTCCGCTTCCATGGCCCCGATGAGTAGCGTCTTCACGATGCCGATTCATAGTGTGGTGATGAGCACTGTGCCTTCTCCCATCCATCTACCAAGCGAAGTCATCAAGGCCTGGAAGAATGTGTTTCTAGGCACGACGATGACAACAAGGCCGAACACACGGATGCCAGCACCGACGTTGGCAGGAGTAATACCCGATCATACGATCCACCCATGCCATCATTGACGAATGTGTCCTTGGATAGTTCGCCACCCATCTCAAGAGCTTCTTCAATGTCTCCCGAGCTGGTTACAAAGCATATTAATGAGATATCGGTAGTTCTCTCATGTATATCTATTGGTGCTACATCCCAAAGCAAATTTTTGACATAGTGGGAATGTGGCAAGGCTTAGTATGGAGTGATTATTTGCTCAATTGTGGAGGAACCGGGAGGATGAATTGCCGCACTCTAGGATTGGAACCCCGCACAATCCAAACCCTCAGATAGAGCTTTTGTCGGTACATAGGATTGCACTGGAAATCATATGCAACCCGGTAAATCAAGGAGGGTAGACAGGGATCACGTACCTTGGCCATGGAGGTGCCTGTAAATTGAGCGTAAATTGGTCATAGAACGGGGCGTAAATTGGTAAATCAAGCAGGGGGCATTCACTTAGTGCCTCGTATGCTACACTTATTGCACTACTTATTTACTTAATGTATGGGTGATTTACACTAGAACTCAAGACACGGCGCGTCAGCACATGACCGTGAATGGCCCCTGTTCAGCCCCTGTAGTTTCCCACACGCAATCAACAATCCTTCGAGCTCCCACACACACCCTGTGGCCATCGTCTGCTAGTCTCTCCCTGATGCAGTATTCTACTGCTTCAATTGAGCCATGGCCGACAAGTTGCGGTGCCTGCTAATCAGGTAACTGGGCTTGTTGGCTTTGAGAGTCCACTTCAAATGAGCTGCGGTGCCTGCTAATCAGGTAACTGGGTTCTTTTGTACTGGGCTCATCTCTTGGAGCCGGACATATTGACTTATTCCTGCTGCTGGCCACCCTTGAATTGTGAAGAGACCTTCTGGATTACGACTTCGGTCAAGGCAGACAGCCAACCAACTGCTTGAAGTGCCCCTTGCCGCCCATTTTCCTGGACAAGATCCAACAAATTACACATGGTAACTTCCTGCTAAATTGGAGCGATTGAAAAGTGCAAAGCTGACCACGCTGTCAAGGTACTACCTCTCCTTTTGAACGGTTGTAGATCTTACTGTTCAGCACCTCCACATCAAGTTTGAATTTCTATTACCCACGGAGCGAACGGCGAGAAGTCTGTCTGCAATACATTTGACCTGTGAGTGTCGATGAACATTCAATATTCAATACTCACATCTGACCCAGAATTTGTAGCTCGAAGCGAAGTTGCTCATGCGCAACCTCTTTAGTTCACCTCTGTGATCATAGCTGTAAGTGCATCATCATCCGTTGCACATCAAATCCGTAACTGATCCTGACTATAGCCTCTGATCCGTTGATGTCGACTGTGCCCCATGAACCACTAATGCCACTATCCCCTCTCGCAACGATGCGGCCTTACGACACATAGGCTATCCTTCAGCGAAACGTGGAACGGACGAAAGCGATCAGTTCGAAGACTCTAAGATGCACCTCAGATAATGTTCTCGATGGCTCTGAAGGATTGATATCGGCATCGTCACCTCCGATCCGTGGACTCAGACAGTTTGCACCGGGTCGGAGAACGTTAACTTAGGACATATAGCTTCGATTCTTCGGTGAGCTTAGATCCAATAGTTGAATGAAGGCTGATGAAATCCCAGCTCCTGTACAAACACCATCATCACCCAAACCTGGCTCCAGTCACCACCATGCCCGTTTACATTCACGCAATCTCTTCTTATTTTTTCCGAACTCCTCCGTAGTAAGTCATACAGTTCTAAGGACCCTTGACCTTAGTCATTCCCTTTTGTTAGTGACTGGTAACCGTAGTCCTTCATTCGGGACGCTCCTACGGTGTATCACTCATTCGATTTCCCGTGCAACGTCAACTTCAAGATCTAGTAGCTATGCTTACGACTACCGCAGACAAGAGCGGCTTGAAGTTCCCACGTCGGACAGCTGGACACATGATCGTGACCTGCCCAAGCGCACAATTCTGCATAGGGGCCAATGACGATCATTCAACTGCAACTATCATGGGTGTGGATGGACTGTGGCAGGTATGTCATAGCTAGTGGACCTTGATTTTGTTTAGTGCTTATCCTTGAAAAGATTGTCTCGCCTGCGATAAAGAAGCGATCGTTCATGGATCTTGCGATAACTGAAGGCTTCATTCGCAACCCAAGAGGTGATCACATGTTCCGTATTGGGATTGACGCAAGGTGAGATGCATATTTTCCTGCGTCCGGATGCTCTTCTGACTGTCAGCTAGCATCTATATGCACCAAGCTGGACATCCTTTCGTATACAATCACACGCAAGCTGGCCAGAGTCCTGAGCTTCGTCTCCTCTTCTCCCGGATGGCCTATTTTCTCAAGTATCCTGTTATGCCAATTTTTGTATTTGACGGAGCAGGCCGACCACCTAAGAAGCGAGGGAAGGCTGTGGGGACTAAACCACACTGGTTGACTCGTCCTTTCCAGGTTATGATCAAGGCATTTGGCTTCTATTTTCACGAGGTGAGGCCCTAACTCCTGGCATGCAATATACTAGCTGACCTGTGCCAACAGGCACCTGGCGAAGCTGAGGCAGAGCTTGCCGCACTCAGTAAACGTGGGGTGGTTGATGCTGTCATTACAAATGATGGGGATGCGCTGATTCATGGTGCTCGAGTTGTTATTAAAATGTACGTCTAGTTAGGTATCTTGGATATCAATCTGACCCCCTCCATCCCAGCCCGAACATCAAGGAGCAACAGGATGAAATTGATGTGGTGTCTTTGGACGATATCGAGCGTGCTCCTGTCTCCCTCAGCCAGGGAAGTCTCATGCTGTATGCCATCCTGCGAGGTGGCGATTATGATGTATGTAATTTTCCTGGTCAGTGTGTCAATTGCACTTCACTCACCTCTACCTTGAAAGGATGGCCTTGCAGGATGCGGGCCTGAGATAGCTCATGGCTTGGCCAGATCTAATTTGGGCAACAGGCTGCTTCATGCTTTGCGCACAATGACAGGTCCCTCGCTCCATGCCTACCTCGCTGACTGGCTCCAAGACCTTCGACACATGCTCCAAAATGATCCTTTGGGCATGTTGGGACGCCGATATCCAAGTCTTGCAGGATCTATTGCACCCGACTTTCCCGATCTAGCCGTTGTTCGGTTGTACACTGATCCATTGATATCGCAACATACTTCTAGGGCTTTTGCTAGTTCGAAGGAGTGGATAATTCGACAACCAAACCTCCCAGAAATTGCTTCATTTTGCGAGCAACACTTTACATGGGGAACTGAGTCAGACCTTCCGGGGCGACTTGAACACTTGATCTTTCCCTCTTGCATGCTTCGCATGCTATGCCAGGTAGGTGGCTATACTTCCCATATTGGAAAGACTAATGATATTCTCCAGCCTGTGTCTGAGGCAGACGTCCTCGTCAGTTATTTTGCCATCCATTCCTCGTTCAACGCCCAGCTCGACCGTGGATCAGTCCTTCAAGTTGTCCACCATCAGCCTGATTTGTTGGTTCCCACCTATTCTCTTCGTGTCTCCACCACTGCTTTTACAAACCTCATCCTATCTGGCCTTACACCGTCACGGAAGATGCTCAAACCCTCTGCGCACCGAGTGGCATCCAAACGCAAGTGTGTAGAAATACCTACTCATATCGTTCAGCTTGCATTGCCACGAATGGTCGAGGCTTTCCATGATGACAGTCATCCTGCGGTCTCATCAGCCACGTCTGTAAGTCATCTCACTCTACCATGGTCACCGTGCGAAGCTAACCATGATTATGCAGTCTAAAGTGAGCCACTACATGGAAGTCCCGAATACTGCTTCACCCGACCATCATAATCATGATGCCGAGAGCTCAGAAGCACCACCATCGTCATCCTCATTGGGAATTATTGATTTAACTTCTGATGATGACTGAGTTCCTTACTTGTATTTGTCGTACTGATGCCTTCGTTCACCTTATCTGTATTTGTATCCAATCAAAGATTTATGTCTGACCGACTGGTTGCACCCTGAATATAGCCTCCTAATTTCATAACGTCTCAATCATCATACCACACGCATCACGCTGCCTGCCTGCCTACCATTCCCTTCCCTTCACTCTTCCTCTTATGGCTCGCACAAGGAAGACAGCAATCCGACGCAAGAAGACATCTGGCTCAGCCCCTGAGTTGCGGGATGTTCATACCAATATGGGCCTCGCGATGTCAAAATATGGCCAAGCAGCGCGTACTGTTCAGGCTTACCAAGGGCATCTAAAGCGCGCAAGAGCATTCCTGGTGGAATACTCAAAGGAATGTGAAAGGCTTGGAAATACATTCCCAGATGGTGGACCGGTTGACATCGAGCTACTCCGAACTGCCTTTGAGGGGCCTCCGAACAAATATTCAGCCCATGGTCTTCAACTCTACCTTGCCCAAAAGTGTTTCACGGAAGGCCTCTCTCAAAGTAGTGCTGAGGGGATACATGGAGCACTCGCCAAGTATTGGGACACACTGTGAGCGCATCAGCGAGGATTAGCTCAATGAACTGACTTTCAGTTTTGCACAGGGGTGGAAATGGTAAGTACGCTGGCAGCTACCAGTACAATGAGGAAACTGGGGAAGTTACGGGCTGTCCGGCTCGTGCCCTATCAGTGCAAACGATCATGAAGGCAATTAAGAACAAGTCACTGAAGAAAGGTGCTGCAGCAACCCGCAATCACGCTGAAGCCATGACAATTGAAGATCTTACCCGGGCGATGGATTGGTCTGAAAAGGAATGTCCCGCGGAATGGTTTGACTCCAATAGGCAGCCAGCAAATGACCGCGAGCTTCTCTCCATGCTTAAGCATTCGACGTTTCGCGCCTTTGCTTCATTGGGCTTTGTTATCTGGACAAGGTGGGAATGCAGCTCACAAGGTGCTATCTTACTCACTGTCGTGTTGGCAGGAACTTTGAAGCTTGTGGAATCCAGCGCAGAGATATTGTCTGGGACCTCAAAGGCCCCGCACCCTGGTATATGGATATGTGGAGTCTCTATCTCGAAAATAGAAAAGGTTGGCAAAAGCAAGCAAGCCAACTTGACTCAGGCCCACTCACAAGTCAGTCCGTGTCTCCTTACAATCTGTTCACAGGGGCTAAGACTTCGTTCTGAACAGGTAACCTGTATCATATATATAAGCAAGATATCAAAGCCATCGATATGTTCACGCATGTCCCACGGCATGTGCAGTTCATTGAGCAGCGTATTGGACGGCTGCTCGATGCTGAGGACTACATCTTCCCCTATTTCAGTAGTAACGGTACGGTCGATGCCAAGCGGAGCCTGACTCTCGATGTCGTGCAGAACTTGATCGATGAGTTTATGGAAATGGCAGGTATTGGCAAGGCGTATACAACCCATTCATTTCGTCGTGGTGGCGCGCAATACAGATTCATGTATGCGCCGCTCGGTAGTCGCTGGTCACTGAATAAAATCAGATGGTGGGGTGGCTGGGCTATTGGCGAGCATGTGAGTGCCATCTCAAGGCATCTACCATGTAGTGATCTAGTCCCGCAATCCAGGTCGACACTCTAATTAAATACCTGGTTGACTCATTGCAAGCTTTCGAGTCTGGGCATAGCGACGCCCTCCATCCAGTTCAAGCGGATGCCCATGAAAGCTTCATGGGAGATGGCTCAAGTTTGCAGCCTGCGACCAAAGAGGAGGTTCGGCAAGTAGCAGTAGCCGTCAACCGTAAAGTGGATCAAGCCCTCAATTCTGTTGTCGATTCTATTACATCGTTATTCCAAAGCTCTCGAAATCCATGCATCCAATCTTCGATGTATTCTCACACTCTTGCTTTACCTTTTGCTACATCAGCACCAGCACCATCACGTCCTCCTCTTGCCCCCATTGTCCAGCCCCAGCAGCTTTCCTACCCTCCCAACACCGTGGATCCGCAATCAATGTCCCACTGGCATGTGATGCAGACAGGGCATCTCATCGATTCAACTTGTCTAGCAGCTCCAAGTCGTGTCAGTACTGGCCTGAGCCATGCTACGCCGCTGGCTGGGGTGGTAATACCTGACTTGGGACATGGGCCTGGGGCATGGCGTCGAGCAGTAACACAATGGGAACAGCCGGACGATGCCTATGGTGGCATCGCACTCATGGACTGGCCAAAAGAGTGGTATACAGGAGCTATGCGACTCGTGACAGCTACAAAACGGAACTCAAGAAAGATTATTGCCGAAGAGTATATTAACAAGTTGCCGCCCTCTTTCTCATATTGCCTCCATCCTGACATGGCTTGTTAGATTCAACCGGAATGATGCAGCCTTCCTCAAGGCCTATCCCTCAGCCAATGTGAGTCTGACCAAGCTTCTAGAGGCCATTCGACGGGAACGGGGCCGTCAGCGCCGCAGCAAGAATGGGACACCCATTGAGCGTACTTCAGCCGCCTAGTCCTCTGAAAGCATGACAGGTCTCTCCTACAGTCCATACTGATAACATCGCTCTAAGTCCTAATGTTTACTATAGACCGCACAGTAGTAAGTAGTGTACATGGTCAGTATTTATATCCCATTCTCCTAGCCGACTGATGACCACAAGCGAGCATCGTGTGATATAGCAACATAGTAATGGGCTCATCCTCGAGCTGAAGGCCTGTATGGGCATCAAGTGAGATTCCGTACCCTCAGACATCTGCTCCACTTCCCGATGTTCTGACTGCGGTACCTTTGTTATTCCCCAGCGCATGGAACACGGATCATTGAATGATGGCAATGTTTCCTTCAAGTTGTAGGAGATTTGAGTTGACTCTAATCGCCCCGACTGCGTTTCCCTCGCCGAGACAAACATGCTCCCTCTAGCGTCAACGGACACGGAAATTTCGATGGAGAGCGTCCCTTTGGCCGCTGGCGGCAAGTCTGTCAGCTGGATGACACCGATCATTCTGTTATCTATAGTACGCGAGTTGTCTCCCTCGAAGACCTTGATGCCATAATCGTAGTGAAAGTCTCCGCGTTCTTCGAGGGAATCATGACATGGCGTCGTATTATTGTCGACATGATACCGACGCGAGTCTCGACGCTAGAGGACAAGTAATCAGCAAGGTGCTTGGGCGCCTAGGGAAGTCGCGACGAACCCTATTGCTCGTGGCATCGCGTTCAGCACCAGAAGATCTGACAGAAATCCAGAGATGTCCCCAGCCAAATGTGCCGCCACAATGGCTGTACCGTGAACTACAGCCTCAGTCTCGTTGATGTCCAGCTCACACTCCTTCCCAAAGAAATTTGAAACAACCGAGGCGACACGCGGCATACGACTTGCCCCACCGCACAGCAGAATATCATCAACGTCGTACCTGTACCGGTGGCCTCGAACGAGGACGTCCTCTATTAGCCTGAGGATGTCTTCGAAGAGATCTTCGCAGAGAGACTCGAATTCGTGTCGAGAGATCCTGATACCATAGTCCAGACCATCGACCAGGGATGGAATTTCAACGGATGCGTGGGTGGCAAAGGACAAGCTACATTTAGCGGATTCACATGCATCACATAAACGTCTTAGGGCTCGTTCATTGTCGCTGATGTCTACAAAGGATCATTAATCGTAAATACAAGCCACAGACGACATAGGGAATGTACTGACCTTTCTTATGGTGTTCGCAGATATCTTGAACGTAGAAATTTACCAGTCTTGTATCAAAAGCCTCGCTGCAGACATCGCTTGTTCCCGTCATCGCTTTAACCTCAACCACCCCTGCCTCAATCGTCAAGAGCGCTGCATCGAACGAACCTCCTCCCAAGTCGAGTACAAGGACCCTGCACTCGGATTGGTACCGCTCTGGGCTAGTCCAGCACCAAGCATTGAGCAGCTGAGAGAATCGACGCAACTTGATACCCGAGTCAGGCAAACGGTACAAGCAGAGATACCCACAGCATGCAGAAACCTGCCGAAACCCCGAGCCAACTGGCACCCACCCACACGGCTCCGCGCGCTGAGGTCTTGTTGTGCGGAAGCAGATTCCACTAACCACCACTGTCCAGCCAAAAGGCGAGTGCAAAAACGCGCTCCGCAGGGAGATGGATACGAAGACACAGCAGGCTTAGATTGAAGCATGCCTGCAAAGGCTGGAGAAATGGCTGCATCGAAGGCCGGCAGCTGTAGCCCGTGGACTCTTGTTGGAGGGGCAAGGCAGAGCTGGGGTAGAATGAGCTCTTCAGCAGAAAAAAAACAGCATAAAGCAACTCACGGAGTGACTGCGAGTGCCTCGCTTCCCCACTGCATATGTACACAAAGTGAGTTCACCAACAAGCCGCCAGCAAACAAGGAACGGCAGACTCCATCATAACGAAGTGTTCTGGGGACCAAGATGGCCAGAGGATGATCTGAAGAACCTGTCCAATTATCAACGCTAGGTGTTTAGGACTGAATGACCTAGAGCGCCAGGGATGGGGGTGCAGACGAGAAGCTGGTTCACCGATAACGTTGGAGTTCCAAGGGCTCAAGGGGTTCCGATGGGCAGGTGTGACTACACCCAGAGCTGGGGCTGAATGCTGAGGCAAAGTGGAGAGTGTAGAGAGAGAAGGAGTGCGCCAGAGCTCCACGCTGGAGTCAGCGCAGTCCAAAAGGTTTGGACCATCGAGGGGGCTCATGAGTTGAGTCAACTCGCCCATGAAGGGCAGCAGAAGGAGGGGAAAGGTCAGAGCGCCAGGTGGCCCGGAAGGGTTTTCGTCAATTCTCGTCGAGCGGAATCAAATTCGAGGGGGCGGAGCGGAAGCAAACTCGCACCTACTCGCACACGAAGGTTTGGGTTTGTGCGTGGTTGGCTGCGGCTTCCACTACGCAGTTCGAGCTCCGCCAGCGCTCAGGGGACGCCCCCAGGTACCAGGCACGTGGGGGGCGTGGGACGGGCGCTCGCGATCGGCCGGGGGAACCCGAGGGGAATCCCGGCGCCTAAGCGTAATTCCGTCGCCATAAGTAGTTGGGGTCCGGCTACCTTGTGAAGCCGGAAACAGACTGAAGAGGTACCCGTAGCAATGTCAACGCAACATGCCTCTTGCTACTAGCTCCACATGCAAGCGGGCCCCTAGAAGAAAATGTAGCACACAAAGCCACGGGATGAGGCGACTAGAATTGGGTGGAAAGCCCGTGCGCGTGAGTCTCCGAACTCTTCCCGTGGGAATTTTATTCCCCCTATCATTACCCCTGAATAACCAGTAGCAGCTCCTCCGTGTCAAGACTCATCAACACCGACAACGGAACCACAAATATCCAAAGCATGTATTGAGACCATCGTATGAATGTATCGCCATATATTCTCATCTAGACTCTCTACTGAAGCCCTTTGCCTATAAATAAAGTCGCGCTTCCACCACCTTCTGCAATCCCATGGAGACGGTTAACGATCCTTGAGGTTTCGCAGATGTGTCTGACAACATTTCCAAGCTTATTCCGTCTTTTCCGTGGAAGGGACACCCACTGCCCTCATGCTCCTTATATGGTATGTAGCGGTTCGGGACACTGCCGTACAGCAATTATTCCCCTGGCGCTTCCCATGACATGAGCACCGGCACTTCTTTGGGGCCTCTTGCTGGTGGCCTTTCATCTTGTGATGGTGACTGAGAGGTGCGTGGTGTTCTGGAAGATCGTTAGACTGCTAACGGGCACTTCGCAGTGTTCGTCTTACAGGTGGGTGCGACGTTTACCTCTCCTGATCCGCGATCTAAGTCACTCTTCTCCATCAAGAACTTACGCTCACATTTTTGAAGCAGCAAAAGTTTCCGCGCACACTGGATGTACAACTCGATGGGCTACCGAGGATACCAACTCTAGCCAATTCGGCAGAGTCGACTGCAACATGGTCGTGGAATGGCGGCATGTAAGTGAACAGCTTATCTTCTGCCTCCGACTCTGGCTTCATTGACCGATGGCAGGGAAGTTTCAGCTCAATCCAAGCTCGAAGTGCGGATTCCAGTCGAACGCAGATTATCAATGCTTGGGACGAAGTCTACACTAGTCGCTGTTCCCCTCGATGAACTGTTCTTATCTCGTGAAGCAGGAAGGCATTGTGGTAGTCAGTGCACCGATGGGCTGTGTTCGTATGCCCGTGCTTATCAACTTCCAGAATGGCACAAGTCCTATCCCAAATATGACCTCGTCCTCTGCTACTCGATACCTGGACCTGAACCCATCGTGAGTGCTCGATTGCCGAATGATACTTCTTGCCGACGGTCATATTCGCTACCAACAGTCTGCAGAACCATCCTCCTCCTCCGGATCAGTACCTAGTACGCCATCAACCTCCAACACAGAACTACCTTCGACCACCGATGATATAACCCGTCTCTGCCCACGCTTCCGCGTCCTTGTGATTGGCAAGGTAGGTATCTTCAATGTCCAAGTAGATTCAGCTTTGTTATGACTGAACCATTAGTCCGGCGTCGGAAAATCTTCCCTAATCAACAAGGCCTTTGGAGTTACGGATGCAGTGAGTAAATCTCTTGCACTATTGCCCAAATCCTTAGACTCAACTGGAGTGCAGAGTGTATCGAAGGGCAAACCTGGCGTTCATGATATCAACGATGAAATATATTCGAAAGATAATACCCATTTCGTAGTCCATGACTCTCAAGGCTTTGAGCACGGTGAAGAGGATAACTTCAACACGGTCACCAACTTTATTGAAGAACGTAAGCATATGAGGGACTTGAAAGACAAGCTACACGCTATTTGGTATGTAGCCACAGCCGAGCCTTATTATCAACTTTGACGTTTCCTCCTTCGACCAGGTTGTGCATCGAAATACCCTGTTCAGGCGGAAGAGTGTTCGAAGTTGGGGATGAGAATATGATCAACCTTAAGCTTGGCCATGGTGAGCGTTCTTGTTGTGTACGTCGGCAACCACCTATTCAGCTTTGACGAAGTTCCACTGGTCGTCGTTTTCACGAAATTCGATCAACTGGTGACTAAGAAACGTATGCGCCTACCCCCAGCGCGTGTGAAAGGCCTCAGCAAAGGAGAGATCGAGGAACTAGCCAAGCGCGACGCAGAAGAAGCGTTTGAGCAGATATGCTTGCAGCCACTTCGGAACGTGGTCCGGCGCGATGTACCCCCTTATCTCAAAGTCTCTAGTGTGTTTTCTGTTTACCACAAAGGATTCATGCTAAGACCTGAAATTTCCAGGTGCTTTGGGATACGGCCAAACGCTTTCCGATCTCGTTGATCTTACGTACAAGAACGTTCAGAAATACCTCGCGGAGGAAGCTTCCTTGATCAGCGCTATTGCCCAGCGGACTAGCTCGGATACGAAAATCTACGCATCCATAGCGTAAGTAGTTGTTACTTTACTGTTCTACCAAGTCCTGAAGTTAGTGCAGCGTCGGAAAGCGAAGTGAGTATCCACCCATGGGAAGTATGTCAATCGAATTCAAGCTCCTTGGTCAGGGTATTGGGATGGCCTTGGCCGAAGCGTGAATTTCCCCGGACGAAGCCTGAAGAGCTGTTTAAACGTCATTCACAAGGATATAGTCGCTGTTTGGAACTTTCCAGATCCCAAGAGGGTTCGTACCTTCCTTCCGCCAAACTACGGCACTTACCAATGTATCACGTTATACAGCATCTAGATAGTGTTCATTTTAAGGCTCTCATGACAAACATCGTCGATGATCTAGCAGATCGTGATGTTCTGGATCCCAATAAAACAATGTACGCGTCACCTTCTTGCTTCGGCAAAGGAAAACCACTTATCGGCTGAATTATTCGCATAGGATCGGAGGCCTATCCCTTATCGGTACGGTTGCCGGCATTGTTGGAGGCCTCTCTGGTCCGGCTGCACCAATTGTTATACCCATCGTCGCCGGTTTCGTGTTCGCAAAGTGGGCGTATGACGTATATCAGCAATCGTGAGTACTATGCAGTTCCTACCACTGGTGCGCACTAACACCCCGACCACTAGTGGCCCCGTTCTACGCTGCTTGATGGCATACATCGTCGACTTGACTATCATCCTTCAAATCCTCTTCATCCTCACTCGGGGTGACACCCGTCCTGTGAGCCGCAGGGTGATCAAGGTCGCTGTGCAAGCCTATAGCCAAAGCCCTGCCAAGTCCCAGATCCATGCCCAGATCCAAGAGTACGTTTCCAATGACGGCGTATTCAAGCGGATGGGTAGAGATGGGGCGCTGGGGAAGATAGTAGAGCTGATTGAACACTGGAAGATTGAAGAGGCTGAGGGTGTGAGGCTGACCGAATCCCTTGCGCGTGAAATACTCGAAGGTCTACGCAGGTCCGGAGATGAGCCATGGGATACAAAGAGTGAGTAGTGATACTCTGGCCTATCTCCGTGGACACGAGTAGGTACAAAGTTCCACCGCTATTCCGCTGCTATTTATATGAAGGGCACATTTAGTCGTCCATTTACAACTTCTCGAATATGTACAGATATGCCAGTTTCTTCAGTTCTCTAACGCTCTCTGCGTCCGCTTTTACGACCTTTTCGTCGTTGAACAACACCCAATCAGCATCGTTGACCCGAATGTGGGCAACATAATGGCCTGAGTGCACGGAGGGTCCCTTATGTGATATGAATGCCTTGAGTCTATACTTGGCTGGGACGTCCTTGGACCCAGGCAAAGCCTGCGACGGGGTTACTTCGCTAGATGATTGCCCGGTGGAAGTATCGTCCCCCACATCGTCTGGGTGGTTGAATAACCATTCAACCGCGCGCTCGGCGTTACCAGACTGGAACTCAGCGTTAGTTGCAAGAAGAAAAGTTGCAAGGTGAATGTGCTCGCCGTTTCCTTCAGTGCCTTCCGAGCTTGAGCTGTCGTGAACCCCATGTCCGCTAGCATACTGATCCGTTCCGCCGAAGGTTCTGGGCCACCGCCACCAGAGGAAGCAGCAGCAGCCTGGATGGGAGCATCAATATCTAATTTGGGTGTCAGATAATCCAACATGAATTCAGCAATCGGTAGCTACCAGGGTCCTCCATGTGGTTGAACAGCCACTCCATAGCTGCCTCGGGGTCACTGTTCCCTGTCGCCAGGAGGGCTTTCTGGCATCGTATCGTTGGGAATCCCATGGCTTCAAGTTGTGCCATTGCCGCTTCATTGAATTCAGGAAGTGCTATTGCAGACGGATCAATAACCAGCGTAAGAGTCGAAGATGAAATTACCAGGGGCATCTTTAGGGAGCTCCACTTCTCCAGGCCTCAATCCTTGGCCAAAGTGTTGTTCGGTGAAAACGAGCTCATCGTTGGGGGGAAGGATAACGGGGATATCTGATAAGGTGAGTGGCGAGAAATTGTAAGCAGAAACACACAAACCTAATTTGGATGGGACCCAGTTGACAAGCTGGAACTTTTTGGCATGTACTGCGAGTACAGAGGGCAAGGACGCAAATTTTGTTGACCTAAAACGAAAACATGGAGCTCAATTCGTAAGCGGACGCAGGAAGTTTTTACGAAAATTCACGTACTTCAGTGCATGGACGGTCTTCTGGCAAGAAGGGCAAGAATACTCTAAAGCCTCTGTCCCAAGAAGAGCCTCTATGCACTGCCACAACTGGACTTCTTCGTACAAGACCTTCCCATCGGAATCTTTCGACCTCTCCGTCGCTGGGATAGAGACACTGACCGTGTCCATGTGGTCCACTCGATATCTAACCTTCTTGCAGTCGCTACACTGAAGGCGTTGTTCAACGCCGTAAGAAAAGATCGACGTGGCATCTACAACAAGCCTCGGGTCAGAAAATCGACCAGGGACATGCAACACTGCCTAACTGACCAGGCTCGCTGCGCTCTTTGTATTTGTGGGCGTCTCTCCTTAGCACCGTAAGTAAATGCATCAAGAACTCCTCTGCGTCCTGCTGCTTCATCGTCGCAAACTCTTCGTGTCCCTTTCCAATCAACGCCTTGAATCCACTCGGTTTGATACCCTCCTGGAACACAGGGGTAGGTGAATCATGAGCAAGTGGGTTTGTTGCTTTCGGATCGGCGGCGTAATTCGCTGGGTGCGAGTACCGTCCACTAAGCAAACCGTCACCGACTTTAAACATTTGACATTCCACGCAGTCCGCGGGAAGGGAAACTGGACAGGCAAGATAATGGGTCTTAGTAAGGTCGTAGTATCGAGTTTGGAATGGCTGTAGTGAGAAGAGTGTCTGAAGCACGGATGCCATGTAACAGCTGTTGCCTAGGTTGGACAGACCAGTAAGCCCAGGTCCGAAGACAGGTTCGAGGGCTTTGCCAGATTCGTCGGTCAACGAAAAATCGAATTTTAAATTGTGTTCAATTTGCTGAATAGAGGCTTTAGAGTCAGAGATAGAGGAACAGTGAACATAACAAATTGCCGACCAGCTCAGTAATGCTTTTCTCAGTCTTTGTCAGATTACGGACATTGATGCCGAAAGTAGAGAGATGGCGAGCCATCTCGGGGTCTTGTTTCGAATCATCGCAGGCGTAGCAGTATATGTCTTGAAGGCAATCATTGGAACGAAATTCAAGTACTTCGAGACCACCCACCAGCATTTCCATCAGGTGTGATTGTCCCAAGCTTCACACTGACGCCATGGCCTGTGGTGTTGTAGTGGGCAAGTGCATGTCCATTTCCTGCTAAGCCTCCGGCCTGTTGGCGTCCGCAACCCAGGGAACCGCACGTAAGACAGAGCCAAAGGTTTTCTTTCAGATCACACGCAACACAGTGCGCTAAGCCTGAGGCCTGGATAGGTCCGGTAGCGACCTGCTCAAGCATAAGAGTGTGTTCACATGGGGTGATCTCTTCTTCCCAAGCCTTGACTTCCGACTGTCGCGCCGATGACATAGACTGCATTATACCGTCTACCAGGCCTTTCACCTACGCACATAAGAGCACTCACTTCCGCAAACGACTAGCCCTACCTTGGGGTTAGACAGCGCTGTGGGGACTTCGGCGCCCTTGTTCGGGTCGCACTTCCAGCATCGTACGGCTAAGGTATGGTCGTAGTTGTCTTCATCGCGTTCTTCGACGATAGCAATTTTTGTCATCTTCGCAGGAGGTTCTTCGTGCTCGCTCTGATCACTCGAGGTATCAGATTCTAGCACATCGCAAGGATGATCGATCAACCAACCCTCTGCGAAGTTGGCTTGCGTTTGCGCTTGACGTTTAGTGTGTATGGGTGGCCAGATCGCTGTACATGGGTCAAGGCATGATTGCGTTCAGAACTCAAGCATGCGCCGTTGAAGCAAGTTAAGCAAACATCGACACCGGTAGCAGAATCCTGATGATGGCGATGAACATACGGGTTCTGCATCTAAGAACGAGTGAACCAGCCTGGTTATCAAAGCACTGCGTACACTCTTCTCGATGCACTGAGTTCGAGAGCCTCGGTGGAGGAAGTCTCGCGATTTCATCTAGATGACTGCATCCAAGCGACATGATGGAAAGTAGTAACAGAGATTGAACTTGATTGTGGGTGTGCTCGATTCCGTCACGTCACCGTAACGCGCGTCTGAGCGACACGTGAACTCTCAGTGATAGGAGGCCCCTATTACGCGTGTGTTTGCCATGGACCAAGAGGACAAACAGCATCGGTCGATCTTTGATCAGAATTTTTTGACCCCATATCGTCAATTCATCATAGATGGCAGCCAGCGTGCCAAACGGCAACGTCGAAGCTCCCATAGAACTATCATCGATACCCCCCGTTGTTGGAATCAACTTTGGCAACACATATGCTTCGATAGCGGTGTTCACAAAGGTCAGCTTGTTCGAGATAGAACGGCTAGTCGAGCGACTAACTCCTTCGTGCAGGAGGGGCTTGCGGAATGCATCGCGAATGAGGATGGAGAACGTCAGATTGCCTGCGCTATCTCATTTCATGGAGAGGAAACAGTCAGTGTTCACCGCTTTCATCACTTGCATGACAGTAACATTCAGCTTGCAGTACATTGGCAACCAAGCCAAGCACCAGCTAGTCAAGAATGCGAAGAACACCATAGTCGGATTTAGAAACATTCTGGGCAAAAAGTGAGTGCATGTCTCTCTGCTCGCGGATGTCCTCGAATTTACCTGGATAAGGTACTCTGAAATACCGAAAAATCAGCCAACAACCTCGGCACCCGTAATCCAACACCCTACCATCGCCGACGAACCTGCGTACAAGGTCGATGTGCTCCAAGCAGCCCCATCACCTCTCCCACCCAGCACCGCGACTAACACGCCCGCTGCTTCGATCGCCCCGACCCCTCGATCGGAACCCATTCCTGCTGAGCGTGTCCTCACCGTATCAGAGGTGACCACCATGTTTATCAAGTCCCTTGTCCAATCAGCTGAAGACTTTCTTGGTACGAAAGTCCAAGGTGCCGTCATCACGGTGCCTCTGTGGTTTACCGACGCCCAGAGGGATGCGCTAGAGAACTGCGCCTCAGAGGCAGGTGTCAAAGTCCTTCAGCTACTCGACGAGCGTGCAGCCACGATCGCCACCACTACATCCGAAGTTTGGAGCTCCCAGCTTCGCCCTGATCGTACTCAGCTCATCGTCGACCTGGGCTCGTCATCACTATCGCTCTCTCTCATTTCTATCCGTGAAGGACTTGGCCATGTCCTTGCCTCCTCCTCATCGACCGATGTTGGTGCAGATCTGCTTGACAACGCCATCATCAAATTCTTCGCCGCTGACTTCGTCAAGAAGACCAAAACGCCACTGACTGTCGCTCCTGCTACGGATCTGATCGACCAGCGTGCTGAAGCCAAGCTACGGTTGGCGATCGAGCACACGAAACGTACAATAAGCGCATCACCGGGCGCCGCTACATGCTCTGTTGAGTCGCTCAAAGACGGTCTCGACTACACCGGGACCGTTAATCGCCTCCGCTTTGATATGCTAGCGAAACCCGTTTACACCGCCGTTTCCTCCGCTGCAGTAGATCTGCTGCAAGGAGCCGGTGTCGACGCGTACGAAGTCGACGAAATCGTGTATGTTGGAGGGACTGCATGCCTGCCAGGTCTTGATGAGCACCTCACCGTGGCTGGTGGTTTCTCTGAAGACATTGATACACCGTTCTCCTTAGGAACGGTTGTCGGTGGCGGCGTGGGTGACCCAACCACGATCTTAGCTCGGGGTTGTGCAGTCCAAGCGGCCGTCCTTGCATCGCTCCCAGAGGATGAGGAACACGAAGCCCTCAAGTCCGCTTATGGGCGGACTGAGTCAAACCTCAACGAAGTCAGCGCCACCGGCAAGACACTGGGACTGTTGTTCCCTGGTGCTTCTGAGGAGGTCGGGTTGGGCGGAACGTGGGTGCCTGTGGTCTTGAAAGAGACGCCCCTACCTACGCGTCGCACCGTACAATTCGACGTTGGATTGACTGACGCATCGAAGAAGGTTGCATGTGAAGTCTGGGAAGTCACGGAGGCTATTCGCATAGAGAAGACCAAGCCGCCCAAAGTGGAGTACTCCGACGATGAAGGTGTTGAAGACGAAGACGAAGACGAAGACGAAATTGAGGTGAAGCACAAGACCATCAGTAAAGATACACACCTCGGAACGATAGAGTTAGAAGCGAAGTTGGGTATCCAGGCTAAGGGTAAAGGTCCTGCCGCAGGTACCTGGAGTACAACAATCGAGGTTCGTTTCATGGTAGGAGTTGATGGATCCTTGGATGTGGATGTGAAGGAGGTCGGGCCAGATGGCGCCACTAGCAGTGTTAGTGTACCTGGTTCTTCGTGACCACCAAAAGCGGGTGAATTTCCTGCACCTCCATGACCTTTATATGCGCCCACGGCAGCACGCTATGTAGACATTTGTACATGATACCAGCTATACTTTGTATCTAATCGCTGCTGGTGCTAGATCACTCCGACCAATCCTCGCTAGTTGTGTATTCCTGTGTGTACTCGTACATATGTTTCCTGTTTCACTTTCCCCATCGCGTGTCACTGAGATTCTTTATCTGGCCAGAGCATTATATTAGCCATCATGTTTAGAATATGTCGAAACTGATATCGGAGAGGATACCCACCCAAGGAATTCTCCGTTACAAGTGTGATCAAAGCGGGACCAAGTAAAGAATCGGATGTGCGATCATTCAAGAGTTGAGTCGCGATTTTGTCAACAATCTTGGGAATGGGGGACTCGAGGTACGCCTTCGTTGCTATCTGCAGTCGATGCCGTGGGAAGTAAGTGTAGGAGTGTTCCGCGATGATGCAGAGCGCTGATCAGCGCAAAGCAAGTTAGAGTACGGCACATCTTTATGCACATGGTTCGAGGATGCTTGCCTACGCCAAGTCGAAGAATTCTGTTGGTGGCCGGATGTGCACCAGCCTAGGATGGTTGTGATGAATCTCTATGAACTTGAAGCCGGGGAAAATTGGAAGGATGCTCACAAGCTCTTCCAATTCACTTTGGATGTCGCTTGCTTGGTGCCCTAGACCCTAGATTTGAATATTCATCAATGGAGCGTTGCGAATCTACTAAATCGGCACCGCCGTACATACTGCACCTGGTTAGGATGACGATCAGAGGCCACGGAGATGTCACTTACACCCTACGATTATCGCAGATTGGTCATGAAGTAGCACGACCTTTAGTCTGATTATATAGAGTGCTTACGCCCTGCCCTCGTTATCAGACAGCCGCGAGATTTGCGGATACAAAAGGAACTTACATATTTCTATCAAGACCGTCTTGTTCAGCGCCAAAGGACGAAGAGCATGGAGGGTAACGTACAGTTTGCTGCGACACACGAAGGTCGACCGTAGTTGAGTTTATTGAAAAATTTTTGGGTGGGTAACTTTACCTACGGGCTGTTAGCAAGGGTTGGTGAAACCATACAGTGGAACATACCTCGTCTGCGCGCTGTGGAACGTAAAGCAGTCAGGTTGAGAAGGTAGCCGGCCAAACGTACATACGTTCTATTGCATTCCAGTCGATCACTTATTCAGAATGAGTGACTTGGGCACAAGGTAAGCCGCTCACATTCTTGTGGAAAATGAGTTGACATGCTTCGGCAGAGAACCAGAATAGTACTTACTATATCGTATGGAAACCAAACCAGAACCTGTCCGACAAAAAAGCGCCAGCGTGCAGATAATTATAGACGCATTGGCACATCTGTACGCACATGGCATGATAAGCGATGCAAGTTGAGCTGATTCAACAGAGGCGCTGTCCCTCTGTAGGATTGCTTGCGGTAATCACTGCACCAACTTACAACTGTCCTATACGTTTGTGAACGGGTAGTCTACACGTATTCAGAACGAAGCTTACTGTTCAATAGCATATCGTATACAGAGCGTGACACTGCTCCTTTGTGTGGACACGAACACCAGTTTGAGTACGGAGCTTTCAAGCACTTCGGCTGTGCGTTCGGCAAGTTCGGCGATGCTGGTGTCGCTCTCGTGCATATCTGGACATCGTTCATACCACAGTTAGTTAGCGAAATGGCAAGAGAAAGAGCTACATACCTCTAAGGTACACGTGCCGTTGGGGAGGGTGTTGGCGCTCGTAGATCATGGGCAAGTAATCTTTCTCGAAGTCCTGTTTGGCACGTTCAGGAGCCTTGTGTGTCGCGTCCTCAAAATCGAGGCCTTCGTCCTGGAGAGCGGAGAAGGCTTCAATGTCTCGATGATCAAACTTGGTGAATATCGCGATCACGGGCGCTATATATGGACATGGGGCGTCAGGAATCATGAGAGGTAGGTCGCCTGAGTCTGATAACTCACTTTTAGTCTTAACGTCACCAACTTGACCGAGGTTGTCAAAGAATGAATTCTCTGCGGAGGTGAAGATCCTGTCATTGTCGACAGGTATACAGTACCTAGAGACGGCATGATGTAGGCAGCATGGATCGCTAGCTTGGGGTAGATTTATGCAAACCAGATGACATGGAGCCTGTCTTCGAGCTTGCTGGCCCTAGCCCGCTTGGCTATGAAATTCTTTACAATTTCTAGCTCGCTCTTGCCACCAGCTTCAATTCCACGGGAATCGTGAAACACGAAGCCAGGGTTGGTCGGAAAGACAAGCTCCTTCTCAATGTCATGTAAACCTCGCTATTTGGTGGAGTTCGGCTTAATGTCTACGCAGATGAGCGAGGGCGTGGCGCATACCATATTGGATGGTGAGATCGTAGACAGTGGGACCTTTGATAACGGGTATACGTCAAGATACTTCATACAACCCAATGTTTGCTCGAGCGCACAAGGTTTCCTTTGGTATCTTGTATCTTAGCTTCCTCGCTGGTGTTGCATATTTTCTGTAAAATAGTAGTCTTTCCTGCGTTGGCTCGTCCAATGATCAGGACGCGAAAGTGTTTACACTTCTCTCGCAGTTTCATCATGTCCTCGAGGTCATTAACAGCCAGACCATACTTGGTTGGGGACCCCGAGCTATTAAAGCGAAGCATTGGTAGTACAAAGCGCGACATTGTGCTCCAATTTTGACACAAGCGTCGCAAAGAACGAGAGGAAGCAAATGGGAGCGATAGGCGCCCACGAAGCGCTTGGCAGCCCGTGTGTTTCGTGTTCAAGCGGTCCAGTCGCCTCGCCTCATCGGACATCCTGGATTCCTGGCCAGGATTGCCCTTCGTTCGGGAACCTTCACGCTGACCGTCGGCCCAATATCTGCGCGCACCGCCATGTACTGGATCCGTCTCCCACCTATCCCATCTTGATTGGGAACTCCAAACACATCTCGCTCTACGCGACCATGATGATGGTTGACCCCAATGATACATGTATCAGCTGGTTGCACAAGCCTAGGAATCGTATCGTCGAATTCGAGGAGCCAGAAGATAGTACATAATATCCTTTTCCAAATGACATTGCCTTAAAACATATATATCACATTTGGTGTCCGTCGAAGACATGGCAGTACCCGCAGTGCCGTGGCCCCACTCAGTTACCTGCCGACTTGGGTTCCCGGCCGAAATGCTCCAGAAGGAAACACATATCACTTGATGGTGACATCAGAGGGTGCGTTGCGCAGTGAGTCCCAGACGTTTCAACGTTCCCTCGTCCCGGAAGCCCAGCGCGATTAGGGCAGTGCCTCATTTAAGTGGCGAGGCGCCAGCGCTCTTTCCTCTAGGAACTCTGGTAGTGCCCCCCTCTTCTGGGTTATAAGTCTTCCTTCTCCTCTTCTTCGCAAAGGGATCTCTCCACTCATTCGTCATGTCTCATACCCCTCCACCACGAAGGAATGATTCTCTGCGACCTGGCACCCCTAAATCACTAATGCCATCTCACTCGCGCAATTCCTCTATAGGATCCTCTCCAGACCCCAGCGTATACGCCGGGAGCTCTGAGGACCCATTTAGAGGCTCCCGCTCGCCCCACATCAAGTTCATTGAGCCTTCAATACGGAACCAGAGCACCAGCGACTTGACCGCCTACGGTGGAAGCAGTGTATCGCTGCCATACGGTAATGACAAGAACGACAGCCATTTCTTCGAGGATGCCGAGAAAGTCCCATTGACATCTGGCCAGGATTATCCCGGAGGATTTTACCCACCCGGGTATGTAATGTGTTCTACGAGCCTCTCGTGATGCTGACGATGCGCTAGTGATGTGGATAAACTGGATTTACCCTATCCGCCTGGTCGACCTGATTCTGTGTACTCGGTCGGCGCTGAGAGCGCCTGGCGGCGACGTCAAACGATCAAGCGAGGAGTTACGAGGAGGGTTAAACTGACAAACGGAAATTTCATTGCCGAATATGCTGTCCCTACACCAATCTACAACGCCGTCGAAGCGAAGTATAGGTTGGGCACTACAACCGAATTCTCGTTCGTAGGACCTTGTGTGCACGCTATCCAGCTGGATGCTAACCTTACCAACAGTCACATGCGTTACACTGCTGCTACTTGTGATCCTGATGAATTCACAGAGCAGAACGGATGGTCACTTCGGACGAAGCTGTACAATAGGCAGACCGAGATCCTGATCGCAGTCACATCGTATAATGAAGACAAGACCCTCTACGCACGCACCCTACACGGAGTCATGCTCAACATTCGGGATATATGCAAGACGAAGCAATCAAAGTTCTGGCGTCGGAGTGCGGAAGAAGGCGTCCCGGGTTGGCAACGCATAACAGTGGCTCTCATCGTTGATGGGCTGGAGCCTATGGACAAGAGTGTGCTGGATATATTGGCAACAGTTGGCGTGTACCAAGATGGTGGGTGCATTATCAATCACTCTTGTATCGCGCTCATTAATCACGACATGCAGGCATTATGAAAAAGAACGTCGATGGCAAGGATACCGTTGCGCACATCTTCGAAGTGAGCCATTTATATTCTTGCCGACCGGCATCGTGACCAATACCATTCTACAGTACACAACACAGCTCTCTGTGGATGCAAAACCGCAACTCGTCCTCCCCCAGGGCGATGATCCCCTCAACCTTGTCCCAGTTCAGATTATTTTAGTTCTCAAGGCCAAGAATCAGAAGAAGATCAATTCCCATCGATGGCTATTCAATGCCATCGGCAGGATTTTGGAGGTATATCATCATCGTTACGTCTTATTCATTCTCCCGTGATCTCATTTGGACAAATTCGCTTAGCCCGAAAGTTGTGTTCTCATCGATGCTGGCACGAAGCCTGGTCACAAGTCGATCTACTACCTATGGGAAGCGTTCTATAACGACAAGCACTTGGGCGGATGCTGTGGCGAGATCCATGCCATGATTGAAGGTGGGAAGAAGTTGCTCAACCCTCTGGTTGCCGCACAGAACTTCGAGTACAAGATGTCTAATATCCTCGGTATGATTGCTATCATGGCTATTTCCCCACTCTGACTCACGTTGACTATCTAGACAAACCCCTTGAAAGTAGCTTCGGCTATGTTTCTGTCCTTCCCGGCGCGTTCTCGGCGTACCGCTATCGGGCTGTAAGACCCCTTTACCCTTGCACCAAGCCCATCTCTCACTCCCCACCCTAGATTCTTGGTCGGCCTCTAGAACAATACTTCCACGGTGACCATTCGCTAGCCGACCGCCTAGGAGCAAAGGGTATCCATGGAATGAGCATTTTCACCAAGAACATGTTCTTGGCTGAAGATCGTATCCTGTGCTTCGAACTGGTCGCAAAAGCAAAAGATCGATGGACTTTGACCTATGTCAAACCCAGCAAGGCCGAGACCGATGTACCCGAGAGCGCTGCAGAATTGATCGGGCAGCGGAGGCGGTGGCTAAATGGGTCATTTGCGGCGTCGGTAGTAAGTAATTTTGGTGGTTTGGGCGGTGCAGACACTGGATCATGTTTTATTTTTGTAGTACGCCCTCGTCAACTTCTTCAAGATCTATAAGTCCGGCCATGGCATCATCCGGATGTTCTTCTTCCACATACAGGCGCTGGTACGTAGTCCCTATATGTCTCTGTCTTCGCCGTTCTGAAGGTTAGATAGTACAATGCCTTTTCCTTGTTCTTCTCTTGGTTTGCACTGGCCAATCTTTGGTTGACGTTCAGCATCATCATCAACTTGTTGCCAAATCAAGGAGTAGTCATCATCAGCCGCCCCTTTGTTCGTTCTCCCGTTGTTATTGTATCAGTTGTTCAGATATTCATCATCGTACAGGCTCATTGGTTCAATTCCGCACTCGAGTGGATTTACATTGCCTTCCTCGCTCTCCAGGTTAGTGATTTAGTACGTCTCCAGATGTCCACTATGCTAACTGGCACCATAGTTCGTTTTGGCTCTGGGTAATCGGCCGAAGGGCGAGCGTTTGGCCTATACGGTTACCCTTGCGTACGTACCCCGTCCTTACCTTCAGCCTCCTTATTAATACCTTGCGCAGAGTCTACGCTGCTCTCGCGGTGTATCTGCTGGTATGCTCGTTCTGGCTGACAGCCTTGGCATTCAAGGTAAGTCTTGTGGAGCGATCCTTCTCTTCGCCATTCTGAAACACTCTCCAGGAAATCCCGGCAGCCTTGGCCAAGCAACAGTCCACTTCTGCCATTATCGCTCAGTTCTTCACACCCCCAGTAGGACCTCTGATCGCAGCCATGATTTCTACCTTCGGTAGGAATAATTTGTGTGTCATTTGAAGATTTTACTCACCTTTATTCGCCAGGCATCTACTTCATCGCCTCCTTCCTTTTTGTGAGTCGATCCACATCGTCTTTTGTAGACATGTCTGACTGCGCGTCTAGGGCGACCCCTGGCACATGTTCTCCAGTTTCTTCCAATATCTTTGTCTTGCGCCTTCATTCATCAACGTCCTAAATGTCTACGCCTTCTGCAACTTGCATGATGTAGGTGTCCACTGTTTCGCACGATCGAAACAAGCTTGTTCATGTAATGATCCACTCAGGTTTCATGGGGTACCAAAGGCAGTGATAAAGCCGATGCACTCCCATCTGTTTCGTCCAAGAAAGGTGCTGACGCTCCTGAAGTCGAGGATGTCACCAAGATCCAAGAAGACGTTGATGCTGCGTTCAAGGAGACTGTCACTCGTGCCCTGACCAAGATCGAGGAGAAGGAAGTACGAGAGAAGCCTACCATGGACGACGAAAATAAGACCTTCAGGACGAGACTAGTCGCTTTCTGGCTGCTAACAAACGGGGCATTGGTCGTTGCCGTTGAGAACATAAATGGATTCCTTGACATCGAAGCCGACAATATTACGGTACAACAAATTCAAGCCTTCCAGAAGGGCGTGGTAAGTCTCGAGGCGGCTATCGTTTCTATCCACGTTTAACCATTTGATCTAGGGGTCTAAAACCAATACCTACTTCGCTTTCATCCTCTACTCCACGTTCGGCCTTGCTATGATCAGATTCATTGGGGTGCGTAGGGACCGCTTACTGCGTCTTTGATTTGGAACTAATTCCCTCGTCCCTGCAGTGCCTGTTCTACTGGTTCAAGAGGAACCTCTTCAGATGTTGCCGAAGAAACTAATGTATTTCGCAATCTATTTGTCATGAATATTTACTGGACTTTCACTTCTGCAATGAAACCTGTCATTCGAATAGACCATTTGGGACTTGTAGTAATAATCTATATACCTGAGCACGTTGGCACTGCATACTAGTATAATTCGCATCATATCTTCTTGGACGCTACGACCAGGCCTCCCGCGGACTTGTTCATAGAGAATAGTGTGCACGTCCGTACATTACAACTGTCCATCATTGGTGATGGGCGTAGTCATTAAAACTACAGTCCGTAAAGGCAATACTCCAATGCACCTAATAGTGTGTTTATAGGGGATCTGAGACGCAGACTCTAGCAGTGTAACTCACCCAGTTAGCAAGCTGGGAGGAGCAAGAATGCACGGGAGTCCAACAGAGGTTAGCCTGCTCAGCAAATGGAGACCATTGACTATACAATGGTCTGCAGGCTATCTAGGCTATCGTTGTTCGCTGTGTCCCGGACATGTATGTGTATCGGAAGGACAGTTGCTGGTTTCGTGGTATCCACCGCTTGCACCGCTCGCTCCGCTTCCACGATGCTGCCGGCCCAGCTCTGCCGTGGAGACACGGACGGATGCATCTCGGGTCTTGATAGTATCTTTGCCGGATATTGTATGACATCGGCTTGAGGGGAAGTAGAACGAGAGGGAGGTATACTTGTTCCGAAATGTAGGCTAGTCAGCGGTTCTGAGGACCGCGGTGGGCCTAAGAAGGAAGAGAAAGCTCTGACTATCGACAGCGTTGGGGCAATTCCCTTGGCATGGTATCAGGGTCTCTGGTATTGGGAGCGGACAGCCCACTCACGACGAGCTGTGATGTTATTGCATAAACTGAGGCCTTCAAAATATACGTGTCAGGAAGTTATGATGATAACGGCGGGACAAAAGTGTACGGACAAATGCTGGGCCTGCTTCTGGCAACGTCATCGGACTTGTGATTTGGGAGGCATTGCCTTCAATTCCGGAGGTCAATGCAAGAGCGAGAAGGGAGAGGGAGTAGAGGAGCCCTGACTCGAGGCTAACGCTAAGATAAGTAAGGAATGTCAGCGCAACCAGATGGAGTGCGCACATAGTATGGATAGCGTTGGCGCAAATCTCGCGAGAGTCCACGGTGGCTCGACAACCGGTGGACCATATCCGCCACACTGACACTACGTGAGATACGCCAATTGTCCCAGTTCGCGAGGTACAGTTACTCACCAGAGAGTGCAGTGACCACAGCATGAGTCGCTAGGGCCAAGACGAAGGATGCTACTGATAGAGGGAAAACAAAACCAACGACTGCAAAATATATAAATTCAGTCAAGCCATAATTGAGTGAGACGAGTAACGCACCACAAGAAGCAAAAAATAACAGAGCCGAAAGACTGGTAGCATACGTTGAATTGCATAATATGCAACACCTATACACCTGCGTGGTGTGCGTATGCCGAGTGAATAAACAAGATCCACAGAGGAGCCATACCATAACTGAATTAGCAATCAAACTGGAGTGGGCATTGTTTGAGTGCCATCAAGGAGATAGCAAGTGAACTGACTTATTCGTAGTATGTAACATAGCCAGAGGAATGTCAAAGTGTGTGGTGACATCTCCTGTTGAGCAAAAGCGGTAGAATTTCCAGGAGTCGATTACTATCCTGGCGGTTGACAGCGTCCACATCATGAAAATCGCAGAGGGAAGGAACAATCTCGGGGAAAAACTTCGGCGACGGAAAACATGGATGGAAGCGCCGAAAAGTACGAGGTATACACCTGTGTCAAGTTCAGACGACTGGAGACATAAGAATTATCCATGGACCCACCATAAAATAGCGATTCGAACTACAGGGGCTCGACAATTAGAACAGTTTGGCAATAACGGTGGACATGCTTACAATGAGCGGGAGTATTGCAGTCTGTGAATTCACTTATAAAATATTATTTTGCAGAGTGGTAAGAACGAACCTGTGCGTGTGGTCCAATGTGCATATGCATAGCGCATAGCGAAACGCGGGATGCACTGCGAGGGGACGAAAAGGCCCCCGAAGGAAGCTTTTATGTATCGAGAAGGCTAGCTGTATCGCTGGGAGCCATATCAGAGGGCTCCATCCACTGCCATGTTAAAATACTGAGGACAGTTAGAAGAACTGAATATGCTGTAGCAGCCACTTCCTGAAGCTGTTAAGCGAATCCATAACGGGCGTGATGAACGCGATAGTTGTATTACTAGGAACGCTTCTTGCGGCGCAATGTGACAGAACGCTAAGCCACATATTCAGGCGAAATTGAAGTTGTTGACTCGGAGGTTGTACAGACAGAGAGCCATTGCGCGAGCAAGGCGCGTCACTCAGAACAGCCCTCTCATATCACCTGATGTGACCGCGCTTCAACGTGATTATCACCTGACCAGGAAGCTGACCGTGACCCTGACTCCAACTTGAACTTGGAATTCATCCTGAAGCCTAGCCGCCTTCCCAGTTTCTGCTCGTTTCTGTAGATGTTACAGCGATATGGCAGCGGGCTTCAAGAGGGCTTCAAAGCTTCAGCTTCAGGTACGAGACTGATCTTGATGTCGCTTGCACCGTGACCAAGATGATGATGAGACAGCTTATGATATTCAGTTTCCTAAGCGAGGGTCTCACCTCATCGTGGTGCGGCGTGCTACCGCCGACACGGAACGCGCTTCCACCTCTTTAGCTCATTTATTCTCGTTCCTGGAGTATGTCTTCTGCCTTTAAATTCAAGAACGACCTCTCTTTAATCGTCATATACTCCCGACTCTCCCGCTGCACGCTCATATGGAACAGGCGTCACGCTGAATACTACGCCAATACGTTATGCCATCCAAATACCTCCATGGTGTGGCCAAGGTAGACAATGATAGTGACAACTGTCAGGAGAGCTGCTCGCACGACTCGCAATGCTGGCCATCTTTCTCAAGGTAATTTGATCCATCTTCGCACATACGAAACTTTAGGTGGACCCGAACACCATCCTCGTCTGCAAAAGCATGCGCCGCATGACTTTTACTATGCCGGGGAAAGAGATTTCGGCCATCGGCAAGAATCTATGCGGTTCCTGGTGTATCTCCTTCGAGTCGGGTCCGTCGCGTACTCTCAGGAAGAATACAGTACGTAGTAAGGAACGATCCCTCGTACATCGTTTACTGGGTCCTCTCGGGGACCCAGCGTTTGATTCCGCCATCTGATGCCGGCGGGAAATTTGTGTACCTACTCCCTTGTGGCACGTCGTTGCCACGAAGTTGTTTGATCTGGATGTATCTTGGGTGTGTCGCGTTATTATACCCGATGAGCCAGCCATGTTTTCTAAAAGTGGCAAACTTCTCTTCCGTGGGTAACGCTTGCTGGCTATCACCAACCAGACACGCTCATCATTTGACTTGCTTCTCACCGCTTCGGAATGATGCCTTCAAATGTCTTCTTTAGAGGCCCTCTATACATGTGTCGCACCCCACTTCACTTCTTCTCTGCGCTCACGTAGCGGCTTCCACCATGGCCAAATTGACACTCGCAATGGCGGAACTGGCTGGCATTGTGGTGCACAGTACCATGTTCGGTGAGGATTGTCATCCGTTCATATCGATCGCAACGTATCTTAGTACCTGTAGGCATCTATATCATGCTTTTCATTGGATGCATGTATGTCCTCCTTTTCAGGTATCGATCGCTAAGTGGGCGACACCATTCGCGGCCAATTAACTATGTCCTGTTAACGGTGGCTTTCGTACTATTCGTTCTGATCACTGCAGTACGCACCGTAGTTCAGCTTGTTGTCCCTCTATCTGATCTTCATCATTAGCATTGGATTGTACAAATTACCCGACTCTTCGATGCATTCATATACAAGGCCCCTGAGGACCCTAATGCAATCTACGCTGAGGCAGCGAACCCCAAAAATGTCGCTAAGACTGCTCTATACGTTGCACAGACATTCGTTGGAGACGTGACGATGGTTTGGACCGTATCTCCAGTCGTCCCACTCATTCTGACGGAGTCCAGGTTTATCGGTTATTCATTGTCTGGGGCCGGAGTTGGCGCATCATCGTAATTCCGACACTAACCACAGCAGGTTTACTAGGTGAGTCCTTCATCAGTCGCATTCCTCTTCATAGAGGATATTAACAGGGCCTCGTAGCTGCGGGCATTAATGTCATCGTCTCCTTCGCCCGGCAAAAACCTCACGTCGACATCTTTACGAGTGCCAGTGGTCACTGGGTTATCACCGTATTCGCCATGACGCTTGCGTACGTTCTTTTGTTGATCTTACGTTGTGTTCTACTCAGTGGTCACCGCTCAAAAAGCACGAACGTAACCGTCACTTGTGAGCTGTCAGCCTTATGGAAACGCTCATGACATACTCAGACGATGCCTTGCAGCACTAATCGCTTACCGCATATGGTCTATCAACCGACTGGTACAGGCCACTACTCGTACCAGCATCATGGTATGCTTCTCACATAAAGCTTTCACTCCTGGTCGCTGATGGCGAGTCTAGCCGGTCGTAAATATAGTGTTAGAGAGCGCCGGGTTGTATACGTGAGTCCTCCCCGCAATCTTTCCTCCATATGACTTATCTTTCCCTTTCGTCGGCTCGCGTAGCGCTTTCTTGATTATGACGCACATGGCGTACCTCGCTAAGGCCCCATTCCAATTTATTGCCCTCGATGCAGTGGGTACAAATTCCTTTCTAAGTCCGAATTGCGATCAGAAACTAACGTTACACCTACCTACCTACGCAGAGTAGTCCAGCAATCGTGAGTTTTCCCATGCTGCTGATTTATTTTTATACGCTGGTTCTGACCGACTTCTCCTTCTCCTTCTCACTCTCACCGTCTTCTCTTGCTCTCAGGGTATCGCTTTTTCTCTGATTATCGTCCGCGTGGGGCTCGGACTGGGCATGGAAGACGACGAAATGGCTGCAAAATCCCGATCGAACGTTGTTTTCCGCTCTCAGAACCAGTCCTTCCCTCTGAACTCCGTGTCGGTCAATGTGTCGAAGGAAGTTAGCCATCGAGTGGATCCTGTGGAAGGCACGGTGGTTCTGCAGGATGAAGACGAGTCAACGAAGGACATCATAGTTGATGATAGCAAGCTCCGGTCGCCTGTAAGACCAGAATGGTCGGCTTACTGAAGCTTTCGTTGCGGGTTCTCTGTGGGGGTCCTTCGGACGTTATGTATGTATTATCTTGGGTAGTGGAAATGTCAGTCTCATTGCATGTAGATCATAATAATGAGTGCCCTCCACTCAGGCTGATATGAGGATGATCCCGCCCCGTTGGTCTCACCAGTCAATCATGATAAACAAGGTCGTCATGTGTAAATCACCTTCAGATCGTTATGGCGTAAGAAGAAGACATGGCTGGAACTGAGGCTTTAGAATATCAGCTAGTTCCACTGACGGCATACCCGCACCATATGCAGCCATATCAAACCCAGTGTATGATGAACGTACAGCAAATATGCCACAAATTCCGCAATCTACCTAGGAACTATCTATAGAGTGCTGTGTCACGCGGAGAACTCGCAGTAAGGATGGGTATGTGAACAAAGAAGTGGTCTTCTGCGATTGAGGCTGATCTAAACAGCGATGGCCTTAAATTATTCCCCTATACATGTCCAGGGGCTGGTCCCACTTGAAATATGATGTATATGATGGCCGTGATGGTTCGGTGCCGAAGTTTTGACGGAGATGACCATCAACAAGAAGCCTTCCATCTGGTTCGCAGCAAGAAGTTCGGCGAGTGCGTGCTTGGATCAGAATTGATCTTTTATTGAACAGCAGAAGTTCAATTGAAACAGATGAGATGGAGTTCATATCAGACGGTCAGATTTCACTCGGGTTTATGACGGGCGAAGCCGACAATCGGGGGCGTTCAATGCTCTGCGCGAGTCAGATACATATCAAGAAACGAAATGTCCCGATTACAAGGATAGAGAATTGGGGAGAAAGGGGGTTCGGTGATTGCAGGCAGCGGCGGCTGCACGCGAGACAATATTAATCATAAAAAACGAGGGCTCGAATTTCTACGGATTCTCGTAATGGCGCATCGGGTGGGGTGGTAGGATCTTTGAACCCTGTGTGAGGGGTGAGGATGGCAACGCTACCGTCCTGTATAGAGTCGAAGCTAATGATAAAGCCCAGTTATTTGACACTGATTCATGTGTACCAGTCGGGACATACCATTTGAGTAACACAATCTCGTCTGGAGTCATACCACGCAAGTACTTCCACCCATGGTTTGGGTTATACTTCACGCCATATGTCTCACCCTCGCGGTCCGGATAAACGAGAGCAATGGGCACCAGATCCCTCTCGACATCTACACTGCGGAAGTCGCAGACGGCCAATGGCCAGTCGAGAGCAGGGTGAGAGATGGGACGCCAAAGATTGATTATTTGGAAGCGCTTTTGCAGCAGAAGCTCGGCTTCATCAGAAGGAAGGTGGAGTCGTACGCGGGCGGTTGCAGACGCGGTGGTCTGGTCGACATGAGCCTGAGCGACGGGTTGTCGCTTCTGAGGATTGTCCTCTGTGTCGTCAGGACGGTGACGGCGGATGGCTAATGATCAACCAGGTTAACAGCGAGACAGCTTCGCCTCATTCCTGTTGAACTTACTGTGATCGAAAAGAACAACCTTGCTAGCACCCGTTAGGTCCTTGATAAGGTCGATACTTTCTGGGTAATATTCACTGGTAATCTCCGCATCGGTTTGAAACAACGTATGTTTCGCTGGTCGACAAAAGAACTGGAAGCCGGCCGTGTCCAAGGTGAATGAAGCTTCTTTGCCTCTCACGTTCTCTATCATCACTTGCTCGGATTGGATGGTGAAGTTATTTCTGCGGTCGCCTATTTTCAGGCTGGATTCAGTTGTTTGATAGACACGGGAGCCATCGTCTGGGGGCACCAAGTAATTGAGAGTAGTAGCTGTCGTGGATGGGTTGTCTATAGCCATAACGTTAACTACGATTAGCTTGGAGTCGTCTCTGCTATATATATATCTGCGAATCAGCTCTTACGTATCAGGCAGGAAATTACGTACGAGAGTGCGACAGATATCCAAAAATTGCGTGCTCGAGCTGTTGATGAAGATCAATAAGCGGACAGCTTCGGCATCATAAAGCATTTGTAAGACGTTGGATAGTAATGACATTGGCCGATACCCCACGGCATTACCAGCATGTTCCCAAAGTTAAGGTTTACCTATCCCCTGACTATGCCCCTGTCCCCTAAAGCTCACTCTTCACCTTCGAGATAGGTCGTTACCGTGAACTGGTCTGCTTTCTGGCAGAGGGCGTTCTTGGATCCAATAAGGGTCACGAAATCTCAATTTAGGCATCCGCATTATTTTACAACGAGGGCCGAATTCTTGACTGCAGAAAACGGTCAGTATTTGCAGCCAGTGTATCCCATTACTTACCGAAGTTTCGTCTGAAAAGTCCCAGAGTGCCAGGGGATTTGGGCTGCAAGGCGGGTATTGTAGGACAAATGATCACATTGCGCAGCGCGCCCTCGATATGCATCTTCTCCAGTGTAGCTTCTATCGGCGCCCAGACCGAGCTGGTGCGCAGTGTGCTCGTTGGGTACGATATAGTGAGCGACTTCAGGGTATCGGGAGAGGGCATCTGTCGTATGAACTTGAGAACCCACTCAAGGACGAGGTGGAAGTTGATAAACTTGGGGTTGCGGTAGGTGACATTCAGAGTGAGGGAGATTAAGTTTGGCAGACGCAAGTCTTCACCAAGGCTACAGGCAGTCGCCCGCGGTGTGAATAAATCTGGGTGCAATTGGTTTGAGGTGGGAACCCCGCAAATACTTCGGAGAGACTTGCCAAACTCAAGATCCAGTACCAATGTTGTTAACCTCGACAGTGTCAGAGGGCAAATGATAACACGAAGCCGTGATAGCGTAGCTAGAGGCGATTTCCAACTGAGAGATGCAAGCTTGCAAGGTTTCACCCGTCGATAACCCTGGGTGGAGCAATCACATAGGGCCGTTACCTGGGCGGTCATGCTTGGAAGGGTGTGTGAACCATCTGGATCGGAGGCCGGCCCTCTTGCAACAGGTGTACCTCGAGACAAGGTCCCCCAATCTTCTTGATGTCTGGTGCGAAGCTCTAGAGTGGTTATATGCGGAAGAAGCTGAAGAAGTGGCTGGCAAGGAAACATAGTCGAAAGGTCGGGCTTGTCAACTTCTAGCGACAAACGACGGGCATAGACTGCTAGGTGGGGGGCGCTGTCGAAGAAGGCTATGCATTGGGCTGGCTTTGAACTAGACACCGCTACGTGGCGGAAAAGCTGAGATTGCGCAACATGGAGCCATGAACTATGCACTAGCGAGCAGGCCTTCAATGAGCCATCTGAGGCGAACGAGAAAATGTACGCGATAATCTCCAGAGGTAGCATCGTGGTAGTGCAGAGGTGGTGGTAGTGAGAGGGAAAAAAAAACAGCACATTCGATTGCCATCATATAATCATCTGTGTGTTCCGATTGTCAGTGTTTCTCATGGCAGAGTAATTGGTTGCACGGATGAGACGGTCTCCAGCCAATCGTATGATTGATAACCAACGAACCGAGTAAGCGATTCCCAAAGACAACAATCCATCATCAGAAGTACTCACTTGTCTGATGCGGAGCTCTTGTGTTCGGCTACGCTCAGCTCCCATCCTACGATTTGAGTACATCATTGGGAGTTGGCGAAGAAAGGTTCTGCAAATGCCACGGAAAGGGTCGACAAACGACGGCAAAAGAACGCTGACCGAATTTAGCAGAGTCAGCGGAGCAAAATATCTTCGAATTAGAATTACGGCGTAACAGTCGTGTAACCAATATCCTATACCCGTCGTATGTATACTGTTATGATCTGCGCTTGAACCGATCTAAGGCGGAAGGTTTAGCATCTTCAGCTTCACCGGCAGCAGATAGCGCTGCCCGACGCTTCTCCTCCTTTTGTTTCTCGAGCTTGGCACGAATGGCAACCTATGAGGAGAATCATGGGTTTGTGGACCATCAGGTAAGGGGGTCAAACTTACAACGGTAGGATCAATAACGTTCTTCCGTTGTTTTCGAAGGTATCTAGTTGACAAGCTGAGAAGCAGCGCGCGACTAATCGCAAAGTGGACACACCGTTTGAGACTCTTCCCCTTTCCTCTCATTTTCCTCTTCTCTCTCTCTTCCCTAGACGCCGCCTTTCCATGATCCCCACTTTCATTGTGATCATCTTCGCTATCCGTCTCCTCTGTAACATCCGCCTTCCCTGAGACCTTCAACCGCTCCATCCTGGATAGACGAGCATAAGGCACCTCCGCGGAGGGCTTGCCATCAACACTCGGACCCGTAGTCAATTTCGATGGAGGAGCCAATGATCCAATGAACTCGGGATCGAGTGATATCATGTCAGGTTGAATTTTATCTAACAGATTCTTGACTTCGCGTTCTCGTCTTGTCTTCTTGTTTTCGAAAGGATCGGCTTCGGCGCTATCGAAGTTAGGTTCACCAGCGCCAGGCACCAGGAGGCTAGAAACGCCAGCGTTGTGGCCGATGGTGAGGGTATCCTGGAAGGGGGCAAATCGGATGGATGTAAGAGGTCGACTGGTAATTGGGTGTGTCAGGTAAAGGGGAGGTGGAGATCTGGCAGCAAAGGGCGTGTGTATTGAGGGCGTGGTGTATACCTGGGCGTGGATTAAGGTAAACCGCAGGAAGACAGACATACGATCTAGTCCTTACGTTCACTGTTCCGCCGCTTGCAGTGGCAAGGAACCCTCGCTGACTCCATTCTACCTCCGCTGGTCCGCCCCGAGCAGACCATTCCCGGACAGCTCCTTTCCAATTTCGACAATCCCACACCTTCACCGTGGAATCCTGACCAGCGGTAGCCATATAGCGGCCACCTTGGCTAGGGTCGACAGCCACACTGGCAACAGGTCCTAGGTGGGCGAGAAGCTGGACTGCTGGATGAGGAAGGTTAGGTGTCCATAGTGTCACGCAACCATTTTGATGGCCTAAGTGTATCACTGCGTTATGCGTGTTTTGTGTCATGGCATTACATCCCCCTAGTTTCGTTCGATGCTCAATAAGGAGTTGACCCGTAGACGTGTCTTGATATTTGAGATAGCCTGCATTTCCCTGTGAGAGACAGGTAAGCCTACAGCGTGACATATCCTAGTAAGGAACCTACAATGGTGGCGAGGAGCCAGTGGTACGGTAGAAATTCCAGCCGTGTAGGCTCGATGTGGGCTTTTAGACAATGCAGCTCAACGCCGTCTCTGTCATATATAAATACATACTTCTTCTGGGCGACGGCGAAATGCGACTGGTCATGTAAGAAGCTGTGGACAGTTTCAATAAGACAATTGTCAATAATAAAACGATACATACGTGATGTCTCTACATGTTTCTTGGAGTTGGAGTTCTGTATGTAGCTGGCCAGTCTGCCAGTCAAACGTTGCGGCATGGCCAGTCCTGCCGACAATTGCAAGGTGTCTGAAAGCTCCTAATGTGAGTTGTGGAAATACCGCGACAGAGTGAAGGCCTACCAACCGGCCATTCCGTGTATACCGTGATCGATACGGTCCGCTGTCCAACTTGAGTTCTCTACGGCTTCGAGCAGCTTCCTGGCCCGCACTCTTCGCAATCTCAGCTTGGCCGACCCGCCACGTCCTCTCCATCTGGCCTTCTACCTCCATCTTACCTGCATCCCCTGTCAAGAGCAATTCAGCATCTTCCAACATTGCTTTGGTATGCGCTGCATGGTTCACAGTGCGATTAAGCTGATTCCTGAGTTTCTTGTTCGCTATATGGCTATGTGATGGTAGATTTTCGATCGCTTTCGTTGGTCGTAGGGATCTGGGAAGAGCGGTTTGCTTCACAATGGACTGGAAAGTTAAGTCTGAAGTGGACTGGGCCGCCGCCGCCGGCTTCGAAGCCCGTTTCCTTTTTTTCGATGTCGAGGACAGAGCATTCCCCTTGGCTATCAGGGCATCCATGGTGGACGACGAGGGCAAGTTTTTCACTGGGCGCTAACAGAGCGCCATTTCGTGAAGCGTGACTTTATTGCTCGATCGCGTCGAACTTTGGCAAGGCGTTTTTCGACTTGAACCACGATGGACGGCGACGACAACACGCCTCCTCCGCCTCCCGAAGATCAACAACCACCTCCCCCTCCAAGTCACACTGGGTCTCCCACAGATTTCTTGAAAGGTGTAGTCGGCAAGCGAGTCATAGTTAGGCTCACGTCGGGCGTCGATTACCGTGGTACGCAATCCTCAATGCTGTATGGTTGCTATTCTCGACTAACATGCGCTCAAGGGATCCTTTCATGTCTAGACGGGTACATGAATATTGCACTTGAGCAGACAGAAGAACATGTCAATGGGGCTGTGACCAATCGATATGGCGATGCCTTCATCAGGGGTAACAATGGTGAGTTTGCTGCACCTACGTGAAGAGTCGCTTTCTCATTGATACTCGTTTCCAGTGTTGTACATATCTGCAGCTGAAGCTCTATGAAATGCTATTTTGCTAGGATGCGTCATACTGATGTACAATAAACACGTATACCTCGTTTGTGGCGGGAACAAGCATCGACTCGCATCGCATAGCCTCACCATCTTTTTCAGCGCCGACGAAGCAAGGTGCGCCGTATCTGCAGTCCGCCGAGGGGCCAATGCATTTCGATTACGAAGTGTCGCTCACGTCGGAATCTTTTCTCTCGTGCTAGGCCATTTTGGCCAGATACTACGACTCTACGGACACCACGCGCCGTAACCACGCTCATTACTGGACTCCCTATTACAGGTATCCCCATCCCATGAATAGCCCGACGCAGGCCCTGATGTAAATTACCCACGTCCAAGATGGACAGCTTGTGAGAGCCCTGGGCGAGACGCTGTAAATACTGTGTCCTGTGCTTGATCCTCAACTCATCCCCCCGCAACGGGATGAGATCGCGACACCAGTAACTACTTTACCCTCTCTTTTCTATTTATCTTCTTCTCAGAACTTACATTCACCGCGCTGCCGTCGAAATGGCCGTCTCAGAAGCCAATCCACCTTCCAGTGTTCTAATTTTACAGCCCCATGTCCTCCATAACTACCCCGGCATCGATCAGTCACGTCTTGGATCCCTTTCCACTTCACCTGCATCCATTCCTCGCCGAGACAGCTTAAACGGAAGGGACTACAGCGGCTATCTTAAACCTTCTCAACTCCCGCAGCTCTCAATCCCTTCACATACACCCCAGACACCAAGGATCCCACGTACTCCAGATGCGCGGACTCCAGATACACCTACTCCGGTTTCCCTTACTTCCTCCGAGCGGCGGGTTGTTGATTTGACCAAGTGTATGAGGACGTTGTCAAAGGAACCTCATGCACACGGCGGCTTTTCGGACATCTATGTAGGGGAATGGGAGCGTGCTGTAGACACAGAGGATGAGTCTAAAGGGAAGGAACCTATCACGGTGAGATGCTTCCTCGGTTTTCATCGAAGGTCGTCTTTTGAATTACTTGGAATGAAGGTTGCTGTAAAGTTACTCCGAGTCCTGTCCAACCGCGATCAAGATAATGCCAAGGCAAGAAAAGTATTGGTCATGTTAATTCCCATCATCCGTCCTGCTCACAGCATCTATAGAGACTGAACAGAGAGGTCCTTGTCTGGCACCGTCTAGATCACCCTCACATTGCGAGGTTCTTCGGTACATCATACCATATGGGCAACAGGCCCGCCATGGTGATGCAGTGGTACTTGAATGGCAGCGCCACTGAGTATCTCAGATGCACGAACCCTGACGCCAACCGCATGAACTTGGTGGGATACTCCATTCCTCCCCTGCACGCTTTATTGACCAACGCACTGCTCTTAGGTTCGAGATGTCGCCAGAGGCTTGACCTACCTTCACACCTTGAAACCTCCCATCGTTCATGGAGATCTCAAAGGCGTATGTGCTTCATCCATCCATTTTCATGGTGCGGGACCCTTATACTTATGCATATATTGACAGAATAACATCCTAATCACGGATGATGGTCGCGCTGCGTTAAGTGACTTTGGACTCTCTCAAGTCATCGATGCCCTCGTGGGACCTGGATTCACACCCTCATATTCCGAAGCGGGGCCTGTCAGATGGCAAGCCCCAGAGCTGTTGGAGGACGATCATTCCCGTCCTAAGCTCCCCTCAGATGTCTGGTCTTTTGGCTGCACTGCGTTTGAAGTATGTGGCCCATCTTCACTATCAACTCAACACTTGACCGCCATGGGACAGCTTTTGACAGGTCAATATCCTTACCGACATCGTCTCCGTGACTACTTGGTGATTCAGGATATTATCAATGGTGTCAAGCCACCGCAGCCAGAGGACATCATTGAACCCGACATGATAGAGCTGCTGGACCATTGCTGGATATATTCTCCTTCAGACAGGTTGCCCATGGTGGACATCGAATCCACCCTCGAACAACTTTGCTCAAACTAAACTCACTCACTACGATATACCTCAGGACTATTTCACGCATCATGGACATGCGTTTCATCACTCCTTCCCTGTCCCCTTCAAGACGATCCACACATGGCACTTTCGCGCCACTGACATTGCAACCCACTATCGTACCCACACTATCGTACCCACACTATCGACCCACCATTAATTCTTTGGTGTGATCTTCATAATTCTCTGTAGGACGAGTATCAAAGACCCTGTAGGAATCGCGTTGTCAGTAATTAGGTTGAGAAGAGGTGTCATGATCATATACTGGATATTTTGATCCCTCTTTCATTTTTCGAGTGGACTGATCACTGCTTGTCCTAGACACCCATTGTCGAGTCGATCTTCCGCTCAAGCGCCGAGTTTCCGTCTAGATTCGTGTCTTTACGAGGCCTGGCAAAGGCAAAATCCAGACGTGGTCCGTCGAAGGAGGAGATCCGGCCTTGTATTCGGCAGCACAACCGAAGAGTCGAAATCACGCCCTCGGTTACGTCGCTAGGAACTCCACCATTACTCTGAAATAATCTGAGCCTCCATTTAGTAGATCCAGCCAATGCAATCAACGTTGAAGCTTCTCCCGCCAGTTGTGTGTTAAAACCTTCTCTATTTCTGTTCATTCGTTTCAACACATTCTACTATTCGGCAAACCAGCAATACGTCACGACGTCGACCGTGGTCACCCTCAGGTCCCAGGTGGGTACCATCAATCCATACATATCGGTGATTGGTGCAGCGCGGAACCAGCAGGACTGCGGTGAGTGTTCACCCAACCAATTGTCGTTATGCCTGTGCATTTCCACTGGGTTCTTCAATCGAACAGCTGACGTAGATGGGCCTTTACCATACCGCCGTGATTGAGACGCCGAACGCATTCCTCACCGCCTTTCAACCGAAGGGAATGCTTGCGCAATGCAAGTAAGTTCGCGACTCAGGTCCAGCAAGCTACGCAGTAACAGCGCGCTCTACACCAGCGAATACGCTCATAGCAGATAAGAAGCGGCCAACCGAGGATATTGTGGGCAAAGCGAAAACAGAGCCCCTCCCCTGCAGAGAATCTCACCACGAGTTTCTGTGACGCTCTGAACTGTTTCTATAGACTGAGCTTTTCGCTTCTTTTTGGTCCAGTAGCACCGTTACCTCTTCCAAATTGTCGACGAGATTCCACCTGACTGAGAGGCTTGATTGAGGATTCCTTTGGTGGGGCACTAGCCGACGCTTGGGATGTCAGAGCACAGACGGTTGCATCTGTGCAAGAGCGCTTTGTAGCACAAGATCTCTCTCTGGCTCCGAGTCTTCCAAATCCATCTCTCAGGCGCTGAGGTGGCTTGGCTTAGACAAGCTTTGAGAAGACTGACGTTGAATGCATCTCATCGGATGAAAGAAATATAATTAACTAGCCATAGTGTGAAGGGAAGGTCAGAAAAGAGGAATTATCGGGCAGACTAATGTTGTACTCACCAAATGATATAATAGTGTACATCTCGCTGCATTAAATGGGTATCTTGGACAGTCCTGGTCATTATGCGTTTTGTAATTGCGTTTCATTGTCTTCATCGTCCGCATTGACTCTGAGTACCTTGACCCACTCGCGGTAATTGAAGTTGCCTTGCCTATCTGTGAACGGTCCTTTCAAGAAACGATCAATCTGCACCACATTCCATGACATCAGTTTCTCTGTCGGGACAAGCAGAGGCCGAGCAGCCACACCTCTCGCTGATCCATCCTTTCGCCAATTTCACTCAACCACTTCCTCATTTCGTCGACCTTGACCACGCCACTGTCGTTCTCGTCGAATGACTCAAACGCCTCCAATAGTTCAGCTTCCGTGTCGAATTCAAAAAGCCGTTCACTCATCATTGTGAGGAACATAGTAAAGTTGATTCCCCGGTCAGAAGAAGCGTCATCATTGTATGAAGATGATCGTGAATGTGCGCCTGGTCGCGAACTGAGCAAGTCGTCCATCATCTGCTTGGAAGGCGATATACCTTACAGCATCATCTAATGAGCAAATATTACGCGTGGGGGCATATGAAATGCACCGAGACTAGCAAATATCTCTTTAAGATCGTTCTCGTTCACCCAGCCATCCTTGTCGTGGTCGATGAGCTGAAAGGCTTCTTTGAACTGTTGGATTTGTGGGGCTTGAAATAGTGAGAATACACCAGAGGGCTCGCGACGAGCGCGAGACTTTTGTGCCTTGGAGAGTTTGGTCGGGGTCGGGTTTGGGGAGAGGTAGTCTGGGTATCTGGACATTGAGGAGCGGGGCAACGCAACGGCTTAGCGCTCGCGGCCTCAGAACCGAGATTGGGACTTGTTCTTGTTCTTAGCCCCTGACGCGCCCTGCCCTACGATGGAAACGAACCTCCCTGATTTCGTGCGCCGTACGCACAATAACCGCGACAACACCTTGGACGATGCGCAGCTGGCAACTCGGTGTCCGCTCGACAATGGGCGACATGATTGCACGCCCATCTCGACGTGTTTTGCCACTAATCAGCTCGACAGGCTCCCCCTAGAGCTTCTCATCCAAGTCCTGCTGCAGCTAGACATTCCTTCGCTGACTCGCTTCCGCAGCCTCAACCGCTGCGCAATGAAGCTTGTCAACTCAGTCCGCCAGTACACCGCAATCATCGAGCATTGCCCTAACATCATCCGCGCCATCGTCAGCATCCAGGCGGACGCGTTTGACTGCAATACACTGTACAGAACGCTTTGTACGAGTCGGTGTTTCACGTGCAATCGCTTTGGCGACCATCTCTATCTTATAGACTGTCGCCGCGTCTGCTACTTCTGTTTCACCCAGCGGGCGGAATACTTCCCCCTCACGAGTCGCCAAGCATCCAAGTTCTTCACCCCCAACGCAAAGCCACAGAAAAATGCTAAAAGCTCTCGCAAACTCTTAGAGTTGGCAAAACCCCCAAGCATCCTGAGCCTGCCTGGGCGGTACTGTAGTCCTTTTATTTCGAGGGGGATTTTGCAGAGAAGGCGACTTCGACTCTACGATCGCCGGACAGTGGTCCAGAGTCTGGCGGGCAGTGGTCTTCCACAGTCAGACAATACCACCAGGGAACCTAGGCGATTCATGGCCATCATCACTGCGCCGGTTCTACTCAATGCTGGCCGGCAGGTCGAGCACGGGTTCTTCTGCCTCGGCTGCAGGGACGAGATGGACGAGAAAACCAAGCACTTCAGAATCAAATACACGACAGAATCCATATCAGAGCACATTGCGAGTTATGGACCAGTGGTCCAGGATCTGAGGATGCTGATGCTGAACATTCCCGGTAGGTTCATGCACGTTCCCAAAGAACAGATCACTCCGTAGTCAGTTTCCTGGCTTCTCGTTACGAGGAACATTGCCACCATTCCCACTCGACTCTTGTTCAGAGATCGTCGTGGTGCTCCTTTGACGAAAACGAATCTTTCGCAACCTTCTGTCAGCTAGAGTTCAAAATGCATCATGCGGTGGCTACACATGTGTCTGGTATTCGCTGTGCTTATAGCAGACCTCCATATCGCCCCGCCCCAACTCGATTCGAACGTGGCAGCCAGTACCGCCCCTATTCATATTTCGTACTCGCGATCCGTTTCTCATACATCATAGCACAAAGCTCGTCACATCAAGACACTGCAACACACTTAGCAGGGTCGGCATTCATATTATGGGATAATACAAGGTTAAACTAGAAAGTGAGGCTGCGGGGCTGCATGCACTAATTGGCTGCCAAAACGGGCGCGTACGGGCCAGTACACTACGGGGGGCGACGTGTGTCCAATTTACGTCGCTTTCCGTTACCCGGTACTCTCGAACATCCAGAGCCTCCGTTTAGAAGATCTAGCCAGTGTAATCAGCACCGAAGCTTCTCCCGCCAGTCGTATGTTAAAACCTTCTCTATTTCTGTTCATTCGGCGTGTTCGACACAATCTGCTGTTTTCAAGGCTTCGAAAGCGACCATACATCACGTTCTCGACCGTGGTCGCTACCTTCAATCCATACCTATCGGCGATTGGTGCGGTCCGGAACCAAGACGCGTGTGAGTGGCTACGTCCGCTCCGACTAGCCAATCGGTGACGTATTTCCGAGTTATACTTACGCGCATTTCCCAGCCTCCTACCCAGACGTCGCTGGAGAGTCTTTCGCTTGATTCCGAGGGCGCGGGAATATTTTTTCTGATTCCGACTCTCCGTAATTTATCCGAGAACTTTATTCTGCTCAGACTCTCCAGGACGCCTGGCCTCAAACATATACAAATAGTGTATCGCCACATTCTTATCTCTGATATGATAACGTCTGAAGTCAAATCAGTAAGCGGACTTTAAATTGCATCACAGACACGGTTAGGAGCGACAACCAGCGGTGAACAGTTTCTAAACTTCTGAAGCATTAATCGGACCTATCGTGTGATGCTAGGATTGAACTGGAGTCTCACACTCCTGAATGTCTTGGTTGAATCACTGCTACAAGTCTCACACAGACCAGCTTTGAACATGTAACTCCTCGGAAATGTTGATATGCCAGTGGAGTGAGTGCTGGTGTCGGTGTCCACTGTCAGCCGAAATTTCACCAGGCTGAATCTGGTTGGAGCTGACTTCAGAGTAGTGAAATGGGTCACTGCAGGACTCGTTGAAAATTTAAGCTGTGTGATGACTAGTAACTAGTGTATCTCCCTGCAGTCACTCATTAACATTCCTGAGCTCAGTGTGTCAGTGCCATCACACCAGAAGATATAGGTGCTCTTATGCATGTAAACTCACTGTAATCAACACAATGCTGCAAAAATTTAACTTAGAAATTAATCAGAAGGTGGCCGGCTACTCGCCTAAGCATCCATCGCTCCTAACCGTGTCTGTGATGCAATTTAAAGTCCGCTTACTGATTTGACTTCAGACGTTATCATATCAGAGATAAGAATGTGGCGATACACTATTTGTATATGTTTGAGGCCAGGCGTCCTGGAGAGTCTGAGCAGAATAAAGTTCTCGGATAAATTACGGAGAGTCGGAATCAGAAAAAATATTCCCGCGCCCTCGGAATCAAGCGAAAGACTCTCCAGCGACGTCTGGGTAGGAGGCTGCGCATTTCCGCCTTCGATGGAAGTGTTAACGGATTGTGGGCCTACGCCTTTGCGAATAGCCAAATAACGGGCACTCGGCCGCCATGAATGCAACGCCGGACGGATTCTTCACCGCACTTCAACCGAAGACATGCTTGCGATTCGCCCTACCGTCCAGCAAGATACGCAGTAACAGCGCGCCCTTCACCAGCCAATTGCTCATACTCATAGCAGAATCCAGACAAGACGCGGCTAACCGAGGATGTTATGGGCAAAGCGAAAAAAATGGGTCATAGTGGGTCCTCCATTTTATAGACACCATGGAATATGCTCCTTCGCGACTCGACGAGGCAAGCGACCGATAGGGTGCAGCATGTGCCCCCTAATATTTGATTCAGGGGCAAATCCACGTGGCCATATCTACCAAAAAAGGACGAGGTTGACTCACGCGGACATCTAGCTCGCTTTCGAAATGGTAGAAACGGTGTGCCGTGAGCAGTCGTCTCAGTGACGACTGAGTGCTGCGGAATATCCTGGAATACCGCAGTGTCGACCGGAACTACATTCAAAGTATCGCGCGTCCCCGCACGGAGAAATCAACCGATTACCCGCAGGCACTCACGCACTGGAAGCGAATAGGATTCCCATCTCATTCGTTGTCTGATAACAATTATCGATGGAAAAATATGGGCTTTACCGCCTTCGCATCAGGGTGTTTCAAATGGTGAGTTTGTCACTGCGCCCGAACGTTAACCTCTCTGGCCTATCACGGGTCCGGGCCCGCATGGAGCCCCTTACCCCGCATTTCCTCGTTTGACCTCCGTGCGGAGAGCGGACTGTTTTCTCAGGGTTCTATCAATCGAAGCTAGATGTGTCATCAGTACCAGCTGACCTCGATTTGACTTACCAGCGTTGTCAAATTGAGCCCAATGGAGACCCCTGTGAGCGGTATGAAGGCGAGTTAAATACTGGGTGGGTAACCTCACGTACCGCCCCAACCACCTTTCTTACTCCCCATTCATCAACTCTCTCACAATGCCTGAAACCTTCTCTTACGAATTTACTGGCGAAGTCTGGCAAGGCAAGACCACAATCAACACTGGCCTTTTCATCGATGGCAAGTGGGTTGATGGATCTGACGGTGCTACGATCGAGTAAGAAACCCTTTTTGGAATCCATTCCAGGCTGATTGAACTGACGGGGGCTCTTTTTGCAGCGTGGTCAACCCGAGTGAGCATAATCTATTCATAACGACATACTTAATTGACGATCTTGCTGCGATGTAGCCAATGGCAAGCTAATCACCAAGATTTCTGAGGGCACACCTAAGGACGTCGATGCCGCCGTCGCTGCTGCTCACAAAGCACTCGACACCACCTGGGGTCTCAATGCTGGTGGCGCTGAGCGGGCCGCCCTGCTCCGGAAGTTGTCCGATCTCATGGAGGCTAACAAAGATCAGCTTGCCGCCATTGAGGCCCTGGATAATGGTGTGTGTCATTTGATTGATCTCAGTCTTGCATTTTGCCAATTTCTGGTTAGGCAAGACGTTCGGATGGGCCAAGGACGTCGACGTCTCTTTCTCCATTGACACGATCAAGTACTATGCCGGCTGGGCAGACAAGATTTCTGGACAAGTTATCGAAACGGACGAGAGGAAACTCTGCTACACCAGACACGAGCCTATCGGCGTCGTCGTGAGTACTATCGACTCTGCTTAGTGTAATGGGGCTAAATTGTGTTCCAGGGCCAAATCATCCCATGGAACTTCCCCTGTGCGCCCGTATTTCCAATAGCGTGATGCGCATTACATTCTAATCGGTTTGTTTCAGTGCTCATGATGGCGTGGAAGCTCGGCCCGGCCCTTGCTACGGGCAACGCCATCGTCCTCAAGCCCTCCGAATTCACACCGCTGACCGCCCTGAAGATGACTGAGCTCATCAAGCAGGCCGGCTTCCCGGATGGCGTCGTTAACATCGTTAACGGATATGGTCAAACCGTCGGCAATGCTATCTCCACCCACCCCCTGATCGAGAAAGTCGCCTTCACTGGCTCGACTCTCGTTGGCCGTAAGATCATGGAGGCTGCCGCTAAGAGCAACTTGAAGAACGTTACTCTTGAGCTTGGCGGAAAGTCCCCCAACGTCATCTTCAACGACGCCGACCTTGACCAGGCTGTTGGCTGGGCCGCCCACGGTATCTTGTGAGTACGCTTCTTTAACGCGCGCACCTAACATGCTAAGTCGTGTCTATAGCTGGAATCACGGACAAGCATGCTGCGCTGGCTCGCGTATCTTCGTCCAAGAGGGCATTTACGACGAATTCTTGAAGAGGTTTACGGAGCGAACCAAGTCCTTGAAGGTCGGTGACCCATTCGCCAAGGGCGTAGACCAGGGACCTCTTGTTTCCAAGCCTCACTTCGACGTACGCCCATCTTCACATCCGTTGATTATACCGCCAACGACTAACTGTTCATATAGCGCGTCATGGGCTACATCAAATCTGGCAAGGAGCAGGGTGCCACCGTTCATTTCGGTGGTGTTGAGCACACTGGCGACGGTTTCTTCGTTCCCCCAACAATCTTCACTGATACCAAGCCGGACATGAGGATCGTCCAGGAGGAGATTTTCGGGCCTGTTGGTGTCGTTATCAAGTTCAAGGACGAGGCCGACGTCATCCGACAAGCGAACGATACGATGTACGGTCTCGCTGCTATCGTATTCACACAAGACATCAACCGAGCCTTCGACACCGCACACAAACTCAAGGCCGGCACCGTTTGGGTATGTCCGCGTTACTCTGTCAGCATCTCGAGGCTTACGATCGCACTCGGTTTTAGATTAACTGTGCGAACCAATTGCACGCCAACGTACCATTTGGTGGCTTCAAGCAATCCGGTATCGGCCGCGAGTTGGGTGAATATGCTCTCCACAAGTGCGTATCATCACATCTGCGATGTGGGCTTGCACACTAAAACTGATCACATCGTATTTAGCTACACGAACGTCAAGGCAGTTCATGTTAACTTGGGCCACAAGCAGTAGATAGGACGACATTCAAAATTAATGTAACTACTATGTATCATATTATGTATTTACATCGGTGCGCTATTCAACATGACATCTCTGTATTGCTGGAACAACGTATCGCAGTGTGATGTCAATAATAGCCGAACTGTGAGGTGCGTATGGGGCGTTACCTTGATGAGTTTGTTCATCATGCTGTCGCAGGCTGCTTTGAGGGTCATGTAATCTTTCCATTCTTCCGGGGCAAAGAGTTCCAGCCTCTGCGCGGCTTTGAGGTAGCAGGCTTCAGTTGCGCTCTGCTCGTCTTCGCCCTCGGCATAAACACGCTCTGCGCCAAGGAGCATCATGACTCTGACGCCGTGCTGGAGACGTATCGTTTGGATGGAAGGCGTGTTGGGAGAGTAAAATTCGACGAGATTGCGAGCTTCTTGGACGTTGTGGGCGGGGCCACTAGTGAGGACGTTATCCTGGTTCGACATTGGTGTGCAGGTGAGTAATGGAAGTATGCTTAAATGATTGAAGAATTTATACCGCGGAGGGTGGCTAGTATGTTATTGTAAACTCTCAGAGATTCGTTGCGAAGGGGACGTGGCGCAAGAATTCTGAACGCCACTTACTGAGGCGACAGAAAAACGGATAATAGCGCCTCATGCGCCTCATCGTCGAGATAGTGATATGAGGTACGGTGCAATCAAGCGTAACGGTTTGAATCAGACCAGTATTTTGTTGACAGGGGCCTAAAGCTTGCTAGGGATGTACTTCGGCTAGTGTAAGGATCTACTTCACAATAGAATTGACACCGCGAGCTGGACTTGGATCAGACGGCAGGCCATAGCTGAGAAGGGAAGCACGTACCCGATAAATACTCTTTTGCCGAACTTGCACTCTATTACACCCATACGTGAACACAGACTCCAGCACAAAGTTGCCATCAACTTACCAGGCCTTTAATTAGCTCATACACGCTCTTGTCATGGTAGCGAAGGCCAGTGGCGGGATCAGTGTACGGTGCCTAAGGAGAGATAAGAATCCTAAAGCGCCACCAGGTGAATACAAAGACATACCTCCAGACCAGTAATGTCACAGTATCGCCTCTGAGGGAGAACAGACGGCGGCGCCTCAATGGAAGAATCTATGCAAGGCATTCAGGGACCAGATACCGAACATAAGAATGTGGCACAAACAAGTCGGTGAATCCTCTTCCTCGACGTTTGGCTCCTTGGCTCCTGACTCGTCCACCTCCATACCCTCTTCCTTTTCTTGCCGCCGACGTTCCCTCTCTGCGCGCTCCCGCTCCCTTTCCTGGGCTAGGACCGCCTTGAGATTCTTCGTCCGTCGGTTTGCGTTTTTAGTATAGTTTGGATTTTTAAAGGGTCTTGGATGGTGGAGATATGACAGTTGCTCCGACAAAGTCTACTAGGGGAGGCGAATTCATTCGAGGCACAGCTCCCCAGTAAAAGAGAATCTCACAGGGATGTGCGGCGTAGCGGAGCCGTCAGAGCTCGCTGTCTGGAAAGGTTTCTTCTTCGTACCCTTCGGAGGCCTGTAAGACGTGAGGGCGAGTGCGCTGGAAACCTTGAAGCACATACATCGTCAACGATGTTCAGGTCGACGTCGAGGCTAGAGTTGAGCCATTTCGTGCGTACGTAAGCCTGATTTCATGGTGTTCTGTCTTTAGCGCTCAAGTTTCTCTTCCACCAGCAGGACGCGACGTCCTCAGCGACGTTTGCAGCGCCTCCGCCGACTCCTCTTGTTTCGTTTGCCAGTGCTCATTTTATCCTTGGCCGGGATGTCGTATTTCCTATGGCCCGTCTTACCTCGGCAATGTTCGAAATCATTATTTGCTTCCTTTCACTCAACGGCTAATGTCGCGTCTCAACGCATGCTACAAAAGAAGGGCAAGCCAAGTCCAAAAAGTCAGAAATTTTCTTCATTCAGTATCCGTCCTAACGTTCATTCTGTAGGGACATCGCGCACGCGTCTCGAGAAAGACTTAAAGTCTGGCACCAGCGCGGGGGTTCAACAAAAAGCAAAGTTGAAGCATCGGGTGGAGGAGAGTCCAAAGTTTGAACGGGACGCGCTGCCTCACGTCGGTCGTGATGTCAGAGAAGACCCAGGCTCGCGCAAGAGAGAGCCGAGGGCATTATCACCCGAAGGTCATAGACAGCTCAGTCGCTGGGACTGGGAAGTTGATTTGAGGGAGAAACAGCCCCGGTATGATCCTTCACGCCTCTGTTCTCCGTAAATTGATGGTGAGGCTGGATTTTCTAGTCGTGAACGACAACGGCATACCGAGAATAAAAAGCCATTATCTTCAACGCGCGTACCTCAGCTCGCCAAGGATCTTCCGACCACCTTTATGTCACCTCCTTTACTACCTGGCCTGTTGACATGTTTAAAAGATGCCATAGGACCGAAAGCTACCCCCACTCCCATCCAGTCTCTAAGCTTGAAGGAGCTGTTTAACAACTCAACTGGCACTACTACTTCAGCGAATCAACCGTGGAAGCAATTTCTTCTTGCCTCCGAAACTGGTTCTGGCAAATCAATCGCGTATCTCCTCCCCGTAATACAGGCCCTGAAGCAGTCTGAAATACCACCTCCCACCTCGCCAACAAGTACCGAGGCTCTACCATTAAATCCCAGAGCACTTGTTCTTGCACCCACCCACGAACTTTCCCGTCAGCTGACCACCTTTGCCAAATCCCTCATACATGAGGTGAAACTTCGCATTCTCTGTGCTAGTCGCGCGAATACTAGAAATTCTCGGCCCTCCGATGACACAGCGCCAAAGATGTCAGATAGCGTTCAAAGCGTTGCCGCCGACAGCGCCCCCACCCCACCTAGCCTTTCCGACCATCCCGAGAGCAGGAAAAGCTGGCCTGTAGACATGGTAGTTGGGACGCCAAGTAAGCTTTTGGACATGGTAAGAGGTCGGGGATGGGACAAGGCGGAAGAAGAAGGAGAGATGGATTCTGAGAAATCATTTCGAAGTCGTCGCGATAGGTTCGGGCCGGGTAAACCTGAAATGGGTCTAGCCAATGTCGAGTGGGTTGTTATTGACGAGGCAGATGTGCTTATGGGTATCATCGTTTTCCCTTTCCTCGATGTCGTAAGCTGACGTTCATCTGCCCAGACCCAGATTTTCAGGAGACCACGCTCAAACTGTTGTCTGATATCGCTGCCGCTCGTGGCTACTCTGTTCCTCAAGCAGATTCTGAAATGCCAGCGGGTGCCGACTTGTCGCATAATTACCCATTCAACTTCATTTTGACAAGCGCCACCATCCCCTCGGCCCTCGCTTCCTACCTCGACACCCACCACCCTACGCTCGTGCGACTAGTGTCTCCAGGCGTTCACCATCTCCCGAAAACGTTGCAGACTGAGTTCGTCGGCTGGACAGGTGGCAACAAGAACGCTGATATAGAGCATCGTATACGCCGTGTATGGGCTGAAGATGCTACCAACAGTGGCCACGCCAGTAAACGTCCAAACCCGAAGTCCTCTCTATCGAAAGTCCTCATCTTTTGCAACCAAAACACTAAGGTGGATGCCCTCAGCGAGTATCTCACCTCAAAAGGCATCAAGAACGTTGCTCTTACTAGCCAAGGGTCAGAGAGGAAGAAAGGGTCCAATCACCATCTTGATGGCTTCCTGCGGCTTTCTGGGAATAAGCGAGACGACATCACTCATTCGGATGGTATCAATACGTCGGATGTATCGCAAACTCCACATGTTATGATCACGACATCCCTTCTCTCTCGTGGTCTTGATTTCTCCCCCGACATACGTAACGTCTTCATTGTGGATGAACCAAGGAACATGATAGACTTCCTCCATAGAGCCGGACGGTCAGGCAGAGCTGGCGAACGGGGCAAGGTGCTTGTCTTTGGGAAAATGAAGGGCCGGGGTAGCGCGAAAGCGAAGGATGTTCGACAGAAAGTTAGAGCGCTTGTGTGACGGGTATGGCGACTAAATGCTCGCGACCAGGTGGGAACTCGCATCATAATCCCTGCTCAATAATATCAAGTAGCTTATATCTCACATTATCAAGCTTCAATCTTATGACCGTTTGAAGCGACACGCGTAATCTTCGTGCCTGCTCTGAACAATATTGTGGGGGTTTATGGACTATCGCTTCGGAAGGCGGCGCAGGCCACAGCTCAATACAGACTACTGTCCAGCAGGGCATCGACTCTTGCTTATATTCTCCCAGCTCTATGCGCTCACACCTTAGGTCCTTTCTCTACGGAGTGATACCCACCAACTGCATCGAGGGGAAAGACGGGCGTGTGGTTGGATTCATTACTGAGTGGGTACAAGATGCTAGAGCCGCGGGGCCAGGAGACCTCGAGAGCTGCAAGAAGGCCTTGAGGCGACTGCATGAGCTTGGGAACACCAACAAACACAACTTTCTTGTGCGGGAAGGGCACGACGTGGTTTTAGTAGACTTTGAGACCGCGAAGAAGTGTTCGGCCCAGGAGCTCGAGGACGAGATGAACGCCCTCCAGGCTTGCCTGGAGGACCCAAGTTTCCGGGGCGGAGTACAAGTAAATTGTGACTGATAGGTATTAGAATGTAGGTGCTGGGATAAAATAGCGCTTAACTACGAACCATACGCTAACTTCCCTATTCTCGGTTCTTAGATGGCCATACTCTCTTACTGTAGACAAGTGCATAATTCGAGACGACACGTTAGAAGCTATCTACTGTGCTCGAATGTGATTGTCGGTAATTCGACATGAATTTGAATGTTGCGAACTGACGGACCTCATTTTATTGAAATTAACGTTGACGTACCTAAATGGCGAGACGCTTGTACGATTCGCAGGCACCTTACACGGTGGAAGCTTGGAGCAATATGAACCTTATGGTGAGTCCGTTAGCCAACTCTGTGTTGATTATATGCGCTGACGACGAATCTTTCGCGCCGATAACGGTGGCTTGCATTCATCAGAGGCCGTGATATGTCGCGGGCTGATCGTCGTCTAACACTCCGAGCATGGAGAAGCGATCATCGCGGTCGGATGCATTTGCTTTCGTGGCTAACCATATTGGACTTCCCAAGCATCATCATACCGCGTAGGGTGCCTTCAGCAATTCCACTTTGCGACTGTCGGGACAGCATATATGCGTCAAAATTTCCTGATATTGCGAGAGACAGACGTATTAGTATCCATGGTCAACGTAGGTCATCTCATCGGTGGCGTCCGACAGCAAGTTAGAGCGCTTGTGTGCCTGGTAGGGCGGCTAAATGCTCGCAACCAGGCGGGATCTCGTATCATTATATCTCACATTATCAAGCTTCAACCTTATCGTCTGGAGCAACACCCGTAATCCTCGTGCCTGCTCTGGGGTGCACCGTTGTGGGTGTTCATGGATTCTATTGCTTCGGAAGGCGGTGCAGGCCACAGCTCAATACAGAATGCTGTCCAGCAGGGCATCGACGCTTGCTTATATTCTCCCAGCTCTATGCGCTCACACCTTAGGTCCTTTCTCTACGGAGTGATACCCACCAACTCCGCTGGCAAACATGGATCCTTTAGCTGTAACATCGGCCATTGTTACCTTCCTTCAGATCGCCAATCAAATCAAGCAGTCCGTTGAGAAAGTGAGATGATCGAACCCTACCATGCCCGTGCAAATCAAATCCTGACAGCGAAGCACGAGCTTCTAGGTTGGCCAAACGCGTCGCCGTCTTCTGTATTTGACTGAAGATGTTCTTCAAGGCATTTCCGACCTGGAGGTATTCTGCTCAACTCATGCAGAGGATCTAGTCCACTTGAAGGAATTAGATGCGGCCCTAGATAAATTGAAATTGTTAGTTCCTCCGACTGTACTCCATTGTCGCTTGCTGCTCGCTAATCCAGCTAAACGCTAGCCAACTGACATATGTTCTTCATCGGTGCCGCCAGTACTGCGATATGCCTCGCGACGGCTACGTATCCCGCCTCAAAGCCAACATCAAGTTCTGGAGGAAGGCCGATGACATTGAGGCAGACGTTCTGCGTCTCAAAGAACTCATCCAATCCTCCCTGAGTCGATTCAACGTGAGTGTTTTATACCATCCTTCATACGCATGTCTCACGCTGCCTCCTTTAGTCTCTGACTTCAGCCCGGCTCGAACTTGCTGCAAGGCACCTTCGCCTTGCCTCTGCAAGAACAGAAGAACGCCTTGTATTCGCCGAAAGCATGCACCGTTTACAGATACAGCGTCTTGATGATCTTTTTGGCGACATGGTGGATGGCAAGCAATCAGATTGCATCACATTTTCAGTGAGTTACTATAATCCTCTGATACCGACATTCCTCATCATATCCTGGTAGACACTTAACTTCAATCATCCGGATGAAGTTGATCGTCAATACATCCGCTTCCAAGTTCAGAGATTACTTTCCTGCCACACTTCTCTGGGCCCCTTGTTACTCGGCGAAGAGCTAGGCGACAATGATCACTCCCTTCAGGCGATGTTCGCCTTGTCTCTCGGGACTGCATCCACACAAGAAGTCATCAGCCACACATGGAAAGTCCTACACCTGCTGGAAACCATTAACTCCCACGCTCGCAAGGGTGGAGAGTACATCCACTCTCTGATATTACTTGGTGACTACCTTATACGCATCGACTGTAGCGATAGTGCACTCCTCATCCTCGACTCCACTCGTCAACTGATCACATCATGCAAAGACACTCCTTGTGCAGAGTCATCTACCCCGTGGCTTGGACTGTCCCTGTCAGCTTTCACCTGGTCGCTCTGTCTTCAATGTGATGACAAAATGTACGAAATTGGCCGGGAAGCGCTGTCCATTCACCTCAGGCTCCTCGAATATAGCTCGACTTTCCTTCACGCTTACCTCTATACTCTAAGAGTATTGACATACAGTCACTTTGACCAGGGGCACATGGTTGATGCTCTCCGATGCTCTAATGAGGCCCTGCTCGTGATATATCACGGCCTTGCCCACCTCGCCACTACATCCGAGGATTCCCTCATCTCTTGGAAAGTCCACTGGAGTGGTCATGCCGTCCTCCATGCACCACTGACTTTAATGCGCGACCCTTGGGTAACGCAATCTGCCGGTTTCTTCCTCACTTGGACGGCGTACGCTCTCTCCGCTTTGGGCCGGTACCGGGAAGCGTGGGTCGCAGGCTTGGACGCTATGCATGTTCTCAAAGCCTTTCAAGCTCGTGGAAACACTCTACCCCCGTATCTTCAGCCGCTCACTCATTATACTTCGGATCTAGCCAAAGAAATTATCGTTTGGGATGATATGTCGACTTCTATGGATGAAGACGTCGTTGTATTCGTTCAAGAGATGAACACATGCTAGTTGCTTGCCAGGCTGGTAAAAGAATACATGTATATGATGCGCTGCAAGCACGAGTGGGTATGGTATTAGTAGCGCCGCGGGCATGTAGGTTATGATATATGAAACCCTGAGTTCAGCTGCCCAAGATATCCTTCGACACCTCGTCCGAAAGCTCCCACAAAGTCCTCGCCGACAGGTTAAACGGCTGCTAGTGCACAACATCAGTAACGAGTCCCAGGGCTCGCACGTATATATAGAATACTTCCGTCGGAGGTTGGCAAGGCAGCTAGTCACTGGTCAAGAAGTGTATGTAAGACTTCATACGCAAAATTTGTTCGGAACATGCTGATTGTGATGTCTAGATCCAATGCAGTGGTCTCTTCGTCCTTGCTCCTGAGTGCCATGGCCATGAATTGCTGTGACGAGCGGCCTTGAGAGCGATGTAGCCATCGGCGCAATCCCTGGGGCCTACTATTACTATGACCGACAATTGACAATCGAACATGAAGCAAGCATGATAGGGAGAGACAACTCATCCTGACTACAACTATCGGATGAGTGATCCAGGTGGGTGAAGCTCACCAACACCGCAGGAAGAACAGAGGCTCTAGGTACAAACATGTATGAACTTGTGCGTTGGGAAGTGGTAATGATGCCACAGCTAGTCCTCCGGTACACCCACAAGTTCGAAAAGTTGCTCGAAACCTGAATTCCAGCCATCTACCCAATCCCACTCAGCATCCAGCTGAATCGTCTTTGGCGAGTCAAGGGCACCACGAACCCAACGCTCGAAGATGCGATGTGCAGTATCATGAGGATTGCGCACTTGGACCCATTGTAACGTCGGTAGCGCATCGAAGCACTCTTTGACCGAAAGAGAAGCGGCATCGAGGTTCGTGTTATGATGATATCCAGTGACGTGGATGCATCGGAGCTGGGTTGACCCAAGGTTACGAACAAGGTGAGATAGAGAGACGAACCAGGGTTCGTTGGCCTATATAACCCATTTCAGTCAGCGCATACACTAGACATACAAAGTTTGGACTCGCATAATAAACGCTTAGTTGAAGGCATTCCAAGGCGGGCATTCGGCTTGCGAGTGCAGCCGCTGCGAACCAGCTCCCCGTTCCCGCAAACACGCTGATCCGCTGGAAGCCATCGCCATCACTTCCAGGCTTGCATCCATCCTTGAGGAGATGTGCATTCAAATGAGTCACGTATCGTCCAGGAAGAAGCGACAGTGCCGTATCAACCCCTGAACACAGTATGCGCAGTCGTGGCAAAGTTTGGGGGGATACTTGCAAAGGCCTCTCAAACCACGGCAAATCCAAACGTTCAGTGTGCTCTTGTCGATTCAACACCACATTAAATGCATCGGGAGAGTCGTAATGATCCCAGATGAAATGCCTCAGAGTGAGAGGCATGCATCCACTTGATACAACATCGAAAATTGGGCACGGTTTGGAAAAACATGACGCCCGACATTCGAATTTGAATGACACAAGATTGCATAGTCGGGTGATGACTTGGGTGAGGTTCCCAAGAATCTCGGGTTTGAGCGGTAGCGACGAGGACCATGGACGCAAGAGGAGATGCCTGACATGACTGGCTATACGTGATTCAGGCGCACGAACCCTCTCGGAGAACAGCGTCAGCCGTTGCTCGAACGAGAGCTTGGCATCACTGCGGAGGCACACAGTGCGATATACGAATGGGTCAACTTCGTCTCGAATGCCTCGAGATACAAGGCGAAGAGACTTGAGCATATGGCGATCGTCGACGTGCTGGATAATAGCGTGTAGGAGTTCGAAGGGGAGATCTTGGAGCATTGGGGGAGACTAGGGATGCGAGCTGCGAGGCTGCATCTCTGCCTTTATGCTCCTTTCTGACAAGGGTGCTCGATTACGCCCTCTGGGTGGCAAGTATGGGTGCCAATGACGTTAGATGAAGGCTCGAGGCCTGCGTTGGCATCTGATCTACCCCAAGGCCTCGAGGGCTCGAAGGTTGCGGGCTTCCTAGTTTGCGCGCAACGAGCATATCAGCTTCACCCTTCCACACCTAAAGTAGTATGAGATATACTCAAGCTGATGATGCTTCGCCACGCAGGATCGAAATGAAGTTCCATATACAAGGGGTCAGGCCTCAGGCCTTCAGGGTTGTTATCGTCCAACTTGCGCCTGCATGAGGCTTGCTATCCAGCGAAAAGGAGGCAACAGAGAGCTAGAAATCAACGTGCTTTCATTATAAGAGCTTGAAGGACAAGGATAGTAGGCGCTATGAAGAGGTGGGAAAGTTGCAAAAACCAGGGCGGCGAAACGATTACGATCATTCATATACCTACGACCATCTTTAACGCTTCAAAACACTTCAAAATCTCGCGCCTGTTGTCCAGAGGCTTCATCCCTTCACTACGCAGACGGCCAGGACGAGGAACAGGCGGATAACAGTACGTCACGCGGGTTTCTTCTGGGGGATATGTCCCATGGCGAATATGAGTGGATAGAGTTTGGGTAACCGAAATTTTGAAGAACGTGGGAGACGTGCCCGCCATGACAATGCCGGGTACGAGCTATGAAGAAGTTATGAGAAAAGAATTAGTAAATTCGCGAAATGACGCACTTGTTCTTCAAAAGCAGGGAGACCAGCCGTGTCCCTTTCTACGTTATTCTCGTTAAAGGCTGCGACTGCGGCTGCGACCAGCCGAGCTCGCGCATTGACGGGTCCCCCGAGCTCCAACTTATCCTCCTGGACAAGAAGGAGAGTGCCATTCTTAGATCGATCTACGACGCATACACTCGCCTTCGCAAGCCTATCTTCGCCGCAAATAAGGAACGGGAGGTCCACCCGCGTGCGTGCCACTCGTTCTCGCCGGACATACCCCAGAACCTTGAAAAGAGCGACGACAAAATCAACTACGGCGGTTTCGCCCTTCTCCGGCACCCTCTTCGCGAGATCAAGGTAAGTGACCAACTCTGCGTGGCGATCTTGTTGCATAGCACCAGCGTCGGTATTAGTCAGAAGCTCTGAATCAACAGAGGGTGGCGGTAGCTCCTGTTGCGTGCAACGTCGTCAATTGTCTTTCCAGCGAGTCAGTGAAATATAGCCTCGCCTACCTGTAAGCCAAAGAACTCAAGAGCGTCTGTCTGATTGAGGCTGATGTGATATGATTCTAGGTCATTGAGAGTCCAGTCGTTGCTGGACTTGGCTGAGCGAATGAGATTAGCCATGATAGTCGTAGGTAGTCGTTGGTGGTTGAGCTGCCCGAACTATATGGATTCTGAGGATGACTCCATCCGGGTCCGTGGCGGGTCGAGGTGTCAATGCGGGAATGAGTTCAACGTCAGGTTGGAACGACTAGCCTCAGAGTGGCCAGAATGCATAGCAGCAAGTCGATCCCAGTTCAGATATCCCCAGAAAATAATTTGAACATCTTGAGGTGGTCGTCGAAAGGCAGCTGCGACTGCGGCGCTACGCTGAGTTTGTGTGTGTTGTGATCAAAGGCCGATACCATTTCGGTGTGACGCCCCTTCGTCACCACGACAAACCGCCGCCGCCCAGCAAGACTACCGCAAGAATCGACACATCAAGGTGAGAGCACGAATTCACGTCCTCCGAAACTATTCGAGCTGCGTCCGTAACGTCCACGGCTATCGATCCATGTTCAATTTGTCCTGATTGAGGACGGGGAGGCTGGATGCAAACTTTGTCTAGTGGATGATGCACTCTGTGGACGGACTGGCGACTTTGGAATCGGTGGATCACTTTGCGTATTGAACGGATTACTGACTTGGCTTCCCGTTGATTCTGGTGTATAATCTACAGATGGTGCGTATCCCTTCCAAATTCTGCAGTTATTGGGTTAACTGACTGGGACCCTTCCTGAGTGCAGAAGGTCGAGATCGACTCATTCTCCGGGTACAAAATCTACCCTAGCAAGGGCAAGCTCTTTGTCCGAGGGGACAGCAAAGTACGTCCCTCAATTACTTCTACTAATACGAATATATTGACGGTCCTCTCCAATACGCCGTCTAGGTATTCCGCTTCGCCTCCTCCAAAAACGCCTCCCTTTTCCTCCAACGCAAGAACCCTCGCAAGATCGCCTGGACTACCGTCTACCGCCGCATGCACAAGAAGGGTATCACAGAAGAAGTGGCCAAAAAGCGATCCCGACGAACCGTCAAGCACCAACGTGGTATCGTCGGTGCCGACCTCAATGCTATCGCCGCCAAGCGTAACCAGACCGCTGCTGTGAGAGCGCAGCAGAGATTGGCCGCCATCACGAAGGCCAAGTCCGAGAAGAAGGAGAAGGAGACTAAGAAGGCTAAGGTTCGTAAGCTCTCGACCATACCCATTATCCATCATACGCAGCTTGTTGACGTTCGTCGTTGCGATTCAGCCTGCCCGCCAGGCCGCACCATCAGGTCCCAAGGTATCGAAACAACAAATGAAGGGTGGCAAGGGTGGCCGATAAACGTTCCGACCGCAAGTGTAGTTTGCTGGTTCGGTCCTTCCTTCTCCCATGCTACCGCTATGATTCGATGTATGCATCGCTGTATGACATGCTTCCCATCCCCCTTATTCTTGTGCGATAACACCACCAATATATGTCGCTACGCATCACCTATTTTCTTTGAATACTTCGCTGCGCCGGAAAATCGAACATGTTTTGGGCTAGGCGGTTCCTCCACCAAGACAGAACTTCGGTCTTGTATAGTTCTAGTGCCATTGAGTCCGCCGCTCTGAATCGAATGGCATAGTTGCAGCTTTCCCTTTACGAAAACGAGTCCTACCTATAGGGAGGCCAAACCCTCCGTCTCAAAGGATTAGCCTATATTACACTGAGCTAGAGCTAGACCCAAGGACATTAAACAGCGAGCATGGAACAACTCCACTAGTTGGAATGGAATTAGAAAAGCTCGAAACTATATTCATAAATCAAAGTATAATGAACAAAAGGAAACAAGAAGTTAACAGTCCAAGTTCCAACACACACGAGTCCTACGTCTCAGAAGGAAGGGCAGCCGCCTCGCCATCATCCAGTTTCCGAAATCCAAATCCAAATCCGAGCATCCGAGAGAAATGCATTGAAGCACAGAGCCAGATACCCACGAGGCAAACTACCTACGTGCTACATCGTGGGGAACGGCGTGGAGATGGGAGTGGGAGGTAGCGGGCAGCGCTGGGAGCGGCGTGAGGGAGGGAGGGGATTAATCGTATAGTGCATAGTTACAGCGACAACACAGAGAAAGAACCGAGAAGAATATACACAAGTGGTAGTGGTCGACCACTCTCTCCTGTCTTTTAATGTTTTGTCGCTTTGACGATGGAAACGACGATGATGACGATGATGACCGAGATTGCTACACCGATGATGATTCGCATCTAGGTGGTCGTTGAGTAAGAGCACGCTATGCCAACCTGAAGGACAACTCACTTTCATGTCCTTCCACCTTGAGAAAAAGGAGAGGGTCGAAGTGAGCGAGATGTGCTATGGGAGACAGGCTGCGGAGAAGACAGGGACATACCACATATTCTGCGGAAATAAACGAATCAGGATCAAGCCAACAGCACAAAAGCGAGATGCACACCTTTCGGACACGGTTTGCACCACGGCGGAAGCCTTGGGCAGATACAGCCAAATTATCTACAGAATTCGGTCATCAGCAACCAACATCCACAGCGTCGATGGCCCGGCAAAGATGGAGAAGTGCCTTTACAGCATCACAGTGTTTGGGAATAGGGTGGAGCGACGCAGAGAAAGAAGGGCAGCAGCACTCACCAGTCTTATCCTGCAGCGAGTCGAGCCTCTCTCCTCTCTCCGCCACTTTGGTGATGTTCTCCCTCATTATACCGACGGTATCGTCAATTTGCGCCTGGATGGCAGCGGTCTTTGCGTTTCCTCCGCCCTGGCTTGGACCTGCGCCGGGGTTTGCGGAAGAGCCATTGCGTGGAAGATATGGGTCGTATGGTTCAGACCTGCAAATCAGATGCAAACGAAGCACGACAAGGAAAACGAAAGCCAAATGGACATTAGATGGAAGGGTTACGAGGAGAATGGGAAGATGACGAACATGAGGTTCGGCTTCGTGGGAGCGGTGGGGTCTGTGCGGGCGACAGCGAGGGAGAGGGGCTGGTGAGCGGGGGCGACGGTGGTGGTGGAGAGGAAAGAAGAGTGCTCACCGTGTCAAACGATGTTGGTGGGAGAGTGTCCCTGGAGCGTGAATGGGTCGTGGAAGGAAAAGGTGCGCAGTCACTCTCGCTTGCCTTGTTGGCACTATGTTTTCCCACGGTTAACCTGTACTCCTATGCTGTGCAACCCGAGATTTCCAAACACCACCGGTCATCCCTGCCACCATCTAGGCTTGGTTTCGGCAGCTTCATGACGCGTTTCTGTCCCTGGCACGCGCTCGCTCAACCCGGACTATTCTTAGTGTTTCGCCGCCAAATCCCGATGGTCTGCGTATCGCAACATCAAACTACGCTTGTCCTACTGACTGAGGGCGTCGTAGGACCGCATTGCGCCCATGGCGGCAGAAAGCCATGATTGTAATTGCAAGGACACGAATGTTCCCGAAACCGCTCCGAACGCTAATGATGACGATGGCCAACCTTACGAGATTCAAAAATCATGCCACTAGCTGTCTATTCCAGCTTTCGGTTACACACACGCTGGTGGCCGGGTCCGGACGGGGTTACCTTTGCTACAAGGTCGACCCGATTTGACGGTAGTACCTTAACCAAAGTTGTGTCTTCTCAGGTGACGCGCAACCATCAATGCCAGACCTCAACAGGATCAGCGATACGACTAATCTGTCCGGGGGGAGGGTTCTTGCCCCGCCTGCTTGCGACCTGGGCACATAGCGGACATTTTCGTCTAAATCTGAGCGACATTTGTACTTCCCTCGAAAGCTCGCAGGCCAGGACGTGGTGCAAACTCGCACCCGATCGCGGACACATCGATAGCACGCAACGTCTAAGAGCTCAAAGAGCTGCTCGGGCGGTCAAAGCAGCAGGGATCATGCAAAAGAAAGGAACGCTGGTAGCTCGCGTGGCTATGGTCCGTGTACGAAAGAGGAGTCGGCGATAGCGGCTTGTTGAGGTCTGAATAATGAATTGTTGTGATGTATCCGAACAGAGTGAAACATATCATGCACTTTAGCGAACGCCGAAGTCGCCCATGGGCAGTGCCATATCCACATGTGAGCGTCTTCTCGTCTGCCTACCTCTCCAACGGATCCGGAGGACCATTCGAAAACATGTTGGGCCGATTGAAGTGATATTGAAACTTTGCGTTCGATATGTACGTGGGCACATGGGAACAAGTTCCCAGTCCAGCCTCTTGGCCATGTTGTAGAGCCACATATGGCATCACAGACATCATAGCCGTGTTCCTTGGCACCGATAACGAATTTTCGAAATCCTAGCGTATCGCGCATCGCAATGGCTGAAGTGCAAGGCTAACATGCATCACCGCCCAACGATTGTCGACGGAGACAGCCCTGTGGCTGTGGCTGTGTTTCCAATATTAACCTCACGAACGTTGCTGCACATCTCTTGCATTTCAACCACCACCGTTACCAACTACCACTTCAATCCTTTGACCACCGCGAGCTCGACGCTCTATATCCACGACTACCATGCAATCCACCTCCATTACCTCCAACTCTTTGCCCAAGTTCACGCCCGACAACGAACTCGACCTCTTCTTCCCCCCTGCCCTCATATCCGACGAGGTCAAGCAACAGCTGCACTCTGACCTCCACGTACGTTCAAAATGCTCTTATCTTACGCCGTCATCAATGTCTCACATGCGCGCTGCTCCCTGACCAGATTCGCCCACTCGCTGCGACCGACTACCATCGTGGCCACCTCGACGTCCTCCGCGTGCTCACTGTCGTGACAGACCCCGGCGAAGCCGCATGGGTGGCCCAGTTCAACTTGATGCGCTCAGCCCCAAGAACGTACTACCCCATCGTCATCGTCGACAAAGCCTCAGACAAAATCGTTGCCGTTGGCAACGTGCTCATTGAGCGCAAGTTCCTGAGGGGACTAGGCAGTGTCGGCCACATCGAGGATATCGCGGTCGATAAGAGCCAGCAGGGGAAGAAGCTGGGGTTGAGGGTTATCCACGCGCTGACGTATATCAGTGAGAACAGCGGATGCTATAAGACAATCTTGAACTGCAGTGACGCAAACATACGTGAGTGGTCTCTGTAGCTGCGCTAGAGATTAATCAGGTTCTAACGATTGGGTCGTTATGTAGCCTTCTACGAGAAGTGTGGATTCCAGAAGAAGGAGAACGAGATGGTTGGTCTTGCCTTCAATCTCCCGATGATGCCTGTCTCACATCTTCATCCAGGCGAAATATGCTCCTGAGAGCGCCCCTTCCCCATCGAAGCTCTAAAAATTAGTCCCTGCAACTCCCTCACACTTACCCCATCTACCTCCGCACACCACTTGATATACCCTCAGTCCATCATTACACACAGCATTTATTTTTATTTTGCGGACAGAGACTATCCTAGAAAACTAGACGTTGGCTAGGTTACTTCCCTTGTAATATTGAGAAATTGACTATGGTTGGGTGAACACCCAGGTATCTCTTTGCTCTAACACAACGGTAACTACTGGTAACTAGTGCTAGCGCAATGCTAGCGTCGCCGTCAGTGAACAGGCTGAGTGAACCAGACCGGGGCTAGTCACGTGGAACGCACACCAACTCGGAGGTGCCACGGCTTCTGATAGACGTCAGCTATCATAATGACGGCACACAGACGCAGCCTGAGCCCATCACAAAGACGCACACCGTCGTCCCCAACGAGGGGATCTTTTGCTTTACCCAGATCAGCATCACCAACGCAAACATTCCACCCAGGATCCATCCTCCTTCCAACTCCTTCCCTGGTCGAATCCGTTGCGGGCGCAGCCCACTACTCTGGCATTCGAGTTGACCCGGAGACGTTAACTCATAGGCGTAGTAGCCATGAGCGTCGACCAAGCCATTTCCTTGACGTTAAAGCCGACCATCAACGCGTCTTGGATGATTTGAAAGAGCTGTACTGCGGTAGACCGACCATTGAGATTTTGGAGCGGGCTTGGCGTAAGGATGCGATACTGGAGGTGAGATTTCTTACAAGCCTTCATACTTGGTCTTGCCAAACCTTGAGTCACAGATCCCTTGGTGCAAATGCAGTGGATATGATGAGTATGCTGCCCAGGTGGGTCTGTCTGTCCTGTGTGTCTTGTCACGACGTCACTAACATGCCAAGTAGTGGTTTGCAGTGGTGCATTATCCTCTATTATATATTCGACTAGTCATGGCTCAGCATTCTTTCATTAGCCCCAGTGGTATTCACACTCGGAGAATCTATCCAGTCGAATAATGTCCTCCACAAACGCACCCAATCGCTTGGTCTTCTTCCAGAAGCAAGAGTATACTTACCGATTATTTGGCCGCAAGAAGGTACGAACACCACTGACATGATGCGCTTACTTTGCTGGCGGATGCTAATTTGCGATCGTCACCAGGTCGTGGAATCTATTATTGTTGTCGATCTTGACGAAAACGGGAAGATTGCTCGGTTAGTCGAACAGTATAACGGCAAGGATCTTCCAGCATGGTTCGGTGCCAACTTGCTACGCCGCTTCACTGCTAAACTCGGTCCTTGGCTCGTTACTGTCCCAAAGCGAGCTGCCTGAAGTTTCTCGCCCACCTGAAACGAGGCCCTCAATGTAACAAGATCGATTGAACTACTTGTATTTGAATACTGATGGGACTTTGCCATGATCTATCCTATGTGTGTACTGTATTTGCTGATAAATGTTGTTGTACCAGGCCCCAGGGGCGATCGGGAAGCAGAAGTTCAAGTTGAGATGCTTGTTGTTCAAATCCTAGTAACGGACCAAACCAGGAGGTAAAACGGACTATCCGAGTTCACCTCCACATCTCCTCGCAACACCTCTATGAGCTCAACTTTAACGTCCACAGTCCCCTTCTTAAACACCTGACCATCCCAAAGCTCTGTAAGACTCTCTGGGTCATGGCAGAACATCCTATGGTCGCTTCCTTTGAACGTCGGCTGTCTTAGCCCCTTCTTTGGCAGCCCTCCATGGGATCCGAATATCGTTGATCCTGGAAGTGGAGATAGTAGCGAGGCGAGGAGTTTGCAGGCTTGGAGCTGCTGCTCTTCGCTGAAGAGATGAATGAACGACGAGGCGTGGATGGCGGTGATGTGGCCTTGGAGAGGTGTTAGAGAGGTCAAGGGTTGTAGTGGAGGAGGTGGGGTGCTCGGAGGGATGTAGAATGGCTCGCGAGGCGCGATGTGGCTGGCATCGAAGATGTCGCCTTCGATAAACTTGACTAGGTAGGTTTCGGGCGTCGTTCGGAAGAGTTCGTGTCCGGCGTCCCAAAAACCTGGTGGTGGCAGATGCTTGATTCCATGGAGAGTATGTATGTATGGTTTGGATGACCCACCTTGACGCAGGTCGGACGCGATAACATTCCCGATTGGCCAACCGTCTGCAATAGCCTTCCTGGCGTCGTTACCGACTGTCGTGTATGGATATCAAGACGGCTGATTCAACGGCAAGGAAGAATTTGAACAGAAGCACTCACAGCAACAACCAACGTCGAGTAAGATAGCATTCGGTCTTTCTTTGCTTAGCTTCAAGACCTGCGAGTAAGCTGGGAGGCGAGATATCTTCAGCCTAATATCAAGGTGAATTGAATTTACATATCCTCGACTAGAATTAGAGTAACGAGGCACCTTAGGAATGCAAATCGCCGAATGCATGGGTATCCAAAGACCTAGCGTAGCGGATGAAATAAGCCAGAGTATATACATACCCAGAGATATGATAATGTGAAACGTGCATCGTATGCCTTGGCTTGAGCTTTCAGGATATGAGCTTTCAACTCCTCGTCGTCCTGAATTCCAGTAGTCGATTTATAAAACGCGGCCTCCTCGTTATCGAGGGAGTATAAACTAGGATCGAGGGCAGGGAGGAGAGCTCTCCAGTCAGCTATGGTTGCCATTCTCAGGACGCAGTCCTGCTACGAGCGTCGAGGCTTCTGATGTTACAAACGAGATAACGATTCGCATTTTATCAAGTCTGGCGCCGGGCAATCGCTGAGTCCAAGTGGTTCGGGTGTCCCGTTGGACTCACGCGATGAATCGGGGCCGTGCACACTGCAGCCGCGCCGATAGGTGACCCAATATCAATAGTATGTGACCAGATATTTTTGTCAAGAATCTCAACTCGTCAAACGATTGGACACCTCCGGGAAGTCACATCTACGACTCCTTGAGCCCATGCGTCGGAGGCATTCGAAATGTATGTCACCGTGCGAGCTGTGAGATCCATTCGTCGTAAAATGCACCACAAGGTAGGCAGATAATCGTGAAGTACAAGATGGGAGTCCGAGATGTAGCCGGTGGCACCGGCCACCCCTAACAAACTTTAGGAGAGCACCCTACAGGACCGGGGGCAGCAAAGCGTCAAATTTCTACACTTTACGGTTACACATCGCAACCAGAAAGAGAACAGCCCTACGGCATAGACACCTCACAGTCGGGTGACAGACCAAACCAAGGAGTAAACCTTGTCACCGGATTTGACTTCTATGTCTGTTCGAGCCACCTCTACAGCCTCCGCTTCAACTTTTACAGTCCCCATCTTAAATATCTGGCCATCCCAAAGCTCCTTCCAGCTGTCAGGCCCATGACAGAACATCCTATGTTCATTCCCAAAAAGAGATGGCCTTATTCCCTTGTGAGGTAATCCTCCGTGAGCTCCGAATATTGTGGACCCGGGAAGAGGTGAGAGTAACGAGGCAAGGATTTTGCAAACTTTCTCTTGGTGTTCTTCGTTGAACAAGTGTATAAATGCGGAAGCATGTATGGCCGCAATATGGCCTTGCAGAGGAGTTAAGGATGTTAGCGTGTCCAAGGGGGGTGGCGCTGTAGTCGGAGGCTCGTCGAATGGGTCGCCCGGCGCGATGTGAGCTGGATCGAATACGTTTCCCGCAATAAATTTCAAAGGAAACGTCTTCGGGGCCGTTCTGAAAAGCTCGTGTCCGGCATCCCAGAAACCTGACAGGACCTGGAATTAGCTGGCTGACCGTATAATATATGTATCTGAGTGACGTGCCTTGACGCAAGTCAGATGCAATGACATTTTGCACCGGCCAGCTATCGAAGACGGCCTTCCTGGCATCAGTGCCAACTAGATAGGGAATTGAGCCGAAGAAACCGACCTCCAAGAAAGGGTGACTGACAGCAGCAACCAATATCAAGCAAAATAGCACCAGGTCTTTCGTGCGCTAGCTTGAGGACGTGTGGGTATGCAGGAAAGCGCGATATCTGTAATCTTGCAACCAGTCGTTCAGGGGGAAAATGGGGAGCACAGGAGTCACGAACCTCAAGAACAGAAATCGACGGATGCATGGGTATCTACAAATCTAGGCGGAAATGTTGAGCACACTCCTGTGTAGCTTCAAAAGCCGTTTGACGCACATTATATGCTTTCTCTTGCACCTGGAGAATGTGATCCCTCAACTGGTCGTCATCTTCAATTCCTGTTGCGGACTTGTAGAACGCGGTTTCGTCCTCATCAAGTGAATATAAGTTAGGATCAAGTGGTGGGCGGCGAGAAGGGTCGAGCCTCCAGTCTGAACCATCAGTCATAGTGCTTCGCACTGAGGTGACAAGGGGGGATGAGAAGAACTGACAACTGCCTTCCTTAAGATGAAGCGTAGAACTTTTATGAACTCACGGCCATTGTGCCGGGAGTTTGAGGAGACTCGGCATATGCATGCCATTGTGCTCAGCTTGCTGATACGGCGCAAAAATAGGACAAATGTCGCAAGGGGTCCCATGGACAGGAATATGCACGTCTTCTATTAATAAGGACGTTCAAGTTATAGCCTCGTGACAGACCAAACCAAAAGATAGTATTTACTATCAAAGTGTTGAATTGTGCTGTCTCTGATGACTTCCTCCAGCTTGACGTCAACCTTAACGGCACCTTTCTTGAAAATCTGACCGTCCCAAAGATCGCGCCAGCTATCTGGTCCGTGGCAGTATAAGCTAAACTCGTTATAATCAATACTTTGTTGCCAGTGGCCGGCATGGGGCAATCCAGCATGGGACCCGAAGATTGTAGAGCCGGGCAACGGAGATAACAAGGAAGCTAGGGCTTTACACGCTTGGGTTTGCTGTTCCTGGTTAAATAAATGGATAAACGAGGATGCGTGTATGGCGGAGATATGCCCTTGGAGGGGATTCAGGGAGGTCAATGTTTGTAAGGAGGGAATCAGGGTAGTCGGGGCTTCGTAGAATGGCTCGCGCGGAGCTATATGGAAGGGATCGAATACGTTCCCTTCAACGAACTTGGCGGGAAATGTCGAGGGAGTGGACTTGAATAAATCGTGCCCAGCGTCCCAGAAACCTTTGTAAGAAAGGCATTAACATCAACTTAAAAGTTTTAAGGTAGACGTCTTACCGCCATGCAAGTCGGAAGCTACAGTATTCTGCACAGGCCAACCATCTGCGACGGCCTTCCTCACGTCGTTGCCAACTAGTTATACGAGCATACACTTGTTATTTAGCGAGGCTGGTGGTTTGCTTAGGGGGAGATACAGACAGCAGCAGCCGATATCAAGCAATATAGCATTCTGTCTTACGCGAGCTAGGCGTATGACTCGGGGGTACGCAGGTAGTCGAGATATCTTCAAGCTTGTGAAGAGGCCATTGTAAAATTGACCCAACAATGAGACGGACAAGACGTACTTTAGGAACGCAAACCTGCGTATGCACGCATAGGGATGGATCTACTCTCATGGAGAATACTGAGGTACCCCAGTGAATCATCATCAATACCCACATCATATGCCTTCTTCTGAACTTCAAGGATATGCTCCTTCAGCGCATCATCATCATCTATCCCCGTCGCGGACTTGAAGAAGACTGCTTCTTCTGGGCCTAGCGAATACAGGGTAGGATCTAATGGCACCTTGACTGGTTCAGGTTGATGCAATGGATCTGCCATGGAGACGAACGATGGAATAGATGGGAGACGGCCAGGTGAAGGCTTGATCGGGTTTAGTGCAGTTTGTCCACCTCACATCGACCCCTGTAAATACAGGGGTCCGTATCTGACAGGCATCCGCGGAGCGATGTCGATGAACCCGAGGGTAAAGTCCAGCCGCTGTGGACGACTTATTCTCGAATGCCAAATTCTGGTACGGGCAACAGGAGGACTGAGTAACAATCTTGGCTTCGGAGCTTGCTGCTAGGAAGGAGGGTTACTTGGATTACGGAGGTGCTAATAGATCGAGTTATTTCACGTAAGTCCATACGCGATTGGCTAAATTCGTCATATTCTCCAACCATATCTCGCCACCAGTCGTAGCAGGTTTCTGGTCCAAGCCGTATATCCTACCGGCATCCCCACACGTGCTTACCTCGCTCACCAGTGGCATTTCGCCGAGGATGTTTACCGACATTCGTCGTGCCGTCTGACGAAAGGCGTCAGGAGACCCGAACAGAGGATGTGGCGTGCTACACGATGGACAGAAGAATGTAGCCTGATTCAGTAAGAGGCCAATGATCTGAAGGCAAAAGAATAAGTACGTTGTTGAATAATCGAAACGATTAATAGAGACATACGGGTAGATTGATTTTCTTAAACATAGATATGCCACGACGAACATCGGATAGTGCCACGTCTTGAGGCGTGGAGACGATCACGGTCCCTGTCATTGGGGTTGACGCGTAATTCAACGGGGCATCATAAGAAAACCAAAATCTAACCGTTGACATTCACCAACTGGCCCAGCGTCAGAGGTACGTCACCAGTCCCAGGAGGCATGTCCACCACCAAAACATCTAAATCGTTTTCTTGACCTTCGCCGGAATGGGTCCGCCAGTCAACGTCGAAAAGAAGTTGTTGGACAGCTTTTTGCACCATCAGACCTCGCCAGACCACAGGGGTATCATCCGCGTCGGCCGAAGGTGACGAGGGCTTTGGTAGTAGGAATCCCATTGACATGCATGGCATGCCGTGGTTTGTTAGGGGGCGCATGGCTCCGCCTACAAAATCATAATTTCGCAAGCTACTTCCAGGTCCTGCGAATGTCCTGACCTTGCGTCAATTCGGGTTCCGGCGCATTACGGAGGCCCATAAGGGTAGGTATAGAAGGGCCAAATACATCCAAGTCGAGGATACCAACACGAAGTCGTCTTGAGGATTCTGGGAAGGGGTTCCGCAGGAGGGCAAGGTGGAACGCGAGGTTGACTTTTGGAGCAGAAGTGAGCGAGTCCGAGTGACTGAGGTTTAAGGCTTACCTGCGATGGTACTCTTTCCTACACCACCCTTACCGCTGGCTACGGCGACGACGCGCTTGACGTGGGGGATATTACGCTTGACGATAGGCGTACGACGGGGAATCTGAGGGGCGCTGGCTGCACCTTTTCTTGGCAGTCCCTGACGGACACTAGTGAGCTGTTTTATGGAGGGGCGAAACGATAAAGGACTTGCCAGAGGATTTTCATGGAGTCTTGCTGCAGAGGTCGAGAATTTCCTCGCGAGCATGGACGCGGTCACGATGTTGGACGAGGTGTGGCTTTGGGCGCTTATGTGAACGCGACTTGGAGACAACCACCACACTCGACCAGCTCTCCTGCCCCTTCAACTTGTCATCTCTGACCAATTGAATCTAGTTTTGTCCATTCCATGAAGCTAGTCGATTGTGCTGCATATCGTCGCATATTACTATCACATTACCGCACACCCGTCAAAGACCTCACCGTGACTCTTAGTCCTCTTCGACTAACGACGGCAGTATTGACTAGTCTTTGCCTAGTTTCGAGTCAACCGACCAGAACTATCTGGAGCTTCCCGCTCGTTGGTATTGCTCGCGCGATTAATTCGCCTACTGAAGCAGCACTCAATTTGTTTTCCGAAGCGAGAGACCGTGCTCTCAAGATGTGCAACGGCTGGGCTCTCGTGCGACAATCGCATAACTTTGGAGGCGCTGCGCTCATGTGTCATTTTCTGTTAGTCCGAACTGGACCCTTGCCTCCCCAATTGAGGCGGAGACATTCAAGCATCTATCCTCCTGCTACTTTGCTGGGTAGATTTAGGACTTAACTCGAAGCCATAGGACGATGTTCAGTTCGCTACTCCACTGGCGATCAGTAGCCTTGTTCATGTGGCTCGCGGATAGCCCGCAGCTGTCGTATTCTATCATTGAACACTTCACACTGGTCTCGTCGCGCCCTTGGACTCGTCTCGACAGAAGCTTCATTCAGATGGTCTACATTACTTTTCAAATCTGAGGTACAACACCCGTATCAGACAATAATGATGACAAGTTGATCATCTTTTTCCGCCACTCCCCCGAATATCTCAGAGCGTAGTCAAATCCTTGCAGGACGAGTCGCAGTCTGCCTTCACAGAAGTGCAGCGGCTCCTGCAGAAGCCTAGTACACCGTCCAGCAATCGTAAGCATTCCGGTTGACAAACAAGTATAGCCAACGCTACTCACAGAAACCTGATTCAGGAGGGCCGTTAACCGGTCCAAGGCTGCACACCTTGAAGCAGCAGCCTTCGCTAGGACGAGAAACGGCGTCGCTAGCGCGGGCACTGATAACCGAAGCCGCCGAGAAAGCGGAGCTGAGGACGAGCATAGAAGCGAGGGCGACGAAGCGGTTAAGCATGACCATTGTGATGATGGATAGACTTTGTCCGAGGCGGTAAGTGATGGGTTTTCAGGCTCTGTAGAAGACCGGTGCTGATGAGAGACTCTTCTGCCTACTTTCCTTCTCTTTTATACGTATCTCAAGCAGGGCCGCCACACACCGAGGCTCGGTGAGTCGGTAACACCTGAATAGAACTGAAGTTCATTCACGTTCCAAAGAGCAATCAGTGGCCCTCGCTGCCCGTGTCAGTAGTGCTATTTTTAACGAATCGATGGCGCCCGACCTCGCGACCTCTGCGCCCTCCGTGATTAGATAAAAATAGCCTCGCCTTGCAAACACAGTACTGGACGCTGACCGACTGTCAGACTGGTCTCACTTTCGGGACCGTCAAATAAAAAGTTGTCGTCCGCCATTTGCATAAACGACGGGCGCCCACCTCGCGTCCAATGTTGTATTGAATGTTCTCCCCCGAATTCCAGAGCCAGCCGACCCGCCAACGCCGACCCTCGCTGACCGCTTCCATTCATCGGACGGACCATTCAGAAATCACACAGTAGGGCTAGTTCTACATGCGCCGTAACGTACAGAAGATGGAAATCTGGAGTCGGGACAACTTTACTGCTGCTGCTGCAAGACCCGCCGCTCAACGTGTTTCACCAACGAGTCGATGGAAGAGTCCATTTCTCTCAACTTGATTTTTCGTTGATCGGGTCAACATTCAAATATTCACGTTCCAACCTTCCTAATTTTGGCCGCAGCAGAGTGCATATCGTACCGCAGACGACCATTATCATAATGCATTTATCAACCTGGCTCGAGGAAATTAGGGAGGTGGTTCCTTGGACGTAGGTGACTTCGCAGGTCGAAGCGGCTGTGCGCGAAGATATAATGCTTGAATGTTCCGACTACGCCAGTATGCAGAACTCGTGGGTGGATGCGCAGTCTATGAATTGCATTGAGTAACGACTGGCACCGAGTAAGCTAGTGGTTGGCGATACGCGGCCGGGAAATTAGCGGCCCGTATCTTATCTTATCTTTATGACCTCAGGTGGTGATAGCGCCTCTCCCTCTCGCAGGTCATTAGAACCACACCACAGCATCGGCGATACGGACCCATCGATCACCAGCCTCTCCATCTCCATCCGACGCTATGAGCCTACTCCCAACCGCAGAGAACGTCCTCGAACAGCAGGCTGCCTATCTGCGCACCCTTCCTGCCATTCGCGAGCGCTGCAGTCGCGTGCATCAATTAGCTCAGAAGAACGAGCTTCAATACTTTGACTATCGTCCTGAGAAGGAGCAGGATGTAGTTGATTTCTGCATCGGAATAATACAGGTTCGTGTCGAGCTGCTGTGTCCCCCAATGGTGTCTTGTCGTACTCACTCTTGCGGATCATCTAGCGTGACTTCGGTACCAATTATGCAGCGGTGCGGTCCTCTTTTCTTGCATATCTCTTCGTGTGTTTAGATTTCTCTTTTCAGATTCCACCGCACGGTCGATGGCGCCATCTTGACGCGGGCCGACAGCGCGTCGAGCCGCTCCTTGAGACCTGGGCGCAATCATCTAATCCCCCAGACAAGAAAGAAGTCGCTAAGCGCTTAATCGATCTCTTCATTGTCTCTGTACTTCTAGATGCCGGCGCCGGTAGCACTTGGGGCTACACAGAGGGCCATGACGGGCAGCGATTCTCGCGCTCTGAAGGACTTGCCGTTGCCAGTTTCAACATGTTTGCGTCGGGCATGTTTAGCAGTGACGAGTCGAACGTTTACCAGGTGGATGGCACGTCAAATTCCCGTCAGAAAGTTGACTGCAGCGATGATGATAATCTTCTCTTTAGCCAAAGGCTTGTCGCAGATTACCACCGAAGCCATTGCGTCCGCGATGCAGGTTTCCAGCGATAACCCAATCGTCGGCTTAGAGGGCCGATCGGATCTATTAAAGCGCCTCGGAGATGCTCTTAGGAACGGTAAGGAGTATTTCGGAGGCGGGGAGAGCGCCAGGCTGGGGAATCTCATCGGTTAGTTACTTTATATCTTCGCATGAGATAGCTTGTATTTACAACCTCTCAGATTTCCTTGAAAGGCAGGTTGTAACTACTGATGCTGGACCACAGGTGCCAGTCACCGCGCTCTGGACAGCGCTCATTGAGGGCCTCAACCCTATCTGGCCGCCATCTCGCACCGCACTTGGTGGCGTATCTCTAGGCGATGTCTGGCCATGCGAAGCCCTCAGAGGTAATGTCCGATCCTCTCCACGTCTCCGCTTCCCACCCAGCTCAAAGCTAACTGACGGATGTATGTACGCCCAAAGATCCTACAATTAGAAGGATTACGGAACCAGACCCCGACATCCTCGTCCCATTCCATAAGCTGACTGGCTGGACGACGTACTCCGTGATCGAGCCCATTGAGAAGGTTCTGGGCTGGAAGTTCGAAGGCAAAGACCTTCTGACGGGTCTCCCAGAGTATCGTAATGGTCAGTCCTCGTGCCTCTCGAGATAAAGTTCATGCTCGTTAATGACAGCATCTGAAGGCGGTCTATTGATGGATCACGGAGTCTTGACGCTGAAGTCACAAGCACTGATCCCCATGGATTCTCAATCGGGCCTTCCTCGTGTCCCGCCTTCTCACCCTGTCATCGTTGAATGGAGAGCCATGACGGTCATAGAACTGTAAGTTCTCGATATAGTAACCTGAACAGCGTCTTATTGCTATCTACAGTGATCGTATCGCTGACCTCATCCGTGCAAAGCTTGGTCTCAGCCCTGATCAACTGTCTCTTGCCCAGGTATTGGAGAGTGCGACATGGAAAGGTGGAAGGGAGATTGCAAAGATCAAGCGTCCAGAAACGGGTGGACCTCCTATGGAGATTGAGAGCGATGGCACAGTCTTTTAAAATTGTGTCTTTTGGGTTCGTAAGGTATAACAGCAGTACAAGTCGTAAAAAATAACGATAAATAGCATTTTAGACTCTCTGTAAATGTAATGAGTGGCAGGAAGTACATCTAATGATACAAACAACGACCCAAGGTCTGGTCGGCCTAAGCCCGAAAGTCCATAGATAAAACAAAGCAGTGGTGTTACCAAGTATCAGGACTGATGTAGGGGGTTAGAGGTGCAGTAGAAGTTTATTAGGGAAAATACTGACCCGAACGTCTGGCCCATTGGCAGAGGAAGTCGATACGGCGCGGATTTCCAGTCGAGTGTGCGTTGGTAGACTGTATTTCCCCACCACCGCTGTATTGAGTGAATACCTATCGATCCGTTCATTGGATACTGAAGGCTGGGTGGGAGTCAAGAGGGTTGAGTTGCCAATGCGCGAGGGGTCCACAAAGCCAGCTTACGTGAAGTACACCAGTATTACACCAATGGCAGTCCCGGCATCAAGAGCCGCTGACAGAACGTCTACACTAGGAGGTTAGTGGTCTATCAGGAATCCGAGACAGCAGGGATGCGTACAATTATACTTCGCCCAGTAAGAAAAATGCCTCCGGCGTATGACGTACTGGAAGATAAAGCCAACGATTGCCCAAGGGACGAAATTAACTGCGGTAGCTGGCGGTATCATGCCAAGGCCAGCGAAGACGAGACTATAAGGCCGCTTAGCGGAAGATCAAAGATGCAACGTATGGTCTGGACTCACGGGAAGCTGGAATGACGGAATGTCAGCAAAGCCAAGGAAACTGCCGATAGCAGGGTTGCTTACTTTAAGTAACTGAGTATGGTGTTTGGGTAAGTGCGGTTGATGAAGTAGAGGACGATGGGACAAGCCGCCCCAATGAGAAAGAAAAAGGATAGGGCTGGTAAGGAGTGAGCCGAGATGATGTCAGTGAATTTTGTAAGCATATACCACTATGGAGGAGAGGTAAGTATGAAACAAAGGCCGAGGTGAGTGGCAAGACTGACTAGTATGTTCGACCAGGAGAGAACAACAATCTTGGCCCGACGAGTCCCCACTGTCACGACGAGAATCAACTAAGTGCCTAGGCGACGCCACCAGTAAAACTTACGATTACAGAGGCGGACCCGAATACTCGTGTAGCATTACACGAGAAGCTGTTCCGGCGTTCAGTGTGGGAGAAACGATAAGTCGGATGCACGACTCACTGGTCTTTTTGCGTTGGAGCGCATAAGTCCCTACATGAGGGTCAGTTTAGTTTAACGGTATCCTGACAAGATTCGCACTGTATGTTGGAGAACATCCTGGGGGTCGCAATTCGTAAGTATCATTCATGCGACAAACAATCATACAAACCAACCATGTTTGCACAGCCAACTGCACTGTTCCAGCAATAATAGTAGCAACGATCTAGCACGGGTTGAGGAATCAAACGACTTAAGAAGCATCGACACCTACTTGAGACCAGAACATGGGTCTGGGCGGAATCTTCATGTAATGCCCCAGCTTGAAATCGGCAGTAAATTGGAGGGCTTCATCCAAGTCAGCTTAGGATAGTTGAGACACATCGGGATACACTTCACCTTGTGAGACTGTTATATAACCAAAGGTCTACGTGCAGAGTTAGGGAGGTATCACAGGCGGGAAGAGGGCATATAATAATACCTTGAATCTATGATATGATTAGTGCACGTGAAGGCAACATTAAAGTGACACTCACATCATCATAGCTATTGGTCTCCCAGGGAGTATATAGCCAATGACAAGCTCGGTGATCACACTGTGTAGTACTTAAGCACTTCGGATAGACAGGAAGGTGACGGCAAACATACTTGAGGCCGACTTGTCTATTGGTGATAGCTTGAATCATCCCTGGCGACAAACGCATGAGCGATGGGGTGAACAGCAGTAGGAACAAGACCTACCAATAGGAACGATGTAGACCAGAGCTATTGAGCTGCGTTAGAAAGCGTCCAACTGACCACCAATCCAAACTTACCAATAAGGAGGGCTACGATAAGAGCCCATATCGGCAACTGGGTGTCCCAAACTTGTACACATACACAAGCGAAGGCAAAGGTTGCCGCTTTAAGACGAAGAGAAATGAGACCAATTGAGCACTCATTGAAGGTCTGATGCCCACCAAATATACAGGCATAATGCCATTCAGGGACTGTTCAGGGAAAAGGAGCGTTATAAACACGATGCCCACGAAACAATGAGTGAGAGAGACAAGCGCACCTTGGGGATACTTTGACATAAGCTGCGCATGAATATCTGGTTGCTCCCTCAACGACCTCTTGAACTGCACTTTAATCGGATGCCAAAAATAAATAACGGTGTGCGTAATCGTCGCCGAAATGGATAGAAATGAAAGGCCATATGACATAGCAAAAGTCATGCTGAGTTGAAGGAAATTGATGGTTAACTGGTTAGGAAAACAACTGGTATGATGGTGATGGCTCACGGGAGAAAAATGGGGCTATAAGATTGATACGCTGTCATGTTCAGGGTGGCATCTGGATGAAGAATTCGGCCGTGGTCATATTCTTTGCCCGTGTTGTCGAAAGCACCTTGGCCCGAAATCCTAACCAAGGTCAGGAGTGAGAAAAAACGGCAGTTGAAAGTAGTACGTACGGTAGGTATTGGCTGGACCAGACATTGCTATACTATATGTTAATGAATCAGCACTGGGGTCAAGCAATACACTGCACGCCTGAAACGCACATAAAGTATCGGCGTCAAGAACCCTTGAATATCGGTTAGCCATGGACGATAAGCGGTTGAAGGCATTGCATACAGTAGAAGAAAACGAAGCCCAACATGACGTTTGCCTCAGCCCACCATGGCGTCGAAAGACTAAATACTACGTTAGCAACATATTGAGCGTGTAGTCGGACGATGGAGACTTACGGACTGCCCAGGAAAGCGATCTGGTTCCAATCAAAGGTAAGTAACGAAAAGCCCAAGCCGCTATGGTATCTAATCGGCCCATTGTCCAACAGGACCGGATTAGCTAGGAAAACGAAGGTGAAAAGGCTAGCTACGAACCCGAAAAGCTGGTTGACTTTCTGCGATAATAAAGCATCATGACCTGTGAGAAGGCACGAGGAGTAATGGCTATAAAATACATACGAGATTGTCGGGTGCAATCCAACAAACCCAAGTGAAGTAGCTACGAAGAGAATAAGCAATAAACGATCGATCGAGTCAAAGATAATCACCTCAAAGCCTGGAAGAGATAACCTGGGAAAAAGTCTGATCGAAAATCAGTATGAAAATTACGGATCAAGGATTGGCGGGGAGGACGATAACGACGGGTGGGAGATAGGGTACGAAATCCAGCCAAAGGGTCTCTCGCCCTCATGGTGGCGTGATAGGGGATCACAGACGACTTGAAAAGGCTACTTACACCATATGATTGCTCCAAGCAACGCGTAGCAGAAGTAACGTTCTCGGCTTAAGCCCCGATGTTGTCCAATACCGGCGTACGTCTGAGAATGCAGTGTGTTGAAGAGCGCGCAGGATACCAAGGTGTTTGGCCAGACTATAACACAGGGTGTTAGGCAGGGTGGTCATGTGAATTGGTTAGGGCAGCCTCAGGTAAGGACGGAAGGAAAGCTTAGGTGCATCAAGGGTGTTTGCGGGAGAGAAAGTTTCGGGAAGCCCGAAAGGTGCCCCTGGAGATAGAATGAGAGAACTTACTCATAGAAGGTGGTGATACCAGAAACCTTCGGGCAATGCCACCAATGGAGAACCCTATGAGTTGAGTGGACATGACAAGCATCCACTCATCTGGTAGGGCGCGTGAGAGGCTCAACGATAAGGACAGGGACATTGACTTACAACCGAAGGAAAATTTCTGATTGTAGAATACTCGCTGTACAGCGACGATGTCATTGGCATAGGCATTCTGAGCCCCGACGGTCGCCATTATCGTGACGAGTACCTGGAGGTATGATACGGGTCAGCGGGATGACTAACAGGAAGTGGCCAGCATTAGATAGAATACTTGCATGTTCTTTGATGGTGAATGGTCCGGGGTTCAATGAGGCACCAAAGATTTTTACCGAAGGCATCAGGCGAGCCCATAAGCGACCGAATGGAAATGCGACTAATTGCGCGACAAGCTGAGAACAAAAACTGAATTAGTTCATCGGCCCAGAAGGAAGTCAAGAGCATGAGAGTCAAGACTCGGTACCAAGCGCACTCGTCTTCCACATGTGTGGGAGATCCTCAGGGTGAAGATAGGCTAAGGGACAACGACACTTACGCTGCCAATTATGACCGAGGGGTACCGCAAGTAAAAGAATTGATTCATGCCTGGTATCACTATGGCCCAGATGATACCAAGCACCCAGGCGCGTATTGTCGAGGCTGGCATATCGGGGTCGTCGAAATTCGCCACGGCCGAACGTACTTCTGGATAGGGCGAGTCCAACTCTGGAGGTGAGATAGCGAGTGGGTGCCGCCATGTGATTGAGTTGCATACGAGGACGCGGTTTGAATCAGGGAATGTGACGAAGGGGGGCGGTCAATTGACTCACCAAAGAACTCTGAGTCCGCATCCAAGTTGGGGTCAAAGAAATCACTGCCGGTTTGACTGGCGAGCGAAATGTTGTCTCGCGAGTCCGTTCTCGGTCGGCTGACAGCATCTACGAAGCCCTTGAGCGGGCACAAGTCATCAGATGAGAGGGGACGCACCAAGTGATTTCTCTGCGTCTCGTACATTGTTATATTGAAGGTATATTGTCGAAGTGCGGTGGTTCTCCTCGGTGAGGACGACCTCTGACATCTCATAACGATCTTGGCTCGCGCGCTGATCGTGCAGACTTTGTGCAGGCGCTATGGTGGTAATTTGCCGTCAAGTGCAATACAAGGTGGTCTTGAGATACAGTCCCAAAGCGAGAGCTCGTGAATGACGATGGTAAGGTCGTTTGCCGGTCGGAAATCAAGTCGGGGATTATTTTGGGAACGAGGCTGTGGGTGTCAGGATTGTTGTCGTGAGGGTTTCCTGAAAATCGTAAAAAAGGAGAAGAAAATAGGTGGGATGAGGATGTGGTGGTTGGGAGCGGGCTGGATGATTGTAGGGGTTGCAGGCAGAGCAGCATTCCGGAGATAATCGTGGCCCTTCTTGCAATCGGTCAGCGTCGCTATCATCAAGGTACCTCTTTGCCCAAGTATGGCTATCTCACGTGGCGTGGCATCTCGGGAGCTTTACGGGCCCTGGAGCGTTGCTGTGCTCATTGTTTGGTTTCAACGCCGTCGCCAATGGAGCCTCACCTCACCTTGGTCCTCCTCCTCGTCCTCGCAGGGCGGCCAGCTTGCACAATGCTCCCTTCCAACAAACCCGAAAATGGCTTGCTGGTGACGCGGTTTGATGATTCAAATCGGAAATTCTGGTGCCTGAGCACTATCTCCATTGGAGACCCCATTAATCGTCGGAATTCGCCGGTGAGATACTTCTGTGTTTGCCTATGAAATTCTATGGCCTCCCCTCTTACCACCAGCCCTGGTATCACCAAGGCCCACAAAATCAAATCCTAGATACTCTATCGTCAACGACGATAACGCGCGTTGCTCTCGGCGGCGACCCACTTGATACCTGACCATTACGCAGTCGACTGCAAGGGCTTGGAACCCCTTGTAACATAATTCTGGCTTCGTCGAACCCGAACGGTTAACATACACCGGACACCGTTCTGCTCTCGCCATCAGCTGAATATGCAAGTACGTGATACTACTTCATTCTCCCTTGACACGGACCCCACGTTAATATACTTGAAGAACGGCGACTCTGAGAACTATGTGCTAGGCGCTACAATATCTCAGTTAGGTTACGCCTAGCTCTCCATCGTCTTCACGCTTGGCGGGAGTCGGATCGCAAGCGCATCAGCGTACCGGCAACCTCAGCGCGGAACGAGGCGCCGCCACTCATACATTCTCCGGCCATTTAGGCGGCCCGGGTCTTTATTGCGCTATTCTCAATACTCAAAACGCCCGCTGCCTGCTGAATCTATCATCCTTATCCTATCTGGCAATAAAGTACTATCCCGTCATTTCTGACTGCCCAAACAAGCTCTCTGTCCTCCACGGTTTAGACGCCGTTTCGCTGATTTCATCCTGCGCCGCCGTTCAAAACCCACCCATACTCCGGGATAGCAAACTCAGCTCTATTGGAAGCTTCCGCACAGAAACTACTGGTGAGTGCCGCTCGGATTTCGTATATCTTTCCGGCGCCACGGGGCCACTCATTGCAGGGGCCTGTCTTCCTGAAGGCTGCAGCTGTCGGTACCTCAAACTTTTCGCCGATGCTCTTATGACTTTCCGTTCTACTCGGTCCCACTTGCGCTGACTGATTTTGACGGTTCATTGACCTTAGACTTTACCCCATTCTGTTGCCCCAAGTTCAGTGAGGTGTCTCTTTTAAGCTACGCCCAATCGCCCGCTATTTCTTTACCTTTTCGCTGTTCTCCGCCACACCTCGTTCAACTCATGAACGTACATTCCCAATTGTTCCCAGGCATTCGAATCCGCCACCCCTCATCCGCTAGGCTCTTCCCGTCGGCTCACCCGCACTGGTCGTGTGAGCAGATTCCCCAGATTCCCTACACTTTACTGTACTTTCACACATCTTTTACCGAGAATGGGCCGATGGGGTGGGGCGACAAACAGAGTGTTTCAAACTCAATTGACGCCGCTAGGCGATTTGGACACCCTTGGCCCTGGTTCTGAGTAAACCAAGGGTCAGGGCACTTACAGGTAGGTTCATGATTTCTTCCTAATACCCATTCAGCTTCGACATCCTATTCCACCCCCCATTGCACGTCAGCGTGTTCGCTTCCAAAAATTCCTCTCTGTGCTTTTAATAGCCCCAATTTTTACATCTTCGATTGCGAAGTTCATCACGTCGGTGGTCTCGGCGAGGCTTTGTTCCTAAATTGTTGATGAGCTTAATATATATCTTCTTTCCACAAACTTGACCCGACTACTCGTGGGGTCGTCATATATCGGGAAGGAATGAGAAGCTGAGCTCTGGGTGCTGACGTAGTTCAGATGATCTGTGATTGCACCCGGCACGTTGGAATGAGATCTAGCTTCCCAGCCTGAGAACGGCGATGGAGAGGATATCAAAACATAATCGCTTGATCTTTCTCAATCTGACATGGGAAGTTGGTTAATTATTTAATCCGCACGGAAAGATATTTTGGCTACCGCTGGGGGACATCCGTCACTGAGTACACGTTATACGGTACAGTGTCCATCATCTTACAGTGGTACTTTAATTGATACATCCCATATCGAACAATGTCTTTTATTGCTGGGATGGTCTGAGCAGCCGGCTCCATGTTCATCATTGTTGGTGGTGCCTTCAGCGGTCCCTTGGTCACGACTCAAGTCGGGAGTGGCACGTTGCCCCTTGCACCCGAACGATGATGAAGGCGACGAAGGCGGTAGATCTCGATTCTTCTCAACGACAATCCTCGACGTCCCAACTTGCACCCAATCCGGTGGCTCAGGCGGTGCCGGTAAGCCCCCTTCAATATCTTCGGCCCATTGAGATCCGACTCTCCACACCGTAGCGAAAACCACGCTTATGATAGTGATGTAATTGTTGACGAGGGAGAGGTACGTAGAGGTTAAGAATAGGGTCCGCTTGCTTGTTTGAATTTCGAGGGATGCTACGACGATTTGGACGGGGCAGAAGAGGCAGGGAATGACAAAGTTGGTGATCGAGATCAGGCAGAGTGTGCGCACTCGTTTAGTGAACCCGTCTGGTGGGAACAGTCAGTTAGTGAGCTTGCTGCTGATTTATGATGATCATAGGAGGCACCAACCGCTTCTGACAGGGAGGGCCGTGGCTGAAGTCAACCGCTTGCTAAGTCGGTATATGAAAAGACTAGACATGTAACTCCATGATTTCAGCCTACGTCTGGATAGGCTACGAATGACGTAGCAATCAACTTACATATTATCCAGCAATTCAAGACACCAGACGACTCGAGCGAATGGCCAAAATCGGAGGCCAGCACGCCAAACTCCCATGGCGCGAGCTCTTTTTTTTTTTTTTTTTTTTTTTTTTTGGAATCCAAATTAGCCTCCGTCACGGCTGTGCCATATGTCGGAGCGCTGCTGTACGTACTATATCTAACTGTAAGTACCTGTATCTACTCGTTAGTCTGAGCACCTGCTAGGCGTCACTGGGTGCCGACCTAGGCGGAGATACTCCGCAGGGTTATTAATCTAAGGTGTTAGTGGTGTATCGTAGTTATATGATGCTATAATAAAGGAGTTAGCCTGCTCCCATCCCCCGTTTCAATCTGTCCCAGTGTCCCTGCCCCCTTCTTGGTCCCATCCCAGTCGGCCCGTCTCCCGGATGAACCCTAAGACTGCCTTGTAATGCTTCGGGTTCCCTAACATCCTATCCATGCTAGTTGCGTCCCGCCCAATCATGGTCCGTAACTTCATCCGTGCCGCGTTGTGTGCCTCGCAGTTGATTAGCAGGTGGATGACCGACTCGTCATAGCTCGCGCAGCTTGGGCAAATCGGCGTGTCGCTCTTCTTGATCCGGTATAGGTATTTGTTGATGGGGAAGTGTCCAGTCAGCAGCTGGGTGATGATGCTGGTCCCCGCCCTATCCAGCCTCGTCAATTTCTTCGTCGCCATTTCCGAGGGCCGTCCCCATCCCATGTTCTTCATCCGCTCATGCCTCGGAGAGGCCTCCCACCCCTGCTGCGCCCGCGCCTTCAGTTTTACGGTAAACTCTCGCAATGCCGCTGCCTTGCTCGTCTTGAATACATTGGGGCCCACGAGTACCGATGGCAGTCGCTTGTCCTTGCTGCTCTTCCCCCCGCGCGAGCTCTTCCTACCCACTTGGCAGTCGCATATGATAAAACACTACAACGAGCCAATTTCAGGACAATGGGGAAGCCTAGGATAATAATCCGCAGATTCCGTGATACGAGAGCAGGGGGAAATACCGCCCATAGGCGGGGGTAGAGGATGGATTCCACAAGGATGGGAGACCAAAACGAGAGGGTCAGCCAAGTTAAAATCGGACCAGGAGCGAATGTATTTAAGTTGTCAGCTCCAGAGAAAAGAATGTTGAACACCTATAACATGGGAGTGATAAACGATGAACAATATAAATGGATGTGCCTCTCACACTGAAATACACGAGGGCAACGCCTTCCGCAATGCCAACGAATAGTATCAGAACATTGAGGTAGAATATCGAATGACGCCGAACGTCGCTGGAGGAAAAGACAAGTAGTATGACAAGGATAGGAACAAGGAGCGAGGAGAAGCATGCTGCGATCAACGCGAATGTGATCCACGATCCAGTGCCATAGAAGTTATTCGGGTCCGGCATGGGGTCGGACGACGTTTGGGTCGTCGTAAGCGCTGCCAGCATGCAGACACAAAGCAAAGATGTACCAGGAATCATGTATTGAAGACAGGGTCTTTATGCTTCGGTAGACACAGCTGAACTGGGCGCTTCATTGAGTTGAAAACGGTGCAGAGTTGATTGCGTTGTCTGGATGAAGATCCAGAGGAAACGAAAAGTGGTATCGCTGTGCAGCAGGTGAGATGACCACACTGCTCGCAGCTGTGTTGGTCGGCGAGCTGAGTACTTCACTGATCCATAGCTTCAAGTTGTGCACGAGACGTCGTAGGACAATCGGGAGGAGCTGAAGGAAGTATGAATGACTGTAGCTAATTCAAGGTATAGGGTTATCATAGCGTCGGCGTTATCATAGCGTCCGCTGTCGCAGCAAGGCAACACAAAGGGGGGACCGTTGGTTTCAGAGGAAGCCACAATCGACGAAGAAATTCATCTTCATTTGGAGATAAGAGCTCCGTCGTGAGATGCAAGACAACGGAGATGACCTCTCGGGAGGGGGACACAACCGTCCGTTGTCAAGAGGCGCGGCGGCAAGGGGGGTCGAATCATACATAGGCAGTATCTCTACAACACGTCAGTTGTGGCCAACGCGCAAAGAACGGGAGAATTTCCTACGCGGAGGGTTCGTTGGCAACGCAGTCCGAAACTGATTTCAGGGGAAGGGGCGAGGAAAATGAACGCATGATGATCAAAGACGACTTGTGTATGTGTTCGCATGGAGAGTTATCAAACAGTAGGATATGGGGATCGAAATTTCATCATCGCAACGGAGGAGCACCGAGATCGACGTTCTATCGGTATCATATCGCGACAGAGATATCGCCCGGTGCCGCGTATCAGCAAAGCAAGTTGCATGATGGGATACACGAACAGATCCTAAAATCGAGGTTCGTCAGCTCATCAGCCCATCACGGAGGCACAAGGCCGGCCGCACCTGGAGGTGGATAAACCCCTGCGCAGTCGCGCATCGTGCAATATGGCACCATGGCGTTTCTAACCCACCTATTCCCATAACAAGTCCATCAGTGGCACTCCCAGCTCGCGCGCAAACTCAAGTGCTGTCTCATAGGTAATGCCACATTTAAACATGGGCGGCCCGTCAAGCTTTTCCACCGCAGTTGTCCGGTGCAGGAGCCGCATTGACGTTAATTCACTGACCTGAAAATAAACCAAAGTAAGAGAAGAGCACTGAATAAGATAATAAGTAACCACCAACAGTACTCTGGACACCAGCTCGGCCGACTTCTAAATCTGTCCATTCTCCTGGAATATTCAGTTGTTCCCCATCTATCTCGACCTTATCATTCACGTCGTTCTCCTCGATGAGAGCGCCCAAAATCGCTATGAGCCGGTCTAAGGGAAACGTAGACGGTCCCAACAGTCTTTGGGATATTTTAACCGCCTTCCCCGCTCGTGGCTTCGCGCCGCCACCTCCCTTTCTCTTCTTCTTTCGTCCACGTTCATCCAGTCCCCTACCAAACATCCGCAGGTCCGTTTTTGCTGGATTGGTTGACGCAATATAGGATGCCAAGAGAATAAACTTGTGCATCCTGGGAAGGGTCGATAAACCTAGTGAACTGGTGGGTGTGGCGGAAGATTCGATCCAGTCCGATGCGTGTATTTCGCGTGGGTAGAGAGATTCGAAAGCAGTTGTCATTGAAGAGGTAAATGAACGTAGTAATCGCAATCTACTCGATTCATCTTGGGCGTCTTGAAGGGCAGCGTCTACGAAATGCGGCCACTGTGCTGCAACAACATATTGTATGTCTTCAGGATCGTGTGTGAAAGGAAAGCTGACGCTGACTGCAGCAGAAGCGAACTGCCTGAATAGCGGCAGTCGAGATGGATCGTATGCTGCACAGGGATTCTGGGTGCAGGTATCAAGATAAGCTGTTTCTAGGAATTGCGCGACATCTGTAAGGCTGGATGTCAGTCTCTATGAAGAGGACGCAAGAACCATTGACCTTCGCTCGAAATGGGATCCAAATCAAGGAAAAACGGATCCGGTGATGCGCCCATCGCAGGTCGCATATCCTCCCAAGGGACGCGAGATAGGAAAATCACCGACAGGTTTGAATCTAAACGTGACTTTCAATGTATTAGCTGCTAGACACAGTCTTTGAGAGACGCAACTCACTAGCTCAGATAGCCGAGTCAAAGGAACGATGAGGTTGGGCAACGTATCCTTCAGACGCTCAGCGTTCTCCACCACAATGACCATGCGATTTTCCTGATCTTCAGTCGCTTTCTCCTTGCCTTTACCGCTATAGCTACCGCCATGTACATCCCTCAGGCCTCTCATGAAGCTTCCCAAACTCGCGTTGTAAGTGTCCCCTCCATCTCCATCCACAGCTTCTTTAGCCTCTGTGACCCAATTCGCGCATCCCGAATCCCAGTCTGGCGTCCACCCCGCTAGTGCATTGATAACAGTGTCAAAGACAAGCCGTTGCGTGAAACATGATATTGCATCAATGCACGCCGATCGAACGAAAGATAGCGTCGCCAACGAGGACTGTATGGCACTGGCTGTGACGCGCGGCGCAACTGGATCATTGATGAATATGAACGGTGGCGGATAACTGAGTAGAGTCGTAACATCATCGGCCAGTTTCTGGTATACAGGAGGATAGTTAGGTTCCATCCCGTTGTCAGCTTCAAAGTGCCAATAATTATTCGATGCGGGAGAGGTGGTGGTGGTGGCGGCGACAGTCTGACTTCGGAGGTTGTGCGTCAAGCGCCCATGGCCGCGGCCCACGTGAACGCGTAGCTCTCCTGAGCGCCCCTGAACAATCACCCTGATACCCTAAGGCGCTCATCGTGCAGGTCAGGGAAGAGCGCATGAGGTGCCAGGTTGCCGTACTCTTTGACGAGGTCATTATCGTCAAGAAAATAGCTGTACTTTAAGCTGTACCCCAAGTCACGATTCAACTACAGCGCGGCTTACATGTTAATGATATTCGTGCGGCGAAAGCCTTCACCACCTCCGTGGATCTTTCTGCTGACTTGGGTCCGTATTGTGGCGAGTTTTGATGATGCATAGCGCTTTCAAAAACTTGGCTTGATTCTTGATGTTGGTTGGGATCAATCTTTGATTGGTATGCTTCCAGGTGCCGGCGATGTCCGTCTGACATTTGGTCAACTGGTTAGTGTAGCCCGGTTATATTGACTCGTTGCCTCCTCACGCGTTATAATACAAACTGTGATTGTCTCCACCGCTATCTGAAGGTATCAGATGTATGTGTATCTACGTCCAAGACTGATGATGAACAACCACGATGTCTATTACAGTTTCAATTTCGTGGGTGGCCTACCAATCTTCCCCATCATTATCCATTGCATGACTCGGTACCGGTACCTCATGCTCTTGTTGTGCGAGCGCCTCGGAGCGATGCATCGTACATGAGACATTACACTGGCACTTAAGCACGCCCTCTAGCGCTGAATTCCGTTAGATAGAAGCACAGGACCGATTTTAGAGCCAAAGACATTTACGAGTCTCCGAGTCCTAAAGTGTCCACCCAACTCCTCATTGCGCGAAATATGGCAGGACATCTGAACATAGTCCTTCTAATCCACAGTAAAAACTTAGTATGCGACAGGAAATCATATTAACGAAGCAACGTAATAAATAGATCAACCAAGGTCGTATATCATATCGTATCATACCGCCAAGCCAACAAACGACGTCGAAGAAGCCAACCTCTTTATCCCAAGTTTAGTCCCCATATCTTCACGCTGGATCGTGACAGTACCATTCTTGCTCTGCGTCGTAGCGGTGTAGCTACCGTCGCTATCACGATCTCCAACGCTGAGACATGTCTCTACTTCGCCCGCGGCAGTGCGGGGAGTGAACTGCAAAGCACTGGCGGTGCCGATAACCTGGGATACTTCGGGTGTGTCCCAAAGGCTTTTCTGTAATTGCACGAGAACGACGATGGCTGTTGGGTACATCCCCATGGCTTGCTGGATGATCGCGTTCGCGGCTTGCACGGCGATGACTGTGCGTGGGTTGAAGGTACCTCCGTAGATTGGGACGGCTTGGAATGTCTGTCGCAAGGCAAAAAAAAGCGAGTTGAGAGAGGATAATAAAGAATATAGGACACGAACGTAAACAGCCAGATACACTGCGCCTGACTCTACAAGTAGGATCATGATCTTTTCTACTTGCGTCTTTCGTTGAGCGGTGTCAAGGAACTTCTTCATGCTTTGTCGGTAACGCCTATGAGGCCGCGTAAAAAATGGCGATTACGGAGGAGTAGAGTAGAACACACCAAGCGCGATACATAATGAGGAAGGTACATATAATATTTGTTGAATACGAGAGACTGAAGCTTGCCGTGTCTGCTTTGGCGCAAGATTTGATACCAACGGACGCGGCAGATGGCCTGGAGTCGGGAAGAACCCAGCCAAATTTTGCATCACATCCAAGTTCAAAGAAGGCAGCAACTATGCAACGAATCTCGGGTAAGAATGTGATCAAAATGGACGGTAAGGATTGGTACTGACTGACCGAGCCCAACCAAGTGAGGCAGGGCACGATGAGCGGGAGCCGGTTGCGTGAGTAGAGGGCCCAAGTTCTCCAGATGACGATGCTGTCTCCTAAAATGAGCTGAATGATGATGTCGTCAGGAATAAGTCTGTGCGATAAATAGGGATATATATACCAGGAAAATGAACAACATCTCTCCAGCCCACACAAAACCTTGCAATCGAGCATCGGCGTTAGCTGACTTGTCTTCGAACGGCTGATCCGGATTTTCGATTAAAACCATCTTGAAGCGGAAGATGATATCCGACAAGTCGATAATGTAAAACATCGTGCAGCCTAAGAACATGATTATGGTCATGGCGAGTAAGATCATCGCGCCAATGTTGCGCCATCCCCGTCGTCTGTACCGATTATGTCAGAACAGCGGGCAGGGGATTCAACAGTGCGAGAGGTGCTTACAGTAGTATGGTTGTTGAGGATGTTATCAGCAGTAGGTATGCCCCTTGTGGATCATCGTCAAATGGGGTAGGTAGCATTAACAATCTCGCATACCATAACATACGCCACCAACTGCTATTCGTACGGCTTTGATGATGAAGTCAAAGCCGATCTGAGAAAGAGCGTCTGCGTTACTTGACATCAGCCAAGCACTTCAGTTGGGTGAGTTGGTAGGCTGAAAGCCTTTGAGCTGCGCTGGGAACCCACGATGCCGTCGTTATATATGGGGCTCTGCGATGCCTCGCGCTCCTATTAGTCTGAGAAGCATCCTAGAAATAGAAATTTGATGCTGGCACGATTTCGGGCGTCAGTTCTGGCATCCAATCCCGGAGAACCTGACAGGACTCCATGATGGTGATGCACGTAAAGTCCGGATAGAGTGTGTAGTTTGCTCAGAGTGAATAAACCTCGTGCGGACCACATGTGCAGCATGGGCTCATGGTCCGGGGGCGCTACGAGGGAGGCGGAAAGAGCCTTAGGCGCGTCTCTTGGAAGAGAATCTTGCGGGTCAAACGATAACGCCCTCTGGGGCGCTGACGTTACCGTGAATTTATCTATAACAAAGGATGGGATCATCGACGATAAGACTAAGATAGAATTTGATGAAAATCTCTTCGAAAATAGCACCGTGGGCGCAGTGCGAGTGTTGGGCACGGGAGAAGCCACTATTTTGTGTGCAGAAGCCGGATAGTTGATGTTTCAAGGAGGATATTTTGACACTAACTGAGGCATTGTTGGAGCTTGAATGATGATGCAGTCCGCGGCGAACAATACTGAGTTTCCCCAGTATCATTTGATACGGAAGTGAAGCTAAGAGGATCGCCACTCGCCTTGATTGACCGGCTGAGCATGGCGGATGCATAACGATGGAGGTTCCGGGTTCGGAACCGCACCATGACCAAGGACGTCTCGGTGCCAGATACCGTTGCATGGTGCCATAAATATGTGAGAATGTCAAGCAGGAGCAATTGCCACAGCATGTCAGATGAAAGGGCTAGAAATAGGTGACATGGGGAGAGAATGGCTTATTAGGAGGACAGAGGTGTATCGCCAGCGGCTACGCTGAGTCCAGGTCTTCTCGGGTGCTCTATACACTGTGGATTCAACCAGGGTAGAACTCAGCACCAACAAGAAGACTCGGAGATCAGATCTCAGATGCTGGCCTGTCTGCTACTGACCGTGGCAAATTCGTTATTGACCGTGGAAGCCAGACGAGTCCGAGACCTAGGCCATGGATCCCACGGTCTCACAAACTGACTGAGTGAATGATCCTCTTGCAAAATCCTTCAACAATGACGGAAACTTTGCTGGAATTGACTCAGCCTCGTGAGTGCAACATTTGATGCCATTGGTATGCCAGTAGTTGCGCTCATCTACCTGTGAGGTGTTCGGCCGCATTCCCTTTAGGTGCATGATCGTTCCAACCTGCTGTGCGCATCTCTGGACTGAGTAGGCGAGTACGCTCGAATTTGCGGCGTTCGAGCCCAGCCTTTGATTCTGCATGGAAATGTCACTGCAATGTTTCAATTCGCTGGGCATCTACCAACCCCCACGAATTGTTCGCCGGTGACACCACTTCGAACTTCGAAGGATAGTCGGGCCACCCGCTAAAACGAGACGCGTAGATGTGTCTTCACCGTTCCTCCACGGCTTGTGTTGTGAAGTTCGCAGCCCCCTCTGACGAGCTCTTGGATCCGCATACATGGCACGTTTTGCGCCTAGGTCCAGGATGTATGCTGCGAAGATCGCGCTGGAGCTCCCGCCGTTAATCACGAAAGTGGAAATGGTGGAGGAACATCAGACCCTTGTGGCGAAGCCCCGGATGGCACTGGCCGCGATTTCGCAGTGGAGATGCTGGCAACAACGCCGCTGAAGCCGCTGGTACAGATCAGGTCGTCCTATGAGCTGTTGTCTCAGCCCGAGGATAACCATGCCGATGTTCGGCTGCCCGATGCCTTCGAATCTACTCGAAGCGAGCTGGCAGGATAACGACGCGTTGTCCTAATAGAACGAGTTCAGCGACGGGGATGTCCGCGTACCCCATGCGTCTCTTCTTGTGCGGTGCTGATGCACGTACCTGGCCGGTCTCCTCTGGGACTTACCAACCTAATGGCCTGAGCATCGCCCATTGCTGCGTCTCGTTACGCACCCGATGCTCGTGGGTAGTCAACAGCCAAGATGACCTTCCAATGCCATTACGCAAATCCATGAAGTGGATCTCTTCGTCACCCGAGATTTGGACTGCTGCGACCAAGCGTAGACGCTGACTTGCCTGCCACGATGAGATCTGCATCGAAGAGAGGACTTCACGCTATGCTGCAATGTATCCACTTCCACGTGAGTTCAGGCCCAGCTGCCACTGGCGGAAACTAACATACTGGCATATAGGGTGTCGACGCAGCGACGACGCTTTCTTCCACTACGCATAATTCTTGAACATAAAGCAGCACATCGCCTTGCATGCTTGTGCTTCAACCTCGCATTTATGGAAACAATTGATAGTCTCACCTAAGACGGAGGTGCTCCGCATGACTCTGACCAGCTCTTCGCCCAGGTAGATGGCTGAAGTTCTATTGCTTCTTCACATCAATAACTTCTTCCTCTTTTTTAAGTTCTGCCCACATGTTCCCTCATCACAGAGAATGTCCATCCTCTTTCCGGTGCTTCCTGGTTATGACCCTCAGAATGTATGCTTCGTGAATCAGATGGAGGGAAAGGACCTTCTCCCGTGCTCTTCTTGAGCCTTTTCGTGGCTTGCTTTTGGCCGTTGCTAGGGCGTCATCTCATTCTCTTACTAGGAAGTACTACGAATGTTTCCAAGAAGGCCCTTTTTGCCCGTCTCCGTCAGTGTCTGCCAAGCCTTCCCATGCTGTTACTCGACTCGGAGCGAAAATCAGGCCTCAGGGCATGGTCAGGGCGATGTTAAACCGGGGTCTGTCACTGGTCTTTCTACGACAAGACCTGCAGCATTGAACGAATCCTCACGGAAGCCAGTTGAGTGTGGTCGTGCATGCTGTTCTGTAAGTTCTCAAGTTGTCATGTGCCGTACGCCCATTCTTAGCATCCACTAGAATCTATGGCTCCCGAGCTTGATTCTCGGTATTTCCACCACGGCGATTAGATCCCATTTGCCAGTGCCAAGACCATCCGATGTGACATGGTGTCCAGACTCAAACACCAAGTGGTTTGCCAGCTCACGGACAAGCTTGTTGTACCATGCGAGGACCTGAGGCCATACGACTTCCAGCCATCTATGAATATCGATAGCCATCTGCGTATAGAGACACGGTCAGTGCAGTTATAAAGCAATCCATTGATCACACATCCGATCAGGCTCGATCAATTCTCATCATAAATGTCAACTGCAAATGCTTTCTACCGAATCGCTTACAAGTCGGCTTGTAGCTGCCTACGTCGAGTAAATCGGCATGCCGGCGAGCATATCCCGTCGTCTAACTTGGGAAGACATTCTTCGAGGCAGTGCGCAATCCGCAGTCGTTTCCATGGGAAACAGTGTGACTGACGAACGGCGAGCGATCACCTTGCTGCATCAGTACTAACACCTCGGTGGAATACCTCCGATTCGGAGGTATTCCAAGTTGGCCCAAATTGAATGTGATTGACTCCAGAGACTCCAGGACGTGGCGGTTTCAGGGACTATTCCCCGTGTGTGCGCGAGCATTGTTTTATCACACAGTGGGTCATTTACTCCACTTACGCAGGTATGCACAGTAATTCGCGTCAGTTTTGACGAATATGCGGTTTATTCTAGGAATCGGCGGCCCCATCGGTGATCGTCCGTGCTTACCGAAGGGTTCAAAACACTAGACCACTCCATCAGGCTGGATTCCCGTTAGATATAAAAGGCCCCAAGGCGTCACCGCTTGTCCCTCAAGTTCATCCATCTGCACCCTTTTGTTCCTTGTGCATTGATCAACATGTACTCCAAGACTCTCTTCGTTCTCCCTGCCTTTCTCGCTGGGCTGAGCATTGCTTCACCCCACAACGGACCAGCGACCACCTCTACCCATATTGTCAGCTCCGCGGTTGCCGTCACTGTTACTGCTCCCACTGCCAGTTCCAAGTGAGATGACTGTCGTGCTTACCTTTAGACACTTTGCTGATCTAGCTTCCCGCAGCTTTTCTGTGACCGCGCCTGTGCCCACCGGTACTGTTCTGCCGAGTAACGATCCTGGGTGAGCATGCTCTGCTTCTTCACAGGGTTGCCCCATTGAACCTCCCGCGCTAGTGTCATCGTCCCCATTGGAACTGGCTTGTATTCGTGCTTCACTATTCCTACAGCCGCACCGACCGCTGGCATTCCGTGAGCCTCTCGCTTCCCTTGTCCATCTAGTCTATTTCCTCAATGTTTCTCCTAGGCCGCCCGTTTCCACTTCCGTTAATGTGACAGTCTCCACTGCCTTCCCGAGTTCGGTCTCTGGGAGTGCCATCCCGACTAATGCTACTTCAAGCATTTTCGCTACCCCATCTCTCAGTCGTCGTCAGGTCACCGTCACTTCGTCTAGATCTGCGCCGGTCACCGTCTCATCCTCCGCGTCGATTATCACATCTGTCGCCACTTTCTCTTCCGAAGCCCCTACGGCTACTTCTACTACTTCTCGTCCCTTCCCCACGCCTCCCATCTACATTTGCGTCCCCATTCCATCAGGCCCGACGATCATCTCGTCTGAGTTCCCCACGCCTACCGCCACTGTCATCGCCAGCTCCGCTGTACCTACCGATGACATCACCTCTGCCTAAGGAGAGATGTACATGGGAGGAGGGGTGAGTGTAGTTGCTTCGATGGGCAGATGTTCAATGGACTTTGGTTATATCGACCGTTAGTGGTTATTCAGTATGTAATGTGAGCGGGGTCCAACGCTTACGTTCAATGTTCAACGTGTGATTGAATGCAAAGTGCAAAGTTCACGAGCTCCACTGTTCTTCGAACGTGCAATGCCAAAGATGTGCTCCGTAACGTAATATGTCTCGAACCTTTGACGGTGGCTTGATTCTCAGTGGCTGGTGCCCTCGACAGGTCTGTAGGCTGACATAGAGCCAAGCCCGTCCAGGCACTGTCCAGGTTGAGCGCAATAACGTTATTCTGATTAATCGGCCTGTGGATGACGCTGGAGTTGTGGTGCCGAAGTACATAATTGCCACACAGGCCGGCACTCACAAAACGTCTATCAGCCTGTGTAAGGCCACTGACGAGACACGTTCGCTAGGGCTCTGGTTTTTGCCCACGTCACGGTGGTAAACTACGCTGGCCCTGAAGCCCGCCATTATTCTCCTGCAACGTCAAGCAGGCACACCACTGGCAGCGGCGAAGAAGGCCGTCGGGTAAAACGGTGTAAGGACGGGTATGTACGTCCGACAGGCCTGCCTTGTCTGTGCGAACAGAGGGCAGATGGGCCTGCTCGATGGGTCCAAGTGTCACAATAGATGATATGTCCAGTAGTGCATGGAACCTCGGTCATGACTGAATACGCTGTAGGTCTGCCCTAAACTTAGAGGGACCCAGATCGCGGCAGGAAAGTCCGATCGATCAGGAAATTTGTCACGTGCCGTCCAAAAATTTGAGGCTTAGGGGCTATCACACACCGTGTGCCATTCACCATTCGCTCGTTACCCCCAAGTCGGGGGCTCTGTATCACTATACCAAACGACTAGTATGTCAAACGATACCCTAGCAGAAGTTGTATCATTACCGAAGAAGAAAAAGTCCAAGTCTAAATCGAAGGTAGAGGACGATGCTCCACAAGATGAGGGCACTCCCCTCGAAATGAGCGCAGCCAGGGATGCCAAAAAGAAGAAGAAAAGAAAGAGAGCGGAGAAAGAGAGGAAAGGAGGTACGTCTCTTCGTGAGTTGCTCATAGTTGCCCACCGACATGGATTTGTAGAAACCTCCGATCTGGCTAGCCCAGCAGCGCCAGTTCAATCCGATGAATCGCAGCCTTCTAAACGACGAAAGAAGGATGAAGACAAAGGTGGCGAGCTCAATTTATATCTTGCCATCGGTCTATATGTTTAATACCCTCGCTATCAGGTGAGGGCAAGAAGAAACGCAAAGAGAAACGTGAAGAGCCTACTCCTACGAAGATGGATGCGGTCGCGGGTCCCTCTGGTTCGAGCACCGACATGGACGTCGACGCACCTGAGGTACCGCAGCGGGGGTCTAAGAAGGAGAAGAAGAGTAGGAAGTCTAAGAAGTCTAACGACAAGAGTGCCGATGTCGCTGATGCCGGACAACCCAGTGATGATTCTAACGGAGAGACGACCTCACTCGAAGCTGCCGAAAATTCAACGGATAGGGTGAAGACGAAGAAGACCAAAAAGAAGCACGGCACCGCTGATTTAGTTGCAAACACAGTGCCTTCCCCACCACAGCCCGCTTCGACTTCGTTATCTGAGGCCGAAGCTGCTGCATATTTACAAACACATCACATCACTATCCACTCTTCAGCAACCCCCATTACACCCATAGCCAAGTTTACCGATCTGCCAGTCCCCACAGAGCTTTTAACAGCCTTCGGTTCTTTTAAGGAGCCAACGCCTATCCAGGCTTGCACATGGCCCGCGGCCTTCTTGCAAAAAGATGTAGTAGGAATTGCTGAGACAGGCAGGTAAGCTGGGTAGCACCTTTGGCCCTGGAGCTGATATTCACATACTATTTCAGCGGTAAAACTCTCGCCTTTGGTATTCCCGCGCTCTCGCGACTACTTTCTTCACCTCCATCCGCTCCGGGGATCACTACTCTTATCGTTGCTCCCACTCGTGAGCTTGCAGTTCAGACCCATGACACACTATCTGCTCTGGGAGAGCAATTCGGCATCGGGTCTGTCGCCGTGTTTGGAGGTGTACCGAAGGAAGGTCAAGTCAAGCTACTGAAAGCGAAGCAAGGAAAGAAGTCGAAAACTACTGCGAGAATCGTGGTTGGAACCCCTGGCAGAATAAAAGATCTCGTGGAAGACGGATCTTGCGACCTCTCTGGGTGTGTACTGTCCCTAATGCCTCTGAGTTCATAGAACCTGACCCTATGCATCTTAGTGTGGATTATCTTGTACTGGATGAAGCGGATCGTATGCTGGATAAGGGTTTTGAGAACGATATTCGTCAAATAATCGGCTATACTAAACAAGGTTCAGGTCGACAAACCATGATGTGTATGCTTTGTCTTGAGCCTCTTAGTCACTCAATATTTACGTCCTCTAGTCAGTGCGACGTGGCCAGAGGCCGTACGGCGTCTCGCGAGCACATTCCAGCATGACCCCATTCGAGTGACCGTTGGCAGTGACGATCTCACCGCTAATACTCGCGTGGAGCAGGTTGTAGAAGTTTTCGATGATGCCCGCTCGAAAGAGTAAGTTTTCAGCTATACATGTCTCTTCGCGCTCATGCTGACGTTTATTGGACACTAGCACACGCCTCCTCAATCACCTCCGAACTCTTTCATCCAAATCCAACGCAGCCGCTAAACCTCGCATATTAGTCTTCGCTCTGTACAAGAAGGAAGCATCTAGAGTAGAGCAAATGCTTCGCCAGAAAGGCTTCAGTGTAGGCGCTCTTCACGGCGACATGTCACAAAGCAACCGGCTAGAGGCACTCGAGAACTTCAAGACTGGCGGAACGCAACTCCTCGTTGCTACAGACGTTGCTGCCCGAGGACTGGATATCCCGAATGTCGAAGCCGTGATCAACTACACATTCCCACTCACCATAGAAGACTACATACATCGGATCGGTCGAACGGGGCGAGGAGGAAAGAGCGGCAAATCAATTACATTCTTCACTGGCGACGGTCACGAAAAGGCGCTAGCTGGGGAGTTGGCTCGAGTCCTTCGAGATGCAGGCTTTGAGAAGGAGTGCGAAGCACTGAGGGAAAAGTTCCCCATGACCATCAAGAAAAAGACACATAGTGTTTATGGAGCTTTCTTTAGAGATGATATACCGGCTCCGAAAGGACCCACCAAGATTGTATTCGAATAGAGCTCATAGACGTAGCTTTCCAGATTTTCCTCTTGTACTCGTACCCTTAATATCTATGGTGGTTGCCGTCTCCTATATGAGGGGAACTTCGAGGACGTAATATCACGCCCTCTTCTCAGACCGCCACTTTCATTCTGGTCAAAGTTTGCAAGCATGAGTGAAAAAAGGATCCCAGTTATCAGTAAGGCTTTGAGTGTTTCACGTTTCACCCTCATGAACCAACTTATCTAAAACCGCCTCTAGTTGATACCGACCCTGGCATCGACGATACCATTGCCTTGTTCGTGCATGGAGTCTCTGAGTCTCTCCCATGGCACGGAGGCAATCATGTACTGAGGTAATTGTGTTAGATTATTGGCACTGGCATCTCCGGAACTAGAAATTCTAGCCATCCTCGTCTCTTTCGGTACGTTTTCTTTTCTTCAAAAAGGTTGTGACATGCGCTGATAAGCATTCTTGAAGGCAATACCGACCTGCATCACTCAAAGTGAGCCGTCCGCGCTACTGCTTCTTTGAGACCTTCCACTCAGATGGGATCTCCTCTCTCCTGACAGGTCAAATGTCCTAAAAACATATCAGGCTTTGGCTACCCATTTCGACCAACACCCCGATGATCGCGCACGTTTCCCCAACTTCGAAACTGGAACAAAGACGATTCTAGCCCTGGGAGCCGAGGGTCCCCTTGAAGGTGACATTCACAGCGCTCAATATTTCCATGGAAGGTCAGTCAACCCACCGAATGACGGCGTCGCAGCTCGCTAATTACCCATTCAATTTCTTAGAGACGGCCTAGGTGGTATCACCTCTCGTCATCCCGAACTCAATTACCCGACAGATCTCATCGATGGCACCACAGACTCCACGGCACACCCGCAGCTCCAGCTGACGGATAAGTCCGCCGTGGATGTGGCATTACATCTAATACACTCCCAGCCGGAGCGCAGCATCACGTACATAGCGCTCGGGCCATTGACTAACCTAGCGACACTGATGCGCTCTGATCGCCAGACCGTCGTTTCTAAATTGGACCGTGTCGTTTGTATGGGCGGCGCGCTCGACGTCCCAGGGAATACCAGTCCTGTCGCTGAGTGTCTGTACTTGCAGACTTGCAAGTGATTGTGATCGTAGATTGATTCCTTGGTTTCTAGTCAACTTCTTCGCTGATCCGTACGCCGTGCGTGAGTTGCTAACGCCTGGACCTGAAGTCCCAGAACCACATTTCCCGCTCCATCGCTTCTTCCTCCTACCTCTCGACATCACCACTCCCCATGAATTGCCCTTCCCGTATTACAAAGATGTCGTCGACCCGGCATTTGTGAACACCACGAAACCATCCGTCGCGCATCAGAAACCTCATCTGACCCATTTCACGAGCTCTTTCTTAGAGCGGACTCGCGAACTCATGCTTGAATTTGGGAAGGACGCTATGGAGTTGCATGATATTGTTGCTGTGTGGTTCGCATTGTCCAACCCGCCTATTGGGAACGGGCCATCCAAGTTAGCATCGGGTTGGAAAATGGTTAATCGGAGGTTTGAAATTGAACGGTGAAGAAATATCGTACCCACGAAGGAATATGCTGACTATCGCTTCTTGTAGGGTAGGCGAGCTGACTCGAGGCATGTTAGTGGTGGATCGAAGGGAGGATGAGTCCGCTTACGCGCCAGGTGCAAACCGTGCTCACGTACAAGCCGAGTTAGAACGGTTGGTCCAAGACAAGCACGACCATGGGCAATGGGAGTCTACCGCACTTCCTGCCCAGGTGGAGGTTGAACAACCTCCTGACAGTAGCAACGACCTGAAACCAGTCGCCCCAGTGCAATGCATAACGAAGACCCCTGGTCCCGATGTTCTGCTGAAATTCTTGGTAAAACGAGTGTGGGGAGTACAATAGGCATAGGAATGGCGTACACAGTCTAAATCAACATATTACACAGCACAATAACAGTAACAGCGACGTGATGACAGCAACAGCGATGTAAATAGCTATAGATACACGAGGTCAACGGTCTGTGGAAATAGGCTACAGTCCTGAATACAACGACAATGCTGGTCATGGATTTCGGACTTCGAATGGATGCCGGACGAGCTCCTCGTAAAGTTCTGGAGGTAAGTCGCGTACGAGGGTGACCGCGATACCAATGACGGGGAGAGCCTCTAAAGGCGGGAAGGTTCGAAGAAGACGCATAGGGCTCTTTGAGCTCATGACATCCTCGCGCATGAGCAATAGTTGGGCAATGACGCAGAGAACGTTGAGGTGAACACCGAAGGCAAGGAGGAAGTCCCACAGTTGCAAGACTTGGTCCAGTGGCGGCGTACATGCGCAGAGGGTGAGAACAGCTGCGGCGGTGTGAGAGGCGAGAATGTTGTGGAGAAGAACAGACTGACATGGAAAGGCATATATCTCGGCGGATAGATTTTTGGACCGCAGGTGAGCATATAACTCGGGATCTACAATCTTCAAACAGCGATCTAGCAGCTACAAATGGGTAAGACGAGAGAGCCCGTTTCGTGAGGACATTCCGCACCTTAAGGCCTCGATGTACACCTTCCAAGGTAGGCTGAACGTATAGAGGACAGCACTCTTCGATGAACTTGGAAAAACAGAAAAAGGCTTCCAATTCGGAAGGCATTGTGTAGAGAAAGGGTGCTGCCAGTACATTCATTCCCTGCACATATGTGAACCCAAGCTGGTCGGATTCTTGCCGATCTGTGTTGCGGTTAAGGAACTCCATTGGGTCGTTGGAATTTATGAACATACCATGATTTCTCCAGACGAAGGCATCTAGAAGCCGAACGAGCATATCTTCTCGAACGCGTTCTTTGAAGCCTCTGTCCGTGGCTAGCGTTCTATCAGTCTCGTCAATTGACAAACCAGTTACTAGGCAACATGGCTCACCTGAAGGTGTCGTTTCTAATCTTCTCTCGAACTTCACAAGGCCCACGCGAGACATATTCCAAAAACATATCTGCAGAAATGTCATTCAAACGTAGGAGGATTTTCCAAATCCTTGGCCTTAAAGTAGGATCCTTGTTCCAGGATGAGGTACATGCGCGTCGAATCAGGAGAGTACTCACGACTGCTGAAGGAATACCGTCCACTAGTATTAGCCGCCGGAGTTTCTTGATGCTCTCATCTGGGTCCCCCGACCCCCGGGAACGGGATGCAGATTTTGGCTGGTTCAACAACTTGTTGAAGGAATGGGCCGTAGCCCCCGCCGTCGACATCGAGTGCGGCAGTTGTTGGCTGTGGCAAGCGTTTCACTCTGAGTCGGACTCTGAATACTGTAAAGTCCGCTGGGTTGACCCGCAGCGCTCAGCCCCTGACCCCTCTTGAATGGTTACTCTCAGGACTGTCGCTTGCTCGAAACCAAGACGGTGTCAGAAATTGCACGCTACCCATGTGCGCAGAACGCCACTGTGCCATGTAGTGCCCTACTTGTGGGTCCCACTCCACGTTGGTATGAGGGTTACCTCTCGCTCGGAACCGCCCGCCCGCCCTTGATATCATCTGCGACATAACCAGCAAGCCAGTCGTGTGCGGATGGAATAGTCGGTGAGTAAATAACAAGGGCTATAGTACTAATTGGGGTCCTTCAACGTGGCGAGAGTCAAATAGACTCGAAGGTCCCAGATAACATACTAGTAAATAGTAGGTATGCCTTTAGTACCTGGCGACCTGCTGGTACCAGCATTCGGAGCCGACATACGTCAGTGGAATGGCACACTCGGGGAAACGCTGAACGGTCTTCTCGAACATATGCTTGCTGTTCTGGGACACGCTACTATCTTGGCTCATTTATGTGAAAGGTGATGGGATGGTTGGAAGCGCATGTGGTCGCGCTACAGACGTCTGTCGATGTGGCTCAAGTAGGCAATCCTCTCCACAGGACCCTTCCTACATCTCCGATGATCATTTGGAGGCTGACACTCCGACTCCAGGGATTCTATTTAATGGCGGAGCCGCTGTAGGACTGACGAGTGCACGTTCAACATCGATTTTCTGTTTAGAACCATCATCGAGACAAGCCCTTTTTTTACTCCCCAATCCATCATCAACAACGGTGGAATTGTATCAACCTATGCCCAAATCCCATCGTGCCATCGAACCTGAATTGGGGCAAGAGCAGTGACGGCGTATAAAGAGTCCACCCCCGACGAACCTACACATCGAATGTGCTTGACTGATGTCAAGTAACGCAGACGCTCTTGCTCGGATCGGCTCCGACTTCATTGTCGGAATCGTTCGCGTAGCCATTGGTGGGGTGTGTTATGGTATGTCAGCTTATTCTCAATGCTACCCTACTAGTAATTGACAATGAACCACCAGGTGTATACCTCATACTGATAGCGTCCTCAACAACCATATTATTGTAGGTCCCCTGGCCGCTGTTCATGCCTATCTCACAATTACAGCCGACGGGGATGGCGGCACGTGGGAGCTATGGTCCTGCTCGTTATTACCCTTATCTTGTTCTTAGGCTCCACCATGTTCTTCATCATCGACCTGTGGGAACTTGTCGTCCGTTTCAAAACGGTTTTTATCGAAAATCAGGGTCAGCCCATTGACGACAAGTCGACTTGGAGTTCAAAAACAAAGTTGCTAAAATTCATGTGGACTGGAAGGATGTTGTTCGTTTTCATGGTATGTACTCCGCTTGAGAATTATTCGCTGGATATGATATTGCGCCTCAGCTGATCCTTGGTGACGCCATCGTTCTTTGGCGCACTTGGGTCATTTATACGTCCAATCGACTCCCTCTTGTTGCTCCCTGTCTTGCATTCCTGGGCTCAGTCAGTGTGTACCCATCCTTGCTACGTTTTACACGTGTGCTCACAACTTGTCGTTTAGTTACCGCCTTCTATGAACTGGGTTGCGCCGCGGCGTTTCACTGGATGAGCCCCGATTCCAGTGCGTCCACAGGCATTGAAGCTTGTGGCAAAGTGGCCTTCGCCTGCGTCAGCCTCTCATATGCAACGAATATACTATGCACCTCCCTCATCATGTATCGCGCTTGGTACGTTCTGGTTTATTCCCTCTTTGTACTAGCTCCGAGTCTCCGTTTTGCCACTGGCTGTACTAGGCATTATCGACAAACGATGAGGAAGTTTTTTAACACCGTTGGAAGAGAGACGCAGGTAGAGAAGCTTCTGGTCCTGTTGACGGAATCCGGTGCAGTGTATCTGGTTATATATGTCGGTGGCCACATCCTTTCCTGCTGCTCTTCACTCACATCAGCCTATCCAGACAATCCAAGCTATCCAAATCTACAAAGGTAGCTACTCGCCACCGACCACCATGGCTCTCGGAGTCGTGAAGGCCGTCGTGCAGCAAGCAGTAGGGATGTACCCAACGGCCATCGTCGTGCTAGTCCAATTGCAGAAAACCCTTTGGGATACCTCTGAAAGGTCTCGCGTCCAGAGTGCTATAGAGTTCGCTCCATGCGGGCCTTCGGGACTCGGAGGCCGGAAAAGCCACACCCCGACCGTTCAGAATCAATATCCTGTTTCGGGCCAGCATATACGGAGGGCTACCATTGACGTAAGGAGGGTGTCATCCTCTACTTCGTTTATTGGTTTGGCCAAGTAGTACGCGTCTTTCTTTGGTCTGTTTATTATATTGTATTTGTTGATATTTCGAGTGCGCACAGGATGTAGTCTAGGATGAATGTAAATGTAGCCAGCAAGCGCTATTGCAACACATGGCCAGTGGTTGTGCGTGCCATAACAACTGCGTTCTCAGCCTTTTGTCCTCGCGTAGGGTAAATCATCGCGTTCATATGCACCTGAAGGACTGCTCTGAGGGTAACGCTGAGTGGTCGCTGCGCGAGGCTCAGGGTGTGAAGTTAGGGGATAGGAGCGCGGGCGATAGACAGAAATCGCACCATACGAGCAAGTGGGTGATTCACAAAGTCGATAGGAAATGCGAATAATCTACTAGGCGTTCGCCAGATTACTGAGAGCACCCGTCGAGTGTGCTGATTGTATTCCCTCCTGTGAGGCCGTTTCCAAGTCTGCCCCCCACGTAAACGGACCATACATACCCTCAGCCTAAAGATACCACTAAGCACAACAGCTCATACGGCCTTCGTGCCAAGCGGACATAGAAATGGAGTTTCTCCATCCCGGCGAAGTCCAGAACGGTGTGAATACTGAACTAAGACGCGGCAGCCTCGGCAGTCAGAGCGGCAGATTATTCTTCAGAGAAACGCGAATGAGTCCTGGTACCAGAAGAAAACACAACGTCGGATGCGTACCCACCAGCGCACTTACATGTCGTCAAGGAACCAGGTAACTAGCAAGCCTCTAGCCGTAGGTTGGGATTTCTTCTGAGCCGAAGATGAATAAGAATCCATTTATGAGCCCAGCACATAATCACAGCGTCCTACATCTCCTACATCTATACGGTGAATGAACGGGCATTGGGGAAAAAATTGGGAGAGGGGTGTACAGGCACGCCTCCTTGTGGGTCCCACTCCACGTTGTAGGAGGGTTACCTCCCGCTCAGCCGCCTGCCCTCTACGACGTCACCTCTGCTTCTAATTGACCGCCCTGTCGTTTCAGAAAGCCAGTTAGAGCCATCACCTAATTCCGCGTACGGATGGAATTGTCAGTGAGTAAAGAAGGTCAGAAGGTCCCTGGTGTCTGGCCCGGGCGAATTTTAGCGACCTACCGGTAACCGCATTCTTCGGAGACGACACAAGCAGAATGATACACTCTGGGCAACGCTGAACAGATCTCCACGAATCCATGTCGTTGCGGGAAGGCGTCCATCACATGTGGCGGAGGGAATTGGACTCCTTTGTATGAAATTCTATGTTGACCAGGCGTAAAACGGTAAAATGGGGTTTACAATTGGGTATACAGTGACGGCAATTGCAATTGCACCACTATCTCGACCCATTTTATGGGACGAAGGGTTCAGTGCCAGATGTTTGTACAGTAGGTCGCGCTGTGTCACTAGTCCGATCGATGGTGGCTTGAGTAGGCAATCCTTTCCACAGGACCCTTCCCTGATCATTTGGAAGCTGACACTCCGCCAGGGATTCAATGAATAGGACTATATTGGTTGACGGAGCCGAGAGCTGACGAGTGACGATTTCAACATCGTTTGCTTAGGACCATCACCGCGGACGAGCCTTTTTTACCACCAATCCAACACCAACAGAGTCGGAATCGTAACCACGCCCAAATCCCATCTTCCTATCGAGCCTGAATCGAGCGTAGAAACGGCGGTATAAAGACCTCGAGAGCTGCCTGGAGCCGACCAGCCGACCCATCGAATGTACTTGACTGATGTCAAGTAACGCGGACGCTCTTGCTCAGACCGGCTCTGACTTCATTGTCAAAGTCGTTCGCGTAGCAGTGGGTGGAGTATGTTATGGTATGTTAGCTTGTCCTCATTGCTACCCTAGTTGACGATGATCCACCAGGTGCATACCTCCTCCTGATCGCGTCCTCTACGACCATACTAATGTAAGTGTACCTGGCCGCTGCTATGCCTATCTAGTAATTGCTCACGACTGCAGCCGACGGGGATGGCGGAACATGGGAGCTATGGTTCTGTTGACCATGACCTTCATCTTGTTCTTAGGCAGCACCATGTTTTTTATCATCGACCTGTGGGACCTTATCGTCCGCCTCAAGATGGTTTTTATTGAAAACCAGGGTCAGCCGATTCAAGACAAGTCAACTTGGAGTTCAAAAGCAAAGTTGCTAAGCTTCATGTGGACTGGAAAGATGTTGTTCGTTTTTATGGTATGTTCTTCACTTGACCTAAAACATTAGTCGCTAATATGACCCTAATATCGCGCCTCAGCTCATCTTTGGCGACGCTATCGTCATTTGGCGCGCTTGGGTCATTTATACGTACAACCGACTCCCTCTCATTGCTCCCTGTCTCACATGGCTGGGCTCAGTCAGTGTGTACAATTGCTCGCTACTTTCTACACATGTGCTCACAAATTGTCGTTTAGTTACCGCCTTCTACGAACTGGGCTGCGGCGCGATGTTCGGCTGGGTGTACCCCGATTCCAAGCCGACCACGACTATTGAAGTTTGCGGCAAAGTCGCCTTGGCCAGCTTCAGCCTCTCATATGCAACAAATATATTTTGCACCTTTCTCATCATGTATCGCGCCTGGTACGTCCTACTCCTTTGACTCTGAGTACTAGGTCCGAGTCTCCGTTCCATCATTGGCTGTTCTAGGTATTATCGAAAAACGATGAGGCAGTTCTTTGACGCCGCTGGGAGACGGACGCCGGTAGAGAAGCTTCTAGTCCTGTTGACAGAATCCGGTGCAGTATATCTGGTGATATTTGTCGGTGGCTACATTCTCTGCTTGCTGCTCTCCGCTCACATCCTCCTATCCAGACACTCCAAGCTGTCCCATTCTACAAAGGTAGCTACATGCCACCGACCACCATAGCTATAGAAGCCGTGAACGCTGTTGCACAGCAAGCAGTAGGGATGTATCCGACTGCCATCGTCGTCCTCGTTCAACTGCAGAAAACCCTTTGGGATACCCCCGAAAAGTCTCACGTCCAGAGTGAGATAGAATTTGCTCCATGTGGGCCTTCGGAACTCGGAAGTGGGAAAAGCGACACTTCGACCATTCAACGTAAATATCCTGTTGTGGGCCAGCATATACGGAGAGCTACTATTGACATAAGGAGGCTGTCATCGTCTACTTCGTCCATTAGTTTAGGGAAGTGATACGCATCTTTCTCTGGTCTGTTGATACATTAGATTTGATATTTTGAGTTTGTACCGCGATGTAGACTATAACCAATGTAAAAGTAACCAGCCGCCCCATGTACCTTGCCCAATGGCTGTCCATGCATTTTGCTGCACATTGCTGCTCCGAGAGTAACACTGAGCGGTCATCGTGCGTCAGGGTGTCAAGTTAGGAAGAACCACCTCAATGGGAAGAGCTCGCAACGGCATGAGGATAGTTCTAAGCTGTGCAAACAAGTAACCCAAGATCTTAGTTATGGCGATGATGGATTACAAAGCTACAGGTGGATAAGATGGGGAGCTCACGAGTAAAGTGCTCGTCGTCGTCCACCCCACGCGAATGTAACCTACATGCATGCAAAGAAACCACCAAGTACAGCGGTACGTACGGCCTTCGCGCCAAGCGGACAGAGGGCATTGCATGACGTCGGAAGCATGCCTGCATACTGGCGCACCGAATCAGATGTCCGTCTAGTCTGGGAACCGGGCAGCCGGCCTTCAGAGTTTGGGTTGGGAGTTCTTCTGAGCCGAAGCTGATCAGGATTCCGTCCGCTCGCCCAACGAAGCACGCCGTCCTATACCTACGGACCTGGCGCATGATGAATGAACAGGCATTGGACAAAAAATGGATGATCGGCAGAGACGGGCTGGATGAATGGATGGCTACTGTCGCGTTGGCGAGCCAGGCAGTGTCAAGGGGCAGAATACGTGGATGAAATGATGCGCTACATTGGCGACAGACGAGCTGGATGATGTGGAGCGCAAGGAAGCCCCGCACAAAGCCGTATGGGAGAAACCATAGTGAGATAATTGATGGATGCCAGTGGGCGATTCGTACACGTCGAAGCGGGCCCCCTGAGAGCTGGAAACCCCTTCCTTTAGAATGGATCCAATGCATAGAAGGCTAGGAAAATACTAGTACTACTAATTGGGGTGCTTCGAAGCAACTGCGTAGCAGAGGATTGAATCAATACAGATTCCTAACAATTGGCCGAGATGGCCAAGGGAATTTAGCTGGGTATTCCTGACGGCATAAATTTGAGATTACTTCCTTGTTTTCGCAATCAACCGTCTCGGGAGTCACAGAAAGCCCTGAGTTACCGGGAGAACGACAACGGGTTTGTCGTCTTCAGAGGTAGGTCCATTGAATGAAGATCGACCGCCATGTGCATATTTGGGGCTAGGCGTAGGCACTTGACAACGTAGTGGGTACGACAATATCATATATCTGGCAAGAGTTGGATTCTTTAGTATACAGCGGAAGCGAGCAGTAGACTGCATTGAGACGCACCGCCGGGTAAACTGGCGCACTAACGGTCCACGAGCGAGTCCTGAGTCATTCGATAGTTGGCGGGGCTATGTTCTTTACACCACCATGAGGGTATGGGCGACCATCCATACAACGTACTGATCATGGAGCGTCCCAAGGTGCCAGGAGGGATCCTAAGCTACTTTACATCGTCATCCCGTACGGGTGCGACCTAAGACCTAAGTACTAAGTGGTCAGATAGGCACGTCGCAAACCATCTTACTTGTATTGAGCATGTAAGAAGATGTAAATCGTTGTCACGGTGATGAGCGACGACTTGAGCCCATGGTGGCAGAGTGTTTTCTGACCAGAAATGGGGAATACCGTGCACTAGTATTGACCGCCGGAGTTTCTTGATGCTCTCATCTGGGTCCCCCGACCCCCGGGAACGGGATGCAGATTTTGGCTGGTTCAACAACTTGTTGAAAGAATGGGCCGTAGCCCCCGCCGTCGACATGGCGGCAGTTATTGGTTGTGGCAATCGAACACAGAAAGCGTTTCACTCTGAGTCGGACTCTGAATACTGTAAAGTCAGCTGGGTGGACCCGCAGCGCTCAGCCCCTGAACCCCTCTTGAATGGTTACTCTCTGCTCGGGACAAGACGGTGTCAGAAATTGTGCACTACACATGTGCGCAGAACGCCGCTGTGCCTGTAGTGCCCTACTTGTGGGTCCCACTCCACGTTGGTATGAGGGTTACCTCCCGCTCGGAACCGCCCGCCCTTGATATCATCTGCGACATTACCAGCAAGCCAGTCCTAATTCCGTTCGCGGATGGAATAGTCGGCGAGTAAACAAGGGCTATAGTACTAATTGGGGTCCTTCAACGTGTCGAGAGTCGAAACTGAGTCGAATCAGTACAAATAGACTCGAAGGTTCCAGGAACATACTAGTAAGTAGTAGGTATGCCTTTGGTACTTGGCGACCTGCGGGTACCAATTCGGAGCCGACATACGTTAATGGATCAATATCAATGGCGCATTCGGGGAATCGCTGAGCGGTCTTCACGAACATATGCATGCTGTGTTGGGACACACTACTATCTTGGCTCATTTATGGGATGAAGATCCATTTTGCGGAGTCCTCAAGCTTGAAAGCTGATCAATGGGATGTTTGCAATATGGTTGCGCTACATACGTCGCGTGGCTCAAGTAGGCAATCCTTTCCACAGGACCCTTCCTACATCTCCGATGATCATTTCCAGGCTGACACTCCGACTCCAGGGATTCTATTGAATGGCGGAGCCGCTGGAGGGCAGTTGGAGGGCTGATGAGTGGCCGTTCAGCATCGACTTTTCTGTTTAGAACCATAATCGAGGACGAGCCCTTTTTTTCCCCCCAATCCATCATATCAACAGAGTCGCATCAACCCACGCCCAAATCCCATCGTCCCATCGAACCTGAATTGAGTTTAGACTGGGGCGAGAGCAATGACGGCGTATAAAGAGTGCATCGCCGACGAACCCACACATCGAATGTGCTTGACTGATGTCAAGTAACGCAGACGCTCTTGCTCAGGTCGGCTCCGAGTTTATTGTCGGAGTCGTTCGCGTAGCAATTGGTGGTGTGTGTTATGGTATGTTGACTTATCCTCAATCCTACCCTAATTGACAATGAACCACCAGGTGTATACCTCATCCTGATAGCGTCCTCAACAGCCATATTAATGTAGGGGTTCCCTGGCCGCTGTTCATGCCTATCAAGTAATTGCTCACAATTACAGCCGACGGGGATGGCGGCACATTGGAGCTATGGTCCTGCTCGCCACTACCCTTATCTTGTTCTTAGGCTCCACCATGTTCTTCATCATGGACATGTGGGAACCTATCGTCCGTCTCAAGATGGTTTTTATCGAAAATCAAGGTCAGCCCATTGAAGACAAGTCGACTTGGAGTTCAAAAACAAAGTTGCTAAAATTCATGTGGGCTGGAAGGATGTTGTATGTTTTCATGGTATGTACTTCGCTTGAAGAATTATTCAGTGGATATGATATTGCGCTTCAGCTGATCTTTGGCGACGCCATCGTTCTTTGGCGCACCTGGGTCATTTATACGGGCAATCGACTCCCTCTTGTTGCTCCCTGTCTTGCATTCCTGGGCTCAGTCAGTGTGTACCCTTACTCGCTACTTTTTACACGTGTGCTTACAACTTGTCGTTTAGTTACCGCCTTCTACGAACTGGGTTGCACCGCGGCGTTTCACTGGTTGCGCCCCGATTCCAAGCCGTCCGCAGGTGTTGAAGTTTGCGGCAGAGTAGCCTTTGCCTGCTTCAGTCTCTCATATGCAACAAATATACTATGCACCTTCCTCATCATGTATCGCGCTTGGTACGTTCTGGTTTATTCCCTCTTTGTACTAGCTCCGAGTCTCCGTTTCGTCATTGGCTGTTCTAGGTATTATCGAAAAACGATGAGGCAATTCTGTGACGCCGCTGGGAGACGGACGCAGGTAGAGAAGCTTCTGGTCCTGTTGACAGAATCCGGTGCAGTATATCTGGTTATATTTGTCGGTGGCTACATTCTTTGCTTGGGGCTCTCCGCTCTCATCCTCCTATCCAGACACTCCAAGCTGTCCCATTCTACAAAGGTAGCTACATGCCACCGACCACCATATCTATCGAAGCCGTGAACGCTGTCGCACAGCAAGCAGTAGGGATGTACCCAACTGCCATCATCGTCCTCGTTCAACTGCAGAAAACCCTTTGGGATACGCCCGAAAGGTCTCGCGTCCAGAGTGAGATAGAGTTCGCTCCATGCGAGCCTTCGGGACTCGGAAGCGGGAAAAGCGACACCCCGACCGTTCAAAGTAAACATCCTGTTGCGGGCCAGCATATACGGAGAGCTACCATTGACATAGTGAGGCTCTCATCGTCTACTTCCTCCATTGGCTTGGGGAAGTAACAAGCATTTGTTCTTTGGTCTGTTGATACATTAGAGTTGATATTTTGAGTACGTACACGATGTAGACCATAACCAATGTAAAAGTAACCAGCTGCCGTCCCATGTACCTTGGCCAATGGCTGTCCATGCAATAACCAGTACTTGGTGCGTCCCCAGCTTTTCGTCCTCGCCTACGCAAATCATCGTGATGATATGCCTCTGCTTTAATCGCGTAGCATGTTGCTGCACAATGCCGCTCCGAGAGTAACACCGAGTGGTCATCGTGCGTCAGGGTGTCAAGTTAGGGGGTAGGAAGAACCCCCTCAACGGGAAGAGCTCGCGAAATACGAGCAAACCGAGGATTCAAGAAGTCAATAGGAAATGCGAGTAGCATACTAGAATTGCAGGCTTTCTTCCTATGGCTGTGAAATCAAGATTCACAATGGCACCAGGAGAGGGCTAAGCTGTGCCAACGAGTAACCTAAGATCCTTGTTATGGCGATGGCAGATAGGATGGACAGCTCACGAGTAAAGCGCTCGTCGTCGGCCACCCTACGCGAATGTAACCTGCACGAAGGTGATCAAGATTCCGTCCGCCCGGCCAACATAGAAGCATACCGTCGTACACCAATGGACCTAACACATGGTGAATGAACGGGCATTGGAATATTGGACAAAAAATGATCAGCAGACACGGGCGGGATGCAGTGATGGCTACCGTCGCGTTGACGAGCCAGGCAGTGTCGAAGGGCAGAATACGAGGATGAATTGATGCGGCACATTGGCGACAGACGAGCATGGATGATATGAGTTGCAAGGAAGCCCCGCACAAAGCCGTATGGAAGAAACCACGGTGAGATAATTGATGGACGCCAGTGGGCGATTCGTACACGTCAAAGTGGACCCCCTGAATGTTGGAAACTCCTTCTCTCTGAATGGATTCAGTGTAGAAAGTTAGGAAAAGACCGATACCATCACCAATTGGGGGTGCTTCGAAGCAGAGGGTCGAATTAATACAGATTCCTAACAATTGACGGAGATGATGAGGGAACCTAGTGACGGCGCAAAATTTGAGATTACCTGTTTTCGCAATCAACGGTGGAGAGTCACGGAAATCCCCGTTTCTTGGAGAAGCATGGGCTGGAACGACAACGCGTCTGAAGTCTTCGGAGGCAGGTACAAATTGAATGAAGATCAACTGCCAAGTGCATATTTTGGGCTAGGTGTAGGCACTTGACGACGTAGTGGCCACGATGACAATATTATATTTCTGGCAAGAGCTGGGTTCTTTAGTATACGGCGGAAGCGAGCAGCGGGTTGTATTGAGACACACCGGCCGCAGAGTAAACTGGTGCGCTAATGGCCCCCGAGCGAGTCCTGAGTCAAAATTCAATATTCAATACTCAGTGGTTAGAGCTCCACGCCACCATGAGGGTATGGACGACCATCCGTATTGCGAACTGATCACGGAACATTGCGAGACTGTCGATTCTAAGCGACTGGTTAGTTGAATCGTAACAAGTTTTGCATCGTCATCCCGTACGAGCTCCTTGACGGAAATATGTGACCTAAGACCTAAGTGGTCAGATAGGCACGCCGCAAACCATCTTAGATGTAAGACGTTGTCACGGTGATGAACTTTGACTTTAGCCCATGGTGGAGCGAGCCCCACCATAATGTAGCAGAGCGTTTGCTAACCAGCAAGGGGCAGACTTCGCTTTATGTATGTTTTGGAATCAGTACTTCAGTGATTCAGAGCAGGAGCAGTGGCCTTGTTTCAATGTTTGACGTGCCTCATGGCTGACTCTATGATGGCGTGGAATAGAGTTTATGGTTCGAGCGCCTACCATCATCAGTTGAACGTTCTCGACTCTCCTCAAGACTTTCCGCGTTACGTACAAACTACTTACGCCGCACTGACATGCAAGGGCTGTCGGCGAATGGATAACTGAATGGCGGAGCCGCCGTCCGAAATCGTACCCTTGGTTGACTTTCTATTTAGAACCCTTATCGACTGCGAACCGTTTTTGACCGGCCTTTCCATTTATTTTACGGAGATGGTATCGTAACCCACGCCCCAATTCTCCAACGCAACGCATGGTATAAAGAACGGCTTTTTGCCGACAACCTTCCAGCGTCCGAATGTCAAGTAACGCAGATGCTCTCTCTCAGATCGGCTTTGACTTCATTATCAAAGCCGTGCGCGTCGCGGTTGGTGGAGTGTGTTATGGTATGTCACTTGGTCATTAATCGTCCTACCTCAGCTGACGATGGCCCACAAGGAGCGTACCTCCTCCTGATAACATCCTCGACTGCTATACTACTGTAAGTCTCCCTCGACTTTGCTGTGGCCGCCATGTTGGTCAATTTACTCACCATTGCAGCCGACAGGGTTGGCGGAAAACTGGTCCAATGGCCCTTCTCGCAATGACCATATTCATGTTCTTGGGCTGCACAATGTTCTTCATCATCGACCTGGTGGATATCATCTACCGCCTCAAGGCGATTTTAATCGAAAATCCAGCCGACCCGTTGAAAATCAAGTCCGCCCATGCTGATAAATGGTTGCAAAGATTCGTATGGACGGGAGAGATGTTGTTTATTTTCCTGGTATTTCCTCCCCCGTCGCCAAACGAATTCCTGTCCACTGATATGACATTGCGCGGCAGCTCATTTTCGGCGACAGCATTGTTATCTGGCGAACTTGGATCATTTATACTTGCAACCGACTCCCTCTCATTGTTCCCTGTCTCACATGGTTTGGCTCAATCAGTGTGTACCCTTTCCCCCTCCTAGACAATTTTACGCGCGTTCTTACAGCTTGTTGGGTAGTTGCCGCCTTCTACGAACTTGGCTGCGATGCAAAGTTTGGCTGGGAGCTTCCCGATCCTGGGCCATCTGTGGCGTCCGCCGGTATTGAAATTTGCGCCAGAGCAGACACGGCTAGCTTCAGTCTCTCGTTTGCAACAAATATCATATGCACCGTCCTCATCATGTATCGAGCCTGGTACGTTCTTCTATTCCTCGCAGGAGAACCGGTTTGACATTGCTGCCGCAGGCGTTATCGACAGAGGATGAAAAAGTTCCTTGACGCCGCTGGGCGAAAGACGCAGGTAGAGAAGCTTCTGGTCCTATTGATAGAGTCTGGTGCAGTGTATCTGGTTATTTATGTCCGTGCCTCCCTCATTTCCTTCCCTTTCTCCACTGACATTCTCTTATCCACAGACATTCCAGGCCGTCCCAATCTATGGAGGTCCACTCAACCGACACGCAACCGTCGCCGTACAGGCCGTCAACGCCGTCATCCAGCAGGCGATGGGGATGTACCCAACCGCAATCGTTGTCCTTGTGCAATTGCAGAAAACCCTCTGGGATACCCCCGAAACACACGTCGCTCAGAGTTCGTTGCAGTTCACTCCTTGCAGCGCTTTCTCAGCGGCGAGTGAGTTGGAAATGGGGTTCGTCAGTGGAGGTAGCGACGGTAGCTATACCGCTACCGCTCAGAGTAAAGATGCTGCTGCTGGCCAGCATGAGCCGAGAGCTACCATAGAGATAAGGAGGATGTCGTCTTCAACCTCGTTTGTTGCCTTGTCGAAGTAGTACGTGTCGTTTTTCTCTATCCATTGCACATACTGTATTGTTATTCCAACGCTGTCTTTCGCTGTCCATTACTGTAACCAAGACGAATAAATGTACACTACGTATCGCATCAAATTCTATTGGCCGAGAGCCAAAATCGTCCACGGTTCTTTGGCGCTTACCATATATTGAGCGCCTACGTTGTCCGGCCAACGGCACCGAGTGACAAGCATGGTTGAAGCCAGTACGGGACCTCAGCTCGATTCCTTTGGTCTCATATCACTATCACCCGTCTGTTTCCCGGTTCTTGACGACCATCGTTTGGCGTATCCATTCGCTGGGATCAGATAAGCCATGAACTTTTTCAAGACAAAACAGAGGACGCCACCAGACCTCGTCCGGGGCCTGCGAGATGCAATACCGAAGCTAGAATCGAGCCCGCCGGGGGGTGAAACGAGACGAAAGGTGTGGGCTTTTTTCTTTCGGTCGGGACGCCATGTACTCATACTGGAGCTTCATAGGCTAGTGAAGACATCTCCAAGAACTTGCAGCAGATTAAGGCAGTTCTCTACGGTGATGGTGGTAGATCTATGCCATAATTCTGCTAAGCGCCATGCTCAGCCAGCCACTCCAGATCCTGTCCCAGAGCTTGTAGCTCAGCTTGCGCAAGAGACGTACTCAACAGACCTCCTACACCATTTGGTAATACATATATCGCGGTTCGAATTCGAAGCTCGGAAGGATGTGGTTCAAATCTTCAACAACCTTCTCCGGCGGCAAATAGGGTCCCGGTATCCAACGGTTGAATATTTGTGCTCCAAACCTGAGATTATATTTTCTACGCTTGCTGGCTACGAAAACGAGGAAGTCGCGCTGAATACTGGCATGATTCTCAAGGAGATGCTTAGACATGAACAGCTTTGCAAGTTGTTGCTGTACTCGGATCAGTGCGTAGCACGCAGTCCTTCCCCCATGAGAGCTGCTAACGAGTGACCCAGGTTCTACAAGTATCCACACTACATTGAGACAACAACATTCGGAATCTCTTGTGATGCATTCGCCAATTTGAAGGAAACCCTTACGCGACATAAACCCATGGTTGCCGAATATCTGGACAAGAATTATGATCGAGTGAGTTGCTATCGTTCTTCGCATTCATATACCGCTGTGCTAATTCATCCCAGTTCTTCTCTTCCTACACAACGTTGATCTTGTCCAACAACTACGTGACTAAGCGACAGTCGCTGAAGCTTCTCGGCGAAATACTGCTCGATCGGGCGAATTTCAACGTTATGACGCGCTACATCGCTAATGAAGCCAACCTCAAGATGATGATGAATCTTCTGAGAGACAAGAGCAAGAATATCCAGTTTGAGGCCTTCCATGTATTCAAGGTTCGTTCTACGTCAAGCATCTGCCTTGCCACTGCCGACATAAATGGGTGTACGTTTCAGGTCTTCGTCGCAAATCCCAAGAAGCCCCCTCAAATTGAAACTATATTACGTCGTAACAAGGAGAAGCTGCTCGTCTTCCTCAAGAATTTCCATAATGACAAAGAGGGTGCGTCCTATTTCGTTCACCCCAGGGTTAGCCATTGCAATAACCTTCATATCGTCATTTTCCCACCTCAGATGAACAATTCACGGTATGCCCTACTAACAGTGTGTTGATTCCGCTTTGTTAATGCTCATCCTCCCTTTGTTAGGACGAGAAACAATTCCTTATTGTCCAGATTCAGGGACTTTGATCCTCCATACTGCTTTCCGATTCACAGTCATCTTCATTGTATTTGCATACTATACCCGAACCCTTGTTGTAATGTAGCATCTCGTTTCACTCGTCTTGTGTCGTCTCTCTGTCTTAGTTATACAGCAACTAACACTTCTCATCAGTCCTCCTTCCCACTCTGCATTTTGAGTCCCACTCTCACGATTTTTCGAACCGAAATGCCCCATGGCCAGGTCTGTAGCTTTTCCCTTCTGCTTGTCTTCGTGTTACAATTCCACTCTGTATGCTCACATGCAGGCAGTATGGACTCAGATTTCTCTTAGTCTGCTTCCTATTTCCTCGGACCAGGCGTGGCTCGAATAAAAGCCCTCAAGGACGACGTGATATGGGAACGTGGCGGGAATGCCGTGTTGCGGAATGAGCGGTAGGATTGGCTCCGTAGATCATTGGAGACTAAGCTACCCAACAATGCAAGAAATCACCGCGAAGGCGATATGGGAGGCAAAAATTATTGGTATGATCATGAGGGTCTTCGGATGGGTGACCATCCTCGCCAGCGATACGTCAGTCGAAACCGCCTCACACAACTTTCAACTTCAACCAGCCACTGGACAACTACAACCCACTCTCGAGGTCGATCTGGACATCCCCCGACCAGGCCGCGTAACCGATACACTTTCACTAGGTTCCTGCTCCCGGTACTACCTGGGCAGAGGCCTTCAGGTTTCCACCCACATACATTGAGGCAACCTTCATCCAATCATGCCTTGCCACACTCGGCCGTGGAGACGCTCGACACCGAAGCTCGATAACTGGGTGCCAAGCAAATGTCAGGATAATGCAAACCGTCGACTTTCCCGAAAGGCGCAGAGCTCCGCTCGCTGGGTTCACAATGAACAATATGACCACCTCATCATCGTCCAGTACGGTTCCATAGTCGCGGAAGGCCAGCTTCTCTACATCCTCGCCAACGAGCAGAGGCTAAGCGCCACACCCCATCACTAGTAACCCACAAGCGCTCCAGCAGCACGACGGAACTGATCAAGACGTATCACACAAAACCATCATCACTGTACTCGAGAACGAATCTCTGATACACATCCCGTGGGTAGTGCATCTGCAGCAATAACGCAGGCGGCGTCGAGTAGTACAACCGTATTGCGGAAGCAACCAGTAGAGCAACCAGGAAGTAGGCAAATAACGTGCACGCCAGGTCACCAGAAGAAGAGAACGAAGGCCGCCTTTGAACAGACGAGGAAATGGAAGACTAGAGAATGATGATGTTGACAGTGGAAGTGACCAGGTCTTCGCGGTCCGAGCTGCATGACAAAATGTTTGGCAACAAACTGAACCTCGCCTATAACACCCAGCTGGCACGCATCGAATCAAGGACCTCGACATCATCCACGAGCAGATTGTCAGGTAACCAAAATGCAGTGAGAACTCAGATACTCGTGTACGGCGAACGTACCTGGTTGACCTTCCTGTAAGTCACGGAAGGGTCAGCGTTGGGGGCGGGCTGCAGCCTCGAATCAGAAGGCCAAAAGAAGATCCTGTCGTATGGTTGGTAGCGATCGACAAACAATCGCGTGATGTGCCGCATGCCACGGCTCTCCTCTCTTCGTCGTCGAACGGGGCCCTCTAAACCATGCTTTCCTGTATCGGTCCTGTTGAATGCATGACTGACTCTTCTTCTCTCCCGTATCCATGGACCGGATCGTTGCGTAGCCATGCTGGTTCCCTGCAACTCCCGTTGCTTCAGGACCTCTGCGTTTGCGCCAGGCTCATCCACAGAGGAGCTCACGATGCAGCAAAAGCGGTCCTCGGCGAGTACAACCAAGCGGAAATGTCGCCGGGATTTGGGAATAATCCCAGGGAATGGGGAGTTTGAAACTCGACCAACTAGCGGTCTGTCGGTAGCGTTTGCAATGCTTCAAGGAAGCTGCACCAAGCCTCGAGATAAAACAGGCACAATGTATCAGATAGACCGCGCCGACGCTGGAATTCTAGACTGTTGGTGACAGCGGAGGAAGATCGACCAGGCGGTCTGTGCGAGACTCCGTCGACGACCGCCTCCCTGTGCCAAAATCCGTGCGGAGTCCTACTCAGTGAATGAGATACAGTGCATGAGGTCCCGCGACGCATCTCTGGTGCCCTATTTGTCAAGTCTCGTTGCGTCCAGAACCTTGAGACCGCGCATTTCCGGCGCCACCTATCCTTCGTCACTGTCAAACAGGTATGGATGGATGGAAGCGTCTCTGGAGAGGCTTCCTGTACGTGCCACACAACCCATTACAAGATTCAGGGTCCCGAGGTAGCACAGGCAGGACTCTGTACGTGGTTCATGGACTCGAGAGACCGAGTAGACAGATAGAGGCACTTTCCGGAGACGCGATAAAGCAACAGCCACCCAAAACGTCATCGTAGGAGAAATTAATTCAGGCAACGGGGTAAGTCAGCTAAGGCGTCGAAGCCCAAGAAATTCGCAGCGTCTTGGTCCATGTGATGCAGCCCTCGACGCGCCGAGTCACCATTTCAGCGGCCCTAAATCGAGGACAATAGGTGTGCAAGAGCGGGGTGAAAGCGTAGTCGGTCCATATGCACTTAGGGTTAGATGTCACTCCAGGGGAAGAGTGTATCGATTTTGGCTGGAGCAACGAAAGGCCATGGGGAAGAGAGTCCGAGAAACTGCCACACCAGGTGTCTGGAGCGTTGAAGGCGGGAAAGGCAGGAAGTCGAGGTCTTGTAGCGGACAAGAAGGTGGTCGAGAAGATGGGCGGAAACAAAGAGCGGACGCCACCCTTTATACGGCGTCGTGGACAAACAGAGCCAAATAACGCGCTCATCGTAAGCATCACGTGGGTGGAACTGCGGCAACGCGATTAGACTTTTATGAACGCTCCTTAGCATATCGCGACGGGCCGTTGACCGCTGAACTGACCGACCACAATGCAGCAAGTCTGAGGAATCTTGGAGTTTGGAAAATGCTGACTTACACCGCGATTGGTGCCTCTATATCTATTTTCCTTGCTGTTACCTCCATTTTTCTCCGGAATGCCTTAATGGTCGCGACTACCCCTGGATGGAACAGGAATTTAATCCTCAATGACGACGCGGTGGCTATTCCAAACGAATTTGCTTCGCATACGTATCGCGAGGACGGCTTGCTGCTAGTCAATCCTCGCGGCCCTCACCCAATTTACGAGCTTATGTCTCGAGCCGAAAGAGACTGGCAAGCGAAGCTGGATCATGCAAGCACAACTCTGGAGCAGGCTGTAAAAGAGTACCGCCGACGGTACAAGCGGCTCCCCCCGCCTGGATTTGATGCATGGTACGTCAGAGCTTCCATTTTTCGAGTTGCATTCACACGATTCTGCCAGGTGGAACTACGCGCATGAACATAACGTGCTGCTTCCGGACGAATATGACCAGATTTATAGAGACTTAGAGCCATATTGGGGTTTGGACCCCTTGGATTTGCAAAAGTTGATCGCTGACGAGCAGGCGGAAGTTGAGACGTACACCATCGGCAAGGACAATTCAAGCAGTCCCATCACCGTTGTGAATCATACATTCGCAGACCCAGAGCACTGGAAGGAGAAGAACGCGCTTCGCGGTGCACAGGACATAATCGACCTGCTTAAAGATGTGGACCATTTCTTGCCCCCATTCCGAGCAGTCGCTTCTCCTATGGATAATCCCATGCTCCTTACGGACTACAGATCAAAGGCAGCGCTCCTGCGAGCAGTTGCTAACAATCAAAGTGGGTTTCAAGCATATTCTTTGGGTCCCAACTAATCATCACCAAAGCCGTGCCCCTCAGTGACCTCCCCCAGCCTGAGCCGAAGAACTTGCGATTGGCATGTTCTTCGACGTCTCCGGCTCTCAAATTCGGGATTGAATACGGAAAGACACCTCCCCAAGCTTCCGAGGGTGATTCGTTCATTTGGAATCATCATCTCGCCATGGATCCATGCCGCCACCCAAGGATCTTCTATCAACATGGGGAATTTCTTGGACTTGACGAAAGGCGTATTCCATCTCAAGGCATGAAGCCTCGCTTTGCCGACTGTGCTACGCTTGTCCATCATGATATTCAGCTTCCAACTCTCCTGAGCTGGGTAGAGGATATTGACCCTCCCGATCCAGAATGGGAACATAAGCCTGAACAGCGACTGTCATGGCGAGGAAGCAACACTGGAATTTGGTTTGCTGAAGACGGACGTTGGAAGACTACTCAACGGGCCAGGCTGGTTCAGACAGCGAACGATGTTAGTGGGACCATCAATGTTCTCCTACCCAAGCGAAATTTTTCAACGGAGGCCGTTGGCCGGGGTGTCCCGATGGACAAGGCTAGGATTAATCCCGCGCTGTTTGATATCGCCTTTGCTGGAAAGCCTATTGACTGTGACCCCGGTGTATGCAACGAGCTCAATGAGATGTTCGACTGGCGTCGAAGGCGATCGTTCAAGGAGGCTGGTAAATTCAAGTACATTTTCGATGTACGTGTCATTTTCTTCCCGATGGAACAGCGGAACGAGCTGTGTGACCTTCCTACATGTAGATGGACGGCAATGCCTGGTCGAGTCGCTTCAAGCGACTAATGACATCAAAGTCCCTCATTTTCAAGGCTACGATTTATCCTGAATGGCAAGATATTACTCTTCGTCATTCAGAATACACTTTCTTACGCCTATGGCTCTCAGGTTCTTGGATCGCATACAGCCTTGGGTACATTACGTCCCAGTTCAACTAGACCTTTCTGATCTACACAACGTTTTCCTATTCTTCCGGGGTGGTTTATATGGAGAGGGTGCCCACGAAGAGGCTGCTAAGAGGATTGCCAGCGCGGGAAGGTCGTGGAGCAAGGCTTTTTGGAGGAAGGAAGATATGACCGCGTATTTGTTTAGGTATGTTGGTTGCTACATCTCGGAGAGCTCTCTTTACTCTTTGACAGATTATTCTTGGAGTATGCACGTGTTGTAGATGTTGATAGACGCAATCTGGTCTTCGATGTAGATGTATGATATTTTTGATCCACCGTACGCCCCATGAGGAGTTTCCACATGTGTTGACTCCGAAGCACTTACTCATCTCTCGCCAACCGGACTTTCGTACGTCTGTTTTTCACTGACACTGCACCGCCACGAGCCATCTCAATTGGTTTCCTCAAGGCCTCAATCATCGCCGTTCAATCAGCGTATGAACGATGAGGATGAACTCAACCACTACTTCAGTTCTCGTGCTCTCAAGAAAGATGTCCAGGATATGTCTGACATAGTTGGAATGCTCCCTCCGGTCATTGAGTTGAAGTGGATCTACCCTTTCGATGCTCGAAGGCACATTCCTTTGAGAATACAGTTATTATTTATATCGTATCTCTCGACCAGCACCGATGGGGCCTTTGCCCCGATTCAGGGTCCGGTGGGGAGGACGCGTGACATCAAAAGTCAAATTTCAACACCTACACATCCACTTCTGACCGCTTCACGGACGGCCACCACGTACTCTGGGGTCGCCTCGCCAGCCATTCTCCTCTGGTCGCCGCCGCCAGAGCTGGGTTAATTGAACTCACGTGTGGCCCGGAATGATCACATGATGCAGAGAATATATCCGCGCTCATCGAGTCTTGGTTCGCAGGTTGATGCTCGAGTTCGAAGCAGCTCAGCCGACTACTTCAGTCGCCTTTGGGCCTTTCCTTCTCGATGATACGGCGTCCTCCCTCTAGATCTTCTCGTAACCTCAAGTTCTTCATTATACTCGCATGCATCTTCGTGTACTTCTTCTCCGCCCACATTAGAGAACTTCTGGTCTTGCTTCTCATCGGACGCCACGAGCACGCTGCCCCCGCCCTGCCATTCCAGAAGCTGCCTAAATGCATTCCTGAACCGCCTTTACAGGCTCACGACCCAGACGTGGATTTGCCTGTTCAGCTACCGAAGCCGCCTCTGATTCCCGAGTCGAAACCGAAACCGAAACCTCTGGGGCACCACGAATTTCGACCTGACGGAATGCTTGAGGTCAATCCGGACGGCGCGCACCCGATATATGACCTAATGCGTAGGGCGGAAGAGCAGTGGAGCCTCAAGTTGTCGCGTGCAAGTAAGACTTTGCGCGAGGCTGTAACGGAGTACAAGCGCAGGTACAAGCGCCCTCCGCCAAAAGGATTCGATGACTGGTACGTCGCCAAAGTCGTGCAGCACTTAGCTACTAAACTCATGATATATCGCCAGGTGGGAGTACGTTGTGCAAAATAATGTTCAGTTGCCGGATGAGTATGACGAAATTCACCGCGATTTGGAACACTTTTGGGGAATTGATCCTCGCACTTTACGCGACATCCAAAAGGAGAATGAAGACAAAATGGACTCGTATACGCTTGCCAAGAGGGAAAACGGTCCAGTAGAGGTCGTGAAGACATCGTTCCAGGAAGGCCGCTATGACCAGCTTATTGTCGGTTCAGTGAAATTAATCCAACTACTAGAAGAGGTTGATGACATCCTCCCGACATTTCGGGCTACGTTTTCACCCCATGACGGACCGAATCGATTGTCTGACTATGGCGTGAAGCAGGCTACGTTAACGGCCGCTCGTGTATATCACCGTGCGTCTATTTCCGCCCTACCTTCGTGATATTCTAACTCTTCGTAGCCCTCGAGAATGAAGAGCTCCCCGCCATTAACCCAATTGGGTGGGTATCAGCCTGCTCGCCTGATTCGCCCGCACGGCGCACTACGATTGACTTGGATCATCCTCCTCTCCCACCCAAGAAGAAGACGTTCATATATGACCACCGCCTAGCCATGGATCCATGTAACCACCCTCAGCTGTTTTACCAACACGGGCAATTCCTCTCTCATAACTATGGTCCTACGCCGCAAAGGACGATGGTGCCCGAGTTCTCCCAGTGCTCAACCGTACTTCATCATAATATCCGTATACCTACTCCATATGGCTGGATGGAAGACATCTATCCACGGGAAGATGATCCGGACTTTAATGAGAAAACAGACGAGCGGCTTCTTTGGCGAGGTAGCAACACGGGGATATTTCACTCTTCAACCTCGCGCTGGAAACCGGCTCATCGAAATCGGCTCATAGAGTTCACGTCCGAGCTTAAAGGCACCGTCGACATTCTCCTCCCGAACAGGACCTTTGACGAGGCTGTTGGAAATCCTGTTCCATTCCGCAAGGCGAGATTGAACCCGGCCATGATGGACGTCGCTTACTCCGGCCGGCCACACTCTTGTTCTGAACCTGTCTGTTCGCAACTAGAGAGGATGTACGAATGGCGGAAGAGCCAATCCATCAAGGAAGCGGGAAGCTATAAATACGTCATCGATGTATGGTTGCGCCTCCCTTATCTCGCGTTCCGGATAGCTGACGGATAGTAGGTTGACGGCAACGGATGGTCTGGGCGGTTCAAGCGGCTGATCACATCGAATTCGCTAGTGTTCAAAGCGACTATTTATCCAGAATGGTGAGTGATAACCTTTGGGTGATTTCATCTCCACCTGTTTCTCAATGCATGCCGTCCAGGTATGCCGATCGCATCCAGCCTTGGCTGCATTATGTCCCGGTGCAAGTGGATCTATCGGACCTTTATGATTCGCTCCTTTTCTACCGGGGTGATACCGCGACCGGAGAAGGCGGGCATGAAGACATGGCCCGCAAGATTGCCCTGGCAGGCCGCGAATGGAGTAAGACGTTCTGGCGCAGAGAAGACCTCGCTGCGTACTTCTTGAGGTGAGTGAACTCGGCTTTTTGGTGGCGCAAGTAGCTGACATATTATGGGCCGATAGATTACTACTCGAGTACACAAGGGTGATGAGCTTGAATAGGGAGAAAATGTCGTTTATATTAGAGGACAGCATGGATGATTAATGTTACTGTACTGTAATCCAGAGCCGTTTTTGTTGGGACTTTTTCGTTGGATTTGTTTGTCTGTTGTATACACGTATGTACCCGCTGGCTTGCCGAACCATGATACCGCATCTGCATCGGGACGGATAATGGCAGTGGCCTGGGCACGATGATGGTGACCTTTAGCGACGGAGCCGCTCGCTGATCACTTGCTTTATATAGTCAAGCGCGCATCCAACACCTTCATTCCACAACCTCACAACGAAATGCGGCCTCCCCAGTTACCCAACGAGCTCATGCTCGAGATTGTTTCACGCCTGCTCGACCAGGCAGAATCCGAGTCCAGTGCTTGGGTTGCTCGCGACACCGTTAAGCCTCCGTGGAGCTCAGTGAGGTCGTGTTCTCTCGTGTCCAAGTCACTTCGCGGCCTCGCTTTGGCGGCTTGGTTTCGCGTTTTGGTCCTCAAAGATGCGTCTGATGTTGCGTATTGCCATGAGACGTTTCCTCAAATACTGGACCAGTGGACAAGGTGAGTTCCACGGTCACCCTTAGCTGCATGGCACCTGAAACTCAGCGGTTTTACAATCCAGGGAGGTTTATTGTGTTTACGTGGACAAAGCGACGGTCCATGACCTCTCCAGCTTCAAACGCGCGACGAAATTGTATTTGGACTTCGAGGCCGAGCCGCATATATGGACTCGGATCGCGCCATTCTCCCACCCACCCTCCAATATCAACGAACTTCAGATTGTGGGCCATGGCTGGCTCACACCCATGAATCTTTGTCTCTTTGTGTCGCATTTGCCTAATCTACGCAGCTTGCGACTCCAGCTCAAGCGAGTATGGTGTCACCTTTGTAACGTTTGTACAAAGGTCCAGTTTTCAGGACTGGTCCCAGATAAGGTCGTCTATCCAGCCGGGTTAGGGCTTCCGGTATGTATTGCTCAATTGTCCATATACTGTAGTAACGATGGGACACTTTAGATACATTATGCTAATGCGCTCATTTCGTGCGCCGACCTTCTCAACGTTATCATCGCCGTCGAGTACACGTGCGATGGTTCTACTTCTATCGGGTGCACTGGCGACGCCGACCAGGATAATCCGAATTTATGGGCGGGTGAATGTGACAGTTGCATGAATCTCATGTACAAGGTGGCTGACTTCCGAGAGAAGTGGGTGGCTTCGAAGAAGGGCCTGGGATATGCCCCACCTCCCGCACTAGAGACTGTCGAGTGGCAGTTTCACTCGGTGGTAGAAACGTCGAGTACTGCTTCTCATGTTTCAACGTCCGACGGCGGCGGTGTTGACTCTGATGGAACCGCCAACTCCTCAGAAATTTAGCCAACACCACGCCGCGACGATACAAGGACGATATATCAGCAGCATTTGGTCCCGTAGGATTATCTGCGGCCGATCATCATCCCGATTATACAACCTTCGTCATACCGCATAAATTGTTCCGATTGCGGCATCTGGCTGCATCGGTGATATCGAACAAATCCCGCGTCATTCTCTGTAACATGTTGCCCCAAACGCGTGTTGCAGGGTCGGACGGACTTACTGCCACCTACCGTTTTGTCCAAGAATTCCCCGAAACACGCCGCCATGAAGCCTTTCCGAGGAGCGAATTTCAGCATGGCTTGTTTCGCCGCGTATCTACCTCTTCATTGCGTCCTCGCGAGAGACAATAGTTGTGGGAATACCACTCCCCGCCATCCACCTTTGATCCGCTGGTTCGCCGTCTTCTCACAAGCGAATCAGCTCATCCCTTCTCGTTGCTTCGCAACATATGGTGTTATGACCCAGTGACTCCGCTTCCTCCTCTACCACCTACGACGTAGAAGGAAGAATTGATACAGCGACGCTTCTCGCAGGTGGAGACTTCGCAGAATGAGTTGCTTCGCGTATACGTATCTCGAATATATATAAAGCATCTTCGTTACCCCCGCGCTTGTTCTGTAGCCCCATTTCTTGCTTCTACGCTGGCATATTAAACGTCACCCACCTGGGTCCTGCGTGCACGCCTATAACGCACACAATGGTCTCTTTCACTATCTTCGCTGGTGGTTACACCAACTTCATTGCCGCATATCTGTTCAACGCCGATAACTCAAGTCTGTCTCTCGTCAATCAGTTCCAAACGGGTCAAAATCCTTCGTGGATATCTGGTCATCCGACCAATCCCCACGTCCTCTAGTGAGTGCTGAATCCTCATGGATCGTTGTTGACTGACTCGTGTATCTCAGTGCCGTGAATGAAGTTTCTCCTGGGGCTCTCCAGTCTTTCGACATCAGTTCTACTGGAACACTCTCATCTCCCATCGATACCGTCAGTTCTGGAGGCGATAGCCCCGCGTTCGCCGTTCCCATGAGTGGCGGTCAAGTGGCTATTATGAACGTAAGTTAGCAGCTTGTCTACCTCTTAATGCGGGTGCTCAAGTCTCGACTAGTACTCTGGAGGGAATGGGCGAATTATTCCAACAACAGGATCTCCTGAACGATTCGATCAATCTGCTGGAATCATAACTTTTCCACCGCCCATAGGTGGCGTATCCCACCCTCATATGGCGTTGCAGCATTGTGACGAAATTTTCGTGCCCGACTTGGTGAGACTTTAATGAAGTTTGTGATCATTTATCAGCGTGCTGAACGCATGATCAGGGAGGAGACAAAATCTGGCGGCTTATCGAAGATGGATCTCCAGGGACCTGGAAGATCCAAGGTCTGATAGCTCAGCCACAGGGTAGTGGTCCTCGGCACATTGCCATCCACGGTACGTCAGCCGCTGGTTGTTCATCTCCGGGCTGCCAACTAACACTATCCTCACCCAGACGATCGATTGTTCACCCTACATGAGCTGGCGTCCACGCTGACTGTGCAGACCATTCCTCCAGCTCCCAATGGCACCTCACCCCTAATCGATAACGTTTCGATCCTCCCCCCGAATCCCCCTGCTGGCGCAGCGTTTGCGGCCGCAGAGATCTTGATCCCTCCACCTACCGCTAAATTCCCTGTCCCGTATATCTACGTGTCAAACAGGAACACTGGCGTACAAGACTCCCGAGGCGACTCCATTGCTATATTCGAGCATGTCAAGGCCACTGGCTCGCAGCCTGAAAGCCTCAAACTGATTACTCAGGTCTTCACCGGCATCGACCAGATTAGAGGAATGGAATTCGGACCTGCGTCAGTTGGTGGAGAGGAGTGGCTAGTGGCTAGTGGTGTTGCTGGCAGCGCTGGTGTTATCATCTACAGGAGAACTGACGGAGGAAGGAACCTAGTGGAAGTAACTAGGAATCTTCAACTTCCGACGAGAACCAGTTTCGTTTGGAGCACCCTCGTTCCACATTAAATACATATGTTACGGTAAAACAATACACGGAGCTCTATTTAGACATATTAGCAAGCCGTCTAAATCCTGCTGATCTATGGAGTCTCGAGACACTGATCTATACGTATCCTGTCCAGCAAGATGTGGTTGGTCTTGAATACATGCTGACTCAAGCCAAGTACCCGAGACCCAAGCTCAAGCCTTGACGGAGTCCTTTTGTGTCAAGCTGACGGAGAATTGGCTCCTAGCGCGAATTTTAGGGCCGTAGAAGAATAACACCTAGGGCAAGAGGACTTAAAACGAGGGTGTCTGTGTACTTGGCTACTGAAGGACTCACGAACGGAATGGGAATCATGAGCACTCCGATACCAGCGATAAGGGTTCCAGCCCACTTCGTGGTTAACTTCAAGAACATCTGAGGCATGAATAATGGGAATACGGTAGCAAAGCTGTTGCCTAAGATCTTGAGTTAGTTAGGCACAGTGCCTCAGGGAGGTCCACTTACGCAATAGGCTTGACCCAGCCAGGGCAGATGACGCATAAGGACCGTAGCTGGCGATGAGTTATTGCTAATTAGCCTCGGTGATCCAACCGGAGACGGAGTGAGAACGCACCAGTCTGCCAAGTAATTGCAAACGACCAAGAAGATGACATAGATAGCCCACATAAACACCTGAGGAGCGAAGTGAGGTTCGGGTAGTGGCCAAACTTAAGATACATACAGCGAATCCAATCGCAGGTGCAACCCACGGAACCGAGGGAAACGATGTCCAGGAATATATCATCATCCCCATAGGAAGGAGGATTGCCGCAGCGCAAGCTGAATAGAGCCTTGCTTCGGGACCCCTCTTGGCAACACGGTTCCTAACGGCATAAACTCAGAAAAGCGTGGTCTGAGCAAGTCCGCAGACGTACACATAAAGTGAATCTTGATATACGTTCGTCAGGAACCCCAAGGTAACGCCGATACTATAAACATACCATGCAATTAGTAGAGAATGGCAAAGAATGATGGCTTGCTTACAGCATGCTGAGAAACACGGTACCAACTTGGCCATCATTGAAATGGTAGAGAGAACGGAATCCTGCCGGCACTGATCTTTAACTCCGTTAGTAAGTAGGTTATGGGGCGAAAGTATGATGATGTACTCGAGCACCCCATAAGTAATACCCCAAGCGAAGCCAACCCAGACCTAAACAAACGGTAAGCATGGTAAACTCAAAAACGATCGGATACGCACACTGAAGCTAGTAACAATAGGTTCCTTGATCAGAAGGTCTGCAATGGGATCCTCGTAAACTCATACACGTAGCAAGCCGGGAACGACCTACATAGCGGTCTAGTGCAAGATACATAGACGAGTGACCACAAGTTCCGTCCGTTGATCTCTACCGGAGCAAGGTACCGCTTCCCTGTTTCCCGACGCATGCGAGATGCTATGCGGAGCAGAATAATCGACGAGCGCGTCTCGCGCATCGTCAGTGTATAGAACACAAGGTACGCTGCGTTAAAGCTATTTAAAGAAACAAATATATCAGTAAACAGGAACACTAAATAGAGTGATAGAACTTGCATTAGCTGGATCCATTGAATCCATCGCCATTGCAAATGAGGGTTCATTTCAATCCATCCGCCTATCACAGGACCAAGCGCGATCCCGCCGAAAGCGGCATAGGCAAAGGTTGACATGGGAAGACCCCGCTCGTGGGATTCCCAAAGGTCTGCGATGGTGCCTCCCACCATGGTGGCACCCGTGGCAGCAAATGCCGCCTGCAAAAACCGAGCCAGTATGACAATCTGCACAGTGGGTGCGCTGCTATCGATTTCAGTATTGCCGTAAATATGCAAGGGTAATCAATCACTTACAGGGCGATCAGTGTGAACATGGCGGTAAAACCGAAGATGGAGAACAGGTAAATGGCGTGTCTGCCAAATTCCTCGCTGAAGGACACTGTAAGCATAGCGATCGTCCCGTATCCTAGAGGATAGACACTGGTGCCAATAGTAGCTTGGAAAGTAGTGCAATTCAGGTCTCGGGTCATAGAGCTAAAGCCCATGTTGTACGATCCGGCCGCGGTGGCTGCATTTCAGAGTATCAATCTCTGACCATGATATTGCAGCGTTCCGTGACGCACCCGTCGTAATGGTGAATAGACAAGCAATTAAGGTCATAGCCCATTTCCTTACTCTTGTAAAATTCACCGGATTACGAGGGTCACCGGGCGCGAATTCGACCTGGATACGAGTTAGTGATGCCAAAAGACGAGCAGCGAACGACCTACTAGCATGGGAGTTTCTCCCTCTTTGTCGGCCGAAGATGTGGAATGAGTCACCATGGGCAATAGAGAAGGTTCAGTACCAGGGGTAAGAGACACCGGCTATGAGATTCTTATACCCAGGCTTAGCTTTCTGAACATGCTGCAACAAGACCGAGAGGGAACAAATTTAAACGACGGCGATTGCGTAAAGTAATACTAACCGAAACTATGCGAAAGCGCATGGTAGAAGAATGACACGCCTGACGTGGTTGATCTATGTGCGGAAAATAGGTCCGATTCCTCTGAGCCTACAGATGAGCTTCGCTATGCACGAGGCGCTGAGGCATGCGGAAAGTAAGCGGAAAGTGTGAAAAAAATTCCTATTTGTATGGTTGTGACTCAGTCACTAAACAATGAGCGGGTCTACTTTGTAGCGAATCAGGTTCGCAACACCTTTTCAAGGCAAAAAGATTACTTACGAACCTGGATTTTGTCGGGTGACCACTTGGGTTCCCTCGGAAATTCATGCTGGGTCTGGCGTGCTGGCTGCGACGGAGTCATCCCATATTAAAGAAAGCTCCAAACATATCCTCGTGGACAATTAGTGGGAACATGCGACTGTTTGGTTTGAGCGCGATATGCCAGTTTTCCGTCTATCCTCGCGTCGTAGGTCTCTCCATGGCTGGTGTGCAGTAGGATAGTGGTGTTGCGAGCAAAATTGTAACATACATCACTCGCCAACGATTATCCGGTCCAAGACCCCGACGCGTTTGTACGACGGAAGACGAGCTATCGAGAAGCACTCCACCGAGGCCCACGGAAGCATCTTTGAGTGATAATTGCAGGTGAACATTAAGTAGAAGACATTACAGGCAATCGAGCGGTTATAGACTTTTATCGTGGTGATTCAAAAGTCTGATTCCGTTAAGCTTCATAATTGCAGTGGGTACAGTGAATTTGTCAACCTGCAACCGCGTGCGTAGCATGCCGACCCGAAGGGTCAGGGTTCGTCTGGAAGCGAGGTGTCCAGGTGTATTGTCAACCAAACTCCATCTGATCTTCGCGAGCATGCAAGATTATGAAGTATCCTTGGGCTTATACCTCCTCGATGTGACCTTCCGGATGTAGAATTTCTTCTACGGGCTCAATTGCGGCAAGGTGGTCAAGGTGGTCAAGGACACGGAGGAGCGTTCCTGGAAGCTCTAGGCGCTAAAACGCACGAGCTCTCCGATCAAATTCAATCATTCGAGTCGGCACTCGTTTCGAGACGGACAATCATCATGGAGCTGCTCGTCGATCTCGTGGTTCTGTGATACGCCTGTGCAGTAGGTACCCATGATATGCTTGGTCACCAAGTTTGCCCGCCCTGGTACGGGTGGAATGCTCTTGAGCAAGCCCCAAGCGGCATGAGGAGACTAGGTACGCTTTTTGAACACTTTACATTATAAATAACGCTGGAGAGGACTACTTGGCACCGCTTGAGAGCCTCGAGTCAATGCTGGTCGTGCGTGCCTTGTATCGTGTTGGCTGTCGCTTGTTAATTTTCAAGCAAATGCCGATACGTTCCTCCAGGCCGAAACGACGTCGACTTGTCATGGAATGAACAACTTCCCAATTTACCGCAGAATTCAACATTCTACCTGCACCTACTCTCGAGCGATGCTGATCTACCTCACATATTGGGAAGTTTTAGGTGAAGGTTCCTGACACTGTGCCTACATGTTACGGCTGCATACGTACTGTCTGTAGCTCATGACAGCTAACCCAATGCTCATTGCATCGCCGAGTGACATGCTTGGTAACATTAACGGCTTGCTTGGAATTTCGTCAGATCTATAAAGACACGCTGTTCGGTTGCGAGGTCCTCAGAATCCAGCAACTCGACTACTTGTGAGGACATTTCTACCATTTTCCAACCTAGTGTTGCTTACCTCTCTGCTTCAGGACACTCTTTGTCTCGACCCGCACGATCCTTAGCTTCTTAGCTCATATCATCTTTGATTGTGAGTACGACTACGATACTTCCGTCGCTTAATGTCTCACCACCCCATCAGAAATGAAGTCATTCGTTTTCATTGTTACTTCTTTCTTCGCTGCCACCCTCGTCTCAGCCATGCCGACTCCCCAGCTTTTCGGATGCTCCTCCATATTCGGTGGCTGCCGCCGTCCCGGAACCCATCCCAGCGGGATCTCACCAGCGTCACCACCACCTGCTCCAGTCTTCAGCCCTGGTTCCAGCGGTTCTTCAGCAAAATCAGCGAATGGTTTCCGGCCAGTCATATAGAGGTGTTGTCGGCTATGAAAGACCAACCCATCTACGCCCAGGGGGCGCTACCTTGTACTACCACCTTCATTGTATCTTCATCGGCGCATATGTATTTTTACTGGCATCTTCTTCAGTACATCTCTAGCGTTGTTTCAAGGGCGTTCTTTCGTTCATCTTTATACTTGTACAGTAGGGCCTGCCAGCCAGCGTCGGACGCGATATACCCACAGCACTGTATTTTATCAACGGTGTACCTTTATCTGTATGATGATTGTTGCTTTTGGACATGGAATGACATCTTCTATCACATGCGTGCACCTCCTCTCTATCCTGTACTTGATTTCCTTGGTCCTAACACGACAGTCGACTCCTGTGTACATCTAAAGGCAAGGACCTGATTCTACAGCTCCTAACTTCAGGGGAGCGATATAGGAGCCTCAATGATGGGATGCGACATTCTGCGCCACGTCGCCTGCGGAACCTGTCAAGCTAATGACATGACTGGATGCAACATCACGAAGTGATGTTCTATACTTAAACTAGCGAGCGCCCTTGGCGCTTGATATTACCTTGCATGCAAGGCCCATTCGCCCAGCTGCTTGATCAATTTATTGTGCTGTTATAATGATGTGACTTTCTCTATGGCAAACTGCTACATTCCTCCATTTCAGCCGCTTCCATCATTTCCTTGCTGACCTTGTTCAACCTTTTCAGTCTCTTATATTCCTCCCGAAGATGACAAGAGCTGCTGCCCACAATAATTCTCAACAAACTGGCCCGAGAAGTTGATAATCGGGCGGCTTCAGCGCATTCTTTTCAAAAGCTTGGTAGCATGGCCATTATATGTAAGGACATTCTTCCCGCATTTTTATTATACTAGGCGTTACACCAAATAAACGTGAATAATCAAAGACACATTGACCTCTTCGGCTCACAAAAGGGCGCACCCCAGTCTGAGTTGTGTTTCACCCACGCGATGTGGCGGGTTTGAGTGCCTCCGGCCCTGGTCGACCGGTCAAACACCGTCATATTCAAGGTAGGGGATTAGTGCACACGACAACGCGAAAGGAATATACTGTCATGGCGAAGCAATTCATGAGTACGATGAGCCAATAAGTCACCATATCGTCAGTAAGAGGGATCCGTGTCGACTTAAGTACAAATTAGCGCGCAAAAAGTTAGCGCTCTTTCGGTTCCTTCCTTTTAAGGAAATTTCTTTACGGTGGTGACCTTGCATGCAAGGTAATTGTATCCACAATTGCACTGCCCAATGTGGGATATCGCGGCCTTGAAGAAGTCAGTTTCTCGAGGCCTGTCGCTGTGGCTTGAAAAATCATTATCTCCATATAATGTGGATCACCTTGCGAGGACCTGGTTGCTGTTCAGAGAATGCTCACCCGGCCAGTATATTCCATACCTTCTGCCTGTGTTTCCGACGGAGTCACTCAGCCTTTGCAAGCAGGATGTCATACTCACCAAGCTCCCGACGACCTACCCTGCATTTCCTTCCGACGGTGCAATCACACCAACCTTCCTGGCTTAAAGTGCCATGCCCATTTCAACCGGTGAGTAACCGCACTCTAGATGATCACATAAAGCCTATGATATGGTACTCCTTCACCAATGCACCATTACTTTAATAGTTCCTTTGATTTTCGGAGGCGACTCGTACCCGACGGACCGGCATCCCAGCTGTCCTAGCGTCATTTCCATTCATGATGTCTCTTTCGGGCTTGGCCGTCAGGTGCATTCCTTATATGGCTATCCACCTTCCTGTTTCGGCGATGAAGCAGTCGAAGTGGAGTCCATGCCATTCCATCATTCAGTTGCAACGTATTCTCCATGCGCATCGCCTATGGAGCTCTGAAGGCGAAGAAAGTCTTGGAAGTACCACCGAAGCACATAAATACCATCGGGTTCTACTGCCATCCCCATCATCACGGTTTTGATTTTACGACTCGGTGAGCTCATTCAATCTAGCTCCTTCAGCTTCTCATTGACCTCGTCGCATCAGACAGGTTTATCTACATTCATTTCACTCCTTTATATTACGCCAACGCTTCGAGGATAATAATAGGTGGGCCGTTCAAACATGCATATTCAGAAACTCAGGCTTATCATCCTTCTCAGATAAAATGAAGGTTTCAGCATTCTTCGCCCTCGCTGTCTTCGTCGCCAGCGCATCTTCGGCTCCAATCGCAAATCCTGCACCTGAGCCCATTGTTGGCGATCTCCTGCATGGTGTAACTGGCCTCACAGCTGGTCTCACTAAAACAGTGTCCGGCCTCCTGGGAGGAGTAACTGGCACTGTCCACAATCTCGCGCATGTCGCCGACGGCCTCACCACGACCGTCCATGGGGTGGTTAAGAAATTGCCAGTCGTCGGACCTGTACTCGCCCCACTCACCAAATCATTGACCGGAACCGCGCATGGTGGTCCCAAGGGTGGTCCCTATGGAGGACCCTATGGAGGACCCCATGGAGGTGGCCCCTACGGTGGTCCCTACGGAGGTGGCCCCCGCGGTGGTCCCTATGGTGGTCACGGCGGTCCCTATGAGGGCGGAGACGACTACTAAGAGAGCTCGCGTCCAACCGGTCAGTTGTACTCTGCTCTCAAATTGCTTATTGTAGCTGACTAGGCTACTAGACATTCCCATTGCTCTATACTCTCAATTCGCAGTTCGACTTCTCTCTGCTTTTCGACATCACAGTGCAATCTTCGACTTCGTCTTTTGCACATTTCAGTATTTCACCTTCAATGCGAAACTTTCGTTAATCTGATGTCCTCGATGCGTTGCACATTAATGTCGCCTTTATGATATTACGGATCCTTCGCACGTTATTGCTGTAGCTCTTTACTCGTCATAAAAATAAATAACCATGCCGCTGTTCATGACACTTCCATCTCACCTGCCACAACTATCGAAGTCCCGTGAGTCGACAGGTGGCAGGTTCACGGAGTACCACTACTGGAGTTACGAGTACTGAAGCTGATTGAGCAAGTCGTAGCTTTCGTTGACACAATAAGTTGGCGGCCATCCACATCCGGACGCACGTATACCCTGCCCGCATTGAGGTCCGAGGCTAGTTATGGACATTGTGGCGGCACGGTGAAGTTGCCTCAGAGCCAGCACATACCAACATCGCGCCACCTCATCAAACTTGAAACAGTCTAAAACTCTGGGCAAAGTTGTTCGACCGTGACGTGCATCGTGCTATTTGTTGGCGCTCTACTACCGACCGCTAAGTGTTGCTGACCATGCATGTCGACAGAAGTGCTATTCCGTTGCAAGCTTACCTTGTTGCAGGAAGGTTGGTTACCTCGGGACACGAAGCATGGATGAAGTCCACGCTCCAGCGATGACTAGGCGACGTCGTCTGGCGGCACCTATGTTACACCACTCCGATGTTATAAAAGTGGCGTGTTGAGGGATGGATTCGTCTGCCACCGGCTTCCCTCCTGTTTCACCGTAGGTTCTTCAAGAGATTGCTCCTAGAAGGACGCTAATCAGGGGGCAGCTAGGGCGTGTGTTTCATAGACAGGCTCGCTTCTCAAGCTTCCCTCAAGAACACTGTTCCTGTAGAAGTGAGTAGCTCCAACGTCCTCGGAATTGAAGCATCAAGGCTAACACGCTGTGTGATAGGATAGAAAATGAAGTCCTATCTTTACCTTGCGCTCCTGGCCACCTTCGCCATGGCTGCTCCTACCCCAAAACCCGTTGAGAACCTTCTCGGTCCGGAGCTGACGAGACCACTTGGAACGGTGGTCCAGCCAATGACCCACCTCTTGGGCACACTGGGTGTAGCCAAGGGCAGCGATAAACTGCTAACCAAAATCGTTCTGCCTGTCGTAGGCGGGCTCCTATAACACGCAGGTACGTTTGTGAATCGAGGCTTGACAGGAGTGACTCCTCACTCACCTTGGACTAGTCGCTTTTCTATACCCTCGACATAAAACGATCAACCAGCTAACACTCTGGATCGCTATACACTCGTTCTACATTAACGCATTTCATTCTGACCGACGCATCCTCAAGTAATGAGGCCAATGAACGCACACTCCTTCAGTAGACCTACCGGTCGAATCGACATGATTAGTAGAAGACCTGTTGCATATATACCAAGGTCCCGATTAGGTTCCTAATACTTATTTAATGACATTAAACTTTGAACTGCATGATAATAGTCATCGAAAGCCGCTCTCACCGATCTATGTCACTTGCTCATGCCGCTCGAACCTTGACATAAGGCGGGGATTAGCTTTATGGGGGATGGAAAGAGGATATAACATGCCTGAGCAGCATGCATACGAAGGTTGGAAGCGAGGGAGTCGACATAACAATGATTGATTCAACAAACTCCCAAACTCTCAACACATCACGAGTCCGAGTCCAAGAAGGGGCGGATAGCATGCCAAAATTCAGGTGTAGCGTCGATCATAGGGAGATGTCCGGCACCCTCAATCTCCACAAACTGAGCAGCCTTCCAGTCTTGAGCCAATTTGCTCATTCCCTGAGCAACCTTGCCACCACCATCCAAGCTCCCAGCAACGAGTAGGGTGGGAACTTCGCACTCAAGTAGGGACTTTCCTACGAAATTTTCATCATTCGGGTTTCCCGGAGGGGTGAGCAAATGGTAATCTTGCAATGCGCAGGCTCCTGCGGAGAATCCCTCCAGAGACGTCTTTTCGACCATATTCTGAGCGAGCTCCCGAGCCCACGTCTTGTGAACTAGTCTGTCAGAAGTGGACAGGCTTTCGGAATTCCAGTCGCTTGGGATGGGTAACCATCGCTCAGCGGTAACCTTCCCTAAGGCGGTCATACCCTCCGTTTGAGCGAGTTCGATTCTTTCGTTCCAGGCTTCCTTATTTCCGGGCGCAGTCCTGGGACCAGTGTCACATGCAATGATCCTGTCTACCATGTCGGGATAGAGCGAACCAAAAGCCAATACCGCAGCGCCGCCTTGAGACACCCCGATGGCGGCACGGACTTTGGGAATGGCAAGTGACGTCAGGATGTGTGCCATGTCATGGGCGAGGTAAGAGATTGTGACTTGGCGGAGATTAGGGTAGAGAGGGGAAGATGAAGATGGCGTGGCAGAAGGGGGCGGTGGGGGAAGATCTGACGTGCCGTGGCCTCGTTGATCAAACGTAATGACATTGTATGTTGTAGCTGCGAGGGATCTGATCAGAGGTGGTTCATTAATTGAGTGTGATCGACCTTACTCTCCGTCCCAATGATGTGAGGACCCAAGAGGTAAGTCAAAAACTGGTCCCACATTGACGTATCTGTAATAAGGGAGTTTGAAAGAATTATCCAGGGTGCATCTGGTCGTGTTGTGTGTGTGACGACATGAAGGGAATGATCTAGGGAGTTCGGGAAAGGAATCCTGTGCTGTAGTACCACGGAGGCTTGTAAGACCAGAGAAACATGCCCAAGGTCAATCGCCAACCTCTTTCGTATCCGCGGGCCAAGGCAAAGCTTCGTCAGACAGACCAGCCACATCTGTGGCAACTAAGAATCTAGAGACCATGTTGTATGTTGCCACAACCGCGGAAGCCTCGACATAGAGATCCTGGACGGTGGCATTGACGTCGCTCTTATCGAATGCTTCTCCGCTCACGACTAGTTGGTGAAGTTCAGTCATCAGCTGCTGACTGACGGAGGGCGGAATCGTGACATCTTTGGTCGAACTGTTCGCGAACGTCAAAGCGGCTCGATGTAAAGGTGATAGTATATCTAGCAAGGGTAGCTGCAAGGCATTGTCAGCATCTCGGATCGCTTGTAGCTGTAGCGTTGTCAAGCCCTCAGAACGGCCAACGATTTCGTGCTGAATCCATTCAAAAGCAGCTCGATTCCACACAGCGACGCGAAGAATCTTTCAGCGGTTAGAGACGGAGAGCCGGAGAAGAGAGGAGCTCAGCTTACCATTAGTTCTCTGACATCTCCAGGTAACGATCCTTTCGTTCTGATTGCCCCCAAAAGCGAATTCCAGCCCGAGGCGACAGATGGGACATGCAAAAGTGTGCCGTCAAGCGGCGTCAAACCCCTGGAACCTCGTCGAGCACGAATCGCGTCAGCGATGGCAGACGATCCTTCGAGTGGGTACCGTCCAGGAACGAGTCTGGAGGTTCGAAGTGGCATCCTGGCTTTGGGTTCAACTCACTGTCCCATGTAAACTTCCAGCCAGACTGCTGATAAGGAGAGAAGTGGGGCTGAGGACGGAAAATACAGTAGCCGGCGCTGGGCTGGAGCTCTCTTCCACCTCCCACCATCTACCACATGATCCAAAGTGCAACTGAGCAGCGAATGCCCATGGGCTCCCCGTGGCTCCGTTTGGTCTGCGATGATCCGCACTGGGGTGTCTTTTAGTGGGAAAGGTCCGAATCGATTGGTACACGTTTGGTACATCGTTGAGAAATCTGGGGTCCGGGGCTGGAGCCGATGGCGACGGCAACGCAACAGGGTTTTGCCATTGGGTTTGACGATGTTTTTGATAACGTCTGTCGGTGGCGGTGATCATCCCTTTCGCATACACGTTGACCAAACATACTGAGAAACTGGCATGGCCTCACCACTTCTATCCAACGTTGCTCGCGCGTTTGACGCGTTGACGACGACGCCAGTTTCCCTGTCATACTTTCCGTATATCTATGCGCCAACTCTCCATGCTGCTAGGTGCGTATTTCGAGGTGCTGTGTTCGAGGATAGCTTACGATTGTCGTCTGCCAGAGTTTCGACTGCTTTTCAGTATAATTCTCGTCCAACTCGGGCTAGGCAATCCTGGGGAACTTACATTGCGGGGTACCTCATCATGGTCAGTGTCCTATTAGCAACTGATGTGGATTGACGACTTATGAGCGACTTCGCAGGCATGGGGAGGCTCCGTCATCTCTCATCTGATACTCTCCTTACCTCCACTCCAATTATATTCAATACAACCATACATCAATTATCTTGCCGTACACTTTTTCCTTACAGCTTTCTTCACGGTATTTCCCTCGGTGCGCCTTACAGCCCTCCTTGGTCTATCTTTAATGACAATCACATCTTACAGGCTCTCAACCCACGCTTCCTCGACACACTCCTCTTCCCCCTCGATGCTGCCCTTCGTGTCAACTCAATAGCCTCGACGATGGCCATGCTTGCACCCGGCTCATCACTACCGATTAATCCACGTCTTGCCGCATCCCCGTTCACCCACTGCATATTAGGCGCGGTAGCATCTGCGGGTGGAGGACAGAGTGCTTCTGCGGTGGGGGCCTGGTCAGATTCTTGGTCACTGTCGGCCCCAGGTTTCCTTAGAAGCAATCCCAAGCTAGGAACAGAAGGTTGGGTATCAGGTGTCCTAGACAAATTGGACGTTTGGGCGGGTGCGCTCATAGGTACGTCTCTTGCGTTCTTTATTTTCTGGTACCCCTACTCACTAGTGCATTCTCTCAGCAATAATCTATGACGTTCTGACTGCCCATCCCGCCCTATCATCACTGTCCAGTGTCCGGGCCGTTCTGGATTTCGTTGGCATGGGGAAAACCCATGTTCTCAGTCCGCTTGGCGCGAAGGCCGTCTGCACCATCATACTCAGTGGTTTATTTGGTCTTCGTGTATATTGGGTACATTGGCGTGAAGTGGACGTCAAAACAACGGCCTCGAAGAGGGGCAGGAAGACCAAGGTCCAGTAAATCGCCTCCGCTCTCTGTCAAATCCTTTTGTGGTTCCGGAATATACTAGAGCAAGCACATGGGTCATATAGAATAATGGGCAAGTAGAGTATGTTTAGATTACTCCTTGTGATTATTGGATTATCGTTCTTTGGTACTGATTGACTTAAGGCAAAGCAATTATCTGGTTTAATCCGCACAAGTATGTTGCTCTTAGCGCCTTTCTACAATACTGAGTATAGTTGCTGACGCTCTGACAAAGAATTCATGTCATAGAGGACTATCGTATCTACCAACAACAATCACATCCGGCAAGCGGTGATATCGTTTCCTACTCTTTGGTCGACCGTGACAACTCGTTCGCTGGCGCATTGCATGAGCCATAGATCAGCAAGCGTCGCGACTCTGTGTAGCCAGCTCGACGTATATGCCGGCTACATACCTCAGACCTGGGACCTTGGCAAGGGTCGACGGAGAAGGCGTTTCCGTTCAGGGCCGCCGTTCGTTTACATACACGAGAGGCGGCGTTCTCATCCTAATATAAAACCTGATCAAGTCTTGTTCGTTCTACCGTCCTCCGGAACTCTCGCATCCTCCTTCGTAGCCAGCCTCTCAGATCCCAAGCTTCAAGCATCATGGTTAACACGAAAAAACGCGCTAGTTGTAACGTCGAACGCGAGGCGACGCGTCCTTCTAAAAGGAGTCGCGAAGCTAAGACCGTTTCCGTCATTGACAAGGCCGCGTTCAAGAAACGCAAGGAATCCCTCTCCGTCAGTCTCTGGGCTCTCCAAAGGACTCATAAAGATGATTACGATACTCAGTCGGAGCACATGGACCAGATTCTCTCCAAAATCGCGACATGGCTTCCGCAAGTATGGACATTAATGGAAGCGGGCAACAACTTGAAGCTTGCTGCGTCATGTATATCTTGTTGTGATACGACTCTCCACGAGGCATGGGAGTGTGAAAGCCAGTACGCACCACGTTTTTGCTTGTCTAGACGGACGTTACAATACCGCTTAGAGTTGCACTCCATCAACAATCAACCAACATTATCATCAACAGCGTCGCTGGCAAAACCATATTCCAAACATCCCACGACATGGAAGGTGCTCTCACCTGGTTCTGGAGGGAGCTCCTTGTTATGGATGCGATCACGAAACGCGATCCTTCGGACTCGCTGCAAATTCTTGATGGTCTGAGCCGCCAGGCTGTTGCAGAAGTTTATGCTTTAATCCGCAGCGACGACGCGAAGGTTAGCAAGGGCCGCGATAAGTATTTCGACGGTCACTGGACCAGCGCGATGTGTTCCGCTGCCAGAAGGATTCTTTCCAATCGGGCAGACAAACGCTTTGCCAAATTCACAAAGAAGCCTTCTCTCGCGCTGTACAATGTTCTCGTCAATCCGGACAACCAAGACTCCCTGCTCGAAGTCGTGCGGAACGAGGTCGCTCAGGGCGAGGAATGCCGCATCCCACTCGACGAGGTCGTCGAGATCTATCAAAAGGGAGGCTTGGTTGACGAAATTGCCGACCTGATCCCCCAGATAACAGACAGCTCAACCCTCCAGACTGTCGCTCAGGCATTGTCCGACTCCGAGATTTGGGACCATAGGAAAGCGGGTTTGAAGCTCATTCGCTCTGGCATACGACTTGCGTGCAGAGAAGTCATGGATGAGCTCGAGTGCCAATGCCCCTCTCTCCAAGCCGCCCTGCAATGGCTCAAGAAGGAGGTCCTTCCCAAGTATAAGGAGCGTTCCCCTTCGTCCAAAAAGCTGAACGCTATAGTCGAGCAATTTGTTGGGATAGCTAAACCTCCCATTCCGAAAGCCTACAGAAGACGCCGCAACTATGATACGGACTTCGACGACGATTGCGGTGACTATGACGACTATAATGACTATGATGACTACGACTGTGACGATTATGTGGAAAATGAATCAGACTTGTCGATTGACTTGGTTGATTGGCTTCGACTTCTCCATGGGTGGCCCCACCAGGAAGAGTCCCAAGGCCTCTGGGATTCAATCAAGTGGAAGGACGGTGGCGACCCGTATGGGGTATCTGGAATAACACCGGCCCTCGGACGCGCGTAAGTTGTCACTACACGAATTGCCAGGGAGCAACGCGCTAAGCCATCATGCAGATGCCGAAGCTCGAGGCCATTCCTCGCCCACACCGTCACCAAAATAATCTCCAGAGTCTTCCCTTGTGCGGATGTGCAGGCGATCGATGAATATCTTCCTAAGGTTTCGTCTGGGGGCTCTAGGGAATATGCAGGAACAGTCATTATGTCGACTGGGTGGAGTCGGAAGACAGACTATGTCTCTGATAGTGATTCTGACGCCAGCTCGTGCTCTGATTATTACTAGCTTATACGTGTATACTCTTTCATAATTGACTCTCATCCCATCTCATTTTCCTATTGAGAGGAGCATCAGACTACCTTGCTTGCTGTCTAACATGATACTGGTCCAGATGGTCCATGAACACGTCCAAGGAAGACTTAGCTCCGGATAAGGAAAGCGACAGTGGAGGTCCTTGCGGTTTTGCACTCTGCAACACTCAACCACAATCCAATGCTCGCTCCATCTTAGCTGCTGGCAGCGCAGAGCTCAAAAACAAGTAGATCATGGCAAGCGATTGTCTGCTTGATTCCACGTCTCACCGCACAAGTATGTTGCTTGTTATTTTGTTGTGCTAACCTTCCGACTTACGCAGAATTCATTCATCCAGGATACCTGGTCTGATAGCCTAGGGCTAGTTCATATCACAGCGTCGTGGCTTCGTAGACCACCGCAAAGGTTAAATAGAGTCACAACCTTACGACAATCAGGCCAGGACGGCGAAGTTAGAACACGTTTTGAGCTGTCGCACCGTTCCGACAGGGCCGCGATTCGGTTAAAACTTTTACATACAAGAGATGCAGTGGTGTTCTCATGCTAATATAAAGGCTCGTCGAGTCTCCTTGGCTCATTCTGCCGTCTTCCTGAACTCATCTTTGTCGCATCCTCCTTCGTAGCCCAACGTTTAGGCTTCAAGCTTCATGGTCAACACGAAAAAACGGCCGAACTGTAATGTCGGTGACGAGCCGACGCGTCCTGTTAAAAGGAGTCGCGATAATTTGAACGTTAAGAGCGTTTCTCTCATCGATAAGGTCGCTTTCAAGAAACACAAGGAATCCCTTTCTACAAGTCTCTGCGCACTCCAAAGCACTTCTAAGGATGACTGTGATACCCAGTCGAGTTACATGAACGAGATCCTCTCCCAAGTCGCGACATGGCTCCCGCATATCTGGAAATTAATGGAAACGGGCACAGACTTGAAGCTTGCTGTGTCATGTCTATCTTGTTGCGATCAGACTCTTCGCAGGGCATGGGCATCTGACAGCCAGTACGTCCGCATCTCTTTCTTAGACAGTCCTTGCATTAGCATTTCTTAGAATTTCAGTCCGTGCACTATCAGCCGACGTTGTCATCACCAACGCCGCTGGTACAACCGTATTCAAAACAACCTACTACGACATGAAAGATGCTGTTACCTGGTTCTGGCGGGAACTCCTTGTTATGGATGCAGTCACGAAGCACGACCCATCAGAGTCATTGAAAATCCTTGATGGTCTGAGCCACAAGGATGTTGCACAAGTCTATGCTTTAATACGGCGCGGGGACCAAACCCTTACCAAGGATCACGTCGCCTATTTTGATACGCACTGGACAAAAGCCATGCGATCCGCTGCCAGAAAGCTGCTTTCTGGCTGGACCAATAAGCGTCTTGCCAACTTCGCGAAGAAGCCTTCTTTCGCGTTGTACAAAGCCCTTGTGAATCCAGACAATCAGGATTCCTTGCTCGACGTCGTGCGAAACGAGGTCGCTCAGGGAGATGCTAGCCACATCCCGCTCAACGACGTCGTAAAAATCTATCAAAAGGGAGGTTTGCTTGATGAAATTGTCACTCTTATCCCCAAGATAGATAACAAATCTACTCTCCTCACAATCTCTCAGGTATTATCTCGTTCCGATGTCCTGGAGCATAGGAAAGCGGGATTGGATCTCCTTCGCATTAACATGCCGCTTGTGTACGGCCATGTGATGCAAGAGCTCGAAGCCCAATTTCCCCATCTCGCAGCCGCCAAGCAGTGGCTCGAGAAGGATGCCTTCTCCCAGTACCAGAAGGATCATCCATTGATGGACTATTTGCCTCCATACCAGGAGATCTTGGAGAGATTGAACGCTGTAGTCGAGGAATTTGTTGAGAGAGCCAGTGGTCGCCATCCGGACCATGAGTCGAACGACGAGGATGATAACATCTGCGATGATGACATTGACTGCGAGGATCATGACCCTGACTCGTCGATTGTTTTGATCGACTACCTTCGAGTTCTCCATAAGTGGCCCCGCCAGGAAGAGTCTCAAGCTCTCTGGGATGAACTCAGGTGGACGGACGGCGCCGACCCGTTCCGTATAGATGGGATAACGGCCGCTCTTGGGCGCGAGTAAGTCGCTACTATGCACCCAAAGCCCAATTTGTTGAATCAGCATGAACTGTAGCTGCCAAGCATGGAGGCCATTCCTTTCTGACACGGTCGTCAAGATAGTTTGCGAAGTCTTTGCTTGCGAAGATGTGAAGGAGATTGCTGAACACCTTCCTAAGGTTTCCTCCCGGGGCTCCAGGCAATATGCAGGAACGGCCATCAGGACTGCGAGGGCAGACTAATATGTCTGGCAGTGATTCTGACACCAGCTCTGATTTGACGTTACTAATTCTTGAAATTGGCTCTGACGAATGTTCCTCTGATTACTCTGACTACTTTATTGTACATTACATATCCATGCGCATGGCCCTCGCTCTCAAGAAACACCCATCCTGGGTCACTTCTTTACCTCCATTGCATCCAAATATAGACCAACCGCAATTCCACTGTTGACTCGTTCACCTCTTCACACATTGCTACTCTCAGGCTCGAAGCCCAGCTCAGAAGCAAGTACATCTCGATATGATTGTCTTATACATATAGTAACACCACAAATGCGATTGCTAAAAGTGTCCGTCGTAAATCCTACGTGTGCACTAGATCGTTCAATCGTGCCATGTAGCTTCATCCAGCATTGACCACGAAGTCGGAAGTCACCGAGTTCACCCCCTCCAGTAATTAGGGTAATCAGCACTAGCGTTGACTCCCTAAGATGAATTCCGTCAGTCAAACACCAGCTTTCGAGAGAACAATAAGCCAGCCTCACCATCGTGATGTACGCCATGATACCCTGACCAATCACCCCGCCAAGGAGATGCGTCTTGAATACAGGGTTGTACTCGCCCTCAGGCCCGTGCGAATCCTCGAAAATGTTGAGCGAGTCACGCCAGTTCCGTGTTCGTCCATGAGTGTCTCGGATTGGGTTCGTTGAGTAAGGCCACATCTAAATATGGTATGTGAGATCAAGCGCAATGAAGGGAGGGGGGGGGGAAGGGAGCGAAGAGGGACGGACCTTGTCGACTTGCATGTTCAACTCATCTTCGAAGAAGAATTGGCCCACATGTGCGAGGTTTCCAGGGGCGAATGTTCCATTGGGTAAAGGTTCCCATTTTGGAAAGACCTTGGTATGGATGTGAGTTGCTCGACCCGTATAATATCCAGGGAATATGGCTGAATGTCTATTAAGCGATGTAGCGTCAGGAATGACGAGACACGTACTAGTGAATTGTGCTACTCCATTGCGGTCGGTGGGCCATGCGCCGCGGAGCCATGTCTCTTCGTGAACGGTTCTAGGGAATGCAGAGAGCAAACCGCTACGCTTGCCGCCAACTTGTGGTTTCTCATCCTTGAGATGCGGTAGAGGGAAAGGGTGTCCGGCGTAGTGACCAGTCGCGTTCGCCTGCCAGATGTCTACCAGCACGTTTGGTAGTGGCTTGCATGTTTCGACGTCGATCACACCAATGTCGAGGAGCATGAGGAGGCCATCTTGATACTCGGCGATGTTCTGACGAATAGGATGCCCTGCGAGATGATAATACGGTCCTTCAGTGACTTCGGGAGCTATCAAGCTGTCAGCAAGAGGTAGGTGCCGAGCTGGCTCGCTGGACGTACCGAGAACACAGGTATTGTTCTCTATCTTGGTTTCTTCTACGGGCGAGCATGACAGTAGCTTTTCGTTGCCTTCATGTAGGGCCTGATCGCGTATTCCCCCCGGTGCATAGTCAGCGTAGGTCCCTTCCAGGAAGAGCTCGTTGTATCCAGGCAGGCTCGGATTGCCTGCCAGCACCTTCTGAGCCCACGATCTTTTTCGAGCAGCGGTGAACTCGGCGACTGCTGGTGCGCAATGGTATGCAGCGACTTGCAGCGACCTCTGGATTTCTATCTCTTCGGGGGACTTGGGCTCTTTGTGTGCGGACGAGAGGAGTGTGGAGGCGAGCAGAAGGAGAGCGGTGGTCGACTTCATCGCGGTCGTGCGGGGTCGTGGTGGTAGCGATTTGGGAAGAAGATATATACGAGGACCATGATAACCAAGCTCCGGATTCTTGGGGTCGACCGACCGGGGCGCGCGACTTGGAGGGAAGAAGATCCGGATGTGAACACATTGATTCCAATTGTGTCACTGACCGTGAGACAATTTCTCTTACCGTGGAAACGATCGCCAGAACCGCGATGCCATCGAACCACGGCCACGCGCCATTTCATGCGAAGACCCTTACACGCTAAGGCTTCTAGCCTTTTATGTAAATATATCACCGTTTGCTGAGAGTCCTCATTAGCAGCTGTGTCGCAAAGCCATCCAACGCACTCCCACTGATGGCCAGCCCCCAGGTCCAGGCCGCATTATCGGGGGATTTCTTGACTGATGAGTCGTTCGATGCCAGCGGGCTGGGAACGGCACCCCGCCCATCTGTGCATCACCTAATCTCAGGCTCGTTCCGTTCGATCTCGTTGTTCTTGCTCGCGTTCTCGCCGCTCAATCGCACCATATCGCATGTGCAGACAATACCAGCCTTTGGGCCGCACCAATATCTGGCCGCGAACGCCCAAAAGGATAGAATATACGCGACGACTTGGGCCCAGCCACCTTCACTGAGTAGCTGGGCTTTGGACAAAGGCGCAGACCGGCCAGTCACGCATGTTAACACAGTACCGATTAGTACGTAGTTCTGTCGTTGCTCTCGTGTCGACTCAATGATCAAACTAGCGGCGACATCATCATATATCACATTACCTCCCCCTTTCACCCATATCTACTCTGCTGGAGGGCCCACTGGTGAAGTCCATTCAGTGGACAATTCTACCGGGGGCTTCGGCACTAAGTTACAACAACTACTCTTCGTCCCAGAAGAGGAGCTTGAGAAGGCTGACAAAACCAAAGTTGCTCTGGTGAGACTACTATTTCCTCGCTTCCTCGATATGCCAACCATCTCTACATTAGAGGTATGGCTCGCACGCGTTTGAGTTCTCGCCGCGAGGATTCGCGTTTATACCTGTATTGTGTGCCCCCAATTGTCCTATACTCGAATCTCGAACTGATCCTTTATTAGAGGAACAAATGCGATAGAATCATATCGACTTTCCTCCACCGTTCCTGGTGGATTAGATCACATCGGAAGCACCACTTCTCCCCGACGGCATGATGGTCCGCGACATCTTGTCGTATCTCCAAACGGCTCCAAGTTGTACGCCATCACAGAGCACAGTGCGTCACCTGCGTCACTCCTCTAATCATGCAGCATAAAGACACGTCTCCAATCGTAGCGAACTATATCGATGTATATAGCATATCACCAGATGGTGAATTGACGTACGTGCAATCTGGATCCGTCATCCCGCCTCACCTCAGATCGTCTTCTGCATCCTCTTTTCGAGGGGATACGCTTCGATTAACGCCCCCTACGCCCTCCAATCCATCTCCTCGGTATCTTTTTGCTACAACCAGAGGAGCATCTCCCGCCACGAAAGGCTGGCTCGCCATATTCAAGTTAGACGAATCTGGTAACATCGTGGGGGAAGACGACTACACTACCGACACCGATACCGATGCGAATGCCAGCAGTGGAGTTGAGAGATGGGAAACTCCAACATCTGGTGGAAAAGCCAACGCCATTGAACTTTTGCGACATGATGAGAATGGCGATGGCGTATGGGTTGTCTTGACGGATGATGACGAGTCTGTGGAGAGTGGAGGCCCTGGTGTAAGGATTCTCGAGTGGAATGGATGGGGTACTGGTGGCGTTCGTGTTGTTGCACGATGGCCAGATGGGGTAGATGATCAACGTCAAGGAGAAGGAATGCGTGGTGGGAGTCATGCTATATGGTTAGACTGAGCGTTTGTGATTAGGACTTCTGTGCGAAAGATCTACAACAAGAGAGCCAGGTTTGTCTTGTAAACTCCCACACAAGAGTTCATCATGGGTACGAGCACACAGTGCTCGCTGTGGTGGAATGGCCCCTAAGATGCCCCTATTACTGCTGGCGCTTGTTTGATTCTTTGAAGCGCACGGCCCGGGTCTTCTCTCCATCGTGACATCTATTCGGTTGAGCTGAAGCCTGAAGCTGAAGCCCCCAACTGAATTTGGTTTCCACTTGACTTCAGCGATTTTTGCTACCTACCAGATGCTATAAGTGGTCTCCGGATCATTCACTAGTCGGATACGCCACGCCGCCTGCTGCTTAGTGTATGACGTCCGAATTGTCTCACCACTATCTCGCTTTATGAGAGCAGCCAGGCAGCTTATCGCTCTTCGTTCGGTTCCACTCGCACCCTTGGAACTGGATGCGTATTGCTCATGGACTCCTCGACGCCTCCCCCTACTATCAGTTTGCCCAGATTGAGCACCCTTGCGGCCTGTGTATTGGTTGCATTGGGGTCTGGGACGAATTATGTGAGTTTCTGGTTACGCATGTTCGTATTCACGCGACTTACTTCTTTGCAGGCGTTTTCTGGTGAGATTCTCATTGAGGGCTCTTTACCAGCTTAGAATCATTGACTTTGACTCAGCTTATGGTCCCCAGTTGGGTGAACGTCTGGGTTTGACCCATACGCAACTGAATGTTGTCGGCATTGCTGGGAATAGTGAGCCGCGCCGCTTTTTAACTAGCTTTGGTTAATCTCATGGGCATCAGTTGGTGTCTTCGGTAGCGCACCTATGTGGGGACGTACCGTTGATGCTCACGGGCCCAAACCCCTCTTCGCCGTGGCTTGCGTCCTACTCCTCGGCGGATACTCTGGCATCCGATACTTTTACCAAGTTGGAAAAACTCTGCATCACTCGCCTCTGCCTACATTGAGCTACTCTTTGCTCGCTTTCTGTAACTTTATGACTGGTGTGGCTGGAACTGCAGGCATCATGGGCAGTGTGAATACCACTGCAAAGACTTTTCCAGATGAAGCCGTAAGTAAATTTGAGTCTTGTGAATATGTTAATAGACATCCTCCTTTTGCAGCGCGCGTCGACGACTGGCTTGGTTCTCTCCGGTTTCGGCCTGTCAGCTTTCTTATTCTCTACCATCGCCGACCACGCCTTCCCCGGAAACACCTCGTCTCTACTTTCCCTACTGACCTTGGGGACTGCGATCCCCATGATACTTGGCTTTTTCTTCGTTCACCCGATTCCGCTCCCCAACAACGAACACAATCCTTACGAACGCGCTGATCCAGAATCTTCCGCGTCTGACACCTCGCCTAACATCATCTACCATCGGTGCAACCAAGACGATTCCCGTACCCCTCTCCTATCAGGACAACATGTGCCTCCGTGTAATCGTTATCGTAGCATAGGGTCAAGCACTTCGCCACCGTTGGACTACCCTACTGCCACCCCGGAATCACTAATGACTCCGAGGACTGATCATTCTGGAGATCTACTCTCCGATTCTTCTGTAGATGTGAGGAGACTGATACAGGACAGGCAGGGAATGAGGGATGAGTATCGTGTGTCTAGTCAGGCCGAGCCTCAGAGAACCAATGGTACTGTGGAGCCGAACGTCTACGGGTTGGCATTATGGCAGACAGCCGACTTTTGGCTGATGTTTTCCATTTTCGGTCTCTGTGAGTGGATTCCATCTTGCTTGTTTTTGGTCTTACTCATTCTCTTCTGTATTTGCAGTGACGGGTACTGGACTCATGTGTGAGTGCTTGCATTTGTTGGCTACATGTCTGCTATACTCATGGAGTCCTTGCTAGATATCAACAACGTTGGCTCAATTTCCCAGGTGTTGATAGCCCAGAATGATCCGGACTACGACTTGACGCTAGCTGCTCGCATCCAAGCCCAACAAGTCACCATAGTCAGTCTCATGAACTGTGCTGGCCGAATATTCTTCGGTAAGTCCATATTGCGGAAATTATATACTCTATCCACGCATTCAATCTCGGGTTCGAAGCTGATGATTCAATTTTTCTAGGTTTTATATCTGACTTTACCAAGGTGTCATTGCGCAAACCTCGATCATTCTGCTTCATCATCACATCATCACTGTCTCTCCTGGTACAAATTCTACTCAAGCATTTGATCTCGGATGTGCACTCCTTGTCCTGGGGTAGTGCGATGTTGGGCTTCGTGTACGGAGGCTCCTTCTCCTTCCTCCCCACCTTGTGTATAGGGTACTTTGGTTTCAGTGAGTACGAGTAGTGTCGCCTGTTTACCGCGGACTAACCTGATGTATTGATGCTTTAGCCCATTTCTCTGAAAACTTCGGCTTCGTCACTCTCAGTCCCATCATCACTGGGTACATCTTCTCTCAAGTGTTCGGCCGCACGCTGGATGCACACGAGGCTCCTTCAGCGCTAGGCAGCGGCACTCTCGACCACCACCAGAGCCGTTCACTAGCGCCGCCTCAGGTGCACAGGTGCTTAGAAGGCAGTGCGTGTTACGCTGGTGCATTCAATGTCACCATCTTCGCCTGCGTCGTTGCCCTGTCTTTGAGTTCGTGGATAAGCTGGAGGGATGTTAAAAAGATAGAGAGGGAGAGGGGAGCTGGAGGTCGGAGTGGGTATGGGATCGCCTCGAAGCCTGGGTCGTCGTCACACAGGACAGTCGAGTCCGGGTGATCGCGTCTGTCTGCAAGGTAAACCAATGATCTCTTTATTGTAGCCAACGACGATAGTTTGATACTGGATCGTTTAGATAAACTTGTGATGTATTTTTGAAGCGAACAACTGTTATAACTTTAGCTATATTCGATACAAATGAGTGATTCATTACAAGGAAAGTCCAGCTTGCACAATACATCTACAATGAGAACGATACGGATACACGCAGGTAACGCACGTTAAATAAACACGAAACTGGTCCTAGTAGGAACATCCGTATTCCTTGCAACCTCAGTAAGATTCCTCCCACCATCGACTCGGCGGAACATGACAACACCCTTCTCACCAATCGCTGCACCAGCAATAAGGAACTCGTCACTACCATCATCAACGCGACCAAGCGCCATCGAGCGAATTTGATCCACGCCAGTGAAGACTTGGTTGATCAACCGCAGAGGACCGTTGTTGTCGTTTGATGATGCAGCAGTAGTCGTAGCATCATTGCCTTGGGTTCCATCAGGAGTATTAGGCTGTGTAGTCCCGTCTTGGCGTTTGACGAACTGGCAACCACCACGGGCGTACACCCGTTTGTGGAATTTGTGCATGCGTTTGGAGTTGCAGGTGCAGGCCGAGTTGTCCGAGGGCGTGACGGCTCCGACGCCTCCTGGCGCGGCACCAACAACACCAGAACCGGGAGTTCCTGCATCGGATCCGGGGGCGGTGGTGTTCGTGCTGTTGGGACTGATGAACTCGAAGATGGCGATGGAATCACCACGAGGGTCTGTTACGTTGCCGATGTTACGGTTGCTTGCGTAGATGATGGGATTTGGGAACTTGTCGGTAGGCGTCGAAATCAGAAGCTCTGCAGCGGCGAATTTCGAACCAGTGGGTTGGTCGGGCGGGACGATGGAAACGTTTGCGATGAGGGGAAGGGTGGTGCCGTTAGGTGCTTGGGGAATTTGTTGGGCGGTCAGCGCGGAGGTCTTCTCGTGCAGGGTGAAGAGGATGCCATCGAGAATGGCGATGTGACGCGGTCCGGCGCCTGCGTCGATGTTGATTTGGCCTTGGACCTTGAATTTGCCTGGTGCGCCATCGTTGACTAGACGCCATATCCTGTCTGCGCCGAGGTCGGGTACGAACGAAGACTTCACCATTGAATTCAAGAGACATGTGGGGGTTCGATGGTGCGCCTTCGGGGACAGGGAATGAGACGACGGGTGAGTCCTTCTGGAAGTGTAGAGGATCGCCTGGGACTGTGGCCACCAGGGAGCAATTAGGGGATCCGAACTGGTCGATGTACGAGTTAGACACAGGCGAACCCCGCTGAAAGGACGCTTACGTTCATAGCGGTGACCTCACCCGTTGAAAGCGGGTTGGTAAAGGTCGGACCATTGCCTCCTGAAGACACTTCATCTACAAGCGTCAAGCCACCTTGGACATCCACTTCGAAAGATTGCAGAGCGCCGACAGGAGAATTCTCGTTCACCGCACTGCATGGATGAGATCAGTAGCTGCTCATCGCTAACATAAAGTCGTTTTGTAGCTCACTAGAGAATGCTGGTGTTTTGAGGGTGTGAAGCGATCCAAGATGGGTTAATACCAGTTGTTGAATTCTTGAGGAGCGTCAATGTGTTCGCGTCCGAGTCAAACAAATAGCTGACGACGAAGGAGCTAAAGCCGCCTGCCAGAATCGTAAAGTTGACCATGATGAATCGTGGAGCTCGTTAACCAGACGAGAGGCTAAGTCGTGAAGCCGTGGAAGATAAAAGTGAAGCTGAAGTGGCACCAAGGAGAAAGAGAAACGGAGAAGAGAAAAAGGCGGACAGCAGACGCCCTCAAATATGGGCGCGAGGAAGCAGTGAGGAAGAGACGCCCGAATCTTTAGTGTTTTATACATTTCACAATCGTTGCCATTGTCTGCATGAACAAAGCCGCGATCCAGTGGCGGTGCCTCGGTGGCGCCTCAATTGATTCCGATCACGTGTAGTTGCGAAGCCCCTGTTTTTCACTCGTTTCGAGAATCGAAACCAGGGGTTACATGCGTTAGAAATGGGTTCAATGAATCAACATGCGGTCGGGCTCATATGACGGCTACTCGCAAACCGCAGCATTCTATTACTGATTTAAATGTTGTCCACCTGTAATAAATAATGTGTACCGTGCGGTGTCTAGATAAACCGCAGGGCTTTCCAGTAGGCCAGCCATCTATCGATATCGTCCACGCCAAGTTCTTTGAATGAGAGACCATCAACACGGAGTGACGAAGCAACTTCTACAGCACGATCCGTCGACAGTCTTGGGAACCCAAAAGCCTCCGCATCCTCGGATGTTAGGGGTTTGTCCAACGCAGATTGGTAGAAATCCAAAAGCCGAAGCGCAGGGTGATCGTTGTCGTGGCCATTCCCGAATTCAGCTACTGATTCCTGTAGCTTTGCAAACCAAATACCGTATGGGACCAGAGGAACGTCAAGCCTACGGGAGATGGATTCGAACAAGTCGTTCCACTTGATAGGTCGCGGATGAACAATGTGGAAGTAACTCTGTGTGCTGTCGTTGCTGTTCGATCTAGGCGAGGAGAGGGCCATCTCAAGAAGCGCGGAGGCGGCAATGTCCACAGGAATCCAAGAGATAACCTATGCATGACCATGAACATCAGCAGAGTTGATTGAGAAGAAGCGTACGCCTGATGCTTTGGGTAAGCACCCCATCTTGAGGCTTGATTTGATGATACTCGGCACCCATTCATGAGGGTTCCAATTCCCGTTCCTGTAGCTCCCGCTCATCTGACCAATGCGGATTATAGTCACTTCCAGTCCAGGACTACTAGTCGACGCCCCATGCAATACCCTTTCTGTAACCCACTTAGATTCTGGGTAACCAGAACCAACGGCATACGCTGGATCCAGGAGGGGTGATTCTGGCGCGATTCCGTGGGGATAATCTGAGCAAACGAAACACTTAAACAAGGACTGCGAGGAAGAAGATGCGTAGTGGCTTACTTCGGGCAACACCAATAGAGCTGACGAACACAAGTCTTGGAGGTTTAGCGCGTGTGGACTGCAGGGAGAAGTTGATCAAGTTTCTTGTCTCCTTGACAAGCGGTTCCATTGATGACAAGGCAACGTTAAAATCCACGCGCCATGCTACAAACATATCAGCCATGATGGAGATAGGGGAGGGCGAAACGATACAAACCGTTGTGAATGATGGAGGTAACTGCTTGGCTCATCTCGCGCATCAGATCTCCGTCTACGCCCTCAATGGATCCCGCATCAGCCTCTACCAGCACCAGCTTCTCCGACTTCAGGAGTTCGGCATTCAGGTCCCTGTCGATGAAGGAAGCTGTCTGTCTCTCCAATATTGACGATCTGGATGTCCTATCCTTCCTATTGAGTGCATAAATTTTCCAGACTTTCTCGTCCGCAAGAAGGTTCTCCAACACATGCGATCCAAGGCCACCAGTGCTCCCAGTGAGTAGTACACACTCCCCCGTGGCAATTTCGTTGCCTGCGGTGGGAGTTGATGAAACGTGTATCGGAAAGTCCTGAGTATACTTCTTGACCATCGACTCCATCTGAGCAACAGTCTCAGCTATTCTGTGAGTGTCCGAATCGGAAGGATCTCCGGACGGGTTGACGAGCTTAACCATATACCTAGCCAGACCAAGAATGGATGGATCAAGATATACGAAGTTGATTGGAATCGCCTTCGTATCCACTTTCGCGGCGCGAAGGCATCGTAAGAGTGAATTCCGTATCCAAGTAGCTTGTAAGCTGGATATTCATCGAAATATTATCAGCGAGATATCTTTGCGCTGAATCAAAGAATTACCTATCGCAACCAACTTGGAATAGATCATCCTCGTCGGAAGGGGCTTGTCGCAGTACCTTGCCAACAACATTCCGTAAAAACTCTATGCATTCACTCTCGTTGAAGGCTACTGGCATGGCAAGCTCTTCCTGTGAGGACTCCTCGATAGCTTTATAGGCCGCTTCAATCTCATCTGCATATGTATCAATGATCAGATGTCGCCGAGGTGTTCCTTTGGCTGTGTAGTGGAATGGTTTGGATGGATGTGTAACTAGGATCATCTGGCAGTGAGGGAACTGTCAGCACTGGCCATGGGAGCTAACTTGCTGAAATCACCTCCTTGAATATTCTGGAATGTGATGGGGCGACCTGATTTGCCTTCTCAACAGTGGGCCTACCAGGCCTTTAGCATGGCCGACGTAGGGAAGGAAGCTCATACCAAACAAGATTTCGGAAAGCACTCAACCGGTCAAGGTCAGCGGGGTCGAACGATTGAGAAGGGACAGGCTCGATGAGAATTCCAGCCTGGAATCGACCGCGACCGAAAATGATTCCATGGTTGACAACGGGGTTGCGATTTATAATTGTCTCTAGAGGCAAGTTAGATCGTTGACAATAATCCTCGAAGGGAGCTCACCGATGGGCACCGGATTTGTCTGCGTATCATCAACCCACGACGTGAGTGAGGAGAATGGCACCAAGTCACATATACTTACTTTCTCGCCAGTGGAGTGCATTATCTGGTCGTCCGCTCTTCCGAATATTTTGAATAGACGCGGATTGGTAGGATGTCGGATGACCAAGTCATTTGTATCATAGCCGTCAATACCATTTTCACTCTTCGCGTTGCTTACAGCAAGGTTATGGGTAGGACATTTCTAGACAGTTAGGATACGTCGGAGGTCAGCTGAGATGTAATTGAGTTGTGAAACTCACCAAGAATACGAGTTGGTAGATATCCTCTTCACCATCTTGCTTAACAAGCTTGGTTTCGCAGTGGTCAGAGATCTAGGTTAGTGCGTGAGGACCCCTTCAACGCAAAACAGACGGGGGATGGACCTCGAAATACTCCCAACCCTCTGCCGGCGGAGACTCTATTTGCCAGCGTCAGATACAGGACCAGCAGCGGGACTAGACTACAACGAACTCATCACGAACTTGCATGTTCCACCTATCTCCGTTCTGGAAGTGCTGATGTCAATTTCTGATCAATCATACACATTTTCCTACTTACGCGCCATAAAATGGGTACAGTTTCACGCCAGCCTGGACCAACTTGTCACCCACAGCTTTCTGAATGGGCGCTCCGCCGAACATCTAGGTGGGGGTAATTTTGACCATTTGTACAAATCATGATCAGCAGCTGACTTACCACGCCATCAAATTTGCGTAGCTCGGCGACGCGCTCAGGATCTTGTGACCATTCCTACAGAAAAGTAGCCGTCGCCGTAAGGATGGTTGCTCCATTAAGGATAATGGATCGACCTACTTCAAGGAATGAAGGAACACAAAATATTAAATTACTCTCTGTGTTCAGGGCACTTGAATACAGGCGATCAGGCGTGGAGACTATTGGGGGGTCGCATGGTTCAAAATTCGATAATGTAACGCCAGTCATCGTCTTGAAGGGTACCCAGTCGGTAAGCGGAACGGAGGCGAGGGATGGGATGAGCTTACCGCCCATTGGAGTGACACGACGCCCATTGCGTCTAAATGAATCGCCTGTATTAGGGAGGATGTGGGTGATGAGTTAATCGCAGACTTACGAAAGAATGGAAGAGAGTGGTTGGATAATATTTTACCACAGATATCTATATCTCCATAATCTTGCCCATCATGAGCTCCGTGCAGCTGCATAGGCGGGGCAATTACTTACAGGGCTGTATTCCCCATTGAATAAGATTTCGATAGCTTAACGGTATCGGTTTAGGGAAGGAGGTGGAGCCTATATAACATAACTGGCTATTTTATCAATATGCATCGGGAGAACGTACCAGAAGAATGCAACACAAGTGCTATATCGTCAGGGGTAGCCTTGAAAACTGGCGGTGACTTGGATTCTCGACTCCCCTGATAGAGATAATCAAAGCTCGGGGTAGGAATGATTTGAACATCGCATGTTAACCGCTGACAAGCACGTTCGGCGAGGCTCTGCATGGCTTGGTCCCCACTAACGAAGACGTAGCTGACGCCCATTTTCTGCATCATTTTAGCTGCACCCACGTCAGAGTTGCGAGGGGAGATCGGGAAAACTTGAAACCCAGCCCTCATGACTCCAGCGATGAGCGCAAAATAGGTCAATTGGTCTACGATGCTTGAATCAGTGGCCTGAGTGGGATCATCAAGTAGCGCTGTACCTATTACTGCTAGGATTGCGACGACAGGGCGCGACTCTGATGGGATGGACACATGGGACGTTATGAGATTTGACGCTCTGTAGATGGCCTCTACCGCTAGCCCCCATGTAACCGTATGAGGGGATCCATCACGGTCGTATTTGAACAATGGGTGATTCGGATTGTGTTCGTAATGGAAATCATAAATCTGTGGTATGAAGAGTGAACCATCGAGTGGCGGGGACGTAAACTCAGTCCGATGGTTTGGGAACTCGCGATAGGGCATTGGGGGTGGGCGAGGAAAGAATGCCAAACGCTCGTCATGTACATAGACATTCGCGTATATGTACGCGCTGTGGATGACATGTTCCTGGCAAGGCACCGCTTATCTGGAATTGATGCGTATTCGATAACCACGGAAGTAAGTAGTTACTGAATAGGATCGGAAGATCTCTGTCAGTAACCTTCGGCAACGATTGGACATACTCACTGACACCGAGTCGATAGAGAGAGGCGGAGCTTCAGCTTCAGCTCGCATCCCTACCTTCATTGTGAATGTTGGGCTCGGCGGAAGGGGCGCCCTCAAATGCAACGCAGGAGGGAAGTTCATGGAAGATTTGCCCAAAAAGCTCAATGGAAGCAAATAGAAAGGCATCATATCGCCCGCCTAGCTCAATCGGATAGAGCGTCAGACTCTTAGGCGGGATGATCTGAAGGCTGCGAGTTCGACCCTCGCGGTGGGCTATGCGATAGCGGGAAACCCGCACTACACTTTTTCTGGTACATAGCGATTCAAGATGATGCTTTTACTGGGATGCACTATGAATCATATACGTATGCCAACGTCGACGTACAGGTACTGTATAGCTATTCACTGGTAGCCTTACAGCGAAGGGATTGTGGTCGATGCGTATACGCACGGCTGTCGTCAAAACAAGGGTATGAACTAGTAATGCATTGTGATTACATCAACAGACGATCACAACGTACAGCAGCTAAAATATGTATCTGGCGTCCACCGAAACTGTATCCAAAGGATGCTAGGAATGAAGTCCACATCCAATAAAAAATAAGGGGTAGTTCTTAAGGGGAGAAGGGTATCTAGAGAAGCTATGATCCACCGATGCTCGGCTAAGCGCGAAAATAAGTTACATCGCATATAAGGCGAAGAATGTAGAAATGGAATGAAGAGTATCCTTGATGCGAGGGGAAAATAGGTAATCAATCAATGTCACAACAGCAGAGCTGCCTTACATGAGGCTAATGAAAAGGGCAGGGTTCCGAATTTTGCAAAGGCTACATCACTCTTCTTCATCTTCGTCCTCCTCTTGAATAGCAGCGCCCCGGAAAGCAGGGCCTGAGCGTACAGAAGGGAGCTGCCTACGTCGAGCTTCAAGAGGACTCTCCATTGGTATAGGTGATACTCTCTCCACAGGTGAATGTCCACTCTTGAGCCTCAACCCGCCTCCAGCACTCCGGGTGCCGCTACTGCGTTTGGCAGATGGTCGATGGCCTTTTGGCGCAGGTGACAGCGTAACCATGGGCTCTGCCACTGCCGGGGAAAACAGACTGGATGACGCCATTGTCGGCATCTGCCCCAACCCACCTGCAAACGCCGGAAAATCGTCATCCTCGTCTACCCAATCGCTCTCATCGCCAAGGTTAAGCGACTGTCGTCCCGTAATGACGTCCCTGAAGCCCGACCCATCCGGTGGCGAAGAGATAGCTAGGACCTCAACAGGGAGGTGAGTAGTGCGTGTTTGCCACCCAGGGGGTTCCAGACCCCAAGACTTCTTCCAGCTTGAGCGACCAATGGAGCCTGTGCTCCCAAACGATCCTCCTGGACTCATAAAAGGTGCTTGTCGTTTTTGCGCCACAAATTTGGTATTAGAACCAAGCCGACGACTGCTCGCTTTCATAGGCGACGCTGTCCGCGGCATCTCAACGTCCGAGGGATCATACCAGGACGCTGGACGTGAAGAGGCAGGGGAATGGATGGAGGATGTGGTGGAGCTGGAGCGCACGTGCGGAGCGCGATTGGAATGGATCTGACGAACGACCCTAGTGGATCCTCCAGACCCTGCTCTGCGGTGGTACTTCCCCATAGGCGAAGCACCTCGATATTGTATAGAGCCGGCAGAACTGGCGGAAGGCGACTTTCGGTGCTTTTGCATTGAAAAGCTGCGGACGGACGACGGTCGCGATGAATGCTCTCCGCGGTCTGAGTTTGGAGTATGACTACCGAATGACTGACGTGTCGGGATCTGGGGAGAGTCGAGATGAATCATTTGAACAGAAGCCACGGACGATCGTCGAGAATTGACACTGCTAGAGCGACGTGATGACATGGAGGGGCGTTGAGCACGATGAGATCCCCGACCGGTATATCCTCCTCCACCCGATCCACTTCTCCTGCGTTTCCCAGTTCCAAACGAAGGGCCTTTACCAGTAGGTACCTGCCTATAGGGTGTGCTAGGCGCTGGCGGAGGATTAGCAGCCGCCTTGCGCTTCCCCTTCCTATCTTCATTAAACCACAACTTGAATGTATTCAAAATGCTCGCCCTATTGCGAGTATTGCCCTTCCCAGTCTGGGCATCAGGCCCCGAGGGACTCACATCGCCTGGTGAATTCGCAGGTGTAGGAGCGTGATGGCGCCGAGCCGGGACCGCCTCAGCGAACACCCACGGTGATTGCATCTGCGGTTGTGCATGCAACTCTGGAGTTGAAGTGTGGCCGTGATGATCCTTGGCTACTCTACTAGGAGGTGATTTGGTCAATTTGGACGAGCTAGCCTGCGATGAACGCGGCTCATCTCCACTCCCAGGCCGCTTTTCAGATTCCTTAGCTTTCTCCTGGACACCTTCCGACGACTTCTTGCGTACTAGTCCAGCAGCCTCCAAAGCAGTCGTCGCGCGCTGCATAATGCTGACGCTACCGGACCTGGGCTTCCTGCCCTTGGAGGTATCCTTGTCCTTGAGACTGCTAGCTGGCGTAGATGGATGCGATCGCGACGACTCTGCAGTGTTGAGACTAGGTGATGGAGAAAGCATTGAGGAACGCGTGGGAGTTGTGGGCATCGGCGGAGTCGAGGATCTCGGCACCGTAGGAGTTGGCGGGACGAACGCAAGTTGTGGTGCCGATTTGGCTAACGAAGTGTGATTACGAACGCTCCCGCCTTCTACTTGGATCCCTACGGAAACCTTGCGCTTCTTCTTATGCTCACTAGCTTGTTTCTTGAGTTGTGCACTCGCCTCAGCCGATGTGGCGGCACCAGCACTGGAAGCACCCGGTGTCTCGCTTTCTAAAGTCTTTTTCTCTGCTTTCTTCTTCAATATCCACCAAACAGCACTCGCGGCATCACATGCATCCGTTAGCACGGAGTGTACAATCTGCGCAGTGTCGAAGCCAAGTGCGCTCATCGAGTTGAGCAGCTCACGCTCTTGAGGTGTGGAGAAGATGATAGGTGCCGGCGTAGAAAGTAATGACGAGAAGTCGATTTCATGGGATAGGGGTGGAGGAAGTGGCGATGGTAGTTTGTCGGTCGTCGGGGAACCTGGATCAGAGAGGGTCGACGATACGGAGCGGCGCTTAGTCCTTGCGGGGGTTCGAAGAGGATGTGTAGGGGGAGGAAGTTTGGAGGTAGACGCTGAAGCCGAGGGAAGGGCAGACATGGGGATCGGCGAGGATTTGCGGCGTTCCATGTGGGCCGCATCATCGATCTCTTCTTCGACCACCGTTTCGGGTTGAAGGCGTCCAAGCTTCCCATAAATCGTCATATTGATGTCAGGGTGTTGGTCGCTCAACTTCCTCAGCGTGGTTTCACTGGAGTTACGTTGTCGCTGAGTAAAAAGCGCCTCATCAGATTTGAAAACAAATGGGTCATTGGCAGACAGGTCATCGGGGGTTGTGGGTGTGGACAGTTCGAAATCGGATGACGCGGAGTGGTACGTATGATCAGACGCGGCGGATTGTGTAGAAGCCTCGGAAGAACCAGTAGATTCAGGAAGATTGATGGACAATTCCGGTGGTGGAGAAGAAAGGAGGGGTGTCGGCGAAGGCGCATGAGACAAAGCCCCGAGTCCAGGTTGTGGTTCGTAGGAAAAATTCCGGACGGTAAACCACGGATGAGCCAGAATCTGAGGAATTGTGAGGCGCTTGGAGGTATCCTTTTCGAGTATGCACTTGATGAGGCTCCTTGACTCCAACGACAACCACTCGGGATCATCAAAATCACCCTTGATAATCTTGGTCTTCATCACTGCCTCGTCATCATCGTCGAAAGGTAGCGTCCCGGTCAGCAAGCAGTACAGGATGACCCCCAGCGACCAAACATCAACCTCTGTAAATGGTAAGCCTAAAACAAGGTCGCAGCGAGAGGGCGACTCACCAGGTCCTTGATACTTCTTGCCCTGTAGCATCTCCGGTGACGCGTATCCCGTCGTGCCGCAAAACGTCTCCAACAGCGAGCCCCGCTCAAACTCTCGCGTGAAGCCAAAGTCGCCGAGTTTGACCCTACATCTATCATCCAACAACACATTCTCCAGTTTGAGATCCCGATGCACGATCCCCTTGTCGTGCAGATATGCGACAGCGAGGCACAGCTGTCCAAATATAATCCGAGTTTCCTCTTCGCTTAAACGCCCTTTCTCCGCAAGGTAATCGAACAGCTCTCCTCCACAGCATAGTTCTGTTACAATCCAAACGTTGCCTTCGGTGGCGATTACTTCGTACATTTGCGTGACGTGTGGGTGGTGAAGTTGTCGATGATGGTGGATTTCGCGTGTCAAAGAAGATGACATGGCCTTAGGAATCTGCTTGATCGCTACTCGAGTCGAAGTTAGTCGGTGCGTTCCCAGCCGAACCTTGCCATAGGCACCTTCTCCACGTTGAGCATATTGGTAACTCGATATGGCAGAGCTGACACTCACCCTCGCCTATGACCTTCCCAAGTGTGTAGTTCCCAACCACCCGAATCTTGCTCGAAGACAACTCTTTCCCAAGTTCATTATAAGCGTTGGCGAGGTGAGCCTTGTAGTTCTGAGAGATAGAAGCTGATTGTTGGTGTCCTAGCATAGTTTCATGTAATATAAAGGAGAGACGAAGGCAATAAATGCCTGCAACGACGATGTATGATGAAAATCTGTTCCAGAGTGATGGCAGGTGCCTGGTTCCTCTCCTGCCATCATCATGTCATTCGTTTCCCACGATCAAAGGTGATTTTCCCACAATCAATGACAACAATTACTGATTCAAATGCTTTATTGACACGTCAAACTTGAAGCAACCGTGGTGCTGATAATACTACATTTATACAATTCAAGCGAAGGCCAACTCCCACCCGCCTGCAATCACACGTGTTTGGTATACATTCCTTGTTCACTTGGTGAGTTGCATACCCGAGATCAGGACAGCGCCGGCTGATGCTCCGTCCCCCTACTAGCCCGCCAACTCTCGGGGCCCTGGCAAAGATGAGTTACACATGAAGTTGAAACTGAGGTGGGCACATACTGTACGATTATTCATCCTCTGATATTTGATTCTGCGAGCAAACCACTCTGCTGCCGTTGACCCAGTCTCGAAGTTTGTACCACTCTCCTCATGGTTCTTCTTTGCAGCCTGGGCAACAAGTTCGCTATCTTCCGAAATTGCGCGGAGAATTACAGAGTCGCAAGGGCGGCTGAAGAAAACAACCGACCAGCGAACGATGGCGGCTTGGGCGCCGGGAGGAGGGCTGAAAATATATTATTCGACGGAATCTGGTAGAGTTCGAACAACGACTCACACGACGCGGTGCAAATTGGATCGTAGGATTCCTCCGCTGAAAATCGCCATAGCGTCTCCCAAGTTGCAGATAGCATGTCCCGGAATGGGCTGGAATGGGGTACAATCAATATGAGCAATTTTGGTTTAGAGGTACGCCATCCAACCTTGATATATTGCCATTTGTTCGAGCCTTTGACGAATACTTGTAGGCCGCCAAGCCGATTGTGAAGGAAGGACTGTTTAAGAAACCTTACTGTGAGCACAAGAAAGTAACGTGTCTGCAAGATCATGCATTACCAAGGAACCAAAGTCAGTATGAGCTCCAAGGGTAGCCGTCTGCTCATCCCAGCCGCCGGGCTTGGGAGGGCTTTTGATGCACCGTGCCTCGCTCCCGCTGTATTCGCCTACGTGGAACTTTCTGAGGGTACCTTTAGGAAGGCCTAATTTGTCGTTGAACACATCCATCAGTGTCAAGTTGATTTCAACCGATTTCGCGACGAAAGGCTGGACGACTGAATCCATTGCGTCATTGACCGTGCGCGGGTACGTGCGTCTTGCAACGTTGGGCCAAGCGAGGGCGTCGTCTTGAGCTATGTTGATAAACTCAACATGGTCCTTAACGCCAGTTTCGTCCACGGCGTTTGCCCCTAGCGCTTTGTACCTGTAATCATCTTCAGCTATCTGAAGCGGCTATATTTCAACGATGCATACCCAATCGACCGACCCGAGTCGCCCTGGTCAAATTCGAGCTTTTCCTCCAAAGGAAGGTCCATGGTTCTGCCGCCCATGTCAAACATACCGTTGACCTCCTCGTCCACGCCATGGTTCTTGAGGCTGCGTGATGGGGTCAGTTGGGGTCAACGTAGAGTGGTGGATCAATACTGACTACCAGAAGCCAAGGTTAGTTCCCGCCTCCCATAGGCGATTAATTTCCGCTTCATCTCCTGCCTGAATAAGAGCGTAATCAATCACGAGGAGAGGATGAGTTGGAACATCTTCGGGGAATGGAGGGAATGTGGTGTCGACTCGTACTGGCATCTGTAGCAGAAGAAGGTGGAATGAGAGGATTGGAACGAGGTTCGTCTATATTTATAGTGGATCGTTTCCCACTACCTAAGTTTGGTGTTGAAGAATGCATAGTGGTCATGAGACGACAGCTCCCACACTGCGGGTAGACAAATGAGGAAAGGAGAATAAGTCCGGTGGCATAGGAGCAAGACCCCGCGTGCTTGGGCTACCCCGCTAACGTACAGGCTCGTACAGGCCACGTACGTTGTGGGGGAGCGGGAGAAAGATGAGCAGATGAGGACCCTGGATTCATATACTTCTAACTTGGGCTCCCCGGCTAACGCAGTGCCGGGATCAAATTGCAGGGGCGCGGGGAGAAAGATGAGCAGACGAGGAGGCGAAAACAAGACCACTGTGCATTCATGTACTACCAGCCTGGAGGCGGAATAAGACCGGTGGCATAGGAAATTGGCCCTGCGCGCTTGGGGTCCTTGGCTAATGCGGTGTAGGGAGGCCAAGTACGTAGGGAGATGAAAGATGAGCCGGCGAGCAGGCAGGTAGGGCTAAGATGGAAAGGATCTAACATTGCTGGTCATGGCTGACCTCTGAACGTATGTGCTTCCCCAAGTTTACAGATATACAATAATAACCATACATGTTCAATATTCTAGTATTCTTCTGTCGCGACATCATTGCAACATGGAAGCTCACGCGCTCACGACCTAGTCGTTCCGCCGAGCGCTACCGCAAACAACCGACCTGGCGCCTCAACCGGCCCAGCTGATCGTGACTGCGCAGGTCGCATGCCGGTGCTTTGCAGGAGAGCTTGCTGAGCAGCCAGACGTCTCAGTCGTGATTGTTCCCTTCTCCAGCTTCGACTCCCGACGGTCTTAGGCACGACGCCTGCTTTAGCGGCCACTGCGATGGGCTTGATATTGTTGTCGGCTAGAGACTCTACCTTGGACGACGCAGCTTCCTGTGTAGGATGCATGAGCATATACCTTGTGAGCTACGCCAACGACTTACATTGCCTGGGACTCCCAGTTGCCCACTGTTGATATCGCGTAGAACTGACTCAAGGAATTCATCCGCCGGGTCAGAGTATTCTTGCGTAGTATAAGTAGGAATACTCTGGGCGAGCGCCGCATCGTCAAGATGGGCCCGAGGAACAAGGAGGCCTGTCGTCGGAGGGTGTGATAGTACGTCGTGATAAGAGGTGGCCTGAATCACTGATAGTCAGTCAGATTCATACGTTGTCAAAACATTGTCATACCATTCCCGACCCTCGAGTAAAATCCCATGGGCGTCCTGAGGATGCTCCGCTGTAATTGTTTTGAATAGATTTGTGGATGTAGGTAGACGGCCTCGTTTTTTCGATGCCTATAGGATGGAATCTAAATGCAGAATGGCGAGAGTGCTACAATTGGTCAATAGCGGGCGGGACGCTGAGTTCATTCTTTCTACTAACCAGAGAACGACTGGGCAAAGGCGAGGGCACGTATGTTTCCTCATAGCCTGAGCTCCCTGAGAGTAGTTTGACGGTCATCGAAAATTCCATGGAGTCGTTGTCGACCCGGCATGCTTTGGCGGTCAACTGAAGTTGATGTTCGAAAGGCGCAGTGAACGACATTATAGAGATGGCGAAGTGGGGTGTTTCTTGCAAAGAGTTGAGGGAGTCGGCTTCACGGGATCCTGGTTTATATACCTCGATTATTTATTGCGTTTGTTTGGCATGGACTGCCAACGTTTGTGCACCATTTTCCTCCTCGTCTGTCGTCTCGTGAAGCCTCATGTTATTCACAGGAACGCCTTGCGTATTTTATCACAGACGAGCAATTGCGCTATTACTTAGGCGATGCAACTGACTAGTTTTCTCGAGTATGGCTTCTTCAGTGCCAACCTGGAAGTAATCATATCACCCGGCCGCTTACGTGATTCAGCTGAGAATACTCTCGGCACTGGGATCGGCACCAGTATGACGCTCGCAGCAGGAGTCCGGCGGTGGCTCAAAACAATGCAATGATGCTGCCGATGGCACATGCGTCACATCTTTATTTCTTTCCTTAAACATTCACTTTGACCCAAGTTCTGTCCTTATCGATTGACAATGTCCCCCAGCTCAACGACCGACTCCATACACCTCCTGGTTCTCGTCCACGGCATGTGGGGTAATCCAGGCCACCTCGCCGAAATGGCGCGCATCATCCGGGAAACAAAGGCTGAGGGTGGCTCTGACGGTACCAAGCTTCACGTTCTACTGGCCGAAACCAATCGAGAGGAAGGGACCTACGATGGTATTGACTGGTGTGCAGAACGAGTAGTTCAAGAGGTACGGTGACTTTAGGCTATTGCAAGATTTTGAGTTTAACCTTGCTACAATTACGACTAGATTATGGAGGAGATTGAGAGCCTCAAAGCTGAAGGTAAACAGGTGATTCGGTTCTCAGTAACGGGCTACAGCTTGGGTGGGCTGGTATCACGGTATCTAGTAGGGTGAGTTGAGCCACTACATTTTAATGACCATGCTGCTGAATCATTCCTTGTAGCATACTTCTTCAAAGAAATTTCTTTGACGATGTTCAGCCTATCAATTTCAATACCGTGGCAACCCCGCATATTGGCTTATTGCGATATCCTTCCCTTTTTTCTTTCATAACCTCTACCCTGGGCCCGAGACTATTATCGCGAACTGGGGAGCAGTTCTACTGTGTTGACAAGTGGTCGAATACTAATCAACCTCTGCTGGAAGTAATGGCTGACCCTGGTATGGCTATGTCCTTCACACCAATCCCACCCATCTCAGGCTCTTTTTAGGCATGATATTTTACCAAGCACTACTCAAATTCAAGCACCTACGTATTTACGCTAATGCGTACGTTTTCTACATGTTATTGATGGTTGACACGCTCATAGATATATAGTATTAATGATTTGACCGTACCCTACCCTACCGCGGCCATTGAGTCGACAGATCCGTTTGCCGATATGTCTCTCAATGGTTTGGAGATGTACGTACCAGCATATTTCCGACCGAGTTCCGCTCATTGGCGCTCATTCAGAGACCTGGATGCAAAATACCGTCCTATAATCCAAGCAATCACTTATCCTCCGTCACCCCCTCCTCCCCCTTCGAAGCCTTTAGTATTGTCATCCGCTTGGTTCAAGCGGTTTCGCCCTAGCCGTCCCCTACTTCCACCGTTCCTCCAGTTTCGCTTCCCCTTTAACCTAGTACGTCGCACGCATTGTTTTACCATCCATGACCTTCCTCTAACTCTGGAGACATGTGTAGGTATTATACATTGCTCTACCCCTCTTAATTCCCGTCGCCATCACTATAATCATCGTTCGCTTCTCTCTGGCCACTAGATCGTCCCGTCGACGCATCAGGCTCCTCGAGAAAGATACACCCGCCGAGACTCGCCTCATCCACGTCATCGCTCAGCTAGAGAAACAGGTGGAAGATACAGTAGCAGAGTTCATCGATCAGCCAAACCCGGACAAACCAGCCAGTTCGATGGGCACCGGCCCACTGCACGTCAAGGCCCCTTCCGGCAAATCTTCCTCTGCACAACCCATCCTGTCCACGGTGCAAAAGAAGATCGTCGCCTCGCTCAACAAACTTCCGCTTAAGAAGGAACTTGCGTACATTGAGAATGTGCGCAATTCGCACGCGACGATAGTGTGTAGGGATGTAAAGCAGTTTGCGTTTCATCGGACTGGTGAAGGTGTGGTGAGACATTGGGCCGATTCATTTTTAATGTGAGGATATTTTATTTGCGGCTTCTGCTAATTTATTCGTCCTTGGACTCTTGTGGATTGGATTTATACCCTAGAAGCCACCCCTAGATTATGATATATTAAGGTCTGCGCACGTATATAAATCGATTGTTCTTCAGGTAGATCGTCTTATGATGGGTGAGTATATCGCGATCCAGCAAGGAATAATTGGATCAACCAACTCCCAACATTGGAGAGAATAATAGTCGATGGCGGGAGATACAAACCTACAACTAGACTCCTATTAAAAAAACTCTATACCGTCGGTCCTCTATCTTTGTGTGCTAGACAGCAGGATGTTAACCAACAGAAACAAGGGTAGAAGGAAATGAGCAGAACTTACTCATCGTTATACGGTCGCCCAACGACAAAGCGATACCTTGCGTCTTGCTTCGTATACGCACATGACCGGTAATGGTACCGCTCTCCGTACGCTCGATGCTCAGATTCGCGAGAGCGTCCTCACCTATAAACAAGTGCCGTCAATAACGACATTTTGGCCATGTAATGACATGAGGGTATAGCTCACCAAACAGACTTCGAGCATACATATTTGCCGACAGGAAGTCACATTCGCCTGATAGCGCGCCGTCGGGGGTGAGGCAAGACATATTCGTCACCTTCATGACGTGTTTGAGGTAGTCCCGAGGGTCGCTATCATATCAGGTCAGCAAGACGACGAGTGGAGAAGAGACTGAGAGTTGCGTACGATAAAGTGCTATTCACGTTGACGCGATTCTCCCACTCGAACTCGGTCCACATGCTGCGGAACTACCAGGAGACAAAAATGTCGGAAGGTGCCAGGCTGATTAGGACAGAAAGGACACGAACCTGAGCCTCCGTGCAGTACGCCGGTTTGATGTAATCCATGATATCAACATGGATATCGTTGAGGATGACGCAGGCTTCCGACATGTTGGGGCCCTCCCAGAGGATGCTACCAAAGATAACACCCGTTTCCGTGGACGAAACCTAATTGTCATAAAGACATCGGTCGACGGTCATACGAGAGAGGAAAGAGAGCACACCTTGATAGTAGCCTTGATGCTCTGGAAGCCATGTGGCGCGATGGTGTAAACAGAAGGCCTCTCGACGATTTTCAGATCACCGAGCGTGGCGAAATCAAGGCAGAGATTCTGCAAGGTGTTTGAGGTTTGGTTGACAAGTAGGACGTCAAGCAGGATATCGAATCCATGCATCTTAACATATGCCTCTGCGTATATCGGATCAGAGAAACCTGAGCAAGAGATATTAGTACAAGGCCACATCGGTTAAGAGGCGAGGCCGGACCAGTAAGCTGTGCTATTCTACTTAGATTGGAGATGAAGTCTTCGTGTACTTCACCAGCTCCGGTAGCACGTCCAACGTCCTCGTCGTCCTACATGTCCAGGGTTAATTCAACAGTAAGAAACGTAGAAGATGGGAACACCCACATCAAGCACATCCTCGGTAGCCTTCTGCGAGAATTGTCGGAACGAAAGCAAATCATCAACCTGCACGATAGCTTTCTTGTCGCTCTCAGCTGCTTTCTTCTCGGCCGCACGTTTCTAATACGAACGTCCAGTCACCTCGCGCAACGAAAGGAAAGATGATGACGTTTTACCTCCTGTGCTCCAAGCATCCGCGAATAAGCCGTCTTCATGTCCTTAAGGAACACTTCATGTACAGCTGGCGTGTCTTCAAGCTCACTCAAAGTTTGTACGCAGTTAAGGATACGCTCATGGGAGTCCTCGTCGATCTGAACAGTAACAAACTTGGATTGGCCGACACGGATGATGGATGTCATGATGAGCATGGCCTTAATCGCAAAATGATTCAGATTGTTGAACGAACGAAGAGTGAGCGGAAATGGCAAACCTCAGCGCGTATAGCGTTCACCGCTGTCTTGTCGGACGTGTTCTCATCGAAACGCAGAACAAGTTTAGCGAGGGCCGAGGAGAGGACAGAACCAGTGAAGAAGTCGCCGCCGAGGAGAAGGGCTATGGGCGTGTTAGATGATCCTCGATGGATGAGATGATGGCTGGATATACTCACCTCGTAAGGGTGGCTTGGCGGCAGCCTTGACCGCCTCCAACTTGGCCGCCGATGCACTGGTCGTATACGCGCTCTCAGTAGCGTACGTTCCGTCAGCCAACACCCTCGGCCTACTATCCACCTTCTTCTCCTTCTCCTTCTCGCCTTCATTATCCTTGCTAGCCTCCTCACCACCTTCCGCACTCGCCTCATCCAACAACCGCTGCTCCGAAGCCAAAATCGGTATCTCTCCCAAAACCTTCCTTATCTCGTGGAATGTCATGCTGATATCTGCGGAAGTCTCCACGTATTCGCCGAGAATCCAGAGGATGCCGCGGTACACTTTTCCTGATTTTATTTCCGAGAGCGTGTTGATGAGTTTTTCTGTGATGGCTGGCCGGAGATGAGGGAATTTCTCGACAACTTCGCTGTGAATCGCGTATATATGCGTGTTAATACGACAATGAACGACAGGGGAAATGAGGAATGAGTACGGACCGCACGAACGACACGACGTCCAGCGCCGATGGGTTGTTCGAATCCCCAAGGAAGTCCATCAACGCGTGGACGACAGAGGCAGCAACTTCGGAGAACTTGATGGCAGTAACATGGATGGACTGAATGAGAAGTTGACGATATTCCGGGGCCTACACGAGCCACCCTGAGCGAAAGGTAGCTTCAAATGACAGGCGTCGACTTACTTTCTCGTTCTCCTGTTCTTGCGTACGCTGCAGCTGCTTCTTCAGGAACAAGACGACCTCTTCCACATTCCGGCTGGACGTCATGCTCAAGACAATTGCTATGGCCTTGCGGCGCACTTCCATATCCGCGCTGATGACCTTTGCTCAGAGGACGGACAGACATGAAAGTCATTAACCAACAAACCTGGATAAAATCTGGAGGACATCCATGATCAGGCCGTCTAAGACCTGGCCATGCTTGGAACGGAGAGCTTCAACACGATCAAGTACGATGAGTTTGACGTTGTTGTCAGATTCCTTCACGACGAGGTTGATGAGACAAGAAGCAGCAGCTGTGGAAAAAATGGTTAGTGTATGAAGGCTGGGGTGGGCAACCACATCAACACACCTTTAACTGCTGTAGGATTTTGGGTGAGGGCAGTTAGTGTAGTCGCAGCCTCATACTTGACCGCGTGAGATGAGGCATTAAGGAGTTCAAAGATGCAGCGAATATAGCGCGGCTGAGGGTGACTGCATCAGACAAATATATGGCGAAAGACCACGACAAGGACTGACTCTATGTGCCGAATCGTTCTTGCAATCCAATCTTATAATCTCTATCACGCTCATCTGTAATAGTTCATCCAACCCTGATATTCCATCATACACGTTCAAAACCCATTCCACCGCCTTGGGCAACGCAGAGTGAGCCAAAAACTCCAGCGCGTTCCTCTTGCAAGTCGGATCCGTCTCTGCAGCGAGGAAGGTTTGCATGAGCTCTGGGGCATCGGGGATGAGGGGTTCGAATTCGCGGTAGATGGAGTAGATGGCGAATACGGCATTCTTTCGGACGTAAGAGTGACGGTGTTCTAGGCAGGAGCGGCAAGTTGGGACGAGGGGTTCGAGGAGTTCGGCGTCCTTGGCAATTTTTTGGAGGAAGCGGAGGGTAGCGCCGCGGATGTATTCATTTGGATGTTGCTAAGTGAGGCGTTCATACCATGGTCATGGCGAAAATAGCGTTAAACATACCAGGTCATTTCGAATGGCATTACTTTGCGCGTCAATGTCAGTCTATCGTCGGTGGTAACCAGAGAAATAGTAACCGTACACAACGAGAATCATCTCCTGCTTCAGTTTGCCGCTCTCATCATACTTGGGACACACTTCCCAGTAGAAGTGCAGCAGCTTCTTCAACGCCTTGTTCTTCGACGGTAGGACATACTGAATGATCGGCATCAACAGTGCTGGCTGCATACAGCGGGGTCAGCATGCAGAACGGTCTTCGTTCGCCTCCGTGAACGCACTTGAGGATTACCATTGCTCGTTGAGATGATGATCTTTCGGAGGGTCTCCAGCTTGACTTCATCAGAGCCTTTCTCCAGCCCAGATCGTAGCTCCTGCAGCGAGGGTGACTCTGTCGCGGATTCATACACGACTGTGTAACATGAGGCGTCTGGGCCAGACATTGTGGGGAGGAATGAGGGGGATGTCGTGAATTGATGTTATGCGTGTCAGACGTGGCCCCTGTTACCTGTAGACTGTGGGAAATTCTAGGACATCACGTGTAGACTCCCCTATCGGGTTCAAGTCCCAAGGAACTTTCAAAATTTTCTTCGGTGACAGAACGTTCAGCGTCAGCGGAGACTATCACAGTGTAAACGATACTACAACATATGTTTTGCACAAATATTTATCTTGAAGTGAAGAATGTCATGGAGAGCCGTCACACTGTGATGCGTTACACCAAGCAGTATCTTATCGCGTGCCAGACACTTAGTACCGCCGCCTTCGCATTCCTCGACTCTCCCATCGCTGCCACCCACATCGACTAATTGTTCCTGAGTCCACGGCTGCTCGGAGCCTGTTCGCGTCATACATTTTGACGCTCTCCCCAGCACTTATCAGTCACCACGTTGCAAAACCGTCCTCCATCGGCTCACCCGCAATATATCTCCCCAACAATCTCGTCACCAGCCCCAACATACCGGTATGTCCTCATTGCTATGTATTCCCCTTGCACCTCAACGACGTCCTTCATCTCAGCAACTCCGGGAACCGGCTTCGGGTCGTTCTTAATCCTTGGTTTCAACTGCCTGCGTCGTCTATATAAAAGATGCCATCGTCCAAAGAACTGGCTCGCCACGCGTCAACGAGTCGATTACCCACAGTTTTGTCTTCCATTCTTCGCATGGAAAACTTGCCGTCGCGTATCATCCACCTCCTGCCCGCAATCTCAAAGTATGTGCTGTATCTCCTGCTGCTCCTCAACATTCGGTCTTTCCCCTTGGTTTGGCACTGTGAGTCTTTCGATTATGCTGCATCTTATCCCAAGTTAATGTCGCTGTAGGGAAAGTGTTCTGGCCTGTGACTCTACTTCGCATTCGATATCGCCTCTTTCGCCTCAGCCTGCTCTTTAAATCGCGCAATGTGAAGCGAACGCTCGATGCTCAATGGTGGGACTCGGTTACGCCAATTGGAGAGAATCCCTTGGAATCTGTGGTCAAGTACACGAGTTGGGCTAGTAAGCACCCCGTCCCCCTCCTATTCTGTTCAGGAAAAGTTGACCGCCATGTGCAGGCATTGACGACAGCGACTTTAACATCCATCTATCCAACTCGAGCTATGCGAAAGCCCTAGACTCGGCACGGTTCAAAGCTGCCCTCCAATGGTTCCCTCTCTTCTTTAGGAATGGTGGCTGGTGTCCCCTAGCAGGTGTGCTTCCTCGAAGTCATCACCAAACAGATCTGACTGGTTCGTAGCAACTCACTACCACTTTATTCGTGAAATCCCTATGTTCTCCAACTACGAAGTTCGAGTTCGGATGGGTGCTTGGGATGACAAATGGGTATGCATCATGTCCCCTTTGCCCCGCACGCGTACTCATCGTTCCATAGCTCTACATCATCTGTAGATTCGTCACCAAACCCAAGAAAGGTGCTAAACCATCTACGAAGACATCGACTACTACGGCCGCTTCGACCAAGACTCCTCCGGACAACGCCTTTATCTCCGCACACGCACTACACACGCCCGCCACAGACTCAGAACTGAACACATCCGTATCCCCTACGCCAATCCCTTCCAACACCCCGCATCCACCGCCCAACGCCAGCATTATAAACTCTCTTCTGCAGAGGCAAGAGCACATAGAGGAACCCGACGGTGCCGTCTTGCACACGACCTCAGTATCCCAGATTTGTTTCAAATACGGCAGGATCACCGTCCCCCCCGCTCTCGCTCTCGCCTTGAACGGCTTCTCCGTCGCCCCTCCCCCTCCTTCCCCCTCTGCTTCCGTGAATTTACCTTCCTCATCATCCTCAATGGTGAACATCAACGTCGCCCCGCCACAATCCTACTCCAAGACGAACCCTCCACCACATTGGCCTTTGGTTCAATCCCTCGTTCACCCAGCACACGGAGGGCACCCGAAGAAAGTACAGGCATTCTTTAAGGGCGGGTGGAAGGACGTGCCTGCGAAGGATAGGTGGTGGGAGGCTTGTTTGGGTGGTGAGATTGAGGAGAAGAGGAGGCAGAGGTTGGGTGGTTTGGAAGGGATACGAACCGGGACGGAAGGTGTTAGAACGATCCTTTGATGAGCTCGGAATGTGTGGGGATTATGTATGGACTTGTTGGATGCTTATAGACATAGACGCGGTATTGGTATGAGATTAGATAAAGTATTTCCTGTATAATAATCGTTTCCTTCATAACTACTATCGGCTAGCGCTGTCGCACCGAGCAGTACCAAATCCCCAGGCACTCTCCTACGACATCCGTATCTAGCACAGCGAAATCAATCTAGCCACACCAATTGCAACGCCAATGCCCAACAACGGTGCAATCATCAATCCCGATCTACCCAGATGCGCAACTGGTCGCGCCGAATTCCCGCTAGCGACAGTCAAGGTGTAAAATGGTGCAACAGTTCCGACAAGAGTAATGCGTGGCTCCCCATTGAACTCGAGGACGCATGTACCTTGGACGCGCTCCGTTCCCCATGAACAACGTTGCACATCGGTGACCGACGTCGCATACGTTTTTGTAGTAGTAGAATCGATCTCCAGTCCGTCGGCCACTGCAGAAATAACCACATGGGTAGCATCCGCTATGTATGTTGCTGTTATTCAGGTCATCAGTCGTTGTGTATGACTCGGAGGCCAGTGAGCAGAGAGAGAAGCAGCGGCTTACCATGCTCGGTAGTGGCGGGAATGGGGAAGGGCGAGCCTCCGCTTGGGACGCGGAGTATGGCATCGTAGGTCGTGGCGCCGTCACTACCAACACCAATTGGCGACAAGGTGATCTCAGGGATCGCGATGGACAGGCCGATAGATGTAGGGGTTACAGTGCCTCGCACTCCGTAGAGCGTAACGGTTTCCGCAATAGCTGTCTCAAAATGGTTCAGATATGTATGCCTCGCGAGAAGGGAATGGAAGTAACACTCACCGAATGAAAACAGGCCTAACAAAACGACAAGGCTTTGTGGCATTTGTGTTCAAGTGATGCACGGAATTGCCAAATGCCAATGGGAAACTATGCACCACCCCGGGCCTTTATTATAAGAGGATCGTGAGGTTTGCCCCATACACTCAGAGTGAGAGCCGTGCTCTGGGAGGAGCTCAAAACCTAACTGCCATCAATGTTTTTTTTTCACATACTATTTTGCGGCATCAACGGGTTTGATGGAGGAATCGTGGAGAACAGTGCTAATAAAAGGTTGAGATATTGATATGATATCAAGTGCAGGGGTACCTACGGGCCGGCCGTACTTCGTGAACGGAAAAGCGACGGATGAGAATCGGCGCATTTCGACATTGACTCTATGCCGGGGTACTGGATCCGCCTTCTCTCTTGAGAAAGATATCGACTTTCACTCCTTCCTCCCTGGCACCACCCTCGCGCCTGGGGAGGTCACCCTACGGTGGATGGACCTCGTCGACAGGCTATGGACCAGTCCAGACCTTGAATGGCAGGTAGCCCTCAGGCGACACGGAAAGTTGAGGTGCAAGGCAAGTCTGATAGCTCGACATTCATGTAACCTACTACAGCTTGCTCCGCGCTGAAGTCCTATCAGCGGACGCCGCGCCCAAGCATACACTTGAAGCTGGAACTTGTCACCTGCCTGAATGTTGCGTCGCAGACTTCTCCAGTAAAGGTCGAACCATGACGCGTCATACGACGAGTAAAGGCCTGTAGAATGTATCACACGCGGTCGAAGGCTGAAGCGCTGGCTACTCAAGTACTCACCGGCACCTGCGAGCAGATGTGGCGCCGTGGGTAGGGCTCCGACGTTGTGCGGCCTACTTACAAAATGTCCCCGTCAAAAAGAGGCGCCCTGGATTGATGGACATTTGTTTCAGGCCCGCTAGTTCCGAAGACACTGAAACTCGCTTCCCACAGTAACCGTGACTCGTCCCAAAGGCCCTGAAATCTCTACCAGTTCTCTACCCTGCACCATGACCTCTACCGATCAAGCCTCTGCCATTGCAACGATAAGTGAGATATCCACCGTACCTGGTCCTGATGTCGATCTTCAAACATCCCCAGATCGTTTAGACCCTGTCGCCACCCTCGCACTGCAAGCTGCAGAGCAAGCTATCCACGCTGTTGCTTGTATGCCCTTTCACTAGTGAGGTTGGTATGAACTAATTCGTTGATAGCGGGAGAGGGAAGTGATAAGGATGGTAAAGCAGCCGTGAAGAAAATCTTGTTCGGCGCGCATCAAGTGCTGCCCATCCTACACATAATTCCGGAGCTTCACCCCATGACGAAGGTACCTTATGATTCGCCTAACGAATTCCGTGCTTATGCATTGTCCCCACACTTAGAAAGTTTGTAGTACATTCACAGTGCATACATTCTCCTGTCACACCACCTCATAAGCTCACGGCTAGTTATCGCACAGGCGTTAGTATGGATGGAAACCAATCGACAGAACAGCGACCTGACAGTTGCCGTGGTCTATCATTCCATGGTAAGAACGTTCACGTTGAGACCTATCACCTTTGCCGATAGGATGGTGCTCAGACTCTGATGATGCATGCCCTTTGTTACCTTGGCCAAGTTAAAGGTGATGAACTCGTGGGTGAACTGCAAAGGGTATTGGATGAAATGTTACAATCTATGCGAGAGTTTGGTATGCCCAAGTAATCATATCTTCAAGGATCTAACCCAATTGGCTAGGTAATTTGGTGACGTGAGGATTACAATATTGAAGCTCTCACCTGACTCTAACTGAGCACCAAGTTCTTACTATCGTTACTCCGCGAAACGCACTATATGTAGGGTTCATCGCAGGCTCTGTACAGTACCAGCTTGACCTCCCACCGTAGTTCGCATCCTTCACTCTAAAGAGTACCAAGAGCTGCTGCGAGATATTAGCCATTCGTTTGAGACTCACAGAGAAAGTCTACGAATGATCTTTCAAGCTCGAACAATGATCGCAAAATACGATGTGTCTGCTGCTATCGAGACCGTAATGACGGTTCTCAAAGCAAAGGAGCGCGAGGAGTTCAGTCGAAGTCAAGGTGGTCTCGACGCTGTCATCCATGTAATCAATTTCTCCACAGCCCATTTATATCATCAATTAACTGGGGGTCCTCAGGACGACGCTCTACTATCCAATGTTGCAGAAACCCTGGGCGAGAAAATTCTTCCGCAGATTAGATCCGCATTGCGCGAAGACCTGCAGGAGATTCTTGAAAATGACCAGTAAGATCTGGCCGTCGCGTTGGACAACATCTCTGACATCAGTTCAGGACTCAATCCAAATTTGCGTTGCAAGCTACCCGAGAACAAATGGAGGCAAGTGTTGGTCGGTCTGAGCTAAACATTACTCATCATGTAAGTCAAACTTCCCTTCCATTTCGCTTGCGCTCATCTCTCTTTCTCAGCTCGACTCTGGTCCGTCTGAGCTGATTAACGACCCTGACGTGTGTAGTATATGGCAAGGTATGTAATTGTAGATATTTTTTTTGGCATACATTGACTGATGCTGAGGTAGAAATGGTGAGTTGAGCTAGCCGATAGTAGGCCATATATGAAGGGCTGTCTGCACATTTAATCAGCGCACAATATGTGACGAACCGCGCAATTCATCACCCTCACCAGACATCACACCAGCTCTCGTATGCAATACATTCCCCAATGCCCCCATACAAACTAACCGCCTCGCGCGCAATTGTTTTCAGGCGGACAGTCCCATCGGACGGGAACTTGTGAACCGCTGGTTGGAGGGTATTCAAAACGATCCAGGTAAGTCTGCTGTCTCACTTTCTGTTTGAGAATTAATTATAATTGTTTGTACTCTACCTAGCCGCACATAGGTCGCAGGCGGATAACGGAGATAAGTGAGAAGGGAGATGCTGTCGAATCCGAAGCGCAGAGTTTCTGAGGGATCCAAGACGTGCTGAGAATTGGATGTAACTGCTTTAGGGGACGGGCCTAGGGTCATCCCGTCTGCCTTATCATACCCAACATCCCCCGGATATGGGGCCATGCCGAAAGTCTAGAGAAGCCACGAAACGACTGGGATGCTGAGGAGGTATGGAACATACAGCCAGACCCATTCAAGGCAGAAAGAGGAGTCTGTCTTTCATATGTAGCTTCGTCGCAATCCTTGTCGGTATGACGGGACGAGCTCAATAGGACCGGTACGTAGACCCGACGGACTCGACACTGCGTATCGTAAACGAACACTTTGGGAAGCCACAGAGGAACAATCAAGGATGGTCCTGAGTACAGGAATTGGATGAGGCAGTGATTGTGTGAAGATTGCATTAGGTACAGAGGCGGGTATTACTAAAGAGCGAGAGAGCCACAGCAAGGACTGCTGATGAGTGCATAAGAACACGAGTGGAGGTATATAATTGCGGTGGGGTAAATTGATATGGCGAATAACTGTGCATTAGAGTCTTGGGGTGAGCTGACCTGGACCAGCAGCGTGAATGCAATAGCTTTGTCCTTACCTTCTTATTCCTCCACGCCAGAGTCGGTTTCACTCCCACCATCATCTTCATTGATAGTACATTCTACGCCATAAGGCATCTCTCGCCATGTAGCTCGACTTACTGTTGGGGTCGTTGATGACGGTGCTCACTGACTCTGGCTGGTAAACGAGTGAAACCCTTTTATACAAAAGGACCCACTAAGTAAAGAATCGATACGTTGGGTCAGAAAAGGAGATGAGGCGCACCAGTGAGAGCACCGTCTCCCACAGTACTTGGAGATGTGGGCCACTGCGATGCATGGCATGTACGGGTCCTGGTCAGGGGGAAGAGGGGGAGGGGAATGGGTTGGGCAGATAAGGGTGCATGTGAATGGAACAACACTTGTTACATGATCTTCAATGGAATATAACGGTTGCCATCACCCTCTCGAGCGAGACAAAGGCTTGCCACCCACCTGCGCCACATCGAATAATACTGCGGAATCCCCTTCCTCTCCACCAGCTGTGTCAATGCCTTTGCCAAGGCCTTCCTATCCCATATCTCTCCGTATTATCTGAGGGAAGAGATGAACAAGTAGCTGATTTCATCAAGTGGACGCGGTCACTTCCATCATCTCTGTGCTGGCGCCGGGACCAGAGAGGGGAGTGAGGCTTAGATGCAGACAGGGTGGTGGGTGTGTTGCAGCCCTCTGTTCCTCCCTCACCAGCGAGCGTTCATTCGACCGCCCATCCACTTGCTGCTCTATGCCGAGGAGGACTTGAAGCATTTGGTTTGAGGATGGGGAGGTTGCGGAGACTCGAGTAGTGGGAAGAGGAAGAACGAGGAGAAGAAACTGCACCTCGGAAAAGGATGGGAGTGTCTGCGGCAGAGATCTGGGTGTTGGCAATAGTAGCAGATGAGGACGTGGACAAGGATCAATGCCAGCGGAGTTAGCGTGGACTCTGGAGACAGTCGGAAAGCTCAAGTCATGGCAGAAGACGATGGGGGGATGTGGTGTTAGTGGCGTGAAGCGATTCAGTTTGGACGCCTTGAACGTGCTTAGTGGCCTCGCTTCAGGTACAGGCGGGATGAAGTGGATGGGTACGGAGTGTGAAAGCGGTGATTAGTGAATTGTGACAAGGATGCGGGATGGTTGATTGGTGATGTCTTCGACGATGTCAAGTTGCCTCAGTGAAGCAAGTGAAGCCGAAGGGGTTGTTCGCAATATATGCGAGAGGTGGACTGGGATTGTGGACCTGTGGTAGGGGTGTTCGACGATATCCGTGTCCAGTGGAGGAGCTGCAAAGGAGGTGAATGGTAACTTCTAACTAGAAAATATGCGGACGCACCGTAAGATCGCCGTTCATTGTTTGCCTCCTCATCCCTCCGTACTCTCCCTCGATATCTATCATCCCAGTATGCCACTGTTATCCCTGAAGCTTGAAGGCGGAATGATTGTTGGCCTGAGTGAGGAGCTATTAATCTTGATCAAGGTTCGACATCGAAGGGAGAAGGCAGAGGGGGTTGGCCAGTGGTGGGGTCTAATTGATACGCGAGGAGGAGAAACTCAAACGTGGACACCTGACGACGGCGACGGCGCTGGAGTCGTAGCGCTGCCCTTCCACCCAAGTGCAGTGGTTGTCGACATTCAAGAGCATCGGTGACTCGGGTGGTAGTCATCGTAGTAGGGCGTCGATGCTTGCCGATTCCGGAGCCTGCAGGATGAGCTGTGGACTGAGTAGGGCGGGAATGGAGAGGTTCATGAGGGACCGTTAAATAGCCAATCCGCCGTTTGCCCCCTCGTCCTCCTCACTCAGTAATCCTCCTTGAGAGTCTACGATGCTGGCATGGAATTCTTGGCCCTGGAACTTGAGCTTGAAGGCCGAAGTGTGATGGAACTTGGGTACACGAGAGGAACCGTTCGATTGTTCCAGTTCGATCAGGTCCCTCCGACCCTGCTCCGATTGATATTACCTCATAAATACTTATCAGCCGGCCGATAAGGTCTTAGCGCGCGCTTCGAGGGTCTGGCGCCTCTAAATTAATCATTCATTTGTTTAAATAATTAAATATAATTCATTTCTAACTATGTGAGCGTCTGATCTAGGGGGCGTTCCCAGTGAATTAGCTCCCTTTTGATACCTGTTTAGTGAGCAAATATGGGGTAAATGCAGATTCTATGGGACATCTGAAGGCTTTTATTTTCATTACTTTTACTTATCCCTTGACTTCAGTTCATTCAACCTCGCTACTGATGAGCCGATGCCCCTATTTTACCTTTTCATCTTTTTTGTCAGTGTATTTCTGCATCGTGAGCCTCGGGAAGCATGTGTTTCGTGCTTGACTAATTCAGATGGGGCATCGTTCGTTCAAGAGATCATATTTTCCCTTCCAGCCGAACCTCTTGAGTTGTGAGTTAACTCCAGCATCGGAGCAGTATTATTGAAGTAATTCAACATAAATAGTACCGTGTTTCCACGATCAGACAACTTTCTCACACTCAGTAATGAAAGACCTCAATTATTCACCACGCTAAGTAATGCTTTCTCACAGTCAATGTTGTCTAAGTTCCTATTTAGTTAGCATCGTGACTAAACATCTCGGCGTTCCGGTCGCTAGCCGATACCCGACCCTTAAGAGCGTCAACGCGGCATGATCGAACTGGAACAATCGAAGTATTCCTCGGTACACGAAGAGCCAGACACGCGAGCGAAAAGTTTGGAAATGTGGCATGAAACGGAGATAAGTGGACATAATCCCAATTAAGCTCGAGCGCTAAAGTCGGCGACTCAGAAATTCGCCGCCCACTCAAGGAAGCGCCCACGCAAAGCTGTAAATTAAGAAGACGGATCCTTACGTTATACTCCAGGACCCGTAACTACGGTATCAGAAGGAAGCCGAAGCGCACCACGGGCGTCTCACTTCTGCTTTCAGCGGCCATGCCACTCGTATACGGTATACCCATCGACAGGTGAAAGGGTAATGGGCCTCTCCCGCCCCACCCTTCCTTATAGCCTGGCTTGAATTGGATGTTCTTGTCAGCTGTCTCAGGCTTGAATCCCTCTAGTGTTCAGAACGAACCATTCCTTTGGCATTACAAGGGAGCAGAGCACACGCAAAGCAGTACAAAGCCCAGAGCTACACGCTCGAATGACCGTACAAATCCCAGAACGACACACTGAAATGAGGATACAAAGCCAGGACTACATGCTCGGATGCGGATACAAAGCCCGTTACAACATTCGTCATGTTCCTCGAATACGTCCATGCACCTCTCCCTATCCCAGTGATGTGGGTAGTTGGAGTTGGTGGTGTCGGTGTCGGTGTCGGTGTCGGTGTCGGTGTCGGTGTCGGTCCAGTCGTGGTCGGTCCAGTGGCCCAGATGCTGGAGTCGTCCTCTTCGTCGGTCGTCGGTCGTCAGCCCAGCGAGATGACCCACAGAGAGAGCATCAACTCCCCGTCCTCCCTACCGTGCAAATCAGTCAGCGCTGGAAATAGGCCACAGAGCAGATCGAACTCACCTTCCCGAATGTCGTCCGATGCTACGACCTGCAGTGCACCTCCACTGGTTCCCACAAACTTCGCCAGCAAGGGATGAATCCCCCCCATATGGAGTAGGGTCACCGCCTCCCAGCTTCAAGCCGTGAGCCATTGCGTAGGTCCGCGATGCACCCCGCGATGCCCAAGGCACCGAACTGGACGGGTACATGGGAGTGACCCCTTGGCCTCGGCCCGCAGGCTTAGCTCAGTTAGGTCCAAAGCACCCAAGGCGAGACGACATCCACTCTCATACTAGAAGAGAAGATAAAGGCGGGAGTCAGAATCGGCGAAAACACTGTAGGCGAGAGTTGCCTTACCTCCTCAATGGCCGTCCTAGCGTCCTCCTGCGCACCCCGCTGATGACTAGCTGAAGACAGCGGAACGCATACCCCACCAGTGAGGACACGCCCATGACCCAGCAAGCACCAGGATGCAGGGCACAGAAGGCGGGCCCTCCAAATACCGCAGCGCGTACTCACCTCTACCCCGGCTCCCTCTGCAGGCCTCCTCGCTGGGGAGAAGAGGTGAAATCACCCGCCTTTTATATGTATTCAGAGCAGGGGATCACATGTTATATGGCTGTGCTGAATTTCTGGATTGTTGAATGTCGGATGTGGAGTGAGAGTCATCCTACGGTGGATGGAGCTCGTCGACAGAGTCCAGACCTTGAATGGCAGGTATCCCCTCTTCTTTGCTAGCTCATCCCGTAACTAGCCTGGAAGAAACCTCGAATTTAGTATCAATCGGCTTTCCGTGTTCAAGTGCAAGGATCCCAATCCCCATGACGTTCTGTGAGCCTTATTGACCCCACTCTCATCCCAGCAACATTGACGAATGAGTCAGTTGTGAAGACTTTGATTACCAGAGCCATCACTCGTACTCAGATGGTGATGTGGTCGTTGATTAACTACGGGTGACTAACCAAGCTCGCTAAAGGAATATTCAGCTGGCCTGGGCGAATGTGTCGGTTTCGAGAGGATTTTGATAATTCCTGGTTGTATACGCTTCCGGTGGCACCGATATAAAGGCTTAGTGCGACTACTTTGGCACACTTTTGGTTCTTAATAACGAGAGATAAAATCGGGTGGCTAGTGGCAGGGCTATGATCATTCCGCGGAATCGGATTGCTGCATGTGGTGTCTAAGGAATGCCCGCGGGAGTCCTCTAATCAGCTGCATGATGTCTTCGCGAAGAGGATGATTGGTCCTCGCACTATGGCATCTCAGACGTGGCTGTGGTCACTTTGAGGTCCGACGGAACATCATTTGGATCGAATTACCGCGGCGGATATGGGGCGGCACCATACAAGCCATTGGCAGTACATCAGTGGCTACAACGATTCGAAGGTCGACTTCGCCAGCGGCAACTTGTGACTGAAGCAAGAGCACCTCATCATCTACCACCGACGGGGAGGCAGACCTGAGATCATGATTGCGAGTTGATTCCACGCCCTGACATGAGCAGTATCCTAAACGGAACTTCTAGAGACTACGAACTGTGTCTTGACCCAGGAAGCCATAGAAGAGTAATCTGGTGATCATGAATATAAGTGGATGGGGAGTAGTACGTAGGAGCTGGAGATCGATACGAGCGAAGGGTGCTGAGAGTCGACACAGTCTTAGGATTCCTGGACCGCAAAATGAGGGGAAATGGTGTGCAACTCTGTTTTGGAGACTTTCATCAACGAGGCGGATACAATCCTATGGGCCTTACCTTCCTATTCATCCATGTCATTGATATTCAAACCCTCACTCCCACCCTCTTCATCGGCTACGACGGAAATGGACAGTTCTTCGTCACCATTGCTATCATTGCCACATTCGGAGCAATCACACTCCTTAACCTCACAATTGAGGATACGAACAAAACACAGATTCTCTACTGCCTGCAACACCTCCTGGTTCGCAAAAACACATTCCATCAAACATATATCCTGGACAGTCCCACCTGACATCTCATGTCTTGGGCGTAAGGCCTGCAGCGCATGAAGAACTTCCGCTGGATACGTCGGGCTATGAGGAGGGTCGATTCGGGTATCGAAAATCGTCAGTCGTCGGAGCTGCGGCAAGATATCTTTGTCGCAACAGGCCCGTAATATGCCATCTGGATGCCCCTCCTCAAAACCTAGGCTTACTTGGAGATCTTCAAGGTGATAAAATGGCCTGAGCAATAGTGACCATTCTGTGTACGAGATGTCGACGGAAACTAGGAGTTTGGACACATTTTGCACCGGCAAAACGTGAGGCATCTTTTCAAAAACTTGTAATCGTGTCCAGGTTGATTCGTGGTGATGATCCACTCTCCAGCCAGAGATTGAGAAGAAGGTTTTTCCCTGGGAGTCCACCGCACGGAGGCTCAGTTCCCCCCACATCAGGAGAAGATTAAGTCGATGAATGACCGGAGCGTCCGCGTGACTCAAGCGTGAACAGACGTCCCAGACACCGGACATTCCGCGTTCGGATGACGATCGTGAGGCAAATGGAAGAAGCTGCACACAGGTCGTAGGCGGATAATGGAGATAAGTGAGAAGGAGGATGCTGTCGAACTCGAATGTCATAGTCTTGAATTCAAGCTGAGTCAAATGAGGAAGCTCAACAGGCCGGATCCCATAGGCCTTGTCATCAGCTGAAAGGGAAGCGACAATTGACCTCAAGCATAATTTCCGGAGATTGGGCGTGGAAATCAGGACGTCCAGCAATTCCCGAAATGAAATGGGAATAACGTGGAAATCGGCGCTCAGGCTGAGGGAAATTAACGAAGAGGAAAGCCTTGGGAAGGGACTTGACATTGGGAGGTTATGGATGTATAGGTTCGCTAAAGAGGGCATACGCCTGGCAAGACAGTCAAGCGACCGAGATGACGATCCTGACTCCGCGCAAGAGAGGGAAATAGTACGGAGCTCAGTGGCTGGGGTGTCGATATTCAGAGCCAGGTTATGAAGGGGTTCAGCGGTGGTAAGGCCTCGAAAATGGATGGTTCGGATTCTTGGAATGTGGGCTATATATGGAGGTAATGGCTGAGGCTCGAACACAGTCGGCCGTCTGCTGGAGCCGGAGAATCGTAGATCCAGGAGTGTTGAACGAGACATCTTGAGCATTTCACTAGCGACCTTGGGCATGGAGATATCTACACGATTCCAGAGTAGTGGACAGTTGAGAGCAGTATTCCGCCAGCTCCGACACACCAAGGAAGGAGCGATCCAATCAAGGCTCTTGAAATCATCACCTTCGAAGGCCTCGTCTCTCACGAGACAGAAGATGCGGGCAAGAAGTTCTGACGGTAATTGGGCAATGGGAATGTATGTGTTTCTGCGTATCTTCAATGCGTAAATTGCTGCTTCATGAGTGGCAATTTCAGAGTCCATCTGACGAAGGGCCTCTACGCTCTTGGGGGAGCAAAATACCATAATGATGCAGTTGAGAGTCTTGACAAAAACCGATTGCAAGGGAAGCTGCAAGACGTAGTTGTGGCCGGAGGAGAACTGAACGCGTGAACTCAGAGTTTTCCGTTTCTGGGTAAATGCTCTAGGGGACGTGCCTACGATAGGGGCCATCAATGGGCTATCATAGCTGTCCCGCCGACGCCATGTTGGTGAGCTAGTAAGTACAGCGAAATCAACTTTGCAAAGCCAATTGCAACGCCAATGCCCAACAGCGGTGGAATCATCAATCCTGATCTACTGAAGTGTGCAATTGCCATCGCTGAATTCTCGCTAGCCATAGCCAAGGTGTAAAATGGGACGTTTCCAACAAGAGTACCTTGGTCTTGAGTAAATGAGGAAGATCAATGGGCTGGATTCCTGATCCATCATCATCGGGTGAAAGGGCATCAACTATTGATCTCAAGCATAATTTCCGGAGGTTGGGCGTAGACGCGAGAAGGTGTAATACTTCCAGGAATCGAAAGACAATCGCTGAGTTGTCATCGGCGCTGAGCGTGAGGTTAACTAGCGTGGAGGAAAGCCTTAGGGGAGGACTTGATAGCGGGACGTTATGGATGTATAGGTCCGTTAAGACTGGCATACGCCTGTCGAGACACGGGGATGGCGGGAGTGTGACTGACGCGGCGCAAGAAAGGTAAAGACTCCGTAGCTCAGTAGCGGGGGTGTCGATATCTAGTGCCAGGGAACCGAGAGGTTCAACGGAGACAAGGTCTCGAAAATGGATGGTTCGAATTCTTGCTAGGTGAGTGATGTAGTGCGAAGAAAGCGCGGGACGGTGCATGTTGTGGCCTGAACATCGTAAGTCCAGAGGTGTCGAACGAGACCTCTCGAACATTTCCAAAGCTGCTGTGTTCATGGAGATGTCTATGCTATTCCAAAGAAGCGGACAGCTGAGCGCGATATTCCGCCAGGTCCGACACACCATGGACGGAGCAATCCAATGAAGGCCTCTGCAGCGGACACCACCTTTGAAAGCGTCGTCTCTCACGAGACAAAAGATGAGGGCCAGAAGTTCTGACGGTAACTGGGATATGGCAATGGATGAGTTTCTGCGGATCTTCAAGGCATAGATTGCTGCTTCGTGAGTGGCAATTTCAGTGTCTATTTGACGCAGGGTCTCCGAGGCCATCTTCTTGCGGGGACGAAAGGTCATGATTGCAGACAGGACTGAGGGAGAGTCTGTAAGCGATTCGCGTGTAAGCGCAGAGCTTCTGAGAGATCCCACTCACACTAGTATGGTGGAGGACAACCGCGTATCGCTGCAGAGCCTTTGATGAGCCAAATTGAGTGAGGACGCGCGCCTATGGATAGGAGCAGTGGTTGGAATAATTGTAGCATACATTATACATCTACGTAGCACATTAGCGCATGACACAATCAATTTCTATATGGATGGTGACGCCTCACTCACCACTGGGGAACAGGACTAGAAAGGCTCGGGTTGAAAGCTTCGGGTTGAAAGCTTCATGGCTTTGTGGATCTTCCTAACCTCTGCCACGACCTGTCTCAGCTTCGCTTCTCCAACCGGATCCAGGATGTTGTATTTCCACTGCGCCTTGGGTGCCGTGTCTATAAGGAGCCGGGCATCGGGGATGATGCGGACAGGCGGAAGTTGCTTATTCTCCGTTGTCAATTCGTAGATACAAATAAATATGAATTCCCATGGCGATTAACCCAATCAGATTGGATCAGGCTGAGGAAGGGATTGGAACAGAATTCGAGTTGAACATTTTTGCGCATGTGGTCGTCGGCGTCCATTAGCGAAGAGATCTCATCGAGGGCAAGGTGCGTCCTAAATTCCATGAATAGGCTGGGATCTTTGGCTTGCTGACGATGAAAACGACCGTGAGGTCCATAGATGGCTCGATATATACGAGGTACCACTTGATAATGCTCGGCAGTGGGAGGGAAGAGCTTAAACAAGAGAGTGTTGTAGGGCCCATAGAGGTCGCTTCGTCCGTGGTGGAGAGATGGACGAGGCCGAACTGTTCAATGACGCTGTCTGACCGTGTTATGTCGGGAGTGGGTGTTCTGCGCGAGTGGTAGTGGAGGAAAATTTGACGCTATTTGATGCTGCGTGACTACCTGCGTCACTCATCAAGTGACATTGTGACAGATCGCGACCAAACGCGTCCTTCAAGTTCCCTCCACCTTACACCCGTCCCGTCGCGATGGCTAGAGGGCGAGGCACTTTTGGCTTAGCGTCACGGACAAGATTTCGCGGCAACGGTAGGGCCGGCTCCTGGCGAGGCGGCCGAGGACGTGGACGTGGTTCATCGAGAGGAGGTGCGAGCGGGACCAGCGAAACAGCTACGCCGAGACGAGAGGACGATGCTACCCAACTTGCGGAGAGATTTGAACAGATTACCCTCTCTGATGAAGTCGATGAGAAGCTAGGTTTTGTACGAATCCAAGAAGGGCAAAGGAGAGAAGGTTGGATGATGGGTATGCATCCAGTGAGCACGGTCATTTCTGCGTTCATTCACTTGGCTTACTGGGAATGGTGATAGACTCTTGTAAAGGACCCTGACTGGCCGGGAGGCAAAGCAGCCGTCGATTTCTACTTCATTCAGGATGATGGCGGCATGTTCAAGTGTACCTACACCTACGAGCCATACTTTTGTATTGCATGCAAGGTACCTTTGCTAGTTGTATATCAAGATCAGTCACTTATATTGATGCAGCCCAACACGGAGTCGACTATTGAAGAATACCTAATGAAAGCTTATGCCCCATCCTTGCTACGAATTACGCGCGTATACAAAGAAGACCTCAAACTCCCAAATCATCTTATGGGTCACAAGCGGCTCTTTCTGCAACTCGTTTTCCGGAATGTCTCTGATCTGCTCGCAGTCCGACGTGATCTTATGCCTTTGGCTTTGGAGAACGCCGCTAAGCGTGACGCGGTGGATGTCTACGCGGAAGTCATTAGTGCAACCGCGGGTAGCGGATTCGGTGGAGGCGACGATGCGTTGGCTGGGATCGACATTCAGTTCGAGGACGAGGGGGCACCCTCTTCTGCGCGCTATACGCGTGCAGCAGGAGATAGAGACCCCAGGGAATCCATTATCGACATTCGTGAATACGACATACCGTACTACCTCCGTGTCTCTATCGACAACGACCTCCGCGTTGGACTTTGGTACGCCATCACCTTTCCGTATATCGGCAGTGGTGGCGGAAATCCCCAGCAACCGTCGTTTACCCATCTTACAGAGAAGGTGAAGCGTCCGGATCCCGTAGTTTTGGCGTACGATATTGAGACGACGAAGGCTCCGTTGAAGTTCCCAGACCAAGACTTGGACCAGGTCATGATGATTTCTTATATGGTGGATGGCCAAGGTTATTTGATAACAAACCGAGAAGTCGTCGGGGAGGACATTGAAGACTTTGAGTACACACCAAAGGAAGGTATGGAGGGTATGTTCACGGTCTTTAACGAGAAAGACGAAGTGCGTCTCTACTCCGAATACTCGAGGTTCCGTGCTGACAACCCATGCTCTGTAGAAAGCCACCATTACACGCTTTTTCACCCATATCCAGTCCGTTAAACCTACTATTCTAGCAACGTTCAACGGCGACTTCTTCGATTTTCCCTTTCTTGATGCCCGTGCCAAGGTTCATGGTCTATCTATGTTCTTGGAGATAGGGTTCCAGCGGGACAGCGAGGATGAGTACAAGAGTAGGTGTTGCGTCCATATGGACTGCTTCAGGTGAGTTTGGCCTTTTGAACGCGGCTCAGTCAGTGGCTTCAGTTGACGGGGGTTCTTGCAGATGGGTAAAACGAGATTCATACCTACCTCAAGGCAGTCAAGGCTTGAAAGCCGTCACGACCGCCAAGCTGGGATACAATCCTATTGAATTAGATCCTGAGCTAATGACTCCGTAATGACCACTTTGCTTCATTCTGCCTGCGATGATCCTTACCTGTGTTCCTTCCCCTCGCAGATACGCTTCCGAGCAACCCCAAGTACTCGCTCAATATTCCGTCTCCGACGCTGTGGCGACCTATTACCTCTACATGAAATATGTGCATCCCTTCATCTTCTCGCTCTGCAACATTATTCCGCTCGTGCCAGACGAAGTGTTGAGAAAGGGAAGTGGGACACTGTGCGAGACGTTGCTCATGGTATAGTCCACTGCTCCGTGTTATATGCGCTCCTAACACCGTATAAAGGTCGAAGCGTATCGCGCAAATATCATTATGCCGAACAGACACGAGGATGCCCATGGGAATATGTACGAGGGCCATCTTCTCGCCTCGGAGACGTACGTTGGAGGACACGTTGAGGCGTTGGAGGCTGGTGTTTTCCGGAGTGACATTCCTACAGATTTTAAGGTCGTTCCTGCAGCCGTACAACAGGTTCGTTACCCCCACTACCAGTTTTGTTCCCCGTCATTGAACCAGTCATTCTAGCTCATCGACGATCTGGATGCAGCGCTGAAATTTTGCATCATCACGGAGTCTAAAGCATCCTTAGACTCAGTGACTAATTACGATGAAGTCAAAGCGTCCATTCAGTCCGCCTTAGAGGTCATGCGCGATAATCCGAAGCGCACAGATAATCCTCTGATTTACCACTTGGATGTTGCTGCCATGTACCCGAACATCATGTTGTCTAACCGTCTTCAACCTGATTCCATGGTGGAGGAGTCCGTTTGCGCTGTTTGTGACTACAATCGGCCAGGGAAGACGTGCGACAGGAGACTGGAGTGGGCGTGGCGAGGGGAGTTCTTTCCCTCACATAGGGACGAATTCAACATGATCAAGCACGCTTTGAACCAGGAGACGTTTCCTCCGAAGCGCCCCGGACAACCTCAGAGGAAATTTGCGGATCTGACAGCTGCGGAGCAGACGGCATTGCTGCATAAGCGGCTGGGGGATTACTCGAGGAAGGTCTACAAGAAAACGAAGGAGACGAAAGTCGAGCACCGGGAGGCAATCGTCTGCCAACGGGAGAATCCGTTCTACGTTGATACTGTGCGACGGTTTAGGGACAGGCGATACGAGTACAAGGGGTTGCATAAGACGTGGAAGAAGAACTTGGATCAAGTGGTTAGCGAGGGCAAGTCGATCGCGGAAGTGGACGAGGCGAAAAAGATGATTGTGCTCTACGATTCACTGCAACTTGCGCACAAGTGTATTCTCAACTCGTTCTACGGATACGTGATGAGGAAAGGTGCTCGATGGCATTCGATGGAAATGGCTGGCATCACTTGTTTGACAGGTGCTACGATCATCCAGATGGCCCGAGCTTTAGTGGAGCAAATTGGCCGGCCATTGGAGTTGGATACGGATGGTATCTGGTGCATGCTACCTGGCGTGTTCCCTGAAAACTTCAAGTTCAAGCTGGATAATGGCAAATCGTTAGCGTTTTCGTACCCGTGTACGATGCTTAACCATCTCGTTCATGCCAAGTTCACCAACCATCAATACCACGACCTAAATCCCGACACCGGAGAGTATGTCGTGCATTCAGAGAACTCCATCTTTTTCGAGCTTGACGGACCGTACAAGGCTATGATATTGCCTAGTTCAAAGGAAGAGGATAAGTTGTTGAAGAAACGATACGCGGTCTTCAATGACGATGGGTCGCTGGCGGAGCTGAAGGGATTCGAAGTCAAACGCAGAGGAGAACTACAGCTCATCAAGATATTCCAGTCCCAGATCTTCGAGAAATTCCTATTAGGTTCGACGACTCAGGAGTGCTACGCTGCGGTTGCTCAGGTAGCTGATCAATGGTTGGACGTGCTGTTCACTCGCGCGGAGAGTTTAAGTGACGACGAACTGGTCGAACTCATTGCCGAGAACAGGAGTATGTCGAAGACACTCGCGGAGTACGGTGCGCAGAAGTCGACTTCCATCAGTACAGCGAGACGCCTCGCAGAGTTCCTTGGTGACCAAATGGTCAAGGATAAAGGCCTCGCATGCAAGTTCATTATCTCAGCCAAACCCGATAGAGCGCCTGTCACTGAACGTGCTGTCCCCGTCGCAATATTTTCTGCCGACGAAAGTGTGAAGCGCACGTACCTGAGGAAATGGCTGAGGAATAGTAACCTCGTGGATTTCGATCTGCGGTCGATATTGGACTGGGACTATTATATCGAGAGGTTGGGCTCCGTGATCCAGAAGCTTATTACGATCCCAGCTGCGATGCAGAAGGTTTCTAATCCAGTCCCCCGAATCAAGCACCCGGATTGGCTTCATAGGAGAGTCGCTGGCGCTGTGGACAAATTTAAACAGAACAAGGTCACCGATTTCTTTAGCTTCAAGAATGACACCGACCCTTCGTTGTCACAAGGAGAGGCGCCAGATATCGAAGACTTCGGCGTCTCCCAAGTGCAGCCGGATCGCTTGCGGCTCAGAGCCCCCAGCCCCAAAGCCACACGACCGGCCACGACACCGGAAAGCGGCGAGCAAGAGGACGTGCCAGTTCCCATCCCAACCCAATCCTATTCGGCATTCGTCAATGCTGTGAAGCCCAAGTGGAGAAAGAGGCTGGCTGCCGCTACGGGGAGGTCTGACGATTCAGCTTTGGCAGGCATCTTCAAATCCAGCCGAATCGTCGCTCGCTCCAAGGACTGGGATGTCGTTCAAATTCGACCTACTCAGAGAGCTGGGCGTTATACTTTGTGGTTGTCCGTGGATTCCCAACTTGTCGCATTACCGTTGCGGATCCCCCGACAATTCTATGTGCATCTCAGGGAACCTAAGGATGACCTGTTTAATTCAGATTATTATTCGTATCAGAAGGTTACCAGGAATTTGCCACGGGGTATCCCCTGCGTCAATCTTTACAAGATCACAGTCAAGGAGGAAACATACCAGGAGATTCGGGAGCACTTTATCGACTTAGAGAACGATCCTAACGTTGACGGTGTCTATGAGCAACAAGTACGTATGGTCGTGAATTTGTCTTGATCTGTCCATTGATATTCCTAGGTCACGCCAGTTATTCGGGCCTTGATCAAACTGGGCAAAACTTGCTCCCCTGAGGAATCCTTCATGACCGTCAATCGGGCTCAATCCTCTGGACTGGAGCTGCATCAACTAGACCGGGCCATCCTCAGCGACAAACGCCATAAATACCTGGACACATCGAAATCGGATGGGAAGTTTATCCTGCTTTTCCATGCATCTTCATCATCATCCGCTCTTCACGTCTTTGCGTTGTTCCTTCCCCATGGCGTCGTTAAGCTTCACGTCGTAGACCCTGCAGTAAATCGGGAGAAGATTCCTGTCAGCCGTCTTGAGTCGTTGTACATCGATCTCTCTCAAAAGCGTGAGGAATTCTATGGTCCTTGCGCATCCTTCTCCTATCCTCCCAAACAAGAGTTTTCCTATTCCAATCACCGGACCGCCAAGGCAGCCTTGAAAGATTTGGACCGCGAGCTTGGCACGTTTGAGGGTAAATCCTATACCGTCGTTATATCGTCCAACAAAGATCAATCTTATTACGACCTGAATATCGCAAACCTCAGCAAGTTTCCCGTCTTGTCTACATCGAAATCCCGAGCTACGCATTCACTGGATGTGCTGCAGTGGCAAAAGCACGTGTCTCAAAAGATGTTGCAACGCTACTTAGCCCTGGGTTCATGGCTTGATCGTCTTACGTCGCTTGCGGATTACTACGACGTCCCCATTGGCCACATCGATGGCGATCAGCCCCTCGTCATCTCTGACTTGAGCTTCGCTAGACGGCTCATCGAGCAGGACTTCGTATTGTGGTGGTCGCCTGGCGCCCTACCCGACCTCGGAGGAATAGAAAACGATTCTCGCCCGGTAGAAGAGTTACCGAATACAGAGATTTTCGCCCCTGGCGTATACAGCAACGTCTGTTTAGAGATCTCGCTTCGAAATCTGGCCATCAACTCTGTCATCCACTCCGTCGTAGTGAACGAATTGGAGGGTAGCGGAGGTGCAACGGCTTTCGACTCTGTCTCTCATACCCTCGACGAATATTCTAATGGTACGCCGCGCGATCTCACTTTGGGAGAGTCAAATATGTCATCGCAAGCTTTCACAATCATGAAGAACATGATAAAGACTTGGCTTCTTGACAAAATTCAAGGGAATGCGGACAGTCCTGCCAATCTGGCCATCGAGCATTTCTATCGATGGATATGTTCAAGTGCCTCACACCTCTATGATCCCAGCATACACAGATTCATTCATGGCCTAATGCGCAAAACCTTTATCCAGCTGCTAGCCGAGTTTAAGCGCTTAGGATCCTTCATTGTCTACGCCGACTTCAGTCGTATCCTTCTGGCGACGTCGAAACCCCCAGGTACAGCCTATGCCTATGCCACATATATCACAACAGCTGTGACATCGCACGAGCTTTTCCAGCACCTCTACCTCAAAACGGACCGCTTCTACGACTTCCTCGTCTTCATGGATCAGGCCAACTTCAGCGGCATCGTGTGCGAAGATCCCCTTGCCGTTGAGCCCCCTCAGCAACTGTCCGTTGAGATGCAATGGAACATCCAAGAGTTCCTGCCCCTCGCCATACAAGAGGACTTCTCCAACATCCTGAAATACTTCATGGTTGAGATGTTTAGGATGAGACAAAGGGTAAACGATGCCACTCGCATTCCCTTAAGAATGCTGCAGAACGGCGCACCCGATTCAACCCAGAAGGACGCTGTGAGCGTCAAAGAAACAGAGGCCATCCAAGAATTCATCGCTAGGCGCCTCACTCGCAAGTTGCTGAAGACGGTCGGAAACATCTTTGAAAGGCAACGGGATGCCATGATGCTTGACGAAGGTGACTCCGACAAAGAAGCATTCAAATTTCCCATTCATCCTGGCGGGTATTACCACCTCATTAACCCCGTTCTGGAGTTCGTCAAGTTCGTCTGTGCCGTTCTTGGGCTTGCCAAAGATTATCAAGTGGAAATTGGGTTACTCAAGCGCAACTTACTTGAGCTTATAGGGGTCCGCGAATTCGCCAATGAAGCCACTTTCCGTAATCCTTGCGAACCCTTGAAGCTGGCTAACGTGCCCTGCAAGCACTGTGACCATATACGAGACTTCGATTTCTGCCGCGATCCGGAGTTGAAGCCTAACGAACGTGAGCTTACGCCACGTTGGTTATGCCAAAGCTGCGGTGGAGAGTACGACCGCCTCACGATCGAGCATACGCTGATCGACGTGGTATACACGATAGAGAAGAATTATTCTCAGCAAGACCTGCGATGCAAGAAGTGCAAGCAGGTACGGAGCGACTACGTGTCACGCTGGTGCCAGTGCTCTGGTGCTTACAATCTAACGACCACACGAGCGGACATGCGGCGACGGCTGAGAACCATCGTGAACGTGGCTAGGCTGCATAACTTAGCTCGATTGCATGTAAGTACCTTATGCCTATGGACGTCGGCAATCTTGTCTAATGAAGCCTGTAGGAAGTCTCCGAGACCATGCTCAATAATTGGTGACCTAGTCAAATTTCTGTTGCATTTACCCCCATGTTACAATACCTCTCATAGATCATACCCACAACATGTTGTATACTAGATCAAGTTGTATTATTGTCCACGTGTCAATGGAAATACTACTCATTATTACTGCACAATAAGTATGGCGAGATCAATCCCAATCATCGTCATCATCATCCTCGTCGTCGCTATCTCCAAGTTTGGTTTTCCTGGCAGAAAGTGCCTGTGCCAACGCGCTTGTAAGATCACCACCAGCGGCACCCGCAGCGCCGCCAACAGCAGCAGCAGCCCCTGCCCCCCCGCTACTCTCTTGCGAAAGAACGGGGGCGGCACGTGCATCGGGATCGTAACTCGTCTTCCGAAGGGAGTGAACACCCTTGCCTTGAATAGACTCCAGCAAGGCGTTTCTACCGGGCTGCGCAGGAGGCAGATCGAGCTTAGCCGTCGTGTCACCCACAGGGGGTGGAGGTGGGGGTGGAGCCGGCGGCGGCGGCGGGGCGCCACCTCCAGACGTTGATGGTGGTGGGGGTGGGGGTGGTGGAGGTGGGGGCGGAGGTGCTGCAACGTCAGGGGCAGCTCGAGGTGGCGGCGGCGCGGGTGGTGTGGCGGGTTGAGGAGGGGGACGAGACGGTGGCGGAGGGGGTCCGGAAGGAGCAGAAGTAGCAGGACGCACAGGGGGAGGGGGAGGAGCATTCATTCGGGGAGGAGGCCTGCTAGGCGGCTGAGGTGGTGCGGGTGGTTGCACTGGCGGTTGTACGGGTGGAGGTGCTCTGGTGGGAGGCGGCGGAGGAGTCGCAGGCTGTGATGGTGGTGGGGCTCTTACCGGAGCTGGTGGTGGCATTGGGACGCGAGGAGCAGGCGGTGGGGGCGGAGCCTTGTGGTTAGAACCCGTGCTGTCATTGTGGGCATGAGCACCACGGCGGGGGGCCGGGGGCGGTGGGGGCTTCTTCTTGGGAGACTGTTGAGCATATTCTTGGATGATGTCGTTGCCTACACCACGTCGGTTCTGGGAATCGCTCAAAATCGTGTGCCAGGACTGGTCAACGCCCCGGGAGGTGAAACCTGCGTCCGAGTCAAATCCAATGTGCCCGATGTGAATGAATGAGCCAGCAGTTGGACCCGAAATCATTGACTTGTTGATCTTGCCCCCCGCAGCCTTCTTCTGCGCTTTCTCTTTCGACTTGCTTTTCGCTGTGACGGTACCATTAGGGTGTACCTCAAATCGTGAGACAGAAACGACATACTGGCACTCGGTGATTTCCTCTTGCTCACTTTCTTATAAAAGACCTTTGCTTCCGACTCATCTGCAAATACTAGGCCAATCATGCAATCCTATCAGACAGTATATCAGAAACAACGTTTTACTAGGCACGAGGGGAATGTGCTTACATCTCCAGCAAAGGAATGGAAATAGGGACGATCTTGGAAGTACTCAAAGCCATCGTACAGCTCGTGCTCCCATACCACACCCCTGGTCCCATCAAGATCTACGAGCTTCAGAAGGAAGACATTCTTCATTTTATCCAGAGTAAATGACAGAGCTCCCTGCAAGCCAGAGTATGACCATGAATTGGGCCGCGGATAGGCATAGTAGATACGAGCAAGGGCGGCAACAAGCAGCAAACTATTGTCGGGGGCATCGATAGCGGTTCTGACTTTCGCTTTGTCGTCGCTCGTGAGCGTGCCCTGCGAAGGCATCGTGGTGGTTGAAGAGAACGCTGAACAGCCAACCACTGCTGCGACCACCGCCCTGTGCGTGGGAAGATAGCGCCCTCTTAGGGGCTAGGAGCCACACCGACGTGTCTGCCATTCACGATTGTATCCAAAACAATGGACGACAGAAATCGGAGAGTGTCCCTGGAGCATGCTAGAACGCAGCCTGTGTAGCCGCTCTTTCAACCAAACTGCCCCTTGGCTCCCATGCCTTCACGTGCGTGCGCTGATCGCCTCCATCTGACTCTCCAGACTCTCCCCAGGCTCCTCCACCAGGGGTCTCAATCAACAACTTATCTCCCTTTCCCATCCAAACAGTCGCCTTTCCACCTATATTTATACTCCTTTCCTTCGGCCCATTGTCCAGTAGATCTCCATCTTCCTTTCTTGATTTCTTTACCCACGTATTACGCCCGAGCCCCCCTGGGCCACCGCCTTCCATACCATAAGGCTGCCTAGTACGCCGCTGCAAAATTGTTCGGCATTGCAGATGGAAATGAGCGTATATGTAAGCTGACTCGCCTCTGATAGTATGGACACTTGCATCGGCTCCATGAATTCTATCTCCCTGATAACGCCTTCTCCGCCGCAATACTTGCCTTGCCCAGCCGATCCGCTTCTCAAGCCAAACTGGTGCAGCATGACTGGATACCGTCGTTCAAGAATCTCTACATCTCCGATACGCGTGTTTGTTATGTGAGTGTGGACTCCAGAGGTTCCGTGCCAACCGGGACCCGCGCCTGATCCACCAGCAATAGTCTATTCATTATGAGAAAGTAAGGGTGACCAACGCGGATATACCGATGGGTCGGCACTTACTTCGTAGTAGCCCCATCCAGCCACACTCTTGCCCTCCTTGTCCTTCCCCCCAGCTCCAAACGTCAAATTACTAGACCAACCAGTAAGGGTCATCCCATTGCGATCGGCGAAAACATACTTGGTGCATCCCTGACTAGCAGCGCAGGCATGGAATGCTTTGAGCACTACATCAACTATGCGTTGTGAAGTAAGAACATTCCCTCCGCAAACAGCAGCTGTACGTGATGGTGACAGCAGCGATTTTTCTGGAATTTTGACTGTTGATCAAAAAGGTCAATGAAACAATTTCACGGCCACAAAACTGCAAAACTGGAAAAGGACGTACTCTCAAGGGGAACTAGACATCCGGCATTTAGCGGGATTTCCAAGTCCAACATAGATCGCATGCAGTAGATGACTGCCGAATGGACGACGGAGATTGGCGAGTTTAGATTACCTCTGACCTCACATCCGGTTCCAGCAAAGTCCAGGATAGCCGAGCCTTTCTCCACATTGATATCCACGCGCAGCTGAATCTACCGAAATGAAAATTCGGGGCTAGGGCTAAATCGAGTCAACGAACTATGGGCGGCACGTACGGGCGAGCCGTCATCGAGATAGTCAACCGCCTCTAATTTGTTGGTTCCTGCGCGCTTTGCTACGTCTCGCAGCAAGTTTCGAACAGAATTCTCGGCGTTCGATCGAATGTGATACATATATTCCTGTACCGTTTCAAGTCCATAGTCATCCACGACTGGAACGTAAATGAGTGATTGTATCATCGAAGTGGAAATCGAATCACGTACTGGCATGTATCAGCTGGATACCCTTGTGGTTTGCTGCAATTTGCTACATGTCAAGGATGTGTGGATTAGAGGGATAGTCACAATCCAGAGCGTCCTCATCTTACGGCTTTTAGATCACTCTCGACGTCTCGGATATTCCTACACCCAGAACTTCCGGGATATTGAGCAGGTTTGTCTACCATATGTTCCAAGAGACCCTTCCTGTCAAAGACTCCGCCGTTGACAATTTTGAAGCTGACAATTTCAGCCCCTTCTTCGAATATATTGATGGATGTTGGCGGCATTGATCCCGGAAGGATACCACCGATATCCGCGTGGTGTCCACGAGAGGCGGTAAAGAAAATAATTTCTTTCGTTTTAGAATCGAAAACCGGGGTAATGATCGTAATGTCTGGAAGATGACTAAAGAATTGATTTCAGAATGTACATCACGCAGTGCGCAGGAGGCGGAACGCACGAGCCCCCGGCATGCGGTGAGTTGGTCATCAAAACGTCGCCTTCCTTCAGTTCCTTCCCATACAAACGCATCTGATATTTTACGGCACTATGCAATAACCATGAGATATCATGAAGTAGCAAGGAATGTTCACGTACAAACTCATCGAGCCAAGATGAATTGGAATGAACGGTGCGTTTGCAACTAAGTCTCCATCAGGTGCAAACAAAGCGCATGAAAAGTCCAATCGTTCCTTGATGTTAGTGCTGATGGACGTTTGTTGCAGCGACCGTCCCATCGCTTCGGCCACGCTCATGAAGCGGTTCGCGAAGAGGGTTAACAAGATTGGATCCGGACCGCTGGGAGAGGTCTTTGACGCATTATCCGTAGGCGACATTTCGATATAGCAAGGACACAGAAAAGAGCGATTCAAGGATGCCGAATCTTACGTGAAGAGGTGGGATTTAAACCAAGTTCCTGCGCTTCCGTGCCAGTTCCGACTGTAAGATCTAGCTTGAGCCTCAGCAGATATCACAGTAAGCCTGGATTTAAGTACCCTGGAATGAAAATCAGAAGAAATTGGGGAGGCCACTGCGTATCGGACTAGCTCATTGGATGGGATGTAGCAATTTCGAGTAACGATGATGTCAACACCAAAACAATTATCTAGGCGCTTCGCTGCGTGTGACAACGCGCGCCTATCATTTCGCGCGGCGCTTGTTTGTCCTCTGCGTTACACTACTGACTGACAAGTTCAAGTTCTCAGAGATTGCTTCATCGACTCCTCGGGCTCGGCTCGACGACAACGATTAGCACCTTCTGACGCTTGTAGGTGGACTTTCGATGAATTCCTAGAATATTTAACCGTGGACCATGTTTAGTCCGCCATGTCTGACCCAGCTACGCTTACGGATTTCTTGGCCTCACAGGCTGAGCTGGTGGAGGAAGCGTCTCTCGCGCTTCCCCACCAATTTTCCGAGTGTTCGTACGACCGTGGCTATATTAGGTAAGTTCATATTTCGCTTTGGACACCTGGACATTAATCTAGGTCGTTGATAGGCAAGCTGTGTACCTTTGCCTGACTTGCCCAGAGCCGCGGGGGATTTGTTCTGCATGTAGCATTGCATGCCACACAGATCACGAGCAGGTAGAACTGTTCCCAAAGCGGAATTTCCGGTGTGACTGTCCAACCAGCGCCGTGGCTCATCCCTGCTCCCTGCATAAGACACTAGAAGATGTGAATTCCGTGAATATTTACGGTCAGAACTATAAGGGACTTTTTTGTCGTTGTGGCAGGTCGTATGACCCAACCACGGAACGAGAAACCATGATCCAATGTCTGGCATGCGAAGTTGGTCCCTCGCATCTTATTCTCTTCTCGTGGTTTCTGATCGCCTTTTCTACCAAATAGGACTGGTTCCATGAATCATGTTGTAATCTGAGAGAGCCGCCTTCTTCCCGGGAGCAGACGCCAGTGGGCAATCCGGAACAGACGGCGGACGCAGGAAACGAACCAGACGATACTCGTTCCGATGCGTCTTCCTCAGGGCTGCCCCCACCTCTCATTACAGGCTCCGAATATGAATCCTTTATATGTTCATCATGTGTGTCCGGTATTCCGATACTCCAACGATACGCAGGAACGCCTGGTGCTATCATGGTAATTCTTGACCAAACTAAACAGAGATGGATGAGATTAGAAGCTTCTACGGACGAATCTCCCATCGATGTCACTGATGAGACCGACGTTGTTGCTGCGGGAATGAAGCGACCTCGCTCGGAATCGGTTGGAGATGCACCCTCTGTGAAAAAACCTCGTGCATCCCCGCCATCTCAAGCCGCTACGAGCGCCGCCGACTGCAGTGCTCCACTCCTAAATCCGACTGCCCAGAGGTTCTTCTCTACCAAGCAATCAGACCGCTCTGGCTTGGGCACTGGGGATATTTTCTTGACTGAAGGCTTCCGTGACAGATGGTGTCGCTGTAGCAATGTACGCGTTTTTGTCTCGCTTCCTAATGTGATTCTAACTCTTGCGTCAGTGTTTGCCATCATTGGAGGCCCATCCCTATTTGATACGCGAGGAAGAAACTTACGAGCCGCCAAAAGATCCCGATTTAGGTGACTGTTCCGCTGTGCTAACATATCTATGACGCTGCGCTTATGAATGTTCTATGTTCTTAGGTCTGTCTCTGGAGGAGTTAGGCTTGCGAGCACTGGAACGCTTGCCGAGAGATCGCGCCATCGAAGGAATACACGCGTTCAATGAGATGCGGTGAGACCTTCCGCCAAGCTCCCTTGGAATCGTGGCTAATACGCCCACCAGGGATAACCTGATGGGTTTCTTGAGACCCTTCGCACAGGAGGGCAAGGTCGTTGGCGAATCCGACGTCAGGACTTTCTTTGAGAAGCTCAAGGACTCCGCCAAAGGAAAACATTAGTAGGGTCCAACCTTCTAATGTACGTTTGTTTCTGATATTCCACTCTCAAGACGTGTATATTGCTCCTGACTGTTCTTTGGACCGCTAGTGTTATCTTTCGTGTTGGTCCCTAGTTCTCTGCATGTGGTCTCTTGAAATTTGGACGGTTGCGAGTCGAGCGTGGATGCCAGATTTTTTCCGACTTCCTTCCCACCGCGCTGTGTAACTGCTATCTACGAATAATGATATAAAAATCGCGGTATATGCGCGGAATACCCCACGAAGCCTCGGCAGCGCTGCACCTGATCGTCTCGGGAAACCGCGGAAGTGCTGTAGGACCCTGCGCCGCATTGTAGAAGGTCACACAGACATATGCACGCCCACCATCCTCGATACTGAAACCGACAGTGTCCCAACGTCAAACTACATCTATAGGCTAGCCCAAGTGTAGCCCTGCTGGTCCGACCCCAAGTCCGACTCCTCTCCTTGGCGCCCCGCATGTTACTCCTTGTTTATTGAGTGCACTTGAGCTCTCATCGCTTCTCGCCGGAACTCGTATCTATTCCTGCCTCATTCGCCCCCACGCTCGGAATAGCAGCCAGATGGTCTTGCCATCAATATTATAGGTTGTTCGGCACCCAGATCCCAGCGCACTCTCGTTCTTGATGCGACCATTTTTCTTCCTGGTCAATATTCTTAGACTTGAATAACATATTATCCATGCTCCATTAACATTCTGCTGCACGCTATCTCCATGGATAAAACTGTCTTGTCCGACGGTCTCACAAGAGCATATGCTTCGGGTTGAATCGGTCCATGCTGGTGACATATCTTACCCACAGAGGGTGTTTCTGAAGCACGGTGAGACCGCCATGTGGCGTAGGAGCTGGCGGATGTTTTACTGCACTCTCACCCGCACGCCTGGTCCATTAAAGACAGATTACATGTCTTCTACTGAATAGCTGTTGCCCAACTCGGAATGTCCTATATGAGCAAGCAAACCTTCATTCGGGCGAGCGGACACACGATCTGCATGCTACTATTCACTCTTGTGCTTGGTGGAAGGAACGCCGTTAGGCGAACCAACACTCAGAGACACACGAGGAGAATGCGAGGATAACGCTCTGATTTGTGGTACACGCGTGCAGGCAACAGGAAAGAGAGAAGGAAGAGAAAAGAGAGGTAAGTAGGCGCTAAACTAAGGGTCGGCTATAAGTAGTGTTCACGTGCGGCGAGGGATATAGGAGTATAGGAGTGTCGTAGTAAGGCTAGCCTTACACTTGGCATCATATTACAATTGACTTGCTCCAGTTGCGTTTATCCAGTGAAGGTACGGCGAGCTACTCCTTGGATCGATCTGGCTCCCTCCCACGCCGTCCACTTCTTTCGGAGACATAGTTCTGGACATGAAAGCAATCTATCAGAATGATACGCTAAAAATACAGAGATCGGGTTCTGCGAAATACGAAATAACATAGAAAATATCAGAGAAGAATGCGTGCTCAAGCGAAGAATGTCATCACAAGGGTATCCAAAGGAAGACAGAGGAGAGGCAGGTACGTTTTACTGCAACCACAAACTTCGGACATATCGAAGTCTGCGAGATACCCAGCCAATGGTGTAGGAGCTATTGATAATATGTATGAACCATCAGGTGCCTTAAGGAACACTCGTTAATACGGATTCTTCGGTAGTATGGATGTAAAACTTACAGCTACAGCATAGCTTGAATTTGATCAAAATCCGGGATCGCAGTTCCTGTGTGGACAGGAAGATCCGAAACGTATGACTTCCAGGCAGAATCAGAAACAATGGGCGCAGAGACGTAGTTCTCAATCTCCAATCCCGAGAGATATTCAGCAAGATGCGGTAGCATCCCCGATATCGCGGTATCTTCTCGCATGCGCTGTGTCATCCGAGAAAGACCACCCTCCTCTGAGAACCAAGCAGGATCTTGTCGGATGACCGCGCACTCGTATACGTCCAAAATTGGCTGCGGCAGACCAGATTTCCGCGCCTCAGAGTATGCAAGAGCTTGGCCTATAGCTTCTATAACGGGCTGAGACTGAGGAAGGATAAGCGAGTTAAACGCTTCGCTTCGATGGTCACATTGCAACTGCTTAAACAGTTGTACGTTTTCGTCGAGAAGGGAGGTGGCATGCCGCGCTAGGAGCGATTCCGAAGAGTCGGGAATGGGCACTTGGTAACGACCTTGAACTAGCTCGGAGAATAATCGAATGCAAAGGGTCAAGACGTCCCCTTCAGCGATAATAACGCCTTTGCCATCATTCTAAATTTTCAAATCAATATCAAGGTAGCTTGTGATGGAGTAGCATGACAATACCTCTATCATGGCCATGTAATTGTGCTCAAACGTGCCTTGGGCGCCGCATCGCTCAGCTACTTCAGGCACGATGCGCTGGAAATGACGACAGATGGTTGCTTTAGCGATGACAGATAGTGCATGGCGCACGCGATGCTTGGATGTCATAGCTTGTTGGATTATTGTCGGATACCAACTGGCCATAACCATTCCGACGGCGGTGGCTTCAATGATGGGCCGCTGCTGGGTGCGGAAAGTGATGATTGGAACAGGCTTGTCCCCTTTCCCCACCAAGGAACGATGCATCGAGTAACGGCCGCCAATGAACGCGACAGCCTTAATTGCAGATACCCACGGCGCTGGGACGGCAAGCGTGCCAAGCTGTATTCTCCAGATTTCATCCCACCACGCTTCTAACGGCTGCTCGGGAATAGAGAGGTCACTGATGTCGGAAGCTACAAGCGCAGTATGCGGCAAAAGAACGTTATCGAAGCTAGTGATGGAGAAGTCGAGAGGGCCGGTTCCACTACGAGGGGGCAGCTGGATTGAATTAATCCCACGATACATCTCGCGTTTGTTGCAGATAGGTACGACGAAGAACCGCGAACCACGGTCCTGGCCATCGACAATCAGTTTAGCCATAACAAGGGCTACTTTCGGTATGCTAAATGAAGGCGTGGATGCTGGCATAAACCTGGCGTTGGCGTCAGTCAAATAAGCGCCACACCACTAGCTATAGCACCTACTTTGACGCTTCTTCTCGAGGAGTATTAAGAACATAGCCATGCTCAGTTTTGGTTGCGGTAGTCTCGATGTTGAGAGCATCTAGGCCATGACCGCGTTCTGTAAGGAGGTAGATGCCGACCGTGTCGAAGCGCAAAAGACGCTCCACGAGGCCCCTAAGATCAGGGCGTCTCTTTAGGTGCCGCGAAAGAGTTCCGATGGCCAAGCCAACGTGAGCCGCGATAATGGTGAACATAGCAATGTCAAGACAGCAGACGGGATCCATCATCATGGCCCAGAATCTCGGAGAACAGTATTGGACATCGTCAGCGGATAATCCTATTAAGCGAAGGTTAGAACTGTGGATTTCGCGACAGTATCATGATGACTGACGGTATGTTTGGAGGAGTAATCGCGCGCGTTGGTAAGAGAGGGAGACCCTTTCGTCTTTCGACAGGTGCTCAACCCTGACTTGGAAGAGAGGATGGTGGTGGAGTTCACTAGGCATCGTAAGGTCTGTGAGGTAAGGGGAATGAATATGTGGGCTGAGGAGTGAACTTTTGAACAGTTTTAAGCATTTCGTGGCTAGTCACTTCGCAAGGCACGCATGGAGACGTGCATTTTTGTCTATATCAGCAATTTCCCGAAAGCTCCAATAGAAGGTATTTGATTTCCATCGCTGGGTGATCGATCCATGTTGACCAGTGCACAGAACGGTGGCACAGAGGGAAACGGATAGAGATAATGTTTAGTCCGCCATGAGGAACGTTGAGTTTTGCCGAGGGAGGAAATAGTCGATTAAGGTGATTGGTAATGGGAGGAGATCCAAGCCTAAGGTGGGTCGAACAGGTGAGATCCAGTCGAGTGGGATTTACTCCTATGACGGGGGTGCGACCAAGTCGAGAAGGAGCATGTCGTAACTCAGCTATGTCAATGCAGCATCACTTGCCTCCTGAGATAAGATTTTTCGCTTGTGCTGACGTGGAGTGAGAAGTGAGGAAGGACATGGTTATAGATCTGACTTACGAGGCTCGGTTCGTAAGGATAGAGAGCGATTTGAGCCCTAATCAGCCCTGTTTCGGGGTTGAGCCGAAGCACTCGGGGTAGATATCATACCAAATGTTGCACAATTCCCTATATCAGCCTTATGCCGACATCCTGGAAAGAAGCAACTGGCTCTCCGTGAGTTAACCGATGCGGCGTCCACGTGTACGTTACTGCCCCGCCACCTACGCAACTTTTCTCAGAATGCATTCTGGAGTTAATGACAAACGCATACCAGGTCCTTAACGTTAGAAACATATGCCTCACTTCTATCAGCTTCTGATTTCTGTGCGTGACTTCTTCGGATTTGCACTGATTCGGTTCATTTGCCTAGCAAGATTTAGTCGTTCGTCTCCCACAGCGTGGCGTAACACGAGATCGTCTCTTCGTGGGCATGCTTCATGGGACAGTGCGTTACCGTTGCACTAGTGGTTATGTGTGGCGAGCTACGGTCGGACATAGATACCATATTGTTCCGGCGACGGTAAAGGTGCAGTATATACCGACCAAGCCGGATTCCCCATATGATCTGGAGGCCACCCATCGACCCCACCGGTTGAGGAGTAGCCTGTAAATCGACACCAGTCACTACTTTATCCGCATCAAGTGTGGGTTCACACAGTGGAACTTCCGTACCTACAAGCCCCCCACGTTGTTCCGAAAAAGATGGCCAGGTGTATGACGATTTCTCATTCTTGCCATGTACCTTCCATCGCGTTGATTGCTCCAGCGGTTTACACGCTCTCTTCTCGCCGTCCTAGGGTGCTGATGTCGAACTATATAGGGTGATATAGTGTGCTGAGTTTCACTGCGGCACACGGAAGGGCATCCAGAGCTGATGGCAGGCATCGTCGTCCCAGATATGGCTTCCCACAACTAAGTTTGGAGATGCTGCGCTTAGCATCAGCTGGTTGGCCAAACTGAGACCACTGCGGCCTCCATATCACCGACACTCAAGATGGCACATCGATGCGGCCTGCGAAATACCGACACTGAGGCCAGTGTGTCGATGAGTGCCCAGAAACCAGACCCATGCGTTGTGGGCGAGTTGTGTGAAAGGGAAGATAACGGTTTGATAGGTCTGGTGATGATGAGCCATGATTTCGTGCAGATACAGAACAAGCAGCGTTTGATGCAGAGCAGCTGGTCGCCTGGGCGGAAGGCGGGCTCTCAGGCTCGCTCATGCTCAGCGTTTGTGGGATAGGCGCCTGAGTGTATTTGGGCGCCTACCTGTTGACGTCCATTCCTCTCCCACCATTTGTCAATGCTGGCGAACGTCTCTGCTTATATTGGCTGCGAATTTGATCCCGGGAAAATTCCTTCCTTCCCTTGTATTCACGTTTCATTTGCTCGTTGCACGAAACAGCGCCCTCGCTTGAGACTCGTGGTGGCCTTCGTCCTTCGTGCTGATGCATTACGAACTCAACCACGGTGCCCATCAATAAGTGGAGCAGCAGAGGATCCGTGCAAACTGAGAAGCCTGACGGCGAAGGATGCCGATACGACTTCCACAACCATGGGAAATTTCCATGGATCAGCCTAATTGCTTGATGTGTACATGCGTCTCTTGAACCTCGCTCCCCTTCACGACCCATTCTTCACGGTGTGACGCCGGTATCCTATGCACTCACCGTCCTTCACTCCAGACGATGCAAAGTATGGGACGTCGAGTACAGGCAGCAAGGCCCCTTTGAGGCCGAACAAAGAGGTGGTCGATGTAGAAGAAAAGCCTGCCACTACCTCTCCTGTGCCTACGCCACATAGCTCGAGTCCCCCAGCGTTTCCAGAGGGGGGTCTTAGAGCTTGGCTGACTGTTGTAGGAGGGTGGGTTAGGCATATTTCGCATTCATCGTTCGCATCGCTGACTCTTCTCAGGTCTATGGTGCTGTTCTGTACTTTCGGTGTAGTACAGTCGTTCGGCGTCTATCAAGATTATTACAAGGTTTGTCCGACATTCAGCCCTTTCGCCGTTGATGCAGATGTCTAGCTATTGACAAATGCATATAGCAACACGCCCTGAGCGAACACACTCCAAGTGAGATATCCTGGATTGGATCCGTTCAGGTGTTCTTTCTGTTCGCCTTGGGTCTCCCGGCTGGGAAGCTTTTCGATGAAGGATACTTCCACCACACCGTAATTTCGGGTTCCGTAATATACATCGTTTCGTGCGTGCATCCTTTGCCTCTATCGTACGCATCGCCGCTAACAAATACCCTTAAGGTTATTCTTGCTATCTTTGGCCAAACCACACCATTATTATCAGTACTTTCTTGCACAAGGCGTCGGTATGGGCATTGGCATGGGCCTAATGTTTCTGCCCTCCCTTACGGTGACATCACATTATTTCCGCAAAAGGAGGTCCACGGCTATGGGTGTCGTTATTGCAGGTAGGGTGTCTGTATCACCGCCAGGGTTACACTGATCCCACGACCCTTCGCAGGTTCCTCTATAGGGGGATGCCTTTATCCAATTCTCCTAAATAACGTCTTCTCTAAAGTAAGTTACGGTTGGGGAGTAAGGTTCGTACAAGGCCATTGTTCCTCTCGTGGGCATCCTTGTGGTAACCGCGCTTCTCAGGGCTGTTGGCTTCCTCGATCTTGGCCTCCTCATCTTAGCCAACTTATTCATGAGAACACGGCTACCAAGTCGTAAGCAACGCCCGGAAAGCAAGCCGGTCGAGTTCACAAAGATAATTTACGATCTGCCGTACATGGTCTTTGTCGCTGGGTAAGCGCCATGGACACCCGGAGCATCCGTTCCAACCTTTCGCCTTACAGGTCATTCCTTGTCTTCTGGGGCCTCTTCTTCCCCTGTATGTGCTTCCTCCGGAAAGCACTGCCTCGTCCTCATCTTCTCCTCGTCTCAGTTTTCTACCTTCAGTTTTATGCTACGCAGCATCACGTCACGCCAAAGCTTGTTAAATACTCGGTACGTAAGATACACCGACGGGATTCTCCTTGACAGCGTCACTCATCGAATGCCTGAAGATCTCAATCATGAATGCCTCGTCGGTCTTTGGGCGGACCATCCCCAACTTCCTGGCTGATCAATTCGGTCCGTTTAACGGTACGTTCGGCTAGCAGAGCCGTTGATGTTATTGGCTTTCTGATCCCATGACTAACATTCGCATACCTACTATGTCCGCAGTGATGATACCATCCACCATTATATCTGGAGGCTTGATATTCGCGATGTTCGGTGCATCAACGCAGGGCGGCCTCATTGCCTTCGCCGTCTGTTATGGATTCTTCTCCGGCGGATGTGAGCGTCCTTCTCTATGTGTTCGCCCTTCGGTTACACGAGTGCTAACCACTTCTTCCTTATTTCCCATCATCTGGCTAATTTCAGTCGTATCTATTTGTACACCAGCAGCCTCATTGTTCGCTAAGGATCTCTCCGAAATAGGGTGAGCGGTCCTCACTAAGTATATTTAGCTCATTGACATATGTCGCTCGTCGTTCGGCTGATCTATTTAGTCTGCGTATCGGCGTGTTGTCGTCGAGCCTGGGACTGGCATTGTTGACAGGAAATCCCATCGCGGGCGCTGTTCTGTCGCCTCCGACATACACTTGGTGGAGGTCCTTCGTGTTCTCTTCGGTCGGTTTTGATGCCTTTTCCATTATTACCTCGTTCCTTCTGTTCTTCTTCACGCTTCGGAATTTCTGATTGAATTCATCTCTTCCCCTCCTGCTCTCGCATATGATAGGTCGTGGTATTCGCGGGGGCTTTCTGTCATATATTGGCTAGGAATTCTCTGGTCAAGCGAAGAGGTTCCAACAATACGTGATATTGGCGGAGCTCGTTATCTTGGTTTTCATTCAAGCTCTATCGGCACAGAACGTCGGAGGCGAATTGGTTTTGTCCTGCAGACTGGGTGCGATATCTGCTGAACGACTTGGAATCATGCAGTCCTTTGGGCGTATTTCTTGCAGTACCATCTTGCATTATTGTTCATGATTGTACCCTAACGTGTAGTAATTGTTTGGACGCAACTCAATTGCACTGTATATACGATGTCATACATTTGTATCTGTCGACCGAGATGCAATCTGTCAAGCTGAGATGTGGGGCTACACAGTACTCAGGGCCGCCGCCGGTCAGTGCGCCACAAAGGTGAGCTCGACCCTGCACGCAACCAACCTTATTAGCTTCCGCACCCGTAGGCCACGAACATCACTTGCCCACCCTGACTTTGTCTTCCTCCTCAATGGCCTCTGACCTGTCCCGCCCCGTCGGCCTCCCCGCACGTCGCTTGTCTCGCTTCGGTAATATTAGCCCGCCTGCCACACTGCAAGCGACATATCAAAGAAGTTGGTCTCCGCCCGTGGCCCCATAGCCATATCTGTTTGCCTTGGTGAGTCTTGTGCGTGCTACGCGTCGTGGGCTTCTCCCGTATTCTCTTCCCCATAAGTGATAATAGTGGGTTGCTTATCACTTCGATGCAGCGCGTGGTCCGATCCCAATTCTCTCATGGCGGCCAGTGACCATGATGCAGCGTCCTTCCTGTGCGCTCCTCGGAGTCTTCTGCCATCACTCGCCCCACGAACGTCAGGGATGCGTATCCCGGCGCACTACGGAGGGAGAGCGACGCTGGGGGCGCGTGCGTATACCAATCTCAGCCAGTTCCCACCCACAATTGTCGAGGAAAATCCGACACAAGCCTGTGGCGCTCGGTAGCAATGGCCTTCCGCCGGAATTTGGCGGGGCAAGGAGCTGGCTAGAGCCACGCCAAGTTCCAATTGACGCCAGCGTGGTTAAAGGCATTCTGAGATCAAAGAATCCATCACTCTTCCCTCTTCCCGTTGTCCAATCATGATGATGTGATGGCCGTGCATCATGGGATCTTGTGTCACCTTTCAACTCAAACACTTATATATCTCCCTTGCCTCTGCTAACTCACAAGTCTTTTCCCTTTTGCTTTGTGGTCGCCTCGTGCGTTCGTTTCGAGAGCAGTTGGTATCTGGGATAACGAGTGGACCCATCAACGGATTCGGTTCGACCCACACTAGACCCACGGTGTTGCAGTAATACAGGAGCGAAGGGAAATATGCCAGGGCAACTCAAGCACCGATCACATTATGACACACTATCGCTGAAGTTTGTGATAGTTGGGGGTAGCCTTGCGGGCTTAGCGGCTGGATACGCTTTGCGCAATGCAGGTCACGATGTCTTGATACTGGAACAGGGTAGCGAAACGGTCAGGGTGAGTAGGATCGCATTATTCTAAACTCTAAAATCCGAAATACTCTAATACCTCAAATTCTAGAGCATCGGCGGTCTTCGTTCGCCTCCGAACATGACACGGATATTGAATGAGTGGGGGTTACGGCCTTTGTTGGATAAGGTTGGGGTCAAGTGCTGCGAATATGACTTTTTCGATGGTGAAGTTTGTTTACGTTGAGGGTGGGTGATCGAGGCGAGATTTCTGACTTTCCAAGGACAGGGACCACTGGCGAGCCTTTGGGGCTGGTGAGGATGCATGAACAGCTTATGGCGGACTTGATGGCAGACTTCCTTTTCATGAAGGTACGTTTTTTTCCCTTTTCGCAGGCAGTCAAAACCCAATGCTGAAACGATTTAGCATGCTGACTTGCACGATATCCTCTTAGACGCTGCCGTACACGCTGGAGTCAGAATACGATACTCGGCCAGGGTCACCCGGATCGAGCCTCACACGGCTACCGTCTACCTGGAAGGCGGCGAGGCCCTACGCGCTGATATCGTTGTAGGCGCAGATGGCCATCAGAGTATCGTGCGGAAGTCCTTCATGGATCCAGACTGTGATGGCGGGCATGATGATAAGCATCTGGCCTTTGTGTATGTCGGCATGCATCGTTGCCCAACGAATCGCTCATAACAGTTTACTAGAACCGCTGTACCTGTGCACCTCCTTCAGGAAGATGATGATCTCAAGAAACTCGTAAAGAAAACGCAGGTCAGTGTGTTCGCTACAACTCTTGTCGCACACTAGTGACCAGGAGACAGTGGACATTATGGTTAGGCAATGATTTCTTTATCCACGGCTCCTTGATCGTAAGCGGCCTTACTTCCCTCAACGCCGTCCGATGATGCGGCCGTCTGATCGTCACCATTCATACAGCACGCAAAACAAGAATACAATATTAACGCCTTCGTGCCTTGTAAAAGCATGTCATTTCCCCAATCGCACGAAAATTGGCGGACGCAGTACCCAATCGAGGACTTCGATCTTGATATGGATCAACTAGAGCCGAGGTGAGTTCAATATATCATCATCAGTCAATTTGATGAGCCGGGTTTTGACGGGTATGACTTGTGGTGGTGGCTAGGATACGGAAGCTATTGACGCTCGCGAAGGTAGCGACACCGACGACGCATACGATACGTGTGCCGTTTGACAACTACGTGTCAGACTGTTCAAGAGTGGTAATCATCGGTGAAGCTGCTCACCCCATGATGGCAAGTCGTCCCGTCGCCATCGTCATAAGTGTTTCTCTGACTGACACCGCTGATCTGCGACCTGTTCCTATGTATAGCCCAACAGTTCGCATAACGCCTCCATGGCTATTGAAGATGCGGCGACGTTCGGAAAACTATTCTCCAGGGTACAACATTACGACCAGATTCCCAGATTAATGGCTGCCTACGAAGAGCTCCGACAGCCTCGGTGCGCGGCTACCGTCGAATACGAATGGCGTAAACGGACTTTCTTCACTCTCCCCCGAGGCGAGGCCCAAAAGGCTAGAGATGCAGGGCTGAAAGAAGCGATGGTGAAAGAGTCGGACGATTGGGATGAGATCGACGAGGATTATCTGCAGTGGAAATATGAGAGGGAGTTGGAGTTGTTTGCGTACGATGCGATGGAGGTAGCGGACGATTGGTGGACGAAATGGGGCGCACTCCTTGACCGCTCGTCGACTCTCAATGGCAATAGTTCAGGCCTCATTAGCCAACAAAGCCCGCCGCCAGTGGAAATATCCGTTTCGATGGGAGGGAGGGTGCATTAGAGCATGAGTATAGACTGAGGACACTTTATCCGTTCGTGGTTCACTGGTTATCGTCGAAATGTTTTCCATATTTGCATACGTCTAATGATCTCTCATGCCGGCCAGCCTTACCACAAGCAATTACTTACTACGATACCACAAACCGCATGTCGCTATATACAAGCATCTGATGGGCCAATGCTACTGAACATTGAACTATTCAAACCAGTTCGACGGACATTTGATGAGAGAATGGATTAAGTTCTAGCTGCGGGCCGTATGGTCCACATCATACTCTAGATCAGAGCTCTTTTCCACAGGAAGGCGCTGAGGCTGGGGCAACGTTAATGTCCAAAAGTGAGAAGTACGCCAAGTCTCACCATGAGGTTCTTTCGCTGGAAGAACTTCTTCGGCTCGACGTGACATCTGGTATATTCTGCGAAAGGTTTCGGGAGATAGCGAGCGAACGAATTTGGGAGAACGGACATGCATTATGGAATGCAAGCACGCTGATGGCGGATATTATGATCAATGCTAAATGAGTGAGTACCGTAATGAGATCCTGGGAGGATAGTGGATATTGTGGTTGAGGCACTAGGTAGCTTCTTCGGATACCATGGATTTCGTGATGACTTAACCAGGAAAACAGGTAGCGAAAGGCGTGCCAGGCTGGTAAGCGAGAGTCCAAAGCTCAGGAGCAGGTCATAAGGTCTTCTGAGAAGTGTGGTCGATAGGAGGGCGAAGTGTAGCAGCAAGCCCATCTTCTAGCCGTTCGTGATATTGTCGAGGGAACACGTGCAAGAAATGGACTTCATTTGCGGAGAAGGGTTTTCACTAGGAAGAGAAGAGTCCTAACCTCGCGGAATCAATTTAGGCAGATGAGAGCCAGCCCCGATGAGAAGCAACGAACGTATCAGGCTTCGAGTCCGAAAATCGAGGCAATCGCGACTGATATGTAAGGACGAGTAAGCTATTTGGTAAAAAGTTCCTTGAGCGCAGAGAAACTTGATGAGAACGATTTCCTGTGGAGCTCTGGGGTGCATCGGCGAGCCGCCATGGAGATCGCATCGAGTGGGAGGCCAGAATCACCGCCCAGGAATCAATTTGGCGTTGACGAAGCCGAATGCAGATGCTGGATTAACAGGGAGACGTCAATAAATATATCAAGCTTCGTAGGGAGTAAGTTGTGGGGGAGATACACCTCACGATGGGTGGCTAGGGCCGACGTATTGACACGGGGTAACAAAGCTGTTGAATAACGAGATGAAGACGGACTCCTGGCATCGTGGATCTTGCCACTTGGGACATGGGGGTATATACATAGTACGCTCCGCTTAAGTTAGCTACTTTCGTGCAAAGGCACACTCTAGGAGTGGTAAAGTGATGGAGAGAATTTTTCTAACCATAGTCCAGCAGACAGCCTAACTGGTCAGCGAATTGCGCACCATGAGCTTGATGAAGATTGACTTACAAGGACTAGAAATTACCGATAGGCGTATCATCGGTGTTACGGCGAAAGGTTAGAGGACCGAGCACACCGAGTGGCTCGTGAAGGTTAGAGGGTGAGTTAGGCTCGATGGTTTGGCGGACGCATGTGTCCGAGGCACACGACCGCTGCCGAAAGGAGCGGTGTCACATTGGCGCACATCTCCAGCAGTGGTGCATGCCGCGAGTTCAAAGGACATATAGTTCTTTTGCGAACCTGCTAGTAAAGAAGGGATTTTCTGCATCCGATAGCGTTGGTGCAAATTTCCGGGTTATCTTTCAAGCAAGGTTGCGAGGTCGACGTTCAGCTCCACGAGAAAGGCTCACTGTCAGCGTGAGCGTCAGCAGGAGGAGGAGGAGAGGAGGAACTCGAACGCGTGACCGACGCGTCTGTAATATTTGGCTGATCCATGTGATCCAAATATCGACAGTAAGGTCACGTGGTAAGTTGAACGTCGCGACAGTCACACAGTGAGTCACAATGCGATCGCGACGACTCTGGTGTTCATGATTTTTCTCTTATAATGGCTTCATTGACTGCTCTTCTAGACTCATTGCACACGCATCTTCAAACCCAAACGCGCATACTACCCACTCTTCATGCCCAGCTCGGCCTCCCCCCATCCGCTCTCCAAGAAGAACTGATTTCCTTGAAAGAGCATTTCATACAGAGCGTAGAAGCCCAAGTTGATAAGCGGCGGAAGGAGGTGGAGGAATGGATGGGAAAGTGTGATGAGGTGGAAGGGGAATGCAACAAATATTGCAAATCGCTAGGCGGGCACATCAAAGCTACTGGAAGCACGCTAGGGGAACTGCGCAAAGAGCAGATATTGCCTCGACGATTTGAGTTGGTTTCTGAATACCAGGAGAAATTGCGACAGGTGAGTTATTGCACGACGGGGCCTTTTGGTTTGGCGGCTACGCAGAGCAGCACCAACGTTGAACGCTGAAGCTTCAGTTCGGTGGCGAGCCACGCCCTACATGTGTTGCCCTCTATGTTATGCTGTGAAACACTTGCTAATGACCCCTTCAGCTCTACCACACTAAACTAGAACAACTAACAACTCTGACGAATCGGCTCAATGCCCTTGCTCGTACACTGGGCTCCTCATTCTACCCTCCCGAAATGCTATCTCTTAACACCGATGAGCCTCTGGACGTTACGCCCGAACGCTTTCTCAAGCTTGAGAAAGAGCTAGTGAGAGGAAAAGCAGAAGTGGTATGTCCTACTCGATCGTATGTTTGCTGCCGTCTGATTCACCATCGACCGATCTAGTCCAAGCGCCTCACTCAACTAGCAGAGGTGTTCTCCCATATTGACTGGCTTTATTCGGAAATCGGGATGTCACCTGCATCTCCAGACGACGAGTGTATAGCTTCATCTAGCAATAGCGACCCATTCATGGCCTCAACATCGACACCAACACCGTCGACTCGTCGCCAACCAGGCGGTCTTCTTCATTCTGGAGAAGACGATAACTCGGAATACACTGGCATGCTCACCCGATTCATTGCCATACATGCAGAAGATGCCTCCTCATCGAACCCCACCCGTGGTCTCGACGGGGTCGAGCCAACCCCTGCCCTTCTTTCATGGGCATCCAACCTGCTCTCCTCCCTTTCAGAAATCAAACGACGACGGGAGACTCATATACAAGCAATGTACGACCAGCTCGAAACCTTGTGGCGGAGATTGGGAGTGGCTGATGAGGATATGGATGCCTTTGTGGACGTCAATCGAGGTAGCACGGAGGAATCCGTTCGTGCATATGAGGAGGAGCTGGAGAGAATGCTGGAAGTGAAACGAGAACGAATGGGAGAATTTGTGGCCAATGCTAGAGAGGAGATCTGGAAGTTGTGGGAGGATATTATGGTCGGGGAAGATGAAAGGAGAGATTTCGCGCCTTTTGCGGATGGTGAGTCTTGCATATCTTTGGTACTGAAGCCCTGGCGTCTGAGAGGACATATAGATGAATTCACTGAAGAGTTGCTCAGCATTCACGAGTCTGAGATACAACGGCTGAAGGATGAACGTCGCCAGAAAGGGCCGTTACTCGCGAATGTGAAAAAGTACTTCGAAATTTGCGAAGAAGAGAAGGAACTCGCAGCAGCAGCTTCCGATCAAACTCGTTTACTGGGTCGCGGCGCGGGGGGCTCCCGGGATCCTGGTAGACTGCTGAGGGAGGAGAAGATGAGGCGCCGGGTGAAGAAGGAGAAACCGAAGGTATATTACTATGACCGTGTCTGCTCGTGTTGGATGTGCTGATGGTAGGCCTTCTAGCTTGAACAAGATCTTCTGTCATCGATTCCTGCATGGGAGTCGGAAACCGGCCGGCCTTTCCTCGTTCACGGCGAGAGTATACTGCAAATTCTTATGGAGACGGTCAGTGCTGCAGACCAAGAGAACGCCACAAAGAAGGGCAGGACTCGCTCGGGCTCGGGCTCAAGTACGGGCCAGGGACCTTCAAATTTGCGTGCAAAGACTCCCGTAGGAGGCGGAAACAAGGGCATTGTCACACCAGCCGTTAGACCATCATCCAGTATGAGCCAAGGGAGGCCAGAAAGCTCGAACAAGCGTCCTAGGTTGGGCGACAGTGGTCACTCCGGCAATGGACTGCAAGTACCGCTGCAAGACCATCGTGGGCAACCTCGGTCGACAAGTAGGAATGCAAGGTCGGTGTCGCCAACGAAGATCCCTGGAAAGAAATCGCTTCCTAGGAATCAGCCACCAACATTAGCTATGCCCGTTCCTCGCCCTGGAACACAGCATCATTCCTTGGGTCACGGTCGCGTGCCTTCCGTCCACCCTGGTAGTGCCATGAACAGCAGCATAAACAGTAGCACAAGCACGGCTCGAAGTTTCCAGCAGAGCTTAGGACGGAGTAAATCTGGTAGCATGGGTCCTTCGGCCTATGTTGGCAGCCAACGCTTTGCCAGCGGAATGTCATCGGATGCCACCGCGAAGAAGGCACCGAAGCTGAGAAGGGAAAGCTTCAAGCCACGCCCGAGCGCTGACGCTGGCGACCTGAATCCGGGCTCTTACGGGCTGAAGAGGTGGACACATGGCCTCGGCGCATCAGGATGCGTTGTGGAAGAAGATGGTGAGGCTTAATTGTGCTCATGGGAGAAGTGGAGGTATAGCCTTGAGTTTACCTGGCGGTCCTGGCAGGAAGCCCAAAGAATATATGTATGAACATCTTCGATTTATTTCCCTTTCTGCGTTGATATGTCTTTTTCCACATTCAAATTTTGATTTGTATCTTTATTCATCACGTACTTGTAACGTTGATGGTATCCTCAATGACAAACGGGGGAGGCATTGTGTTGTATGTAGCCTGGTGCGTTGTTCTTTGTCTCGATATTAGATTCACTCTGATTCGCCTCTCAGAGATGTAGAAATATCAGGGCCTTGACGACGGGCGATGTTCTCGGTGTGTCAGGAGAGCATAGGGGCTGTCCTTAATATTCACAGCCAGAACGGCGATCGCCGGATCCCCTACGCCCTGTGTTGTTGTGGCGAGTATAAGATCAGTTGCATTGCAACGGTTTGCTCTCGTTAGATCTCCTTGAATTACCATGGCCGACCAACTGGTGAGCTTGCTCTTGCCCTTTCATAATCGAATTGAGAAGGCTCACTTTGGCGTTTGTGAATCTAGTCCGAAGGTGAGGCGCGAACTATCTAATCTCTCGCATGATTGACTCTGGGTCTTCTATGGGGTGATTAGAGCAAATTTCTGGTACGTGGATCGCGTTGAATCGCGTTTTGAGAATGGCCGTTGATGGATGAATCGCGGTGTGTAGAGTTCAAGGAGGCCTTTTCACTCTTCGATAAAGGTGAGTCGACGGTTCGCAACACCGTTCTTGGCTTGGCGCGAGCGCGAGACGGGCGCACGGCGCGTATCTACCCTTCTCGAACACACGGCGCTGACGTTGGCTCTTTGTCAGACGGAGATGGCACGATCACGACGAAGGAGCTCGGCACGGTCATGCGGTCACTTGGGCAGAACCCCACCGAAGCCGAGCTGCAAGATATGATCAATGAAGTTGATGCGGACGGCAATGGAACCATTGATTTCCCGGAGTTCTTAACGATGATGGCGAGGAAGATGCGTGATACGGATAGCGAAGAGGAGATTAAGGAGGCCTTCAAGGTGTTTGATAAGGATGGGAACGGCTACATCAGTGCTGCTGAACTGAGACATGTCATGACGAATCTTGGTGAGTCCTATTGCTGCACTGAGCGTACAAGAGGCATTTTGTTAATGCGTGTTTTTAACCGGGGATGTGTAGGTGAGAAGTTGACTGATAATGAGGTCGATGAGATGATTCGTGAGGCTGATATTGACGGCGACGGCCAAATCAACTACGAAGGTGCGTATTCTTGGCCTTTTCAGGTTCCATCTCTTATCCACCTTGTCAATTCGCTGCGTAGAATTTGTCAAGGTATGTTTCTTCATCCCCCCTCTTCCTCGCAGCTGGATACTCACCATGACTTGTAGATGATGCTTTCGAAGTAAACGTATACCTATTATTCGGTCCATTCCTATTTCGATGTATGTTACCATGTACAGGGGAAGGTCAACTATGGACGCTTGATCGCAAGCCGATGTACTACTGTCCCTTTGATCGTGTGCTTGCCATCGGAAGCATATTTACCATGACTCCATTCTATCTGTCGCTCGGGGGTCGGAGTAATGTTACATTGCCTCTTGCAACTAGCTTCAGCTGACGTCACGCAGTCCGGAACTCGATGGTGCGATATGATGCTGCGCTGCGCTGACACAGCCATCGGCCAAAACAGCTGCGACATATAAAGGAGGCCCCTGGCCGCCGCCTGGATTTCTATCTCACACCCCAACTATTCGTACCACCATTCGCACCACAATCCTACTAGCATTCTCTTATTTCACATTGACTGCAATGGCCGGATTCATCAGCGATGCGCAAGCTAAGGCCCTCAGCCAAAAGGCTGAAGCATCTATCTGGAACAACGAAACAAGCACCACTACCTCGAGCGCATCGTCTCAAGACTCCGGCGAGCAGAGGTTCAATATCTTACCTCATCCTGCTGTGCGCTTCTTTTTCCTATCTGCGCCGAGAGTAGACTGATCTGACCTGACGACCACGGTCTTAGAAAACAAACGATCCCAATGATCTGATAAACCCCTCGCAACCAAGCTTTGGGGGCAACGCTGGTATTGCAGCGCACCATGCTAGGGATCCTCATGTACCGGATCAGCAGACTTTGAATAGTCTCGAGGCTCCTCTTGTGAGTACCTTTTTAGGGTGGGGTGGCTTGTCCATGCTGAATAGTTCATTAGAGTCGGGAGGAACTGCAAAAGAGGGAGGAGGAGTTGAACAAGTAAACATTTTCAGGACAAGGACGAAAGCTCGGTCATGAAGTGTATTCTATTGTAGACAATTTCATAATATTTCGATGATTTGCTTTGAAGGTCCCCTGCGTCATGGCCGTCGAGTCCGTCTCCATCCTTCGCGGAAACAATTCCTACGCCTTCCGCATCGCCCCTCTCCTCAGTGGATCCGCCTGCGAGGCAACAAGGCCTGCATCCTCGACGCAGTCCATTTTGGATATGTCGATGCTAGGGACGGCGCCGGGCATAGTACCACGTTACTTGTTCCGGGCGTATAAAAGAGTGGATGGGACGAAACACGATAGACTAGTTCACATACTGCTCCAGCCTCAGTAAACCTTCTAAGTCATTGGCTATGTCTGGCGACTGCGTTCACCCAACAGCTATCGGTACAGGCGTTCGGCCACCAACTTCAGAAAAATCCAACGATTTACCCTCCCCTTCGACTCGGAATAAATGTAACAGCGAAAGCGAGTACCCTGAACAGAGGCATTCAGGGGCCGTTGGATATGGTCCAAATTACTATCAATCAGCGGTGAGTTCCAAATTTTACACCAGTTGTTATGTGTGTAATTGATAACTTGCGATGGGAAGACACTTGGTGAGAAGATCGCCGGGGTCAAGGAAGAGATCAAGGGAAAGGTATTGCACGATTCAGAGCTCGTAGAGGAGGTGACCGAAATTCTGCCTGGGACGTCGCTCTGGATACTCGTTGACTCTGCTTGTTGTAGGGGCGGAGACGGCGTACTGGCGAATTGAAGCGCGAGTAAGCTGATCGAGATGTAAGACGTTCTGGCGATATGCGTTATAGCTGTGAAACCTGACACGGATCTTGTCCGTAGAACGAAGCAGACCCGTTTGACTCGCCGAAATACCAAGGAACACGGTCATCTATACCGGTACATAGTGCCCATGGAGAAGATGCGAGCGGTTGAAACAGTGCAGTTTCGAGGAGAAGCGGAACAGGATGAAGAAAATTCTAGAGGATGAAGGCAAAATGAATTGTAGCTGCGTACTTTTACGTTATTACAACGAATTCTTCGCCCTTCGTTGCGTACTAGAATAGTGTCCACTCTGTCACCCCTGTCATAGACAGGGGGCCCGCCTCTGACGCAACTTTCAATGGACGTTACGGTGGTGCCATTGTGCTTTGCCCCATGGGCCGTTCGCATCATGCAAATCCGTGAAGGCGTGGTTCTATGATGTTATTGGGGCTATATATCGGGTTTCAAGGAAGTGAGTCCACGGCTTATCTTTCTCCATACGCACGTCGAAACCTTCGCTTAACGCTTGTCCCTTAATGATCGCAGACTTTTGGCCACTTACCTCATGTGCATACTCACTGGCATCGTAACCAAGTTCGTCATCATCCCAAGAGGTTATCCCAGAGAGGCTACCTGGGGCCCTGAGGCCTCACGCGCACACCTCTCGCCGCGCAAGGCTCCCACACTTCAAGATACGAAGAGAGTTCAGCCAATGGATAGCCCCCATGTTGTGCCACAAACGCGCTTGCACAAAGCTGGGCGACCACACGACGTGCTGGTCATCACCCGAAGAAACGGAGAATACCTATATTTCTTTGCCAGTGACCTCTACCATTCCCCGTTCTCTCGGCGATCAATGTTGTGCATATACGATTTCGGTGTATTTAAACTCCAGTCGCGGTACCGCAATTTCTTCAGATTAAACGGGTCCATTCGTCGAACACTACTTCCCAGAAAACCATGCTGCAGACCCTCTCTTCGCCCATACCAGATGTACGGTCTAGACGACCTCGAGTCTGGTTCAGTGAGTCTCACCATCTCGTGAATTTCAAACCGACGCTAACTTGCACGCGAATTTAGTAACTGGGGCATCATCAGGCTTTGGTCGTCTCCTCACCGAAATCGCTCTCAACGACGGCGAAATCGTCGTAGCCACCGCGCGCAACCCAACGGCCGACTCCCCCTCTTCACCGAGTCTGTCATCCCTCGCCGCGAAATTCCCGCCAAGCCAACTCCTGGTCCACAAATGCGATGTCTCTGTCAAAGAGGACGTCCTTGCTGCGTTCAGGAAGACCTATGAGGCCTTTGGTCGTTGCGACGTCGTCTTCAACAACGCTGCTGTAGCGTATATTTCTGAACTCGAAGGTTCTGGCGTCATCGCCTCAGCCGACATCACTACTAATGGTGAAAGTGGTGTGGAGAAGGGAAAGAAGAGCCTAGACGACGCCTCTAGGAAGTTGTTCAACATTAACTTCTGGGGAGCTGCAAATGTGTCCTTGGAGGCAGTGAGGGTGTTTAGAGATTTAAATCCTCCTGGTGAGGGAGGGCTGTTGTTGAACGTAAGTGCAGGCGGAGGCCATTTCGGCGTACCAGGGATAGGGTATTACTGCGCAAGGCGAGTGCAATAGTTTTGCTCGAAGTTCGTTGATGATAATCCAGTGTCTATCAATACTACAACAGCAAGCATGGTAAGTTTTCTGACACGCTAATCATATTCGCCGCTTACCCGTCATCCATACCATTCTCTGGATAATAATATCTAGCACTCGAAGGGTTATCAGACACACTAGCAAAGGAAGTCGACCCTAAGTGGAACATTAAGGCACGAATATCCCCTCGGTCAAACTTGCTTGCAGCGCTCATAATAGTTTATCCGCTCCAGATATCCATAATCCAACCCGGCTCATTCAACACCCGGATCCTCTCAACAGACGGAATGCCCGTCTACCCTCCGCACCCCGCCTATGCCACCAACCCTAATCTCCCCACCCTCCAACTCCGCCAAGCCTTCTTCTCTCCGCAGGGCGTACCGATGGGAGACGCTAGGAAAGCAGCAGAGAAGATGTACGAGCTCAGTAAGATTGAGAGACCGCCGTTGTATTTCGCGATTGGAAAGGATTGTATTGGCGGGATGCGAGGAAAGTTGGAGAGGGTCAGTAAGGAGCTGGATGAGTATGAGAGTTGGTCAGAGGGATTGCAGATCAATTGAAGCGCAGTGCCAGTGATTACTCAGGGACTATTTTCCGTAGGCTCGAGTCCCCGAGAGCCATATGTATATGTAGCATTTCGAATACCGCGACCCAAGCTGGAACACCAATGCACCCCCTTTAGACCTTGTCTTTCCCTTTCGTAAATACCCTTGCTTTCCAATGATAGCGAAGCTCGGGCTGGATGTAATCATGTACGATAAGGAATGAAAAATGCCCCTCTGAATTACTGTACTATTCCAATCAATTCAACAGGGGGTGTGACGCGTGACCGACGGAACGAAATTTGGATTTCAACACCCGCGCCGAAGGCGCGGGACCGCTTTGGAGATTTCAACAATCGGGGACGCATCCGACCCACTTGAGTCCCACTTGGCGTAAGTCATCGTCCAATATGTCACGAAAATTTCAACATCTTGCGCTAGCGTGTGTGACATGCGTGACATTTTCGTCATTTTTTGACCCCCGTGACGCGTGACAGACGAATTGATTGGAATAGTACAGTACCTGGCTAGCACTCCGAGAGGGCATGAGATATGGGTAATCCCGATATATAGAAAAGGTGATTGTAGACGTAGTTGACAACAGACAGGTAGGTAAGTCGAAAGGATAGGTGCTTCAATACAAATCAACTTGGAAGGATGTCGGTGGTTGGCCAATCAGAAATGGGCGCTGTGTGAGCGTCTAAAGACAGTATCCTAAACCAGCAGAAAACGGTGGGTTGGCTCTTGCCATCATGCATCATGCCTCGTCCTCGTTTGCAAATGACGTGTCCGCACGCGGAGAACAATGGCTGCAGGGATTCCTTTAAATTTCGAGGGATCGCACATTCTACTCCTTCATCCCCCATTGCAAGGGATTAGCGGTGAGCTGATATTTGTTGTTTTCTGGTCGGATGAAGTCTGACATTTTGATTCAGGTTTCGACTTTCGACTAGTACATAGGTGGGGTTCGTCCTTGGACCTACTGTATCATCGGAATGAATCAAACGTGTACGATTATGTTGGCTTGCATGAGGATGCATTGCAGAATCTCTATCAAGGAATCTGCATCCTGGTAAGCACCGCTGGCAACTTCCGACCATGCATTCACCGCGTGTCCTGATGCACGGCTCTTCGAACAGCCTGGGATCCCAATACTTACTCGCATACCGTCGCCCCCATCACTCTCGTTTCATGGTGAACCCAGCGGTATTCAGGCAAAAGGGAAAGGCCGACGCGATGGCCTGCGTACACGGACGGAAGCATAAATACAACACTAGACGAATACAATGGTAGGCATGATAAGAACGACGATAACAAATCGTAGCATTTTGCTACGTTGAGGGGAAGAAGGGACCCGAGCTGCAGGCGTAGCGTCCATGCCAGTACGTGGAAGAGAGTGAGATCCCTCCTCGCCCCGTTAGCTTTGCGAACACCAGGTAATCGGACGCTGGAGAACGAGGGACAAGTGAGTGCGTCGTCCGAAATGAGGAGTCTAGGCTTACCTCGCTGAAATGCTTGCAGATTCGTGCATGGTCCAAATATCTCACGAAGCTCAGAAGTCAGAGCCCCCCTGGTCCCGTTACGGAGGCGATCTGCTGCCCGCTTCAGCTCTTTCTGACGAGATTTCTTCTCCTCGTCGGAGAGGTTAGAGAGGAGGGTCCTGGGCAGAGGAGCGTGTCTCAGGGTATGAGAGTAGCCTTGTTCTAATCCGTTCGCCATCCGCCACCAATCCTCAACAATAGCCACATTCCGCGGTACGTCCCCAGTTGTCATGATATACCGAATGACTTTGATTGCTATGATGGTGTCAGAATAAAAACGGTCAGCAGGGTATAACCGCCGCAATCGTGGGAGTTCGTACCTGTCGCTTCGGCTTGATTGCATGTCGACTCGGGGAACAGATTCTTCAGGCTGGTTTTCGCTTTCATCTGGGCCTTGCTTCGCCTGGCATCGGAGAGCCGTTTCTTCCCCTTTCCGGCAGCACCGCCAGTCGATGACAACGCGGATGGGGCAGGGCTCGGCCACTTGAAGTCACCCTGCGCAGGGCACACGATGATAGGAATCCCAATCGTCAACCCTTTAAGAACTACGAGATGCAACTGGAGACTCACTAGAGGATGTTGGCCGTTGCTATTGTTGTTCTTATAAGTTGTTGACTTTGGGCTTGCTTGATTATGAGTGCCTGCGCTCACAAGGGTGTCCTCATAGGACAACCCATTGGTTGACGAATGTGAAGCTGGGACATGTAGAGCAGTTATCGGAGGCTCTTCGCGTAGCCACCATTGGTCTTTTAAGCCATGATCGTAAGGGGTCTATGGTACTCGCGGTGAGCATTGCAATTCTCTATCGTTCGGCGCCACCAACTTACACTCTGATGCTGGCGATGAGATCCAATGGCCACCGCTCGTCCCCCAGCATATCCTTTCTGCCGCGTCGGTATTCCCTCAGACGTCCCAGCCCAACCACATGTTGGAGGCTGCCCTGCAGGCATTGTTGGAGGTAATTGAATCTGAAATGATCGCGGAGGAGCGATCAAATCGTTGCCTAGCTTCATCTCCTCGACGAAATTGGCCAGGATGTCCGTGTCGCGGCTATTGGGGGACCAGAGGACAGAGGATGGGGCAGCTCCAGCGGCGCTATCAATTCGGTTCTCCAGTGGTATGCCGAGATCGTCCAAGGAGTGATGATATGTATACTGATGAGTGATATAAGGGATGCCTGTTGTGGCATGATGCCTCTTAGGTGACGAGGGTTCAGCTTGGGTTCAGCTTAGCAGCGGGATCAACTCACCGGGTTCGATGGAAGGGGCTGGTTGTAGTAATCTCCTACTACCTCCACTGCAGGGCCACTATCCAAGGGGGCCGACATGAGGCAACCATGGTTCAGGGAATCCAGTGACATGACTTGGGCGGACGGCTGCTGAGGTCCTCCGGAGAAGTATTCTGGATTCAAATCAGCAAGGAAGAGTGGCCAGTCATTTAGGAATTGCTGGTATGTTGGGTCGTCATAGGTCATCGTGGCGAAACCTGAATCCGAGAGGACTTTTGAAGGCTCAGCGGGGTGGTGCTCGTAGTAGCGTCCCTGTTGATCCGCCGGACGAGCTTGAGAGTCGCAAGGAGGTGCGTTGAAAAACGTCAAAGTATTGTTAACCATGGAATTGCTGAAGTGGATTGGGGGCGATGGAGCTTAATGGCATCCCTCCCATTGCTTTATATATTCCCGACTCAAGGGGGCGACTGCAGTGGTGCGTATGACATTTCCTCGTGCGCATGCCGTAATCCATTCGCCCGGCAGGACCAAGCGTACATCGATTCGGCATGGAGGAACGTGGAGATGTGGCGACAGATGTTGTTTAGAGGATTTGCGCCAGGAATGAGGCTAACAGAAAATGGCAAAATCAGACAGATAATACTCCCGAGGATGACAAGGACTCTGAGCTGGTGCACGTATGCCATTTGGATGGCACAGAACCATCTGTGTTGTCGGCCTGTGTTTCGATCTCGGCAATCCGAGTGACCCAGAGCGGGAAAGTCACCTTGGGGCAAACATATTAGCATTATGATGAGCCGGGACCGCTTCGGAGCTTTCATCGTATAAAGAAACCAAGCAAATTGGACGGTTGGACCTACAAATCGCAATGTGTGGTCCTCAAGGTTGTTCTAGTATTACCCTGGACCACGGATGCAGTGTTTCAAAGTGTTGGTGACGCGTCGAGCAGGCCGCGCTGTTGAACGACTTCTGAGGGGCCCAGGTGGCGTTGTTTTTTGATTCTCCCTAGGACACGCATTTGCCACTCTGTTCCAGATGGTCAATATGCAGCGATTTGAATATCGCAAACTCAGCAGGCACAACAATACGCCCTTACCTCTCGGGCCCTTTCGCAAATACCCTCTGGTTTCAATGAAAGGATGGCGACTTTAGGGAGTCATAATTAGTATCAAAGGTCAGACGTCAGCAATCGTCGCCCTCAAAAGTCGCCTCAATATGCACTGAATGTGGAGGTTCATTTATACCCTTCAAGAAAAGTCCTGGAAAGCGCAACCACTATCAAGGATGCCCCGGTATTGAATGCGCTCAAATTCGGTGTTTCGACACAGACCTCTTCCGCCACCCGCACCTCAAAGCTTCAAGCTTCAACGCTTCAGCTTCAGCGCCTGCTCGTCTAGCGGCCCGAAGAACTTGCTTTCTCCTATCTGCCCCCTGTTCTCCACAAACGTTTCCAAATGTGGTCAGCTTCTTGTCCTCGGACATTCGGTATTCGTGGTTTCCGTCTCTCTGCTGCCGCCGTTCTACTGCTTCTCACTGGCCCTTATGCTGAATTCTTAGGCTGGGGAGTCTTACGGACTTCTTGCCTGCGCTCCCTCTTACTCTAATTCTTGCCTGTGGTCATTGGTGAGATGTGACACGATCATTACCTCTCACCTTAAGGCGCCGACCAGCTGCAGTGGACCGCTTAGACCCAGTATAATGATTGTTAACTCATGTAGAATCCCTACGGTGACTTGTGCGCTTCGCAAGTCAGCGATTGTACGGTTGAATACTCAGGTGATTTATGCATAGGACATGTGGTCGTGTTCGTGATCATCCACTCGACCATAGAGGAAGAGCAAAGCCAAGTCAAGGAAGGGGACCGTGATGTCAACTTGAACATGCAGGAGCAATCAGTCGACTAGGGATGGCGCTCTACTGACACTCTGGAAGATTATATCTGCCGAAATTCTTGCGGACATCGTAGGCGGGCGCATCTGTCCCGCTTGATTTTCCACAAACTAGAGGCTACACCGTCGCATGATCTATGATGTGACACGTTCTCCAGGCCGTTAGACTTCTTTTGACCCTTCTGGCCATTTTTCCTTTAAACAATCATGACGCTTCCAACGATCATGACGTTTCCGACAGTATTCAATACAACGGATCTTAGGACCGCACGGACCGTCCGCCTACGGTACTTCGGTGACTCGTCTGGACTGGCGGTTAGTCCGCCTGCTCCAACACATTGTTGTTGGCTGACATCCACAGAATGTCCCCACTAAACGACGAAGATGCGGCCATTATTTCTCCGTGTTCTCCACCGAATGCAACTCTTTCGGCGTGATCCCTAAAGGCGACTGGGAAAGCCTCGGATACATACTTGGGTCGCAGCCATTGTGCTCTAGTATGCCCTACATAAAGGCTTGGTAGCTTCACTGGAACGACATTCCGCATCACTCAGACTAGTCTGTATCCACTACCTTGAATTCCAACACCAAGATGTTCTCAAAGTCCCTGGCTGTTGTCCTCTTGCTACCTTTCGTTTTAGCCGCACCCACATCTCCGAATAACGTCCTTGAAGCACGGCAGTCTATCGACACTTCGACTCATTGCGGACAGTGGGATACCGTCAACGCCGGCTCGTACACATTCTTCCAGAATTTGTGGGGAGCTGGCGGAGCGTCTTCTGGTTCTCAGTGCGGAAACCTCGTTTCACTGAGCGGTTCCACAATCGCGTGGAAGACCACCTGGACATGGAATGGTGGAAATGGCGTCAAGAGCTATTCCAATATCCAGCAGAACACGAACGCGGGTAAACAGCTCTCGGCCATTCGTAGCATTCCGGTATGTTAGCTTGTGCGACTCCGATTGTTCCGTCCGATGAATCAATATCCTCTGATTTGTAGTCTACGTGGAGATGGTCCCAATCGTCCTCTGGCAACATTGTCGCGAATGTCGCTTTTGACCTCTTTACTTCCAACTCGCCCACTGGCAATAATGTCAACGAAATCATGATCTGGCTTGCGAACTTCAATGCTGGCCCCATCTCTGCGCAGTACAACTCTGATGGCACTCCAAGACCCGTCGCCAGCAACCTCTCCATTGCCGGCCAATCCTGGTAAGCCTTTCTCTAGTATGACGTTCCCACAATACCGACTTCTCTTTTCTTTAGGAATCTCTACTTCGGTTCAAACGGTTCAAACAACGTCTACTCCTTCCTTCCCGTCAATAACGGACGTATCACGAGCTTCAGCGGAGATATCAACGCGTTCTTGAAGGTCAGGCAATCGTCTTTGATCTGTATTCGAATCCCAACTAACGGCCTACTTAGTATCTGACTTCCAACCAAGGGGTGAGCACTTCGCAATATCTGAAGACTGCCCAGGCCGGCACGGAGCCGACATCAGGTTCAGCGACTTTAACGACGTAAGTATCTACGATTATGCATGTGCAATGTATCCTGATGATTCTCTGGCCATCAGATCTGCGTATAGCTTGGTCATCAACTAGTGTGATCCCGACTAGTTTTGTATTCCTACACTTTGTGGACTGAAATTTCACGTACTGTCTATTGGTACCGATAACGTCGATTTCCGGACACGTCCTAGATGCTAATGCGCTCGATTGGATGAAAGTTTCTAGCTCAGCCAACAACCCACTTCCGCACTTCAGGCTGGGCGTGAGCTCGTTGGACGAAGGGATTTATCGCGGCAGCCGTGAAGCGGGTCGCCATCTTGGAATCTTCCGGGCCTCCAGCCCACAGGGGCGTCATAACAGGTGCCGCACTGGTTGCGCGAGACTGGCACACTTCGAACTTCGCCTAACACTAACAATTCCTTCGTGAATCATTCTAATCCATTCTGCGCATTTGAGAGCACTTTCTCCTGCAATGTGCGAACCGTTACAAACAACCTAGTTATTTCTACACCGTCTACTCGAACAGGGGGGATGCAACCCCTGATGAACTTGGCAGTGAATGGATGCAATATACGTATTTCGACTGCAGCAAGTCAGATACACCACCACAGCGATACTCCTTCCACTGTTCTCGACAGCCTGCTGATGCAGCAACCACAAGATGAGCGTCAATCACTGCAATCTGTAGCCAACTTGGCCTGTGAAGCCGGTTCCGGTCCCCCGGATGTACCAAATTCGAAGCGATGCAATGTCAAATGGCATGTAATTTGCAATTCACCAGATGAGGCAATTAGACTGCTATAACGAGCCGAATTGTCAGGAGGGAGTCCGAAGGAGGTAAGAACAATCAGTGCACGCACGCTGGATGAAGTCCGTCAAAAACTTGAAGATGCAGAACTCATAGTTCCTGAATCCGACGTGGACCCTGTTTCATACGAGGAGCCTTCACGGAGTAACATCCCTGACTGGCTTTGGAATTTGTATGATGCACGGGCCCGCTTCAAGCTGTCGGCCTTATTTAGCAGCTGCCTAACCATCTTGTCAACCTCTACAAGATGCCGACCGGTATCCATGAGCATCAGTAGCAGATCACGGTTAGATAGTGCCTTACGTGTTTTACGCTGCCTGTAATGACCTTGCCAGGCCCCGGGTGATCTATATGGACGTGCCTGTGATGTAACATATTTGAATCTATTGAAATATGTAGGCGGTGAACCTACGTCTTTCGAAAGGCCGTTCCATCTCCTCTCTTTGTGAGCATTTTCCCAGTTTTCTTGGTATGCAATGTATCCAACCATCTTGTCCAGATCGAGAGATGTAAATGGCTCGTATCCTGGTAGTTGGTCCTGGGCAAGCCTAGTTTCATCTCCCTTTCTTCGTGGGGAGGGGCAAGGTGTGCCATCAGAGTCCCACTCCTCTGAGTCCGAAGTGGAAATGGATAAGTATTCAAAAGGCTTCTTGGCCCCAGACCCTGAATTGGATCCTGCCCGTGCAACCAATCTCATCGGTGTTTCTGGATCGGGCTCAGAGCGGAGCTGTGCTTGGACAAGCAGCTCGATCCTATCATGATGCTCTAGATAGAAATCCTTCCATTGTGACGCAACGTAGCCATTTTTCTGAAAGAATAGTGCGCAGGTATGTCATGAGCACCAAGTTTGACACATACCCCATGCAATGATTCTAGCGCTTGCTTGCAATTTTGTTTCAATTTCCTCGAGCGAACGAGGGTTTCAATAAGAATTGGCTCGTCCCCATCCCTTATGGGGGCAAGCACACGAAGCGATGCATCCAGAATCGCCTGCACTCCAACGTCAGTGGACGGCAGGAAAGGCATAGGGGAAGACATCAGGGGGGTTCAGATAATGGACTTGGAGATGGTCGCCGACCGCAGTCCGACCGCACGTTCACTAAGCATCAGGGAATCCAATGTTCTGGTATAGTGTCTTAGACATTGCAATAAAACAAGTACAAAGTAGTGCCGGACAACTCCTTAGTCTACCGCACAATCTTGCGACTTACACTACCTTACCTGACCAACGTTCCGTGACGCAGAATTGCAGGCCCAACCTCGCCATCCACCTGGCTAGTGTCTCACTAGTATGGTCTCCACCCTTCCAGTCGCATCGTTGCGAGCCAGTGGTATTCCCACCGTCGAATCTGTCCTCTTCCTGGACGCCATCGCTCTCAGCCACCAGTTTCATGCAACCTATCCGCTCGTCATTGGTTTTTCAAATTCGCGAAAGCATCCATGGCTGCACAACCACGGAGTACGTGGGCTGGAGATCCCAGCATCCCTTGCACCATCATCACACTACAGCCGCCCCGCGTTGTCAGAGTCGGATGAACTTGTTATTCGAACGCCTTTCGTAATGTCCAAGTTTATTGAAACTAGTGTAGTCGAAAGTAAAGGGATTTGTCCTTAAGTATCACAGAGAATAAAGCGAAACCTTAGCCTGTAACGAGAACAACATCGGCGATAGGGACAGTCAACAAGAAGATATGTACAATGAAAAGAGAAAAAGCAGTTCAATCACTCTTGATCCCTGTATCCTTCTTGCAATCAGTGGGGCAGTCAGCTATATGGAATGCTTACCAGAGAGAGTCTTCAAATTCCAAGAAGCTCGTTCGAGTTTCCCAGCAAACTAGACTTCAAACCCAGAAGAGACGACATTGCTTCGTGGTCCCCTCCACAGCCGCATCCCTCCAGGTCGTGTAGCAATTTATTCGTATCTTCCAGAGCAAGAACGGTCGCTTTCAGAGAATAGTCGGTGAGCTGCCATGTTTCTCTGAGCAGGGCATTGTTGATATCGCCCACAGCCTTTACAAGATCTGAATAATCTGTCGCAGACCCTAGACCCAGCAAGAGATCGGTATCCGAGCACGATGTTGCGTTGAGGTTGGTCAAGGAAGAAACCAAAGCAACGAGGTCAATTCCGAGTAGCGTGTTGCCCGACTGGGGTGGTGGGTTGGATGGGATACCAGTGGGCGCTCCAGGAGGATTACCTCCAAGGCCTAGTCCTGCCAGAAGGCCATTTGTAAGCCCATTCAAGCCTTTTGTGCCGAGAAGACCATCGAGATCAAGACCGATATACGAACTACCGCCGAGTGCAAGGTCATGCAATAAAGGTGTCAGATCGATGAAGATGGGAGGATTGGGGGATGCGTTAGGCGGGTTGGATGTAGGCTGCGGGTGTGAGGCAAATAAACTGGTGCTTGGATGAGATGGGATGGGCAAGGATGTCGATGGATGTACAGGCGGGTGAGCATGAGGATCACATAAGTAGAGCAGGTTCAGCGTGGCCTGGAGGATGTCCTTCGTATCTTGCCACAAAGACCCGTAGCCACCCAGAGCTTTGAGAGAGGTAGCAAGGAGATCATCAGCCCGCAGTACGGTATATAGGTAAGGGACGAGATCGCCTGTAGTCGTAGAGTTGTTGACCGAGACGACGATGGAGCTTATCAAGGACTGGGCACTCAGAGCAGTGACAGACTTGATGTAGATCGTCGTTGAGTCATCATCCGGCGATGCAGATATGGTCAAGAGGTCTTCACAAAGTCTAACTGTGTACTTGATGAGCTCCTTAGTGGCGCCGTATAAGTCGAACGAGCTGTCGGCAGAAGGGACAAGGTCTCGCGACTCCAGAAGAGAATCTTGTGACCGATGAGCACACATATGGCACAGCAAACAAAAGCGTACGTTTAGCCTGCTGAGCCCTCGTGACAACCTTCGCAGGTCCTGGGTTTGATTGTTGTAGATTATGTACCGTTGGTATAGACGATGCGCAGGACTAAATTTATACGGGAACAACAACCATGGATCGCGACGCGTATATGCGTGATCAAGGACATGAGCAATGACTTCAAATGTGTCCGGGTAATTGACTCACCGAAGCGCACTTGCCACGGCATACGACTCTCGGTAGAGGGCATACGCAAAGTCCATTGTGCTTGACATGCCCATCTGTGCACTCAAAGTCACAAGGGTTCTTGGGCGTGCAAATGGCATGGGAATGGGCTGGGTAAGAACAATGGTGACCACTCTCTAGGATCTACTTGAATTAGTCAGGCTCATCCAAACATAAGGGAAAGCGGCATACGAGACCGGTCAAGAGGTCAAGACCAAGTACTTTGAGGGCCAGGGTCGTCTCAAGAGCCAACGGAAGCGTCGATAGGCAGAGACAGAGCTTAAGATTTAGATCAAGTCCAAGCAGCAAGGTGGATAGGTCGAGGTCAGCGCATATATCGTCTACCTGACGTGTGAGCACAACCAGGATCTTTGACTATATAGAACTACATACCAAGGAGGCCACGCTTATGACGGTGCTGGCGAGCAGCAATGGTTCGCGATGCTCGGCGGTTCAGGTAGTGCGGAGCCGTTGTCGCGACGGCGGGAATGAAGAAGGAAATGAGAGAGATGAGAAGGAACGTGGGTGCGAGACGCATATTGTCGACGTCCTTGTTCGACGCGTCTGACTGGTATGGAAATGGCGTTCGTGATGGTGGTGGTATGGGAGTGAGAGGCGATGGGGGAGAAGGCTGGGGAGTGGCCTTATATATGAGAGAGAATCCTATCCAATAATCCAGCCCGTCGGAGTTTAGACGTGCCGAGGACGAGATGAAAGCGTCGAGGAGTCTATGGGCCAGTCTACCCGGAGACCCAGATAAGGCGACCGGGTTCCCTCATATGGGCATGAGCGGGTGTCAAGCTACGCTTCGGATATTCTGCGTAGACGCGCGGCCTATCAGTGTCGAGTAGAATAGGTTGATGTGCTCTGATCTAATGTAGGCTAGAGAAGTCGCGATATTAGCTCTTATCTAGGCGAGGAGCGAAGATGCGTACTTGAAAACTTCTTCCCTTGGGAGACATACGCAACGGCTTGCTTTGATAAACCCGACGACTCCGTAGACTAAAGCATCTGAAGGGCACTCGCAGTGTCTAGCGTCCATTGAGGCCGATATCTATGTATATCGGGGTGGGCTGCAGATGACCATGATATGGATTCCCAAGTAATTGGGATCATATCGTCGTCCGCGGAATAGAGCGAGCCGTCACTGCGAGACAGCCCGACGATCACTGAGAACCAGCTATCAGCCGAAAGATAAGGAATTAAAGCTAACGACGCCGCCGCTCACAAAGCAGGTCGATAAGCCAGAGATGTATCAGCGTCAAGCAAAGATCAGCGAGACGAGAGTGAATCGGAATCAATATTGTTGGGAGCACTGGCGACGCGTAAACCAATAATCCCGCCGTTAGACATCGGAGGACGCTGGATAAAATGAGATGATCAGCTTCCAGAGAGTGACGATCTGAAGCAATGAGCTGCGTGAGCTTGCACGCCAAGAAATCCGGAATCGAACTCGACAGAGAGCGTTATGTAATCCCCCTGATCACATAGGAGAAAAAGGAGATCCATTACGTTTTAAATCCATTGAAACGGGTGCAGGTCTACGATTCGGAAAAGAATTAGGTACGTTCAGCGATATATAATCTTTGAGCCGGTGGAATAGAATATGAAGAGATAGGATGCGCCGAGGTCGAAAGCGCGTTTGAAAACAGCGGACTCCCTCGAGGGGCATCGTCCGACTGGGTGTTTTGGGAGTGCTCATGGGGAGCGTATTCGACTCCACCGTCGAGTACCCCCACTCTCATCATAGAAAGCAACTGGATATATTGAGTTATCAGGATTTTGATGCTTAGCATGAGCGAGGGCTTACATTGTGCGCAGCACTTGAATGAGAATAGACACCACCAAAGAAGGCCGCTGTCATATCCTTTCCGGTGTTCCGTATAAGAGCCGTTCGTCCACCAGGATGTTGATCGGCAAAGGCCGTGACATCGTGGATGAAGCCTGAAATAAGTACAAGTGTTCGCTGGCTCGACAATTCTTGAACTATGACCAAGATAAAAAAGGAAGGAATATTTCCATATTGACGCACTCACAGCATTTCCAATCGACTACTGGTAAGTCCTCTGAGGCGGCGGGCCACTTTATTCGGTCTTGCTCGCGCTTGAGCTCCTTGAGTTTCATGGTCAGAGAGCCCTTCGCTATTTCATTGCTTGGGAAAACACGCAGATTCGCCGCCAAGCCAAAAGTGTTGCAAAGGGCGATAAACCATTTGGTTGGGTCATACTGGTACCAGCGGAACGCGTTTCTATAATCCATTGGGAACTGGTGATGGAAATTATGGTAGCCCTCCCCCATAGTGAGAATTGCGGAAAGAAGATGGTCTCGAGGCGTCAAGGCATCATCGTAAGGTGTCGTGCCAAGATAGTGCGCAATGGAATTGATGCAGAATGTACTCTGTAACCAGGTCCGCATGCGTTGATCGTGGGTGTGGGGAGGGAAGGCGCAATTGGACTTACGTGGTGGGCGACGGTCAGTCGAAGCATCCCTACGAAGCAGCATCCGCCTAGCCAATCACCCCATGCAAGTCCGGGAAGTACGGTGGGAAGTACGTAGCCAAAGATGGCCGCCAAAGGTATGTAATATCGATGTTGCCATTGAAGCAATGCGTCATTTCGAAGGTCAGATGCGTCGACGGTACCGGAGCGTTGGTTTGTTTTGAAAAGCATCCATCCGATATGCGTCCAGAGGAGCCCACGTTTGGCGTTATACGGATCGAGGTCTGTATCTGTGTGTCGGTGGTGTGAACGATGTGTGCGAGCCCACCAGAAGCAGGAACCTTGCACAGCACTTGAGCCACCGAAGATGAGAAAGCATTGCAGCGGAAAGGAGGCCGTGTAGGACCTGTGGGACCACAGTCGATGATATCCTGTGCCGGCGCCAATCAAAACCAGGTTATATAGGTGAAGGGGGAAGGCCGACTAAACGGCGAAACGTCTCACCAGCAGTTATTCCTAGAGGGATGGTGGCGCGATCAACATCCTAAAGGTAGGGAACAACAAGTGAGACTCACCAAGCATAGAAAAAATGTAATATGCCGTCGCAACATATAAAGTGTGTGCTTGAATTGGAACATTCAGCAACCCCCACAGCGAGAAACCCGGTGTCAGGACGAGGACGGCAAGATTGAACCAACGAATTCCCTGTATAAGGGGAAACGAAGACAGCAGTTGGGTTACCATATTGGAGGTCGGCTTGCTGTAAGCAGCAGCGTTCTGCAAGTCGAAGAGTTTCAGTGTCAACAATACCTCTGAGAGGGGGGTGTGGAATGAAGATGCGCCTCGCATCTTAATATCGCACGATCTACGATACCCGTAGAGAATGTAGTAAGCTTCAATTGGATAATACATATACGACACATGGATTGCGGAATTTTTCCCTCACAAGATCCCCAGTGGAAATCATTCACCATCTTCACCTTATCTGGAAGAAGGCTGATAGATTACGAGACAACCCGCCGGCAGAGAGAGCATGTCCAGGGGCGGATGTACAGGCAGTGGATCCATTCGAGACTGTAGGACGAATCAAAGCAAAAGGTGAGCTAGGTCGTCGGTGATGCCCGCCAAGCGCCCCATGGGAGCCCAAGAATATAATGGGGATCGTTGGCAAGGAACTGGGCCGGAATCCGATGATATTCCTCTAGGAGTTTAAAGTTTAAAGGGACGGAGGAGTGAGTAAATATACCACAGGCGAAAGACGGGGACCAACTTGACTTCATCACAGTGAACCTTCAGAAGAACCAGAGTAGAGAAACGAGGCTAAGGGCCATCTTCTTTGCCTTCATCAAAGTAAGTCATCAGCTATCTTGAGCGAGCAAGTAAGCCCGCTGAGGGCCGGGTCTCTTAGGAGACAGCAGTCCAAGGCGGTCGCAGTATGAGAGAGAATATCTATATCCCATCAGAGAACGCGTCTGGATCCTGCATGGGAATTATTCACCAGACTCGGGCTTTTTGAGTTCTAGATAAACAATTTGTCGACTATTTGTGCCGCAGGTCGTTCTTGGTGTCCTCAAACGTTGGGATAAGGCCATCAGGGAAGCCAGTCGCACGGAATAACGAAGTTCTGGCAAAGAAAAGCGGAGCCCATGATGGGGGTGGGCTGAAAGCATCCCTGGTGACTCGACTTCCAAATGGCGGAGCGGGTGCGTGTAGTGCAGCAAATGCGGAAATGCGGAACGACACAGAAGCGCGTAGTATCCCTTGGGAGGCTTGGGGCCCTAGGCGGCATCTGTGATATTTAGGTTGGGCAATGATTAATGACCTTCCAGTTACAGTGGCCAAGGTGCATTGATGACAACCAGGTTGAGCTGAGTAGAGGTAGTGTTGATGTTGATGAGTCTGCTAATTCATATCATGTTCTTTCCCACAGTCATAAAAGTGTATTACATAATTATTACTTAATACTAACTTACCTGACTTCGGGAAGGCTCTTCAAAGGCTCTTGCATGTTTCTCCACTGTTCAGCGGCCTCAATAACCGGGTGCAGGCCAATGATTTAGGTCCCTCTGAAGAGCTTCTTTGCGGCGGGAAAGTATTGACCATGTGCTTTCTTGTCGCTTTATTCATGACAAATTTTAGTGCAGGTAGTTACGTTGCATCGCGTGCGTGGTGCCTTGTTTCTCCCGTCCTCGATGCTCAGAGTCCGATATTCACAACTGTAGCCTCCGTGGTAGGGAGCGAAGCATTCTGTTGATTCTTCCCACTGTCGCTGTTTATGTAAGTAGGTTTATTATTCCCTGGCTATCATATGCATCCTGACTGTTGCTTCTCTGCATCGACCTGGTAGCATCTGACATCACCCTGTGAATTGTCTGACTGAGATGAAAAAGAGAAGAGGTTTAAGTAGTGGTGAACCACCGCAGGCCTCATTGTCGCCGAAGCCAGACTCAGGTTTTCGATTCCGGGCCTCATCGACAAAGTTATTTGCAATGTCCTTCGCGTTTGCGGCCCTGGTAGCCTTCGCCACCATAAAATTTACGGATGCCCAGAGTAGGGCGGACAACATTACAACCTCACTACCGCCCCAATCAGTGGTAAGCTTTGTACGAATGTTCATCTGGACCAAGCTGACTTGCTCCGAACGGGGGTGTAAGTTTATTGACCCTCGTTCCTTTGCGGTCATAGGCCAGAACGGAACCTTCCGCGAGTCCACCTTTGATGGCTTCAATCCGACCTCTACGCCCCCACCCTTCTTTCAGATCTTTGATCCAGAGTTCTTGACGATACTCGGTCCCTCTGCGTCATTGATAGAAATTGCTTCCAACCCTGATTTTGCCTTCGCTCACGAGGCTCCAATATATGTCCCAGAGACGGACGAGATATTCTTCGCAAGCAACGATGGCGGTGCCTTGGGAATGAGTGATTTGGATCATAATAATGAAGTTAGCAAAGTCAACATGGCCCAGGTCGAAGCTGCCTTGCTAGCCAACAAGGGCAACAAGGTCAACGTTACAGCAACTCCTGTAAGTGCTAAACGTACATCCAAGATTGCCGCTTACTGGTTTCAGCTCGATCTACCAGACACGGTCCAGATGACGAATGGGGGTACGGGTCCATTCAGGTCCAATCTACTGCTTGTAAACTCAGGACGTGGTCCCCTTCCTCCTTCCATCACACTTGTGAATCCAAGGCCTCCTCACAATGCTACCGTCCTCTTGGATAACTTCTTCGGCCGCCAATTCAATTCTCTCAACGACGTTAAAGTTCACCCAAGCGGAAAAATCTTCTTTACAGACGTCACGTATGTGGACCTCCGTTAGTTGGTTTCTTGTGCTCACTCGACTAACGACAGATATGGGTTCATCAACCACTTCCGCCCAGCACCGCTAATGCCTAACCAAGTGTATCGATTCGATCCAGATACGGGGGCGGTGCGTGTTGTTGCGGATGGGTTTGACAAATGCAATGGCATTGCACTATCAGCGGATGGGAACACGGCGTACATGTGAGTGATGTTTTCCCTCGTCCGTGTAATGCCTCAAGCTTATCCGGTTCACAGCACTGACACTGGGGTAATCGGAATAGCGGGGACGAACCAAACGGAACCCGCAACCATGTGAGTTCACTGGGCCTGGACAATTGCGCTCTCTCTAATCAATCCATACATAGCTACGCCTTCGACGTAGACCCCGTTTCTCATACATTTAAGAACCGCCGAATGTTCGCGTATATTGATGCCGGCGTCCCAGACGGAATACAAATCGACACCAGAGGTAACGTTTACTCTGGAACAGGCGACGGAGTCCAGGTAATTCTTTGCTCCCTGTTCATCCTCTTCTCCCACTGAGTGTCCGCCCCATAGGTCTGGAACCACCAGGGCACTCTACTCGGCAAGTTTTTCCTAGGTACAACCTCCGCTAATATGGCCTTCGCTGGGAAGGGGAGACTCGTCATTCTAGCGGAAACAAAGGTATTCCTGGCCAAAATCAATGCCGAACCTATTCACCTTGGTGGAAACTGAGCCAGGATATATTTACGTGTGCGAGGAATTTGGTGGCACAGCCTGCCGGGGAAGATCAGAAGGATCACCTGTACGTGTACTTATAGTTTGTGAGGCGTTAATAGCATGTATGATATCATAAGGGAGAGCTTGGCACGAGGAGGTGCTTTATTAGCCATTGCTGCCGAGGTGGTTAATTGGGGACTGAAGCCGCCTGAGAGCGCCAATGGATGCTACGAGCTGCATAAGCTAAGCATCCAAGGGCTTCTTGATAGGGCCAAGTATTCAACCTTCAACGTCCAACACCGCGCCGCCATGGCTCCCGTCGTTCCACTCGAAGGCACACCCGAAAGGGGCGATAGAAAGGTGGAGATACTACACCGGTCGAGTACAAGCAGGGCGGATCACAGTACAGTTGAAGTACGAACCAATCCGCATCAGAGCAACGAAAAGGACAAGCCTGATAATGGATCTTACCCTGAACGCCCCGTTTTGGAGACAACCACTCCTACTCAGATGGAGTCGCAGTACGTGAACATGCTTCTGGCGCTCGATGGGATACCCAGAATCCACAATATGATGGCGTCCTTCTTCACTTGGGTTCTGCTGGCCGGGTTCGTCCTTTTTCCTGGAACGTTCTCGAGCTTGCAGAGTGTCCAGGGTAATCTGGGAGAGACAGAGGTCAGAGTCCTGAATGCTATTCAACAAGTTCCCTTGTACGCAAGTCCTAGAAATCGCCCAGCTGATGACCTCATTCGCCGTTGATAGGTTCGTGGTGGCTTGGGTATGCAGCGGGATCGGCGCAGTGGGCATGTGTTACATGTGGTGGCGGTGGATGAACAATTACCTTTGGCTGGTCAATCAAGTATTCCTGTAGGAATATTCCTGAACGTGGCTGCTAGATGGGGCTGGACTAACATATACACCATAGACCTGGGTTCTTGAATGCTCTGGCCGGGGTTATCTCCACGCTTGCAAGCGTGTACGGCACCCAGCGAGGTGTGTTCACGGCGTCAAGCAAGATTACTATCGCGGTCACTGGTGTCACTGCGGTGATATGCGGGTTCTTGACCGGCATATACAGCTTCTGGAAGATTGCGAGAGTGAAACGGCGCCATGATCGGATGATCGGCAAAGAACGAGCTGGGAAACATGGTGAAGGTATAGTGGAGAAGATCAAGAGGAAGGCTTACGAACCTGGGCATAAAGTCAGTGTTATCTAAGTAGCTGCGAGGCACGCTGGTTACGTACAGAGAATTTTTAGTTCGGGGTTCATACCAGTTCATGCCACTGGTTAGAATCGGCGAGCTGTAAACATGTAAATCCCTGCTGCGTGGCAGTAGTTGGGGTCAGAGTGGCGATGTGCAAGGTCGGGCCCCTGATGATTTAGGGGGAGGTCCATCGGTACCAACAAGTGGATCGGACTTGCATACCTCTGAGAGAAGAAATAGGTGGGTTCAACCTCAACACGATACAAAGGTTGGGGCAGAAGGGGGCGGCGCTCGTCGTCCTTCCAAAAACGGGGAGCAAGCTAGCGACAGAGGGTTTTATTGATGATGAATTCGAAGGAATGGTGATGGTGATGGTGCAAGACCAAAGTCTCTTCACTGAAACACCATGGGGAGATTTCAACGGCAACACGGCTGTGGAGTTCGGGCGCACCATGCCCTCATGCCCATCATAACCAGCACTAGAAGCGTGCACTCCTCAACTGCATTCGCCAGGATACTGATGTGGGCGTTCCATATATAAATTAATGGTACGTACTTTGTAAAGCTTGAACCATGCATGCAGGACGCTATCCGGGAATACAGGAGCACTAATTTCTGGCGGCAAGCTGAAACTTGGCCCAAACTGCAATTGTCATCTCTATCCCCGACTTGCGCTATGACGACAGTAGCTGTGCAACTTTGGATTCTACCTCCTTCGACGAAAGGTTGTCTAGTTCAACGTGCTTCTCTAGCCCACGCTCTGAGCACAGCGAGACCGAATATGAGAAGTTGACATAGAACAAAAGGCGACCTGAATGAGCTGGCTGCAGTCATCAAGAAACATACAACACGCACCGAATCTCGCAAAAGCTCGTGCAGGTGTTCCTGTAGCCTCTCTAATAAGAACAGGCAGGTCTGGATTGTGCTGTTTGATGACGGGGTATTGGGAGAGAATGAAGTTACTGTGCAGAGCTGGTAAACCATCATGGAAGGTAACATAGAATGCCAGACTCACCGTGTCCCTTCCGACGCTGGACCCGTCTGCGAGCACAGAATGCGTATTTCCCTCAAAGCAGGTGAGAATGCCCTGGCAAATGACATGTTGGTGGACCGGAGGAGTTGGTGACGATGAATTTGCCGTCTCCCGCAACGCGGAATCAGACGCGTGAGGTCGTGTGTGTGAAACACTTAGGTAATCGAGTTTGAGAGGCTGGCGATCAACTACCACGCCTTGTTGACAGAAAACTCAGAGCCACGGTTACCGTCCCCAGCTGAAGGGCACTCAACGCCGTCTCCAAGCGCTGGCACACCCCGGACCATCTCACATCCACGATGGACGACGAGCAACAACACGATGACTGGGCGAGTAGTCGCAAGAACAGACTACCATCGTTTACCGAAGTTCTCTCGCGAAGAACTAGACCTCCTGTGGACCTATTCATGTTCTAGTGCGTTTTAGGCTGCTGTGACACCATACTGGCTGACTGATTAACTATTTTTCTGTACCTGTGTTTAGTCTCTTCCTGCAGCGAGAGGGCGCAGAGGACGTTCTCGATTTCTGGCTTGACGTGCAGCAACATGAGAATCTGTGCAGGGCATATTTCAAGGATGTCAGAAAGTCTGGACGTTCGATAAAGGAGGATTGGCCGCAATACTGGGACTACGCCCGACGGCGTGGATCCATCTATGGGACCGTCGTGGGCCTACACCCAGACGCCAAGCGAAGCACAGGCAGCACGGGGGAATTGGGAGTTGACGAGAAGAGAAACCTTGCAGCTGGCGACGAAAAGCACGGTGCACGCTCTACAAGCCCAAATTTCATAACGCCCATGTCCGATGGCACCCGTGTCGGCTCACCTCCTGCTGAAGACCAGCCTCGTTCGTCGACTCCTTTTTCGCTATCCGGTCGCACGCCGACTCTGTTCAAGCGGGCTTCGCGCGCACCGACGGTTATCCCACGTTCAGCCCCCATCACGCGGCAAAACCTAATTGCTTCCGCTGAACGCATCTACTTCCGATATCTCTCCCCAGCAGGCAACGTCGTCAACTCGCAAGAAAATCATGAAATCTACCTTCCACCCGCGTTGCGAATACACAGTTTCCCGCTTAGCAGTACAGCAGAACCGAGGACACAGACAGAGCTCAACTTGATGGCGCAGATACCTGATATGTTCCACGCGCAGAAAGAATATTGCTTTAGGGCGATGGAACAGGATGCATTCCCTCGTTTCCTTCGCTCCAAAGCTTTTGGAAATCTCACACCCGTATCCGCTCTCGTCCGCCTTATCCTTGGACTTCTCATTCTATGGATTGGCCTCGCCACCGCATTTTCCCTAATTTTCCTTGATGTACAGCCTAAGTCTAAGCGGTTCTTCGTGAGTGTCTTGCTATCACTGTCTCTTTCGCTGTCTAATCGTTGTGTTGTAGCTTTTCATCCCCTTTAGTTTTGCGGTTCTTTTTCTAGTGTCGCACCAGTACGAACTAGACCCCATCCTCGTCTTCTTTGGGCAGTCAGAGACGACGCCTTTCCGCACTCTCACCATCCGCGAGCCCTACGTGAAGAAGCTGCTACTGGGCCGAGCTATTTGGGTTACCGTCCTCACGGCCGCATTCGTGGTTGCCTTGACTTTCATCTTCTGGGCCGTGCCTGGACACAGGCTATAGATCCCCTTCCTCCTCTCTCCCTTCCATTGCTTGTCGGAATTCGCTCGATCTTGTTATGACTCTTCACGACGTTGTCGATTTTCTTACCCCGATCCCAACTCCTAATTCTTTACCTCCACGACGTACCCCGTACCATATATTTGCGACTTATTCTTATGTGCCAAACACCCCGTTCTCTCATTGGATACCCTCCTTTCCTCCAGCTATCTTTAAGTAGTCGTTATCTGTGAACAGATTGACTTTTTTTCCCTTCAATTATTGCCTTTGATTATTGGCTCCTATGTATCCATTGTGCTGAACTGTAGTAGGGTAGAATGCAAACGGAAGCTTCACACATAAACCACTAGCTGCCATAATTTACCCTATTACAAAACCTTAACCATGGGACAACTTCGCAGGGATCTTTGCATGCAGGCGCGCATTTGGGGCAGCACAACGGAGTTAGGTTTCATGAAGCGCTTTGAAAGCCTTCTGGTCCTTGGCAAAAGCTTCGGCGTAGGTCTACAAACGTCTTAACGGATGCTGCACAGTGAGAAGCGTGCAACTTACAGCCTTCGTAGAGGCAGGCAATTCTCGCCACAGTTGACCTGCTCTGCGAGCAACCATGGTGGCTGAAAGGCCTTTAGCCTCCTCAGTCCCTCGGAATTCAGACAAGAATCTGAGTGGACATAGTGGGGTAAGCAAGATGAATGATAAAACAAAATGCTGTTGGTTCCACCTGAAGAACGACGAAGATGGCTTCCTATCTTCAGGCGCGCGGGGGGGCTTACGGAAAAGGGTCCTGCCCCTCTTCCTCCGTGACTTGTTGAGGGCGCGAAGAACTGAGGGATCAGTGGTCTTGAAGTAATCCTCGCGGTTCTTGTGGTACCCCTCTTTGAGAGTATAGCTTTGGTCGAAGTAAGGCTAAGACACAGATTAGGACGGAAAGGGCAGTGATAGCAAAACGTTGTACCTGACGCTCCGCTTGGGAGAGGTTACGCCACGTCTCACCGCAATCGCGGGCTGCTTGCCTTGTTGCTTCTATATCAGTTAACCGTCCTTCGGCTTTGGCCTCAGCGATGTATTTGCTCCAGAATAAAATGTATGGTCCGGGATAACCCCTGGGCGGTGCCATGGCCAAGGTCACCTTAAAAGCTTCGTGACGGGTCAGTCAACAAGGAATATACGACACAACATAAGTGACCTACGCGGCGCTTTGGCGACGACCTTCTTCTTCTTCTTGGGTTTCTTCTTTGCTGCGACGGTCTTCTTTTTCCCCTTTACACCTTTGGCGGACTTTTTCTTCGCTGCAGTCCTGGGCTTTTTCGCCGCTGTGCGCCCACGGCCAGTGGACTTGGCGGAAGCAGCCCTCTCTGCCAGAGTTGGGAAAGTCGTGTGGATAGGACGACGCGCATTCAAGGCGGGAGCGAAACGAGGAATCAAAGGTGTGGTCCGGAAGCGAATGAAACGCGTCAGAAGGCCTCTCGAAGGCAGCTTCGACGCGATACCCAACAGCGACTGCATTGTTGTGGATGACTTGTCGTGTCCAAGCAACAGTCGAACTTGAGTCCCTGTTTTATTTGGCAAAGGCTTTGGCGGCAATCACCATCACACGAGCGTGACCGCGTATGACGTCCCTGCTGGGCCACTTCACGTCACTGCATACGACACTCATGGCGGCCCCTCGCCTGTCGTTCGACGGCTCCGCCTTGCCTATTGCCCAACTGGAGTCTCTGAAATTCAAGGCGAATCAAATCATCGAGTCGATAATTTCTTTGCGAGCTACAATAGAGGCAGGACACCAAAATGTGATGCCTCCTTGGCCGGAAATTCTCTCAAAATATAACATGCTGTTATCTCAGTCTCTGAACTTTTCAAACTCGCTGGGCGCGACAATTGGATCTGCCAGCGCGTCCACTGGTCGCGCTACTGGCATTGGACAGCCACAGCAGTCGCAGACCAGCCAATTTGAGAAGATCGCCGTACATCTTAATGGAGCCGTTTCCGAGAAGGAGGCGGATGAAATTGCATTGCTTGTACGGACATTCCAACTACCCCAGATACTGCAATCGGAAAACAATGCTGTGCGACGACTGTCTGAGCGAATGGCAACTCGAGGATCGCTGGGTGTCATGGGAGCGGTCCCGCCCCCAGTAAGCTCCTTCGGCAGTGCTCGCAAACCGGAGTATGAAGATGTCTTGCGCGAATGTGCCGAGATTCGCGACCAGCACGACCGCATGGTGGATCGAGCCGTGAAAGCAGTAACGATGCTGAGGGACAAGTACGACTGGAAGCAAAGGGTGGAAGTGGAGGTCGAGGAGCCGGAAGAATTGGAGTGGGACCCGAGATTGGGCATGCCCAGCGCGCCAGATACTGAGATGCAGGGAAGGTCAGAGTCCGACGATGAAAGCCCTGGGCCGGATGTAGAAGGGAACAGCGATGAAGATGAGGTCGAGGGCGAATTGATCCGTACCCCGACCGCAACAACACATTCAGTGCCGCCTGGTTCACAAGAACCTATGGATGTCGAAGTAGAGACGCCGCCTCCGCCAGGAGAGAGCTATCTCATGGATGCCTCATGACTGCATATAGGTAAGTCATTGCCTTGTCTTCGCAGCGCATGTAGTGACTTGGCATACTGCAGCTAGATTTCTTTGTTTTGTTACAAGCAATAATATACAGCAGCATTATTTGGATTTGAAGGGCCTTCCAATTTCACTCTCGACCAAGTCACGGGTCAATAGCATGGCGCGTCCTTCAGCGCGATTGCGCATTCTTGCGCAATCTTCACAGCCCAACCACGTTTCGACACCGTAGCCGAGACATCTGTGCTACCCCTAGCAAGAACCACCAGGGACATGAACAGCGAATACCACAGCCGTTTCGTTTTCTGTCGTGGAAATACAAAGGGACGTGAACCTCCTGCTCCCAAATACCCTTCCAAGACTGCGACTGACGGTCCCGGCGGCATGAAGAAGGCCTCGAGTAGCGGATCACCCCACAATGCCCAGCTCAAATTAGGAAGAATCACGGTTATCGATGGCAACGATGTCGAATCGGTCGGTAAGGTGATGTAGATATCCTCCTCGGACAGGGTGAAACCTATCAAGGAGGGTACCTCAGCATCGTCGAACAGGAAGAAGCCAATGGCACGCGATAGACACTTCTTGATGTCCTCGAATGGCAAGTTCAGAGTGCTTGCAATTGGTGAGGATTCAACTTCGTCGAGGAGTGTTTCAAGGAATGTGGTGAATGACTCTTGCCAACTGTAGGACGGGTCCACAGGCTCCTTGACGGAGGGGAGACCAAACCAGTCGTTCTGGATGCTGTGTAGCTGGCCCAGATAGGCACCAATCTCGAGCTCAAGTTTGCTTGATCCCCGCTCATCTAAGGCGCCGGATGCATGGGCAAGGGAAAGTGGGAGAGCCTTGCAGGACGTTGGAGGTAACACGAACAACAGGTACCGATAAGGTATAATTTCCAAGCTGCAGTCGTGGAATGCTTGGGGCAGTGGGATGGAGGATTTTCCGCGGATGATATCTAGGAGATGATTGATCGTCGGGAAGTCGTTGGATGTGTAATCGGAAGGGGGGCGAGATCCCTCAGCTATTCTCCCCGCGTAAAGTAAGTACGACGGTGCATCGGCATTTTCTGGGGCCTCCAACGTGATTCTGTAGGTCGTGACATTTGGGTCATAGCTGAATGATACAGGAATTTATTCCGAAATTGCTAGGATAGTGAGTGTTCATCATCGCTGACCTATATCCGTCGTTGGTGAATTCTTCGACTGACTGTACCACACTGATCCCTTGATCAGGTTGATGTTTCCGGATGGCACGCTCGGCTTGGTCCTTGGTTAAGGCCATTCGAATACGTGGCTATGAATAGGTCGATGAATAGGTCGATGATGGCGTGTTGCTTGATCAGACTGAGTTGAAACACTGGGATGGTGCCCGCGTCACATGACTCCGTAAACACCTCCACAGTGCTCGAAGAGCGTAACCCTCACAGTTCGTTCAATTACGTTACAGTCTACTTAGCCTTAAGAGCAAGGCGAGCCAGCCTCACGTCTTCTCTTTCCTCCCCATTTCGCCTCCATCGATCCCCTTTCTCAAGGAATCCCCTCTTCTCCCTCATTCTTCCCCCTTCCATCGCCTTGGTCACTATTGGGGAACACGAGGTCTTGTGAACCCCATCCTCATCACGCCACACATGGTCTTGGGAGACAGTGTAATTCACTTGGTACGTAAACGTCCGCACGCTGTCGGCGAGTTCTCTGATCTTTCATCTTACCACAACAGAACGTACTTATCTGTAGAGCCGTGGAACGGTAGCTTCAAGATCATTGTCGGCGGAGATAGAGCTGTTTGCTTGGCGGGCGGTGGATTTCTGTACTCAGGAGGGTAAACCAGAAAATCCGGTTTTGTGGAACCTGGCGAGTACATGTTACATATCCTGATTTCATGCAGCGTATTTACATATACAAAAGGTTTATACAGTGCTTAGTTTGCATGTGTGGCAAGACGATGAGGAGGCCAGAGGCGGGAAGATTGCGCATTTAGCACTTGCACTCGCCAGGCTTGCATTGGCAGCTATAGGGAAGTGGTAAGTAGTATTTCTCACGTCGAGATTGTCGCAACTAACCTGGCGCCGCAGTTGCAGCTGGTGCTACCGCAGCCATTGTTGTTAACGGGGGTCTGGACGTTCTGCAAGTGGTCGACGTTAGTGAAGGAGTAGCATCGGAATCATGGATGAAGGTGCGTACGGTGTACATGGTGATGGTGGAGAGATTGATTGATGTGCTAAGTGCGATAAAGCTGCTTGCTGAGGAAGATGTCGAGCACCTGCCCATCGCTTATATCGTCGCCCATCTCGTATTTGATGCTGTTTGCATGGGAGGCCGGAACTCGGAAAGGCTAGACGCATCACCTCAGCCACCACCGCCTTATCGTTGTTCAGGAGCCAGGTGATTAGGGGGTCCACCGTTCCGATTCGATCATCCACAAATCCACTCATCTCACACAGCACACTGCGGTAGCATGAGTCACCAGCGCTGATTAAATCAGTGATTATTGGAAGCCCCACTCCACAAGCCTGCCAATCAAGAGCCACACCGCTGGATCGCTTACGACAGGCGGGAGGGGCGTAGAGGGATCTGGAAGCTGTTTGGCTGATGCCGCAAGAGGCCGCGCCTTGCTCCTCAATTGTGCCTTGCGGTACCCTACTCTCAGGACGTGGTCATATGCACCCCGCATCAAGCGATCATGTTCATCAGTGTTGTATTCCCGTGTCAATGGACAATGCAACTCATTCAGTAGCATCCAGGGGATGTACCTTTTGAGAACAAGCGCTGCAGTAGTTCTACACTGTTCTACGAGATGAGACCTTTGGGGGAGTAGCAGCGGTGGCGGCACACATGATGCGATTCAATTGCTTCCACGCATCCATGAAGTTTCTCACAACCTCAGTCCGCTAGATCAAGATTCTTCAGCCGACTCATGCTGACGACTTACTTCCAGGGTTGGGCTGCGCCACTGCTCTCGTTGTATTACTCGACCCTGGGGACGAAAACTAGCTTGTGGTTCATCCAAGGTTCATCAATGTCTGTGCCTTCGGCATCGGGCCTGTAAGTACAAACGAAATTACTTTAGGTCGAACCATTATTATTCTAATGAAAACGATTGTAGTCTACAGCAAATTTACATCACGTTCTACAAATCTAGTCTAGATCGATACTTAGACGGCGTTGTACTTCTCCCACACTTTACTCGAAACCGCCTTGCGAGGGCAACTTCTCCCTGTCCAGAGTTTGAACTGTTCGTAGCCTTGTTCGAGGAGGACCTCCACGCCTGCGACTCTGGTCCAATTCTGCCCAGCCGAGTTCTTGGCGAGCGCAAGTAGTGGAGTCTCGGCGGGTTTGTAAGCCATGTCGACGACGACGGCAGGTCCAGTCCGATGGTCGTATACTGAAGCTGGGATATGCACGCCACTGCCAGTCAAATCGATCGTCGTAGCAGATGCCGGAACAGTGGATACGATAGCGTTAGGGGGCTCAGACCAAGCTCCTAGCTCGTCGATGACTTCGACGGTAGCGTCAGAAAATTCTGCTGCAAGGGACTGTGCTTTGCTGAGGGTCCGGTTGAATAGGTAAATCTTCTTCGCGCCCAGGCTCGTGAGGGCATAGAGAGCGGCTCTGGAAGTACCACCAGCCCCAATGACTAAGGCCGAACGAACGTTGCCCTCGCCAACGGAATCATCAATAACACGTCTTATGCCCAGCCAATCGGTGTTGTCACCGTATAGCTTTGTCTCACCGCTGGTTGTGGACTTGGGTATGATAGTATTCACGGCGCCGATAGCCTGTGCAGCTGGGGAGAGCTCGTCCAACAACGGCATGACGTCCAATTTGAACGGGATCGTGACACTAGCACCGCCGAAGTCGGGACTCGTTACAGCGGCCTTGATTTCTTCTCCGACTTCTTTCGTTTCAAAGAGCTCATAGTGGTGAGGTAGTCCAAGTAGAGAAAATGCGGTATTGTGGAGGGTGGGTGACATGGAGTGTGCGATGGGGGTACCGAAAAGGAAGAAGCGACGAGAGGGCAGCTGGCCAAGCAAGTGAAGAGCCTGCTGGACTTGAGCGAAAGTCAATTGGCCGGGAGCTGCTTTGTTCGGAAGCAGCGGGTGTGTAACTGGGCTGAATGTCATGTTTAGCACTCTTGACATTTGGCCCTCTGTGCCCATGTTGATAGCGAGAATCGGCTTGTCGTTTGGCGAAGATGATGTTTTCGTGACGAAATTGGACAACGCGAAGTTATCCTGAATTTGGTTAGCTTTCCCGACGATTTTGATAATATCTCCAAATTCATTCGCCGCGTCGTATTTTTCTTTAACCACGCTGCTTTCCCATCGCATGTTGCCGCTCCAGTCATGCCAAGATGCGATTATCTGGGAGGATCCTTTCCTGGATACGAGGTCTTTAATTTTCTTGTTGGGCCACGAGATTTCAACGTCGAGATATTCGACGCCCATACGAAGTGCCAGATTCAGAAGCTCGAACGCCTCGTTGCTTGCATCGTCAGGGAATGAGCCACCCTGGGATGAGGTCCGAACCGTGAAAACGATGGGTAACGAAGTAGCACGACGTAACAGGGCAACCTGGTTTGCAACGTACGTTGTCGGCGGAATATACCTTCCAAACGAGTCCAGATCTTTGGGCGAGCGCAGTAGATCAACCCTTAACTCAACAGAGTCTACACCAGTGGTGAGTTCTTCGATGTGGGGGATGGCAGGCGCGAGGTCCGGGTATGTCAGCGACAGGAAGTAGGAGCGCTTTCCAGGTGCAAGGTTTTCGGCAAGGTTCGGTCGTTGCCCTGTAATATGTTTGAAAAACCTTTCCACCTCGAGGCGAGTCTGCTTTCTTGCTCTCGCTTCATCAACTAGGGACGGCTCTGACGTCTCTGATCCTATGGAATTGATGAGCTCGTAGTTGCAGCATTCCTTGTACCACGGTTCCCTGCGCCGGAAAACATCTGTGATTGGTTCACCATAGGCTGGTCTAGAAACTTCCGCGCCAAGATACGTCACCACCTCTTCAATATCTCGAACAATGTGGACGACCGGTCCCTTTTTTGCGTAGTCCTTGAGCAGCTGTCTCGCTGAGTCTGTTTCAACGATGCCACCGCCTAGGCTTATCACATGTTTCGTAGACTTTTCTGGGTCGGTGAGGAGTTCCTTCAAGATGGTGGTTTCGGCTTCTCGGAAGGCAGGCCAGCCATGCGTGTGAACGAACTCCTTGACACCAATTTGGTGCTTAGTCTCGAAATAGGCATCCGCGTCGATGCAAGGCCAAGACAGGGCAGTTGCTGCGAGCTCGCCGATGAAGGACTTTCCAGAGCCACGCATGCCAATAACTACTACTGATGCGGAAGTGTCAGGTGCGGTCGTCCCGCTAGCCGATGATGCAGCGTTAGCATGCGCTAATTCAACTCCTTCGACCTTGAGCCCGATCTAGACAACACCATCAGCACCAGTGGCAGGTTTCAGTTCTGACGAAGATTTTACCTTGTTTTCCAAATCGTCCCACCAGTTGGGCCATGTTTTCTCGACACATCGCTTCTCTTCGATGATCGTGTTCTTGACTACTGAACTAAGGACGCTGAACGCCATTGCGACTCGATGATCATCGTAGCAGTGGATACTGCAGCCTTCTTTCAGTTCAGCTATGGGCTTGCCATAAATCTCCAAACCATCATCCAACTCGTTGGTATCAATGCCGAACTTGGCTGAAGGAAAAGTGAGATAGGAATAGATCAGCTGACAACATGCAACTTACCGAGTTCGTCAATCATGGCCCGGATACGGTTGCATTCTTTAACTCGCTGGTTGGCGATGCCCAGGATTCTTGTTTTACCCTTTGCTACGGCGGCGAGAGCAGTAGCCGTGAGGAAGGCGTCGGTCATAACCTCCATGTCCACTTCCTCGATGCCTTGAAGACTTCCAATGGGAGGGCCAGTGACAGTCGTCTCGCTCTCGGTCTGAGAAACCTTACATCCCATTTTCTCCAGCACCTCAATGGCGAAGCGGGCGTCACCCTGTAAAGAGGCGGATCCGATATTGTCGATCGTGCAAGTCGTTCCCGTAATAGCAGCGATTGCAAGGGGATACGTAGCGCTACTGGCATCGGACTCAATAGCATACACTGGAGGATTGACGTAGGTTCCCTTGGGAATGTCGTAGATATCCAGGAGCTTCCCAGTTTCAGGGTCCTTGCGTCTGACTACCTCGATGTCAAAAGTCTTCATCATAGCGATAGTCATATCGATGTATGGCTGAGAAATGACTTGACCGCCGACCAATTCCAACGTGACGGCTTCATTGGCATAGGGAGCGCAAAGGAGAATCGAGGAGACGTATTGACTAGAGACGCTCGCCGCAAGCTGAATGGTAGATCCCTTCAGGCCGTTGGGAGCGATGGATAGCGGAAGACAGCCTTGGGATTCTAGATAATCGATCTGGCTACCATTCGCTTGAAGAGCGGAGACCAAAGGGCCAATAGGACGCTGCTTCATACGCGCATTTCCGGTAATAACGGTGGTTTCTGCATCGGATGAAGGACTGGCCTGAACAAGTGTGCAAACGGTGGTCAGGAAACGGGCGGCAGTTCCTGCGTTGCCTAAATAAAGTTCTTTGCCTTTGGGTGGTACGGAGAGTGAGCCCTCGCCGCCCTTCACGACCAAGGTCTCTCCCCCATCCTCCCAGGAGAAGCTGGCGCCCTGGCAGAATGATGAGACTACAGCCCGATGAAGAAGGAATGACGCATACCTTCAACTCATTCAAAGCGGCCATCATTACAGCAGTATCATCGGAGTGAAGCAAATTCTTCAATCGGCAAGTACCTTTCCCAAGAGCAGCCAACACTAAGGCACGATTGGAGATACTCTTCGATCCAGGAGTGGCCATCTTGACCGGATCCTTCGAAGGTATACTGGGAACAACTCTCGCAGCTTCAGCGAGAGTTTTGGCAATGGCGGCGTCTTTGACTACTGTCGCCTTTGGTTCGTAGGTAGCACCAATCTTCGACAAAATGACGATCTTCTTATCGTTTCCGCTATTTTTCTTGTCGACGCGCATAATGTCCAGCAGTCGGTCGACAGTAAGGAGCTTAGCGGCGGGCAAACTTGCGATGCGAGGATCGGACAGAGAGATAGGTAGATTATAGGCCTTCAAGCATCGCGTCAAACGACCAACACCCACTTGGCCCAAAATTCCAAGTTGCCTGGACAGCTCGGCTTCGAGGATCATACCGACGCTGACACACTCGCCGTGCAGGATGGTAGGGGTGAGCACGGCTTCAATAGCATGGCCGATAGAGTGGCCGAAGTTGACCAGGTTGCGAAGGCCAGTTTCGCGCTCATCAATGGTGACGATGTGAGACTTCACGGAGATGGAGCCAACAATGACGGATAACAAGATTTCTTGAGCAGGAGAACGCGTGTCTTTGGTGCGGCCCGAGTAGTTTTGCGACGGCGTCTGTATAGCCGTAAAGATCTCGTTCGATCGCGATTCCAATGACGCAAATTCGTCTTCGTTCCAAATGGCTGCGGTCTTAGAGCGAATGTTAGTCGATCCCGTGGTGTATCAGTGAACAGAAGCCGAAGCACATGCCTTGACGACCTCAGCCATGCCATTGGAAAACTCTCGCGCGGGGAGAGTTTCCAGGAACGCCGCGTCAATGAATATGTACTCAGGCTGCCAGAAGGCGCCAATTAAGTTCTTGCCATGGGGCGTGTCGATGGCAGTCTTTCCTCCGACACTGGAGTCTACCATGGCCAGTAGAGTGGTGGGGATCTGGACGAAGCGTACACCACGCATACTGGTAAAGGGGATTGCATGGAATTGACCAATTGTCCATGAGCATATAATCGCCGAGCACCATCCAGGACACGTACAAAGTGGCAGCAACGAAACCGACAAGATCTCCAATGACGCCGCCTCCTAATGCAAGTATGACAGTGTCCCGAGTGCATTTGTTTAATAATAGGAAGTCCTCGATGTTGGCCTTGCCTTCGCGACTCTTGGAAGTCTCACCAGGCGGGACTAGGTGACTCAAGAACCTCGGCTTAGCACTGCTCTCCAAGCGGCCAATAGCATTTGTGAATTCGGCTTCGAAGGCAGGTAGATGGAAATTGGCAACGTTGGTGTCGGTGATGAGAACATAAGTGGACGATGGCAGGGTCGACAACACAGTATCAGCGATGTAGGGAATCAAGTGGAAGCCACAGTGGATCGAGTCTTTGCCCAATATGGACACTTTGAAGATGTCGGTCGCTGCCATCGTCGTTGTCGACGGTGGCGAAGGGGAAGTGGAGGAATGACTTTGAGGGCACTAAGATCGACAACACGTCGCTTCATATCGATATTCTGCTAGGCTGAGTCCCGTGGGAACCTCCGTTGACCCCGCTCTTTCACCCATCTCCGAGAACGGAGTCCGAGCAAGCACCACACGAAGTGATTGAAGGCTTCAATGTCTCAGTTGCTCATCGCTGAACAGGTGGGTCAGCGCCGAAACTTGTAAAGATGTACAGATGACAAGATGTCGGTTTATAATGTGAGCAATAGGGGCCCCCTGTGCAGCTGGATTGACTAGGAGCTGCAATGCTCATTTCAAAGCCTGGCAAGGCCACTCCATACGTGCGCGTGAACTCCAGGACTGACACAATGCGGAAAACTTTCGGACTCGGCGATCACTCTGAGATCACCGTTAGCGGTGTTTAGCCACTCAAAGTCCAAATCCTAGAGGGAATAGTGCAGTGCAAACGTTCGTACTTAGATATCTCCATTCAAAGATTATCATCAAGCCTATACTAGTACTGAACTATGTACACGGAAAACCAATCAAATTTCGAATAAACAACTTAGACTGATGCGGCGATATTTTCTACCCTTCCATCTAGCCACTTCACGGTAACACTCCCATCCTGTAGTGCAATTAGTCTCCCGTGATAATTGTAGCGATTAACGTCAACCTACCTCATTACCAAAGTACGCAGCCTGAGCCATATGACAAAACAATCCCACTTCAACGACGCCAGTCAACATTTTGATCCGCGCCATTATCTGTACATCACAAGGATCAGCCCGGACGTCAGCAACAGACCAATAAGCGGAAGAAGAACGCACTTCATAAGGCTTCTCCATATATTCCCGCTCAAACGGCGCGTCAATGATGAAATTCCCGTTGTCTGAGACTACTGGACCAGCTAAAATAGTCAAATATTAGCGACGTCAAATACAGCGCCATTTTAGGAAAGGGAAAGCGGGCATACCTTTGGCTACAGCCATACGCAGGGTAGCTTTTGGTGACCCTAGGATCTGATGCAAATTCTGAAGGACCTTAGCATAGGCGAATGGGACGACCTCTATAGGTACACCAGGCTTGAACTGAAAAAGAACGTGTGAGTGGGGAAATAGATGATGAGGGCGTGATATCGCACGTTGGTTCCTAAATATTCTACATTCTTGCGGTAATCAGCGACGAGGATAAAACTTCCACGAGGGTAAGCTTCGATGAGGATACCAATGGGAGAGAGGGAGCATACGTTCGGGCTGCTTCGGCGAGCACCTTCTCACGAAGATGACAAGCTCCCCCGCCTTTGATACAGTTGAGGTTATGATCGACTCTGATAACCGTCGGTTGAAAGGATCGGGAGATTTAGAGAGGCACTCACTCATCCGCACCATCGAGCGTAACGTCTATGGTTGGGTACTGATCGACATCGCCCAGGTTCAGCTGAGAGGATACAATCAACTCCTTGGATTGGAATCCTGGAATTGAAGGGTTAGTAATACTAAGCTCGGCGATGATGCACATTTCGCACCAGTAGGGATGAATACGCGATCTTTGTTGGCTTCCGGGCCCTGTTGAACGATACGCTCTACGACATAGGGCACCGTAGATCCTATACACCATGTAAGTCCAGCGCAAGGAGAGTATCAACCATCTGAATGCACCAGATCCGATCCCTATTATCTATATTTTACTGTAAGACTGTAAAGCATCGGGACTAGATAGAATAGACCAACTCTGTGTTCTGGTTTGACATGCTGGTCCACAGCGGTATATGCAGCCAACCGTTTGGCAGACTCAATAGCACTCAGGGGCTTGAGTTTCGCTGGCTTCTTGCTCAGCACGACCGCAACTCCCAGATGAGCGAGGAACTCACAAGGTACTGCCGATGTAGCACTCTTGGTATCGCCAGCAGAGACGATTACTGGCTGAATACGAGTTGCAGTAGGTGTTCTAACGGGCATGGTGTAGACGTGGCAATGAAGAGGAGAGTAATTGAACCCGAGAAGAAATATGATTTAGTATACACGAATTTGTACCAAGTTGCGTACCGCCCAATAATAGCAAGGGGAGCATTCAACCCATCACCAAATGACCGTATGCAACGAGACCCCACCCATAATCGAGAGCATGGCACGCCGCGCAGATTGACACAGGTTCGAAGGGAGAATAGATCCGTGCATCGGAGCACTTTCATCAACTCCGAGTGAAGCAAAACTGAAGGTGCAGACATACGGCAGATCCATCTTATTCTGCGATGGCAGTGGCATCTCGTCGGACTTGAGCTGGTGATGCGAGTGGGACACGGAGAAACGATGGTGCCTCAGTACTAGCTGCGATGGGCGTCGTAGAAATGCGATCCGGACGGTGAAAGCAACTGGAGACCGCCTGAGGGCAACACTCATATACTGGCCGTGACGGCGACTGACGGAGAGGGTGTTGGGCTTAATTAGTCTAAGCAATATTGTGGTGGCTGTGCTTATCGTCTTTCCGCTCTGACCATTTCGTCGTGGAAGATGCGGGCTATAAAAGGTTCGTCGTGGACATCGATGGGAAGAAGGAAGCTTAGTGGGTGACATTATAGGCGTTCTCTTACAATGGTACGCTGAACGAAGCTGCTCTCAATGAACTCAACGCCAAAGCTTTACAGTGACCCGGCGGTAAAGCAAATTCTTCTGGCCATGAACGAGAAGCAAAGTTTCATCATTGAAGAGCTGGATGACTATCATCTGGTCATCAAAGCTGATGAGGAATATCGAGTCCGAAGGGAATTGGAGACGGAAGTGAGCTTCCATTATACTCTATTGTTTTTGAATTCGCGACTGAGAGCTGGGGGATGTAGCTTGAAAAGAACACGTACTCTTTGGAGGGGTGATGGTGCACTTGCATAGGCATTTGTTCTGGGACATGAATATCATAGGTCAATGAGGGAGGTCACGCATCAGCATCGTATGGACATTATCTACTTATGTACTATTAACATGCGAAGCGGTAATATACGTCTATGTCTATCATCTAGGGTCTATGAGATATAAGGAATGCAAGGAGGTATAACGCACAATCATACCCCAGGTCCGTAGCCAAGAACATGCGACAAGGACTCTTAAGCGTCGCGGCTCACATCTCTGAATGGGATAGAGGGGTTACGTTAGCCGTGCGTCAGGCTCTCATAACAAGACACATACCGTCCGAAGAGTCTAACCTTCATCCAGTCATTAGCGACCAAGACACGATTTCGGAGCGAGAAGAGGGTGCTCAGATAAGCACTACGCCAGAAGAGGAAAGTCGCGACACCACCAGTAGCCAGCTACAGCAACCCGTCGTAAGATACAACCAAGTCGAGGAACGAGAGACGTACGTTTCCATTCATAAATGGCAAATCGGCGATAGCCTTGTCTGATCCGATGTATCTGAAATAGAGGACATTAGCCCGCTGATCTCTAACCATTGATGTGTCTTCACGTACGCCAACGATCCCTGGTGCGAGTAATGGAACGGCCGCAGTTTCGAAACCTTCGTCAGTTGCTTCTCAACAGAGTCCAGTTCGGCTAGTAGGCTCTTCTTTTCCTCTTCATCCACAGCTTTGGCTGCGGTACCAGTCAGCTCAGTTTTACGTGTCTCAAGTGCTTCCCTCTTGGAGAGCTGCTTGAATATCCGAGCGAGATAAGCACCCTGCTGAGACGCGACCTGGGCGGTAGGCGCATACGAGGTGGCCGTGCAGTCACCAACGGCGAAGACACCATCGGCGCCAGCCATACGCATATGCTCTACAAGCAATTGGTCAACAGAGGAGTAAATTGAGAGGAGGGAGAGTTACCATCGACAGCGATACCGCGTCGATTTGTTTGCGTATTTGGCAGTTGGGCCATAAGGTCCCTCGTCACTTGTCTGCCAGTGTTGCCCGCAGCCCAAACTACCATACCGCAAGGAACTTCGATAATGCTCTTATCAGGTCGCTGCAAAATGACGCTCTTGGGTTTGATCTGTGTGAAGAGGTAGGAGAGTGTGGTCAATAAGAGGCGTGGCCAAGCTTACCTCCTTGACCATGGTCTTCGTAAGAATGTCAATCTTACTCTCCTTGAATGTCGATTCCGTGTAGTCGATTAGCTGTTTGCTGAACATGGGAAGCACCGATGGAAGCGCTTCAACAAGGGTAATTCTGATTTTTCCCGCTAGCTCAGGGTACCACGCTCGAAGATCATCCTGTTGGAAATAAGGGGTAAGGTCGACAGTTGAAATTCAAATGTGTAGAGGTCACCTCGAGGAAGTCATGTAATTCTCCACTGAGCTCTACACCGGTTGGACCACCGCCAACCACCACCATATGGAGCAATCGATCAAGCTCTTGTTGTGATTGACCCGGGAATGCGGCAGACTCCAGGCAATCCATAAACTGTCTTTGCATCTAAATGGCAGGCATTCGAAATGTGGTTACTCCCGGAGAAGGGGAGGCTTACCCGCTCCGCATCCGCGAGCTCCTTCATGAAGCACGCATGCTCTCGGACACCCGGGATGCCGAATGTCTGGACTTCCGCTCCAACAGCGAAAACAAGGTAATCGTAGGGAAGTGTGGTAGTGGATACTTCGCCTTGAATCTCAGAGTTATCTACGAAAAAAACAGATGCAGTGAGTAACTGACTGGATTCCAGCAGGAACGGGTGCTTGCAAGGAACGATCACGTGGACGGAGGAACGTTCGTACCTGTGAAAGTGACGGTCTTGTTCACGGGCTACGGAGTTCACATGGTGAAATGAGCATATATACGCGCGGAACGATGAGGGACATACATCGACTGATTTTGCTTCCGCCTCGATGACGGAGACTGCCCGCTTTTTGTGGCGTGTGATATATCGCGTTGGCTGCAGAATAGACCGGGGGTTCAACGTGCCAACAGCGACGCTGGGGAGCAAAGGGGTAAAGAGGAAGTAGTTCTTCGGGCTGATTACAACCTACAACGGCGGCGGATATTCCTCAGAATGCGAGCTTGGCATGAAAACTGGTTGCTGCTTACCACATTATAATCCTCGGTGTCAAGGTGCTTCAGCAGACTAGTAGCTCCCCAACCACTGCCCAGAACCACTACGGTTTTCTTCTCCTTGTCAAACGGTAGTTGCTGACCCGGATTGCGTTCTTTTTGAGTGACGTAGTAGAAAGCGCCCGTGCCTCCGACGACTGTGATGAGAGTCGCCCGACCGAGAATTTGCAAAAAGCTCTTCCATCTCGACTGCTTCAAAGCGGGCGCAGCGTCAGACTAACAAAGGTGGGAGTTGAGGATATAAGGCATTCAATAGGCGGAGATAAGCAGGATATCACTTACTGATGCTGAACTTGAAGAAGACGAAGACGACTCTGAGAAGGCTCGGCGACAAAGTTGCTTCTGCACGTGCGCGGTACGAGCCAACGTAACAGACCTAGAGCTGAGGAGAAGGGGCCTAGCCAACGCTGTATATGTTCAATTCAGATCTGGACCGAACCTAGGCGAAGGGGTGTTACCGACCGGGACGCATGATGGATACTAAATGTCGCAAACGGTGGCGGCGGGAGTGAGAGCGTTTGAGACGGGGACGGAGATGTTCGGGGTGCGGCTGGCGCACCCTTGCTTTTGAGGGGTCGATGACGGACGGACGGAGTTGCGCACCGCTGCAGGGTGACACAAATTTAGGGCGCTCAGTGTGGCGTTGTCACGTGTTTCCACCTCTGAGTCTCTACTTCAAGTACTACTTCCTCGAACGGTGGACGGGGAGAAACGGGTATGCATCAGCACAAGCGTTCGAGAGATAAGCAATCAAATCCACACTGTACAAAAACCGCTATCAGGCTAACTGGCTACCGGTGAAGCTGCTTCTTAATCACACGCACCCTAAGAGCAAACCTAGCACTGGTGACCGCAGTTCAAAGAAGCGCCAGACTCGTTCCGTCCAGCAGGACGAAACCATCTCTAACTAGCCAATTCACACCATGATTTCAAAGGATGGATGCAGATGTATTACGCAATGCAACTCGATATTATCCCCTACGACGACCATTCCAGCAACTATTGCATCTCAACACTAGAATAGGAAACTAATTAAAGACCGATGTTGATGGGAGTGCAGCCAACGTTGACAAGACCATCTAGAAACCCAATGTTAGCACTTGAAGCGCAACGAAAGCGACTAAGTTGAAAATGATGTCTTACTGAATTTGTTACCCTCGCAGCAGACAGTCTGCTGGGTGCTATTGAAGTATATTTAGTCCAACTAATCCAAATCCGTGATGCAGGAGCGAAGCTTACCACTTAGCACCACCGATAAGAGAAGTGCAGCCGAGGCCAATGGCGCCGGTGAGGTGGGCAATATCCAAGGAGAGCAGGGAAGCAATCAAGTTGCCTTGAGCAGACTTGACATCCTGTACGCTGTTGCAGCAGTGGATAGGACCGGAGTTGCACTTGCTGGTCTCAGTGCGAGCAGCAAGAGGAGAGGCGGTGGCGATAGCAGCGAGGGCGGCAACGACGAAAGTCTTAGCGAACATTGTGAAGAGAGTGATTTGTGATGAAAGAATGTGGTTTGGTTGGTAGTTGGTAGTCGAAGAGGACTTGAAAGGACGAATGTAGAATTCGAATGAAGAATTAGCAGCAGGAGGGTAGGCCTTTTATATGGTTTCGTGACCTCGAGGCCAATTATTTGGTATCGCCTCTTGTGTGGGCGAGCTTACGTAGAAATGTTTCAAGAACTGTGACAGGTAAGGCATGTCCGACAAATCAGAGAGCTTCAAGGTGAAGAAAAACGCCGTCTAGCGCACCATTGCCTTCGGGATGCAGGGCCAGGACTCTGACGCACAGGGTCATGCTTCCTCATACTACTTTTCTCCCCATGGAGATTCAATAGATGAAGCCTGCTTCGGCGAGCGTCGCGCAGAGATTGGCTGGAAGAGTTCTCCGTCAGTGAATTTTTAAAGGATTACGACAAGCATACATTTCGCATCGACTCGGATGGTAGATTCTGGCGTTTTACATTCTTTAGCGGTGCCAATCGTAGATCAAAGAAGCAGAACTTGACATGTGTGCGCAGTATTAGCGTCCGGTCAAATGAAGATCATCCATTAGTCACACTACAGTAATGCAAGCTGGAACTATTCCTCACTGTTTAGTTTGCCGAATTCCGGGACGACCTGCATTACCTGTTAACAGGCGAATTACCAGGTCAGTGTTGGAGCTGGTCTATGTAGAGTACGAGACTCACGAGTCACAGGGATGCGCGACGTCCGATCATACAATTTCACGACCCTACTCGAGAAGCGCAACAGCGACGCTAATACCTTTACGTAAGACACAGCTAGCGGGATGAAATGGTCGAGACCAAAAAATGCATAAAGACAGACACGAAGGCATCTACCGCCCGTGGGTGCAACGTAAGTTAGCTGACAATTGACAAAGGCTGCGAGTTGAAAAGTTATGGACTAGCTTGGCTAGTGGCGAAGAACATCATTTTCTGCACGCGCTCCGCTTGACTTTCGTGAGACTGCACACGACCCACTGAGTTACGACACAGTAAAGCTGATTGGCCAAGAAAGAGGCGCGAGCGATGACCAGATCACGGGCGGTGGGTTGGTAGGGTAGAATGAAAGGTGCTAGGTAGAGGGGAGGGAGCTCACATCCACTGCCTGCAATGAAGAGCGGGGTAAGATAAATGACACGCCTATGTATGCTATTCTCAGAAAGTGAAATAGCATTTGGCGTTGACTGAGACCCGCCCTAATGGTCCTTCCTATTGAGCTCAGAGCCTGGGGGAGAATCAGGGTATAGCTGACGACAAAATGAAACAGATGGGATGGTAAGAGGCGAATTGTACAAGAGACCATTAACTGTACGCACCTTCCCGGGGTTGAACAAGCCAAGGGGATCAATAGCTCGTTTAATTGTTTTCATCATCTCGACCGTCCCAACTCCCAATTCCTCGTACAAGTATTCTTTCTTACCTAGCCCTACACCATGTTCGCCGGTACCTAGGGGAAACAATTGAGCATGGGTCGTTCACATAATCTGCGCCCGGGAACATACACGTCCCATCCAAAGCGAGCGCGCGCTTGACCATCCTATGAACTGCATGCCTAATGACTTCAAGTTCATCCTCGGTCTTGAACAATAGCTGTGCGTGGAAGTTCCCGTCGCCAACGTGGCCAACAATAACTGAGAGAATTCCGTGATCGGCGAGGTCTTGCTTCGTTTCGTACACCAGCTGTGGAAGGTTGGATACAGGGACACTGTCCACCATCACCAATGAGCGCAGCAGAGAAGGCTACTATATGCCGGACTTACCACACATCCGTACCCCACCCTCTACCATCCTGATCACCAAGAAGAGCAAGACCAGCAAACAGCGCATTCTTCCTGTCCTCCCATAGAACCGCAGCCTCTTTGTCGTCCTTAGCCAAGGTAAAGCCGAAGCCTCCATGCTTCTCAACAACTTTCTTAACGACAGCCGCTGTTTCCCGCAGTGACTCCTGCGAATGACCCTGGAATTTAAAGAAGATGCTGTCTTTTTCTGGCCATTTACGGGTGGATATGCCGTATTTGTTGGTAGCGGCCATGAAGCAGTCGTCGAGAAGCTCAGCGCATTCTAAACGGCGTTGCACTGTCGATGAAGCACAATGAAGGTAGTGTAGACTACTCACGTATGCCTACACCGTGGTTGAGGACATCGGAGACAGCCTCAGTAGCTGCCTTCACATCAGGAAAATGAACTACGGCAACGGTTGTCGGCAACAAGGGCGCTAGGCGCAGAGTGACTTTGGAAGATAGTTATTGTTGAAGCAGGCGTCTTGACGTGAGGGAAAATACCTTCAGTGACGATACCGAGCGTTCCTTCAGCACCTACGAACAGCTTCGTCAAATCAAAACCTGCAGAGGACTTTCTGGACCGCCGCCGAGTTTTGATGACCTCCCCAGAAGGCAACACGACCGTCTAGAGGGTATGATACAAATCAAGATCACAAAGAGGATGTTGCGAGAACATACTGCATTCAAGAACCACTCCCCTTTGGCTGTCCCGTATCGCACGGCGTTGGCTTGAATACAAGCCTTGAGTAGGGCAATTAAGACGGTGTAACTATGCCGACGTACTGCCAGAGCAACCGGTACTCAACATTCCACCGATCGTTGCGCCGGGAGCAGGATCCAACTAGCAGCATATGCGGCGTCAGAGCGGGTAGCTTGCCAGGCGATGGTACTCACAGGAAAGAAGAGAGGGATCCCTATGTGGATTACTATATGCCAAGTACCGCGTGAGAGGCTTGGAACATACCTTTCTTTTGCAGCGTTTCATTAATATCCACCCATCGGCAGCCCGATTGGCAGACTAAGTCCGAGTCTGCCTCTGCAGAAAACTTAGGCAAGGGTAGGCAGGAGAGCACTCATTACATACCATGAATTTCAAGGATGCGATCCATGTAGCATAAGTCGACACATATCCCACCCGACGCGTGCTGAGAATAATTAAGCCACAGTGTACTATCAGCGTGGAGTGGACATACTCCGCGTGTATGGCCCTCGACACTCGTCCCTCCGGAGTATGGTACAATTGGTACCTTGTATTTCCGGGAAATATCGACGATTTTCACGACGTCATCTGTCGACCTTGGAAACGTGACAACGCTGTGCAGGACGCCTGAGAGAAAGAGATCGCAAGTGAGATGACATATACCGTGACTAGACGGACCTGGATGATGATCATACAACGAGAAACCATGACTCTCTAGATCTTCTGGATCAGTCGAGACGAGGTCGTCACCGGGCAATGCTTGTCTAAGCTCGGCAATGGCAAGTTTGTAATCGTTTGGGGTTCCGAATGGAGGAGGACTCGGGAGAGAGACCGCTGAAAGACCACTGGTTCCTAGTCTATATCCCAAGAACCCGGCGGTCAACGATGTCGCAAGTACCCATCCAGCCAGGCTGCGGGACCTCGCTGCCGGGAGGGAATGCGCAGACCGTGTATATTTCAATGTGTGACTATGGGCAGGCCGTAGCGTCCGCAATAGTTGAAACCAGTGTCGACGCATGTTGAACGTTCAAGAAAGAAGGAGACCCACTCTCACAAACGGCAATGGGAATCACACTCGTCATGTTCGCGAGGTAAGAATGTCCCTCCGGGATGTCGGATCAGACTCGTGGGCCGTGGGGTCACGAGTGCGTATGAGGCCCTCGTTAGGCACGGTACGACGGGCACGGACGCCATCAAGTACGGTGGAAGAGGACTTGTGCATTCCTGTTCGAATGGTCGAATTCGAGAACCATAGTCATCAATATTTACCAGAAGGCCAAGGCCAAGGCCAGCATTGACTCAAGGTTCCAACTCCATAAGCATGAAGAAGGCGGGACGGTACGCTCTGCTGACCACAGAAACGGTAACGGACGTTGAACACGCTTGGTGGTAAGAAAGGAAACAGGCTGGCAGCTTGAAGCGCTCGAGGAGGATGGCCGCGATCGAAGCCACAGCGCCTGGCTCGATCACATTTTGCCTCATGGTCCTCAGCGTTGCATGGAACGAGCACTGTCTTTACTCTTCCGCCCACGTCGTTTCGCGCATCCCTGCGTCGTGCATTCCCTTCCTTTCCCTTCTTTGTCTTTCCTAGGAGTCGGAGGGCTACGCCGTCATGCCCAGTACCACATACTGGAATGTTACCACCGCAGGAGGCGAGAAGCTTGCAGGCCTTGACCCCAGTGACTTCACTGCTCGCCCTGGGTCAGATCTCGCCTATCACACGGACATATTCATCATTGCTGTCTTGGGGCTCGCAGTTCTACTCAGATTCCCCAGAGCTTTCGCTCGGCTGACAAGGGGATCAGAGTGGAAGAACGGCTACTTTCTTCATCACGTTCGGCGACGGGCGCCGAACCCTGCCACCGCCGTCCGCCGCCCTAGTCAACGGAGCCACAAGTCCCAGCGATCGGCAAAGCAACCCGGCTCGGACGACTCACATTCTACCTATTCACCCGCCCATCTGACTTATTATTCAGAGAAGGGATCGCCGAAGCGATCCTACCCTCCTCATGTTGCCGTATGCTTTCCATGGCTGCGCTCACTCGTAGTTTTGCTACGCACACGCATGAGCCCAGGCTTCTCAATTGGACAAGGTCTCTGTTTGACCGTTTATTTCGGCGTCCTCGCCTACTGTGCGTTATACAAATCCAGTCCCTTTCAGGATCCAGTTCGAGCTGGATTCGTGGCCATGTCACAACTTCCAATCGTCTTCGCCCTGGCTGCGAAGAATAATTTGCTCGGCATCCTTCTAGGTCTTGGTTACGAGAAGGTGGGCTTCACAAGGCTGCATCCGTCAGTTAGCTTCGATTAATGGTATTCTAGCTGAACTTTCTACATCGCTTTGCGGGTCAAATGCTGGTTCTCGCCGTGAACGTGCATGCCATTGGTTACTGTACGTCCGCCTACCTCAAAACAGCCCCCCCTCGGACTAATTTCACACCTAGTTTACAAGTGGAGTGCTCAGGGGACGTTCACCAAATCTTTGAAGCTCCCTATGGTCATTTGGGGCTTTGTTGGTCTCATCTGCGTCGACATTCTTTATGTATTCTCAACTCCCTTCTGGCGCCGAAGGGCTTACAACATTTTTCTTTTCTCTCACTTCCTCGGCTTTGGCATTCTCCTTCCAGCTGTAAGTCTCCTGTCTGCCGTGCCTTCTGGTCGGATGTGTCTCATACTTCTGCATAGTGCTGGTTTCATAAACCTGTCATCATCCCTTACGTTCTCGCTGCGTTGATCATTTACGGCCTCGACAGGCTTATTCGCATCCTCAGGACACGTCTCATCAAAGCCACCATTCGACCTATTCCCGAGCTTGGAATCACTCGTGTAGAGGTTCCATACCTTAATGCCGGATGGCGAGCTGGCCAACATGTGCGCCTGCGTGTGCTGTCCTTGGGTATGGGGTTGCGTGGCTGCCTTGAGTCGCATCCATTCACTATCGCCAGTTGTGGCACCAACATTGGCGTGGGTGGTGCTCAGGAGGGATTGGTTTTGATGTGCAAGAAAGCTGGCGGGTGGTCGAATGATTTGTTCGAGTTGGCGAAGGTTGGTGGGTACTCTGAAAGGGGTATTCAGAGGGATGTGATGGTTACCGTCGAGGGTCCTTACGGTTAGTAGTCAGCACTTTTGTGGTATGTATGAGTTCTATGCTGACCTTCTTTCAGGTGGGCCTGGACACTCAATATTTGCGAGCTACTCCGCTGCGGTATTCATCGTTGGCGGCAGTGGAATATCATTCGCTCTATCCGCTATCCAAGAGCTAATCCAGAATGATTTAGATGGTGCTTGCCGCGTTAAAGCCATCGAGCTTGTCTGGACCGTTCAGGATCCAGGTACGTCCTTATTCTTCATATCCTCACAATTACAATGACTCCTTGCGTCGTAGCATCGCTTACACCCGTTCTGCCGCTATTCAATACCATGATTCAACAATCAGCTCTCGCTCCAATGCGGATATCCGTGTATTACACACGTGCACCCAATTTAACGTTCCACAAGGACCTCATGCATCCATCCTTATCGCTTTCTCCCGGTCGCCCGTCCTTAAGTAGGGTTCTAGAGGATGTTATTACGCGGACCGTCAGCTTGGGTGCCGGGGAGAAGGATCGCCTAGGGCATACAGGCATGTTGGTCGCGTGTTGCGGACCGGTCGGACTTGGCGATGATGTAGTCAAAGCTGTCGCGAGTGTTGAGAAGGTTAGAAGGAATCAAGTTGGCGGGATTGAGATGCATGAAGAGTGAGTCCCTCCTTAACTTTATACAGACTGGTGCTTATGCGACGCGTGCAGAGTATTTGGCTGGTAGGCCTTGCCTCTCGGTGTCTATTTATTTCATTATTTCATTAGTTATGACCTCTTCACGAAACGCCTCATACGAAATTACGAATTACCAAACTCTCACTTGTAGCAATGCCTTGTACTTCTATATCCCCTCGCTTCTCCTCTTCGCTTCTCCTCTTGTTGTTTGATTATCTTGTAAGAGTCTTTTTCGTCACTCTCTTGTCGCTCACTATCCGTCCCGTTTTCCTCTCGCTTCTTGCTATATACCGTGACAGGTTTCGCGGTCTATATATTCCATAGATGGCAGATAGACGTCTCTCTTGCTGCTCAGCTTTTCACTACTTAGATGTTGTACGCGCTGCTGGTCACTAGCGCATCTCCGCTGTATGTAGATCAATTTCCATAGTCATGTCGTCAAAGCGGCCTTGGGCCTCAAATCCACTTACGTGGGTTAACTCGATATCGCTCCGGACAAGAGAAGATAGCGAGAACCGTTCACCCATTCGTTGAGAGAAATCGAGCAGAATGCAATTGCTTGGTGACTCCTAAGACAGCTCCTATGTTAACCCTTTTTAGACACAGTTCTGGCATCGCCCGCTTCATACTCAAGCTAGGCACAAGGCGCATGCCTAGGTCATAGGAGATTACAAGAACCTACCTACATACGCATAAACTGACACCCAATGTGACTAATTCAAAGGGGGTCCTTGAAGTCTGACGAGCTGCGGATTACACCTAAACGTGCTTTCAATTGGAAGGTTGACGTTGAGCACCTAATTTTATCCTCACATTCGGGAAAGGATTGCCGTCAGGATGGGGTTTGCTATAATTAAAATCAATTGAAACGGTGATATGGCGTGGGCATAACAGAACCAGTCTGATGAAATGATTCGCTCCATTCCTGTCAAGAGAGATAATCGATTCAACATTGGAGAGCACTGGCAGCAGGAGATCGTTCGACAGCTCGATATGCTGGGATACTCAAGCCAGAACTTGGCCAGAGGTCGGGTTTAATGATGATGCAAAAGCCCTACCAGTACTTAGTAGAACCAACGTTCATGGTGGTGCCTAGATTTACACTGGGGGAACCCACATCTTTACTCGGTGTTTGTCTAATCATGATGCAATTGAGTGTGAGGGGATAAAGCGATAAGCCGGGTATTGAGTTGAGAGAGGCAGTGGGAGAATGATGGCGGATTCGAATAAATATACAGTCCGTAAAGTCGAATGAGTTTGATGGGTATATTATACCGTGATAGGGCCACAACTGTAATGTAAAGTGCGATCTCCCGGACGCTCGTGGTGACGTGGCAATCATGAAGGAAAGAAACTGAAAGTTCTTGCAAAGTCGCGTCCTGGGTAAGCGTTATGCTACATTGCGGATGAACGTGTGGGTGCGATGTTGGATGTGGGGTGGGAGAAAAACGGTGATAAGCGAGCACGTCTGCAAATAAACAACACGTCAGGGCTGACACGATAGACGTTCGACCACGAGAGCATCACTTACGGCACGCTTGTGAGAATTATGCGAATGATAATATTCATCGCCAACGCATTCAAAGCTCTACGCGCATAATCTTGCTAGCACCAACTGCTAGCCATTGCCAAAAAAGAGAGTCGTCGCCTTCTTGTCCAACTAGGTAGTACACGGCGCGCCGCCGCATCAGCAACAGGTGCGAGGGCAGATACTTGACGACGCCGGTGACGAATACGGCCATGAATATGAAAGTCATCATTACTAAGGGACAGGACCATGACGCACGATGAGCACCGTCATTGCGTCAACGCAAACAAGCCATAAGTGGCGGACAAAGCAACGTACGAAGCATTATCTTTTCCCAAGGCTCCAGTAACGAAAATACAAAAGTGGCCTCAAACCACATCCATCGTCTCCAGAAAAACTCGGCAACCTTCGATTTTGGGCGTTGGTAGATGCTCAGGTCAGGCTTGGGGGCTGGAAAATCTTGGTCGGCGGAAACTTGAAGGCCATTGATGAGCGTGAACGAGGGCATGGTATCTTGAGAGCGTGGGTGGAGAGAGTGTGAAGGAAAGCCGGTCTATGAAAAGATTTGCAACGCTTTTGAACCTCAGAGGCACAGATGCCAAGCGCTAAAAATTACCATATTTAGTGCAACCCAATGCGAGTCAACAGCGGCGGTTTGACCGCGGCTCATCCTGCGGATTTTCCTGCGCAGCTCCGTTCGAACTTAGTATATAGCAATTAGTACGTACATACACAGCTTATCCCATGCTTCCCCTCTCCAACGAGATGTCTACCAGGACTACTCAACGACGAAAGGTACGTAGAAGAGGAACAGCTTGGCGTCCTCGGGACCTGGAGTCCACAAGCTTTTCGAGACATGCGCCAACCCGAGTGGATTTGCTTGGAAGAGGGAAATTAGACAGGGGTCAAACTTGGCTGGAAGATATCTTGGTGTAACAACAGAGTAAATTCAACACTGATTGTAGGTTAATGCAGCGGGGATAGTGACACAGGCAGACGGGAAGCTTACACTGGCAATCGCAGACTACACACACTTACAACAAGCCTACGGTCACAAAGTCGAGATTGTCGCATCCTTCCCCCATGCGAGTCCCGACCAAAATTTGTGCGCGTCCGATTCGTGGCCCCAAATGTAGTAAACAGCGCGTCGTTGCATGGTCATCAGTTGGGCCGGCACAAACTTCACAATCCCGTACAAAATCAATGTGAAGACGAGGGCAAGGAAGGTCACTAGGGGGGACGCAGGGGCACTCATAAATCGCTGAAACCACAAGACGCGTGACTGGCGCGAACTCACCTACAGCCACCTTCTCCCATGGTTCAAGGACGGTGATAGCAAACGTAGCCTCGAATCGAATCCTCCAGCGCCATATCAACGTTGCCCATTTCGTTTCCGGAGGGTGCACATAGTAGCTCAGATCGGGCTTGCATTTGTGCAGGTCTTGCGATCTTCTCGCTGCAGTCTTCGGGGCGCGAGGGGGCAACGGGCTCGACATGGAGGTCGTAGCGGTTTCTACCGTGTTCATGGGTGGTTCGTGGGTGAGTCGTGGATGGTCGTGTGTTCGCTAAATGCAGGGCGGCGTTACTTCAGAAATTTAAGCCGAGAAGCTGGCTGACAATATCTGCCGTTGACAGCCGAGATGCCTAGCGAGCGCTTTGTCAGTGGGCACATCAATTTGCCTACAACATCGGAGACATGGGCAGCAGCGGAGGCCATATGGAAGGAAGGACAGGAGTCGAATAGGATCCTGCAAGCTATTAGAATGGCCTTGGTCGTGATGGTGATTTGTGACCACGAGGCGCGCGGCCAGCCCTGGGCCGTCCCGATACGTGCCGCTCACATCCATAGCAAGCTGAAATAGTGGTACATCTCAGAAGGAAAATGACCATGGTGAGGGTATGACTGCTCAGCGCTCAGTGCCGATGCCATCACACACGAAACTACTACCCATATCAATCTAGCAGATTATATATATAACAAGGTACTAATATCACTTATGGCGAGCTAGTCTCGCCCCAAGACGACGTTGAGAAACCTGAGCCCTCTTCAACGCGCGAGGGTCAACCTTGTCCTCCATATTCGCCAACGCTCTATCCTCCGGCATCCTTGCAAGTTGTGACTTGCTGCGTAGGCGAGGTCTATTCTTCATGTACCACTCCCAAGCGAAACGTACGACTTCACCGTCAGCAGCATAAGGCGTAGGTATTTCAGAGTATCCTGGACGCGCTGTAGGATGACGGACGTAGATTGCTGAGCAAGTTTTGAAGGACGGTTCTATGTAGGCCGGGATGAACAACCATGGCGAGGCATACGGTGGGAGGTAGAATGGAGTAAGGGATTTTGAATCAATCGAAGGTGATTCCGTCGGGTTAGAGGGTGTCGGTTCGGGAGAAGGGGTCCCTTCAGGTGAAGGAGTTTCGGTCGAGGTCGGTTTCGCGTTGACTGCATCAAATACCGACTTGGGGTCGGAAGAGGTAAAGACGGTGGGTTTCTTATCTTTGCTAAGTCTTGTAAGAGGCTCATCGAATTCGCCTTGGGGCTTCTTGAAGAACCGAACAGCATCAGGGTTTACAGAAACCATGTCTCCGGGCGCGAGTCGAGTGTTCGCGTTTTGGTGCTGTTACACAAATGACGTGAAAAACGCGAGTGGGATGGGCTAGACGTAGACGCACCTTCTTGCCGTTCAACAGAACATCTCCGTGAATGACCAGTCGCCGCGCCTCATACACACTATGCGCGAAACAACATCGGAAAATAAACACGTCTATCCGCCTCTCCACCTCTGAAAACATCAAACTCCCAACAGGCGCCATTCCCTTCTTTTCTACTTCCTCTTCCAAAGCCTTCTCTTTCTTCTTCCTCAGAGCAAAAGCCTCAAGGTCGCTTGTGTCATCCCCGAAAACCTTTCTCCGCGGACGAACATCAGGCAGAGTCTCGGGAAGGTACCACCGCTTGAAGATTTTCTCGTTGATGTAGTCGCCATGGTAAGCTCTGACAATGGCTTTGGAGACCCAGCGCTGTTGGAAGAGCGATTTGTGCGTTCGAGTGAACCTCAGCTCTTCCGCTCGGGAGCCTTTGGAACGCAACCAGAGGTTGTAAAGGTTCTTGGGAGCCCAGCTCTGCAAACTAGGGTTTGGAGTGTTTCTTGGGCCAGGATTGAGAACACGCACCATTCGAGGCAGAGCTCTTTTGATGGAATATATGCCCGCATCCTTCATCCTACGGGCTATGCGACAATTGATGTTCGAGGCGGCAGCTTGAGCGCCTACGCGACTTACCGCGACACCCCTTTCATTGTTTTCTCACGCGGGGTTGTCCACACCTGCCATGACCTCGCTCAATGACTTGAACTGCTACCACCATGACCTCAGACGCGGGTCAAAATCTAACCATTCGATGGCTGCTCATCCCCTATAGCCCCAATGGACGCGAAATTGGGACGCTTCAGCCAAAGCCAAAGTCTGTCACGATGCGCTCCTCTGATTGGCATCAGGACTTCTGCAAAAACATCATGATGAAGGACGCCGCCAGCTTGACACACGTTAATGCCGACCAGCTCGAGTTATGGCAGCTACAGCAGCCTTTGCAGTTGTCGGAAATCGAGGCGGTTTTAGCTGCCAAGGCCTTCCAAGATATCCCTCGGGGCTTCCCTGTGCGTGGTGGGACAATGCATACGATTGCTGGTGTCTCCATTCGACACATCGATGTTCCTCCTGTACGAGTCTCCGGTTTTTGGCCCGAGGATACCTATCGCGAGGATGTATTGCACTTTTTCGTTTTGGTCCCTGATCGACGTGCAGTCGATACTGCTCCTATGCGCGCAGCCAACAATATTACACCAGCAGCTGTCTATGATCCAGGCAAGACTAATTCGGCGTTTGTTGGCGATTATCACGATATCTTCATCAACATCACTCGCATGGGGTCGGTTCAAGCCTCTGATCTCAGTTTGAATAACATCGTGCCAAATGAACCTCACTCCACCCTGCCCTCTTTCGCCCTAGATCTTGAAGCCAGGATGGCCGACAAATCACGCTTGATTTCGCAGGTGTCTCGTTCATCGACTCTGATGTCCACTTCAATCGGTATCGACAACTCTCAACGTGTGCTTGACAAAGATGAAGCTGCGAATTGTTATCTCGGCACGCTCATGGCGCCCTGGGAAAGGTTCTGGCATCCTACGTGTAGAGTTCCTCAAGTACCATTTGTGGGGTTGACGGAAGAGTTGGCAAGAGCAATGTATTTTTACCCCCTTCTCCTTTACCTTCCAGTCGACGGCTCCCTCATTCCCCAGTTGTGCGTACTTATTTATTCATGATTCGCCTAATACTCACAGTCGCTCTACAGAGGACGAGCACCATGGCCTATTCATGTTGCCATAGATGGACAGCGCAGAGTTCAAGAGGGCGCACTTTCTACAGTTACAAATTTACGCGCATATAGACCGACAAGTGATCTCCTTCTCATAAAATCCCACTTACCTCGAGTCTGTGTTGAAGTCAATTCAGTTCCTAGGCCTTCTTCAGATGTTGCACGCTACCCCACGGACCTCATTCGAATGCTGTTATCTGCCGCCTTCATTGTCCGCTTCGCCAATACTTTCGTGGATGCATATAAAGTCGAGAAAACCTTTATTTTCGTTGCTATCTACATAGATTCCTACGGCGTCATTCGCTGGTTCAACCTCTTTCAGAAGAAAAATTATCCTCAAGTACGTTGTTTGCCATCTTATGGTAGTTTCATTTTCTGAGTCTTTATAGGTTTTTTACTCTGAGACCAAGATTTCTTCACACATCCCAGCTGATCGCAGAGACTTTATGCTCCGCTTATACAACCTCGTTGATTGGCTCAGCACTGAGAACCCCGAAGAAGATGGCAATACGAGGGATGCCGTTGAGAAGCTTCAAGATCGCTTCAACTGTCATTACAATAACCAACCCATGAAGTCATCTCAGTCAGAAAGGCCGAGCAAGCGATCCTATACTAATAGCATGGATTCTACTAGTGGTGCCATCACTCAAGATCATTATGCAGAGCTTATCGCCTGCGGTTACGAGGTCGAACCTGATTGCATTGAGTTTGCCGGAGGAGTCTTGGAGTCTTTGAACCCCGTATGCTATTATTTCCTAATTCCCTAAGCTCCACAACTCTGACCGACCGAGCCTAGCTTCCTTCGCACATCATCACGGTACACCGCTCAAATTCGCATCAAGGCGCCAGGCTTATTGCCAAGAAAGTACCGAGAAGGTCTGATGAGATCAAGATTCTGGAGCTTATTGACTCCCTCCCGCGGCAGTCAGAGCACATCATCCCCCTGCTAGATTCATTCCGCGGGCGGTCCCACTCCTGGGCAATCCTTCCCAAACTCTCATCCGTTGAGGAGTACCTTCACTACGCGCCTCGTCAGCTGTCGAACAATATTTCATCTATTTGCTGGGGCCTCATGGACGGCCTCGCTTATCTTCATCAGCATGGTGTCGCTCATCGGGATATCAAGCCCTCGAACCTTCTCATCGATAAGCATCTCATTCTGAAGATCATCGACTTTGATCTTGCCATCCAAGTATATGACGAATACGAAGAGGTTAGCGACCGTTGCGGCACTGAAGGTTGGTTAGCTCCTGAGGTTGAGCGAGAGTCTCCAAGCTTCTATAGTCCGATCAAGGCTGACCGGTGGTCATGTGGATACGTTATTACCTACCTTCTTGACCGTCTTCATACGGGCGACTCAACTTTGGAGGCTATCGCGAAGACTCTCATGGTGGACTCCCCTGAGCAGCGCCCGTCGCTGGTCTCCTTGCGCGAGCGGTACAACACGGTCGCCTCAGATGGCACAGCACCACCGGATATGAAGCGATCCATCGGTTCGGATGAAGATCACGCCGTCGCACATGCAGAGATTCGTAGTCCTGCCAAGAGGATCAAGGTCGCTGATCCCTCCATTGATGTTTAGTTGAGGTTGCTAGTAGCTAAGTTATGATGCCACCTTATAGTATACTCGTTCTCGTTGCAGTCACGTATATGGCGACGCGTAGTTATAGTTTATTGTCTTTAATGCATACATGTACACCAGCAAGTAGATTGTAGTACAGTAATGGTTTCAGCCTCGGCCGTTGTAGAGCTAGTCGCAACATTATCCATACGCGGTAATTACCACTCAGTGGTTCACCAGCACAATCTCTCTTTACCCAGCATGTATGAGACAAGCGTTGATTACAAAGAACATGGGAGCATGTATCCGTGAGGCCTTGAGGGCCGAATGAGACGAAGTTGAGGACGTACGGTGCGTTGAACAGGGACGAGGGTTGACAAGGACGCGAGGTCCGTAGCAATGACGAACGTGTGACAAGGCAACTAAGAACGCAATGACGGCAGCCATGATGAAGACGAACGCGAGACACGATGTTGATGAATATCAAGAACACGGGGTCGGTATGAAGATGATTGATACGGATGAGCGTCTGACGGGTGTGCATGAAGTTGCCGAGCCCAAACGACTAGCCATCCCCCACGTATGGTGTCGGTAGTGAGGGATGTCCCCTTCTCCATACTCCACAAACTGGCACCCGGTGTCAGGTAATCCCATACTCTCAACCTCAATTTGAGCGCTCTCGTTCACTGGTCGGTTCTGATGTGTAACGCCCCATTAGTAAGGGAGGGCGAGACAGTAAAGATTGTCCGAGACACCGACTCTTCTGATGGGACATTTTGCCGTCGTCCGAAGCGTTTCAGCAACTCGACGAAGGCCGTCAGACCATCGATCGTGCTGCAGCCTGGGTGAGAGGCGGGATAGGCGGGTGATCAGAAAACACTGAACAAACATTTTCATGTCACTTACGCGCTTGGGTTCACTCCAGATTCGAGGGCTGAGAGGGTCCGGTAGGTCCCAAGCGGCCACCACGAGCAGACTTGCGTAGATCAAGGGCGTATGCTATAAGGCAGAGCGCGAGTTGATGATCATCTGAATCGTCACTGTCTGAATCCGACAATATCAGTAGGGCGGCGCTTTCGGCATCGGCGGCAGCACGAAGAAGTGCTTGCTTCTCTCGCTGGAGAGGATTACAGCGAGGGCGGGGGACTTGTGCCATTCCGACGTTGCGGTATCCAAGACTGTGCTCACTGTGTAACGGCAAGTTCGGATTTGAGCTCCGCGGTGACATTTCGATGCAACTCCGACGACGCCTCGCCCCTTTATTCCTACTTTGTCTGCGGACACCATATTGAGTACGGCTGATAATCCCAGATCCCTGCGCTAGGGAGAGGTAAGAATTGAAAAGCTCGAAAAAAATATATGCTTCGCTAATATATATCAATATCAACATAATTTTGTCCGAAATCCTCTTACTATAGCCCTCTCATCATTCAGGTCATCACTGTACTCGCTCCTGGAGTCACGTACTGTCCCCGCCTTAAGCTTTCTGACGCTATGTTTATGCGATGGTTGGGACGAGCTGAGACATGAACACAATGGTAACCGCGTGGTATATCTGCCAAACAACCTCAACGATGGGACAAAGGCTGTCGTAAGCGATCTGTCGCGTCAGAAAGCGCACATGAATATTGGGCAAGGGCCGACGATTGGGTGCATTTCTGCCCCTTTCATGCGCATCACGGTGGAAATTTTACAGCTTGCGTCTGATCCCTTATTTCGTCTCAATCACTGTTTTCAGACAGAGGATGGTTCCATGAAATTCCATCACCGGAACATCGAACGCTGGCTGGGGATTAGCCGCATCAATTGTGTCTGCGAGAAATTTCTTCTGACCGAAAACGCGGTATTTTCTGGACGGTTGTTTATATTATAAGGCACAAAATATTTATTTGGTCGGCCATGCCGCTGACAAGGTTTACAAACTAGCGGCTGACTTTCTGACACTTCCGGACGCTCGTGGAACATGCCATGCAGTGCCCTGGCGGCCGCAGTCCAAGGATCTTGTTTCAGCAAGCGACCATTGCACCAATTTCGCCCTTCGTCGCGTACATACTAGTCCGTCACGATTAATTGTCAATAGGACGTTGGCCAGCATTCCAATAAAGCGACGCAGCAGCCAGCGGTGCAGATAGAACGACATTGAAATAATAGAATAAGGAGGTAGATACAATCGGACCGAAAAGGAGGAATGTGGCGACGGTTCTATCGTGGCGCAGACCTGCCGTAAAACACGATAGTGTCTTACACACGAGGCGGATGGATAATCAGAGTCATCCAAGGTAAGCACTTTCCAAACGCAGAGGCGAGACGTTTGGGTCCACCGAGCTCAGGACAAACCACGAGATAATCGACCAGAGTCGAGTCACACAACGAGGGGAGTGGATAGCCTGGACGTAAAGACTGCCCATGAGAGAACCTCGAGCTAGAAGGAGACGAGGCATTTGAGGACATGTGGACGGCCTTGGATCTTGGTAAATCGGTCCAAACGGTAGTGGTGCCAAGGAATCAGGACGGGTTTATTGTCTGCTTCTGAACCCCCAGAGGTTACCACCTAACCCACATATTGTATTGTTCCCCAACAGTACGCCTTTCGGATACTGCAAGAAAGCTGTGTTGCCGCTAGAAAGGCTAGCCTGCCCCTGGAGCGACTGAATGGCTTTGATGGCTGACGAAGCTCATCTGACCATGTCGTGAAGGAAGCACAGGGAGGTAAACCAAAGGAGCAAGATGAGGGATCAGCATAACAGCTTGTCGCTGTCCGTATCCTACTCTCCTCGGCCAAGGGACCCGATGGGTTGGCGAACGTGTCGAAAATGGGCGCATTGGCACACGAGACACATCGTTCCACGCCTCTAAGATGAGGGATATTCTGGAGCTTGGATCCGAGCGGTGGTTGAACCTAATCACCTGGCTTCGGAGAGTGATAAGGCGGTGGGTGGGGTCACGGTGACTCGAAGCCTCCCAGGTTCCAGTCCCAAATAAACATCGGTAAATATTGGACGGAGGAGGTATAAAGGGAGGGTAGTCGGTCGTTGTATTCCTCAGCAAACAGCTCTTCTAAGAAGCACTCGCATCAGCATCTCTCTCCAAATCACAATGTTCGCTGTACGCACCTTGCTTACCACACCGCCCAGAGTCCATTGACCTACACCGCTCTACAGATCGTCCAAGTTCCCGTCAACAACAACGGCTGCGGCAACAACAGCTGCAACGGCGGCGCTAGGTTAGTCGCCATGACGCTCCGTCTCAGAAATATCGTACTCACCATCTATGTTCCGTAGTTGCCAATGCAAGCCCGGCGATTGCAAGTGCTGAACGCACAAATCGCCACTCAGCTGCAACGACGACCTTCACGGGCATCTTGAGCCGTCATTCACTTGGCCAATATGCCCCGCATGTATCTAGCGTTGTGAAAGTCTGTTGACAAATGTAAACATATTTTATGAATTCAAATATACGGTCATTTACTCTTCGAGTTGCCCCCGGTTCTGATGTATCGTGTCCTTCAGCTGTGTTCATCGTGCGTTCTGGCTCGTCTGTCAGTACACTGTCAGTTCAAGTATACGTAAGCCACACGCACAAGTAGAGGGACCCTTCTCGTAGATGAGCATCTCCATTCATGAGCACAGTCGACGGACAAGGTCGTCGGTGGCCATCGTATTGCTGGAGGATGACCGATTGTACGTGCGGAAAACTTGGCCTATGGAAAACGTTGGGTGATGGCGGGCGGCTGCGCTCATACAACCACAAACGAGACGGGCATTGGTTTGACAGTCACAAGTTGCTCTGAGTCATTTGCGAGCCGTGGGTACCAATATCTGCTGGAAAGCTTGATCTCGTGTTAGACTCGCTTTAGGTCCCCATCGCTCTTCTACAACGTGCCTCGTAAATTCGGTTTGAGAACCTTCACAACGCACTGACCAGAAAATCGGGAACGCTCAGGTTCAAGGTTCGCATTCAAGCGTAGGGAGAGAGAGGAGAACGAGGGGAAAGCAAGCGGGAAGGAAGGATGGGGAAAGGCTTTCTAGTATCCAAAGGCCCCGATACTTAAATCCTCTGCTACCAGTGCATCGTCAGTGACTGTGCGGGTGCGCGTTCCAGGAAGCAACTGTGAGGGTGCTGATCACGTGAATCCACCACAACAGTCGCTTACGTCACGATTGCCATAGGTGGTAATACGTGGTTCGCCACCGTTTGTCCGCCGAGTCCTCCTGGTAGCTATCATAGTATCCTGCTGCACTGACATGCAGGATACCCCAATTTTGGACGTCGTCCCATTGCCAACTTCTGTCCGTTTCTTTCTGTCTGCGTCTGCTTCCCATATTGCTGTTACATTGTCTTGCCAGTTGCTCCTCCGAGTCGATTCTCGCTATCGTGTGCAGATATGCTTTCGACTCAAGTTGTTGGACCCAAGCCTACTTGCTCAATCAAGAGTAACCACATAATATGATTATATTAATACCCAGGATTCGACTTTAGGTGCGCCAAATCAACCAGGAAGGCTATAAATCTATCCTAATCATCGCCCTTAGCCACATTCAGGATTTTAAGAATCCAGCAACTAGCGCTGATTAATGCGACGGCCAACATCAATCAAATTAGAGGACGCCAACGTTGATGGGGTCGCAGCCGATGGCAACCTTGCCCTCTGCAGAAAATAGTCAGTATCGTCAAGTTAGCCTTCCAGTCAGCTTACTGAAGTGGACAGATTTGCAGCAAGCGGCTTGTGCGGCGCTGGAGGGAAGTTCAGCTTCAGGCCATCGAAAAGGAATGAGGTGTAATTACCATGATTGACCCGAGCCAATGAGCTGGGTGCACTTGAGGCCAACATTGCCAGCAACCCCGTTGACAATGGCATCACCAAGGAGACTTCCACCCAAAAGGTTGTAGTAGTCCAACCCGACAAGGAGGTTGTTGACTTGGGGGTTGGTATAGTGCTCAACGCTGTTGCAGCATTGGACGGGCCCGGTGGTGCAGATGTTGCTGGGAGAAGCAACGACGAAGGCGGCAAGGGCGGCGAGGATGAAAGCGGGCTTGGCGAACATTGTTGAGCGGGTGGTTGGAAATCCCAAGTTGATGACTTTGGAAGTTGCTGGAGTCTGAGTGACCTGATCAAACCAGGTTGCAGTTGGCTTCCTTTTGTACGGTTTCGAGCGCTTCCATTGGTACGTGCAGCTGCCTCTGACATGGCCAGCTTGTGACGGCTAACATTAGCTAGTACCTAGGTGCGGAGTTCGTACACACGGGACGTTCAATAGTTTAACGTGCTAACATTCTAGCGTTCCCCTTCGTTACTTAGAAGTGTGAAAGCTGGCTTCTTCGTGTCAAAGATTGCGTGGGACAGATCTAGTGAGCAGGATGCTCGAGGCTTTCACCGATTTCCGTGATACGCGTCACTTAGATGTGGATCTGCCGAGAAAGTGGTTGCTGTCCCTACGATGAAAGGTCGCTTAATGCGGAAGTTCATGTTAGTGTGTGCCTAGTCGTTTTAATTTATGCAACGGCTGCGGCTATCCCGACGGTAGGGTCAGCGACCAGTTGTGCCGACGTTTGCAAGGCTCGTGACGCCAAGTAAGTTTGAGCTGCCAGCGTCCAGAGACGTAGGAATGCGACAGCCTGCAGTGACGTCCGGAATTTTGCCATGAGATGGCCCCGCGACTCGGAGGCCATTCCGTTGCAATAGCTAAGTCTTCTACTGTTGTAGTCGGTAGACTCGGGCAGAGTTCTGGTCTCGTGCGCATGACAATGTGTCGTACGGCTGCTACTCGCGACTAGATTGCTTCACTACAGACTCCATCATTTTGTCCAAGACCGCTGGTCGTCCAACGAAATTTCTCCAGAGGTAGAATAAGTGTATCGGGACGATGGTGAAGACTATTCGCTCCTTGAGCTGTGAAGGTGAGAATGTGCGCAAAACCTTAGAAGATGAGCTTGAGACGGAGAACTCGAGAAGTGATGAAGTGCGCGATTAAAGGTGGGGGGTTGATTACGAGCTGTATATAATAGAGTACACAGGGTAGTATAAAGGAGCGTGATACACCGTGGCTCGATCCATCGTATATTAGTATACAAACAGATCAAGTATCACTGCTATCCCCCGTCTATCCAAGGAGCGGGCATTAAACAGGGGCCCTTTAGATGACATTCACGTTGATGGGAGTGCAGCCGATGGAGACATCGCCATCTGTTAAGGGCAGAGTTAGCGAGAGCTAGGAGAGGAGAGAGGTCAATCGTTTAAATCCTACCGAAAGTAACATCTTCGCAGCAGGCAACTTGAGCCTGGCTAGAGCGGTTGTCAGTACCTGGGGTGGACTATGTGGGACCGAATTGCTTACCATTTTTGGCTGGAGAGGATGCCGGAGGTGCACTTGAGACCGACATGTCCAACCAAGGGGTTGACGATAGCATCGAGCAAGCCCAAGCTGTGCGCCGAGTTAAGGAACTGGTTCACATGGGGGGAGGTGTAGTGCTCGACGGTATCACAGCACTGAACAATGCCAGTGGAGCAGCTGTTTTCGCCGGTGAGGACCGCGGGGGAGGCGGAGGCGAAAGCGGCGAGAGCGGCAACGATGAGAGTGACTGATTGGAACATTGTTGCTGCTGGAGGATGAATACTTCGAGTAGCTGGCTGCTTGAAGTAGCTGAGAGGTGAAGGCCTGGTTCTTCTCGAGCCAAAACTGGCCTTGTTTTAAAGGGTGTCGAGGTGGGCTTCCATTCTGAGTGTGAGGTGAGATTTGACGTGGTCTCATCGGAATACTCAGCGACGAGGTACGCCAAACATCATATCGGCGATCAGGCGTTGACTAACAGATGTCCTAAAGTAGCAGGAGTGGTCGGTGGGGTTAGATCGACAGCATGAAGGTACCAAAGTAAAGTGGTGAGTCGTAGACGATGCCAAGCCTCAGCGCCAGCGAGGTAGCCTTGAAGCTTGAAGGTCTAAACGGTGGCATGGAATTAATGACCGTTCACATCAAAGTCTGAACGGAAAATTTTAGATGGGGCGGGTAACGACGGTTTGTATGGTCCGTTGACGTTGAATGGACTACACTACGCCGAAGGATTAGCGACAAGCGAGACGCAATTCTCAGGATTCCTGCATTATCCATGCTGGCTGATGAGAAAAGCCACTTGTATTGGCTGCAGCGGCTCTACACTCACGAGTGGGGGGTAAATGAATCCAGGGTATCTAGTCCGGGAAAGACTAGTACGAGTACTTGTCACCCTTGGGAATAGTAGCAACTTGCCATCAGAGGATTCAGCTCTCATGGGTTGGTAGAAACCCCTTTGCGAGGCCCGTCCCCCACCAATTGGAAAATATGACGCGGCCAGCTCTTGTTGGGAAGTCCCAGCGTCCGGGTTAAGAGCAAAGAAGGGTATTGAAGAGAGAAAGCATGTAATGCGCATCTCCATTATCATGAGGCACAAACGAAAGCCTCTGGTCCTTGGTTCGTGAAGTTAACAAGGGGCGAGCGCGCCAAGCGCTAAAAGGTGTTGAAGGCTGATTGGGCGCTCGACGCGTCCATATTACTACTCCCGTGCCTCGATGGAAACCTATCTTCATTCAAGGACTTCTCGTAAAAAGGACGTGACGGTGAACATCAAAGAGTATACCAAGGTCGGCCGCTTGAACCACGTATGTTACACTGATTTATCGGAGATGCAGGTCTCAGTAGGACCTCGACGCAGTCATGGCGATATCGAGGACAATTACCATTCACCTCGCGAAAGTCGCGGTGAGTCTGAGCTCTCTTGAGAAATGGCTCCATAACTCAAAGTATCCTGATAGGCGAACCGTCTTTCATTGCTGAGACTTCGTTCGTTCGCGCGCCTTTGAACTCTCGTGTTGGATCTAATCAGTCCGTGCCAAAGCCAAAAGGGAAGGGAAAGGCAAAGCAGGAAGATCTGCAACATGTTCCACTGGATATACAAGAAGCCTTGATTTTGGAGGATCTATTATACATACTCATGGTACGTGCAAGCCGTGCTGCCGTTCACATATGTATTCGATGCTCTTTCTTAGGGCATTGAGGCGACATACATCACATTTCATCCAGACCACTTGCAAGATGCTGACCCGCTTGGGGGCATAAGGTTTATCATCTCTCCCTCTCTGGGTAAGTCCCGCCTTTCCGGAGCCGTTCTGTCAACATCTAACGGAAATATATCTAGATCCTTCCCTTCGCGATTTAGTCGAGCGTATACTCCCTCTAGGGACATGCTACACCGCAATATCTGCATTCGTGGAGAATCGTAGTCATCTAGATTTCGGATTGGTCAATCACGCACTATGTGCTGCGATTCGCGACATGCTCAAGGTTTGCACCATTTCTCACGTGGATTAGTCGTTTATCGAAACGTATATATTATTAGGACTACCAAACGCTCCTGTCCCAGCTTGAACATGCGTTCAATACTTCCCCTCAATTTTCGCTCCAGAAGCTGTGGTTCTATCTCCACCCCACTGTCCACACGCTCTCCCTTATCTACCAACTTGTGCTCGAGCTCGGCAATGCTGATAGCACCGGTGCCGACTCGTCGTCGTCTGCATCCGACTCGGACATCGACCCCGAAGAAGAAGCTCGCAACGAGGCTCTTGGACTCGGTAGCGCCAAACTCAAGGCTGTATTATCCGAAATCGACAAGAAGGGTCTGGCAAATGATGGAACTGCTATAGCAGTGAAGGGGGGCGAGGTGCTCAGTATCATCTATGATAGGATGAGGAATATGTCAGGGGATCCCACTGCCCTGTCGGTGTACGGTACGCTTCTGCAAGCAGCTGGCAAACCTTACATTTCGATGCTAAGAATATGGGTGACTACTGGCCGCCTATCCGATCCATATGAGGAGTTGTTGGTCAAGGAGAGTCGATTTATTAACCGGGGTATTCTGGAATCAGATTATACGGACGAATACTGGGAGCGTCGATATACGGTGGGTGTCCATCACGGTAGACATTGTGTGCGCTGATCTGGGCACAGCTTCGAGATGGGTCAACGTTGACTACTAAGAGACAGCAGGCCGGCGTACCCCCTCCAAGAGCTATGGGCGGACGGCTACCAGGTGGCGCTTGCATACCTCCGTTGCTTGAGGGCTGGAAGCACAAAATATTGTTAGCGGGAAAGTACTTGAACGTCATCCGGGAGTGTGGTATTGAGGTCAACAGGGGCAATGATCAATCAGAAGTTGATGAAATGTCTATGGAGGACGAAAAGTAAAGTGCTGAGTTCCCTCCCCTCCTTTTCGGCTGACCCATTCCACAAGGTTTTACCAATTTCTGCAAGACGCCTACACTCACGCCAACAGAACCCTCTTACAGCTTCTCCTTGAAGACCAACAACTCATTCCGCGCCTACGCTCCCTCAAGAGATACTTCTTTCTCTCTCAATCTTCTTTCCTTACTCATCTCCTTGACCTCGCTCACGCTGAGCTGCGCAAGTCCGCTAAATCGGCCTCCATAACCAAATTGCAGAGTCTGCTGGACCTTGCGCTGAATTCCGATGCACAAGGTGAAGATGCCTTGTATAGGGAGGATGTGAAGGTTATCATGGCGAGTAGTGGGTTGTACGAGTGGCTTCTGAAGGTGGTTAGCGTGAATGGGTCTATTGGTCCAGAGGAGGGCGATCGAGATGGGGAAGGGGGATTCGTCCACGATGACCACAAGAAGGAGAAAGAGAAGGATAAAGACGACAAGAAGCCTCTTCAAGGTATTTCATTTTGAACTTCGTTAGCACTTTTTTCTGACGTCATGTAGCCATCGATGCTCTTGCATTGGATTACAATGTCAAGTTCCCTCTCTCGCTCGTCATATCCCGTAAGACCATCTTACGATACCAACTCCTCTTCCGTTTCCTCCTACACCTCAAACACGTGGAACAAGCCCTCTCGTCTATGTGGATTGAGCAGAAGACTACTCCTTGGCGGCGTCCCTTGCCCCAACATCGTGACTTTGAACAATGGAGACTACGCGTATTCCTTCTGCGAGCGCGTATGTTGTCCTTTGTACAGCAGATTATGTGTTTCGCTACTTTTGAGGTGTTGGAGCCAAATTGGAGGAATCTAGAGGAGAAGTTGAAGAAGGTTACGACGGTGGATCAGCTCTTGAGGGATCATGTGGATTTTCTGGATACATGCTTGAAGGAGTGTATGTTGACGAGTTCGAAGCTACTTCGTGTGAGCACCATCTCCCGTTTTGCTCAAGGTCTTCGACTTAAGTCCGTATTCTAGGCTTATTCGAAGCTCATCTTAACCTGCTCAACCTTCGTCCTGTATGCTTCCCTCTTCACCAAGTCAGCCAATTCAGCCATTGCGGCACTAGAAACTCCAGAAGGCGATCAAGGCATGGCGAAGAGATGGGATGTCTTGATGAAGTTTGAGACGAACTTCAATCACTGGTAAGCTTGACCCTTTCGCGTTCTAAGAGTTGGGTACTCAGTAGGAGCGTCAATCGTCTATAGGTTCAAGGTTCATCTAGACTGCGTCCAGTTCTACGCTTCCAGCGATAACGTTTCGTTACTACCCCTCGTCGTTCGACTTAACAGCGTGAAGGCGGCTAGTTAGTGTTTGTTTTTTCGTTTGGGTTTCTTGTTGTCACCTCTATCTACTGCTCTGGTACATCCTCTTGCAAGTTTGAATCTTCACATAGCAACATAACATCTTAATCTTAACCCTTCGATTCCCTGTCAGTGCACAGCTAAAAGTCCCGTCACGTGTGGGGCTGGTGTGTGACGACCTGTGCGATTCGTGTGCTTCTGACTTCAGCCATCTTCATCGTCCGCATCCTGCGCAGTCTTTATCTACCATCGGACTGCGCAACAAAAACTCTCTCTCACCTTCCTGAACCATGTCCTTAGCAAAACTAACCTCAATATCGACGCAAACCCTCTCCTTGCTCCTCGAACGCCAACGACTGCAAACATTCCCTACCTTCCAAGTTGCTAACAACCCCGGCTCGAATAATGAACCATCGCAACTGCATGCCCTTCAGATACGGAAAAACATGGGGTTACTGAAGCGTGGAATATTAGAGTTGGAGGGAGCCGAGGGGAGGAGCGAAGCCTTGCAGTTATTGAGGAATCAGTATGAAAGGATGAGAAGCATGTTGGGGCGTGATGTTGAAGGAGTCGAAACGTGAGTTTCGTTTCGTGTTGCTTGCGAACCGTGAATCGCACCCTTTCTGTGTTGAATTCGTCGCTGGCGACGCACCTAATTTCTCACATTACATTTCTCGTTTGCCTTGACCGTGCTGCTATTGCATAAGGTGGCTGGCATGCTAAAAATCTTTACTATTTAGGCTGGACGACGTTAAGGAACATCCTTCGTCGTCGTCGTCGGCGAAATCTGAACCATTGCCTTTGATCCCACCTCCGGTCCCGTCGAAGGAGCCACAGCCGACAAATTATGCACCTTACACAGATGATCCTGAAGCTGGTCCTGATCCGGGGATTTTGCTACAGACGCAACGACAGCTAATGGATGGTACGTTTCATTCGCCAGGTTTATCAGCATTCTGGTGGATAACAATGGCTTGTTGTCGTCGTGTGCTCGGTTTTAATAGAACAAGACGAACATCTAGACCGCCTATCACGTTCAATAGGTCGACAACATCATATATCTCTGCAAATTAACGATGAGCTAGATGTTCATACGGGGCTGTTGCAGGAGCTAGATACAGACTTGGATAGGACGGAGAGTCGGTTGAGCGGGGCTAGAAGGAGACTGGACCGGGTAGCGAAAGGCGCGAAAGAGAACAGTACGTCGTTTTGGATTGGTTATGATCCATTGCTGAATTTTCTTTGTTTCGTCTGGATCTAGGTTCGGCACTGATGATTGGATTGCTCATACTTATCCTCCTCCTGCTGATCATCATCTTTAAGACATGATCCAGGCTTGTCATAGCTTTTATTCTCATTTATCCATTCCCCATATCCGTATACCCACCATCTCACCTTGCTATACATTATCATTGGCATCATTATTGGTCGGCCTGGATATCAATTGTTTATAGTATTCATAAATTTATACGGCTGTAAAGCTGCGATCATTGGACTCTACGGGCGGGTGCAATAAGAGTTGCTGAAATATCGTACAAGCACCCTTGGACACCATCCCAACGGAGAATAAATTGTAATTTACATTCTCAAGCAGACTGCGAAGCCTGAATAACATCCAAAATCTCCCTGGGTACAATGGGCCTCCTCTGCCACTCATTCTGCCATCCCTCCGGTGGTCCGCATTCTCTCGCTTCTCCAACACCCTCACTAGGAACAGCAAACACCCCTCCTACCCACCACACATCCTTCTCACTTGGTTCAACCTCACCGTACATCACTGGCATGACGGCCCTAGGCACAATCAAATTCGTATTCGCATCCGTCCTCAATGCGTTTGCAGTTCGTGGGGTCTGAGGCCCGCCAAGTGGAATGTCGATGAACCCAGATGCGCCTGCACGACTGGAGACCCAAACTTCCTGACCTTTCTCCATGGTCCCATACACCGTCTCATCGCTCGGATCAGCCACAGGTCCCAGAGCACGCGTATCCCTCCCCTGCCCATAAATTGCAAATCCTCCTTCGGCGCTCCACAACTTCCTAGCTGTGCGAATCCTATGGACCCGAACATGCCACAGCGGTGACACCTCCGGTTCAGGCGGCACCAACCAAGTCTCAACTTCAACGTCAGGCCATGGGTACCACATACTCCTCAGCCAAAACCTCCCCGATCTCGATGATGGGTCGGCGTACTCGATACGAGCTTCCTTAGTCTCGCGTCGGCACTTCCACACTTCGCCATTATCATCGCTAAGTGCCAGGGTGTTGTCTCCGCCGAGCTCTTCGAGAGTGAGACTACCCACAGGAACGCTGTACCCGAACGCAGACGAGTATGCGAACTTGCCGTACTTCGCGGCGCTCTGTTTGACGAAGTACGAGCACTGCTGGCCACTAGAGAGTATGAAGGTGTGTCTTCCGACGTTGCTAGTGATATGCAAAGGTTCGTGCAACGGCCTGACCACCCCCATCAAGCTAGCAGGGTATTCTTCCTCTGCTGTAGTCCAGAATGCATGATTTGGCGGTAAAGCGAGAACGATGAAGGCTTTGAAGGCCCAGTAAGGGGAGCCGGGGGAATTGTAATTCTCTGTGATGTTATGGTTTGGGTAGCAGAATCCGATAGTGAATGTGTTTGTTGGGGAGAAGGCACCGGGTTGGGTGTGCGCCCAGTAGCGAATGTTGCGCAGAAGAAGACCTTTGAGAACGCCAGGCGTAAGAGGGGCTGGAAGGAGCACGTCTGCGTATGCTAGGGCACCCCAGAATGAGGCCATGGCAAATCGGTATGTCATACTTCGCCCGAATGGAATCGCTCGTCCTATGCACAAAGTATAAGTATATTTGCGCCCACAATTGTGGATGGATGGGTGGCGAAATTCACCTTGGGCGTCAAAATAATGGACGAAATCCAATGCAAACTGCTGTGCACGTCTCTGGTATTCGGCGCTTCGTTCTGGGTCATCTTCCTTCGCGAGCTTGGAATACACAAGTTGTGCGAATTGGATGGCGAATGAAGAAGAGTAGTAGTCAAGCTGTACGACGCCTGGAGGGCCATCTCGAGACCAGCCTCCAGAGAGGTAGAAAGTATCTAGGTGATCGAGATCTGCTTTCATTCGGGCGGCATCGTATCGCGAAGATCCAGCTTTCTTGAGACCCAAGTTGGCAAAGACCTGCGGATGACGATCAAGTCAAATGGAGCCGAAAGAATGACAATTGAAGCGGTCCTTACGCGGAACCATAGCCAATTGGTATTCGGCATCTCTTTATCGTTCATTCCTCCCAGCCATTCTTCAATGCATCGCTTAGATTCCGCAGAAAGGGGATGCCAGAATGTATCCGGAGCAACTGCCAATGCAAATCCCATTGGTGAGCATTCTACCATGCGCTGGTCTTTGTCTCTCATGTTTCCCCAGAACTCCAGGTGCTCGGGATTGGTCCCATTTGCAAGACCGTTGGCCCAAGTTTCTGCTGCATAGGTCCCTAACGACGGCAAATACATTTTGGTCATCATATCGCGACATAGTGAGCTGACTAACCCGACTTGTACGAGCCACCGCCTGCGAGTAGGGATGCCAACCCCCACAGGGGTCTAGCGAAGCCTTCCAGCTGAGCAGCGATATCATCGTAGTGCGTCCCGGTGAATCCCAGATGGATGCGGGAGCCACCAGGTGAAGTGTGGGGTCCAAGTGCCGCAAGGAGTGTCTTCAGAAAGTCCGCGAGCTCGTCTCTGGTTTGGAGAGGATTCCCAGTGAAGGGGGTGGCAGGGGAGAAGAGGTTGAGGGAAGCCATTGCTGGTGGCCACAAGATGTGGGAGTACGGAGAGAGAGGTTTGTAACTGATGGAGATATGTCGGTGGAAGTTTGGGGTGAATGCATCTTGAAGGAAGCAGCACATGCATGAGTGAGAATGCAAAGTTTCCGCTGAGACGGGCCGGTGCAAATCTCCCGGTCCGATGGCGCGATAGCTGCTAGCTAGGACCTGTGCCGAGAGTATGATGGTCGATACTCATACCACTCTAGCACGTTAACGTTGTCAGCATACACGTGAGTGGGTGTCCACATCTGGAGACTAGGGAGAGCAGGTGTCGTAAATCTAGCCTGAGCCATACCAACACACCTTGATTTACGGCATCCAATGACCAAGGTGGTCGGCATACGACACGAAACGCAATGCCTATTGTATCCTGATTGTATCTAGCAGTGTCGAGGGACAAGTATACAGGCTGTTATCAGAGAAGCGGTAACAAGAGCCCCAAAAGTCAATCCGCACCTACGCCCAAGATCCCCCATATCGTCCTCCCCACCACACTTACACCGTCATTGCGCATGTCCTCCCTCCGTTTGACGTCCGCCGCAAGGTCAGCTTTGATGACACCGGATTTTGAGCGTGCTGCAACAATGGCGCTGACTATAGGCTTGGTGAATTCGGGGTGTCCTTGGAGGGTAAGTATATGCACGTCGTTCAGGGTGTTCAAGTCGTCCGCCTGTACGAGGGTGGGGGTAGAAGCATATCGAACCATGCCTTGGTTGTATGCAATTGGCGTAGAACCAAGGAGTTGGAAATTGGAGGGTAAGGCTGGGACGTGGTCTCTGTGCATTTGCTGGATGTTCTGCAGATGGCTCATTAGATGGCCGCGGTAAGAAGGAAAATGAGAAACTAACGAGTGTCGTAACACCAAATATCTCCTTCCCGACAGATGTTAGGTCGACCTCCGTTATACCGACCTCCCAGATACCATTGTTCGGAACGCATTCACCGCCAAATGCTCGAGCAACGATCTGATGTCCGAAACACATTCCTGCTTGGCTTAGCTTGGATGAGACCGATGATTGGCAAGACACTCACCGAATATCTTTGCCTTGGGTCGTTTCTTGGGGATCGATGCAACATAGGCGACGAGTTGATTGATCCATTCTACGTCTTCGTAGGCTGACGCAGCTGTGCGTTGATGCTCATCATTGGGATGCAGTAATTCTTGCTAGCTTGGAAGGGGTCTGACCTGAGCCAGTTATGAGGAAAGCGTCGTACACTTCGTCTTGTGACGGGTATTCCAGCTTCACCGCATTGTACGGATCCAGAACAAATCTATGGTCGCCAGAAGGGAGAGAGGATTGCAGTAAGGTGGTGAAAATAGAGTGATAGTCTCCGTGCGAGAGGAGCACGCTCGGGATGGGCGTATCGCAGATGAGGAGGGCGATGGAGGTGGTCATAGTTTGGCATGCCACTTTGCAAAAAATGGGCGCTACTGCAACAATAGCATTCATATTGCATCAAGCGAGAATCGAACTCGCGGCGGGTCGATCATGCAGTATGGCAACGACCCAGGTTACCACTACCCCATTGATGCTCGCAGGCAAGTTGTGGACTCTCGTGGTCGTGACACAGAGGTTGATCTCCAGAGGTCAGGGCCATGCATCATTGTATCTCGTCTCTTGCAAGCTGCAAGCGGGGCTGCCATGATTTTATGCATACATCATAATCCCCCTTGAGCTCACTCGCACGCGACCACGGCGGTAACGGAGAATCCCCGCTGAAAGCTCGTGGCGAATGCGTCTCAGTTCCCGGACTCCTACAGAAGGCTGCCAACTGACCACATGCGAACAGGAATTGGGACCATATATATAATGGAGGATTTTTTCCTACGTCTACTCACGCTACCCTTGAATGCAGTTGAGATGGCAGTGTCGTATTTCTTGCGTTTGTTACCTCTCGTAATAGGTATACTCCCGGCGGCGTACTCAGCACCCCCTGGTTTCCCCGCGTCGGGGAATGGGCTGTGGTATGCACAACCTGGGACCAACTGGGCGCGGGAGCTGCTACCTATAGGAAATGGATATATCGCTGGTACGATTCCTTAGGCCTTCACCAAAACGGACCGATAGCTGAGATTTTGCTCCCTGTAGCTATGGTTCCAGGCGGTATCGCGCAAGAAGTTACGCAACTCAACATTGAATCCCTTTGGTCTGGGGGCCCGTTTGCCGACCCAGTTTGTGGCAGCGCTATGTGGCATGGCATGCTTCGCTTACCGTAACGCAGACGTACAATGGTGGTAACAAGCAACCTTCTGAACAGTCGGCCATGGCTCAGGTCATGCAATCCACCCGACAGTCCATATTTGAAAGTCCAGACGGACAAATTAGTAGTATGTTTATGCTGGCATTTAATCCTTTGATCTGCCTGAACCTAAGTTTTCCTTGAGGCATCGACCAACTCGCTTCGGATGCTGGTGCATACGGTATGCTGTTTTCAATTCTTGGGTTTTTCTGCTCTACTAACAATTGAGTGCATAGGATCATACGCCTCAGCTGGTAACCTCATCACGACCCTTAATGTGACTGGCCCTGTATCCAACTACTTCCGATGGCTGGACCTCGATGAAGGTGTTGCCCGTACTACGTGGACCCAAGGCAATCAAGCTATACTACGGTTGGTCTCAATTGTCTTTCAGCGCACCGTTTATTCAATCTCCTCTCCCACATGCGCGTAGTGAATCCTTCTGCTCTCATCCTACCCAGTCTTGTACCCAGCGCACATCTACGACTTCCCAAACACCGCTGCCTACTATGATATATGCGTTTTCGCCCCTCTCACTGGTTTCTGACGGATTGCCTTCGCCTTCTGTTTCCTGTGTGGGTTCATCTACTCTAAAGCTCACTGGACTGGTGTCAAGTCCGGGCATGGCGTACGAGATTCTTGCTCAAGTGGGTACTGTTGGCGGCAGTGTTATTTGCAGCTCTACTCCTGTAACAGGTGCGTCTGGTATTTTCCCCTCTCAACTCAAATGGATTCTCTGAACCACAAGGGTAAGGCGGCTCAACATCAAATGCAACACTTAGCGTGGCGGGCGCCAAGGAAGCCTGGATTACTTGGGTTGGAGGGACCAATTTCGATATCAATGCTGGAGACGAAGCCCACAACTACTCCTTCAAAGGACCAGACCCACATGATTCCCTTGTCCAACTCCTTTCCATCGCGTCGAAACCTGCTACAACCCTCCTCGAGTCCCACAAAGCTGATCTGCAAGCGACGTTGAGCCAATTTTCTCTTGTCTTAGGCACCGGACCCTCGCAAAATGACTTGTCAAAGCCAACGTCGGACCTCATTGATGCCTACCAGATTGCATCCCCAGGAAGTAGCTCTGGAGGTAATTTGTATCTGGAGAATCTGTTGTTTAACTATGGGAGGTATATGTTGTGGAGTAGTGCTCGGAGCGCACTTCCAGCGAATTTGCAGGGGAAATGGGCGAATGGATACGGGAACGCATGGTCCGCTGACTACCGTAAGAGAATGCCCTCCTTTGTCAGAGCTAAATGTTCACGCGTTTGTGGTAGACGCCAACATTAATATCCAGATGAACCTTTGGGCGGCAGACAGCACAGGGTTAGACTTGTCGAAGTCAATGTTTAATTATATCGAAGTATGTATTTCTGGCCATTTGCTTGAACCGAGCATTAACTCACCTATCCCCAACCAGAAAACGTGGGCCCCTAGAGGTGCCTATACCGCGAATGTCCTTTACAACATCACTCGTGGATGGGTCACGCACAACGAGGTGAGCACCATACCCATATCTGACAATTCTTCTTGTCTCAGTGAATGTGCAGATGAACGTAAGTTCTCCTACCTTTCCCCGCTGTCAAGATGCTTAACTTACTTGCAGATCTTTGGCCATACGGGTATGAAACAAGGAGCGGAGTGGGGTGATTACCCAGGTTCGGACCCTCGATTTCCGTTAGTCTCTCTGGCGTTAACTCGTTGCCCGTCTACGAAGAGGCGAACGTATGGATGGTGAGTCGTCACCCCTCTGGTCATGCTGCCTTCGACTTCTCACACTGTACCAGATGATCCACGTATGGGACTACTTCGATTACACAAACGATGTTGCTTGGTGGAAGTCACAGGGCTGGCCTCTCCTCAAGGTGAGATATACAGATGCCTGTATGCGAAAGCTTCTTTCCGTCTCTCGTACTAACGGACATCCCGTAGGGAGTCGCGCAATTCCATTTGGACAAGTTGATCCCTGATCTCCACTTTAACGACTCGACGCTTGTGGTCAACCCCTGTAATTCTCCCGAGCAAGCACCGATAACTTTCGGTAGGTATATGCTCTTGGTGATCGCTTGACTCAGCTGACGGTTATGCATTTTGGAAACAGGCTGCTCGCATGCCCAGCAACTCATATGGCAGCTCTTTAACGCTGTTGAGAAGGGCTTTGCCGCGTCGGGCGACACTGACACGAAGTTCCTTGCAGGTGACTGGTTATTCGTCGCTCTTTCAACTTCGCTGAGGACTGAATCTACGGGATTGAATCTACGTAGAGGTGAGAGCCACACGAGCCAAAATGGACAAGGGAATCCACATTGGTTCATGGGGGCAGTTACAAGGTCAGGTCAAACGTTTTTGTCCGAATTGGTGGCCTCCTCATGCTTCAGCTATCTCTCTTAGAGTGGAAAGTGGACATAGACAGGCCGACGGACACGCACCGACATTTGTCACATTTGATTGGCCTCTACCCTGGGTATGCAGTGTCTGGTTACACGTCATCCATCCAAGGCCCGGTCAGTGTCAATGGCGCCACAAGGACATATACCCCTCAGCAAGTACTAGACGCAGCAACGACCAGCTTAATCCATAGAGGAATCGGAATCGGTCCAGATGCCGACTCCGGATGGGAGAAAGTCTGGCGTGCGGCCGCTTGGGCTCAACTTGCTAATGCAGATGAATTCTACCACATTTTGACTGTTCGTGCCTTCATCCTCCTGGTTCTATTTTGGGCTATAATTACTGACCAGACCCCGCCCTTCAGTTCGCCCTTTACGAAAATTTCGGACATAACCTCTTTAGCTTATACAACCCCTTCGAAGAGTTCCCCATATTCCAAATTGACGCGAACCTCGGATACCCCGCCGCGGTCATGGTGCGTTTCTTTGACAATTGAAGTCGCTGACGTTGGTAAATACTCGTACTCTCAGAACGCGATCATCCAAGCTCCAGATGTACCATCGCTCTCGACTCCCCTCGTTATTAAGCTTCTACCAGCATTACCGAAGCAATGGGAGACCGGTTCGATTAAGGGAGCACGTGTGAGAGGTGGCATCAGCGTCGACATGCTGTGGAGTGGCGGGAAGGCTACGAAAGTGACACTGAGGGTCGATGGGACGGCTCGATCACGACCGGTTAGAATCGTTTATCGGGGAAGTCAAGTTACATCATTCAATACGTCCCCCGGTTCATTTAGATCGATATCTGTTTGATAGGAGTACTGAATACAGAGTTGTGTGTCTAATTGTACATGCAATCAATTCTATTAACGTTACCTCACTCACTCACGATAAGCCACCCTTGCGCAGGCCAACCAATATTCGGTACCACCCTGCTCGCTCCAACCCAGTGGTCCAAGATCGCATTCAGCACAAGCTAAAAGCTTCAATTTCTTCCCAGAAGCTAAAGACGAAGGTAAATGTAAATGCCTCCGACAGACAAGGCATGGACGCACGCGACGGAGGTAAGGACTCTGCTGGTCGGGTGAAGCCGATGTTCTCAAATGCCATGGGGGACGGCCCAACCAGCCACCACTGACTCGTTTCGGGAGGTGATGGCAGCGTCGAAAGAAGAGGATGAACAGCTTGATTCGAAGGCTCCATCTAATGCGTTGGCTAAACTCGCCGGGAGCTAATAACCAACAGATAGTGAGAGCTGACCTGAACACTGGCGCGTTCCACCCATTTTGCTACCCCACTTTTTAGAATTATGCTTCCGCATTCAGCTTTGGGGCAGACAAGATCAAACTTGTTCGCGCCATTGTGAAGCACAGCTTCCAACCCCCCGCTGAATGCGGACAAGGGCTTGGATATTCGATTATTTCGAGATGGCCTCTGGAGAGCCTCCAGAACGCCGGCTGGGATCGTCTGGGCTGGGGGTTGTGCTTCGTTAGGCGGCAATCGTGTATTGAGGTTAGATGTTGTATCATCGTCTAATACCTTCCTCATTTCAAACCATGGTCGCGATCCATGTACCACTGGACTTTGCCCTAGCCATTCAAAACCGGCCTTCTCATAGAACCCTCGCAAATCTTCATGGCTGATAAGAAGGATCCGTTCGTAAGGCGTCGCTGGGCGCTTTGCTGCGTCCTGCAGCCGTGAAATGTACTCCTTGAGTAAGGCTAGAGCAACGCCTTGTCTCCGGTACTCCGGCGCAACACAAACGGAGTGTACACATATTGACTTTGCCCCAGGTACATGCGTCGACATTGATTCATGGGTCAACGAAGTGGCAGGTGAGAGTGTCGCGCAGACATAACCAATTAACTGCTTCTTGGAGTTGGGTGTCGTGTACACACCAAGAAACAGGTTTCCAGCCTGCGATTGACGAAAGCTGGATGTTGTCTGTTATCGAGCCAATCGTGCAAACAACTGAACGACATGCCGGAATGACTCCAGGCTCGCTGCCTCATCTGAAGGGAAGCCTTCGACATTGAGTCAGCGGTAGTCTAAACTATTGAGCAAAGCAATTATATACTTTTAGTTTCGATCTCAATAGCAGCTTCCAGGTCTTGTGGCGAAAGCCAGTCGAAGACGTAAGGACTTCCTGACATCAGATCAAGAAACTGCAAGCGCAAGGCCATAGTTAAGTAGGCGCCGGTATTAATACATCATTATCATGGGCGCTAAGCACAGTTGCCATATACGGTAAAAAGTGTGTAGTTTACTTCCGTGCGTCACGGTTCTCAGTCGAATGTGGGCCATCGTGGTCCTTACCCCAGCAGCACGTCCAGCAGTCGCTCCATGAAGGTGCATCCATGCCAGTAGGACATGTTGGTTTTGGTGATTTCTGGTTGCCATCGTCATCGCATGCTGCCCAACACAGTACGTCTGCCGTGGAGCGACGAGCCACGCTCGAACCTATGCTTAGTGCGGACACGGACGTAGCAGCGAGTAGGACAAGGGCCAATAACTTCATGGCGACTGCGGACACACGGTGTAAGATTTTACTGATAGGTACTTTGTCCGTGGTTACTTACTTTTTCGTGTTCCTGGTTAGGTGTTTGTACGTGACTTGTTGAATGACCACGGCTACGGGGCTAGAGGTAACGCGCCGATGAGAGCGAGAAAATATATAAAGTAGGCCACGTACTTGCGCTTGAGCCTTGGAAAGGAGGGGGCTGAGATGGTTCAGTCCTGCTCTTACTGGAGCCCATTTATACCTCCGTGACATGAGTCGTAGGATGAGCTCACGATGATTGCGGATGCCCATTTTGGGACGAGCACTTGGAATCCGTTTTGCCTGATTCTTGGTGAGGTGCATCTCCGACAGCGGCGAGCTTCCCTTCGTTAGGTAAGTAAATCCTTGTCCTGATTCTCTAGCCTTCCAGGCCGTCTTTTTCAAACCGAGCCAGCAGTTTGTGATTACTTCCTCAAGGAATAGCCACTTCATCTTACCCCGGTCTTCGCTGCTTCTGACCGGAGCCACTCAAGGCCTTCTCTGCGTCCTCCACTCTCAGCTCTCTCGTCACTGAGCTGCCATATGATAGGTAGTATGACCCCCCGTGTCGTTTGATCTTGGGTTTCAATCACCGCATCTGCAATCTGGGTGCAAGGTGCACAATCGTCCATCACCGAGTGACGAAACTAAAGGCTCCGCCTGAAGTTAAAAGGGCCTCGAAAACGAGGTACCGTACGTTATTGCCGACTCTATGCTCTCCGTCCTAAGCTTTGGAAGCTCCCTCCAAAGTGTTCACATCCGAATGCCGAATGCCCGTTCCTCTCCGGTGGAGCTAGCTACTATACACGCCATAAGTAAGTAATTCAGACATATTGCCCACAAGAAACGATTTGAATTGTATTACAAGCTCTAATCACATCTTTTCCCCGATGGAATGGAAGGGTGGCTCCTGGTTTATTTTGCTGCTGTGCTTTGTACGTACGTGTGAGGCACTAACGATTTTTACCCGCTAAGGTCTATCGCGTTTTGCCTATAGACATGAAACAGCCACGTCCGATCCGTGCGCCCCTTCAACACACCCTTATCCTCACTTCTCTTATCGCCTGTTGTTCAATCCCACTACCTTCGTGATTGTCGGCCCTCTTCAGCCCCTTTGTTTGTCCAGTTGAATTATCTGGGTGCCGCCAACCATGGTCCCGACCAGATCTGCGATGCCCTCAATTTGTCCAAGGGAATCAAAGATGCCATTTCATGAAAGGGTTAGAAACTCCTACATTGGACGCGTGGAATCTAGACCTTTCACTCGGCGCGATTTCGTCTGTTCCTCAGGTAACACCATCAAGAAATTCGAAAGACGGGACATTCTTATTGCTTTCCGGAGGTTAAGCTCAGAGGACAGGCCCATTTCAATGATGATGATCGTTGTTTGAACAATACAGCTCGGCGCCTTTGCCACCGGACTTTCCAGCCAACCTCTCCTGCTTTCATCTAAAGCTCGATGCTTTGCTTGAATCATACCTAGTTCCTCGCGTTCTTCCACATCGCTCACCTACATCTACATCTAGTTGCGTATGTAGTGAGATGTGGACGCCGGCCATTGTCATTTCCGATCCCGGTCCCTTCATTCCCGAACGACATCCATACCATGGATCATGGGCTGGCACAGCGTAGGATCTCGAGAACTCAACATCCCCTGTTAGGTACCGATAGCCTCTCCACCAACGGCGCCGACGTAGATCTTCGCGGAGCATGTTTCCATTGTCGTTTATTCGCTAGGATGTGGGCTCCATCTACGTCCCGACCTTGCGGAGTGTCCACGCGGCAGGCATGCACCCATGAGAGCCCACATGGTGTACATCATAGATCCTGTTTCAAGCTCGACGTCGTATGGTCAGATCGATAACAGACAGATGCTTGCCCACGACGCTCTTGACTCTTGGACATGCCCATTACACCGCCAGTTCCATCGTGCGATGTCGGGATTTGATTGACCCCGTCAAGCGCTCTGCACATACCAAGAAGCTGGTGTTCGCTGGAAGCCTGGAACGTTGCTTAATGCCCTTAGGCTTCCTACCGTACTCCCACGATCATGACGCTGGAGCAGCATACTACGAGCTGCACTAAGCACCCGCGACCAAGATTGGCCGCCATCGAGCATCCTGAAATTACAATCAACCTCTTGGCGGCCAGCTTGCTTACACACGGATGCCGGGGCGACACTGAACGTTCGGAGGAGACGTGTTCTTCATCAAGACCAGCCGTTAGAAACATGATTTGCCCTTGCGAATACGAGTTCGAACGTAACAAGTCAGACTACTCTGAACTCGACACGGATTGAGTTGTTTCTCCAAGCTCGTCATTTAGAGAAACATATTGTCTTTTCAATCCACCGACAGACTATGATAAAACGGCCATATTTTATCCCATTGCCTTCTGTCACTCCCGCGAACAACTATTCCCTCCCTGCGCAATGTCACACATTTAGGCTCGCCAGATACATATATGGTACAGTAACCTTAATCATAAGGTGCTCCCTCTTGCGAATCATTACGCGTGGCACATACTTTCTCCATAACCCGTCAAGCTGAAAGCATTTCGGAGAGGAAATCCGGGATGACCCTATATGATTAATAGGGGCTGAATAGGAACCACCCCTAACTGATGTGCTGCTTCATGATTCTCTCATCTGGCTCGACTCTCACCTGGAATTGTATTTTTGGATGCACTTCGCATGATATAAATGGGCCTACCACTCACTTATCTAACCACTCTTCTTCTGGAACGCGTTCCTTCTCACTAGCGGCACATGGTTGCCATGAATGACAAATGAAAGCAGTGCCTTGCAGTCCTCACGAGCCGTGTGCACTTCTCACCCGGGCCATTTCCAAACTTCAGGCGTGCTTATATGAGCCGGATATGTCGCGTCGTTATTTTTGGAAGTCCAGCTGATTCATGACAACGTCCGTACGACGTTCATCACACTTAATCCGACAATCTGTGTGCGTCCCCTATGGATTACATCGAACCACGTTTGACCAATACTAGGCCGACGTCTTGGCTAGTCGACTAGAATTCAGAATCACGACTGACGTTATTTTCAAAGGAAACCTCCACGTAATAATAAGTGCATGGTCTTTATTTTCTTTGTTCTGTTCTGGTCAAAGCTGTGGAGTCTCCAGGCAGCGTCATAGTGTGCAGACCGAAAAACTATGTCGGACTTTCAAAACATCAGGCACAAATTTCCTAATTAGGAACAGCGGGCCAATAGAGTCACTGTGAGAATAAACTTGAACCCACCGACTGAGATTATCATAAACAATATTAATTTATCCCTCCCCTTCTCCTCCTCGTACTCGCTCGCTCCCCTAAGTCGGTCGGCTCGTCGCCGCTATGTCGGACAGTGAGCAAGGTGGCGCTAGCGCCGCCTTTCCCGGCCCCTCTGCCACAACCCTCGCCGCCCTTACGACGATTTTGCTGGCCACTGGTTCGGCCTTACTGCTACGCACCAAGCTTTCGACGCCGTCAACCACGTCCCCGCATCTTGTCTCTGCGGGGAGCGTTGGGGAGAGCGCTGATGATACTCTCGGGAGTGCTGGACGTGCGTATCCTGTTAACCTTCGTTGACTATTCCCTTTTGACCCTTGCATATGTCTCCGACTACCTCCTTTCAAAACCGCGTGGATCGCTACCATCTTATTCTCAACTCCTACAGCAAGTACAGTTGCGACGAATGAAACGAAAGACAACAAAATGCCGCGCTCAAAAGAACGCCGCCGACGTGGTAAAGACCCCGTGAAGGAAATCATGAAAGGCGGGAAACGAGGCAACAAAATCTTGCTCAAGCTGAGCAAAGCTGCTACCGACATCCATATTGTAGGCGAGCTCGCGCATGGGCCCTCTTCCGCCGAATCCGAAACACACCCGGATCTCAACGAAGTGGAAACCCTGAGCGCGACACCAGGGCGGTCTCAGGATGTCTCCCTTGCACATGCGAGATCGTCATCATCTGTCTCGGCTTCGTCCTATTCAGGGAGCGCACACTTTGGTGGCAGGCCACTCGACGATTACTCTACGACACCCCAAGACGTTACTGATCCCTCTGACCATGAGTCCGAGACTTCTCGGCCTGATGGAATATTCCAAGCTCCCTCTTGCTCGGTTTCCTCTGTTAGCAGAGATGACGATGCAGCGACCCAACCCACTGCAAGCATATCGATCGTTCAAATGGGAACTCACTCTCCCAAGATTGCGCCTACTAGCCCAACATCTGCAGCTGATTCTAGTACGCCATCTATTTCAACCCCCACACCTTTTAGCTTTCCTGCGTCTGCACCTCAGTCGAAGGCTAGTGGTGGTGGTGCACAAGAACATGCCCAGGTGATCCAGACATTGCCCAGTCCGCCAAGTCTTGAGCCGAATGTTTACCGCAAGCCTCCAAGATTTTCTATGCATTCTCCTCCGATGGCCTCTGGTTCCGGCCTCTCGCCGCCGTCGTTGAACATGGCATCGTTGTCTCTGCCAATCCATCAAGGCTCCTTGCACTCCCAGCCCTCTCCGTCGTGTTCTCCGCCATCATCCCTTTCATCCCTGTCCATGGCTTCGTCTTCTTCCATGGTTAACACTGACGATGAGGCACTCCCTATCATGTTTCCTACTCTCAACACTCAACCTCCCCCAAATGCGACCTCAAATCCCCAATTGGCGCAGCTACCTTCGTCATCCATCTCGTCACCAAAGCCTAGTCCCAAGCTACCTACCTCCGAATATCCCTATGGGAATGGAATTACTGGTCCAGGAAGTGCTAATAATGACTCGGGCTCAGGTGGTGCCGCGGGACAGGTGGGGGCCTCACGCAACACACGGCAAGGGCACGCACCGCGCCGGACACCCACGCCGTCCTCCCAGTCCGGCGGAACCCATACTCCCCCGCCCTCTTTGTCAGCGCAGACACAGATTGCATCTTTGCGCGGTGCGTTGGAGGCCGCTCGGCTGCGTGAGGATAAGTTGAGATTAGAGATGGAGAAACGTTCAAAAGATCTCGAAGCCTTGCGATGGGAGAGTCTGTCCTGGCGGCAGAGGGAAGCCGAGGTAGGCGTTACTCTTCTCCTACAATTCCATCGTTGGCGATGATTGGTCGATACTGACTGTTGTTTTAATAGCTGCAAAACCAAATCCTTCACCTAAGCCACCATTTGCAAGCCTACTCGGCATTTCACGCTTCCATGTCACCACAGGCGCATCCTCCCACTCTTCCCATTCACCCCTTGCAACATCCCGGTGTAAACAACAAATCTCAGCATTATCGAGTTTCTAACACACCTTCGCCTGCACCATCTCCAACGCGACACCACGCGACACCCCAAGTCAATGGGATGTCCCCTATGCCTTCGCCACTTTCCCAGACGACACCCCACTCCCACATGTTTCCATACTCCGCTACACCCTCTCCTTCTACTCCCGGTCATAACATTCCTGTAAACTACCTCCAATCACCGCCAGCTCCGCCATCCAGCCTATTTTCTGTCCTGTTTCCATATGCCGGCAATCAGCCTGCAGGTCCATCGTCGTCGTCGAGGTCCGGAAGCTCTTCCGTTGGCTCTGTGTCGCCCGATATCGGGGGATCAACGTCACCCCCTCTTCCCTTAGGCTTAAATCGGGATCGTCAACGCTCGCGATTTTGGAATGGCGGGGAAATGGACGATTGGATCGAGACTGGTAATTCATCCCAACATACGCCCAAGGATGGTGCGAGTCCAGCCGATGAAGAAGTGAATTCCTTGCTAGCTGATGCGATATTGAAACGGCCGGAGAGCATACGTCGGGGCGCGTCGCAACAGAGTGTCGAGGGCAAGACAAGTCAAGGAGTAAGAGGGGAGGAGGAGGAGTCAAGCACCGAGTTCACGTTTCCCTCGTTATCGGACTTTGGACAAGGCATGCGTACCAGTAGGACAGGGACACAGAACCCTGATGGAGGGAGTTTAGACTCTTTGAGTCACGGAGATGACGATACCTCGGAGTCGCCACCTTCGGACACCGAGGCGGAATCGAATGTTCCTACGCGAGATGAAGGAGAGGGAACAGAGTCATTAGATGAGTCTGTTGAATTTATTGAGGAGAAGACGTTGACACAGGCTGCGGATGCGGATCAGCCTGCGGAATGTTAATGAGGGGTGGCCTTTTATTACGTTGGGACCCGTCGTTGAAAGCACCTTAGGAGCGCAACATATCAGCAGTGGTTTGTCATTCGGCATCATCTGACGTTTTACCTCACTGTCATCTCGATTCGCCAGCTTCATCCTTCCTTCACTACATACACCCGTATTTTCCAACTTCGTTGACGCTTCGATGCGGATTGACAACAATTTAACTGTTATAATAATTTATACCTTCCATAGCATAGACTCTATTCTCTTTCTCCCATCGCGGATGCGGACGAGACCATTCATTTGTTCATGCTTTAATCACGCCGCTATGGGACAAATAGTTAGCGGCTTTACGCGCTCCCTGTAGATATGACATCTGCGACCATATGCATTGAGAACTTGAGCAACATCTGCTCCATTGACTGAGAGGGAGGTGAATTATAATGCGAATTATAGTGAATGATATAGCGCCGTCTAACTAGGCACTCTCCTTGGGGCACAGCTGCAGGGAGCTCGGAAACTATGATGTTGATACAGCACTAGAGCTAGCAGACGCAGCAGCCTCGTCTCGCTGTTTTTGCTGCGCCAACATACGTCTAGAATATCAAAACATCAGCTAGGGAGGTAGAACAAACGCGGGGGAGCTTACTGTCTTGCAGCAAGAATCATCTGAGCCTTTCGCTCTTTGAGACTAGCCTCCCGCTTCTCTGGTGTATCCTCCCATACTGCCTTGCCACCAACTTCGTGATCAGGAATAGGTGCATCCTCGGGCTTTTGATCGGAAACACGATTTTGCAGGTTATAACGCGATATGAGGGTTTCTTGAGCTCGGCCTTTGAAAAAAGCGGCTGCGTTGTTGAGGCTATCGTTGAGGTTGTTGTTGTTCCGACCAGCAGGACGCGGTGGCGCAGGGTTCTGAACGCGGGGGTAGAGTGTGTAGTAAGCGGGTGGGGGCTAATGACCGAGCACCAAAAAGACGATGGGGTAGTGTCAGAAACGTGTACAAGCGGGCAAGAGGTGGACAAGGCGTACAGCTTCCAAGAAACCTTTCTCGAGGATCTTGTTTGTTGTATGTTCGACACTTCCCGTTCTCAGCAAGTCATACCGTATATTGTCTCTGGTAAACAGAGTGGTTAAGGCAAGGTGATTCATGAGTCGTCAAAGAGAGCTCATACTTTGGTATATCAGGAAACATGTTCGAGGTTGTGTCAACCTTCGGGGAGAGTCAGAGGGGTTTCATCTGGGCGCAGAATTCCAAAACATACCATCTCTTGCGTAACATTCTTAGGTCTGAAGCCCAAGGTATCAGCAGCCGTCCGGTCTGGCGACCCACTGTCTATTCGGGAACCGTTAGTGATGGGGTGGATTGTGAAAGTGAAAGGGATAACGACTGGATGATGTGGCCCATTTGAAGATAAATACAATGACTGCAAATGCAACGATAACGTTGACGACTTCTCCCATATTGCAGACGTGTCAGAGACGAGGTGGTGATATGAGGCTGGACGGGACTGGCAGTGGCGACGCTCGTAAAGCAAAATGTTAGTGAGACTGACGCCGAAGTAGAGCGCCAGTAGGACCATTTTGGGTGAAGGCTCCCCGACTTCGCCGTTTCGTCCTTTTGAAAGGCATCCATATAGTAATGTGTGACGAATTATCTCTACGATGAGTAAATTTGTCGATCATATTCGCTAGCACGCAATGAACACCATCCAGAAGTCAATAGGTCGTATTTACATTCTGAAAGCCCCTAGGAGAGCCCCTATTAGTGCAACATGTTTGGGCGCTTGACCAATGTTGAAGCTGCTCCAGACCATTATGAACGCGAGCGAACGACGTCAACTCCTTACCTTGCCAAACCCTCTCAAGGTCATTAGTTCGTTCTGTATCGCAATATGACTATCTAACTGATCTTTTGCAAGACTCTGGCTCTTGCTGCTTCCACTGGATCGTTCGCCAGCATCGGGGACCTCAACACATATCTCATTGAATGCCCTGATCATCACGCCTATGAATTGGTATTACCTGTCGTTCTGGTCGGTCTGGAACCCCGCGACATCGCTGAATGTTTTGGAGGACCCACGCAAAAGAGTGCCCGTGCCGCACTGTGTCTCTGCAATCTCGCCGAACTCGCTAACAAACTTGAAGCCTCAGGCGATACTACCACAGCAGCGAACTTTATCTTGGACAAATACAAATATATTGTTCCATGGCTCGACTTTCTCGAAAAGGTTTTCTTCAATTCTGGCAGTAGCGAGGATGCCCTTGCCGTACAAGAAGAAATGATCATCTTCGTCCTTACCACTCTTTTCAGGAACATATGCACGGTCAAAGAGAGACTGAACCCTCGAGCTCATCTCCAGCTATCTGACCTTGTACTGGATACATGGCAACAGTTGATCTTTGTTAACCCGTTTAGCGATAAACTCTTGCCTATGCTAACAATCAACACTGACGAGCTCATATGGCATTTCATCGATGATGGGGTACCCTCTTTGACCCTACTCAATCATATTGGCGGGCCGTCGATCCTCATTGCGCTATACCTCAATTACCTAGAGGCCGCCATTGAGCGCCTCCCAAAGTATCCAATGAAAGAAGACTATTTCCCATGTTATGCCGCTTTTCAGGGCGCCTTTGTCCATCTCCTCCAACTTCTCGTGAAGAACCACTCCTTTAGCGCGGAACTCGAAGCACAACATGGCCATCGGCGGATCCTACATATCGTCAACTGGCTTATTGACGATCACGACAGACTCTTACGTGTTTACAAGGTGGACCCCCTTCTACTCAGCAGCGCCAACAACCTTGTTGTGCTCTACCATGAATATATCTTAGAGCACCCCATACTATCTCACGATGGCATTCCCATTCTGGAGATGCTCAGGTCCGGATTACCGCGAAAAATGCGCACCATGGGCTTGGCCACAAGTGCTACGCCGGAGGATGTTTCGCTTGTAAAAGCATTTACAGGATTTCTCCTCATCCATATGCCTTACCCAGGGGCGGCTAAGCTTATCCTTCCCATCCTTCATTCGCCTGCCAAAGCATATCGAGATCCCCAGTATGGCTATGATGTTTGGAAAGAATTTGATGACATCACCTCCCAGACATATGAAGTCATGTGGGGGAGGATGAAAGAGATGGTAAAGAGGCTCGACAAGTGCGCTGCTGTAGGTTTGAAGTTTGTCTCCTAAGTCCGCCCTTTGAACTGCTCTTCTAGTGCTTGCGAAAATCAGATGAGTGCCATCTAAGAGTCTGCGGTGGTTGCCGGGTAGTCAAGCACTGCTCCGTGGCGTGTCAACATAGTCACTGGCGCGGTGGGCATCGCTTGTACTGCAAGCTATTTCAATACAGTTGCAGTTAAGGGTTTCACTGCACTCTTTCAACCTATGACTGATGGCTTCATACTTAGCAAACCACCCTTTAGTCCACGGCGCGAAAGGTCTTTTCTTCTTCGCCCTCCTCGAGGGTGTTTGCCGGCACAGCCATGGTGGTGCCCCAGCAGCGGAGCGAGTCCTTGCTGCTCAAACAAAAAGGGCGCCGTCACAAAGGGACGAAATTCCCGTGCTCTTGAGTGTGGTTCAAAAGAAGCTTGCGCTGAAACGGATGAGCGATTTCCCGGATATCTTCGGCGAAGATGTCTGGAATACCACCTTCATACCTATGTTCAAACAACTGATCTCGGATGGGAAGTTGCTTCGATACTTAACGGTGATGGAAGTCCCGTTGGGACGTCGGAGCCTCTTCGTGTTTAGTCCGGTGGCTTCCTTGGTTGCTTCTGGTCTGGCTTCGTTCGAGGAGCTAGACCTTAAGATTCGTTTTCCTTGAAAGCACTGTACGCAATGTTCTAGCGCCGGCGATTTGATCCCACCCAAAAGGCGGTGATGAGGTGTCTCATGTCGGGATATGATGCACAGATCTTGCGTAAACTACGAATCTCGCATACACAACGGGGGCTTTAGTAGGATTGTTTTTTAGATAAGATAAGAGGAATTGGGAATCACTTGGCCGCTAGACGATTCAAGTTACGATGAACGCTGATGAACATCGTCAATTACTTACCCTGCCAAACCCACTGAAGGTTCGTATCCCTTTGTATCGCCATCACCTCTAGATCTGATGGTTACATCCACCACCTTTCCCAAGACTTTGGCTCTTGCTGCTTCCACTGGAGCATACTACAGCATCGAGAGTCTAAATGCGTATCTCTATGCAAGTGGGGATCGTCAGCCCTACTACCACTTGCTCTTACCTGTTGTGCTGGTGGGGCTGGAAGCCCACGATATACCTGGTCCTTCGCAAGAGCCGACTTCACAGAAGATTCCTCGTGCCGGGCTATGTCTCTGGAGTCTCGCGGAACTTGCCAACAAGATTGAAAGCCGATGACACAACAGTGGCATCCTTCATCATGAACAAATACGAATATGTTATTCCCTGGCTTTACTTTCTCGAAAAATGTTTCTTCATCCCCGATACAGACAATGGACCTTTCCAGTTGCCACAAGGAGTTCTCATCTTCATCCTCACCGTCATTTTCAAGAATATATGCGATGTCAAAGAGACACTGAATTCTGTGGCTCATCTCCAGCTATTTGACCTGGTTCTCGACACATGGCGAAAGTTGACCTACGTTGACCCATGCAACGACCCGCTTTTGCTTTTACCTTCGCTAACCTACTACGCTGACGAGCTCTTATGGCACTTCATCAATGAAGGAACGCCGTGTTCAACTCTACTCGACCACATTGGTGGTTCATCCTTCCTTATTGCGCTACATCTTAATCACTTGGAGGTTGCCGTCGACCAACTTCCGAGACATCCTATTCAACCCAGTGTGCACAAGAATGTACCTGTCCGCTTCTCACGTTATGGCGTTTTTCAAACCACCCTTCGTCATTTCCTCCAACTTCTCATGAAGAACTACTCCTTCGCCACTGAAGTCGAAGCACAACATGGCCATTGGCGGATCGCATGTATCATCAAATGGCTTATCGATGATCGTGACAGGCTCTTAAATGCCCATGAAACAAACCAAGTTATACTCAGCAGCTCCGATGAGCTCGTTGAACTCTACTGCATCCCATGTCCCAAGATGGTCTTCCGATGGTTGCGATAATTAAGTCTGGCTTGATGCAAAAGATTCGCACCAAGAGCCTGACCACAAACTCTACACCAGCAAATATTTCGCCTGTGAAGGCGTTTACGGCCAACATCCTGCAACATATGCCTTATCCAGTAGTTGCAAAACATGCCCTTCCTATAATTCACTCACCTACAACGCCATATCCGCATCCCGAGCATGGCCTCGACCTTTGGCAAGCGTATGATCACCCAGCGCTTGCTGCAACGTACGAGGCTGTATGGGGGAAGATGCAGGATATGGCGAAGAGACTTGAGAAATGTTCTGCTGTAGGTTCACGGTTTCGTCCTTGTGGATGGTGATCCTGTCGCTAAACGATGCCCTCTGAGTGTGTTCTAGTGCTTGCGAACATCAGATGTCTGCCATCTAAAAATCTGCAGCGGCTGCCGAGTAATCAAACACTGGTCTGTGGAGTGTCAGCGTAGTCACTGGCTTGCTGGACATCGATTGTTTTGCAAGCTCTTTCAATATAGTCAGAGTTAGGCGATTCGTTTGCACTCTGCCACACTATCACTGATGATACAGTACTTAGCCAACCATCCTCTGGTTAACGGCGGAAAGGGACTTTTCTTCCTTGCCCTGCTCGAGAGCGTTTGCCGACACAATCAAGGCGGTACCCTCGAAATGGAGCGAATCCTTGCTGCTCATACAGAATTGCCGCCTTCGCAGAGAGACGAGATTCCTCTTCTCTTCAATGTGATCCATACGAAGTTCGAGCTGAAGCAGATGGGTGATTACCCAGATATCTTCGGCGACGATATCTGGAACGCCACCTTCATACCTATGTTCAAAAGGCTGATCTCAGACTGGAAGTTGCTTCGATACTTGACCGTGTTAGATATACCGTGGGGTCTTCGCATGCTCACCGTGTTCAGTCCGCTGGCTGCTTTGGTGGCTTCTGGTCTCGCCTCGTTTGAGGAACTAGACGTTCGAGTTATAATATGTAAGTCTTGCCGCTTTTTTGGGAAATCATTGCACATACTCTGTTATATAGCGGCTCCATCGAGCTAGAGGCGGTGATGAGTAGTCTCGGTGTCGGGAATGTCCACTGACAGGCTTGCGGATGTCGGCCGACACGGTCTAACGAGCTTGTTATGGGTGCCATCTGTTCACCAGATGTTGCGTAACTTGCGTAGGGACTACTGCGTAGATCTGCTACAGTACTGAGTACAATCTCGCGTCGAACCTCCTCTGTCCGCGTACATCAGATAAACTTGCTGACCCTTGTTCATGGCATCAATGGGGTAGTGGTAACCTGGGTCGTTGCCAAGCTTCACATATCGACCCGCCGCGAGTTCGATTCTCGCTTGATGCACTCACAAAAGCCCGATCGCTTACTTTTGTTTTCCTCCTTGTCCTCATCTCTAACTTATGACTTTTTCTTCTGTTGGTCGCAAGCAGCTCGCTGCTCATCGTACGTCCTCAATGCGCCTCTGCATTCAGCCCTCCGTCTGACATCAACTACCCGTCTCGCATTGCACTAAACGCAACATGAATCAACCTCGAATCTCTACGTCGCCGGTGTTCCTCGCATTTGTCGTCTACTGTCGCCCTTTCCACTGTCTATGCCTGCGATGCGACGCCTCAACTTGGTTCAAATATCCCTACCCGTCGGACTCGCCCTCGCGCCCAATGATCCTGCTTGACGATCCCAATTGCAAACAGTTTCATTATTCATTGTCAATCTTGTCGTCCTAGCCCTCTCTGCGAAGGTTAATGAGTTCCAGGAGTTCTTCTGTGAGTTAGCTTGACAACTGCCACCTGGCATCCTCCTAGTTCAGCTCGGATTACTTACTCTTTGAGCGCAGATGTCGCAGACCTCTTTCCCCTTGGCCTTTCAATCACCACGTTTGTTATCCTCGCCACGCTGTGCGTGTTCACTCGTTGTCCTCTGAGTGCCCAACTCTGACCTAGACGTCGCAACCCATTTCAGGTTTATGCTCGACTTCGCCATCGTGAATTCTTATACTGGCCGACCTCAGTTTACGATTCCTCTTTTCGCTATACTGAGCGTCTTTTGGCTGGGTGAGCTTTCCATCCCATCCCCGCCCATTCAACTAATGTTTCATCATGGACTCCGTGTCATAGCCTTCAACGCGTTCTCTACCTCGCGATGGCGTTTCATTCCCATGGATTGTGATTCAATTCCGGCTGGTGCGTGTCCAGCCTTCAGATTATATCCGTATCTCACGTGCGATCTCGCCTTAGATTTCTCGGAGTCGAAGGGATGGTGCAAGAATCTTCAGGCTCTCAAGGCGTTTGTATGGATTGAATGGGTTATCTGTACGTCACGTCACCGAGTACCCTTTGTTGTAGATAATAATCTGGATATTGACTATATGCGTTGTTTTAGGCCTGGCGATAACTGTCCTCACCCTCCGTTACACGATCACCCAGAATTCGCGAGGGCATAAACATATCTTCAAGGGTCCTCTCTGCAGGTACAAACCCAACATTCCTAACCAGGGTGTTGGGTATAACTTTGGAGCCGCCTCGAGGGGCAGTGAGTTCTTGCAGTACTATTAAGCTTGAAGCCTAGTTGGGAGGAAGATGTTATCTTGTTGAGCGAGGCCAAGAGGTCAAGGCATTCCAGCTGGTCTGAAAACTTGTGTATGTGAGTGGGCATGAGGGCTAGTCCTTTTCATTCCGTTCGTTTATACCTCCGTTCATTATCTTCTCTCATATCATTCGTTTTGCTTCTTGTATACCTTTCCTTTCTACCCAATTCTGTTTTTATAGTGGCTTGATGCCATATTTCTATGTAGTTTTCTGTATATAGGTTGGGCTGAAGTTGATACGTATATCATGTATGGAGTTGATATTATCATGTATGGTGTTGATATCTAACATGTAGCCTACACAGCGGAGAAGGTGGTACATCAGTGCTTTGCGATTGAGCCTATTGCCTGGTGTCATGATTGGGATGCATATAGGCTCTACAATCTACACTTGTAGTGCTCCGCCAAAATGTTTTGCGGTCTACGCACCAACCTTCGCTCCACCCCAAGCAACCTTCGGTGCCCCTCTGCCTCCTCTACCCTCCTGTTGAGCAGCCTTGCCTCCATCACCGCCCTGTGTCGACGAATTACTATTGGGGTTGGTTGAGTTGTTATTTAGTTTGGGAGAGGGTAGAGGCATGTTTCGCAGGTCGTCAAATATGCGTTGGGTACGTTCAGTGTTTTTGATGAACCAGCCGGCGTAGCGGCGACCGACGGTGGATTCAGCGATGTGGACCATGTTCTATCACACAGACACAAAAAGGGGTCAGCTGAGAGACAAGGGAAGGAGCAATGCAGGAGGACATACACCGTCAATAACAAAGTTCAGATCACTAGTCGATATCGTTTCTCCATCAAGCAAGCCTTTTGACGTCGATGCAGCCTGCGCACCCTCACCAACAACGACCCGACTCACACTCCTACTAGCCTGCTTCATGACCATCATCTCCTGTATCATCTCCTCCTCATCCGCATCCAAGAAGTTAGCCAGCTTGGACGTGCCTAGGCTAGTGTACAGTTTGAGGAAGCTGCGGAGGGTGGGGACTTGTGCTTGGGCAGCGACGTCTGCGAGGAAGAGGGCGAGGTGGCGGTGGGTGGAGTCTTGTTGGAGGGATGGGGCAGGGGTGTTGGGCGAGGGAGAGGACGGGGAGAGGAGGAGGCTTAGGGCTTGAGGGTCGTCGTATGGCGGCGGGTTGGCGGTGATGAATTTTGGGCAGGCGTGGATGAAGAGTTCTTCGAAAGCTGGGAGGGCGTCGTCGCTGGAATGAATACAAAGTTTAGCAACCACCATACTACAATGGACGGGTAACGCAAGACCTACCCTCCACGAGCCATCTGCGCGATCTGATCGGCATATCGCTCCTTCGCTAGGTTCGCGATATTATCATCGAGTCTACTCGGCGAGAGGGCGTTGCACATCGCGAAAAGCGCGTACATTCGGTCCCCTGTCTTGTTTATTTGGTCGTATTGGTAACTACGGGTGTGGTACTGGCGCATTCGCATGATGAAGTTGAGGATGGTGACGATGGTACGGATTGCGTCGGGGTAGCGGCGGAGCATCATGTAGCAGAAAGAGACATAGTAGTAGGTTGCGACGTGGCAGGCAGTTACACGGGTGAAGGGGGACTGGAGTGGGGAAGGGGTTAGGTACTGGAATCGGATGGGCGGTGATACGTACCTTTTGGTTCAACTCGACGTTATCCATGACTTTGAGGGCGAGGGTGAAATCGCCTAATAGGACATGGACGCGTAGAAGACCGATGATGCTAAAGTAGCCGAGCATACGGTAAAGAGGAAGGACACCGTATTCACCGACGATCTCGCTATAATATCAAGACGTGATGAGCTTGGTGCGAGAGAGAAACACTAGGCTTTAGGGAGAACGCACGCAATATCCTCCGGGGATTTACCCTCTTGCTGGGCTACGATATATTCGTTGATTTTCGACTTTTGGATGAGGGAGTACAAAACGTTGAGGACGCTGTAGGAGCTCCACACTCCGCCTCCATCGGCGAGCAGGTTGAGTTCATCATCTGTTTTACTCTTGACTTTTGACCGCCAGCTGCAGAAGGACTGGTATTGGTAAATGAATTCGTCGATGATATCCCATAGCCATTGCTCGGGTAGTTCGAGTTTTACTGGGCCATCCGAGTCTGAAGGACCAGAGGTGAGTATTCCATGATAATAATTCAGATTGGGCGCTCACTAAGCAGGTAGTTAAACAGCTCGCAGCTGTTCTCGTAGGAATGGAACCGATCGTCGATGTTTGGTTGCAGTCTCGAATATACGTGGCGGTAGTACAGTTCACGGTATAGAATCAAGAATATGGGATCATCGTTGACCAGAGGTGCAATGACTTCGGCTTCCGGCCATTCTGTCTTCGAGTAATACTTTTCCGTATACTTGTTCCATCCGCTTTCGTAGGCGACAGTAATCTCTGGAAGGTTATTTTCTAGCACGGCTTGGTGGAAATGAATGATGAACTAAACAGCCAAGATAATGAAACATTCACAAAGAACCGGTGAAGGTTAACGGACATTTTTGACTGCGTCAGGAACCTGCGCAAAGGCTGCCTGCTGTGCCATATGCTGATGCATAGCCATGAGGGTTGCCTCTGTTATTTGAGGGGGCTGGATTTGAGCTACGGCGTGATTTTAGACATTGGGATACTGCGATTGCGAGGAGGATAAGCTACCTTCATCGTAGCCACCCTGGCCGTAATTTCCAATTGCCAGCGAGAGATCTACGTCGTGGATATCCTCGAGGTCGGGCTCTGCAGCCCAGATGGCCATTCGTTGTTGGGACATGAGGATGGTGAAGGTGCTTGAAGCAGGCCAATATTTTTGTGAGATCAGAGGTGGACCCTGCACTGAGTGTGAGAAACGAAGTTTATTGACCGTGGGGACTTTTGGTCAGACTCTGCTTTCAGTTCAACGCAGCCCGCGTTGTGGTGCTCCCTTCTACCCACCACAGCCCAGGATCGTTGATTACGGCCTTGAGGCGCCTCCTTACCATCAATTCTGATACGCGCTTCGCTGGGCGCGCACTGTAGCTTCGTATCGTTGGCGAGAGCCATTCTATGAGTTCCGCTACAGTTCTTCTCTGCTCCACATATCATACTCAATTGGCTGGTAATCACATCCTCGCTGCTTCTCGCTACTGTACCGGACATCTCGCAAGTACGTCCTCCTCGAATGCAGAATACTGGCGGTCTCGCTAAATCTATTTGCCCTCTGTATAGCCAAATCCTTAGAGGTCTTGAGGGCTTCTTCGGAAGACGTCTCGCATACCCGTGTAAAGAAAGGCACTATCTCAAGCCCCGCTTTTCAAACATATATTGGAAATTCTCTAGCCAACCGATATCCTCTGCATTCGCCCAAGACGCGCCTTGGCTTCCCGTTGACCTCTCGATTCTCCCGATCTCCAGACTTTCATCCCATTTCTGGAGCTGATCACCGCCGTGGGCTACATATAAACGCCAGCAAGCCACGCCGCATTTCACGCCCTCCTGGACCACCGCCTCGTCGTCGAAGAGGCGCCATGACCTCGGACAACCACTCGCTCCCTCCTTTTGACCAAGGTGGTTCTAAACCTGGGTCATCCTCACGTCAGGGCCCCGTCCCCGGACGAGTAAATACAGCTACTGGCTCGAAGCACGCCCTAAGTTCTCATCAAAGCACTGGTTATCACCCTGCATTTCCTCCACTCCCTCGATCCGACCCAAACACAGGCAGTTCACGACGTTCCGTTGCTCCTCCCTTCAGAACTAATTCGGTGAAGCCACCTACACATGGGCCGCCATCACGTAGTGATCGATCCAAATCTCCCCCCCTCTCCAAGTCTAAGCAGCGCGATGTGCGTGCTGCCTCCGGCAGCAGTCACTTTCGTGATAGTAACAACGAAGTTGGCTCAGCCACTTCTCCAACCCGACCACAAAGCAGTCGCCCTCCCCCTTCCCATGCGAAACCTCAGACTACTCGAGAATCCTCTTCACGAATGGCCGAAATCAATGGTCGTCTAAATGCCAAGTTTACACCGTTGCTTCCTCATGCACAGAAAGCTCCCCCACCGCCATTTCGCGGTGATGCGGCATCTCAAGTACCTACTGGCCGACGTAGTCCAGCTATGGGCCAACCGAGAGTACCGTTCAATTATATTAAGCCCGTTCACATGGATTTTATTCAACAGGTGAGGGAGGTCATCGAACGTGTTGAAAGGGATGAGGAGATCAACAAGGCTCCTCTCACTCTCCCAGCCGATTCCGTACAAGCGGCTCAGCGCGCGGAACAAGTCCATCTAAGGCACATACGAGGCCAGACACTAACGCGCGTCAACGCGGTTATCAGGCGATTCTATGGACCTACTTACCATGTGGAGCTGTTTGGTAGCGCATATTATGGCGTATCTTCTGCAATGAGCGACTTGGACTTGGTCATTGTGGTAAGTCAGTCTGTCCGCTTTTCGCATGCGTTGCTTGATTCGTGACTCGGCATGGAAAATAGGACTCCGAGAGAATGGACGGCTTTCCTCCAGATGCAGTTGACTTCCTTCCCCGTAAGTTGCTCTGTCTGGGCAGTGAGATTGCCACTGATGATCTACCCAGCAATATATAATGTAAGGTAGGAAATATGGTAATCTTTCCATCGACCAATGGCCAGTGCTAAACGTGATGCAGGGAGCTCGCAAAGAAGTTCATTAAGTGTGGATTCAAGCAAGTGCGTGCCATTCCAAAGGCAGCCGTCCCAATTGGTATGTCGTTCTAGAAGCACTGCGGTATGTCTTGATCCGCCCTCTTCTTGTAGTCAAGGTGAAGGACCCTCATACGGGTCTCGAGTGTGATATCAACGTCAATGATCAGCTTGGGCTGGTCAATTCACGGATGCTCAAGACTTATTGTGACATATCAACGCTCCTACGACCGATGCTGAAGCTGATCAAAGCATGGGCTAAGCCACTAGGCTTGAACAAGCCCAGCGGGCCAGGCGGTCCTAGGTCGTTCAGTAGTTACGCTTTATCGTTGATGACGATCGGATTTTTGCAGGTACGTTGACGCTGTTCCTTCGGAGTTCTCAGTTACAATATTTCGCCCCTCAGACGAAGGGATTGTTGCCTAATTTGCAAGCCGACATTTCGCCGCCAACTCCAGATGAAACCTACCCAATGGACATTTTTTGGGTGCGACGAAGGAAACTTCGTATGAAGTGTGATTTGAGGTGGAGGCATCATCCAGGCCCTTATCCAGCTGTCGGTAACGTGCAAGACCTTATGATAGAATGGTTCCAGTGAGTATCATCTAGATTTGCCCAATCTGTAACCCATCCTGCTTAGCTATTGGGCAGATGCATTCGACTATGAAGAAGACATGATAAGTATAAGGGAGGGTGGCGTGGTTCCACGACCTATTGTAGGCCCGCCTTGGAAGACTCCTGCGGAGCTGAAGAAAGAAAGGATGATGAAGGAAGGCAAGGGGAAAGAGAAAGAGGGTAGCGAGTCTGATCAAGCCCACGACCTTCAGGATCTAGTGGGGCCCGAGACTGACTCCCAGGAACCAATTGAAGAGGAATCCGAAGCTACGTCGGAGACTTTGGAGGCATTAGAAGAGCTGCCACAGGACGTGGCCAAGGGTCTGCAGGTTGAAAATAATGTCGTTCAGGCAGACGAGTGGTCGCAAAATCACTTCGTTGTCGTAGACCCTTTCGTCCGGAGGCAGGTGAGAATGTTGATCTAGCTTTCATCACTTTGTGATTAACCTTGTTTCATTGATGAGCAGAATGTTGTCGGCGGCATCAAGCTGACTTCGATGAGACATTTTAGAGAGCAATGCCGCCGTGCTGTGAAATTGATGGAGGGAGGGAAAACTATTGAAGAGGTGATCGAGGGGTTAGAACCTGTCGTCATGCAGCTTGGTAAGAAAAAGAAGGTCAAGGGGAAAGATGGACAACAAGGAGCCAAGAATCCGACGCAGCTCTCCGCCTAAGGCGGGGATCCTCGCCGCTCGGCCATACACGCACATTCTACTCACGTATGTTTACGGCTTTCGCCTTACCTTGAGGGGCTCTTCGCGTCGCCAAACTCTCATTGGATACATACTAGATGGTTAATTTATTTCCTCCATCCTATTGCCATTGGATTAGGGATGGAATAGGGGTGTGTAATTGGGCAGGGATTTATAGATCGCCCTTTTGTTTTGTCGTGATGCTTCATCACATCAGCCCCATCTCGATAGCATTCGCAACCGTCGCGGGTTCGGCGCCACACTCTTCCTTGCCCTTGAACCATTACCATCTGTATCAATAGTTCAGCTCCTCGCTGAAGCTGTAGCAATGTTTTCCTCAAAGTTAGCTCCTTCTAAAAGTAAGTCATACGGCTGGGCGGGTTTCGTCCAGCGTCAAGCAATTTCCTAAATCCCAGAATCTAAAGACACCAAAGAAAACGGTGTTATTTCAAGATCTGTCACCCCAATTCCTTCGCGACCCACGACGCCCAAACCCCCCAATGCCGGCGCAGATATCTCAAGGTCTGGTATGCTTACAATTAGAATCTTCTCTGGTATGTCGCCAACCCGATAGTGCTATGTATGCTGGCTCAGTAGGTTTACAGGTAGAGGGCTTGCACTTGCGCCTGGGATGCACGTCCCCGATGTGATTCAGAAGGCGCTGGACTCAGCACCACCGCGGACGTCGACAAGCAACCGTGAAAGCATGCAGCGCGGGCGTTGCTGGTGGCTCCCATACGTTGTGCTAGAATTCGATAAGAACGAAGTCCTCATTGATGCTCTCGGAGGGGATCTTGCGAATCCGATTTGGAACTATCGGGCCAACTTGTGAGTCTTATCCTCGGGAAACCACAACACTCCCGATCCGAGCAGTTCTTTGCATCTAGCGATGTTTCGCGTACTTCAAATCTTGCTGTCTCTGCGTATCTGCGTACAGCCTCCGCCGTTCAGAATCAAGAGGATATGGGCAACGACTTACTCATGGCCCGTTTGGACCTGACGCCCATGTTGGATGGCCATGTATGTTGCTGCCGCCAAAACTAATTCCATCATGTTGCTCATCACCGCTTCGTTAGCATGCTTCCGATCAGTGGTACACCGCCACATCTGGTTCTGGCTCGTTTCACTTGAAGATAGACTTTAAACCGATCCGGCATGAAACTCTGACCATCGAGGCCTTCGATCTACTGAAGGTCATTGGTAAGGGCAGCTTCGGGAAGGTCATGCAGGTCCGGAAGAAGGACACACAGCGTATCTACGCGTTGAAGACGATCCGGAAAGCGCATATTGCCCAGCGCCCCGGTGAAATCACACATATCCTCGCGGAACGCACTGTCCTTGCACTCGTCAACAACCCATTCATTGTACCGCTCAAGTTCTCTTTCCAAAATCCAGATAAGCTGTACCTCGTTATGTCATTTGGTGAGCGAGATAAGGATAGCAGCGACCCTGAAGCGTATACTAATTCCGGCATCTGCAGTCAATGGAGGGGAGTTGTTCTACCACCTGCAAAGGGAAGGCAAGTTTGATCAGGATCGTAGTCGGTTCTATGCTGCTGAGCTCCTCTGCGCGCTCGAACATTTGCATGGGTTCAATGTTGTTTATCGGCAAGTCTCCCTTCCGTATTCATGCATATACATATATTGATCCTCTGCTGAAGTGACCTGAAGCCCGAGAATATTCTTCTTGATTACACAGGCCACATCGCACTCTGTGACTTCGGCCTTTGCAAGCTCAACATGTCAGAGACGGAGAAGACCAATAGTGAGTCTTGATTCGGTTTCTCTGGTATTAATTGCTTATCGCGCATCGCAAAGCCTTCTGTGGAACTCCCGAGTACATTGCGCCAGAGTTGCTGGAAAGCCAGGGATACACGAAGACGGTGGACTGGTGGACTCTTGGTGTCTTGCTCTACGAGATGATGGTCAGTGTCGTCATCCTTTGCAACGCTACTTCTGTCATCGTGTGACCCATTGCTCATGCTATGCCCACGTCAGACCGGTCTTCCGCCCTTCTACGATGAGAATGTCAACACCATGTACCAGCGCATCCTCACCGATCCTCTCAATTTCCCACCGGACATGTCTGCGGAAGCCCGCAGCGTGATGACAGGTCTTCTGCAACGTGATCCGACTAGGCGACTGGGTGCTAATGGCGGAGAGGAAATCAAACGACATCCGTTCTTTGCAAAGTATATTGATTGGCACCGACTGATGGCGAAGAAGATCCAACCACCGTTTAAGCCCAGCGTGGTGAGTACTCCTCTTCCGCCTCGCGTGATCAATTTGGTAATCGCTCTCATCATACGCGTAGGAATCTGTCCTTGATGTCGCCAACTTCGACCCCGACTTCACAAATGAAGAGGCCAGGGATTCCGTCGTCACGGACTCCGCACTATCAGAGACCGTCCAAGATCAGTTTAGAGGGTTCACATATAACCCGGCTAATGAGCACCTCAGTGAGAGCGCAAGCTACCCGAGTGTCATGTAAGTTCCCTCATCTTCCCAGCCCACTCACATTCACTGTTCTGATCTGCAGTAGGGGTTAACTTCTCTTCCCCTACTCCGGACTGGTTTCACCTTTCGTTCATCGGTCAATCATGATATCTGCCTCAGTATATAGCAGTTTCCTTCTCCTCGCCTTGACTTCTTCCCTTTAGGACAACGTTCCATGATTTTTTGGGTATCAAGGGTCGCAAATTGCAGATTGTAAATAACTTAGCGCACTTGTTTTGAAATAGCCTTGAAGCTTTCGTGTTCGCATTGTTCCTCTGGATTTTCAGTAAACTACAAACTCGTTGTCCTCTGTTAGTTCCTGTATACCCATTAGGCCTCATTCCTCCGGAGAAATACTTCCGTAGGAGAAACCGATTCGTAGCTGTACGCCCATTCAATACAATGGACCGTGCTACATATATACTCATTAATCGTGTCGCTGCTGGTTGAACTAGCCATATTAAAGGTGCGCTCTCTATTATTATTCGATTAACCCAACGTCTAGTATTGTAGCTATCTCATGTATAGGTATCGCTCGAAAGTCTCCATCTAGAAACGCTTCGTTTCACCGATACCGGTGGTGACGAAATCACCATCCTCTATGCCGACCTTCTTACATTGCTCTTTCAGAAGCTTGGGGGGTTCGTCTATCGGCTCGTAGGTAAGCATGAACGTCCTAGATAAAATGATTTGAGTATATGCTAGCAAGATTCTAGCTTCGAACGCACCCCCAATGCATGGCTAAAGCTTTCTTTGCGCGGACGTCCTTGAAGATGAGAACACTGTCTTGTGGAGCGCAATGATCAGACGACATGAACCAGCGCGGTGCGTATGCCCTGTCGCCGCTGATGTAAGAAGGCATTGGCGAAAGAAACGTGTGTCCTACCCTATTGGTATCAAGGCGAGGTCCATCTGGCCATACTTCTCGCCAATGTGTTTGAACCCAGGGAACATAGGTACGTTGTCTTCATCTTGACCATCCAACACCGAGCGATATCCGGTGTCACCGGCGAAGAATACATTCTTGGGTGGAATCTCCTTGTCTGCCAGCTCAGTAGGATGGACTTCTTGAATGATCCAGCTAGCCCATAGTCGGTGGAAGGGGAAAAGTCTGTCAAAGCCGGTGCGAGAGGTATTGTGTTGGCTGGGCGTACAGATGATTTCGACTGAGAGTTTATTTAGGCTGGATTCTTTTACGTCCGCGGAAGAAGGATCTGATTTGGAGGGATTGGACTTGATGGAGGGGATGTCGACTTCGAGGATTAGGGAAGACCACCAATCAAGTCCGTGGATGTGCGTGGCTGGGATTCCAATGGAACGTAAGAGGGATTGGTAACCTAAGGGCGTGAAGATTTGCGGTATGGAGGGTCTCTTATAGAGGGCGCGCAAGGTCGGGATGTCTAAGCTATAACGCAGAAGAATCAGAAGGATGAAAAGTCAGCGGTATGGGAAGGTGACCTACTGGTCGTAGTGATCATGCTGATATTCATGGATATTAGGTCAACACTAAACACTACTGATTGGAGGACGAGAACATACCGAGATAACAATAGCATCGATGTCCGGGAGTTCATCCACCTGACATGGGGTAGCTGGGGAAGCACATCAGCGCAACAGCCTCTGAAGATGGAATTGATGGTGCTCACGGTTGAAGCGCTTTGGACCCGCCCACTGGACGGGAGAACATCGTTCGCTGAATATGGGATCAAAGAGCACGCGAATCCCTCTGGAAGCCCCCGCTAAGCGAGAAGGCATCTCAATAAGAAAAGATGCATGTCCAAGCCAAGTGGCCTTAATGTCGCTAGCGGCCTCTGGGTCAACGGGAGCACCCTCAACGAGCCACGTGGGTTTTTGCACTGGGACAATTTCGTTGAGATTAGGAGGAATAACTACTTTGTTCAGGTTGCGTTGAAAGTCCCTCATGAGCTATTCGGACGTAAATGCTTTTTCTGTGAGGGGATTGAGGGATGGATACTGACCGAAAATATTTCCCCGAAACCGCGATGTCTGAAACTAGGATATGGGTTTTGAAACTTCGTTCCACTGGAGTCGATCCAATGGTTGGGGTGCTTGCCACCAGAACTCCTCTCTTTGCGAGCTTCCGCAGCTGCAGCAGTCTCGAATACACGCGTGCTCTTCGTCATGGTCGTGAAATTCTTCGATTTGTGCATCAGAAGCAGGGGATGTGACCAGCTATGTACACAGCGTGGTGGGACGTGAAGCAGCCTGAGGGAACTTCGGAAAGACAGTGTGAGGTTTATGTAGCTGCGTTCATGGCGGGTTCCTATATATGACGCACATCGTTGACATATCCCGTCTGACTAAGAGCAAAACCACTTGGCAGCCCTTGGGAGATGCCGAGCAACAACGTATCTGCTCCTGCGTCGACGAAAGGGTATGAACGGCGAAAACTACGTGTTTTGCGTGTGCGCCCTGCCGCCCATCATGACATAGACCACCGACATGCACGGCGAGGGCAGACGACTGGTGGGAACATCGTCAACTGACTCAAATTTTCAAACACACCACCACATACCGTCATACTTCGAAGGTGCCGCATTATTCCTACCACCTCTGGTTGAAATAGTTACAGTGGTAATACCGGTAATGCTTCATCTACAAAGCTCTCGTAAGTCAGAACTGTGTGCTTGAACCACGTTGAATCAATGATCTGGTAGACAAAGTCGCATCACCGCTGAGTACTGAGTACTGAGTCTTCGTCTTTGCCTTCCTCCTTCGAAGCAGACCTTCCGGACAAACTTACGATATTAGGCCACATACAAAACATCAATAAAGAGGCCTTAAAGGATAGACAACTACGTATGTACGTGCAGAGATGAGTATGCAGCGGAGATCTATCTACTTCAATAATAGTGCAATGATATTCAACAGGATATCAGTAAGTAGCGCTTCCAATGAAGCCGTGTCAGAGGGTAAGAAGTAAAATAGCGGACCATACAGCTAGGCGAATTCAGTATGAAAAGATCATGAGCCATGGGTTCAACACAATCTACGCAACACACTCGATCAGTCACAGCGAATCAGGGAGATGGTAACGACGCACAGGTAGTAGTATATGACACCCTGTCGTAGTGCTGTACCGGAATGAGGACCATGATTAGCGGGACACGATTGAAGGATGAAGACGGTAATTGGGACTTACGCAAGTGGAAAGATGACAGCCCATCCGTTTCCGTCAACACGCCACTGGTACGGTACCAGGGTGGTGCTACAGATAATTATTCCAATGATAATGATTAGCGAAACGATCATGGGGAACCAGAACCTGCAGCATTCTATAAGCGACCAGATGCAGAGGCTTGAACAGGATTGGTACGAACCGTTTCGCAATCTTGGGAACCTCTTTGAAGAAATTCGATCGTTCTACTTCCTTGATGGTTGCAGACCAGGTTATGTTGTACGAGAACAAGTGCGCCAGTAATGCTTGGCCGACGGGTATTGCCATGCCGCCGAAGAAAAAGAAGCTACGTCCAATCCAATCAGCTCGACAACAATAATTGAACTTCTGACTCACAAGTACGGAACCCACATGATGTTCTCCAAGAACCCTTTGAACTGACATCGATGGGTATCAGGTCAGGTATGACACAAGGGCGGCCAAGGACATACCAATGGTTTATGACCCAATCGGTATTCCAACATTGTATACCCGAAGTTACCTGTTCCGTAGAACACAACAGTCGTGGCAAGGAAAATTTCAAACGACCTCATGTAGAATCCATCGACAGGGAACTGGAACCCTAACATTATGTAGTTGATGATACCAAGTAACACCGTGGCTCCGATACCATCTAGAAAGCACGGAAGGTGTTAGGTTGGAAGTATCATCGTGACAAAGGGGAGGGAATCACAGTAAGAAAACATGTCTGCCAAAATAGTTGTGGTGAGACACTTCCGAGGAGCTGTGATCACGGGTAACGTACATGAAAGCGTAGAGATCTTGTAATGAAGCGGGGCGGCAGACCAGACGAAGCGGTGTATTTGCTTGGCAATCGGGCCTTTCCTCAGCCATTGCACCAAGGGGTTGAACAGCAGTTCGTTACAGCCTACATTCGGGAGGGATCAGGCATTGTCATTAGCACCGAAGGGAGATGTTGGTACTACTTACCGTACGCGTACTTTTGCCACCGATTCATTTCATCGTCAATGGTCAAGGATACACCTTCTTTGAAGCCGCCCTTCGAGTAGGTTGCCCATCTGGATAAAACACAATGAGCGTCTCAGAAAAACTGACTTGTCATTTTCATCATGACGCTCGGAGGCGAGCTCACCTGATGAGATACCCCTTCTGCAACAATCTCAATGCCATGTCGAAATCTTCGGATACATTCGACTCTGACCATATCTTCACTTCTCCATCAGCTGGATCGACGAAAGCAGCGTCCTGAATGGCCTTCCATCGAAGGAACCTATTTTACTATTAATGAGCTCATTCAACATATAAGGGGCGTCATGAGCCTCTCACGCGTTATGGCCCATAAATGGGGCAACTTCGCCGTTTGCACAAGCTATGCACGAAATACAGTCAGCTCTCGTGACAATAGATGAATGTAATCGACGACTTACCCATGGAGATGCACCTATTGACCCTACGAGTAAAATACGCAATCCCATTCTCAAAGTAATGATGAGCAACCTGCAGGACATCTAACAAACATCTCAGTATCAGCGTCCGTAACTAGCGAGGTCAACAACCCACCAGACTCATGCTGAATGATAGCGACAGTCGGACACTCTCTCATCTCCCTCGCCGCATCCCTCAAGCAGTCCTCAGGAACCACGGTATCGGAATCCACAAGCAACACAATCTCACCCAATCTACACGCCTTCCCATTAGCAGCCCAAGGCCTAAATCTCTTTCCACTCTCCTCAAACACCTCTTCGATAGCCATCCCCAACGCCTTCTCCTCCAAGTCCTCATCAGCTGCAATAACCGTCATGCCCTGCATATCGTCATCCCCTTGGCGATGTTGATATTGCATGCCGTATTGGGGCCCTGAGACCTCGCCAGCTTCAACTTCGGCGCCGAGGGAAGAGGTCAGTGGTGTATTATTGCTAACGCTGTGGGTCCCAGTGCTAGAGTTGCCGAGAGTGGAGCTTCGTTTCGATTTCTCTGGGTTGGCTTTCTGCGCTACGATCAATGACTCGAGATTCTTCTCTGCTCTCAGTGAGAGTTTCAATCCGTAATTCATGTTGGAAGCCTTCTTGAACCTTCCAGCGCGTTTGAACCCCTCAGGCGCGTCGTCATGTTTGGGTCGAGCGACCCAGCCAATACCGTGGTTAGCATAAAAGGCGATGCGTTCATCTCGCTCTGCTTCAGAGATAACCTAATGAACTCGCGTGTGAATAAGTATGCGGGTTGATGGACACTATGAGACTGACCCGTAGTCCATCATCGTTGATGAAGATGGTCGATGTGCCTCCTTGTCTAGCATAAGTCTGCATAGCCTTCTTCAAAGAGTGAATCGACGGCTGCCTGTAATACGATTCAAAATCAAACATCGCCCGATTGAATTGGCGGCAGGAATGAGGCTTACAAAACCGCTTCCAAGCTCTCCTTATAAACCGGCATTTGTATCGTAATATGCGGCAAGCTGTTGTCCACCGCTTTGTTAGGTTTCGGCTTGATGGCAGAGTAGTACTTTGAGTTTTCGTGGAAATGAGCTACTGGTCCCAGGCTAAACAAGTCCTTGTGAGACCAAGTCGAATAGGGCGAAAAAGGGGCGAGGAAGGAGAAGCATAGGGGACAGGGAGCAAAAAGGGATTAGGGGTAACGTACGCCATGCTAAGATTCTGCACCAATTGCAAGCAGAAAAACTGCAAACCACAGCCAGATATCAGTCACTGGACACCCGAGTAGAATCTGGAGTTACGTACCAAAGAAACGCAGTAAAGCAAAGGAAGGGCGATGACGAACGCGAATCGAATGAACGAGCCGTCAAGGAACCATTCTTGTATCACGATCTCTGCAGTAAGGGGGTCACAATCAGTATGATTCATCGCATGGTGAGTAGAATATACGCACTCAGACCGTTGCCAATAAACACTGCACCATCAGCAGAAATTGCATTGAGCTAGTTTCGACGAGATAGAGCAAGGACACTTACAGAAAGCCATCGCCGCTGCAATTCCATTATAGAACGGCGCATACAGCAATGTGGGCCTCGTCCGCGACTCTCCTCCTTCCAAATCATCTTCGTCCTCCTCCTCGACGATATCAACCTCAACCTTCCTCCCAAACCAAGTCCTCTTCTCTACCTTCTTCCTCCACCGCTTGTCAACACTGGAGTCCAACGCATCATCAACACGTCTCCGGGTTGCTGTATCGCTAATACCTAATCCGACAATGTCCTTCTCGTCGTGACCATGCGCAGAGGAGCTAGCGCGTAAACCGGGAGTGGCATTCCTTAGACCACTACGGGAGGCGCTGTTTCGAGAGTTAATGTGAGATAGGGAGTGCCCAGAAACACTCCCTGCGATGGAGGCGGAAGCGGATGGAGGCATAGGGGGCCGCGAGCGCCAGAGCAGCTTGATCAACCGTTCCTCGAAATCGTGCACGGTGGGGATTATGGCGTCAAGGGAATGCGACCAGACGACTAGGACGCGTTCATCGCGCTAATAGTAATAATAGGGGTGCGTGAGCACACAGGGAATTGGCGATGCATAAAAACATAAGCAGGAGGGACTTACGATAAACGCGGCACACTGCTCCTTGTCGGCGCTGGGTAGGTGCAGCATGGTGTCTAAGATCTGGATTCTCGTATTGGAGTCGACGTAGATGCTGTAGTCTTCCGCGGGCCTGCATCAAGAGAGCAAACAAACACAAGGTGAGTATATGCCACGCATACCAAGGATAATTGCAGGGAAAATAGTGGTTATAGAAATAAAAGAAAAATATGCGTGAGGGAAGTACAGTGCGCATCCATGGGTACTTCAGCCAGACAACCTCGTAGCTGGATAACTGCTTCTAGCAACACAAGGCATGCGCGTTTAACTCGGGAGGCAAAAAATGAACCTCCTCCCCCTCCTTCACACCATATCACGCCCCAACACCCCACAAACGACGAAATGAGTGTGTGTCGGTGCAGAATGTGGGCACATCAAATGCAAATTAAGGAATAGCTGGAATGAAAGGACATGCTACCAACGGTAACGGGAAAGGCTAAACATGATGCACACGATGGAAGCGTGTACACCCTCCATCCAGACTCATGTATCATATTACACACTCATTGTGTGTGGGACGAATGAAGAAACAGAAACAAGAGTCAGAATATGGGAAACTGGGTATGGAAGAATGGGAGGAGTGGCACATCGCCTCACACAATCCGCACACTACAGTGGCGTCGTGCGACTGGCCTCGAAGAAAGATGGCATGTCAAAGACATACGGCTCCCTCTTGTGTGTCGACACTAGAACACCTGATTGATGTGAAAGAACATCGATAGGCAGAGGCCGGCGGGAATCACCAGAAGAAGTTAATGAAGACGCCACATGTCGAAACATCCAACACAACCCAAGTAGAATGAATAATGGAAAGTGAAAGAGTACGTGCCAAAGGCTCTCCACATTTCAAAAATATCCGTTCACACAACGGCACACCAGAAGCACATTCTCCCACCACAATGACATCCCCGTAACACGCTGGCCGTAATACGGCTGCGTCGTGTTTACGTGTGAACGCAAAAGCAGTGGGAACGAAGGGGCTAGCCGCAAAGCAAGAAAATAATAGAAGACACGGAGGAGTATCGCCCAAGAGCGGGAGAACTCGAGAAGTAATCACCAGCGCCAGAAATAGCACGATAGAAGGTACAAAGTGGCAAAGTACAATGGCCGAGGAAATCAGCACATGCGATGCTGAGACTCTCGGTGTTCGTGGATGTGGCGCCACTGAGCTTGATGAAGAAACTGGGAGGCATAATAATGGTAACGCCACAATAAACCCACGCATACAAGGGGCATGGCAGCGCGACCACGGAACGATGGGACGCGTCGAATGCCTCACAAATCCCAAACATACAAAGAACAAAAAAAGAAGTGACTACTCACGTTTCAGCTAAAGCAGCATGAACAGCCGCACTTCGGACCTTGACAGCGACTTCAGGGTTCAAGCCAACGACAGCCTGTTCGAACGGCTCTAGCTCTTTCCTCTCGTAGGGAAAGATTCTGAATTCAGGAGGGACACTGTTGGCTGGATTGTTGACATCTGGGGCCCCTGGGGATATGCGTACAGCTACGCCAGAAGAGATGTTCTGCTCGTCGGGGCGAAACCAGGCGTCGCCCTGGGTTTGGCGGAAGAGGTAGTGGAGAACGGCGTCCCAGCGGTCGTAATCCATTACGGGGAGGACGATGGGGAAGGGGCGACGCGGGAGAGGGAAGGGATGTGGTGAGGGGAGAAAGCAAGATTAAAGGACCCTCGATGTCGTCGGTTGGCCTGTGTAAACTCTAACATTTTTATTATCGCGTAAGCCTCAGAGCACGAGCAAGAGACTTACTCGATATGGGACCCGCGAACCACGCACCAACCCGATGGTGATCGATGATCGTCGTCCCGTTTGGATGGAGCTGGACCAGCCTGGTCTACCTTGGACGTCCAACCCAGCACAAGGATAAATATGCGGCCCAGCAGAAACCAGAAACCACAGCCAAAAAGGATGCGGGTACTTCCTAGATGAGCAGATGTTATGTAAGAAGAAACCGTAACCAAACTCACAAACTTCTAGCTAGCGATAACGGGTCGACCAATCACCGGCTATTATCGACTCTACTGCTGTCCAAATAGGTTCAGAGACCGGTGATGGATGGTGACGTCGATTACAAAATGGGGTGCCAGATAGTATTAAACTTTCGTTTACAAGGGTCGTGTCGCGACTCGGAGGAACAAATCAGCGCGTTTCGCAGAGCTCCGGCGGCAGTAGGGATGATCGCAGAGGCCACGTTCAATGTACTATGTAGAGGGCAGATGTCGGAGAGGGAAATGACGATTCTCAATTCGATAGAGTCGAATATCCGCGTCGACGAGCCTGTAAGATACGAACACGTCTAGTTAGCTCTAAACTCCACAACCGTCAAGTCGGCCGACAAGAAAGGACATATGTCAGGCGAAGGAATGCACAACTGATAAGCAGGGCGAATGAATGTACGAAAGGAGGAAGTCGACGGTGGACGTTTTGGACGACCGCGCGCCATTGCAAAGATAGCTTGCATCCAAGTCCCTCATGTCGGATTCTTATTCCGAGGCGAACAGCGGATCACAGATACGAAGGGCAGGGAGAAGGAAAAGAAAAGAAATTCAGAGGAATGAAGATAAGCAGGCCCTCGGCCTCGGACCCGGGATGGAAATGGTCGAAACGGCGCGAGAAGTTGGGGCTCCTCGATTCTCTCCTAAAACCTAGCCGTCCATTCCATCGTCTAACGTCTAGAGGGTTATGGATAGAACAATCAAAGAAAGTTGCTCACCGGTAGCTTCTGGACGAACGGACTTCCAGGGGTACCGCAAGCGAGTGGCCTCACAGATGGTAACTCCTCTGGGGCGAGAGCCGTAGTAAGTTAGGAAACGAGTGTTAGAATGCGAGATGTCGACGCTCGCTGGATGTCAGAAACTCGAAATTTGGGAAGTGGAAGAGACAGCAAAAGAAGTCAGAGCTAGCAAGGTAAGGGTTGTCCTTGTTACGTCGCTGAGCCTTGTAACTTCCCATGTCAGACCCTTCATTCACTGGCGTTTTGCGTTTCTGGTTCCTGTCGAGGAGTTTGGATGGACAGACGTAATCTTGGCGTAACCCAGCACCGAGGACGACCATTTCGGGATCAATACCTAGGAGCGTGACCAGTATGGACGAAGCGAGATTGATACAATATTTCCTTCTTTCGGTATCGAAAATACTGACGAGAAGGCCTTGAGAGGTCGGTGCGGTGAAAGTCGATCACTCGGAGGAAGACAAACAAAAACGGAATGTTGCCGATCAAGTTTGGTTGGTTGCCACGTGGGATCCTTGTAATCGGTGCCTGACTGACGGATTCAATCATCTTCAGCGAAAGACCATCGCGTTTTCCAGTCAGAACTCCAAGACGACCAGCGACAGCCCGGCAACACTCATAATGGCGCTAATATTAATAAGTTTCCGCATGGTCAATGGCTTTGGTTCATTGCCTTCACGGTCAGCTTCATATCGCTCGAGGGTATGAATTGAACCTCTGTGCCAATGCTCGGCGACTGTGAGACTTCCTGGTACTCGTACCCCTCCCACCGGTACGCAGAACTCCGATGAACTATAGTTGCCTTGCTATTCCCTCTATAGTCCGAGGTTGTTTGACGGTTGCTGGGAACGAAAAGAAAGAAAGGCACATTGGTAGATTGTGGTGTTGTGGCTGAGCAGGAACCGGAATCACTGACGCCGCGTGTACACGAGAGGGGGTGCTATCTAGTTGTTGTGGTGATGGGACAGTCGACAATAGCTGAGCGACGACCATTGGTATGCCCGCAATTCATACATTTGCATCTCATTTCACTGCTAATCTAACATAATAAAGAAGGCAACGCAGCCATGCTTTATGTTTATTCTTTCGCATCACTTAACGAAGGCTGAAGGGTCAACACAAGGGGCATTATATCAATTTTTTTGTTGACAATACACAACTCCACAATTCGCTTCCGATGACCGCCATCCTATTTGCCTGCACGACAGCCACGACAACCATAGACCATTGGGATCGTATAGGACGGTCACCGTCAAACCAATCCCAACGGCTTCAATAGCCTGTACATGTGGTTCCCAAGGACGCGAACATGACGACGACCCTCCGGCCTCGTGTCGTTGTCCGCGAGTCCATTGACAGGGCTCATATGAAAACAAGCGTCTCCTTCGCAGGTTCAACTTGAGCTTGTCCTCGTTTCTGAGTCCTTCCATTTCCTCGCAGAACCTTCCTATAGGCGTGATTCCTCAGATATGAGACTCTTGGGTATGAACTGATCTTTGCGCTGTATCTAGGTAATGTGATAACGAATTAAACCCAAGACATCCACTCGGTAATCTTACGCCTATGAAGAAATTGTGTCTGTTGTCCGTTGAGTAGTCATTCATTTGTATCAGCAATCTGCCCTCTCAGTCTTGACTCGCGGCGGACGGTGTTTATAGGTTAGATTTAACTTGCAGTCTCATGAGCGTCATCGAGCGTATATTGCGTGGCGCCGGCTTTCAAAATTTCCCGCCCGACTGAAGAGACGCGTGTTCGCCATGCAGTCAGACAAAGTTGATCGCGCATTTGCGACTACATTGTGGTCCTCGTGACGTCACTGGCTCCCCATATCATCCGAAAACAAAACTAATCCATAATTCCCTCTTAGTGTTGCTGCTTCTGGGTGCTGCTTCTGGTGGCTCCCAAGAACATGTCACTTCGGGAGTGCGACTCGCACACGAGACAGAAGCTCGAGCGTTTATTCGGTGGTCAGAGCGGAAGTGGCAAACTGACTTTGAGTTGAGCATAGAGGGGGTTCTCCGGCGCTCGGACGCAGAATTCGAGCTGCATGAGAAGGTGTTAGCGCGTTGGTCTGCGAATTCTGCGATATCACCAGAGCAGGACCTGGTCCACCTGGACCGACAGACGCCATCGGAGATGTATTCCGTCAGATCTTGATAGTGTACCCTGAGAAAGGAAATCGCGGACTCTGAAAATGCTGTCTCTCGATATGGGAACTCGGTTTGAAGCTTGACGTTGATTCGATATGGAAGAGGAACAAGCCAATTTGGTAGCGGCGATGGGGAGAAGCCAACCTCAAGCTCGGGCTTATCAGTGTCATGGTCAGGCCTCAAGGCAGTCGCCTCCATCACTCGCACTCCCACCATCGTTCCTCGCACCTCCCTCGACCCTTTCACGCCCCCTCCTCGTCGCCCTCGTCGACAGCGCAGCCCGTAGCGCCTACGAGTGATTGGGACCACTCATGTCCAACAGGAACTCGAATCCCAACCCGTATCAGCAGCACCAAGCACGCATACAACGCACCTCCTCCATGACTGGCTCCGGTGCTGAGGCTACTGTTGAGGCGACGGCACTCCCACCACCACCACGCCCTTTCTTCGTAGCAGAAGACGATACATACACGACAGACACCGACTCGGATCGAGAGGTGCCCCGACAAACTTCGGCTACGACGACAAACGTGACTGCACTGGCTAGAACTGGGAACGCACCACTGAGTATGTCTCGTCGACGTCCTCCTCAGCAGGCCCAAGCTGCTATCTCGACGCCGGCTGGGATGGTTTCGATGAACGCGCCCCGCCCTGTAAGAGGGCGGGTGATGCACTCGAGACGTGCGTCGGGGAGTTCTCAACTCGCTAGCAACAGCACCAATGGAGTAGAAGAGGTCCCACGCACGTCCCCCCAACCTACCACCTCGCCCACAACAAATCCATCTTCAGACGAAGCCGAGAATCAGGGTACAAATAGTGCAGAAGGAAACTCAGATGGGAGTGAGCAGAGCCAAAGTGGGAAGTGGACACCAACGTCCCTCTATAGCGACTCTCAGCAGCCTCATAACCAGAATCAACCTCCACACCCACTTTACTCCTCTGCCCCACTTACGCCCCATGGGCTGAATCATACAACCCGTCCTCCTCCATCATCATTTCCTTTCCCCTTCCAAGCGTACCCGGGGAACCCAGATCCCGGTACTTCGATCCCAGGGATACCACGTCGATATTCGTTCGAACTCAATCAGCAGAACCCTAGGAGATCCAGTGTCGATTCTGACACGCTGAGCATTCAAGGTGGCTACGCAAGCAGCTTGCTCCATGGTGCAGCAGGTCTGGGCAGACCATATGCACCTTTCATGGCTGCCTCTGGCTCGTCACCTTCCCTCGACGGCTACGCGGGTATCCCAACGACGGGTTCCTCTTCGTCGCTGTACAAGCAATCCGTTGCTGCCACCATCTCTCAGGGCCCACTGGCTCAACAACAACAGTTCTTCGACGCCAACGGCAACCCAGTCGCTTTCGTCAACGTCAACGGTCAGCCAGTCGTCTTGACTGCCGATGGTAGTCCGGTCACCCGATCCGCCCCGGGTACTCCCAACCCGAATGGTACGTCTACCAATGGAAGTGGCTCAGCAGGTGCGAACATCCCCAGAAATTCATCTACGCCCTCATTCCGCGCTCCGTTCTTGTCTCCTGCCTCGAGGCCTTCGTCGTCGCTTTGGTCGCCTCCCTCGTACCCAAAGTTGCCAACTTTCCCGCCCCCTTCACCGAATCCGGATGGGAAAGAGGGTGGTGGTGCGTCGCCGAATGCGAGCACGTCGAATTTGGGTGAGCTATTTACCTTTGATAGCGTCGTATTTCACTGTTGGCTTATCGTATGGGTGTAGCATTCCTAAGCTACCCGTATCCACCCAAGCCGTCCAAGAAGCTCCTTCCATCAACGCGCCTTGCTGCTCCTCTGACTAAAGCAGATAAACCGTGGATGAAGCAAAAGGATCTACGTACAAGGTCGGCGGCTTTGATCTTCTTTTGCAGTGTGGCGGCTGAATCCCCGACCACAGATTATCGTATTGGACCACCCTCCTTCTGATCTTCCTCGGTGCTGTAGGCGCTGGCGTTATATGCTTCTTTGGCGTTCATTCCGTGAACACTCTGCCTGATGGTGCTCTGTGCATGGTGTTGAACGAGGATTTCGGTGGAGGCGGAATTGATACAGACGGAACTTGGAACCAGGTACGTCTCACTTAAAGCATTGGCAAATTCTTCTCTTCTTGCGTTTGCCGCACTGCAATCACTCCGCGGTTGATCTGACTGGTACGATTTGTATAGATCAACTCGATCTCTGGGTTCGGCTCGAACTACTTCCACATCGCGTCCGACTCATCCACGAATACGTTCATCAAGAACGGTCAGCTTTACATCTACCCCACGTTGACGTCTCTTTCCCCCGATTCTGGCTTAACTGCGGATCAGGTATGGCAACCTCACCCCTCATCCCCTATATACCCCCTTTCTATGTATATGCGCCAATCTGACTGTTCTTCGACATGAAATAGGTTGCCGGGAGTGCGAATTATACCGTACCCAACTGCTCCGAACAATCTACCCAAGTCCGACAAGGGAATCGTACTGTTACTGTTGCCGGTTCAGGCTGTTCTGTTTCGTCCAGTAATGCATTGGGGAAGGTGATTAATCCGGCGATGAGTGGTAGGCTGACAACCATGGGCAAGAGGGAAATTCGGTATGGAAAGGTCGAGATTAGGGCGAAGCTGCCTCAAGGGTATGTTGTCCACCTGCCTCTCTTAGCTCAATCGCTCATTTTGCCTTCATTTTTGCCGTGATCTAGGGATTGGTTGCACCCTACGATATCGCTTCTTCCATCCAACCCCGCTTATGGACTTGGACCTCGCTCTGGGCGCATAGATATCCTTTCGTCTCGAGGAAATACACCCACATCCCCCTCCGCGAAGGGTGGAGGAGGTAGAGGAGGAAACTCGAAACCTCTGCCTCTTGGGTTTACTAGTGCCACGAACGAAGCTGGAGCGTATTTCGGTCCGTTTGAAGCTACGAAGGACAGCGCTGGTATGCTCTGCTTTCCCTCCCGCTTATTACATTTGGATTAATATGCCTTCCATATGATATGCTAGGAGGTACTTTCACCCCATCGTCCATGACACCGTCGTTCCTTGCACCACTCTCGACGTCCGTATCTGGAGCCCTCACGTTCAAGCGCTCTTTGTTGAATGAGGGCTTTCATACGTATGTTGTCGAGTGGACGCCGGAGTGGATGAGGTGGTACGTGGACGGGAGAGTTAGTGGGAAGGTCGGAGAAGTGCAGCTGGTTGGGAAAGGTGAGTAGCGTAAACTAGTTTTCCCTTCTCTTCCATCCCTCTCTCTATCTCCAACTGAACTCCCCATTACATCGTTGATATGCTTATCGCGAACGAGCTTACGAACCTGAATCGCGTTATGGTTTAGGTTTTGGTGCACCGAAGGGCCGGTCTATCTTTGATTATGGCAAGTTCCCGAAGACTGCAAAGAATGGAAGTACAGAGGTTGTGGTTGAGAACCCCTGGGCGGACGGTGCGCCTAGTGCGCCGTTTGATCAATGTATGCCCATCCTTCTCCGCTGTTTCTGATCTCTAATCTATGCACTCTGTATGCGGTATCTGTTTGTGATTGATGTAGCATTCTACCTCGCCGTCGACCTTGCAGTAGGCGGAACATCCGGATTCTTCCCCGACAATCTTGGCAACAAGCCCTGGTTTGATGGGTCTGAAAGTGTGTATCAACTTGCGCGCGTTTGGTTACGTTACTGATTATGTGTTGGTGTTTGCTGTAGCCGCTATGAGAGATTTTCTCAATGCACAGGACGAGTGGTACGGGACGTGGCCGGACAATGAAGACCAGAGGGCGTTTAGGATGTGAGTCCTTTTGTACTGCTTTCCCTGTGCATCCCCTGTATTACTCCTTACTCCTTTCATACCCCTAAGTCCGAGCTTGTACTCCCCATTATTGCCTCTTTCCATACTACGGGTGTATGACGCTGACCCCCCTTTTCCTTTTCTTAGCGATTCCGTCAAGATGTGGAAGATCTGTAATATCGGTTAAACAATTTCATCTCGTTGCGTTGCTACTCCGGACCAATTTATTAGTCGTGAATACCCCAATACATACCAACCTAGAACTATCGAAGTGCGCTTCTGTTCGTGTTACTTCTCTCTTTCTCAAATGCTCTCTGCACCGTGGCCCCGATAGACGATGCCGTATTTCTTGACCCTTTGATACCTACCCTCCTTTGCTACATGCGATCCCCGTATACACCAAGGCCGTACACAATGACACATCGTGTACATGGTAAGCTCTATGGACGTGACTTATGCATACGCACTATGTATACCCTGACTTCACTTACTACATATATAGTCTCTATTGAGACCATCCGAGTTCTTATTGCGTAGAATACAACACCTGTCTTTGCTTGTTTGCTGCGAATCGTCTCCACTCGGCCTTGACACAGTACTCGGCTAATTATAAGCATTGACGCCTTTCAAATTTCATGCCACCTTGAGCAAGCCTACATTGTATTGCCATCAACTCAGACGGCATTGCTCCTATCCTACTTGAACAGACGCGACGTATAATGGCTTAGGTGATGGTAATGACAAGGCCGCTGCAGTCAATAGCAGACCACAAGAACCAATCGCCGTGCCATGATTCCCAGTCTCGCGCAGCCTGCACGGCACAAGCGCATTGTCCCAGAGATCCTTGCACGCACATCCTTCCAGCTTCAGCTTGGTAACAGCCGCCTCCTTGCTGGCACAGCTCGTTAACACGGTCGCTCGGCTTGAGAACGTCGCGGAATCGTCCCGCGTCGTTGTTGTGCTGGCAGTTGCATGCCAGTGCGGCCGCTTCAGCGCGAGCGGTATCTGCGTCGGCAGGGGAAGCGCTGACAGCTGCAGCGACGACGGGAATGAGGGCGAAGAGTTTCAAGAATTGCATCTTCGAGCGAGTAGATTAAGATGTCGTCTGTGATGCAGATCCAGTCAGTATGAGTGAGGTAGAGGAAATGTGCTACGTGCGACTTACACAGAACTTGTCTTGAAGTGCTGTGAGTTCCCTCAGTGTCTTCAAGGCCCATTTTATAGGCCAGGAATATGCTGTCAATATCCGTTTACGTGTCTCGATCGCGCCGCTCTTCTGTCGAACCATGCTGCATAGAGGACGTTGAACGGCCATTGTTCTTCGGTTCAGGTTGCAGGACGGAGAATTAATTGACCCTTGGATCGAACGTGTATACAAACGTGTGAGGGAGTCGGTTAGACCTGACAAGGATATTCGGGACGAGGCGCAGATGATCGTTCACGTAAAGAACAAGCCTCCGTTCAGGCGTTCGGAATTTTCTAGCCGTTCACTTGTCCTGCACAACCCGGATGGTCCAATTTGCTGTGGTTGTCGTGCAGGCTGGGAGGTATGGCTGTCATCGGAAGCGAGTTGTGGAGATGTTCAGGATCATTTCCTTTGTGGTCCTTCCGCCTTGGCCTAAGCAATGCCACAATATCACAACCCACCAATGTGACTCTAATGTGCCTTGCCTTCTTTTCGTTCTCAAGCTAGATATCAGGGAAATATAGCCAGTGCATCGGGTTCTGCGTGCCGGTAGGGGAATGGAGTCCAAGGCAAGTCTCACACTCGCCGGGGAACGTTGGAACTTGGCAGAGGTTGAACGACATTGAACGTCGAATGTCGAGAGTTGAGTACCTCCCGGATCCAGCGATATGACGAGCCAAAACCCATGCAAAAAGTGAATGGTACTATGTTGCCTGGATGTTTCTCGTTGTCGTGGAGTTACGACTGGAGACGCGGATGTGGCCTGTGGGGTTTCACTGAGCGCCTGAAGCCGCCTGAGGCTGGACGGAGCACTACAACCATGCGCCACGTGGTCGCCGACGTCGAAACTTGATCGATGATCGGCAACTTACCGTTTTTGGTTGTCCAAGTTCATCGACTTCACCTTGCCCTTGAACTTCTAGGTCCCTTTCATCAGTATTTTCGACACCGAACGAAAAGAGGTGTTCGGTATCAATTTCGTTCCGTCCACACTGGTACCTCTCCTAGCCGGGGTTTTCTGATCCCGAATCCAAAGTAGAACGCCAAGATTATGTCCGCCCGCCCAAACTCCTCGACAAGAACCAGAAAGCGCAAAACACCAGCGAATGAAGGATCCAACAGGTACATTCGAGGGCTACCGGCTAACTTCCAAGGCCATGAATGCTGGAGTCCCCTGGAGAGGGCGTCAGCGTAGTTGACGCATCATGGCAATGGCGAAAGACACTCACAATTCGAACGTACTCCTCTCCGCCTCTCCAGCGTAATCCTCGTCGAATTGTACATACTCCAGATCCCCTACATACTCCAGATCCCCCAGACGGCCTGTGGTGCCATCGTAGAGGATATCCCCGCAGTTCAGATCTCGATGATGCATATACCGTCCATAATAAACGCAACAGTCGCTGGTCAATGTCTCAACGTTCAACGTCGATTCACAGAGCTCTGACTCACTGTGGTTCAGGTGTTCACCTTGAGTACTCTTTCAAAATGCTCAAGCGCTTACAACTCTCGAGTCTCCAAAATAATCGGCGGTCAATAATCAAGCTACAAGGTGCCGTCTTTACTGAATGGTTCCCCAAATCGTCAGACCCGCAGATTCTACCTTGGACTCGTCATCATCGGCTCAGGTCGATTTCATGAAGAGCGTTTTGAATGTCGAACTCTGTCCTCATGTCCGAGTCAAGGCTCTCTACCGCTCGCGACGTCGCAAGGACTTGTGGAGATTTACCAGTAAACGGCGACTGGTGAAGCGCAATCTGGTCAAGTGCGAGCAAGATTCACGAAGCTTCAGCATCCATCTGGCGCTAGAGACTCATCTTTGGTTCATTTCCGGCGATGTATGCTCTGATTGCTACTCCTGCCGCCAACACACTAGCCTTGCTGTACTCGATGATGGTGAGCAACAGGATGGTCCACAACGCCTGTATGCCGAGCTACGACACGCCGAGGGATACGGATGCTTGTCGCGATCAGAGTATGTTCGTGTCGTTGTAGCCGAAGGCGACAAGGTTGCGGAAGATGGGGAGAGGGATGATGATGGAGAACGTTGCTGGAAACTTGAGGAAGGATGGTCGTCGCGTTGTGGGCATTGACCTCTGGTATGCCTGCACGTTTTGTATCAATTATATCCGGGCTCTGGTTAACTCAGTCTCCATTTGTCAAGGCTGGCGACATGGATCTTCTGGCAAAGCACATCGCTATGCCACTACATGAAGTATGCCTCTCGGCCGTTTTATTGGTCACGACTGCCTCAACGCCGGCGACTCGGCATCCGGTGGCCATTTATGTAAGTCTCCCTATCTACCTCTAGCCTACCCGTCCCCTTTCAATTCATCTTTGAATGGTATAGATGGGCGACTTACTTCCGTTCCGGAACTCGATGCTGGGAGAATATGCTCTTCTCACGGTACAGCCCCTTGGCTTGGGAGATGAAGAGCTAGGTGCACAGTCGTGATGAGTCTGCAATCGAGATTCTGTGGGTTTCATTAGGAGAGGGTAGCGAATTGATTTATACCGTCAGGACCGTCAGGATATTGTTTCGGTCGTTGATTTGCATAGAATCCTTTCGATGTACTACTGCAACTGCTCCGTAAGCCGAGCGCACAGTTTTACCGATGGCATGCTGTCACTCGATTGTTGAAGCACTGCGCGTTCGATGTCATGCTATTCTCTGGCGATCCTGACGCCCTGGAGTCAAGAGTCTGATTCCTCCTGCCCTTTCGTTTCTGCCAAGACTCTCCGCCTATGAGCGCTTAATGAGTACTTGAGTGCTTGGAGCGCGCGTCGGTTTCTTTTGGAGTCGATGACCGTCTTCAAGTTCGTCCTCCATCTCAACATATGCTGTTCCACGACCGATCATCTAGAGGCCCAGTATTGCAGGATTCCATATGGACCTCGATGTACATATCCACATCCACATGTTGCCGACATTCCATCTCGAAGCTTGAAGCCAAACAGCATGGAATCTTGGAGGTAGTGCTGGTTTGCTGCACATCAAGATTAGGATGGGACGCGATACGGGACACCAGTCAGCGCCATGGTCTGTAGTGAGTCGACTTGTGCTCAGCATATGCACCCTTTTCCATTGATCACTGCGTGCACACAATACAGAACTCATAATGACTGCATCGACGGCACGGCATGCACACAGGCTTCGCCGCATTCATCTTGTGGTACCTCGATTTTCATTGCCCAGGGCATTTACCCGGAATATTCACCGAGTTTCAGCACTGTTTACGGTGAGTGTGCCTCTTCTGCTTTCTACCACCGGAACCATATTGGCCCTATTTCCCTACAGACTCTTCATTGGTTCTTGCTTACCGTCATCAACATGATCCTGACACGCGCGAATTCGCACCCATAGATGCTTCTCTAGTGGCAAGGAATGAAATCATGCCGCAGCAAGTGGGAGTCGTTGCAGTCGACAACACGTCTTTTCTCAAGTCAGCCCTAATGATATATATTATGTTGACTTCAGTGTAGAAACCTGTGTGCGCCTGAAATGCGAGTTTATGGTCAAGTCTGAACTCATGGCGTTGGCAAGCGAACACTACGCGCTGCCACGTGATCAAGACGCGATCGAGATTACATACGCGATCGCGGGCATACTGGAGCTCCACCCCGCCCGTGCATCTCCTTCTCTAGTGAACCCCATCGCTGTTGAACCCATCCCACCGTTTCTGCAATAATGCAATACTTTACCACATCCGTTGTTTCCGCTGTCGTCCTTGTGACGACGCGACTCTTGGCCTCAGCCTCTCTCAGCCTGATTTCCAGTCGGGAACCGCCTCATCCCCCGCCAGACATATGCGTTGAACATCCGCCTCCAGGTACTGCGCTTAGTGTACGCGAAGCACTTCGCATGGCTGTACATCAATACCAGGATTGCATGGGGCGTTACTTCCCATCACCCCCAACGCCTTGCGCCAAAGTCTTTGTCGACCCTACCAAAACCATCCCCACGGCCGTCAGTCCTTTCATGTACGGTTTATTTGGTTTCTCTCTTGTCGCATGTCTGGTCTTCGCTTCGATCCTCGCCGGTCTTCTTGCTGCTGTTTACATCATCACCCGGTCAAAGGCCGCCTCATCTTCACTGATAGGCAAACCCGCCAAGGCAAATAACTCCATCTACTGGTGGCTAGCTAATCGGTGAGTACTAGGCGGTCTCTCCGGTTAATCGCCTAGTGCCTTACAGTTCCTTTCATCAGAATTAGCTTGCCCTTGGTGTTGATCACCAAATCCTTTTCTCCACCCGCCAGATTCCTATGGAGTCTCTTACCCACTTCGGCCATTGGTTACATCGCCCATGTTATTCTCACTGCCGTGAGACTCATCATCCGTACGGTGCTCTTTGTCTCCGGAGTTGTCGCCCTCTTCCTCGCGGTCGCACTTCTGGATTCCACCATCCGTCGGCCCCTCCCCCTTTACCTCTCTTACGCAGATGCATTGGCGTCATCGATCTCACTGAACCCGCGCACGCTGTCAATTATTATCTGCCTCATCACATACTGCAGTCTTCGCGTGCTTCGTGGCGTCAGCTATTTTGTACTTTCAAGAGTCATCCATCCCATGATCTGCCTAGCCATCCTTATCTCGGCCAGATCCTGGAACTATGGCTCATCCGCCCTCGCCATGGCAGCCAATGTCGCCGTGGGCCTCTTCATCCAAATCGCTCATGCCTCAACCGCCGCGGTCAAGGTTATTGCCTGGATCCTCCTTGCTCCGTTTATGTTTGCATTCAACGCGGCCACTACCATGGCGAATGCCGCTTTCAGTCGTCTTTTCCTTTATCAATTTGTGATTTTCGCCATCCGTTTCTTCGCTTCTTCCTCTTGCCTGGTCTTGTGTATCTTCCTTCATGTAAGCTCCCTCGGACCCATCATCCAATCAATCCTCTACGATCTGGTCCCCCTTGCCATCGGGGCCCTCAAGCCCATCGGCCTTCTCTTGGCGGTGACCGCAGGCTACGTTCACAGAGCGCGAGCTGGCCGCTTCCTTCGACATCATGCAAATCAAACAGCTGGACATCTCTCTTGCCTCATAAATGCCTTGCGATGGATCGCGGCTCAAATTGTCTCCCATAGGCCCAGAGTCGATTTCTCTCAGACCGCTCAGCGCTGGAAAACTCGTTTCGGCCAATTACTCTCCAACACATACGATGCCTACAACTACTGTTGCACTTCAGCGGCGGTCCTCTTCATTTTGTCATCCTCTGCATGGCTCTTTGGGCAGCTGGTATCGATGGTCACCCACTTCGTCACTCAGCTTCACACCTCACATCTATTGCCTGCGTGGGACCGCCTTCGTGAAAATGTCAAGGCTTGCGTGTACAAGTACTGGTTCTATGCGCTCCCTTCTCTGCCCTTCCTCGGAGTAAGCACTCGAACACGCCAAGCACCCTCAGCGTCCTCGATTTCTGTCGATGACGCCCAAGCCAAGCCTCACCAGCATATAATATCCACGGACGCTCCTGCTGATGTCCTTCAACCTACCAGTGGCTCACCACCAGGCAATATTGCTACCACTCAGACTCCCTTGCGTCCGATCGCCATTGAAGAGCACCCTGAGTTTCGCGACCTCTATAAGACTTGGAAGCAGGTCAACAAAGCTGGCATCATCAAATCCAACATTCAAATATTAGGACCGGATTTCAGCTTTTCCCCCGACGTCCTCGGCCGCGGTGGTTTCGCTACTGTCTACAAGGCTCATCTATCTCGAGGGCGTTCTAACAAGGTCTTGGCTCTCAAGGTCATCCGAAAGCAAGCTGCGCATAACGACAGGATCTCCGATATGGTTTTAGATGAGGCATGGCTTCTATCTTGCGTGCCAGACCTGACGGTCTTTCCGCGGTTCTATGGACTATACGAAAATGAAGTTTCCTATGGTCTATTATGCGTAAGTTGAGCTTGTCATACGGCTTTGTGAGGTGCTGACTTCCGGCCTTGTAGGATGCTTATCTGAGCGGCTCTGTTGCCGATTGGCTCAACACTGAGCGAATCCTTCCGCCCAACATAGTCAAGGGTCTCACTGCAGACATCGTGAGTCGTCCCACCGTTGTCGTTCTTGGGTCACGCTCATCGCCTATCTAGTTGATTGGACTCCACCACTTGCACCGTCTCGGCATCATCCACAGAGATATCAAACCTGAAAATATCTTACTTCGTCACGGCAGGCCTATCATCACTGACTTCGGCCTCGCCCACTGCTTCAATGAGTCAAACGATCCTTACTGGCTTGCGCTGCAGGAAAGGGCTGGCTGCGACTGGCCTCTACTCTACGCTACCCCAGGCAATCCTCACCTGGTCTCCAGTTTCGCCGGTACCGTGCAATACATGGCACCAGAAGTTCGCGTCCCTGGAACTTTTTACTCATATGGTGTCGATTTCTTCAGCTTGTTCGTCATGACGCACGAGATGCTGGCGGGGACGGTGAGGCAGCTCTTTTGCTGGTACTTCTCAGCCTTTCCTGATGCTCTTTTTGTAGCGGCCTCGTATCAACGACAATGCTAGAATCCAGCTTGCGCGGGTCGTGTCATATCACTATCCTGTTGCTGCAGCTCTCCTGCGAAAGGTCTGTCATCATGTTGTTCTCCTTTTCGTCTGCTCAACGGTTGGCTAGGTCCTGTCCTATGAACCAACAAGGAGACCCCAACTGTCGTCTATAATTGAAGATCCCTACTTCTCTGATATGTGAGTCCTCTGTCATACTGAATACCTTCGACCATCTCATCAGATGTTGTCAGCGATTGGCAAGATCGACGACGATCAATGGAGCCTTAAGCCCTTCATGTTCGAGCTCCTCCAATCATCTCCCAAGGGCCCTCGCCGCTCAGACCGCCGCACGTTTCCCTTTCTCTCTTTCTCTCTTTCCTTTTCTTTCCTTTCTTTCGTGTCCTGTTATTTCCTTTTTCTCGTTATGTATCTCTCCTTTCCTTTCCTTTCCTTTTCTTTCCTCCGTTCCATTTCTTTCATATTCCAAAAAAAAAGACAAACAAAAACAGACAAAAAAAGACAGACAAAGACAAAAAAAATCACACAAAAAAACGACGATAAAAAACACAGAACAAAAGAAAAAAAAACAACCATAAAAACACAAATAAAACAAATAAAAATAGCATCTCTTGTAGCTAGATTATGTAGTTTGCTCTATCTTCTCCACTTCGCGTCGCACACTGGCGCCATCTTGTAGTCATTTTTTTCACATTTCTCTCAATCTTCTCCCGATTTATCACTCCCGTTTATCTTTCTGCCCTCACCTCGTCCTGAACTCCCTACCCGCCTCTTCCTATCTTCCTCTCTTTGCACTGTCTACACCCATTTATCCCCCGTCTCCATCTCTATTGCGCTTCCCTGCTCCTTTCCCTCAATCTACCATTCATTTCCTCTGCATATCTCCTGCCATTTCCTTGTCGTCAATCTTCCTTCTTCTGTTCATCCCTCTCGCAACCGTCTTCGTCTTCCCCTTCTCTGCCGCCTACCATCCGTCCAACCTCTCGTCCCTGCTCCTCAACCCTGCCAACTACGCATCCCCATCTATTGTCTCCATCACATTATTTCCTCTCTATCTATCTCCCGCGTCATCTAACCTCAACTCGCTCATCGCTTCCTCCCGCCCAAGACTTGCCCACTTGAACACTGCCTTCGGTATCTCCTTCGGTCCACCATTGCTAATGCTCCTCAACGCACCGAAGTGCTTCTCAGGTGAGCAGACTTCCGTTTCTCCTTGCTTCCCATCGCTGATGTCGCTCTATTTGTAGTTATTCCCTTATTCCATCAATTAACCATCCTATTCTGCATGCACACACACACCTTTGCTTCTGCTCCCCTACATCTATCTTATCATCCTACCTTTCCTACCCTCTCACATCACCTGCACGTGAGTTCATCGTCTACGCGCTTGTACTTCTCGCTGACGCCTCGTCTCAGGAATCACTTCTTGCTGCCCCGATTTCTTCCTCCCAAGAACGTCATCTTAGTGGCGTATGTCCAATATTCCTCGTCCTCTTGCTCTACGTTCTGACCATTTTATTTCATCAGTATATCAGCCGCATTCTTCTCATTCGGATGCTTCAATCTGATTCCACAGTATCCTTGGCGTCGGCTCGTGTTCATTTAACTCGCTCTCTCCCTGCTGGCGCGGGCCGGCGCTGCAACGTCTAGTCAGACCTCTACTCAGCAGGGAGGAGTCCTTTGGGAGATCGGTAGAATTTGGGGAGGCTCCCCAAAGTGGGCGTGAAGGGAGGGCCCCAATGCGGGCAAGAAGGGAGGCACCCCAATGTGGGTGAGAGAGGTACCCCAATGCGGGTACAAAGGCCTGAGTCCGGCCAATGGGTCTCACGACTGAGGACAATCGGGAAGGAAGGATTCACGACCTCGGTTCACTGCACGTGCGACCTCGAGACGACGACAGATTGGGTGTGCTCGAAGAAGCAAACATCACATCAGCTAGTGTTCAGCGTGCTCTTCCCCTTCTTTCGTGAGTCATTGTTGAATTGGCATGGTTGCCGGATGCTGACCAGATTCACTTTGTTCTAGGTTCGGCCTTGGAGGGGCGGGCTGTGTGCCCCGCTCCTCCACCCTGTACAACCCTGGCCAAATCACACTCTGTCTCCCGCTCAATTTTCATGTTATCTTTGTTGTATTACAATCCTTCGAACATCGTAGTTTAGTTAACCAGCCAGTTAGTGAAGCATATACCTCATGTACAAGGGCTCGCGAATAATATGTCCATACCAGTCTGCTTGTCTTTGGTCGTGGCTAGCGCTTATCCGAGTGACCTCCAACAACCATCCCCCATGTTCACCGCTACCCACGGTTTTATTCCAGGTAGCCCATGAACTTCTCGTCTTTCGGAAGATTTTACACTCCCACCGTTTGCAACAGTGATGATTCTCAGCCAATGGCCTGCTCTGATATCAATGCGGATGATTTGGGTCTCATCCAACCGTTTCTGCGAGGCTCATGTCTTTCTCCCGTCTACAGTTCTGGAGTGGCATCTTCTGTCAACTCGGCTATTCATATTCTCCTTTGACTTGTCAATCCACAATACATCTACGGTGTCATTTAGGTGATGGTAATCGTAAGCCCACCACAAGTAATAGCAGACCACAAGAACCAATCGTCGTGGAAAGACTCCCACTCCTGCGCAGATTGCACGGCACAAGCACATTGTCCCAAGTCTCCTTGGACGCACATCCTGCCCGCGTCAGCTTGGTAGCAGCCGCCTCCTTGTTGGCAAAGTGCGTTGAGACGGTCGCTCGGCTTGAGAACGTCGCGGAATCGTCCTGCGTCGTTGTTGTGCTGGCAGCCGCATGCTTGGGGAGCCAGCGCACCTGCTTCAGCGCGAGTGGTACCCGCGTTGGAAGGATGCGCATTGACTGCCGCAAGAACGACGGGAAGTAGGGCGAGAAGGTTCAAGAATTTCATCTTCGAGGATGATACTTAGGCTTGCGTCTAGGCAGATCGGGTCAGTATGCGTGAAGTAGAGGGGATGCGGTATATCCAACTTACACAGAACTTGTCTTGAAATGCTGTGGGTTCCGCCTGCGTCTTCGAGGCTCATTTTGTAACCTAGAAATATTCTATTAATATTCGTTACGGTGTCTCGGTCGCGCCGGTCTCGGTCGATACACGCTGCTCTGAGGATATTGAACGGTTGTGGTTTAGTAAGTTCCAGTTCTAGGATGAGGTCTCATTGGTCGTCGTTCGGCGTGTATGCAAACGTGTGAGGAGGTCGGCTAGTTATGACAAAGAATATTCGGTTATGAGGCGCAGGTAAGTATTGACGCAAAGAACCAACCTCCGGTCAGGCATTCAGAGTGTTCTGGAGAAGTTCTAGCGGTTGACTGGCCGTTCTTCTTTGCAGCTAGTCCGCGACTCTGAGAATGTCATTAGTCACTCCACAGGGTGGAGTGGCAATATCTTGCACTCCATGGAGAAGGACAGAAACTGTGACTTCACCGCTGGACGCAGTGAGATGAGTTTGAACGTCTAAGCGCTAGATGAATGGCAGTCCCTTGTTCTTACAAACCTATTTCATTCTCTAGGGTTGTGAGGAAGCCTGAAGAAGCTCGTATAGACCGGCAAATACTATGCCAATGTACCAGCCATTTTCTAAAGCCATGAGTCATGACATACTGGGTACTCGGCAAATACGGAGGGGTAGAAACACACCCAGAGGCAAAGGCCAATCAGCTCCATCGTACTCACAAGACATTCCCCGTAAAGCAGGCGTTCGTGACTGACAGAAATGATTGATGCTAACTTCGGGCAAACTGTAGCTATAGATTTGCCTTGGCAAAAACGACAAGGATCCAAAACTATCTTACAGTAGGCCCCAAGACACCATCACTATGTCTCACTAGTCCGACGGGACTGATTCCATACTGTCGGCGATGGGTCACAATGCTGCTTTACCAGCGGTCTAGAAAAGCCAGCGTGAAAGAGATGTCCGTTCGGGAACGTACCGGCTCACCTCGATAGGTAAAAACAGCATCAAAACAGACGAAACGATGAAAAGCGTCGCCGATACGAATATAGGCCTACAAAATCGGGATTAAACATCGAAATAAAAACTGAGCGGGAAGGGAGAGGCCTACCCGTTTGCTGTTGAGCTTGTGGCAGATCCATCAGGATTGGTAGTCACAATCTTGATAATGGGCGCGAGAAGACCAGTAATTCTGTTGAAAGCCGAGCATAGCGCATCCGCAGTTCCGCGATGGGGCGCTGGGAAGACTTCCGGCGTATACGCGTATAGTACGCCATACATCTACGCCTAATTAGCGCCCCTAACAACGATTCAGGAGGGGACGGACTCACAGCATTCCTTCACAAGGAAATACGTTAGCATCGCGGGTGTGAGCTGAACGTAGTCGACTTACTGAGTTAAGCCAGAAGCGCACGAATATCCGAGAACCGCTGCCTGAGATTTACTCGTCGTAAACAAGAACAAGAAAACCCCGGTGAGCGCCGTAGAAATCGCCATCGTGAGCTTTCGACCTCCAAGCGAAAATCGGCTATTACTTTGCCTGGTCCAGTCGACGACAAGACACGCGATTATAGACCCTGGTATTCCAAGGATCGATATGATAACATAATCCCGGTAAGTATGTGATACCGAGTTGTCGCTGTTGTGAACTTGGGTTGTCAGATATAATGTGATGAAGCCGTTGAAAAGTGGGTAGGCCAATCCGATTAACCTGGGGTGAGCATTGTAAGCCTTGCATCACCATGCGACAAAACAGGTGAATGGACATACCCCCAAAGCATGATCGTAATAGTCGTGTTAACCGCCAGTCGTTTCGTGGAGAACAATGGCGTCACATGAGACCTTCATAGATTGAATGGTCGACCAGAGATTAAAGGGAGGGATACATACAGGGAAAAATTGGAGAAGGTATTCTTTACCAAGTCAACCGTCGTGAAGGGCTTGGTCGACGATACAGAGGTTTCGCCGGCAACACCTCTCAGCGCTTCGACAGTGAGAGTTAATTGCCGCCCATTCTTACGGGCAATGTGCTCCAGAATCTATGAGCAGGGATTAGTCAGAAGATTGTAGGCAAAAGCAGTGACAGTGCGGGAAACGGTACCTTGACTGCTTCCTCATCACGACCTTTTGCGATCATGAATTTAGCGCTTTCCTTTATATTCACGGTGAATGTCAGTATGGAGGCCGGCATGGAGTCCTCGTATCGTACCCACCTGTAAATCGAAGACAACATATCGCAAGATCCACATGACGAGCGTCACGCCACCACTGGTCTCCCGTCAAGAAAGTATCGGGATAACTATAGAGACTCAGACGTACAGAGTGTAGCTATGCGGTAAGTCTGTGATGTGCTAAAAATAGAAGGTGATAATTTCACTCACAAGGTGTATCTCCAGCCCATATTGTCGCCCTTCAAGCACTCTACTATTGCTGGGTCGCATGAGAAATTCCCAATCAGTGGCCAAGCTATTAGTGACGCAAAAAGTTGACCAAGGGCCCACCATGCTGAAAGCAAGGTCAAGAGCCACTAGGCTGACGTTACCACGCATGTTAGAGTGTGAGAATCCGCTCATACCTGGTGTGACTTGGGTACCCCCTCGAGAAAGATAGCGCCTGCGATCATATCAGTAATAAGGTCATTGCATGTCGGTTATCGTATACCGACCATCAACAGGCAAGCTAATAGAACGTGGTGAAATTAACCTCGTGGGCCAGATCAAAGCTTGTTGACGACTCACTTTCCACCGATACCGAAACCCACGCAAGCAATCAATGCAGCGAGTGTCGTGAAGTTGTTTGCGCCACCAGCAGCAACCCCGAATACACCAGCGATGAACAGGGTGATGTTGAATGAGAGCCTTCTGCCAATCAAGTCGGCGAGGACACCCCACGTTGATGCGCCAAGGATGAGGCCAACAAAAAGGGAGAGCGTAGCAAACTCTACGCGAACAGGTCGTAATTCATGCTGGATTTGTGGGAGGATGATAGCGACGCCCTGGAGCCAGATATCTAACCAAGTTGGACGGGCCAGGCGAGAAGGTACAGGACACTCACTATCAGCGGCCCAGCCAAGTCCGGTCAACACGAACAGCTGCATCTGGTAACGCCCGAAGCCAACCCTAGGGTGAATTGAGTTCGGTGAACGACGTGGCGGGTCAACGACCGTACTCATTCTGCATATATTCATTGACTAGTGGTTGTTAGCAGTGCACAGGGTCACATTGGGCGGTGCAACACACTTAATCTGCTTTTGGCCTCGTAAACCGCTGACACGCCATATTCACGAGCAACATCGCTGAGATTGCCAGAGACGGTGGAGCCCTTCTCTATCTCTGGGAGTGTGTCGGTTTTCATGATGACGAGAAGGGGGAAGTGAATTATTGCCCATATTTTCGCGAGTGAACTTTATGTGACTGATACCCGAGGCCAGAGTATCCACAGAGGCGCTTTGCGTGGGATGCGAACCAAGGGCCTTCCGTTATCATGACATGCCCCATGATGCACCATGTGTATTGGAAAGGCCTCCAGGTAAAGGGATTTCGCACTCCATACCCAGAGGAAGCCCAGCGCTACGACAGACTCGGCCCTGGTTGAGGTTGTGCAGTGGAAGCACGATGTACGATCTCTTTATCGCTATTGGGATCCCAAGTTCCACTATCGCTGACAGGCTAGAGGATTGATGGGGGTATAATTCGCTAGAAGGCGACGACACCCATCATTTGTAGCTGTGGGCTGTGGTGTGGAGTGTGCTCAGGGTCGGAAATATGATCCCACCAGCGCTTCAACCACAACCTTCGTTTCACGGAGCGACTTTGGGCAATACAGGCTTAATTCCAATCACTGTTGGCGTGCGCGATGCATTTATGATTGGGCATGTACCTTCCATGATGCGAACAGCTCCACCGCGAACACACAACAGTCATCAGACCAGTTTAGAAGCTTTTCAAATTGTCGCCTGCTTCGCCCTTCTTTCCCCCCAACCTCACAATGGCCTTCGATTTTACCGGGGAAAGGGCGGTCATATCGTACGGCTGTCACTCTCTTCGCCCAAGCGACGCTAAGCGACGCCAATGTTGCAGGAACAATCTATGGGCTTTCACCTCTGCCGTTGGCGCAGCCCTCTGCTTTCTCGTGTTGCTCGTGATCGGAGTGGTTTCGCTTCATCCGAGAGCACGGGCGCACCTCGATCGCGTTAGTTTTCGAATCGTCGTCTACGCTCTCTTCGCCAAGTAAGATCTACTTCCGTTCGTTCGCGTGACTGTTCTTGAATTCGTGCGATCGGTAGTATGATCTTCGGCATTGCCAGTGCAGTTGGCGGGACGCGGACTGGCCCCGGATTCATATGCGGATTTTCCATCTTCATCCTGCAGGTAACGAATGCTTCTACCTCCCTACAACCACATCTGACCACCGACCAGTATACTCTACAACTTTCTAGCTTTCTCCTGTTTTGTATCGCTCTCAATCTCCAGTGCGTCTTTGTCGACATCTAAATCCCCAAACTCGCTGATATGACTGTCAGGCTGGTCGTTGTCCATGGGATCAACGGTCAAGCGATGGAGAAATTTTACCTAGCCATACCCGCCTTGTTCTCCATCATTTTGGTGGTCCCACCTTATGCTTTTGGTCAATATGGGTTAGCCGCCATTCACACAACCATTTTGCCTCCATCTGACCGTTGCTTCAGGTGGGATCCCCTTGAAGGCGACTGCTGGTACACCAACAACAACAGAACGGAACGAATTATCTGGCAGGTATGCGACCCCTTCGACTCAGTGGAATTTCATCCCACCTCCACCGCAGGTAACGACACAAATGGTGTGGACGGCGCTTACTGTCCTCGGCGAGGTCATATGCTCATCAATTGTCCTCATGTTCATGCTGAGGCATAATGCACGTCAATTTCAAACTTTCTAATAATAGCTTCCTTATCCCTCCGTCCTCATAGGGCCGAACTCGGCGGATATTTGTTCCCGTCCACTCGATATCAGAGACTACATCTTCGCCACAGGTTCTTCAGGTGAATCGGTATAGATATATCATATTTCGCGTTGGTGAGTTCCTTCTACGGCGTTTGCGCAATACTTACATCCTGACTTGTATTTTATATATCAGCACTATATCCGATTACCTCCTGCTGCGTAAACCTTCTAAGCGTTGCCACTGCGTTACATTCGACCATTTCAAACGGGATCAAAGATCAAACGGTGAAAGAGATCTGCTTTTTTCACTATTGGCATCGCTAACCCCTATACTCCTAAATTCTATATAGGACTACAATATCCTTCTACTGAGTATGTACGTTTTGGTTCATCGATCCTGAATATATCTCATTTATGCAGGTGACTTCCTTTACGGAGGTCGGACCATAGTTTACGCCTTGTTAGCAGCGTCGGATCCAGTCAGCATTCCTCCTTCACATTCCTACCCGAGCTTATCGTCCCACGATAGGCTCTCGTTCGCGGCGTGAAAACACTCTTCTCCATAGTCGTTCATGGAACGGAAGGGGAGACAAGCTCATTAGTGAAAAGTACTCGCACGGGGCTCCCATCCCGGCAGCCTACTCAAGTCTTCATCGAGCTGGACACGGTCAAGACAGGCGCTCGCAAGCCCCGAGCCTCGCTCCCTGAAAACCCTTCCGAGAGCGCATCTAGCCCTCCTAGCGAGAACAAGGCGGACGTGCATCAATATTCTGATGATCATCAGCAATACCGGAATCCGTCAGATGTCGATCTGGCGGTTGATATCGACCCCAGGAAACCATCGATTGATGACCATCGCGACGCTACAGTCGGCTTTGAAAGAGAACGATCACCCGATGCCGCTGCAGCGCTTCAGAGACGGGAACGGGATAGAGAAACTCAAGAGAGACAACGAGAAGAGTGGGATTCGTTTAAGAGGCAAATCTGAGCGGACGGTTGCGGATAATAAATCTATTTTAGCATTTACATTGGTATCCAAACGCTGTACCGATGCTCATATAAGTAGCCTAACAAGTGAGTGTATCATTCAATCCATGATCCATAGTTTGACTGATGATGTACTTCTGTAGCTGTATAGTTTTCTGCACGGCGCTTTTATTGCACATTGCATGTCCTGACGTACCAGTTGATCAACTTGAACTATGAGCCAGTACGGCGCAACTGCACCGAGCAACAACGCATGGGATATATGTACAGGAATGGCGTTCCGAAGCCATCCTGGCGGCCTAGGTATGTTTCGGCTCATCCGCTTTCGCCGAGCACTCAACAAACCTCATCTCATTCAGGCTTCTTTACAGCTCAAGAGGTCGTACGTTCAATGGCCCTGACCTAGCCTTGTAAGAAAAACGGAGTGGCATTCTTTTGTTGCTTCTTCGAATTCATCTCACTACATTCGACAATGAATACGGCCTCTGTCCGTCTCCATGGGGTGCAAGATATTTGGAGTGACTGATGACCTTCTCAGAGTCGCGGACGACCTGCAAGAAGACAGGCCACTGCACGGCTAAAAAATCGGAGTGACTGAACGGAGGTTAGTTCGTTGCGTCAATAGTTCCCTGCGCCTCATAACCGAATATTCTTTGTCACACCTAGCCGACTTCCTCACACGTTTGCATACACGCCGAACGACGACCAATAAGACCTCATCCTAGAACTCGAACTTACTAAACCACAGCCGTTCAACATCCTCAAAGCATGTTTCGACAGAAGACCGGTGCGACGGAGACACCGTAACGAATATTAATAGCATATTTCTAGGTTATAAAATGGGCCTTGAAGACACGGAGGAAACTCAAAACACTTCAAGACAAGTTCTGTGTAAGTCTCACATATCCTCCACTTTACCCGTACTGACTTGATCTTCATCAACAGACAGTATCATCCTCGAAGATGAAATTTTTGAATCTCCTCGCCCTCATTCCCATTGTCGTTGCGGCAGTCAAAGCTCACCCTTCCAACGCGGGTACTCTTCGCGCTGAAGCAGATGCGCTGGCTCCCCAAGCATGCGGCTGTCAGCACAACAACGATGCCGGGCGATTCCGCGACGTTCTCAAGCCGAGCGACCGTCTCAACGCACTTTGCCAACAAGGAGGCGGCTGCTACCAAGCTGACGCCGGCAGGATGTGCGTGCAAGGAGACTTGGGACAATGCGCTTGCGCTGTGCAATCTGCGCAGGAGTGGGAATCTTTCCACGATGATTGGTTCTTGTGGTCTGCTATTACCTGTGGTGGGCTTACGATTACCATCACCTAAGTGACACCCGTAGATGTATCGTGGATTGACAAGTCAAAAGAGAATATGAATGGCCGAGCATCAGTTGATCACCATAGTAAGGATAATTTTGCGACTTACGGGAGTACGACGTCCATCCGTTACTGTCGAGCCGCCGATACGGTACCAAGGAGGTGCTACAGATAATCATCCTAATGATAATGCTGAAACGAGAAATGGCGCGAGAAGCAGGGGCTGCTTGATCCTCTCCTAATAGCTAGCTGTGCATTCTAGCCTCCGGTTCTAAAGTACGATAGGACAGGGGAAAGAGAGTCACTCATTGCCAGACTCTCAATGAACAGCATCCAGGCGTGCCGCGTGAGTAGGCGGTTGGCTCCAAGATAGCGGCGAAAATGGGAACAAGTGCTCCGGGGGAAGTGGGCAGGGTGAGAGTCAATGTGGATTAATTGGAGATGTCTGTGAGGCCGTTAGGACAAAGTAAGGACGACTAAGAGACAGGAAGAGCAGGTCGGAGTGAGCAAGGTAACCGGGGGTGTCCTTGCTACGTCGCTGACCCTTGCACCTTCCCATGCCAAATCCTTCATTCGTGGGTGTTTTGCGCGTTTCTGATCCTTGTCGAGGAGTTTAGGTGGGCGGACATAATCTTGGCGTCTGAGAGTGTCCGCTTTGGATTCGGGATCATGAAACCCCGGCTAGGAGAGGTACCAGCAAGGCACCAGTATGGACGGAACGAAATTGATACCGTACACTTCTTTTCGTTCGGTGTCGAAAATACTGATGAAAGGGCCCTAACAAGTTCAAGGGCAGGCAGGTGAAGTCGATGAACTAGGACAACTAAAAACGGAATGTCGCCGATCATCGATCATCGATCACGTCGGCGGCCACGTGGGCTCTTCCGACTTGCAGCCTCAGGCAGCTTCAGGCCTTCAGTGAAACACCACAGGCCACATCCGCGTTCCAGTCATAACTCCACGACAACGAGAGATATCCGGGCAACATAGTACCATTCGTTTTTTGCATGGTTGATGGCTTTTCGTTCGTCGAGGCACCGTCGTATCGCTCTGGGGTACTCAACATTCAACATTCAACGTTCAACGTTCAACGTTCAACCTCTGCCAAGTTCCAACGTTCCGCGGCGAGTGTGAGACTTGCCTTGGACTCCATTCCCCTACCGGCACGCAGAACCCGATGCACTGGCTATATTTCCCTGATATCTGGCTTGAGAATGAAAAGAAAGCAAGGCACATTGGAGTCACATTGGGTTGTGGTCTTGTGGCATTGCTTTGTCACTGTGGTCCTCCCGCCTTGGCCTAAGGAAGTGATCCTGAACATCTCCACACTTCGCTTCCGATGACAGCCATGCCTGCCAGCCTGCACAACAACCCCAGCAACTTGGACCATCCGGTTTGTGTAGGCAAAGTGAACGGCTAGAAAATTCCGAACGCCTGAACGGAGGTTTGTTCTTTACGTGAATGATCACCTGCGCGTCGTAATCAAACATCCTTGTCAGACCTAGCCGACTCCCTCACACGTTTGAATACACGTTCGAGCCAAGGGTCAACCAAGCCTCCGTACTGCAACCTGAACCGAAGAATAATGGCCGTTCCACGTCCACCTTGCAGCATGTTTCGACGCCATCGACATACCGTAAACGGATATCAACAGCATATTCCTGGCCTATAAAATGGGCCTTGAAGACATTGAGGGAGCTCACAGCACTTCAAGACAAGTTCTGTGTAAGTCGCACAGGGCATATTTCCTCTACCTCACTCATATTGACTGGATCTGCATAACAGACATCTTATTTACTCGCTCAAAGATGCAATTCTTGAACCTCTTCGCCTTCATTCCCGTCGTCATTGCAGCTGTCAACGCTTCCCCTGCCGACGCAGATACCGCTCGCGCTGAAGCGGCTGCACTGGCATGCAACTGCCAGCACAACAACGACGCGGGACGATTCCGCGACGTTCTCAAGCCGAGCGACCGTGTTAACGAGCTGTGCCAGCAAGGAGGCGGCTGCTACCAAGCTGAAGCTGGAAGGATGTGCGTGCAAGGATCTCTGGGACAATGCGCTTGTGCCGTGCAAGCTGCGCGGGACTGGGAATCATGGCACGGCGATTGGTTCTTGTGGTCTGCTATTGACTGCAGCGGCCTTGTCATTACCATCACCTAAGCCATTATACGTCGCGTCTGTTCAAGTAGGATAGGAGCAATGCCGTCTGAGTTGATGGCAATACAATGTAGGCTTCTTCAAAGTGGCATGAAATTTGAAAGGCGTCAATGCTTATAATTAGCCGAGTACTGTGTCAAGGCCGAGTGGAGACGATTCGCAGCAAACAGGCAAAGACAGGTGTTGTATTCTACGCAATAAGAACTCGGATGGTCTCAAATAGAGACTATATATGTAGTAAGTGAAGTCAGGGTATACATAGTGCGTATGCATAAGTCACGTCCATAGAGCGTACCACGTACACGATACGGCCTTGGGGTACGGGAATCACATGTAGCAAAGGAGGGTAGGTATCAGAGGGTCAAGAAATACGGCATCGTCTATCGGGGCCACGGTGCAGAGAGCATTAGAGAGAGAGAGAGGTAACATGAACGCAAGCGCACTTCTAGGTTGGTATGGATGGGGTATTCACGACTCATAAATTGGTCCGGAGTAGCAACAACGCAACGAAAAATGAAATTATTTAATCGATATTACAGATCTTCCACATCTTGACGGAATCGCTAATAAAAGGAAAAGAGGGTCAGTATCATACACCCGTAGTATGGAAAGAGGCAATAATCGGCCGCGGGTAGCTCGGACTTACACGCAAGGAGAAAGGAGGAACAGGGGATGCACAGGAGGGGAAAGGGGCACAAAAGGACTCACATCCCAAGCGCTCTCTGGTCTTCATTCTCCGGCCACGTCCCGTACCACTCATCCTGTGCATTGAGAGAATCTCTCATAGCGGCTACAACAAGCACCAACACATGATCAGCAACGTAACCAAACGCGCGCAAGTTGATACACACTTTCAGACCCATCAAACCACGGCTTGTTGCCAAGATTATCGGGGAAGAATCCGGATGTTCCGCCTACTGCAAGGTCGACGGCGAGGTAGAATGCTACATCAGTCACAAACAGATACCGCATACAGAGTGCATAGATTAGAGATCAGAAAGAGTGGAGAGAAATGAGCGTACATTGATCAAACGGTGCACTAGGCACACCGTCCGCCCAGGGGTTCTCAACCACAACCTCCGTACTTCCATTCTTTGCAGTCTTCGGGAACTTGCCATAATCAAACATAGAACGGCCCTTCGGTGCGCCGAAATCTAAACCATAAAGCTCAGGTTCGTAAGCTCGTTCACGATAAGGCCATATCAAAGATGTAATGGGGAGCTTAGTTGGAGATGGAGAGAGGGTTGGAAGAGAAGAGAAAAGAGTTTACGCCTACTCACCTTTCCCAACCAGCTGCACTTCTCCGACCTTCCCACTAACTCTCCCGTCCACGTACCACCTCATCCACTCCGGCGTCCACTCAACAACATATGTATGAAAGCCCTCATTCAACAAAGAGCGCTTGAACGTGAGGGCTCCAGATACAGACGTCGAGAGTGGTGCAAGGATCGAGGGTGTCATGGGCGATGGGGTGAACGCATACAAATTGACAATCCAGATGAAAGAAGAAAGAATAAGCAAGAGGGAAAGCGTACCAGCACTGTCCTTCGTAGCTTCAAACAGACCGAAATACGCTCCAGCTTCGTTCGTCGCACTAGTAAACCCAAGAGGCAGAGGCTTCGAATTTCCACCCCTTCCTCCTCCATCCTTCGCAGAGGGGGATGTCGGCGTATTTCCTCGAGACGAAAGGATATCTATGCGCCCAGAGCGAGGTCCAAGTCCATAAGTGGAGTTGGATGGAAGAAGCGATATCGTGGGGTGCAACCAACCCCTAGTTCATGGCAGAAATGAAGGCAAAATGAGCGCTCGAGCTAAGAGAGGCAAGTGGGCAACATACTCTTGAGGCAGCTTCGCCCTAATCTCAACCTTTCCATACCGAAGCCGCTGATACAGTACCAGGGAGGCTTTCCGCACGACCTCACAGATAGTGGCGAAAATGGGAGAAAGTGCTCCGGGGGAAGTGGGCAGGGTGAGAGTCAATAAGAATTGGTCTGAGATGTCGTTGAGGCCGTTGGAACAATGAGAGGACGACTCGGAGAGATGCAGAGAAGGTCGGAGGCGTCCTCGCGACAGTCCCGCGATGAGAAAAGGCTCCATGATGATACCGACCAGGTAGTTGGGGGACAGTGGAAGCACATAATGGCATAAGTAGACGCTGTATTGCAAAGGCTCGATCGTGACAAGGCTCTCTTGCTAGCGTTAAAATGAATAAATTCGAAGTCCCTCGGCTGAGATGGTGACAGAGGTTCACCCCGTTCATCCTATACCGTCTTAAGGTAGTCGCGGGCCAAAATGCACTCAGAAGACAGTTGAACGGAGAGAGCCAATTATTCTTAGAGATTCGATGAATGATTAGCGAAGTTGAAGGCGTGAAGTTTGTGCTGTACTCCTGACGACGAGTCTGCATGGTTCGCTCAGCTTTCCATCAGTTGACAGAAGATGCCGCTCCAGAAATGTAGCGGGAAGAAAAAGACGTGAGCCTCGCAGAAACGTTAACGGTTGGATGAGAACCAAACCACTCGCGTCGATATCAGAGCAGGCCATTGGCTGAGAACCATCACTGTTGTAAACGGTGCAATTGTACAATCTAAAAGACGAGAAGTTACCTGGAATAAAACCATGGTTAGCGGTGATGATGGGGGATGGTCGATGGAGGGTCACTCGGATAAGCGCTCGCCACGAAAATACCCAAAGACAAGCAGACAAGCATGGACATATTATTCGCGCCCTTGTACGTGAGGTGTATGTATTATAGGGATTGGTGGACAATCAAGTATATATTTCACTACACTAATCAGAAGTAACTGGCTGGTTAACTAAACTACGATGTTCGAAGGATTGTAATACAACAAAGGTAACATGAATGGGGAACATTGAGCGGGAGATAGAGTGTGATTTGCCAGGGTTGTACGGGGTGGAGGAGCGGGGCACACAGCCCGCCCCTCCAAGGCCGAACCTAGAACAAAGTGAAACCGGTCAGCATCCAGCAACCATGCCAATTCAACAATGACTCACGAAAGAAGGGGAAGAGCACGCTGAACACTAGCTGATGTGATGTTTGCTTCTCCGAGCATACCCAATCTGTCGTCGTCTCGAGGTCACACGTGCAGTAAGCTGAGGTCGTGAATCCTTCCTTCCCGATCACCCTCAGTCGTGAGACCCATTGGCCGGACTCAGGCCTTTGTGCCCGCATTGGGGTACCTCTCTCACCCACATTGGGGAGCCTCCCTTCTTGCCCGCATTGGGGCCCTCCCTTCACGCCCACATTGGGGAGCCTCCCAAATTCTGCCGATCTCCCAAAGGACTCCTCCCTGCTGCGTAGAGTTGTTACTAGACGTTGCAGCGCCGGCCCGCGCCAGCAGGGGGAGAGCGAGTTAAATGAACATGAGCCGACGCCAAGGATACTGTGTGGTGAGGTGTGGAATCGGATTGAAGCATCCGAATGCGGCTGATATACTGATGAAATAAAACGGTCGGAACGTAGAGCAAGAGGACGAGGAATATTGGACATGCGCCACTAAGATGACATTCTTGGGAGGAAGAAATCGGAGCAGAAAGAAGTGGTTCCTGAGACGAGGCATCAGCGAGATAGTACAAGCGCGTAGACAATGAACTCACGTGCAGGTGATGTGAAAGGGTAGGAAAGGTAGGATGACAAGATAGATGTAGGTGAGTGGATACATGCAGAATAGGATGGTGAATCAATGGGAAAAGGGAATAACTACAAGTGGAGCGACATCAGCGATGGGAAGCAAGGAGAAACGGGAGCCCGCTAACCTGAGAAGCACTTCGGTGCGTCGAGGAGCGTTAGCAGTGGTGGACCGAAGGAGATACCGAAGGCAGTGTTCAAGTAGGCAAGTCTTGGCGGGAGGAAGCGATGAGCGAGTTGAGGTTAGATGACGCAGGAGATAGATAGAGAGGAAATGGTGTGATGGAGACAATAGATGGGGATGCGTAATTGGAGGGTTGAGGAGCAGGGACGAGAGGTTGGAAGGATGGTAGGCGGCAGAGAAGGGGAAGACGAAGATGGTTGCGAGAGGGATGAACAAAAGAAGGAAGATTGACGACAAGGCAATGGCAGGAGAGATGCGGAGGAAATGAATGGTAGATTGAGGGAAAGGAGCAGGGAAGCGCAATAGAGATGGAGAGGGGGAATAAATGGGTGTAGACAGTGCAAAGACGGGTAGGGAGTTCAGGACGAGGTGAGGGCAGAAAGATAAACGGGAGTGGTAAATCGGGAGAAGATTGAGAGAAATGTGAAAAAAATGACTACAAGATGGCGCGAGTGTGCGTCGCGAAGTGGAGAAGATAGAGCAAACTACATAATCTAGCTACAAGAGATGGTATTTTTTATTTTTTTCTTGTATGTTTTTATCGCTGGTTTTTCTTTTGTTCTGTTTTTTTTATCGTCGTTTTTTGTTCTGTTTTTTTTTATCGTCGTTTTTTGTTCTTTTTTTTAGCGTCGTTTTTTGTCTGTCTTTTTTTGTCTGTTTTTTTGTCTTTTTTTTTTTGAATATGAAAGAAATGGAACGGAGGAAAGGAAAGGAAAGGAGAGATACATAACGAGAAAAAGAAAAGAACAGGACACGAAAGAAAGGAAAGAAAGAAAAGGAAAGAGAGAAAGAGAGAAAGGGAAACGTGCGGCGGTCTGAGCGGCGAGGGCCCTTGGGAGATGATTGGAGGAGCTCGAATATGAAGGGCTTAAGGCTCCATTGACCGTCGTCGATCTTGCCAATCGCTGAGAACATCTAATGAGATGGTCGAAGGTACTCAGTATGACAGAGGACTCACATATCAGAGAAATAGGCATCTTCAATTATAGACGACAGTGGAGGCCTCCTTGTTGGTTCATAGGACAGGACCTAGCTCACCGTTGAGCAGACGAAAAGGAGAACAACATGATGACAGACCTTTCGCAGTAGAGCTGCAGCGACAGGATAGTGATATGACACGACCCGCGCAAGCTGGATTCTACCATTGTCGTTGATACGAGGCCGCTACAAAAAGAGCATCAGGAAAGGCTAAGAAGTACCAGAAAAAGAGCTGCCTCACCGTCCCCGCCAGCATCTCGTGCGTCATGACGAACAAGCTGAAGAAATCGACCCCATACGAGTAGAAAGTTCCAGGGACGCGAACTTCTGGTGCCATGTATTGCACGGTACCGGCGAAACTGGAGACCAGGTGAGGATTGCCTGGGGTAGCGTAGAGTAGAGGCCAGTCGCAGCCAGCCCTGTCCTGCAGCGCAAGCCAGTAAGGATCGTTTGACTCATTGAAGCAGTGGGCGAGGCCGAAGTCAGTGATAATAGGCCTGCCGTGACGAAGTAAGATATTTTCAGGTTTGATATCTCTGTGGATGATGCCGAGACGGTGCAAGTGGTGGAGTCCAATCAACTAGATAGGCGATGAGCGTGACCCAAGAACGACAACGGTGGGACGACTCACGATGTCTGCAGTGAGACCCTTGACTATGTTGGGCGGAAGGATTCGCTCAGTGTTGAGCCAATCGGCAACAGAGCCGCTAAGATAAGCATCCTAGCAGTCCACAAGTCAGCACCTCACAAAGCGGTATGACAAGCTCAACTTACGCATAATAAGCCATACGAAACTGTATTTTCGTAGAGCCCATAGAATCGCGGGAAGACCGTCAGGTCCTGCACGCAAGATAGAAGCCATGCCTCATCTAAAACCATATCGGAGATCCTGTCGTTATGCGCAGCTTGCTTTCGAATGACCTTGAGAGCCAAGACCTTGTTAGAACGCCCTCGAGATAGATGAGCCTTGTAGACAGTAGCGAAACCACCGCGGCCGAGGACGTCGGGGGAAAAGCTGAAATCCGGTCCTAATATTTGAATGTTGGATTTGATGATGCCAGCTTTGTTGACCTGCTTCCAAGTCTTATAGAGGTCGCGAAACTCAGGGTGCTCTTCAATGGCGATCGAACGCAAGGGAGTCTGAGTGGTAGCAATATTGCCTGGTGGTGAGCCACTGGTAGGTTGAAGGACATCGGCAGGAGCATCCGTGGATAGTATATGCTGGTGAGGCTTGGCTTGGGCGTCATCGACAGAACTCGAGGACACTGAGGGTGCTTGGCGTGTTCGAGCGCTTACTCCGAGGAAGGGCAGAGAAGGGAGCGCATAGAACCAGTACTTGTACACGCAAGCCTTGACATTTTCACGAAGGCGGTCCCAGGCAGGCAATAGATGTGAGGTGTGAAGCTGAGTGACGAAGTGGGTGACCATCAATACCAGCTGCCCAATGAGCCATGCGGAGGACGACAAAATGAAGAGGACCGCCGGTGAAGTACAACAGTAGTTGTAGGCATCGTATATCTTGGAGAGTAATTGGCCGAAACGAGTTTTCCAGCGCTGAGCGGTCTGAGAGAAATCTACTCTGGGCCTATGGGAGACGATTTGAGCGGCGATCCATCGCAAGGCATTCATGAGGCGAGAGAGACGACCGGCTGTTTGATTTGCATGATGTCGAAGGAAGCGGCCAGCTCGCGCTCTGTGAACGTAGCCTGCAGTCACCGCCAACAGGAGGCCGATGGGCTTGAGGGCCCCGATGGCAAGAGGGACCAGATCGTGGAGGATTGATTTGATGATGGGTCCAAGGGAGCTTACATGAAGGAAGATACACAAGACCAGGCAAGAGGAAGAAGCGAAGAAACGGATGGCGAAAATCACAAATCGATAAAGGAAAAGACGACTGAAAGCGGCATTCGCCATGGTAGTGGCCGCATTGAATGCAAACATAAACGGAGCAAGGAGGATCCAGGCAATAACCTTGACCGTGGTGGTTGAGGCATGAGCGATTTGGATGAAGAGGCCCACGGCGACATTGGCTGCCATGGCGAGGGCGGATGAGCCATAGTTCCAGGAGCTGGACGAGATAAGGATGGCTAGGCAGATCATCGGATGGATGACTCTTGAAAGTACAAAATAGCTGACGCTGCGAAGCGCGCGAAGACCGCAGTATGTGCTGAGGCAGATAATAATTGACAGCGTGTGCGGGTTCAGTGAGACAGCCGACGCCAATGCATCTGCGTAAGAGAGGTAAAGAGGGAGGGGCCGACGGATGGTGGAATCCAGAAGTGCGACTGCGAGGAAGAGGGCGACAACTCCGGAGACAAAGAGCACCATACGGATGATGAGTCTCGCGGCAGCGAGAATAACGTGGGCGATGTAACCAATGGCCGAAGAGGATAAGAGACTCCATAGGAATCTGGCGGGTGGAGAAAAGGGTTTGGTGATCAACACCAAGGGCCAGCTAATTCTGATGAAAGGAACTGTAAGGCACTAGGCGATTAACCGGAGAGACCGCCTAGCACTCACCGATTAGCTAGCCACCAGTAGATGGAGTTATTTGCCTTGGCGGGTTTGCCTATCAGTGAAGATGAGGCGGCCTTTGACCGGGTGATGATGTAAACAGCAGCGAGAAGACCGGCGAGGATCGAAGCGAAGACCAGACATGCGACAAGAGAGAAACCAAATAAACCGTACATGAAAGGACCGACGGCCGTGGGGATGGTTTTGGTAGGGTCGACAAAGACTTTGGCGCAAGGCGTTGGGGGTGATGGGAAGTAACTTTGAATACACGCGTGGTATTGACACACAGCCATGTTCAAAGCTTCCGAAACGCTAAGCGCAGGACGAGGAAGCGAATGTTCAACGCATATGTCTGGCGGGGGATGAGGCGGTTCCCGACTGGAAATCAGGCTGAGAGAGGCTGAGGCCAAGAGTCGCGTCGTCACAAGGGCGACAGCGGAAACGATGGAGGTGGTAAAGCTTTGCATTGTTGCAGAAACGGTGGGTGGGGTTCAACAGCGATGGGGTTCACTAGAGAAGGAGATGCACGGGCGGGGTGGAGCTCCAGTATGCCCGCGATCGCGTATGTAATCTCGATCGCGTCTTGATCACGTGGCAGCGCGTACCGTGCCGGTCCCTTGGGTTCGGACTGGACCATAAATCCGCATTTCAGGCGCACACAGGTTTCTACACTGAGGTCAACATAATATATATCATTTGGACTGACTTTAGAAAAGACGTGTTGTCGACTGCAACGGCTCCCACTTGGTGTGGCATGATTTCATTGCTTGCCACTTGAGTAGTATCTATGGGAGCAAATTCCCGTGTGTCAGGATCATGTTGATGACGAACAGATGAAGAGTCTGTAGGGAAAGAGGGCCAATATGGTTCCGGTGGTGGAAAGCAGAAGAGGCACACTCACCGTCAACAGTGCTGAAACTCGGTGAATATTTCGGGTAAATGCCCTAGGTAATAAAACTCGAGGCAATTTTCGAGGGACCCCAAGATGAATGCGGCAAAGCGTGTGTGCATGCTGTGGGGTCGATGGAGTGATTATGAGTTCTGTATTTTTGCCACGCAGTGGTCAATGGAAAAGGGTGCGTATGCTGAGCGCACAAGTCGACTCACTATACACCATGGCGCTGACTGGTGTCCCGTATCGCGTCCCATCCTACTCTTGATGTGCAGCAAACCAGCATTACCTCCAAGATTCCATGCTGTAAACCTTCAAGCTTCGGGATGGAATGTCGGGAAGATGTGGATGTGGATATGTGCATCGAGGTCCACGTGGAATCCTGCAAAACTGGGCCTCTGTGTGATTTGTGGTGGAACAGCATATGTTGAGATGGAGGACGAACTTCAAGACGTCATCCACTCCAATAGAAACCGACGCGCTCCAAGCACTCATTAAGCGCTCATAAGCGCAGGGTCTTGGCAGAAACGAAGGCGCCGGAGGAATCAGACTCTCAACTCGAGGGCATCAGGATCGCCAGAGAATAGCATGAGATCGAACGCGCAGTGCTTCAACCGAATCGAGTGACACTATGCCATCGGCAAAACTGTGCGCTCGGCTTACGGAGCAGGTGAAGTAGTACATCGAAAGGATTCTATGCAAATGAACGACCGAATGAATTGTCCTGACGATCCAGACAGTCTAAATCAATTCGCTACCCTCTCCCAATGAAACACACTGAATCTCGATTGCAGACTCATCACGGTTATGTACCTAACTCTTCATCTCCCAAGCAAGGGGCGGCTGTACCATGAGAAGAGCTGACTCTCCCATCATCGAGTTCCGGAACGGAAGTAAGTGGCCCATCTATACCATTCGAAGATGAATTGCGGATAGGTTAGAGGTAGGGAGGGAGACTTACATAAACGGCCACTGGATGCAGAGTCGCTGGCGCTGAGGCAGTCGTGACCACTAAACGGCCGAGAAGGGTAGTTCATGTAGCGGGATAGCGATGTGCTTTGCTAGAAGATCCATGTCGCCAGCCTTGACAAAAACGAGACTGAGATAACCAGAACCACGATACAAAGGTGCAGGCATACCAGAGGATCATCACAAAGGTCAAGGCCCCATAACGCGAGGACCCTCCCTCCTCAAGTTTCCAGCAACGTTCTCCATCATCATCCCTCTCCCCATCTTCCGCAGCCTTGTCGCCTTCGGCTACAACGACACGAACATACTCTGAAAGCGACAAGCACCCGTATCCCTCGGCGTGCCGTAGCTCGACATACATGCATTGTGGGCCATCCTGTTGCTCGCCATCATCGAGTACAGCAAGAGTAGTATGTTGGCGGCAGGCGTAGCAATCAGAGCATACATCGCCGGAAATGAACCAAAGACATCATAGATCGTCTCTAGCACGCCAGCTGGATGTTGAGACGTTGAGGCTTCGTCAATCTTGCTCGCACTTGACTAGATTGCGCTTCATTTACCGGAAAACCCCCAGAAGTCCTTGCGACGTCGCGAGCGGTAGAAAGCCGTTGAGATGAGGACGGAGTTCGGCATTCAAAACGCCCTTTATGAAATCGACCTGAGCCGATGATGGCGAGTCCAAGGGAGAACCTGCGGGTCTTACGATTTGGGGAACCATTCAGAGAAGACGGGACCTTGTAGCTTGATTATTGACCGCCGTCACGGTCATCGTGTGATCATTGTGGAGACTCGAGCTCTCAAGGTGAACACCTGGACGACAGTGAGCCAAAGCTCTGTGAATCGACGTTGAACGTTGAGACATTGACCAGCGAGTGTTGCGTTTATTATAGATGCATCATCGAGGTCTGGAAGGCGAGGAAATCATCTACGATGGCACCACAGGCCGTCTCGGGAATCTGGGGTATGTACAATTCGAAGAGGATTACGCTGGAGAGGCGGAGGGGAGTACGTTCGAATTGTGAGTGTTTTCGCCATCGCCATGATGCGTCAACTAAGTACGCTGACGCCCTCTCCAGGGTACTCCAGCATTCATGGCCTTGGAGTTAGTCCTCGAATGTACCCGTTTGATCCTTCATTCGCTGGTATTTTGCGCTTTCTGGTTCTTGTCGAGGAGTTTGGGCGGGCGGACATAATCTTGGCGTTCCACTTTGGATTCGGAATCAGAAAACCCCGGTACCAGTATGGACGGAGCGAAATTGATACCGAACACTTCTTTTCGTTCGGTGTCGAAAATACTGATGAAAGGGTAGACGTTCTTGAGAGCAAGGGCAAGGAGAAGTTGATGAACTTGGACAACCAAAAACGGTATGTTGCCGATCATCGATCAAGTTTCGACGTCGGCCACCACGTGGCCGCATGTTTGCTCCCTCCAGCTTCAATTCCAGCCTCAGGCAGCTTCAGGCGCTCAGTGAAATCCTACGGCCACATCCGCGTCTCCAGTCATAACTCCACGACAACGAGAGACATCCCGGCAACATAGTACCATGCATTTTTTGGCATTTTGCATGGCTGATGGGTTTTCGCTCGTCGTGGCACCGTCATATCGCTGGATCCGGGAGGTACGTTCGACGTTCATTGTCGTTCAACCCCTGCCAAGTTCCAACGTTCCCCGGCGAGTGTGAGACTTGCCTTGCACTCACTCCTCCTATCGGCGCGCAGAACCCGAGGCACTGGCTATATTTCCTTGATATCTAGCTTGAGAACGAAAAGAAGGTGAGGTACATTGGAGTCACATTGGTGGGTTGTGGTGTTGTGGCATTGCTCGGGCCAAGGTGGAACAAAAGAAGTGATCCTGAACATCTCCACAACTCGCTTCCGACGACAGCCATGCCTCCCAGCCTGCACGGCAACCACAGCAACTTGGACCATCCGGGCTGTACATGACTAGTGAACGGCGAGAAAATTCCGAACTGCTGAACGGAGGTTTGTTCTTTACGTGAATAGTCACCTGCGCGTTGTAACCGAATATCCTTGTCAGACCTAGCCGACTCCCTCACACGTTTGTATACACGTTCGAGCCAAGGGTCAACCAAACCTCCGTTCAACGTCTTCCGTGCAGCATGTTTCGACAGAAGAGCGGCGCGACTGAGACACGTAAACGGATATTAACAGCATATTCCTGGCCTATAAAATGGGCCGTGAAGACTCTGAGGGAACTCACAGCACTTCAAGCCAAGTTCTGTGTAAGTCACACACAGCACATTTCCTCTACCTCACTCATACTGACTGGATCTGCATAACAGACATCTTAATACTCGCTCAAAGATGCAATTCTTGAACCTCTTCGCCCTCATTCCCGTCGTCGCTGCAGCTGTCAGCGCTTCCCCTGCCGACGCAGGTACCGCTCGCGCTGAAGCGGCTGCACTGGCATGCAACTGCCAGCACAACAACGACGCGGGACGATTCCGCGACGTTCTCAAGCCCAGCGACCGTGTCAACGAGCTGTGCCAGCAAGGAGGCGGCTGCTACCAAGCTGAAGCTGGAAGGATGTGCGTGCAAGGATCTCTGGGACAATGCGCTTGTGCCGTGCAGGCTGCGCGAGACTGGGAATCATGGCACGGCGATTGGTTCTTGTGGTCTGCTATTGACTGCAGCGGCCTCTCGATTACCATCACCTAAATGACACCGTAGATGTATCGTGTCACTGTCTCGATTACCAAGTCAAATTCGATTATAAGCAACCAAGCATGGATTGATCAAGGAACGCCAGAACAACGTGGATTGTCTGCGTCGGATATAGTACGTATTGGTAAGCGAGGGTCATATAGCTCACCGTTAACGTTTACCAGAGTACTAGTGTGCATGTCTATGTGATGTGCACGATGTAAAGGGAAGGTATCAAAGGGTAAGGAGATAAGGCATCCCCCATCCGAGTACGGTAGAAAGCGTATCAGCGATAGCGACGCTTTCATATACATCCTGGAACAAAGAGAGGGCTGAAGCGCTTTGAGCACACATTCTGCCCTTTAAGCTTAGGCACCCAGGGACAGCTTAGGAGCTGGAAAGGAGAAAGGGGCGCCGCCGGGGGTGCAGAGAGGACAGACGGATCGTATGAAGATACCACGTATATCCTAAACTAACTCTGGTCTTCATCCCCTGGCCACGTACCGTACCGTACCACTCGTCTCGCGCATTGAGAAAATCTCTCACAGCCGCTACGCCAACACACCAATAAAATGCGGGCAAGCTGAAGAACCTCAGCCTTCCCAATCAGTCTCCGACCTCCCCACTATCCCTCCCAGCTGACCGATGGAAACGAACGATGCTACGCTGGAGCAAACGGTAACTATAAATTTACCTTGACACGATACTTGTGGGTACGATTGGCGTTTGCCTCCGGGTATTGGAGTACACACAAGAGCGGCGGCCCATAAAACCGAAGAGAGGAAGTAAGTCAGAAAAAAAGATCCAGAAATATTACTACCGATACAAGGAATTATCAGTACGAAAGAAAAAAGAAGGTCACCGAAACAGCGTAGCTAATCCACTTTGGCGTCATCGTCGAGGCGAGGGTCTATCTTCACCACAACCTTGCCAGTCGCCTTGGAAGTCATGAGACGCTCGTAAGCTTTCAAGACGTCGTCCATATGGTACACAGAATCAACGGCTCCTTTCAACTTGCCTACAATCATGGTGATTAGTTGGAAGAGTGGCTCCAGGGAACAACCGCACCGTCGGCGACTAGGTCGCGGAGGGCTGTCAAGCCGGCTTTATCTTCATACACATTGATTATGCTACAAGGGATTTATTGCCAACCAGAGGTATACTCACAACCACCGTGCTTACATGTGTTTTCTGTTGACACCACCTAACCATACCGGAGTGCAAAGGGCTATCATCGTTCTGAACATGTTAAAGAATTCTTTAGCAGCGCGGCTATGAGGCATCGGGCCAGTGGAGACGAAATTGCCCTGAGGGGCAAGATATGCGGCGGAGTGAGTATATAACGACGGATCGGAAAGCCCGACGGCGTCAAAGATTGCATGGAATTTGGGCTCGGGAGGATTGGCGCTGAGGTACTTGTGCAGGGGCTCCTTAGTGTAATCGACGAACTGAGAGCTCGAGATCAACGTTTGAAATATCAGCAGCCAGAGTAGATGGAACTTATACCTCGTCAGCGCCCATCTTTCTCACGAAACCTTCATTCTTAGCAGAGGCACTCGCGACGACGGTCAGGCCTCGAGCTTTGGCAATCTGAATTGCATGTATCCCAACAGCCGAACTACCACCATTGATGAAGACCGTCTGCCCGGGCTCCAATTTTGCGTATTGGAATAGCGCTTGATATGCGGTCAGCCCAGTGAGTGATAGACCTGCTGCATGGAGAACATCGATGTTGGGAGGCCGTGAAACGAGCGAGGCTACAGGTACAGCAGCATATTCTGCAAGTGACCCTTGCTTCGAGGTCTTGGCCTCAGCTATGGGATCAGTTTCAGACACAACGAACGGCGAACTTGGGAAGTGGAGGCTTACCAGGAGTTATGAAACCAAATACAGGATCCCCTGCCTGAAACTCCGTACTATTGCCATCTGCGACGACGCCAGTGAAGTCGTACTCAGCAACTAGTGGTCTTCCCGCGATAAAGCTGGGCAAGAGCCTCATTAACTTGTAACCTCTTCGAGTAAGTATGACTATCGCATCAGTGCGAGTGGATAAGGAAGTAAGGATGCGCATGCGCTTACACAGGGTTGAGAGCGGCCGCTTGGATTTTGACGAGGACATGGTCCTTCTTGAGCTTCGAAGCCACTGGCCAGTCGCGCTTGAAGCTAAGAGCTTGAGATGGGGGTCCTTGACGGTGGACCACCCAAGCTCGTTGGGTCTTTGGAATGTGTAGCATAGGCTATGTTGAACCTGAGCTAGAGCTGGTCATTATGAGTGGCACAGCGGCGCAGTTATATTGTCGCAGCAGGCCGGTGGTGGACGCAATGTGATGAGTCCGCCGCAGCCTCGACCAATCAAGGGACTCGGCTCGACCCTGACTGTTGGCCTCGTAGAGTCTAGCAGGTGGCCATTCCAGTTGGCTATCACCAAGTACCAGCAACCTTGGCATGAACGTGCTCAGGCGATGATCCTCAGCCTAGACCATCCTGCTCATTCAAACTCTGAAAGAGATATTCTACCTCAGAAACTAGACAGCATCCATACGGTCGAACAGTTACAAGGCATCCTTGGCGCCTGGATTGAAACTCAAGCCAACAATCAACCTTATCATGACGGAAGGAACCAGAACCAGCTGAACAATCGTCCCAAAGAGCCAACATGATACAATTGTTAAACGTCAATGTTGTCTGTCGCGCGTCGACTGTCCGTCAGACTCTACATCATCATCCAGTGTTGTGCTTCTGGTGCTGCGGATAGAGGGTGGTGCATGTCTGATGGCACTACCGAAATGGATGCTTCGACTTAAAGCTGTGGAAACGGCGCCAGCGCTCGACGAACGCAAAGTAACTCGAATGACGATCAGCGAGAATGCGATACCCTGGTGAAACACGTATGAGAGGAGGCTTAATCAATTGGCGTAGGTAGTCCAACTTACAATAGCTGGTCCCAGCTGGTAGAGGCCATGATTAACGAGGTGCATCAGGATCAAAGAAGACACTGACTGCGTCCAAGGCCACAAGTTGAACAGCTGAACTCCGGACCAAGAAGGAGACGAGGACTACGGTCATGATAATGCTGTTTTCATCCGGTCGTGAATGCGTGGAAATAAACGAGAAAAGATGGAGCGAACGTGAAGATTCCAGCACTTTCGATAATGATGAGAAGGACAGGCTACATCCCACAGGTCAGCCGTGGTCATATACGAATGCAAACTGATGAACCCAAGCTGAGGAGCTCCTTCGGAGTTCAGTATTTCGTACTAGTCGCTCGACAGAGAGGATTCTGTAAGCCATCAAACCTGTGAAGCCAGTCATTGCATTCAGTGAACGCCATGAGATTGCCAGGCAACCCCGCGAACCTGTGACGATGAAATTTGTCCTATAGTTATAGCATCAACGCATCGTCAGGACCGCTTGCGGTTCTTACTTACCCCATCTCCAGCGAACAACAGGCTACAGCCCATGGCAGGCTTGCTTGAAAGAAGTCGTTGCCGAAGCGAACTATATGGAGGATGTTTCGTAGTGTATTCCCTGAGGCGACTAAAGCACGGTCAGCTAGGTCGGCAATACCGGCACAGCCATACTGAGGGCAAATACGAATGTAGATACGGGAGGAATCAGGACTCGCCAGTTCCCTCCCCATACATGGTACAAGCGGAGCATCTAGATGAGCTGTTAAGCCAGAGATTATGGGAAAGAAGTGACGTACAAACCATCGTTATGTCGGCGAGCACAGCTTCACTAAACACAACGATCCCGGCCGCAACATAGAGGGGATTCGTTACATATATGTGGAATCTCAGCTGCGGCACTCTGCCGGAACTGTTTGCAAAATATTCAAACCCATATAATAGTTGCAGCACCCAATGCTACCAAGTTCCATCAACCGAGAATACGCGAGATTGGAATCAGGGTCCTCACCACATTGACGAGGAGAAAAAGTACAACGCTAGCGACGAGTATTGTCCATGTTAACCGGCCAGGGTGGAGTTCTTTACGTCGCCGCCGCCTTGACAGCAAAATGTATAAAGAGACGGAGAAGAAGACGAGGTAAACACCTGAAAAGAAAGTGACAGTCAAGATAGTGTGTTCCACAAGTGACTGTGGGCCAACCGTAGAGTACAGTGTGGACGGCTAAGCTGACCAACTTAGCTCGAGGGAGGTTGAGATCTGCCGCCATAAGGGGTTAAGCCGGGGGAGTCTCAAAATGAGGAGTGAAAGCAAGTCCAGGAGACGAAAGCGATGGGCAAGCGGCACTTATAGGCTGGGCTAATTGGGAGAAACGACTGAGAGTGGTCTGTATCCCAGAATTAGCCTCTTTGACGGAGCATCTATCATTGTCTAGGACAAGTAAGTGAACGGGAGAAGGCTGATGTTATGTATTTTCCTGAATGTATGCGCGTTTTCAGGCATGATAAGCTTCAATAGAATGAGCCAAATATACGCACCATACGAGAATTCTACAGGGGGATCTACAACGTATTAGGAAGCACTGGACCTCGCCGCATCAATATACTTTCAAACTGTTGGCATTGAATATGAAGGGGCTGTGGTCGGTCATGATACCCGCGATTGACGACCTTACTTCGGTCAAAGCGTGGGGGCTCATGTTAGAGTTCGTGGTGGGATCAACAATCGAGCTGACTGCACAATGGCGTGTGAGGCAGTAGAAAGGGCATCCGTCATGGACATTACTAGAAGCCAGCCGAAGGAAGCACAAGGTTCACAGCGCTTGGCTTTACTGATGATGCGAAAACTGAAGAAGCTGGGGAGTTCATCTATTTGCACCATCCCAAACTTCGTCAATGGTCAGTGAGATCTTTCGGGAGGATTTGCAGAGACTCACCGAATGTGGGAAGACTCGTGTGGAACATCTCATTCGGGCAAGTAATCTGCAAAAGTGTTGACGTTGAGCGGTAACAGCTGGTAACAATGCTGATTTCCCATCAGTGGGGATGGGCACGTATTGGACAATCCCGAACAGAACGCTATTTGTTAGTCCTGACAGACGCCGGTAGCACCGCCCGCCGCGAGAAACGGCAGTAGCGAATGAGGATATATTTCACGAACGCATTCCTCAAACTGATGAAGGGTAGAAGTGAGCGAAGTGGTATGTAGGGAGGACAGCTCGGAGCGATCGATAAGTCTAGTTATATCGACAGCGTTGGCTACGATAGAGAGTTTCGAGAGGAAGCTGCGTCGCTTGAAGTCTAGCTTGATAGCTCATGATCAGTCTTTGATCTCAGAGAAATCACCGAACCATTTCAAACATGATACTTTGGTCGGGGTGCGATGCGAATATGCTACCGGTAGAGGGGTAGGCATCTTCTATGGTCATGGCCCACGACGGTCGCGTGTTCAGCGATACGAGGAGGGAGTTGACGTAAAGCTTAGAGAGCATAAAATCAGGAACGAGGAACCTGTCACCGATGCAGATCGGTGAGCATTTCCCTGGCGACAAAGGTTGCCATTCTTACAATGATACAGGCTACAAATCAGACTTATTAGCAATGATTTCAGCCGCCCGCCCCATGGACTTACGTTGTGAGTAGTGTGGAGGATAGCGTTGAGGACGGAGCATAGAGCAGTAATCGTACCAGTTCCAACACTCACTGCAAGGATGACAGAGTGAGATAAATACACAGCACGAAACCTCGAAAACGTACAACGGATTATTCGATTAATGATGATGGTAGTGGCTGTGATTCCGGTGCTGTGAAGCCGCTACGAAATATCAACGTATTACGAAGAAACGACGATAAATTGACTTACCAAGTAATACATATAACAGACCGCTATTGTAATGTCTGTGACGGCGGAAAGGATCAACCATGACAGTACCAGACCGGGTCCTTCTGGGTAGAGAGGACGGGCAGTGTTAGTGAGCTCGCCCAGCTCTAGGCGAGGGATGTGGAGAATTCCAATCGCAAGTCCGGAGGCTGCAACGAGGGGGTCAAGGTCGGAAAAGAGCCAGCTGAGTAAAATATCCTGACCAAAAGAGCAGGTGGCACAAAGGATGATGAGTCCAGGCATTAGCCTTGATTCGGATATCTGAAGGATTCTCCAAGATTGGAAGAATTGGACGGTCGTTGATATGATTGCCTGGACGGGAAGGCCTCGCAATCCTAAGCACCTTGGAGGGGAAGGGAGCATACCGTTAAGGTTGTGTCTGCTACCAGGTTAACCACTGCTTATAGTAAAGGAGTAGATAACTAGATACTCACTTGCACGTAACACTAGTTCTCCAAACATAAGCATGAGTGGTCAAGTACGCTAGTCAAAACACACCCACTTTGATCTAACAAAGCGTAGTTGAAGGGATCACGCTCCCTTGCGTATGCAGGGAGAATGGTGGTGTCATATACTACCATCACGGTCTCCGTGATGAACAGAAAAAGGACCTTGATGGAGAAAATATATATCACGGATTAGGAAGGCATATTTCAGCGTAAGCTGACCATGGCCTTGAGATAGAGTCGGTCGCTGTCGAGGAAGTATGAGCCACTAGATGGGGTCACGAAGACCATGCCACGGACGCACCCAGGGTATGAACGATTGTACCTCGCAATCTAGTCGAAAACACCATGTCAGCCAATCCGCTTGGTCAAATTCTGCAGACATGCCTGAAGGGCAAGTATCTGATCAACAGGATGAGGAATAACGTCAGTAAACCTGCCATGCGCCGTCCGAGTTTACTTACGCCGTACAAGATAGAATTGAGAGAAAACCCCGACACCAGCGACACAAGCCATGGTTGGCTAACCATTGAGTCGAAACAAGAGAGTGAAGAGGATGGGAACCGTTCTTGCAGTAGCGTACACATTTAAGCCTCTGAGAAGCCGATACGACATGATGGATACAGCAACGCAGTTCGGCATTAACAGCATTGCTAGCGAGAGTATCCAGTCGATCTAGTATCTGAGTTACCGTACGTGTGGCAGGTCCAAGAGGACGCTCTGAGCTATCGACGGTGGGTTCTATTCCGCAAGTATGCCAAATATCTCAAGTTGGGGTGGTAGTGGGGTGAGTTGATATCTGGCCATTTCATTCCCTGGATACAAATATGCTATCTATGACGGATGTGAGTACTGCGGTCATTGTAGAGTATTGTCTTACTAGGGCATGATAACTCACGGTATCAAAGGACAGGCTATGAGCGTCCAAGTACGATGACTTTTTGAGGGTGCGAGTATAGTCACTGGTCATCGACGACGCTGACGAGCCTCTCAAGTTCGCGATCGAAGGCATTGACTTTAGATTTCCCACAGTCACAAAACGGCAAACGTCTGAATCTGTGGTAGGCTTGAAGCTTGAATTCCTTTCCAATCCGTCACGAATACAAAATGACTTCCCGAGCGATGAACGACGATGAGGTACTCAGCGAGATGAACAAGATGGTGTGGAAGCCTTTTATCCGGATCCTCGAGAGCGTCGTTGAGCTGTATTCTCCTGCCGTTCCTAGGTTGCGTTCATCAAGCAGGAGGCGCTGGAGAAAGCTCGCGAGATTCGAGTGAAAGCCGACGAAGAGTTTGCGATTGAGAAGGTTTGTACGAGTCCCTTGGAATCGCGAGGCTACGGTCATTCAAGCAGCAGCGCTACTCCAGGCCAAGCTTGTCAAACAGGAGCAACAAGCCATCGATGCTCAATACGAGAAGAAACACAAGGGCGTCGAGGTTTCTCAGAAGATGTAAGTTTCGTTGTATTGGGTTGTACCGGGTAGCTAAACCTATTTCGCTTGCAGTGCCCAGTCGAATTTGACGAACAAGTCACGACTTCGGCTGCTTCATCGCCGTGAGGAGCATTTGCAAGATCTCTTCGACTCAGCGCGCTCGCAGATATCGACTCTGGCCCAGGACGAAGGGCGCTACGTACAATTCCTTGAGGGTGTTATCGTTCAGGGCTTCCTGCAGCTTTTGGAGCCTAGCGTATCGCTCCATGCCCGAAAGAAAGATGTACCGGCCGTTACGCAAGCGGCGGAGGCTGCTGCGAGGCAATACAAAGATATTAGTGGAAGAGATCTCCATTTCGTGGTGGAGGGTTCCTTGAGTGACGATGGGTATGTTTCCTCGCTGAATGCTTCATGGGAGCTGACGTATCTTTCCCCGTCCTCCAGGGCTGGAGGCATAAAGCTTGTTAGTGGGACAGGTCGTATCACCATCGACAATTCTCTTGATGAGCGACTGCGGCTGCTAGAAGACCGAGTGAGTCCTGCGGTAGGTTTGGTTTACCTTGAGCTAACCCTCCTCCAGATGCTGCCAGAAATCAGACGTGACCTCTTTGGTGTAAACGAGAATCGTAAATTCTACACATAACATAACATAGCAGCATGGATTCCGACACTTTATGTACTCTACACTCAATAATGCCATCGCCAGCAACTGATTCCAAATTATTCCAATATTGCGTTTGTCACCGAATTCATTATTATATCTACGAACAGGAAAATTTGTAGAGTCCTCTTCAGAAGTGAATAGGCTAGGACTTGGGTTTCTTCAGAATCTTCACCCCAAGCAAGGATTTTCTTTCGATCGGTCTGGGGATTGGTGACGGTAGGGACGGTGATTGTGTAGGGGGTGCGGGTCGTGGGGGGAGGATGGGCAGCGAGGGTAGCGGGATTGATGGCTTTACTCGTTGCGGCTTGTCGCTTGGGGGCTTTGACGGTAGATATGCCACCGCAGCGGGAGGTTTGGGAGGTAAAGATGGATGAGATGGTAATGAAGAGCCGCTCGCTTTGGACGCCTCTAGCTCTCGTAGTTTGGCCTCCATCATGGCTATTTTGCCCTCAGTGCTACTGGAACCATTGCGCATCGTCAGGGTCTGATGATCTTTGATTTAGACAAACGTACCCATGATTCCGTGATGTTGAGCTTGATTTCAAGAGGCTGAGCGTGGTAGGCTTGCCCACCTCCATTATCCCTCTTCTCGGATGGGTGGAAGACAGTTGACCTGACTGATCCAGTGGGGCTTGATGAGCGAAGGTCACGACGAGCTTTCGTCCTCGTAGGAGTTTGCCGTGAGCCGTAACCTGTGCTTTCTGTGCTTCCTGCAACCATAGCGATATGCGGTATCAGTGCCATGCTTAGGATGTATTGTAGATGAAAGAGTTAATGAAAACTCCTCCCGGGCGACTTTGTGATGAGGATGGATTAGGTGCATAGTCATTTGGTCAAGTACGATGCAAGAGAAACCCGGGATGAGCGGCGATGCAGTGAGAAGGGTGAAAAAGGTATACGCACATCTTTACTGCCGTATTCAACGAAAGCGTATCCGCGTGGTTTTCCCTTCAATGTGCCGGTCTTGTGAAACAGAAAATCCATCTTGGTAACTTTACCGAACTTCGAAAAGACCTGCAATAGGGTGTATCTAGAGAAGATCCAAGTTGAAACAAGTGTTGGTGCACGATCGCGTGCAATCATCGAGTCAGGCTACTCACTCGTCGACAGTAGGGTGTAGATTGCCAACATAGAGCCGATCTTGGAGCAGCTGACGAGGTTGGGGAGTGCTTTGCTTCGGCTGCGACTCTGACGGGGATGTGTCGAAGGTGGGGTACGTCAAATGGGCATTTACAGATATTGAAAGGTCCTCTGGCGACTCGTCTGGCGCAGCCGAGCGAGGAGAATTCGACGTCGATGCCATTGAAATGAGGCTTGATGCCGACAGTGGCACGACAGCCTGTTTTGGGCTCCTGTCTAAAAATTCTCACGCGTCACCATCACCGCGACCATCATCCACCCGCGAAAGGGAAAAGCGCGAAATGACACGGAATCAGTTTGATTCGACTACTAATACACATTTGAATGTTTAGATCAAAGCTCGTTTATCCTATAACGACATGGAAATATCGCGTTCAGAGCCGACTTGGTGGCACCGGACCCCCTTGAATCGCGATTAGTTGAATTTCATCATCCCATTACTTGAAGTAGGCACCTATGTTGTGTCTGAAGCGAAGTGCCTCTTCGGCGGGCTTGACCTTCATGGGCTTGACGGGGTTGGCACCAATGGCCTTCGCAATACGATCGGAACAGTCTTGGTCGACAGCAGCCCAAACGGACACTAGACAACTGTCAATGCTACCCAAGTCATCCATTTGACTAGGACGTACATTGCCTGTCTCGGACGACGGGGCTCTTGACGCCCTTGAAGTGCCCAGCGACATTTTGCACATAAGCCTCCCTTTGTTGGTCATTCCAAACTTTCTGCCATAATGCTCGTGGTTGCTCGAAGTCCACTGCAGTCCTTGGTGAGCATACAACTATACCTACTTGTATCGAAGACTTACGCTCAGTGATTTCGATGAGATCTCTATATGCACCACCGAGGAAGTTTTCGTGTCGCCGCAATCTCTCCTCGTCCCTGCAGCTACCTTCGAGGGTGCCCTCGTTACGGAGGTATGTCAGTGGCTGGATGCTGCTCTGGTAGTTCGGGCGATTGCCTTGGTTGTCGATAGTCATTGGTCCATCGCGTTGGAAGTTGGCTATTGGGACAATAGGCTTGTTCACCGGGATCTGGTGGTAATTGGTACCAAGCCGGTGGCGATGGGTGTCGGGGTAGGAGAAGAGGCGAGACTGGAGAACTGGGTCCGCAGAAGGCTCGATGTACGGAATCAAGTGCGATGGGGCGAACGCGGCCTAAGCGATCAGATGAGATAACGGCTATTGGGAGGCGCTGTGTAAAGCTTGACAAACCTGTTCAATCTCCGCGAAGTAGTTGGAAGGATTCTTGTTCAGCACAACCTTACCGAACGGACGCAGGGGGTAGTCCTTGTGAGGCCAGACTTTCGTGAGGTCGAGGATGTTGTAGCGGAAGTTCTCAGCCTGCTCTGGGGTCATAGTTTGCTAGCAACACGGTAAGTCGTGATATGACATTCATTTCGCGCTGGAACTTACGATGTAGACTGTCCAAGTAGGGAAGTCTCCGCTTTCGATCCGCTTGAAGAGTTTCTCAGTGCTGTAATCAGGGTTGTCTGCGGTGAGTCGGTGCGCAGTGGGACCATCAAGTGTCTAACATCACGAAGTCAGATGAAAATCAGAGGTACAATATGATTACACCAACCTTGAATCCCTGGTCGGCTCGGACGTGAACCTGGACGTACGTGAACGATCCATCAGCCTTGCACCACTTGTAGGTGTGGCCGGAGTAGCCGTGCATCGAGTCAACACCGTCTGGAGTACCGCGATCGGAGAACAGGATCATCATCTGGTGGATCGACTCGGGATTTTGTCCGAGATAGTCCCAGAACATGTCGGCATCTTTCAAGTGAGTTTGCGGGTCTCTTTTCTGGGTGTGGATGAAGTGAGGGAACTTGGCAGGATCTCTGATGAAGAAGATGGGAGTGTTGTTGAAGACCCAGTCCCAGTTACCCTCCTCGGTCCGCAGCTTGAAGGCGAAGCCACGTGGGTCGCGGGCGGTGTCAGCAGAACCAGCCTCCCCACCGACTGTGGAGAAGCGGGCGGTGAGGTCGGCTCTCTTTCCAACAGACGTAAGGAGCTTGTTGGATGTGATGTCGGAGAGATCATGCGTCACTTCGAAGTAGCCGTGAGCACCAGCGGCGTGAGCGTGTACCTGACCAAGGGGTTACAGCCGATAGACAGGGGTTGTTGAAGCAAGGAAACATACGACTCGCTCTGGGATACGCTCTCGGTCGAAATGCGCAAGTAGGTCGATGTGGTGGAAGTCTGGGAGCTACTCGTGAGTAGAACTTAGCCATGTGAGGCGATGCGGAGTACCTTGGAGCAACAGTGGACCATGGTGTCCAGCTCGTTGAGCGGCATACGGCTCTGTTACTGGGGCACCAGTTGAAGTGGTGTAGACGGCGCCGTCTTTCTTTTGGAAGACTTCAGCAGAAGGCATTTCTATGTCGACTATTGGCGTAGCAGACCAAGCTAGGGAAGGCTCCCATTGCAAGACTTCGTCTTATATACGCGAGGCGCCGAACTCAGCATCACGCAGGTGATCTTCCCACCTTGCTGACCACGATCCTCACTAAATCCCTCGCTTCTCATTGGCCATAGATGCCCTTCACGTGTTGGAAGATGTGTTGGGTGCAAGTCCGCGGCGTATCTCTCTCGCTTTTCTCCACATTCCACCTCCCCGATCGCCTGGTTCTGACTCGGCCGTGCATAGCCGGTTCTCAAATGCTCTGCTCAACTAGTTCATGTCTGCATTTGAGAGTGAGTTTCTCGTTGTTCGATATATCCGTTACCCACACGCTGACAAACCTGTGTCCAACCTTCCCAGAGATGAATGTGCTATAGTGCTTTCTCGACGTCCAGTAGCCCTAGACAGCGGATGCGGCCACCGGCGTAGTTCTCATCTGTGGGTACATCACCTGATGGCGTACTAGTTGCCAATTGTGTTAGTAAGGGGATCATATGAGGGCTTGTGGGGCTGCTAGTAAGCTGTGCGGCCGGAACATTCAGGATGTGGTGCGTCTTCACTGATCCTTATGGCGTATGGCCAAGTCCGCCGGCTCTGGGTAGGCATCTTTGAGGCCTTGCTGGGGAACTCCATTTCTTTGTAGACTTCTGATGAACGTTGGTTGTGTTGTAGCTACGACACGAGGGTGGTTAATAATAACATCTGTGAGTCGCGTCCTGTCTAGACATCCGTTCTCTGATCACACCCTGATAGTATCGATTGGATAACGAAACCTTCCGCGGAAGCAGGCGGTGGAAGCGGCCTCGCGACAGGTTACAACCAGGTTTATATTACTTGTTCATTTATTCCGTCGACCTGGTATGTATCGGCGCGAACGCGGAGGAATCAGGGTCGAAGGAGATTCGCGTATGCGCCACGATAAATGCCGCTCCTCGCTGCCGTCGGTGCTGAAGTAACCCTGCATGCATACCTCATCCACTCACAGGCTGTCCGTCAGTCCGTATAACAATGTTGAGTGAGTCATCGGATCACCCTCGTAACCCTGTTCGACCGTTCAACAGCGCCTAGAGCCTGCCAAACCGTGAGTTGTGTCTCTAAGGGACAACGGAGAACGCTGATGATGATCCTATGTCCGAGACAATGAGTGAAATCCTGTGGCACCATATTCGAAATGCAACACCCGCTGACGGCCTAGAACGGTAGCGCGCGGATCGGCCCTACCATATATTAGATGACCAGCGTCGTTCAGGAAATATTGAAGAGTGAGCGCGGAGGATTCTGCGAGAGACGTCTGGTGAGTCTTAATCGATGTGAGCTGCAAGCGTGGGTTCAAATCTGATGTGCATGTCCTCCACAGCAAGTGACGCGTAGGTTAGTCGTAGAAGTGCTAGATTCTAAGCCAATGCATTCCGTCCGAAGCCATTGTACTCTCCCCTATGGCCCCTTCTCCACCACTCGCTGTCCCTTGGCCCCTATGTGCATCAAATTGAAATTACATAAAGCTATCGCTCAGCAACACTTTTCCAATCTCTTTCACCCATGAAGGAGCTTCCAGCAGAGCTCCTTGACGCGATCATATGCCACCTGTCGCACGATCGACTTACTCTGAATTCTTGCTCTCTCGTTTGTCGTTCTTGGGTCAAACCTGCTCAGACATATTTGTTTGAGGCAATCGAGTTTTCCGCAAACCAAGGGCCAAAAGCATCCCAGTCATGTAAAAGATTGGTTCACATCCTACAATTATCGCCCCACATTTCTTTCTACGTCTGCCGTCTTTCCATCGTGTTCGACTATGACCTTTTGAAGGACAAATACCTTCAGGCTCTCCTCCGGTTACTATCCACCATCAGATACCTCATGATCAGCTCTGCCCGCAGTTTTTATACCTGGCAAGATCTCCCTCACACCTTCGTGCTGCCGCTAACTTCTCTTATCGCCAATCCGATGTTTGAAGAACTACGGATCTCGGGGATAACGTTTACTCCATCAGGCGACGAGTTGACACAGTTCTTGCGATATTGTGCCAATTCCATTCAGACACTGATATTGTCAGACATTCGCCGCTCCGACACCTCCGGCGAGGAAGTTGCAGAGGAAGATGGCGTAACTGTGGATGCGGCTACCAATCCGGTCGAATTGACGAAACTCAGGGAACTTGTTGTTCAAGGCGACCTGCCAGAGTTTGGAGGCGCACTCAAGATGCCCAATCTCCTGCTCTTGCAACGAGAGCTCGCAAGTTATGCTCACGGGTCCCATAGGCACATACTCTATTCATGTGCACCCAAGGAGCTAAGGACCCTAGTGCTGCAATTCTGGGGTAGGATCATCATACTTTTTTTAGTTGCAAGTTCGCGCTGATCACCTATCATGCCTTCATAGATAAAAACACTGCGCCTTGGGTTGTACCCAGCTTCCAGAATTGCGCCGAACTTCGTTTTGTCCTCGTCGGCTGTTGGCAGCTAGCGGAGCTCGACCCATGCATTCAGATATTCCGTAGCATCCCCTCAGGCAATTTCCGCCACCTCGAATACTTCCTATTGGACCTGCGTAGTCCTTTCTCCTTTGAACATGAGGATATGTCAGCTACTTCTTTATGGGGTCCCTTCGTCGATGCTCTAGTCCCGTTACTATCCCAGGGTCGGCTCAAGACGTTCCTCATAATATTTTCGTGTGCGGAGGATGTGGACCAGCAAGATCTCGTTAGCATGGAGGGAATTCGAATTGGACAGAATCTCCTTTTAAAGGATCTTGTGGTTGATTTGAGAACCCGGTTTCGAGCGCTGGATTCTAAAGGGGCATTGGAACTACGACTATGGGACCTAGGTGTCGACGTGTGTATGGATGATGAATTTATGAGTCTAGACTACTTGCGGAGGATGATGAGGGTGGGATATCGCCTGTAGTACATAAAGTGGCGTATGTTCTCTCCCTCTCTCATCCCAGACGCTCATTTATACCGCTATATAGCTGGAGTTTATGCTGAAGTTTATGACCATGTCAACGTTGTATCCCACAGCGCAAGCGGTATGATTGTATATCAGCCAGATTTAGCCCACCAGAATTCCGTCCATCCCAACTCACGAGCCGAAGATAGAGAGCGGCTGATCAGTAAACACTGAACGGGGATTAACTTCTTGGATTCTACGACTAGAATGGCGCGACTATGTCTGCATAAAGTGACGTGACACACCTAACAACGGTGGATCTTCCAGTTGATGGATCCACGAAGCTCCTCATGTGTTATCTCACGGCTCTCTTCCTCAGTCTCGGGCCTTCAGGCTGGTGCTACTCAAGGATGAGTTTCGTATGAAAGGCTCAGGGGATTCTTGGGGTAACACTCATTGCCAGCGACAGCCATTGTTCAATCGAAGACATTTGGGGAACCACTGGAAGATCCGTAAAACTACCATTGATAGCTTCACATCATTGGTAATCTACTTGAAATGGGGTTTACGAGTTTGTTGCGTATCCATTAGCCCCTGGAACAATGCCAAAACAGGGACCTCTCTTCTTAAACATTTCGCGAAGATCAAATACAAGGTCAGTGGGTCTCTCGTGGGCCGCAAAATGGCCACCATGGTCGTGCCGTTTTTGATAAACAACACGACCCGAGCCACGAGTCCATCTGAAGAATTCCGTACATCAACGCCGGATGATAGTGATGAATCACTTACGACATTGGCTTTAGAAGGAGTTCCTTGGGGAAATACGACAAGCCAGTGGGAATAGTTGGTGAAGGCAGATTCGCTCGGTCCCCGGACTGGAACATTTCGTAATAAATACGCACGGACGCGGCTGGGCCTGCTCTTGAGAAGGCGTATATCGATACCCAAGTTAATACTAAAATGAGGGTGAGCAATTACATAAAGGCGGGAGCGGGACTATGAGAGACTAGCACTCGTTACCTTCATCGTCTTCCCAAGGATAACTGTCGGTCCAGTTCACCAGCTTCTCATAGATCCATGCGAGTAGGCCGATAGGGGAATCAGCGAGGCTGTACCCCAAGGTCTGTGGTTGTGTGGCTTGCTCCATGAAGTACCCGCGGCCTTGCTTCTCAAAATTCGCAGCTCTAGCCATCCACTCCTTCTCGTACGGCTTAGTTGGCGTGAGAACGTAAGCCAAGTAGCGAAGAGGCTCGAATAATGGACGAGGGGGACTTCCACTAGTATGAACCGCCGTTAGAGGACCCTGGACCGAGAAGCAGAACAAGATGCCTACACGGGAAAATTGGTGTGCCACGCTTTGCAATGACGATCTCCGTAGGTATACGCTATCGTTTGCGTAATCTTCAGTGAGGCCAGATTAGACCGTGAATATTGAATGCTCAACCGATTGGCAACTTACGACTCGTCCCCAATCACCACCCTGCGCCACTATTGTACGATGGTGAGTTCCGTGATAATTTAGGATCAGACCCAATCCTACCGTATTCCTTATAGCCGAGTGCGAGCATGAGTTTGTGCCCAACCTGTGCTTCGTCATTATCGTGTTTATGTCGTCGAAAGATTATGCTTCCTACCTCCGCGTAGTGGGCTAATCTGAACCCCTTTTTCTTAGGGGCCTCGGAAAACCCATATCCAGGCAAGCCCAGAGCTACGACATGAAAGCTAGGGTGCTCGGAGGAAGCTTCAGTCAACAACGGAAGAATCTTGCGAACTTCGATAAAACTGCCTGGCCCTATATACTGAAAGCGTGAGAGAGACGCTCGCATGAAATGTAGGATGAGGCCTAGGACTTACACCCATGCACAAATAGTAATGGAATCGCGGTCTTCACGCTGCTCTGTTTGTGAATGTAATGGATGTTCAAAGTACCTTGACCTCCAATATCTATGTCCCTTGTAAACTGGGGTAGCTCTGAATTCAGGGCAGCTTCGTGCTTTCTCCAGTCATAACTGTCTTTCCAGCGAGCAACCAAGCGACGAATGTCGGCGAGGGGCACGCCATAGTCCCACCCAACTTGCTCAAGCTCATCGGGGAAAGCGGCCAAGTCAAGTTTGGCTCGTAGGAACTTCAACTGCTCATCTGGGACGGCAATGGTGTAGGGCTTTTCAGAAGACATGTTGCGCTGGGTGATTTAGTGCCCATGGTCTCTTTATAGAGGCATCGAAGTCTAAGCGAGATTGAGTCATTCCACTGGTCGTGGTGAGAGAAGCCTGCATCTTCCCACAACACAGAAGAAGCGAGTCCAAAAGGGGAACACATCGTCACAGGTAAGGAGTCAGATGCACCGACGCGAATGTATGACGAAAGTATTTTGATTCTTTGCGGCATACAATACATTTTGATCTCCCAGCATAGTCACAGAAATGATTCGGAAGAAGGAGCAGAGGCTTATGGACCACCAGCGAGGGCAATAATTTTTGCGACTGCCTGCTCCGCTGTTGCCATGATCGCGCCTTGTGGGTTGCCCATGGGCATAGACGGTATCTAGCAAAAGAAATCAGGGTCAATGAGCACGGACGAGATTAATAATGTGGGAACGCACAATGGATGCCTGTGAAATTGTTGCATGAGACGGGTAAAGAAATGAGGCAAAAACGAACTTACATCAACAACAAAGAGATTGTCGGTACCAAAGACCTTGGCGTTGGCGTCTACAACGGCACTTGATGCGCTTGTACCAATGCGGTTAGCTGCAACCCAATGGTTGGAGTTCATGTCGCTCTGGGGAAAGGTTAGACAAGATGTGCAGTTAACGTCTAAGACAACTGACAAGAGCGTAGCTGTTGACTACGGAGATATCAGCAAAAAGATAGAAAGGTAGGAGGATTTCACACACCATATTCCTCAATATTGGTGGTGTTATCAGGAGTTATCAATGTCAATCCAGAGACTGCAGTGACAATAAGCAGATGACCCAGCCCAGGAGATTACAATCGCACCGTTGCCAATACCAGCGACAATATCGTTAAGGCCCTGGAGTAAGACCGCCTTGTCCTTTGAATCGGTCAACCAAGGTTGAGTCAAGACACGGGGACGGATGGCGGCGTCAATACCAATTCGACCGCGGGATGTGATACCCGTCGATCTGGGAGCATACTAAGCAATGATGGGGTGCAGACAATGAGAGAATCACCGTACAGGTAAGCGGTGATAGTGAATATTTGGCTGGCGTTGTAGGGGTAAGAAGTAGTGACTGAGGCAGCACCAGGGCGGACTGTTCCTTGCAACTATGCGAACGTCAACACAAGAGTTATGATCAACAACGAAAGGGAACATACCCAGCGAGTAACGTGATCCGAACCAGAATAAGCACGCCAGAAATTAAGCCTGTTGAGATTGGTCGGCTTAGAGACACCCGGTCACAGAGAAAGCACGAACCTGGGCGAAGCTTGAGCAAAGACACCGGATTGGCTGCTAATATATTGCGCCGCATCGGCGGGTCTTGGGCTCGACATAATATTGGCCCAGTTCTCGTAGGCATCGATGTCAGGGTGGGTGAAGACCAGCTGTGGAGGTAACTCAGACTCGTCGCAGTATAATAAGGAAGGTGGCTACGGACGTTGATCGATGGGTTATCTTGAACATTGTTTCCAACAGGTAGATTAATCCATTGGGATTGAGGAGGCAGTTGGGGTCCAAGTGATGCATCACTGGCGATGAGGTTTATCATGTCTGTAGGACCGATACCAGCAGTGAACAGAAGACGAGTAGAACCGAAGGAGCCTCCGGAAAGAATGACACGTCCATTGGGAGTGACGGGGATAAAACCGTTGGGGCCGAGCGAAGTGTCGTTCGTCTGTACGCCGAGAATGCGGGACCCAGATCTAACAATCTGGGACACGAAAGTGTAGTCTCTGTATGTCAAGTTGGGTCGAGCCGTGGCCGTCTTCCAGTAAGTGCCAGCGGGGCCAGTACGCTTTCCGTTCTTGAACTAAAGGCCCGCTTGGTCATGCAGACACGAGAGCTTTGGAACACGGCCCACTTACGTAGTACGCACTGTAACCATAGACATGGTCCTTCTGATTAGGATCGTCGTTGATGGTAAGCTGACGGTATCCTTGAGGATCCAGTAGCCTCTTCGCAACATTGAATGCTTGCTCTAGGTACCGCTGACCATCCGTGGATGGGTGATCAGTACTAGGAAGACGGGCTTTCATCTTGTTAGTGTACGGAGCGTGATTAGTCCACGAGCTTGGCCATCCATTGGCTGTAGCGAAGTCAGAGTCTGGAGGATACCAGTAGAGGCTACGGGCATCAGGTCAGCCAAATAGAATTACTGTGCGTATGATTACTCACCCTCCATTAATAGTAGTTCCGCCACCAAGGATACATCCAGCGAAAACGGTGATATCTTAGAGCGAGTTGAGGCTTTTAATTAAGGACCTCACTTTCCCTACTCACCTTTGCACCACCAGAATGGGTTTCCATCCGAGAACATAGACTCGAAGAGACCAGGTACGTCGAATTTGGTGAACTATGCGAAGGAGGACCCATAAGTGCGTATACCTGGGAGATGAACAAGAAACTCACAGGTTGGCCTTGCAACCATTGCGGCTGGTAACGGCCTCCGGTCTCCCACGTTGAAGGGCCACCACGCTCAAGAAGCAACACCTTCTTGCCAGTTTCGGACAAACGATCTGCAGTAACGAGACCTCCTGGACCAGCACCAACGACGATGTAGTCGTAAGGAGTAGCCTAGGGACAAAGCAGTCAGATGCCACTGGCGCGGATCGTCAGTCGGAGCTGCTCACCGAAACTGTCGGGGTGGGAGTAGTAGAAGTAGGTGGTTGAGACGTCGGAGTGCCGCTGCCGCCGCCCGTGCCGCCAGAAGCCCAATGGTTGTAATCATCCTGGCTAGCATGAGCATCTGCATAATTAATACCGAAGAAACCGACTGTCAGATGACAAGATCAGCAATGCATCCCGAGAGTAGGAGGTATGAACAAACAGTCAGTATGTTCGACGAAGACACTGTTCGGATCGGCTGGGGTGTTGACAGGGGCGCTTGAGTAGGCCCAGGCCAAGACGCCTGAGCCAGCCACGGGAAGACTTCCACCAGTGCCCCAGGCTGTAATTCAGGAGTGCGTTAGACTCAGGTGTGCCGGATACAAGAGTGATACTTACTGGTGCAGTTCTGGCAACGGAAAACCCACTTCCAGTGAGTAGAATTGACCATTGTGTGCTGCAAATCCTGAATGTTGGGACCAGCATACGGCCTAGCAACGGCAGTAAGACCAGCGGATTTCGAATAAAAATGAATGCACATACTGAGGCAGGTCATATGTTCTGGAATATGAAGCAGAATATTAGTCTGCGTGGTCGTGAAATTACTCTACGTGAGTCATCTTACGTAGCAAAACGCGTCGAATGAACGATTTGATTTCCATTCGGCCACGCGACCAATAAAAGGTTTTGCAACATAGCGCCGCCGAGTGCGAGGCCGACCCATTTGCTAGCGATCGGTGCGGTTATGGAGCCAATGAATTCAGTCGGGTTTGAGCCAGAGGCGGCGAGAGGCGGGAAGACCAATCCATATTGGACTTGATGCACCGGGTCAGTTATCCCAGTGAGTGGGATACCGGTATCGGGGTCGACAAATCTGGAGGCGGCTTGCGCAAAGGCTAAAACACCAAAAATTGGTCAGACCAAAATTTGGAAAATAGGTTCGGTCAGAGCGCAAATTCACCGGAGCCTGCGAGGGACAGGAGACCCAAGCCTACACCTAGGCGCATTGTTGGAGAAGGGAGAAGGATGCAGTATACATAGCTACAAAAACGTTGTCGTATTTAACGCCACTGGAGAAATAAGACCCGGATGCGAGATACATCCGTGGATCATCTGAGACAGACATATTCTTGTGAACTGTATTTCTGAATGCAGGTAGTAGTTCAGGGCATCACAACGGGTCGGTGAAGGAGAACACAGTGGCCTGCAAGTCGGAGACACGTCGGACCGCCCCGCCTGCCTTGTGACCAATCACTTCAACTGAATTTGCTTGTCGACATGATAGGCTAAGTCCCGAGGATATGACGCAGGCACGCCAAAGGATTGCGGAAGGAGATGGAGTACGCGTGAGTGATCGCTAAGGAAGCAGGTCCTGATTCGGTTGTAATCAATGGCGTCAAGAAACAAACCTCAGCCTGATAGATTTTTGACGTGGCTTTTTTCAGAGAAAACCGAGAAAGTCCCGATCTATATCCTGGACATGCAGACATACGGTGGGGTATGTTGAATTTAGATGCGTGCCAAACATAGATATTTTGGGGTCTGGAGATACGAGTAGGTCGCATTCACCAGAGGGCCGCTACTCGGAGCTCATTCAGTTGGTGTGAGGTGGACCAATGCCAGCGGAGCGGTGGGAAGTAGATCATGGAATGCGGCCGTCTGTGCCGTTGTCCGTGGTCTTTCTCCAGGGTAAGGTCATGGCGTCAACGAGGGACAGCGGTTGCAATAGACAAAACGAAATATCGGCGCTTAGCAGTGGGACGCTTCTGCAAGACCAAGTGAGTTCTTCGACGAAGTGGTTCAAGAGGCTAATCCACGTGGCTCGCGCCCTATGGGTACCATATATGGCAACTTGGATCGTCTTGAAACAAAGGTTGGATGGCTCGTACGTACGCATACCGGTAAGCGTTTGGGTAAGAAAGCATGCAACGAAATCTACGAGAAGCGATTGGTTGGTTATATTCGATGAAAAAGAATAGAATTTGTAGCTTCCCTGCCAAAACCTCCGTTCCGCGCCCCTTGCAGATAAAGCACCTTGAGTTATCGGTATAGCATATCGCTTCCGCCTGCAATTTGATAGAAGGACATGCATATGGATGTGGGTACAATGGTGTCGAGTTGCACGGTCTTATCTCCGCATGCAAAAGTTTATATAACTGCCGACGCCCTACTGACATCCTTACAGGTCCGACGAAGGGATAATCGATCGTTGCAGCAGTGACGTTGGGTAGCATTGGCAGCGGTGAAGGCACACTCTCGGAACCATATTTGAGCTTGTAACAGGCTGGCGACGTTCACGATCATTTGCCATAGCCAGTCGCGTTCATAGTCTGCCAATCCTCAACGAGACCCAAGAGTCATTCTATACAATCCGAAGCAGAACGTAAAACGATACGTCTGTTCGCAAGATAACCGTTAAACCACGACTGACACACAATAGTTATTGACAGACATAAGGAATGACGTCACAAGGGACCGCCAAGGCTTTCAGTAGTTGCCTTGTTTATTCGACACAGGTCCCGTGCTCACCATCAACTTTACGCATTAACGTTCACAACTTTCAAGGTCATCGACGTCGTTAGAACGATGATGGAATCGCATAGTACATCCGATTCTACTGTCCGCGCGCAGAGAAGTTAATATGTAGGTAAAGCTAAGACGTGTAAAGATAACGTAACGAGATTGATTATTGACAATCAGTAATTGACACTGATCAAGTAATCCGCCAGTGCCTCGACCACTTGCACAGATTCGGCTTGTTGAACAGGTGCGACGTAAACCGTGACTAATATAGCTTGATTTGTTTTCACGATCACGGCACCATCAGCCTGAAGCGACAAGGGTTACTATCCATCAGCAGTGCGATGATGATAAAGTCCCTACCTGCTTCTTGGCATAGACGCTACGTGGGGTGGCACTCAGTGTGAAGTACTTCTGGCCTGCAATGCGGACGCCGCTAGCTTGCGTAGCGTCTGGATTGCTAAACACCTTCAGGAGGGCGGCTTGTTCCTGGGCAGACAGCTGAAAGATTCTGTGAGTGAGTCGCTTCTGATGAGGATTCCAAAGGAGAGCATACGCTGAAGTCTGAGCTGGTAGCCCACACGCCTCCCTGTTGACCAAGGATAGCTGCATGTGTCACTTTGCCGGTGCCCACCAGGTTAGTGTCGACATAACCTGAAAGGAGGCCTTCAGTTAGCGAGGAGTGTTCAAATGGACAGAGAGAGACATACTCTGCCAGGACATCTTTCAAGGTCTGTAACACAAGGTTGAGAAAATCGAGGAAAGAGAGTTAGGGAGAGTGGCACACTTGCAAGGAAGCGGTTAAAGACGCGATGGTCGATCAGATATCGCTTCGGCTGCTAAAAGGTAGTTCATCACGTGAGATCAGTCCCCCTATCTCAGCCTCCTGACCATACGTCGCCAAGCTATGCTCTCATTGTCAATAAAAAGAAATCGCACCCGCTATTCTTTCTTATAAGGGACTACGCTTCTGATGACATTCAGTGCACATTAAAGCCGCCAATCTGCTTGCACATCTTCGCGGGGTGCAGTTCCCCATTGACTTTCCCAGTCACTGCCGCTTTCCCGCAATTTTGACCGTTGCCTGGGGCTGATAAACGTAGAACGTAGAACGTAGAACGTAGAAGAGCTGAAGTAACGCAAGCCACCTGTACCTGGCTTACAAGCGCCTTGAGCGCTAGACGATGTTGAAAATTCCCTCGTTCATGTGACAAGTTTGGTGAAGGACGTTTAGTGTTTCAACGACGGTGGCTGAAGAAGACATTTTCTTCTTAACCTCTTCTTCCTCCTTCTCCCTCTCGTTAATCTCAATTTGCGGCGTCCTTGGTTAGTACCCATCCCTGGCTTCGATACTGAAAGGCCTTCCAAGTTAACTGGACAGTGTAGACCCACAGGCGCGTTCTCGCATTTGGGTTGACACCGTTCACTCCCTTTCATTCCCCTCTCATCACCTTGGCTTTGGCCGAAACTTTGGGCGTTATTTCCATCGGCATCCTCAGCTTCGTCTTCGAAAAGTAGTCTCGCCCCATTGTTATAAGGACAAGGGACTTTGTGGGATTCTGGAATCGATCATGTCTGCATCTGGGTCTTCATCAACATCTACTCCGTCATCCTCTGCTGCAGGGCCCAGTAATCAAAATGGTCAGGGCTCGCAGAGTGTACTGGATAGCGATGAGAAAAACAGGTGCGTTGCGCGCACCAACCATGGGATATGCAGCGCCGACCTCTGCTTTGCAGCGTCGTGATCAAAGTCGGTATGGTGGGGGATTCTCAGATAGGAAAAACCAGTCTGATGGTGAAGTACGTTGAGGGTAGCTTTGACGAGGACTATATACAGACGCTGGGTGCATAACATTCCTATTGCTTCCGTTACCTGCGCTAAGATCACTCCCCCTTCGTCTAGGCGTTAATTTCATGGAGAAAACCATTTCAGTGCGGAGAACGACCATTACTTTCTCAATATGGGATCTTGGTGGCCAACGGGAGTTTGTGAACATGCTTCCGCTGGTGTGTAACGACGCCGTCGCCATTCTCTTCATGTTCGATCTTTCGCGGAAGTCGACACTCAACTCGGTCAAGGAATGGTACCGGCAAGCACGAGGGTTCAACAAGGTGCGCTTCCCATGGTTTTCTGATACCTTCTATGCTGATCGATCACAGACCGCGATACCATTTCTAATAGGGACGAAGTTCGATACCTTTGCGACATTCCCTCGAGATGAACAAGAAGAAATCACGAAACAAGCGAAACGGTTCGCCCGCGCTATGCATGCGTCACTCATCTTTTGTTCCACTTCCGCTTCCATAAATGTACAGAAGATCTTCAAGATTGTTCTCGCGAAGGCATTTGATCTTAAATGCGTGATACCTGAGATAGAGGGAGTCGGGGAGCCGGTACTCATATATGTCGACGTTTAGTTGAGGGCTTATTGTTGGGGAAGGGCAGGCGGGGATTAGGTCAGGCGTTGGCTTTGGTTTGGGTGGGGGGTTGAAGGGAAGGGAAATGAGGGGATGAAGTGGTTGGTGGTGATTTAGAAAGCCTTGGAAGTTTTGATGGAGGGGTTAATGGTGCCCTTGACACGGATTGAGGTATGTCGTCAGGATCGTTCTTGCTTGAGGACCACGCTGCTCACGCCCTTCTGACTTCACTTCACCCCCTCCCACCTGTCGTCTTCTCATTGGTAGCCGATCGACATGGATATCATCATCACTTCGGGACTTATCCCATATGGACACTTAAACTCGTCAATAGCCGCTGCAAGGGCAGACAATCTCCGAATACGTAGTCGCTGCCTCAAGGGCAAAGCGAGCTTGACTACGAGCCCTTAATACCATCCCCCTTCACAAGCTAGCGGATATATCGTTACATTCTCTTGTTTTCTGCCAGCACATCTCACCACAATGCCGCCCTTTCCATTTTCTTATTTCCAACTCTATTATTCCCATTCCACCACCGACATAATAATCGCTTCCTTTATCCTCAATCTGATCCCCCTCCTTTTTCCACCTCCCAACTTCCCAGTCTTTCCTTAATCTGGCTCCTCTGTCTGTCCGTACTCGCTGTCGATTCTTCGTCTCTTTGTTCTCTCTGCTGCATATCCATCAATCACTGGCGGTCTCGCTTAATTCTTTTTTTTCGACTTATACCTGCATAAATTTTTCTTACTGGCATTTTTTCGGTCGAGGATCATCATCATCCATCACCATCCAACTATCACACTCCTTTATCTCTTTGCATCGGGTTTCATCTTTCTAACAAGGTTCTTCCCCTACATACATCCTTTCATATCCGTCGCTCTGCGACTTTTTTGAGTGGGACCGCACTGTACTCTTCGTTTGGCTTATGCTATTCTTCCGTAGCCATGTCTTAATGCATCTTATATATGGTATCAACCATTCCTACTGTCATGATATCAAGACTGATGCCACGAGGCGGTCGCCGTGGTAGTCCTGGTGGTAACCCAACCGGCAGCCGGTGTTTCGCAGTTAACTTTGCAGTGGAGGCTTCATAGGTCGATATTCCTTTCATGGACGACAGCCCAAGTACTATCCTTCGAATTGCGAAGTGTGATGATGGTGAGTTCACAATTGTCCCTCTCGTAAACTTACCACATACTCACTTCTGCACTTATCTCCACGCGGACCGACGTGATCATATCATGGGTTTGTCAAGTTCAGAACAGAATCTACTCTATACGAGTAGCGTGACACATATGCGCCATATGCAGCCTGACGAGCCCTGGGGGTTGACGAGCCCACCAGTGAAGGCCGACAAATGGAGGGAGCGCTCATATCGTGCTTTTCCGACAACTTCCCGATGTATTCAGCCAGCTCCCATGAACATACTTGGAGAGGCATGGTGCAATCAAAGCTTAGCCGTCTTCTTTGATGCTTCTATCCTCTGGCAGTGGATAACGACGCGTTACCATGCGCTTGGACATTTTGTTGTCTTGATTGCCTATGCCATCGCAACGCCGTGCGTCCCGAATTGGGTTTCTCAAATTCTCTTGGTGCATTTGCGACACGGGTCAACGCCAGCGCAGTCGCCGCAAGTAGGGCTCTGTCTGGCGGACTGGCTTCCATTTCCGGCCGAGACCTAGCTGTAACGGTCGGTGAATCGACAGCCCTTGAGCTCGATTTTCGATTTTAGTATGGCCCTTTGATATTTTGATGGTCGTTGCTGTCGCCGAGGCGAAAATGCGCGTACTTCAGGCGCCCGCTACCGATGCAGATGGCATAACTCAGCTCGCCATATGTTCATAATCTACTTCTGGATGGTTCCGAGCTCCTATGCCCCTTTGCGGTGACCAGATAGCTATGTGCTGGCTTACTAGCCGAAGCGGTAAGCACGATGTTCTTCCTGGGGAAATAGACTCATTAAGGAAGTAACAGTGACTACTCTTCTGTCATGTTTTGAGTCCATGTGCTATAACCGAGGTCGCCATGTCAGATGAACTGCAGAAAGATGTGATATCGCGTGGAATGTCTTTGCTTCGCGGGTGGTCGATGTTTCTTAGCTGCCTGTGCCAGCTCGCAGATGTGTTTTCCGGTCCCGATTGGGAAGTTGCCGGAGAGATAAAACGAGGTGGTCTATGTGCGGATTTTGTCCGAGCAACTGCGCTACAATCCTCTTCCTACAGCGATCTCAACAGGACCGTCGACAATGGTTTCCTTGAAAGGCGCCTTCCTCGCTTTACTTCCTGTCATTTCGCTCTGCGTCGAGGCGACGCAGGTTATGCATCGTCCTGAGGGCTACAAGGACTCGCCTAACACCTTCAGCATTGAGAAGGCCCCCAAGGTCAAAGTCATTCAGAAACGCGCTACAGGCAAAGTCCAGTTTGCGTATTTCACCAACTGGTGCGTTGTATCGTTCTTGGAAGTAGGAGTTGTGGCGCGGCTTACCGCAACCTCCACTCAGGGGTATCTATGGTGCCAACTTCCGTAAGCTTACTCTGCGGCCGCTTCCCGCTCTATTCAATCTTACTCTCGCCATTAGAGCCAACTGATATTAACACGGCGACCGTAACTCGTATGTTCCTTTACTTGCTTTATATGTCTCCTTAGTTCAATTTCCCTCGCTCCAGACCTCTTGTACTCCTTCGCCGATGTCAGACCCGACTCTGGTGCTATCGTGTTGACTGACTCTTACGCGGACCAAGAGGTGCAGTACACTTTCCCACCCACTATTTGACGCAGTATCTGAATTTCTCACTCTACACAGAAACATTTCCCTGGAGATTCCTGGGATGAGCCCGGCACCAATCTTTACGGTTGCTTAAAGCAGCTCTATTTGATCAAGCTCAGGAATCGTAACATCAAGGTTTTACTCTCCGTTGGTGGCTGGACGTACTCTCAAGCTGGTATGCCCCTCCCCTTGATGTTTAGTGTTTCTTTTCAAGCGTGCCTGCAATCCAGGTCATTTCAATTTTGTCACGTCCGCATCAAGCCGGGCCACCTTCGTTCAGAATGCTGTTCAATTGGTTGAAGATTATGGCTTCGACGGAATGTAAGCTCGTCATCAGGGATGTGGGATATGGTTTATCAATCCTTCCAGTGACTTGGACTTCGAGTACCCTTCCAACTCGGCCCAAGGTCAAGGGTTCGCTGACTTGTACACCGCATTGCGCACAGCCTTCGACCAGCTCGCTTCTAGAAAGGGAGATTCTACACCCTACCTCTTGACAGTAAGTTGATCACAGCGCTTTCTCTAATTCTTTCCTCATCCTAAGTTTAGTCTGCTGTCTCCGCTGGACCAGCCAATTATGCCAATCTTGTTGTCCCTCAGATGGATAGGGCAATGGACTTCTGGAACTTGATGGTATACATATTGACATACGCCTCACGATCGCGTTTCTGATATATCTCGATTTCAGGCTTATGACTATGCTGGATCTTGGTTGACATACGCAGACAATCAGGCGAATCTTTATGGTGGTACTCGTACGGGCGTAAGCACCGATGCTGCCGTGAAATACTTCACGTCCCATGGTGCTACCGCTTCAAAGATCGCGATGGGTAAGTTTAGCACGTGCTCAACTTCTGTTGCTTGCTCATACCCTCCCAGGTATGCCGCTGTACGGACGTGCATTCGAGAACACCAATGGAATTGGTCAGCCATACAGCGGAGTGAATATTTTATCGTGAGCCTCTTAGCTGGTACTAACATTCAGCCAGATTGGCCCTGGAACCATTGAAGCTGGCATATACTCATACAAGGCACTTCCATGTGAGTTTCATACCGCCTGTTTCAGTCGGTTGTCCTCACGGTGGACCATAGTGGCTGGTGCAACGGTCTTTGAGAACACTACCGATGTCACAAGCTATTCCTACGATTCAGGAAAGAGAGAACTTGTTTCATACGACACTCCGAGAATTGTTACAATGAAGGCTCAATACGTATCGGCCAATGGTCTCGCCGGGTCGATGTTTTGGGAGGTACGGTCCCGCTAACTAAGCCGTGGATATGTTGCTGATGAATATCTTAGCTTTCCACGGACAAAGTCGGCTCCGATTCTCTAGTTGGTACCAGTGCTAGGGTGTATGGGAGCTTGGACCAGACTCAGGTAGCTCAAGCCTCTGTCTCCGTTGCACTGTCCTAATCACGATCCTTCCTTCCAGAACCATATCAAGTTGGTACCCATCTCCCATACCATCATATTTCTTAACAATTCCTTTTTGTAGCTTCCCGAACAGCAAATGGACCAACATTCGCAGCAATATGGGATCTGGAGGAAATCCCCCTCCCACTTCCTCTTCCACCACACCACCAACTCCCACCGGAGGCTGTGGGGGCGTTGGCGCATGGAACTCTGGTGTGAGGCTGATGCTTTGATGCCTCGATGCGTTTCTGATCGGATTGTCATCTAGACCGCCTACACTGGAGGCGCTCAGGTATCTTACGGTACGCGAGTTCATTGCGAGCCTATTTTACTTTGTTCACATTTCTTGGAACAGGCGGACATTTGTGGACTGCCAAGTGGTGGACTCAAGGCGATACTCCAGGCGGCGCTGGTAAGTTTCCTGTTCCATTTGTCTCAACACGGAGCTAACTTGTTGAAGCTGGTGTTTGGACCGACAATGGAGCGTGCTAAGCAAGAATAGTACCTTGGAAGCCTCTTGGAAGATATGGCCCACTTATTTATTGTCAAACGAAATATCAGTCATTTTGGATGTAAACCCAGGCGGTCATGAAATAAATCCCATCTTTCACAGTATCAACGCAAATTACTGAGGTATCATCACAGGTATAACGACGAGCAGAAGATGACGGAGTTAGGTCGTTCCAACATTTCGGATGATTTCTCAAACTTGTCCTTGAGTTCGTTGTTTCCGATGACCTTAGCGGCCTGAGCCATCTGTCTGAGGAGTTCGCCTAGACGTCTAAATACACGGATCAAGGAGCCTTCAAATTGATCGGTAAGCTGAAAGAAGAGGAGAACTAAGCTAGTTGTGGTCACGCAGAAATCGCGGTAACTTACTCTACAGATGTCGGAGAAAGAGGCCCCTCGACACCACTGAACGACTGCGTCCATAAGCTCGACTTTGAAAGACTGGACATATTCATCTTCTACAATTGGCAGTTTGGATTCCTTCGAGACGCTTGCTATCCTCCGTGCAATCTCTTGCATCACACGAAGAGGTGCAGCTAGTTCTTCTTTCAACTTCGTGGTCTGCTCACTCTGGTGGCAAAGTTAGAACATGTCGCCTACTTGTAGCCATCGAAATTTACCTTCTCAGTGAACACAAAGCAGCTTAGTAGAGCGGCACACTGCTCTGGTGATAGTGGATTGAAAACACCGTTGAAAATGAGCTCCGTCAATAGCAACTCGTCGCCCGAGCTGATTTCGCAGGCAACTCGCCCCTTCATGTCAACGATGTCGTCCGATGTGGTAAAAGCCAGCCGTCTGAGTACACGTTTCCTACACTTGAGCTCCTCAAGCTGCAGTACGTCGAGAGTGGCTTGGATACGCTTCTTCAGTCCCCGGATTCGCTCATGGTTTTCGCGTTTCTTTTGATACAGCGTATAGAGCTCGGGTAATCGAGGGTCTTTGTGCAAGGGACTGGCGAACATCTTCTGTTCCATGACTTCGATTTTCTAGGAAGTTTAACAGATGTCAACATCGACGAAATGTGGCGTACATACTTTAACCAAAGTCAAGAACTTTTCATCTTTGATTTGCATATTTTCAATAGGATCGAGCAAGGCGATACCGTCAGGGAACCGGCGCTGGACCTCAAGAACACTCTTCCATACAGTCTCCCGCGCTTGTTCCTGCCGAAGATCGTTAGGCAGATATATGCGCAGATGACTGATCGCCTCGATGGTGGCAAGGAGGACAGGAACAATGAGAGAAGAGCCATTTTGGCCAGAAGGACAAGGCCGTACGCCGCCAGGAGTAGCCGTCAGCTCTGACTTGTCTTTGGATGCAACACCACCCTGTGCGCAATGCAAAAGCACGTCAACAACGTATTGTTCGTGAGGAGGTAACTCTCCAGGTATGGGCATGGGTCTGTTCTAGCAATGGCAGAGGTAAGTCGGGCAATCTGAGAGGGGAGAATGGATCCTTACCTTCGGCGGTAAGCGTTTCTGGAAGTTGATAACAACACCCCAGCCGAAGTCGAGCTTTTGGTACTTTACTTTGACCAATCGACCAGGTGTAAGGAAAGGTAACGAATAGGCAGGATGGGTCACGACGTCTCGGAAATCAGAGTTCATTTGATCAAGTTGCTGGCGGTATTCGTAGTACTCAGCTACGAGTTCTTCGTCCGGTATCACAATTGTCCCCTTCAGCGCTTCCTCTTTCTTCAACTCTAACCAAACGACTGAGCGTTACCATGTGGAGCAACGGGATCGCGATCGTACCTTGTTCCAAGCCAGGGATACCAGCGCTACTCTGGAATTGGAAGAAACATCGCTCCAGCATGTATTCTGGACTGATTCCCTCGACTTTCATCAGATTGAGAATCATGTTGTATCCAAGATGGAATGCAGAATCAAGACGATCGGCTTCGCCCTTGACCATTGACTTCGCCGCCGCTGGTTCGAGCTTTTCGTCGCACATCATGATGACAACACCTCGATCATCCAAGCCACGACGACCAGCTCGTCCGGACATTTGTATGTACTCGCCCGAAGATAAGTTGCGGAATTCATGACCATCGAATTTACGAGCGGCAGTAAACACGACCGTCTTCGCAGGCATATTCAGACCGATAGAGAAAGTTTCCGTGGCGAAGAGGACCTTGATCAAGCCCTCCTGAAAGAGAATTTCGATGACTTCCTTCAGGATAGGGAGAAGACCACCGTGGTGGATGCCGATGCCGCGTCGAAGGAGAGGAAGGAGGTTGGTGATTTGGGGGAGTTCTCGGTCGGCTGCGGCAAGGTTGTCAATCGCATTGTTGAAGATGTTAGTCACCAGGTCTTGCTCGTCCTGCGAATTGAACTCCAGCTTGGACAAAGTCAGTGCTAAGCCCTCGCATTCGCGTTTGCTGAACGCGAAGACGATCACAGGGTTGAAGTTCTTCATCATAATCATCTTGATGATCTTGAGAATGTCGGATTGGCCTGACGCGGGACAATGAGGTGGTATACTAGAGTGCAGAATTCACGCCCACCTTTCTTGTCTCCTCCCTTTTTAATCTTTCCCTTCTTCCCCTTGCCAGCCTTAGGATCGGCTGGGTCATCTCCCAATTTATCCTGCAGCATCCCCATCGCTTTGGTAAAATTATCCTCCCGGAATTCGCCCTTCTCGTTGACAACAAGGTAAATACCTTCGCCACCGGCGGGAAAGAGGTAATGCTGCAGAGGCGTGGGGCGGAAGTCGGTGTAGACGACGTGACAGGGTTGGTCGTGAGACTTACTTATCCATTGCGCAAATTGCATGGCATTGGGAATTGTGGCAGAGAGGAAGACATAGCGTACTGTATGAGGAAGTAGTATGATTGTTTCTTCCCATACGACGCCACGTTCCTTGTCACGCATGTAGTGGATCTCATCAAATATGACCCAGGCAACTTCTCGCATAATTTCAGAGCCTCGGTAGAGCATTGATCGCAAAATCTGGTGCGAAGATAAAACCATGAATCGGTAGCTGGGATATGAGCGCACCTCGGTTGTCATAACCAAACAAGTCGCAGACGGATTTATGGTGACATCGCCGGTCATTAGGCCTACGTCTCCAAATTCGGCGAGCATTTCTCGATATTTTTGATTACTAAGGGCCTGGACGTGCTTTGTCTGATACTCATCGAAGGACTACCGGAGTACATACCTTGATTGGACTTGTGTAAATAACTCGCTGCTTGTTGTTTAAGCACTGTGCAATGGCATATTCCGCGACTACGGTTTTACCAGCACTAGTATGCGCAGATACCAGTACACTCTCATTTCTCTGAATGGCGTACACTGACACACGTTGGAAGGGGTCCAACTCGAACTTGTATTCGCGGTCTGGTTTAGCTGGAGGTACATGTTTCGAAATCGGGATGTAATTGTATCCTGGGGGGACTGAGACTTGATGCCGCACCTTGGTAGGGAGTAAGGTGGCTAGAAATGAGCATACAGAACGGTGAGTACCTGATGTCGAAGTTCTAAACGTGAACCGGCTTCCGTCGCGCCCGTAAGCCCAGCGCTGGCCGCAACTTCTCTCTTCGCCTCGGTCTCGAAATCATCCAGAACGATAGGTTGGGGAGAAGTCATCCGAGCCTTCTTGGGTTTCGATGGCCCAGCCTCATTCTCCGGTGGTTGCATTTCAGCGTCAGCATAGCCGTTTGTTGAAATCTGGGATTTGGAGGGAACAGGACTGGCTTTGCGCTTTAATGCCAAGCCATTTTGGAGACTTGAAGGCTGGTCAATAGCGATTTCGTCACTTTCAGCGGGTTGGTCGTCGTTCGAATGGTCAAGAAAAGAAAAGAGATCATTTGAATCCATGGTCGACGGGTCAAATGCGCGACGTTGTGAGTGGAAAAACTTCCAATGCTTCAGGTCTTCATTTGTCCACGTGATATGCTTACCTCAGGAGATTAGACGTCAATAGGAGTCACTCCTTAGAGTTTGATTTGACGTCTCAGAGCTTGAAGATGATCATAAATGTCAATTAATGGGACGATGTGTATTGTATGAATGGCCTCAGGCCTTGGGGCAGGTTATTGGAGTGAAAAACGAAAACGTGAACGAAGGGGGGCTCGTGTATAGGAACCAGTGATATTTAGAATAGTTCGGCCGTGCGTATTCATCGACCGGGTACTGTATACCCCCATCATCCATAGTCCACCGCTGAAAAGGCTAGTGCCTATGAATAGGAGCTACTTATGCTAACTTAGGATAGAGAGTCGTCATGCGAAAAAAAGGCAAAACGGGTAGTACGTCGAATGTGGGTATGAAAATGCATTGCGAAGAGTCTTACGAGAAAGATTGATACGGAAAAGGAGGATAATATTGGGGTTATTGTTCTTCAGTGGGACGATGGACGTTAAGATGGCGGGACAGTCCGTCACGACGGCCAGTGGAATATTTGCAGGAAGGAAAAGGGCAAGCAAGCCGCTTCTTAGTTCCTTGTAGCGCAGCCTTGCGGACAGGACAATTGTAAGACCGCCAGTGCCGGATGACATCTCCATGGCGCTTGATGCCCTTGCCGCAGACGTTACAATACCAGAGTTGGTCTTGTTCGCTGAAGATGGGAGTGAACTCGGTCGGGGTAGGTGATAGTGGGATAGAGGCGCCTGAAGATGCGGTGGTTTTGGATTTGACAGCGATCCGTCGCTGACGCTTTGCGGATTTGAATTCGCGAAGGGCGTCTTCGTAGTTGAATTTTCCAACTAAACCATTGTCGGGAGTGGTCAAAGAGGGAGATGGCTGCTCTGGAGGATGGGGAGCCGTTGATGTGCATTCGGTGGGAGTGGGAGGAGAGACGTAGACCGCTGGAAGGAGGGGAGGCTCGGTTAACATGGAAGATAGCGAGCTTCCCGAGTCAGATCTGGAGATAGGATTCCACGCGGATGGTAAAGGGGAAGGGAAGAATAATTCAGAAGGAGTCGCACACCATTCTTGAGGTGGTATCGGGAAGGCGTCACTAGAGACATTCGGAGATGCTTCCGTACCCTCTATACATTGTGCGAATGAAGGTGGGTGCGATGATACAGGAACGATCGGAAATTGGGGCAGATTGGAAAGAAAGTCGAATGCCGGATCCCATACAAGGTCGTTAGTTTCTGGAGTTGACTGCGAGAAATAGAGTCCCTCTCTCGGCAGAGGCTCAGTGTGCAGCTGCTCCGTCAGCGGGGGCGGATAATCTTGGATCGGCGAGGGATAGAACCAAGAGGATTGGGTGCCCTGTGAGGTAAGAGTTGAAAGATCTACCGAATGGTGATCGATGTAAGCTGGGTTCACAATTGCGGATGGATGTGAAGACTTGAGCTGCCAGAGCGACGCTTGAGATCACTGACACGCAAACTATAGTTGACGTTACTCACGTCGCTTTCATAGAGAGGGGCCTGACAATACGGCTGATGATGTCCCACACTCAGAGCGGCACCTTCGGGAGAGAAGTGATAGTTACTCTGGTCGTGAGCCGCAGGATTTGAGAAGCAAGCTTGTTCAGCGACCACAGGTAGCCATCCGGGGTAGTATGTCTTTATAGAGGTCCTGGAGTGTGTAGATTGGTCATCGGAATAGCGTCGGCAGATGTGTTATAACCTTACCCCTGCTCGACGGTGTCCTGATCATCAGATATACCTGATGGAAATCGTGGATGAATTATTGGAAGCATGCCAGTGGCTCCCGTGGTACTGGAACAGCGTGGCGTCTAAAGTCGAGTGGTATGAAGACAAGTTATCGGCTGAATCAAATCATGCTGAGTGTTCGTTTATATCCGTTCTGTATCGCCTGGCCGATTAGAGACGCACGATGCATTGAGAGACGTTTGCACATAGTGAGTCAAGCGACCCTGAGTGGCCCACAAACACTGCCCAGGGGGAGCGGAAAAGGCCACGGAAGTAGTTCTGTCAAAGCGGCGTGATTAAACCCGTATGTTCTGGCCGCCAGCTTGAACGTGGCATACCGGGGGATAGACGCCGGAAAGGTCAGATGGTACGAGTGTTCTCTGTCCGAGGCTGAATGTACGGCGCGATGATGACTGACGGAGGCTCCCCAAAGCCTCAGTTGATGCTCAAGGACTCAACAGCTTGCTAAGTCGAAACTGGCCATAAATGTTGAGCAATCTACTATATTCCAAGTTGAATGGACAAAGTCAGCAGCAGAAGAAAAGGCGTATGTGAGGTTGAGCTGCACCGTATAATGTGGCGTCAGTTGTGGACGAAGTAACTAGTCAGGGCCGTGAAAATACCGATCGTCGCTATAGGTCGCTATCCCCATTCAGCATACTGTGGCGCAAGGATGTGCTCTCACCGTGCTTGGGCCGAAGTCTTCGTTCTTTCGTAAACTCGTGGCAAGATTGCTGTTGTACGTACGGGGTTATGCCTTAAGGAAGTCAACATAGGCCGGCGGATTCTTCAAAAACCGAGGCCGCTGCGCGCTTCATATAGGCACGCTAGTTGGCTGGGTATCAACAGGGTATGTGTATGAAGAGAGTAAAGCTGTTGAATCGCAGGTAGTGTTGGTACAAGCTGTTCAGAGCCGCTGAGCTGCCTGCGTTACGATGGATGGATGGTAATGATCGTGCAACGAGGATCGATAGTAATTCTGACTCACAGGGCAAAGATTTGTGGGTGCTAAGTGGCGCATTGGGGTCCAGATATGATAAGAACAGAGAATGTAGCAGAGCCGTGAATTGCTGACGAGTACATACGACCAGCTGGAGCTTTGGAGGACTGGAGGAGGATGTCTAAGCGCCCATTGCAAGCGATCTTATCTAATCATGATTGCCACTTTTGGAAGTGTTGAATGGTGAAGCTCGCGGCCTCATGCCACAGTCCTTTGACACTGTTCTCCCTGTTCCCCTCCCTGCAATCGCTCGCGACGCGCCCAATCATGCCAGGCCCCAGGCTGTCGCAAAGCGCTGAGGCTGCGCGTGCCGCTGCTTTGCAGGCAGAGTTCAACGAAAAGAAATGGGTGTGGGTTCCGGACGACAAAGAAGGTTATGTTGCGGGTTGGATTTCCAAGGAGGAAGATGATGTCGGGGAAATTATATTATCTTCCGGGGGAGAGGTTGGTAGCATTTTCTGCAGCATCGTCTCTATCTCATCTTCCTCATAGATCCGTCGAGTTCCTCTGTATGCATTGTCAAAGATGAACCCTCCGAAGTTCGATCGCGTAGAGGATATCGCCGACCTCACGTTTCTGAACGAAGCCAGCGTCGTTCACAACCTCCGCCTGAGGTACGGTTCAGGAGCCATCTATGTGAGCTTACTCCTTCAGCCAAACCCGCTTCAATCTAACCACCGTTTAGACATATTCAGGCTTATTCTTAGTCGCCATTAATCCCTACCAGAATTTGCCACTCTACTCTGATGCTATCATTCACCAGTATAGAGGCCGTAGAAGAGATGAGAATCCTCCGCACATATTTGCGGTTGCCGAACGCGCTTGGGTGAACATGGGTGATGAGCGCGAGAATCAGAGTATCCTGATCACGTACGTCGGCCGCTTGATGTTTCTTCCCATTCGTTCTGATTGACCGCAGTGGAGAATCCGGCGCCGGGAAAACGGAGAGCACGAAGAAAGTCATTCAGTACCTCGCCGCCATTGCCACTGATGCACATCTCCCATCAAGTACATCTCATTCGCGTTCTCCAACCATTCCCAGCGCGTCGTCTTCCGGTGCAATAATGCCCTCTTCTGGTCTTCCTAGAAATAACTCTTTCAGGCGCAGTGGACACACGGTCGGCGCGTCGGCCTCCGGCTCAGGTTCACATATGACGGCTAAAGATCGGTTGGGACTTCTAGAGCGCCAAATTCTGCAGGCCAATCCCATCTTAGAAGCATTCGGCAATGCTCAGACCCAGAGAAACAATAACTCCAGTCGTTTCGGCAAATTCGTGAGGATCATGTTTGCGCCGGACGGTAGTATCGCGGGCGCGTACATCGACTGGTACTTGCTAGAGAAGAGTCGTGTTGTCGTGAGAAGTGAGGCTGAGCGTAGCTTCCACGTCTTTTACCAGCTGATGGCCGGAGGTGGCCGCCAGTTCAAAGGTACATTTTGCGAGCCTCTGATCTCGATCCATCCTAACAGCTAAGTATAGAGTCCCTATTGTTACACGGAGGGATAGAGGACTATGCTTACCTCAACCAGAGCCGACGTGAGGTTGATGGTGTCGATGATAGAGAGGAGTGGTCTAATCTCAAGGTAAGGGGCTGCCCCTGTGCCTGTCCTGGTTCTTTCTGCTTATTTTCATGCAGGCGGCTTTGGATATCGTCGGTTTTACGCCCGCCGAGCAGTTCGATCTCTTCCGAGTTGTTGCTGCAATCATGCACATCGGCAATATTACTATCACCTCCACGCGATCAGATGACGCCGTCATGCCCGACCCTTCACAGGCCGAGCGCGTTTGCCATTTACTTGGGATCCCCGTCGCTGAATTTACACGTGCCATACTACGACCGAGCGTGCTTGCAGGACGAGAATGGGTGTCTCAGGCTCGGACACAACGGCAAGCGCTCGATGAGCTTGCTGCTCTCTGCAAGACTTTGTACGAGAAGACCTTTGCCATGCTTGTGGAGAGAATCAATCGAGCCCTTGATCGGCCGTCTTCAAAGTCGACGTTCATCGGTGTTCTAGATATAGCTGGTTTCGAAATCTTCGAGGTCAATGGATATGAACAACTTCTCATCAACTACACAAACGAGAAACTGCAACAGTTCTTCAATCACCACATGTTCGTGCTGGAACAGGAAGAGTACTCTCGCGAGGGCATTGAGTGGGATTATGTGAACTTTGGTCTCGACTTGCAACCAACGATTGACCTCATCGAAGCCAATGGTAACTCCATTGGTATTTTGAGCTGTCTGGACGATCAGTGCATTATGCCCAAGGCAACCGACGCGACTTTCACGCATAAGCTCCATCAAATGTGGGCTGGAGAAGTAGATGAGGAGAAGTACCATCCTGGCATGGATAAGTACGAGCCAACCCGGTTCGAGCAGGGATTCATAGTTCAGCACTACGCTGGGAAGGTCGACTATAGAACCGAAGGGTGGCTGGAGAAGAACAAGGATCCACTCAATGATAACATCACCCGAGTCTTGGCTGCTTCCAGTGAACGCGCTATCGCTTCATTATTTTCCGACTACGACGATTTACCGGCACTTGGAGGGGCTCAGAACATATTCACGGTGGGGAGGAAGCGTGTGTTGAAGAAGGGTGCATTTAGAACAGTTGGCCAGAGGCACAAGGAACAATTGGCTAGCCTGATGACCCAACTCCATTCGACCCAGCCCCACTTCGTTCGCTGCATCGTCCCTAACGTCAACAAGAAACCGGCGCGGGTAGATGTACCTCTTATTCTCGATCAACTGCGATGCAATGGTGTTCTTGAAGGTATCCGGATAGCTCGCCTAGGTTACCCTAATCGCCTGCCATTCGTCGAGTTCCGACAACGCTATGAAGTATTGACTCCTGGAATCATCCCTCGTGGATACATGGACGGGCGTAAAGCCTGCTTGCTCATGGTAGATGCCCTAGAGTTAGACAAGAATATGTATAGAGTGGGCACATCGAAGATATTCTTCAAGGCTGGCGTTTTGGCAGAGCTCGAGGAGAGGCGGGATGCAATGCTCTTTGACATCTTTTCTCGCCTACAAGCCGTCGCAAGGAAATTCGCCGCGCGCAGGCAGATGAAGAAGATCTTGAATAGAGCCATTGCGATACGCACTATCCAGAGGAATGCCCGAGTTTATGGAGAGCTTAGGGATTGGCCGTGGTGGCAACTATATACGAAGGTACTTTTCATACTTGTGAACAATTTATGGTCATCCTAACGATCCCAATAGGTGCGACCGCTGCTCGCTGCTACACGTAATGATGAGGAACTGCGTAGAAAGGAGGAAGAGCTAGCTTTGATCCGGGAACGAGCAGAGAGGGAAAAACAAGAGAAGGAGGCTCTTGAGAATCTGAAGATGTCCCTAGAGACTGAGAAGCGGAAGGTCGAAGACGAGCTGGATGCTGAAAGGGTTGCTGGAGTTGACAAGGAGGCACGTTTGGAAAGGAGCAAGAAGAGGGAGGCTGAGCTTGAAGAGGAGGTTCTTGCATTGCAGTCGTACCTCGAAACCCAGGACAAACATCTCGACGACACTAGAAATATGCAAAAGGAGAAAGACAACGCCCATGAACTGCTGAAGCAGGCTTTCGACCAGGCGGCAGAGCATCTCGTCCGCCTCGAGAGCGAGCAACAGGAATCCACGAAGCGGGAGGAAGAGCTTGTAGAAGAGTTGAGGGCACACCATGACCATCTTCAAGCGCTGCAGGCGGACCACAATGAACTCACCAACGTCAGTGAAGACTTGAAAAATCTTGTCATCCAACGGGAAGAGGACCTTGCTAGGGCGAAGGAGAGGATGGATGCGGTTGTCGTGGAGCTGGAGGGCAAATTGCGCAACGAGCAAAAGAGCAAGGATGCGTTCAAGAGCAAGGTCGAAGCGCTTGACCAGGAAACACGTCAGGCCAAGGAGCAACTTGTAGAACTGACTCGGACTGCGACGGACTACTCGAATATGCTCCAGCAGAAGGAGGACCGGATTGGCCAGCTTCTCTTGCAATTGGAAACTGCAAAGACAGAACGAGAATCTGCGTCTAAGCAGATTATTGAGCTGCAGAGCGACATTGACACTGTGGTTGCGGAACTGGATGCCGAGAAACTTGACAAAGAACGGAATGCCAGCGCTCGCGCTAAACTTGTAGAGGAGCTCGACGACTTACGTGCTCTAATGCAAGCGAAGACAAGTGAGGAAACCAAACGCCTCGAAGTCGAGAAGAGCAGAGAGGAGGAGCTCACGGAACTGCGACGTCAAGTTGGTACTCTGCAGCAGGAGCTCAACAGCGCTCGCAAGCTGGCTGCAGAAGCACAAAACAAGCTTAAGGCCGAGCTCGAGAAGGTTTCTCGAGATTACCACTCTTTGGAGCGAAGCCATCAGTCTCTCCTTGATAGAGAACGTACTGCCCAAGCCGAACTATCTAAGCTCCAGATATCCGTTTCCGAACTTGAGAAGTTGAAGCGTGCCGCTGAATCAGAACTGCAGGTCGTTCGCACACGACAGGCCAACACTGACACCGAGCTGACGACGGTCACGAAGGCCAAAGGTGTAAGTAGTTTCCTTGACCCCCTTTTCGGTAAATAACGTGTTGGATTAATAGGATCTCGAACGCCAACTGGTCGCCGTGCAGACTCGTCGCGATGAACTCGAGGATTCGTTTATGGAAGCGGAGAGAGACAAACTTACCCACCTCCGCCATCTTGAACTGGCTAAAAAGAACTTGGAAGCGGAAGCCAAAAAGTCCGCGCAGCTCGAAGCCACTCTCGCAAGCGTCAAGTCGGAGATGACCTCTCTCAAGGATCTGAATATTAAGCTTGATCGTGACTTGAATAAGGCTCTGAAGGATGTTAAAGACCGTGAATGGGATCTCAAGAAGCTTGAATCTCGTCAGGACAAGATCACCGTCGAGCATATTCACGTGTACGAAAAAGCGAAGCGTGCAACGGATCGTGAACTTCAGACCCTCAAGCAAGAACTGCAGCACAACGAGGCGTACATCCGTTCTCTGGAAAGGATTAGAGACCAGCTGAAGTCTGAGGCTGAGGACCTGGAGAGAAGAACTCAACAGGAAAGTCTAGAACTTCGGTCCAAGGAAAAAGCAGCGAAGACGTTCGAGGACAAAGCCGCCCGTGCACAGGTTGATCTGGAGGCCGAGCGAAAGACGAAGGAATTGGCCGAAATGCGTTCAAGAAAGTTCGAATCCGAGCTCAAAGTGGCGCAGGAGCAAATTGTCGAGCTGTCTCAAGAAGTTCTCGCTGCTCAACGTTCGAAGGATAATCTCGAGATGGAGCTCATGCGCATCGCGGACGAGACGGAGACGCCAAATTCAGTGGCCAAGGCTCATCGTGAATATCAAGCTCGTATTGCTCGGCTAGAAGAGCAACTCGAACAAGCAAATAATGACCGAACCTCGGCCGATAAGATTCGCGCCGCCGTAGAACGCCAACATGCTGAGATTCGACAGCTCATCATGTCGTCCAATCCAAGCGATCAGGGCTTCCAGTCTCGCCTCTTGGAAGAACTGCAACACGCTGAAGACCACCTGAGCAAGGAAATGAGTGGAAGGGCAAACCACCTAAAGGTCAACCGCAAACTCGATTTTACTTCCATGGCCAATGTCACGCCGTCGAAGACGCCCGCTGCGAAACGCTCTCGGAAGGAGTCACTACCGGACCCTCCTCCGCGACCTGACCCTCAGGTTGGCACTCTGAAGCAGCAGGTCCAGAAACTTGAAATCCAAATGGCTGCATCTGATCGCATTCGTCGACACTTAGAGGGCGCCATCCGCGACATGTTAGCAGAGCTCGAAAGAAGTGACGATTCCAAGCAATCCCTTCAAAACTATCGTCAACGTCTTACCAAGGAAAATGCTCGGTTGTCTGAGCTCCTCCACGAAGAGTCGGAAGCTCGTCGGGCTGCTGAAGCCTCTCAAATTGATGGTGTCCAGGCTATGTGGAATAAGTTCCAGAATACGATTACCGAGGAGCGCGAAAGCTATGCTCGACTAGAGGAATCGCGCAAGGCTCTAGTGAGTGGCCCCTATCCCGCCCTCCCAGTACTCACCTCGGGTGTTAGGTCGTACAGCACCGCACGGCTCAGGCGGAGATCGAAGCTCAACGGGCTCAAGTCCGGGACCTTACCACATCTAAGAAGCAGCTCCATGCGGATGTATCTCATTTGCAGGAAGAGCTGGCTACTGCAAAGAATGAAGCCTCAGGTTGGACTGGTCGCCTTGGTAGATTTCTAAGCTGACACAGGTTATAGCTGCGAAACGTGAGCTCCATAAGCGACTCCAAGAAGACGAGATATCTTCCACAACGTCGTCCGCGGCCCAATCAGGTGCGCAGCACCCACAATCTCATCAGCCCCAGCGCTTAACCCTGTGTATAGAATTTCGAGCAGCAATTGAAGCCTATCAGACTAAAGAAGGAGAGTACCGCAACAAGCTCGAAGCTGCTGAAATTGCGCGCGCTAAAGCTGCTCGAGCTGAGGCTCATGGTACCTACCATCGCCGCCTTAGCTTTGTTTTCTGCTGACGGCCATACAGCTCGGCGCGGTCTGACGGATTTGGAGAAAGTGCATGCTCAAGCCGTCGAGGAAAGAAATGCGCTAGAAGCACGGCTCCACAGCTCAGACCAGAAACTTCGCGAGCTGGAGGCCAAGTTCGAGGAAGAGAACCGAGACTCTACGGAATTGAGCCTACTCCATCAGCGCCTTGTAGAAGAACTTCAGGATGAACGTAAGCAGCATCAGGAAGACCTCAAGACTCGAGACTTTACTACCGACCAAGTGCAGAAGAAGTACCAGGGTGCGCTAACCTACGTCTCAATAGCTATGTGACTGACTTGATGCCTCGTTACAGCCGAGTTGGCGCAGCTTAGTGAAGGTGAGTCGTATTTTGTGTTATGGAGGGCATCACAACTTACTTTGTCCAGAACTACAATCACAACGTGATACCATCAGTCGACTGCGCGAAGACAATCGCAAGATTCGCTCAGACTACGATAAGCTGTTGTTTGACTACAATAATGAGTCATCAAGCATCGGCGGATGGAAGAAGGAGAAGGAGCGCCTGGAGACGAAGATCGAAGACCTTAGCAAAGCGTATGCAACGTCTGAAAACGCCCAAGCTGGACAGCAGGCACAGATTGTCGCGCTTCACTCACAAGTTCGGGAGCTACGCAGTGTACTCAACGACGCCGAGGCAGAACGGACGATGTTGCAGAAGGCTAGGCGAGCGCTACAAGCTGAACTAGAGTCGATCAAGCTAGACTACGTAGACACGAACAAGATGTCTTCGGACCGGGAGCTCCAGAAATTGCAACTCAAGAAGCAAGACTTGGAGAGGGCGCTAGATGAGCAAGAGGACCGCGTCGCTCAGGCTCTCGATCGCATGAAGGAGGCAGAGGCATTCGCTACCAAGTGCCAGGCTGAGCTCTCTAAAGTTCAGCTGGAGAACTCAGAGCTGGACAAGTTGAATGTGAGATTGATTTCCATCTGGCCTATTGGTGTGTCTGATGTCTCCCTAGGCCAACCTCGAGAAGCAAATCAAGGAGCTGAATGTGCGTATCGTTGACCTCGAGACGAAAGCCTACGCGAACTCTCCTCGGTCTACGGTCAGCGCACGGCGTGCGGAGAGTAAGATTGAGCTTACGAATCAGCTGTCTGGCAAGGACAAAGCTGAGAACTCTCGGGGGGTTCGTGCGGCAGAGAAACTTGCTCGGGACGCCAAACTCCAGATAGTCGAGAGTGATCGGCAGCGACAAAAGTTGGAAGATGAGCGGAAGGCTTACGAGGGGCAGATACATGCCCTCAGAGAAGCCATGGACAAGCTTGTACGTGCAGATGTATCGAGATTGTTGATGGATGCTGACATGGGCTACAGCAAAGTGAAGAAGCCACACTTCAAGCTATGAAGCGTCGGGCGGAGCGTGAAGCAGGAGATTATAAGCAGAAGACGCTTAGGTGAGTGCGCTTGCTAGCTCTGCTGGCATTACGATGACTTGGAAAAATTATATAGCCTGGAGCGTGAAGTGGAAAGACTACGAGGCAGACTGGATCGCCCTCCGACTGTCTCCCTTCTCGATTCCCCTTCAAGTTCGCCTAGAAAGTGATATACTGTACACTTTGGAACTCACTGGCATTAATGATTGTTGACTCTGAACGCTTCTGTTCATCCTCTGTAGCGATGTTTTGCTGTATATATACTGATACCCACGGACTCATCTCTCGCGAAATCTACGTATCATCGTGTAGTACTAGTATCACGCTATCATGAATGTAATTTCGAAGAAGGACCAACGCTTCCTGGCAGTTGCTGCAAGTTCATGTAGATACAGGAATAGCCGAGTCACGGGAGACGTGCCTCTTTCCGCCTGAGTACTCAGCAAAGTTCCAGCAGACCAGCTGGATGTCATGCAACATGTCTTGACTACACAAGGTCGTGTTATTGGACAGGGTTCAGTCAACAGTAACACCCTTGGCTCGAAGCTCATTCTTTGCCTCCGAAATTTCCTGAATGAGCATTCATATATCCATGAGCTACCAACGACGACAGAGTACAGAGTTTGATGACATACAGCCATGAGTTCTGCGTACGCATCAGGGCAGTCTCGGAATGTAAACAGCCCCCAGCCAATCGACCATAACGAGTAAGAACCAAACGAGACGAGGAGCCACCAGGGCAACTAGAGAAGCAACGCAGGGGGTAGCGTGAATTAGACGGCCAAGGGCGGAGGATATCAGGAAATATATGCACCACGGGTAATACGTAGCCCGTAGCCTCCTTTTCAAGCAGCGGAACGGAGATGTATTCGTAGAGAGCCAGGAAATATAGTGTGGCGAAAACTAAAGAAACGGCTCCGACCCTGTGAGCGCGAGCCATTTGGGTAAGTAGTTGAAACGAGTGGGAGGGTGTTGGCGAGGTTGCGCTGCAAAGAAACGGGAGATGATCGTGGTAGAGGAACAGGGAATGTGATTACGTAAGGAGAATGGAGGCTATGCTCGGCAGAATCCGAGTTGTACAGTTCAACGAAATAAGGTTTGGCTCTCCGTCCACACACTTGGTCGCCAAAAGTTGCGTTGTAAGGAATCGCCCCTCAAGACTTTCGCCATGGTGAGTAATTGCTGCTGCTGCTGCCGCTCCGTCCTTTCGTTGCGTATTATGTGGATGGGATGCTGATGCTGATGATGTGTGGTTTTTCGTGCGGTGGTAGCCCAAGGAAATCCGAGACATCAAGCAGTTCATTGAGATCGCGCGGAGAAAGGATGCGACTCGTACGTGGTGCATTTGTTATGTTGTGGAGGCAGATTGACTCATTGGATGTCCTTGCGTGCCTGCCTTCGAACTGGGACTGCGTATCGTCTTGCCTTACGAACGATCTCTACATTATATCAACTCGTTCCGGTTACCTGCCCATCTCCCGCGTCGTTACATCTTCACGAACGGACGGACGGACGGGCGGACGAAACAGAGGCCCGCATAAAGAAAACACAATCAAAAGTCGCGGGCGGCAAAGTGCAAACCAAGTTCAAGGTTCGGTGCTCACGGTACCTCTACACCCTGTCCGTGGACGACCCAGAGAAGGCGGACAAGTTGACGCAGAGTTTGCCGCCTGGTGCGTACCGTCCGATTCCACTGTCAACTACACTGTATTGATTGTGATTGCGCTTGTGCAGGTCTCACTGTCGTCGACCTATCAAAAGCACCACCGAAGAAGAAGTAAACGGAGCTCGAGACCGTCATCGGCTTGGATGCGGGAGGGGAGGGGTGGGTCGCTTCATGGGGGTGGCCATTATTGTACCATGGGACGCATTGTGTATGCTGTCAACTTTTAGAGCCCAAAGCTCACGACTATGATATGCATTTTATGAGCTATATGAAGGGCTCGCCAACATCAGTCAACTACTATCCTCCAAAAGAACTCTCCGCAAGCCCACTATAACGCATAGAGACACAAGGACAATGGTAGTCCGTGATGCGGATGTCGTTATGATGTCTTTCAACTTTTTCCGGTTTCTTCTGCTTCGTCTTCGCGAAGCTTGTCTTCGAACAGCACCCCTGAAAACGACGATGACGAAGCGACGCGCACGAGTGAGTGTTGTTCGGAGAAGGGACGAGATCATGGATGTAAGTGAAGTCGTGGTCAGGTGTCTTTGTCGTCGGGGTGGGAGCAAACCGAGCTCTATGTCGGTACTCTCCTCCTCCTCCTGATATTCTTCACGCGGTTCCACATCACCTTCGCCCTGCTCTGCGTCCGAATACTCATCAGCGTCGGGTAGGAAAGCGTCAAGCAGCGCGCGGAGGAAATGGTGTCCGTCGAGATGGGGAAGCGGGAGGAGGTTGAAGAGGTAGAGCGAGAGCGTTGCCAGTTGGGTATATCTACAGCCGAATGAGAAAAGAAAGAGAGGAGGTAAGCTAACTCACTCGAACCAAATCCCAAACCCTTCCTTCATTACGGTTTTGAACCAGTGGGGGAACCAGAATGGAAAGAAGGATAGGGTGGAAGTGGGTGGGAGGGAGCGCGGGAGGTAGGATGTTATGTGCACTGTATTTAGTGGTGTGAGAGAGGACATATAGGAAAGGCGAGGGACGTACCTTGTTCATAGATCTCCCGTCGAGGGCCGGACCAAAGTAGGACACTTTCGCATTGCGTGGTATTCAGAGAGGATGGTGCACAGGGAACTCGGAGTGAAATTCGAAGGAGACGTTCGGATGATCTTGGGCGGATGCATATGCTTGTTTCTTCCTCTCCTACAGGCTCGTCGATAGCACCGATACAATCGGTTGATGTGAGACAACGCGCGTAGCGCATGGCAGTGAGAATGGGGACCGGATCGAGGCAGCGTGATGTTGTCGAGTTGGGGAAGAGGGCGTCGAAGCATGACAGATGGGCCATTGGAAGGGGGATGGGTGGTTTGGGAGATGGAGGAGGATCGCTGTCAAACGGGGAAGGACAGCATAGTGTTGGTGCAGCTGTGGTGGAGTGAGTGTGCTGCGACGAGGATGATACTAGACGTACGCATGAAATCACCACTGTCTATGCACCAGCCTGGATTGGAGGTTGGGGTTGAGTCGGGTGAGGTTAGGTAAGATGTCCAGACGTCGCTCGCGAGGGAGAGGTCGTCCAATTTGGTGATAATGGAGCCAGTGGGGAGATATGGTTTGAGTGAGGATGACTGGAAAGTGTAAGCAGAGACGATGGTGGAGGGAGGTAGGGACTCACTGCATCGACATACATGACCACTCGCCCCGTGTGGCTGATATCCGTGTAAAACATATCCAACCATGACCGAGTCGTCTGAGTGCGTATGGGAAGTGCAGCGGGGGTGGGAAGGCGCTGATAGGCTGAGGAGAGAGCCAAGAGAAGGAGATAGAAGAGGAGATTGTGGAAGGGACCAGCTGCGATGACGCGAAGACGGGTGCTCTGGGGACCGCGGAAGAGGCTGCGAGGGTTGGTCGTCGGGGACACGGTAAAAGGGGGCAGCGAGACGAAGAACGAGGGAAATATGAGGAAGAGGGAAAAGCCTGCTTCGAGCAGAGGTATTCCGTCGCTTGAAGATTATGAGCTGTGAACAGAGGCGAAGGGAAGTAACTTACAGAGCAGCTGCGATGGCATGGCCGAGTTCGTGGATGACTTGGCCCTGGACGACGGCGACGAGGACGACTGGGATGTGCGATGCGGGTGTCGTGATGCCGGGCACAATGGGCTTGACGTCGAGGTCGCGTTTGTGCAGCCGAGGCGGGTGGGTGAAGAGCGTGTTGGATAGCAGGGCGAGTGCCGACAGCATGCCAACGACGGCAAAGACGACGCCTACATCGTAGAGCAGCTTCACTCGACTGGAACGGAAGAGGCGCTTGTGCGCGTTATTCCATCGAGTCGTTGACCAGCGAAGAGAGAAGATCATTCATGAAGCCCCTGAATTACATTTCAATTTTATCTACACATATTTACATCACAACAGTCCTCATCCATAACTTATGCCGAGTACTAAAGTCCCATTCAATACCACAGACAACCTACAACATCAAATACTCACCGATACAACCAGATTATCAGGGAACGGCGTAACCTCCCCCTTTGTGTTGATATAATGCTGCGACGGCGTCCCATGCCAGTCTTCCTTGAACCGCTTCAATTGTCCAGACTTTCCGGGACCACGAGAGAGCGATTTCACCGAAAAGATGGCCGCAAGAATCCCAGGGACAGTCTATACTCCCACACATTAAGATGCCACCGTCAAAGCGCACAGTCTACTCACCGCTTCAAAGAATTCAGAGGACAACAGTCCGAATTCACCCAGCGAAAAGATCCCAGATTGATCCCGCGCGCGATTAAAGTTGGGAGTCAAGGGGCTTTCGCCGAATACATTCGGCTACGACGCGTCAGGTATGATTTAGTGTCTCGAAATCTGCCACCTACATCTAGATTCGCATTGACGATGCTAGCAAACACAGTATCTCCCGCTTGCGTCGAAACACCACCTAGATCGGTCGCTTTCGTGGCAGTTCGGTATACACCACTGACCTATAACAACTCAACACCAAATCCAGGATAGCGGAAACACACTTACCAAGGGGTCAACTCTCAATGCCTCCCGAACGTACTGCATCACCTTGCCGATATCTTCCTTCTTTCCGCTCTGCACCAGACGAACAATTTCCGCACGATCGTTCGCATACTTGTCATCCAAATAGAAATTCACAACGTGCGTGACGGCCTGAGAGAAATGGGACGCAGTGGGCACCACCGTCACAAACAGAGCAGCAGCCAGCTCCTTCGGCGACGGCGAAGCTCCCACAGCCGCATTGGGACCGCGCAGCTTGGCCTGCAATTCCGTCAGGAAGGCGTGCGAGTCGAACTTCATGCGGTTCATGACATGTCGAGCCCGGTCAAACACCGAGAATCCAGCGATTCCCGCAAGATGCATCGTCGAAAGGTTGGCCACCTTGTCGTACGTGTCTTGCGCACTCTCTCGGAGCTTAAAGTGGTCATCGGGTATGAAGTTGAGGTACACATACCTACACGTCGACTGAGCCGTGGTAGTGGCAAAATTAAAATGTGTACGCACTCGCAAACATCCGCAAACCGCTTGTACAGGTTCTTGATTTCAAAGACATCGTCGTCATCTTCAAGGTCGATATCCGTGGTCAATGGGATACCAATCTTTCACGCCAATCAGCACCAGAGATGTCAAAGAAGGACAAAGACTTACCACTTCCCTCGCGATCCAATACACCGGCACAAGATTGATCACGTCGCCCACAATGTCGACGTACTTGGCCGAAGAACCGACGTGGTTAGTGGTCTTTTCTTTGATGAGGGATGTCGTGATGTCGCTAAAGTACTTTGCCAGCTTGGCCTTGTCCTTCATAAGTACGGCTTCAACCTTCTCGGCCTAACCAAGATCTGTCAGTAGGCCTCCAAATGATATCATAGACCACCTACAGGGACCTTGGAGGACAACTCTGACGTGAGATTGGCAAGTCTCGTGTCATACGGCGAGCGGAAAATCTGAGGCTCGGCAAGAACCTTGGACACCCCAGTGAACTTGTCCACAACCGCGAAACCTTTAGGTACAGACGGCCTCTCCCACGTATACTTTTTCCAATCCTCATTCCCCTCACCCTGCATGTTCTTCTTCATAAAGCTAGGCACCAAAAACGGAAAGTGCGCATATGCGGATCCAGCGGGGTAGTGGTTTGGCAACGTGCGGAAGAGGAGCTTGGTGAGCATCCCCCCGTAGGAGCCGTCCTTTGTGTCGAATTGGCAATCCTGGAAACCCCAAGAAGTAAAGTTGTATGGTGTCATTTCGGTTGTAAGGAAGCGGTCGCCACGGGTGAGGCAGACGGCGTCGGCGAGGATGGCTCGTGAGATGGTGTAGCCGGGGCATAGGCCCGCGCCAGGGATGGCGGGTTTCGATTCTTCCGCCTGTAGGCCGACATGGAGCTCGAGGTTGTTGATATCTTTGTAGAGGGCTTCGGCGGCGTTCTAGTGAGTCGCGGTCAAGATGATCAGGCCAAGCGAATAGGTGGTAACGCACAGCAATGGCTTCATTCCGATTCCACTCCTTGAAGTTGGCGTATGCTGTGGGCAAAGTCAGAGTGATCGGGTAATGTCTTCTTCATGATCGCTCACGTTTCAAGCCAATGAATTTACGGAATTCGTTAATCTGAACAATTGTTAGATTTCACGCGCAAAAGGCGAAGAGATAGCTCACAGAACAGGTGCCCCAGCTGCGAGACTGCTCAATGCCCATGATTTCAATGACACGGAGCACCTCTGGGGTACCTCGAGCGCCGAAAGAGCTTGCGGACCAATCAGTGGCATTGAGAAGGATTTTGGCGAGGTCATCGTCGTTGAAGCAACCATCGGGGCCACGCTTCAAACTAGATGGGACGTTGGTAAGGCAGTTAAGATGAAGGAGGAGACCCTACCCGTCAAAAGTCCACTTCTTAACATCGCGTGGGAGCTCCTCAACCATCTTCTTGCGAAGGGCTGTCGTGAAATCCTTGGTAGTGATCTAATTTGGATTAGAATGCGACGATATCGGACAAGGGAGAATTCACCTCGCTGAAGCCCTTGCCAGGGAAGAACCCTTTAAACACTTCCTCAGTCCACTTGGTGTCTCTTTCCGACAACGTAGCGTGCCATCTGTAGAGTAAGTTGAACTCGATGGCACAGACGTTGCCTTCTCCTCGTGGCGACACCTCGTGATCAGTACCCCTCGTAGCCTACACAAAGTTAGATGAGACGGAGGCTTGGGAAGATAGGATATACCTTCAAGGGGTTAAGTCTCCACGAATATCCATCCCGTACGAGACCAAGGATGGACCCGACATAGTCGCCTAAAATGATTTGCATAAAGTAGCCGCAGTTCACGAGACGCGCGCGGTGGAACAACTCGTTATCTTGTTTCTTCCGGAGTACCGGATCCTGGGGAGGCGGATTCTGGAATGTCCCGCGTTCATTGATATCAAGAAGCTTTTTGGCGATATACTTGACACCAAGGGTTAGTATTAAGGGGGGCTGAGCACATGGTGAGGGACAGATGACTTACGTTATGGTTTCGGCTGAGGAGAACGAGAAGGGCACAGGCAGAAGGAGGCATGAAGAGCAACCGGGAATCAGCAAAGACGTCGTTGTGCAGTTGACCGGTCCCATCATTCTTCCGAACCGACTCGACCTCCTGCGCATTATTACCATACAAGATACTCAAATCGAGATAACTGCTGGTGTTGTTAATAGACCAATCGCGGTGGTCGGTGTAGAAGCAGCTATGGATGATGAGGTCAGCGAAAGCGAAAAAGAGGCTGGAGATGCCTCCAGGGTGGGGTGTGAATTTGTCGCGCTTGAGGAGGGTGTCGAAGACGAGGCCTGGATCTGGGAGGGAAGATGCTGGGATGAAGTTGGCAGACGATACGGAGCGCGCATAGGGCGTTTTTGCGCGGCCCATGTTTGGCAGGAGGGGGTTGTAGTTGCTGCCATCGGCACTACGGTATGCATAGTTGACGCCTTCTACTTGTTCGGTGACTGTGGTTGGTGGTGTGGGAAGAGCGAGGTAGGAACTGGGAGGGTGTGGGAGGTCCTTGTAAACTGAAATTCAAATAGCGTCAGGGACTCGCAAGCTCGATCGTATTACAAGACGCACGGAGATCGATCACTAGTTCCTGCAGACGAGTGGCAAACTCGTTCTCTGCGCCGAGACGGGACATCAAGACCAAGGCCTTCTCGAGCTGGAAGGAGGTGAGTGTATGCGCATGGGAATCTGGCCGGTGATGCGTACCAGCATTTTGCGATCGTCGATGCCGGTGCCGGTGAGATTGCCCTTGACTGCATCGATGTAGGCGGGCTGTCGAGGTGAATGAGTTAGGACGCATATTAGGACGTATAGTCGGGGACGTACTATATCGCTGAGACTGAAGGGACGATTTTTGACGAGCCTTGCGAATTCCTTTACGTCGATTGTCTGGTATGGCGGTTAGATGCATCGAGGGTGCGGGGGCCGATGAACACACCTTGCTGAGGAACGCGTCCATGTTGGTGAGATGGTGGGGGGAGGAGAGATGAGTGAAGGGGGGGTCGATGTATACGGCTTTATATATATATGATTATGCAAGCGCATGTACCTGGGCATCTGAGGATCTCTGTCTCGGAGTCAGTCGATAAGTCCTTTGAGGAGGAGCATCGGTGGTAAGCAAGTTCCAGTCATTCTTGGATCCCAGTTTAGGTTGCTGGTTTGTGACCGGTGCAAGCTTTCCGTGTCCCTCACGCACCACAAACGGAACAAGGTTCCTCCTCGCGCATCATATCATTCCATCCGAATAGCAGTACGAGTTGCATAGAAATGCCATCTAAATCTGCTCTCTTGATAGATCTGGATGCTGTTGCCACGGAGAGTGCCATGGTCCAAGAGAATCGAGATGATGTATGGCGAATATGTTTGTTTCAGGGTTCCTCGCGCTCATCCAATGAGCGCTATGCCAACACTAACGTAAGGATTGCTTGAGCGTTCCTGCTTCGGCGGTGTCTCACAGCATATATCCGACTTGGTGCACGGAATTGTCTGGAAAGCATAATTATATGCAGTGCTGGTATCATAAATCCGGATATGTCCATCAAAAAAGGTACAGAGTGCGTAGATAGATGGAGCATGTATGTAGCGTAGCGAGGCTGCGCCAAGGAACAACAGCATCTTCCTCGAATGTAGGGTGCGTGGTCCGATTAACTGGCGGTTTACATTCACATAATAACGCAACAAGAGTTTTGCTGTAGAGAGCTAGTCAGCCGAAGGAAACGGGGAGGATGACGCGATGATCGAGGAGGAAAGTTTACTCACCTTCTTGGCGGTCTTGTAGAACATCTTGCTCTGTGCGGACAGGGCCGTAGAACGCTCGACTAGGTTATCTAGCTTCTCTCCTCGCTCGAGAACGGATTCGATGGTCTTGTGCTAATCATCCAATTCCACATCACGTTTCGAGAATGGCAATGACAAGTAATTAGAAGCACGAGAATCCAGCATCAGTCATTGATGATACACAGTGACTGATGATGGACTCACCAGAACGATCTTCGTCTCATCCAACTCTTGCTGCACCTTCATGATGGTATCCGCCTGTCGGGGGTCTTGATATCTTTGCAAATATGAGGTGATTTCAGGGAAGGAGATGGATGATGGGTTCGAGTGCGATGATTGAGGAACTTTGGCGGTAAAGTCATCCAGGAGCTTCGTGAGGAGTGAGAATGCAGGTCGGACGGGGTACTCTTGGTCTGTGATGATAACGGCTGCGGTAGCAATACATCAGCTACAGTGCTGGAGCCAGACCAACGAAGAAAGACGGACCAGCCAACTGGTCAGTCCCACCCCGATTATACACATGGGCCACGTAATTATTCTCCTGCACGCTCTGCCTTTGTCCCGCTGGTGTGCGCTCCGCAACGGTCTTGGTGAGGAAGGTCATAAACTCCCCGACGGACCCCCTCTGGTAGAAGGAGAAGGAGGAGAGGTCTACAGCGTTGGTGAGGACGGAGGCAGGCTCAGAGGGCTTTGCGAGGAGGACGGAGAGGGAGAAGATCTTGACCATGATGAGATGTTGAGGTGAGATGAAGGTGCAAGCGAGGCTAACGTTGGGAGAAGAAGAATGTTGTTGACGTTGGACACGGCGATGGCAAAGCAGTGAAGGAGCAGTGAAGGCGCAGTGTTGGGGCGCGGCCTGGGCGCTTGGAGCCGTCGGCTGCTCAGGGGTCCTCCTTCCAAACAGGGGTCGCGTAGCTCCCAGAAACGAATTCAAGCAAAGTGTTGGGCTCACAGGAATCACCAGACTACCCTCCCAGATACCCTGCTCGGTAAAGCTGCGGTATATTTCATTCATATCTTAGATACTCTAGCTTGATCGCATTGCCTCAGTTCTCGAAGGAAGCATCACATCTAGACCATAACCATCTCATTTCGATCTGAAACGATTCCCATAGTTGCGACAATATGGGTTGGCGTGGTTCGGAAGGTGATGGAAAAGGTATGGATCCGTTGCTGAGGGCACAGCCGGAGCTGGGTCTGTTTGATTCAAATGATTGACAGTTGAGTGGGCGTCATATGTACAAAGTATGTTGGGATCGATCTCGGAATACAAGTTCCTCTTTGCGTTCCGTAAAGTCGGCTCAGAGCATGCCAAAGAAGGTATAGAAGTTGAACAGTCAATATTCAATGTACATACTACATACTCTATACCGCACTAGGGGTCCTAGGAAGCGGTGGAAGCGTGGACAACAAAGACGGCGTATGAACAATGGGTGTATGCGAGATGGGAGTATGGCTTATAGAAGTCCGAGCTAACGGGGTGGACGGATGAACGGAGCTTCGTTGTTGTATACCAAAGGACTGTCTCGGGTCGGTGAAACCGTATTCGGCTGTGGGGGTGTAGGAGTTGTAAGTGGTGTGGAATTGGAGTGTCGGCTGGCTTATGGTGGGCTTCTTCTGGGACGAGATCTCGTTCAAGTGGTCCTGAACGGAGAGCTCTTCTGCGTAGTTTGGGATCATGATGCAGGCATCTGGAGATGTGATTAGGGGGTCGACAGGGGAAAAAGGAGTGCTAGGACTGACAAGCTATTACACCCCAAATTAGCAGAAAGATAGCAAACATGACGCCAGATATTATAGCTGAGCTATCGCAACTGTCCTTTGCATCTGGTACAGCGGTCAAGCATTCCACATTGGAGTCGGTATAGAAGAGGATGACGATGCTGAAGATGCCTGATAGAATGGACGCGAATAGCATGAAGAAAAGTGCTATGCCGAATAAGTGGATTAGCCGTCTTCGTTTGAGGATAATGACTATGATGCTATGATGGGAAGTGAGAGTGAGTATAAGAGGGGAGTTGGACGCGTACCCAGTTATTGATAACAGTGTGAGGGCTGTATAGGTCAAGCCTTGGAGGTAAAAGGCGGCCTGAATTGCCTTGTCAGGCGGTGAACCTCCTATATGAGACATGAGTGACGGGTGATCATGTCTGAGTGATCCAACGCACGAGTTGTCTGGGTGATAGCGATCAAGAACCCGAACGCTGCCAGAGCACCCCCTCCAAGTATACTCATGATCGTAAGTATCTGGATATGCAATCAACAGCCGGGCAAGATGGCGGAGGACTCGGCGACGTACACAAACACCATATCTGACCGGCAGACACCAAAGGAACTTTCGTGAGCGTATGAGAACCATGTCGATATGTCGTCAGAGGGGGACTTGAATGACGGGTAAACCTGACCCGGAGAGGCGCAGCCTGTGGGGGATTCATTGCGCACCATGGTTGAATTTATATGGTCGGGCGAAGGAGTTGTTTCGAGGATTGATGGCGGAGGCAGGACGACCATGAGATTCCAGTTTCGTTTCAAAATTGAAGTCGCTAGACGCCCGGATCATGTGACTAGCCATTACACGTCGCTGTCGCCGAGCCAAGATTAGTTTTCTCTTCGACCTGCATCCATCTAGCCTGGCATCCTCCGACATACCACAAGCAAGGCCGACCGGCGCCGCACCGAATCCATGTATGTTCTTGTTCTCCATGTTTCTCCGTCCTGAACTCATGTTTCTCCAGGGCTTCTGTGAAAGTGGATTCGAACGAAATACAGGGAGCCAGCCTGCATGTCGCCATCCCTCGGTACTCCCACCTTTATGCCGCTCCATTCCTCTCCCTATATCCCCTCCTCGCTTACGCATATTTCATAAAATATGACGACTGGCTGGTCAGTGAGGAATGGACTTTTGTAGCCTGTGTGTCCCTCGGTGTAGGTCATGCTCTCAGCTTTCTCGTCACGAAATGGAGTTCCGGCGCTCGGGCTTGGATTACGACCAAGAGAGTGCGTGTCTTGCCCTCCCCACATTGCGTCCCGTATACTGACTACCTCACAAGGCCCGAACTGTCGAGGAGGCCGACTGCATACGCATCATTCCAGCTCCTCATCGTGGACAAGGTGATATCGTTCCGCTGGACAAGTCAAACCCATCAGACCCGTCATCCTACACCTTCAGCTACCAGCGCGATACATACTCCGTCGCCTCCGCTTCACCGTTGGTCTTCCACAAACTTCCCTACCTCTCCACCAGCAAGCCGCCGCTTTCAAACTTTTTGAATCCGAAGGGCCTCACCTCGCCTGCCGTCAAGGAGCGCGTCAGTCTTTACGGCGGAAACGAATTCAACATCCCCATCCCTTCGTTCTCAGAGTTGTTTGGTGAACATGCCACGGCCCCCTTCTTCGTGTTTCAGATTTTTTGCGTCGCCCTCTGGTGTATGGATGAATATTGGTACTACAGCCTATTCACCTTGTTCATGCTTATCGTGTTTGAATGTACTGTTGTCTGGCAGGTCAGTACACCCCGTTAGTTCTGTGATCTACAACCCATCCTTACACACCCTTCCAGCGTGTCAGAACCTTGACAGAGTTTCGTACCATGGCTGTTGCTCCATATCCTATTCAATGCTTCCGCGATAACAAGTGGCATGAAATTCAGACCGATACGCTCGTCCCCGGAGATGTAATCTCACTGAGTACTTGTTTTCTCTCCCTTATTATCAGCCAAGACTGAATATCTTGCAAGCTCGTCGACAGACCGAAACGGTTATACCCGCTGACATTCTACTCGTTGATGGAACGTGCATCGTCAATGAGGCAATGCTTTCTGGGGAGTCCACTCCACTGTTGAAGGAATCGATCCAGTTGCTCGAGGGCTCCGACCGTCTTGATGTCGATAGTGCACACAAAAACTACGTCTTGTTCAGCGGTACGAAAGTCTTGCAGTCGGGTCCATCTGGTAAGCCTTGTATTGCTATCCACTATCGTGTTGGAGAGTTAAATGCCCCTTGGTTCAGGCCTCGCATCCCTCAAAACACCAGACAACGGATGTCTCGGCGTCGTCCTCCGCACCGGATTCGGAACCGCACAAGGTCAACTCGTCCGAACGATGATCTTCTCCACTGAACGAGTCTCCGCAAACAACTTTGAATCCTTCATGTTCATCGGCTTCCTCCTCATCTTCGCCATCGCTGCAAGTTGGTATGTGTGGGTTAAAGGTATTGAGAGAGGGTTGAAGAAGAGCAAGCTGCTGTTGGATTGTATTTTGATTATTACGAGCGTGGTGCCTCCCGAGTTGCCCATGGAGCTGTCGCTTGCGGTTAATGCGTCGTTGGTGGCGTTGTCAAAGTTTGGTGAGGAGCCTTTGTCATTGGATGGGAGGTGTACTGATGCGTTGTGTCTAGCGATTTTCTGTACGGAACCTTTCCGGATTCCATTTGCGGGTCGTGTGGATGTGTGTTGTTTTGATAAGACTGGTACCATCACTGCGGAGAACCTCGTACTTGAAGGTGTTATCGGTGTAGAGTGTGTTCCTTCTTTCCTCAGCGTTGGATCTGTATCTAATCAATATCACTATTTAGCCCGAGCAACCCACACAAACTGGTGAATGTGAAGGAGACTTCTAGGGAGACTACACTGTGTTTGGCGGCTGCTCACGCTCTTGTTCGTCTTGATGATGGCATGATCGTTGGAGACCCGATGGAGAAGACAACCCTTGAGGCCCTCGACTGGAAACTTGAGAAAGGTGACTCCCATTAGCCTTCCGATCCTCACCCTCCTGAGCATTATTTTCTAGGTGATACACTTACGCCTACGAGCGCCTCTGCCCCGCATCGTACACACATCACAATTCGCAGGCGGTTCCAGTTTTCCTCTGCGCTCAAGCGGATGTCATCTGTGTCTACCCTTCCGGGCGGGCGGACAATTGTTGCGGTGAAAGGTGCGCCGGAGACGATTAAAGGGATGTTGGCGGAGGTGCCGGGATATTATGATGACACATATAAGACGTTTACGAGGCAAGGCAGTAGGGTTTTGGCACTTGGATTTAAGGATATGGAGGGGATGAATGTGGACCGGGTGAGTTTCGCGTTCCATGTTTATGGGTTTGTGGATGAGGTGTTCATGCTTCCGAATAGATCAACAAGCTTCCGAGAGAGGCAGCGGAGAGTTCTTTGCATTTTGCTGGATTCTTGGTGTTCCACTGTCCCCTCAAGGCGGATGCTGTTGACGCTCTGAAGATGCTTGCGGACTCGTCTCACAGGGTGAGTTGTCTATGCTCGGATCGTCGTTGGATGTATGCTGACTCTGTTTAATTGCACGCAGTGTATCATGATTACTGGCGATAACCCGCTTACGGCTGTACATGTCGCCCGCGATGTAGAAATAGTGGACAGAGAAACCCTGATCCTTGACTTGAAGGAGAATCCGGCGCACAAGAATGGTATGAATGACCTCATTGTCCATCTCATGTATTGACCTTTTTTTTGTCAGACTTTATTTGGAAAACTGTTGATGAGAGCAAGATCATCCCAGCTAACCCGGCGGAACCGCTGGATACGTCGCTGTTCGAGCAGTACGATATCTGCATAACTGGTGTTGCTATGGCTGCGTTCGTATCGAACCCCGGGTGGAACGATTTGGTTCAGAGCACTTGGGTCTACGCACGCGTCTCGCCTTCTCAGAAAGAAACCATCCTCACCTCTCTCAAATCTCTCGGCTACACAACCCTCATGGCCGGCGACGGCACCAACGACGTCGGCGCGCTCAAGCAAGCGCATATAGGCGTGGCATTGCTGGATGGTACACCGGAGGACTTGCAAAAGATTGCGGAACATCAGAAGAATGAGAGGATAAAGAAGGTTTATGAGAGTCAGTTGAAGATTTCGGCGAGGTTTGGGCAGCCACCCCCGCCAGTCCCCCCTGCTATTGCCCATTTGCTCCCCGATGCGGTTGAGGCACAAAAACAGGCTGCTGCGGATTTACAAGATAAGAAGAAGAAGAATCCGATGGAGAAGGTGTGTTATTTTTTTTCCTTCGTTGTGGGAAGTGTTTTGACGATATTTAGTTTGATCTAGCGTCTATTACTGACAAGATGGCGGAGATGGAGGGAGAGGATGAAGTGCCGAAAATCAAGCTTGGAGATGCATCGTGTGCTGCACCCTTCACTTCTAAACTGTCGCATGTTTCAGCCAGTGAGTCTCTGTGCCCTTGTTGACATTACTACTAATTACCTTGCACCTCCTTCTAGTCACGCATATCATCCGACAAGGCCGTTGCACCCTCGTTGCCACGATCCAGATGTACAAGATTCTGGCGCTGAATTGTTTGATTACGGCGTACAGCTTGAGCGTGCAGTACCTCGATGGGATCAAGTTTGGTGATTATCAAGTCACTATTACTGGCATGTTGATGTCTGTGTGTTTCTTGTGCATTTCTCGGGCAAAGGTGCATTTTTCACTCGTTAGCTGAGCTTGAGCACCCGGCTAATGTGTGGTTGCTGCAGCCCGTGGATAAGCTGTCTCGGGAAAGACCACTCGGCAATATCTTCAACCTATATGTTTTGTTGTCTGTGTTGCTCCAATTTGCACTTCATATCGCGTCGTTGGTCTATATCACCAACTTGTCGCATTCAATTGACCCGTATGTATACTCATTGTCTTCAGCCACATATACTGACTCGTGCACGTTTCAGGCCAGGTGAAATTGATCTGGAAGCCAAGTTTGAGCCCAGTCTGCTCAATACCGCTATCTATCTATTGGGACTCTCGCAGCAAGTTTCTACCTTTACCATCAACTTCCAGGTAATTTTCGGCTGAGACTGCTTCTCTGTATTGGCGTCGTTTGCTGAAGTCTATATGTAGGGACGACCATTCCGCGAAGGTATCCGAGAGAATTCGACCTTGTATTGGGGTTTGGTTGGTGCTAGTGCCGTAGCCTTCTCCGGTGCGACCGACTTTATTCCCGAGCTGAACCGTTGGCTCCAGATCGTCGAGATGGATAACATGGTGAGTGGATCACCCATCATGCACGCACTCTAATTTACCTTCATTTAGTTCAAATTCAAACTGACGACGACGATGATCGTGGACTTTGTCGGCTGCTGGATTTTGGAGATCGCGTGCAAACGTTTGTTCGCCGACCTTGAGCCCAAGCCGATGATTACACGTGGTCGAGAACGCAGGGAGCGGAGACGAGAGCAGCAGGAGGCCCTGAAGGCACAAAATGGCAGTACGACGGAGGCTGAGAAGAAGACTCAGTAGTAGAGGACACTATCCTATTTGCATTCTAGTTAGAGGACCTTAGAATAATATTTTTGCGCCATCTCATCGCAGGGCCACGTTAGAGCGCTTGTGCGACTCGGACAAGTCATCCACGACCACGACCCTTCCGCTTCTTGCTCTTGTCCGCATTGCTTCCTACCGCCTCCTCCTGCTCACTGTGCCCTTTCCATGGATGCCCTCACCTTCGAACAACGGCAAGCGTTGGAGCAGATACGCGACCTCACCAATGGCGGAGACGATGACGTTGCCATTAGCATATTAGAGAGCGTCGGCTGGGACGTACAGGTACATATCTTTTTGGCCTGCTCAACTGAATTTGATGATTTTCTACCGCTATAGAAAGCTGCTGACGTGCTGTTCAGCGGCGGAGGTCCGCCCCCCGCCAGCTCCTCAAACGGAACCGCTGCGACGGAGGCCAAAGAACACACGACTCAAGTAGAAACGTTTGAAGTTGATGACACTGAGCAAGGCTACTCGTACGGTACTAATGGGCACGCGTCGTCGAACCAACATACTGTAATGCCCTCTCTTTATGCCCTCCTCGTCTCTGTACTCATTCGGACTATGTGTAGAACTCAGGCTGGTCCATCATTAACATTCCGCGCCCAATAATATCCTTCTTGACGTTCCCGTTCCACTTCCTGTCAAGCATCTTACGATTCGTGTTTGGTGTCCTCCGGATACCAATACCGCAGTTTTCTTTGCTGAATATTATGTACTCCCGCCGGCCCCGCCGGCCTACACAACGGAGGGGTCCAGATGCATGGATACGCGAACTCGAAGAGGAGACCGGTGCTGTGTGTATTGGACGCTACAACAACGCTCGAGGCGTGGTGGCATCTGGTGCGGAAGCTGGACCTTCGACAGTTGTGTCGAGAGGTGCTATTGCTGGGACTGACGCTGAGGAGAGCAGGAAGGTCCTGCCTGATTTCTATCAAGGGAGCTACGAACAGGCGCTGCGACTTTGCCAGAAGGAACTGAGGATTGCCTGTGTCGTTTTGGTTAGTGAAGAGCACGATGATGTTATGGAATTCAAGAGGTATTTTATGATCTTATGCGGGTGGGACGACGTCGTCTGACTTCTTCCCGCGTCGTCAGAGATACTCTCACTGACCCCACATTCGTGAAAACTTTGCAAGACAATGATATTCTTGTCTGGGGCGGGGATGTTCGTGATCATGATGCTTGGAGCGGTGAGTGGTTCTCCTTATGGAGGTGAAGCCGTCGCTCTAATGCTCTACTGTTATCAGCCGCGGAGAAACTGCAGGCAACGACTTATCCATTCGTCGCCTTTGTGAGTCTTCAAGCTACGCGTAACGTCTCGTCAACCATCAGCTCTCGGTCTCTCCCAACTTCACCTTCGATGACTGTCCTTTCGCGGCATCAAGGTCCTTGCAGCCCATCGTCTGCACCCACTTCAGCAGCCTCGCTTGTTGGGCACCTTCAGCGTCAGGTTCTCCCGCGTGTTGGTCCATTCTTGGAGCGTCTAAAGGCTGCGCAACGGGAACGCGATGTGGAACGTAGACTTCGCGAAGAGCAGGATCAAGCATTTGCAGCCGCTGCCAGGAGGGATAAAGAGAGAATCGAGGCTCGTATTCAAGAGGAACGGCTAGCTAAGGAGCGGAAGAGGCAGCAGGAGGAACGGGAAGCCATTGAAGCGGCAAAGAGATTGTCTGAAGCGGAGGCAAGGCAGCGGGAGGAGGAGAGAAAGATGGCATGGCGAAGATGGTCGAGGAAGAATCTAGTGTCCGGGGAAGTTCCCAATGGACCTAACACTGTGAGGTTGGCTATCAGATTACCCGACAACAGACGGGTCGTGCGAGCGTTCCCTTCAACGGCGTCGCTCACCGCTCTATACATTTATATCGACTCGCATATGCTTCCTCCACAACTGACGCCTGACGCGGATCCGTCCAATCCACCCGAAGGGACAAACGCAGGCGAAGCTGCTTTAGAGGAAGCGATGCGATTGTCGGGGGAATCTGCGGAGGAGTGGTGGGGATTCAAGATTGTCAATGCATATCCGCGACAAGAGGTGCCATGGAGTTCCAAGACCCTGGCTGAGGTCGACTGTTTGCGTGGTGGAGGGCAAATTGTCGTGGAGTTACTGTCCAGTCGAAGGACTTCTTTAGAGCAAACTGAACGCGCTGATGGCGATGATGGTTACGGTACAGAGTCAGACGACGAGTAATAGAATCTGTTGATGGGTTCAACCCGTTTAGATGCTATGGTATATAATTACACAGCTGAACGTGCATTCATTATATTATACATCGAGAGAGCGATCATTGACTGAGAATAGTGCGTACAAATGACTCGTAATTAATGTTTCCGTCCCTGACAAGGAGTGTAAGAAGGCAATGGTAGCCGTAGCTGAGGATGAATACGCACGCGCCGACCTGGACTCCTTTCAACAGCTCGTCCACCTCCTCGTCAGTCATCTTCTCGCCCAGTTGGGTGAGCACATAGCGGAGCTCGCCAACACCGATGAATCCGTTTCCCTCTTTGTCAAATACCTGGAAGCCTCGGATGAATTCCTCTAAAGACAGGGATAAATACCTCGCTCCCTGTCGTAAACAGCGAGTTTGGAGTACCTGGTGTTCCAGCGGGCTTGAAGCCATCCGGGCGGTTCAAGATAGTTAGGAACGTTTTGTAATCGACTATGAACGGTAAGAGGAGGGATATTGATGATGAATGGGCGTGCATACCATCTCTAGGTGCAGAGTTGACGAGATCGTTGACTTCTGCTTGGGTTGGGTTCTGCCCAACGGCGCGTAGAAGATCCCCCAGCGTTTCTCGTGGCACTGCACCAGTGCCACGTTTGTCAAATAGCGCGAATGCTTCCTTGTATTCTGTTGATAGTGTTCAAGATCGACGGTGACAACAAGCGCATGAATGTTATCCCAAACCTGCGTTGTCACTCTAGAATCCATGAGATGTTGCGCTGGAATGGAGGCAAGCTGAAACGTACCATTGTGCTCGTGGGCTGGGTCAAATCGTCGTCTGAGCGGTGCACGCTGATAGCAGTCGCGTCTCTCGATCAGGCTGGGTTGTTTGACCGTGTTATGTCGCCACCCCTAAGTTGGTCCTCACTCTCATGGTGGTTGTCCCTCTTCACGCATTTCCATCGCTGATATCGAGTGCTCTTCCAGGACGTCGACCCTCTCAGTGACACTGCGCCCCCTCGATATGCTGTAGAGTCAGACGAAGAGGATGAATTCAATCCGCTGACACCGAGCACACATCCTATCCAGGGCCCTATCGATGTCCAAATCGTAGGCGAGTTTCCGAAAGGCCAAGGACTCATCATCGTATTTCGCCAGCTTGGCTCGTACTGGGCATCTGGCGCGAAACTGGGGGAGCAAGTTGGTGCTGTGTTTGTCAATAAGATTCAGGTCCGGATGACATCCTCCATTTGAGCCTTTACTGACTTGCAAGGTTATAGGTTGGGATGTTGTTTACGCCATCGTGGACCTCAGCTATCGTCCTAGTGTCTGAGGCGACGACGAGATTGCCCTTATACACGATGGATCCGTATGCGAGGGCCGTCCTGGAGTCGTTGGAACCCTCAGTGTGTGTATCGCGAACCTCATCTAAACTTTCGCCTTAGGCTGTATAATACAGAGCCGCCCTGCTAGACATTTACGCTCACCATGCGTATATCACCTCTGATCCTGTCCCTTACCACCAAGCTCCAATCCGATATCTTGCGACAACGCGGTCATTCACCCCTCCCTCAGTGAGATGCTCACGTATCATCAGTCGACTCAGTGCTTACCCTTCCTCGCTTTTCACCCAGGATCAGGCCCAGCACTTCGATACACCCAACCTGGTTACCTCGACGGCGGCTGCATTCATGGCTATTCTCAACTATCCCTCAAACCGCATCAACGCAACTTTATTCCTCCTGCCAGCTCCCCAAATACCAGCTCCTCCCCCAAGAGATCTGGAACCTTCTGATGTCCATTCAATTTCTGACAGCCCGGCCTGGCCGCGTCAGATGATGGAGCAGGCTTCGAATTTGCTTCCGAGGGCTATCGGTGAGACGAAGAAAGTAGAGTGGGAGCCGACTATCCGTAAAGTCGACTCAGCAAGCACGAGGAGAAACAACGCGATAGGTGAAGGAAGCATGTATATCTAAGTAGTTGGAGCAATCTATTCTTTCCCTAAAATTGTCTTCCAGCCACCCAGGATGATTCACAGGTGCGGTGTCAATTCGAGCTTTGTCATCCCAACATATTTTGCAACTACCTGCGCGTAGTGTGTGTACTTTCATATAGAGGAATGAGCGAGCAATTCGCCTCACGCTGTCACAAGAATCGTGCGAGCATTATATGATGCCAAGATGGTAAACTACCCAGAAACTACAGTCAAAAGAGAATCAACTCCGAGACATTGGAAAGGCGCCAGGGATGGGCTGTCTCCGCTCAGGATGGTGGAAGTACGTGCCGTACCGAGATGCACGAGAGGGGGATGCTAAGATTGTAGGTCTTTCGTCCGTGGGGCTCGTAGTGAGTTCTTCCGCCGACGATTCCGACACTGTGATCAAGGGAGGATCAGGACCGTTGTGCTGTTCAAGGATGGCGCTGGCAGTGCCAAAATCCTGATCGCTGTCATCTTCATCCAGCCAGTCGTCATCCTCGGGTAGCATGATTACACCAGACGCATGATCGAAGCTGAGTCGCCGCTGCAGAGTTGTAGATGGCTGGGAGTGGCGGGCGGGGACGTCGTCCCATGGGTTCGACACAGGAGGGATAGGTGAGCTTGAGTTATCAGCATCCGTCCCCGTCGACGGTGAATCACCTGGAGCGAGATAGTCGCGACTTCCGGCGAAAGGTAGTCGTGAGCTTCGTCTCCTACTTGGTCTCTTTCGCAAGGTGAGAACGACGGCTTGGTTGGTGTCCCTCACGACTCTGGTGACTCCACGATTGTCATTGTTGACCAAGGTCTGACCCTTCTTCAGCGGGAGCCAAGGTTCAGGCAGGACGCCGTTAAGAGCGGGGTGGCCATATCGACGTTTACCGGTGCTATGTGGGTCACAGGTCAATAGTTGTCTAGAGAGGAAATTATAGCTCACTTAAGGACTCCACTATACCAATTAGCCATGGGAGGCTGGGACTGGAGTGACAAACAAAATTGAGATAGTTGGAAATCATGATACAGATATACGTACGTAGTCGGTTCTTTCATCCTCTGGCGCGACGTATAGGGTATCATCGTTTTGAGCATATCTCCTACGGTTGAGATTGCTGGCCAACCATGAGTGGTTCTCCATCCACCTTGATGTCCATGACGCACCTTTGCGACCACGTTACTGGATGACCTGCTCTGATCCTTACAACGTCGGCAGCCTCCTCCCCCCTCTCAACTTCATGCACCGAGCTCAGGCTCACGAACTTACTGAGAGCTCTCAAGTTCGTGTGAACGTACCAGGACCAGACTACGGTGCCGAGCAACAGCGGAGAAAGGAGGGAAGAAAGGATGTAAGATTTCCGTAGGATGAAGATCCCAGTCATGAAGACAAGGAAGATGACGATGCCCCAGATGAGACGGATGAACGTCAGGGGCCAGGCCTGACCTTGAGATTCGTAGGGCTTGTAGAACACTGGAAACCAGCTCAACAACTGAACATATGGTTCATGGACACACGGGTGGCAACACTCACCAAACAAAAGCTTGTATTTATATACAACATACGCATTGCCGAAGTAGATAGCACCGAAGATCACGATCAAGGGCTGGTTGACGCTGTACAACATGGTGATGACGAACATCAGGATAGCTTGAGGATAGACGACGCCGTAATTGATCATGGGTGGAGCATTCAGCTCGGCGAAATCTAGGGATGGATGAGCCGAACTGGGAAATGAGAACATGACGGAGGTACGAGTACGAACCCCGAGGTGTTCGTGTCAAGAACATACGATAAAATATGCGGGGCAAGATGATGCCGAGATTCAGGAGTTGAAGAGGCATAATACCCAAACCTAGGTCGAAGAGGCTGATTAGACGTATGGCGTTTCATGAGCTAGACTCTAACCTTGCAGTATAACATAGGACAAGAAGAAATGTCTACGCCCAGAGTCCGTGAAAGGAGCAAGTCAATAACGGAAGCAACGTACCTGGCTCGACCCGCCGATAAGGCCTGAGCGAGCTTCTCGGGAATTTTGGCAGGAGAGTTTGCCAAGTCACGGACAAGCTGCCAGTATGTACTGGCGAGCAGGAAGATGAAAACGACGTTCACAAGTAGGAAAAGGAAGTATCTGATTGAAGAGTTAGAAATGTTTGACAGAGATCGAAATGGAAAAGAACTTTTTCATCAGGGAATATTCAATCCAGCTCCGAGCGCGGAAGCCTTGCAGATAAGTCAAAGCTACGAACGTGTTGTTAGTCTGCTTGATACTGGTAGTAAGGCGTGAAATACCTTCGAGGAGAAGGGGTAGCGCAGCGTTCAGTGTTATCATAGCGACAGAAGGTAGAGAGTTCTGTACGAGCGCTTGAATCTTGTCGTTCGAGTCGATGAGTCTGCCGAGCCAAGGCATGGCTTTCTTGATCTCGTTATAACTGAGGAGACTAGCCAACGCGGTGATCGGGAAGATCCAGAAGGAAAAGAGGAGGGCCATCGCACTCAGGACGATAGCATCCCGAGTTCGAATGTTCATGGGGGAGGGTGTCATGTTGGACCAGACGATGTCACGAGGCTCTGGGGCTGGATAGGTTGTGCATTGCATCGGGTTGGGGGTATGGGCGACTTGCATGGCAACTTGCTAGCGTAAGGTGAGAAAGGGAAGCAAGGAACATAGATGAGAAGGCATACGGCACTAGACATCTTCTCGAATGTCACAAAGGCCGCCTGGGTAGGTCGGAATCTACCAGTCTGTCTACGCTTCTTCACAAGTTCATCTGCCTCTTGGAACTGCTTTTCAAGGTATTCCAAGGCGTCGATTTTGCGGTTGAACCACCTGGGGCGAAGAGTGGGCCGCGGTTTGTGGGGGACGACAAATCTTGATGCATGACCATTCATTCCAGACGACTCGACGTCTCCGAGAGGCATAGCACTATCGGACGGATCGTATTCCTCAACGGTGCTGGGGTTGCCGACATAATCCGTCCAAGCGCGTTCGAGGGTGAGAAGCGCGTCGGTTCGCCTATCGATGAGGACTTTGAGTGAATGAACTTCGCGACAAACGCTCACGCTCTCGACACTTAGACCCATATTCTCGAAGTACTCGGCGAGAGGACGTTCGCCTTGGAGGTGGTTAGGGAGGTTTGTTACCATTACGGTGCGAGCTGGAATAGAGTGAACAAGTTCCAAAGAGAATAACTGGCGCGATCTGATGAAGCGGCGATAGTTTCTGTAAACAGCGCGGAGGGCGAGAATGGTGAAGAGATAGGTGAATATGAGATGGATAGAGAGGTAGGTGCTAGCGTCGCTGATAAGGTCGAGCCAGTCCCGAGACGGATTCTGTGGAAGATCTAGTGGAGGAGTGGACAGTAGAGAGGGCCAGTCGCTATCATCTCCACTGTCGTCACCCTCTCCGAGATCGAGATTGTTCTGCAGGTCTGATTGAGTTTGGGTGGTATGCGGGTAGGATAGTATGGTAAGTACCTTCCAGTTTATAGGCATAAGAATGAATATCGCGAAGAGCGAGCAAAGTGAGAATAGCTGAAAGGACATCTTGAAGAAGTTAAGGAGCTGGAAACAATCAATGGCAGCCAGACGAGCAATTCCAAAGAAACGCACCACGGCGGCGTCCAACCCGACAATCTGCAGCACCGTAAACTCGGAGGTGCGTATCGTCGGGAGAATCCATCCGAAGAAAGCTTGGTGCAGATGCGCCTCGTGAGGGGAGAAACCTGGGAGAGCCTCGTGAGGGTTCATTGAGGGCAACGGATCCGGGATAGGGCAAACCTTTGAGTTTCGTTCGGGGGGCAAAAAGGAGGGGCCATCGTGTTCTGCAGTAGGAGAATAGCAGGAAGGAGGTGAGTCCGATGGCGGACGAAAGAATGAGTTGGGTGGTGAACCACGGTCCTTCGAATTTGTCTGCGCGTGTTGGCCTAGTCTGCACAGAGGAGAACTGACTTACATGTTGGGGGTGACCCAGGCGGCAATTGACCGGGGTCATCGTCACCTTCAAAGAGGGTCTTCAACACCGAGCTCAACGTCGACATGGCCGTGCGGAACGGTGCGTGCGCGCCACTGTTGGTGGTGACCGTGTCTGGTCGCGTTACGTAATGACACATGTGTCGCCCAGAGTCACCATCGTCGTCGTGGTCGATGCTCGGCATCAAACATGCATTTCGCCAAAACATACACGCAGATTTTGCTCGACCTTCCCCCTGGACTGCGAGAGAATGCCATTGAATACCGCAGAGTCAGTCTTCTCGTTCTTATTCTCGTCCACATCTGATCCAATCACAGCTCAAAAAACTCGTCAAAGATGTTGTCCTCGAGCTCTCATCCTATGGCCTCAGCCCGCCCATTCTGCAGAAGCTCATCTCTGAGTGCTGCACCGCCATTCCAGAGGGGGCTCAAGCCACAGATGCTCAAACGGAGGCAGTAGTTGGCGGCCTTTCCAAAGTGGTGTATGAGATCGGCAACCCTGACCATATCCAACCTCGCCTTCGCCTCTCTGTCGATCCCTCCTATTCTCCTTCCCAACTGGAAGCGCTGCTTGCTATGCAGTCCTCGCACGTTGTGGGCCCACTCCCGCTGGGCTCGCCAAATTCGCGGCCGACCGACTGTGAACGTTCTGTTGAAGGAAGTAGCGAAGTCCCACCAGAATTGCTGTGAGTCTGCTCGTTTCTTGTCGACACTCATCTCACTGTTCTGTACAGCGAGGTTGAATCGGGGGACACCGTTCCTACGCCTCGTGAACTCATTATACCCCTTGTTGCCGATGCCGCTTTTTTTACCCTCCTTGCTAGTGCCCTGGAGGCGCTGAAGAACCATCTAGATACCATCCACACAGACTTCATTGCCACCCTGCAAGATCTCACAGCAGCCATATCGTCGTCGGCTCGCCCTATGTCATCTTCCACTTCCTTCCGGCCCCATTCTATCATATCCTCTGACCCATCTGCGACGTTGGCTCCGTCGTCCGCATTCTCATTGCATAATACCCATGTAAGAGTAGATAATATTGATTCTTTCATTGTGATGCTGACTGAACAAATATTAGAGCGATTTATACACCTGGAGAAGCATATTTCAACTCTACATAGAGATGGACGTCTTTGAGAGCACAAAGGAAGCAAGCCGAGGTGAGAATTCAGTAGCCGAATCAGAGCGGCGCCTCCAGCTATTCGTTTCGCAAATGAGCCAGCGTGGCCTGGGCGACCGGAAGTGTTTCAAGTCTAAAGGTAGTCGTGCGGCCTTCGACACATTTTCGCGCATGAATATTTGTATCCTAGATATCAAAAAGGTATAATCACTTTCCGCTCTTTGTGTCCATTGACTCATGCAATGATTATCCTAGTTCCAAGCTGCCAATACAGAGGCAGCACGCAAGATCCTCAAGAAGCACACCAAACGGACCAGTTTGCCCCTTCCTCAAGACTGCCAAAACCCTCGCAGCACTCCTTCCCATGATACTCTCCTCTTCTCTCTCACAACTCTTGATTCCACCACCCTACCACATGTGCTGGTCCAGGCAATCAGCGAGACCCTTTTGCCTGTCATCCCCCACATTGATGACTACACCTGTCTCATATGCACCAGCATTGCTTTCAAACCAATTCGGCTGGCATGTGGACATTTGTTCTGTGTTCGCTGCCTAGTAAAGATGCAGAAGAGAGGGAGCCATGATTGTCCAATGTGCCGGTCACCCTGTGTTTTGACGGCTGATAGATGTATGCCTTATCTTTGTGCTATGTCTGTGGATGGCTGACCACCCTTGCAAATTAGCAAATTTGGATTGGGCCATGCTCAATTTTATGCAGGATTGGTTTCCCAGGGAAACAAAATCCAAGATCAAGCAGAATGAAACTGAAGTTGTTGAAGAGCAACTCACTGAACTAGGAATGAATTCTCAGCTGGGTTGTATTATTATGTAAACTATGAGGATTTAGGTATCATTGACATATCAGCTAAATATTGTAGATTTAGTTAATTATTGCAGTTTGCAAAATTCATAAGACAACTGAGAAAACATAAAAAACCTCTTGAGCTGACCTATGGGCACTGAGGATGTCTTGATCATGCATCATGATGTCCAAATGTCATGCACCATTGGGGCAGCAACTCTGATATACATAATCCAGTTGACTCATCATCCCATGCTTTCACTGCACCTTTTTAATTTATCAAAGAATGACTAGTAATTGTAAGGGGACATCCTATGACCCCTTTTTATTCCCCTTTTGTCTCGACCCCTGTCCGCACTTAGTTGCGTGACACTCGCATGTCACCTCTACCACTTCGCGCTCCTCCTCGATCTCTCCTACGCCTTCGCGAAAGTCTCGCGGTGCTTCTCGCAATGTCTCTCGCGATCTTTCTTGTGGTTCCTCGAAGTGTCTCGTAGCCTCTCAGACTTTCTCGGACATCTCGCCTTCACTCTCGTTCATTATTGATCCTTCTCCTTCTCCCTCATTTATGTAGTTCACTTCTCCTCCCTCGCTCTCTTGTCTCTCTACTCTCCTCACTCCTCTCTAATCCATGCAGCACTCCGCTCCATCCCTCTTTCACTTCGTGCCCATGTGATATTATTCTCTCTCATTGTCTTCAGTGGCTGAGGTACTATACAGTTGTAGCTATTGTTCTCATGCCTCGTATATACTCCTCGCATCTGGTGATATAATCAGAGCAATAAAGTGATGTTCAGAGCTTGTAATTGTTGAAAGTGATCCAGCACTTGTTAAGAAGACAACTTTGTACCACCATAAGGTGTTCGCTTATGGACGCGCAAATGGGGTGCACAGGCTGCAATACACCTATAGAAGAGGCCTACAAAGTTTGGTGGTCATTGGTTCACTCAATAGTGAGCTATGATCAAGTTTCTATTTCTCTTTATAACATAGTGTACTATAAATGTAATGTAGCGCTTGAGCGCGTAAGTGCGCGCTTAGCGCGTTGTGTCCAGACGTTAAGGACACTATATACTTGTATATAAACGATTGTAGAGTCATTAGCTTTAGATTAGAACTCCACACATTAATAGTTTGTTACATAGTCATAATCATTAGTGATAGTTTTGTACATACATTTCGATCGCGCATTCCCACGGTTTGCGCGACCGTTCCCACGGTTACGAAACCGGTTCCCACGGTCAACCGGAGTCCGAAAATTGCATCAGTAATTTTACTGATCAATTTGGACAAAGATCTGCTTGTGGAACCTGCAGTTTTGCAGATCTCCACTAATAAAATATACCCGGGTGCTTAGAAAGTGTTCCTGCAGGTGCCCCTCTGCTCAGAATTGCTCCAAATTTCGGACACGATTTAGTGGACACCTACTTTCACGCCTCGCGCAGATCGGTACCCGTGGGAACTTCGGAGCGCGAAATCCTTATATACCAGAGAGCGAAGTAATAGCAGCACTCTACTGGTAGTTATTGTTGGTTTATAGTCAATACACATTGATCTATCATTGCACACTGTTAGAAAACATATTAAGGCTTCTGTGGACGCTTATTATAAGCTTTACAAGTCATTATATTGCTCTGATTTTAACAGGTTATGGGCCCCGGCCTTACACCTTAATCCCAGCTATATTTTGATCCTGCCCTAAATACAAGTCACCTGATCACTGCCTGTGCATTGAGATTTCGCATTTATTGACTCTGTTGGTTAACACACTCTATTGATCACTGTTGGGAGTACTTATAAGTACTTATTGATTGATTGCTTCGCATTTTTGAGTGTGATAGTGTGCTATTGCTTGCTTGCTGGGACTAGGATCATATCCTAGGACATTTATCAGTCACTTGGACGCTTTGGGGCTACATTTTGGGTTACACAGTCTACAATGTCAGACTCTACATCATCACAAGCCATTAAAATCAAACCTCTCAATAATTCCAACTATCAGGAATGGAGGGGTGAGATGAAGGCTAGACTAATGAGTCTGGCATTATGGAGGCTAGTCAGTGGAAAAGAGAAGAAGCCTAGTGTCAGTGCTGAGGATGGGAAATGAAAGGAGAGAAAGCTGCTGGGGAAATCTATCTGCTCATGGAGGCAGATCAGAGAGTACATGTCAGAGGGATTGAAGAAGATCCAATTGCCATGTGGGAGGCATTGGAGAAGGCCCACCTCACAAAGCGCCCTGGAGCGAGATTCAATGCCTATGATGACCTCTTCAACATCAGGAAAGAAGAGGCAGAAGGTTTGATGGAGTTGGGCAACAGGATAGAGAAGGCAATGGCAAATATCCAAAATCTTCATCCACAGTCCTTCACTGTTGAGCAGTTGGATGAAGAGCTATGGCACTGATTAGGGCTTTGCCAGAGGACTACAAGCATCTGTCCTCAGCCTTGCTGCTTGTAGACAAGTTAGACAAGCACACTATCCTTCAGGCCTTCAGGAGTGAAGAACTCAACAGGCAAAGGACTGAAAATGCGAATCGGGCTGCTGTAGGAGGCTTTAGAGGTCGTGGTAGAGGCAGAGGTAGAGGCAGAGGTGGTAGGGGTGGACCTATCCCAAACCTCGCACACAATCAGTGTAGAAACTGCCTCAAGACAGGTCACTGGGGCTGGGAGTGCACAGAACCCCCAAGGAGTGGTGGAGGAGGAGCTGCCTCCAATGGAACTGGAAATCTTGGCTCAAGTGGGAACCATGCCAAACAGGTGGCAGAGGAGCAAGCAGATATCGTAACTGAATTTGCTGGACAGGCAAGTACTACTAGTCACTATGCTTTGGTTACATCTTCTAATAAGGATCATTGGAACACAGACACTGGGGCCACTTCTCATATGACCCCTCATAAAGACTGGATCCGTGATTATACCCCCCTTAGAGTAAGGATCCGGTTGGCAGATCACAGAGTTATCTATTCTGCTGGTGTTGGAAATGTCTTGTTTCGTCCCTTGATCAATGGTAAAATAGCTAGAGATGTACAGATTAGTAGAGTATTTCATGTCCCGGACCTGCACAATAATCTCCTCTCTGTTTTGTATTTGACCAAGAATAAAGGCTTTAGAGTTGAAATTCAAAAGGACAGCATGAATTTTGAGCGTGATGGACACATTCTCTTTACTGCTACAGTTAATAATGCTGGTGTTGGGTATTTAGATGGTTACACTGTAGGTTTAGAGAATGTACATGCTGCTGCAACTCTGCCTTTAACCCTGGCACTTTGGCACAGACGGCTCAGCCACCAACACCATGATGGCATTAAGAAAATGCTGAAGGACAACATGGTGATTGGAATGACACTGGACTCTTCAGCAAAGCCTGATCCTGTTTGTGAGCCTTGCAAAGCTGGAAAGATGGTTGCCCACCCATTTACATCGTCAGAAACTCGTGCTACAGAACTCCTGGAACTCGTCCACTCTGATGTTCACTATGTTGGAGAAGTGTCTCACTCTGGTCACAAATACTGGATTACCTTCATTGATGACTACTCCCGTCTCAAAGCTGTATTTCCTATGAAGCTCAAGAGCGACTCCTTGACTTGCTTTAAGAAATACAAGACCTGGGCAGAGACACAGACTGGCAAACGGCTTCGCACTTTTAGGAGTGATCAGGGTGGAGAGTACATGGGAAATGAGTTTCATCGGTATCTGGAAGAAAACGGCATCAATCATCAGTACTCGAATAGGAATAGGCCACAGCAGAATGGAGTGGCAGAAAGGGCAAACAGGCTGCTTAGTGAACGGATCACTGCAATGCTGAATGAGGCTGGATTGTCTTTGGCTTTCTGGGGAGAGTGTCTTGCTGCACTTGTTCATGTCTTGAATCGTTGCATCACTTCTACTGTGTTGCATGCAACTCCATATGAAGTGTGGAATCGGAAGAAACCAAGTGTGGAGCATCTGAGGGTGTGGGGCTGTGTTGCTTATGTTCATGTTCAGAAGGATAAGAGGGAACACCTGGGGTCGCATTTTGAGAAGTGCATCTTTATTGGGTACCCAGATCAAACCAAGGGATGGAGGTTCTACAATCCTGCCACAAAGAAAGTCATCCTGTGTGAGAGGGCTGACTTTGACGAGCGGTATAACTATGCTGGAAAACTACTTCGTGGCCAACCTCCTAGTGATCTGAACTCGACTCCCCCTCTCCCTAAACCCCCAACAACACCCACACATACTGATCACAAGAAGGATCAGCCCTCAGTGCATCTTCCTGATGCTGGAAATGGTGATGATAGCGATGATGATGATAATGGTGATGGAGGTGGTAATGATGCTGCCGGGCAGGATGTTGATGAAGACAGTGAAGCTGGGGAAGCGCACGAGCCACCCCCACCACCACCTAGGAGACCAGCTGCAAGACATCGTCGCATTGAATCACCACCAGTGGATGTTGCTGCAGACCAGGATGAAGTTGGTGATGAGCCACTTGCTGCCAGAAGAACAAAGAGAATTGTGAAGCCACCTGGAGAATGGTGGAAGATTCCAAAGCCTGTGGTTGCTGCACCCAGTCCAGTCCCAAGTAGAGAAGGTACACCAGCTTGGGAGCCAAGAGAGCCTACACCAGCCATTCAGGAGTCAGACGATGAAGAAGAGGATAATGGTGGTGAGCCTGAGGATGATGACGAGGAAGATGCCTTTGAGGTTGAAGGTATCAAACTCGCACCAGGTGAAAGGCTAGTAGAGCCTGAAACCTACAAACAGGCTATGAAAACTCCTTACGCTGAGAAAGGCATGATGCAGCTGTGGAGGAAATAAAGGCTCACTTGTCTAACGGTACATGGACTTTGGTTACGCTTCCTGAAGGATATCAGGCTATTGGGTCTCGATGGGTATTCCAGGTGAAATATCTGGCAGATGGCAGCATTGAACGATTCAAGGGTCGGGTTGTTGCAAAAGGATTCAGTCAACGACCTGGATTTGACTATTTTGAAACCTGGGCATCCCCCTCTCGCATTGGCACAATCAAGATTGTAATGGCTCTGGCTGCATTAGATGGCATGCATCTGCGCTCTGTGGACATCTCCCATGCATTCTACAACAGTCCTATTGACTGTGAGGTGTACATGGAGCAGCCAGCTGGATTTGTGCAAAAGGGACCCCATGGTGAAAAGATGGTTTGTAAATTGAACAAGTCAATCTATGGATTGAAGCGGTCACCTCGGCTGTGGGATGAGGTTCTGGGTGAAGCATTAGAGTCTATGGGCTTCAGAAATATATACTCAGATCCCGCCCTACGCATCTATGATAATGGTGTTAAGATCAGGGGAAAGAAAAGATGGCCAAACTGGGGTTTGAACCCAGGACCTTCTGGTTTCAGTCCAGATGCTCTAACCACTGAGCTAAATGGCCTTGGGTTCACAACCAACTCCAAGCACCATAACCCTACTCTGGATGTACCACCCCTATCCGTACCCCTAACCATTAGGGGTACAACCATGGCTCCTATTCTTGGGCGTGGTCCCTTGCCACCCCTATACCATTATCCCCCTGTGGGATATGCCATGGTCATGACCCGGGCTGTGGCCATCCCCCATTCAGGTCATGTGCTGGATTACAAACAACAAATGGATCACTCCGTATCATAGTCCCAGTATGGGTAGATGACCTGACCATTGCTTCAAAGTCAAAGCCAGCTTTGGACAAGTTTGTGGTTGACTTGTCAAAGCACTTCAAGTTGAGGGACTTGGGAGAGACTACGTATTTGTTGGGCATGGAGATCAAACGGAACTGGGACTCGAGCAAGTTGTATTTATCACAGCGTCAGTATATCATCAACATGCTTGCAGAGTTTGGAATTGTTGAAAGTGATCCAGCACTTGTTATGCAACCAACTTTGTACCACCATAAGGGACATGCTTATGGACGCGCAAATGGGGCGCACAGGCCGCAATACACCTATAGACAAGGCCTACAAAGTTTGGTGGTCATTGGTTCACTCAATAGTGAGCTATGATCAAGTTTCTATTCCTCTTTATAATGTAGTGTATTATAAATGTAGTGTAGCGCTCGAGCGCGTAAGCGCGCGCTTAGCGCGTTGTGTCCAGACGTCAAGGACACTATGTACTTGTATATAATCAATTGTAGAACCATTAGCTTTAGATTAGAACTCCGCACATTAATAGTTTGTTACATAGTCACAACCATTAGTGATAGTTTTGTACATAGAGTGTATTCCGTACTCGCCACACCGCCTGGGTACTCCGCATTGTGACTCGCAGTGACCGCTGGTTACCTGCTGGTAACGTACCCCGTTGAATACCCCGATAGTACCCATACCGGCCACACAGGTCGATAGGGGTCTTCCCCCATTGTCCCTATCCACGATCGGGGGCTTAGCACCCGCCGCATCTCTCTCTCAACAATGTTCGCCTCGATGTCTCGAGCTCGGTTAGACCTCAGTATTCTCTTATTCACTCCATTTTACGATGTCATAGCATTTCTTCTCCACTATACTCTACTTCCTGCCCCAATTTACTCTTGTTTTTCTTGTCAAAGCCACAATCATCGAGTCAAAGTGTCTGTGCCACGGAGGGATATTTACTTAAAGCTCGGAACCACACTGTCGTGTCCAGGCTCTCGACGCTCACGTCTCATGCTTTCAACACCCCAGTCACCCAGCCATAGGCGCTTTCAGGCACTGAATTCAAGTCCCAGTGCATCATTTCACGCATCCAAGCGGCAACGGCTACTCTCAAGCTCGGACACAGACATTTTACCATCCTCGTCATCGCCTCCCAGCTCCCCCAACAGGAATCAGCAGGATTCTCCACTCTACACCATAGCCGATGGCGCACTCGATCTCAGAGGCCATGAAGAACTCTCGCGCAGTGAACAGCTTACCTCAAGCTCACTTGTACAGGCGATAGACCCGCATATCGAACTAGAGGCTGCCACTCATAGCAAACGACTCGAAATCCAAGCCAAGATGATGCAGGGAAAGGGAACTGAAGTGGCATATCCTCGCCAAGTGAAGGAATATGAGCAATTTTGGGAGGCTGATCAGCTACAGCGCCGTAGTCAAGATCCCAAGTGTGCCATCATTTCTGCACATCCTATCACAGTAACTAAGGTTGCGGCGTATCTGAGCTATGCCACGACCCGATGCAAGGTGCGTAATCACCTAATCACACTCTCTGATGTGATTTTACTGATATCTATCTTACTATCCTAGCGCTCACGGGACGGAGTCAATATTTCTGGGACGACATTAGGATGGGAGTCAATCAAGCAGCTCATCAGTGCCCTAGAAAGCTACCGCAAATCTCATCAGCATGAAGACATCTACCGCCACTCTCCAGAGGCCCAGAAGCCATTACGAAGTGATGAACAAATTCGGGTATACGAGCGAGCTGCTAAAGCCACCGAGGAGCAACGCCTTGCTGATTCACACCGCATCAAGGCGCTTGGTGCGCCCAATGACACCTATACTGATGACGAACTCATACGAGCATCGATGTTTTTTTTACGCAACACCGGGAAGACCAAACTCCAAATTCACACTGGCACACGCGATCGGTCAATGCTCCTTGTATCGACGACCACCGCATATCGTGGTGACAACACCAGACGCCTTAATCTATCTGATATCCAATTAAAAACCGTGCCTCTACTCGACATTGGACCTGATGCAAGAGAAACGGTGGGCAATTAAGCTTCTCCATCACTAGGGACTAAGCTCAAAATTAATAGGCTTTGGTATTCCGGTCCAATCAGGGAAAGACTAACACACAAGGGCATATTGATGAACAAGCAGCCCTTCGACATCGTATCCCTGAACTTTGCGTCTTCGGCGGCTTGGGATTTTATCTTTTTAGTCACTTTCACATCCTTGGCAAGGCCCCTGTGGATTTTGCGCCGATCTACAATAGTTCAAATCCTGATGATCTTGGAACTCGAGCATGGTACGAGGTTCGGCTATTTCCTGGTGCTAGTGGCGAGACGTCTGAGATGTCATACGAGAGTGAGTACTTGTTATTATTACCTTTGCAATTGATGAACTAACCCGCAAATGCCTTGTAGCCCATCGAAAGCGAGTCAATCACATGAAGAAAGAGCTCAACATATCTATCACCAAAGTCACCCATGCAGGCCGTCCATATGCTGCGATGACTGCCCGTGAACATCGCGCATCACGGGATGATACAAAGGATCTCGGTGGATGGAGCCAGTCAGGCTCGTATCATGTATATGATCAGACTCTGCCGATCGACGCGATGCTCGGTGCAGCATCATTCAATGCACAGAAGCAAGAGACCTACATGATATCCCGGAACTTACTTGGCATGTTTCTATTAGTGCTTTGTACGAGGAAAATTGACTAACATGTTAAATATATAGAACCTCCACCAGAACTCCTCAAGCTGCTCTTTCCGTGGGCAGAGGGCGAAGAATCTAAACGCCAGCAACGCCGCCAACGCCATGGGAAAAATGGTGAAGATGTTGCACTCAAGAATTTCCTCGAGTTGGTAATATACCTGCGCCGCATTATCCTTCAAGATGCAGCAGTACTCTATACTAAATACCCCGACTGCCCATTCTTCGTGTTCGCCCCATTCACTTCTCCTCAGTTTCGTTCTTGGGCCACGACTAGCACCGGCATCATCCAAGAGGCTGAGGAATCCAGCCGCCTTCAACTCCAATCGTTTCCTGATCATGTCGCCACTTCGATGCGTGGAGTTTTTACGGAGGCAAATGTCCGTAATCAGCAAGCAATCCAAGGTTTGCATAGCAACCAATTGCAGATTCAAGGGCAGCTTGATCGGGTCAGCAACTTCCTCGAGACCCTTCTCCCACAACCACGATCATCTCGACGATGCATGCAATCTATTCAGATTCCACCAGCACCACCAGCACCACCGGCAGCCAATGTGACCATCCTGCCAGCACTTCCTATCCAGGAGCCCCAAGCTTCAGAAAGTTCTGCATCCTCAGTTCCTGTGGTTTGCCCCGCCATGATTTCCACATCGGTACCCGCCCCAATGCCAGTCACCCCCCTTGACACCATCAGTCAGCAGGGTAACGTTTACCCACAGACTGTATTTCCGCTTTCGACCGACCCTTTTGAACGAGAACAGCAACTGGATTCTGTAGACCATCTCGAGTCGACATTGCCCATTGAACGCCTTCGACGCCACACATTTGATTGGACAGTCACTCGCAAGGAATGGCTTCCAAGGTATCAGTGGTGGACACCACCTGGCGGCTCACCTTCAGTGGATCAAATATGGGCTGAGAATGAACATGGAGTGGACGGTCAGTTATCCATCCGTGAGTTGAACTCTATTTGGATGGCTCGATGGAAACGCAATGAACCACGCATGAAGTCCGAGGGATCACGACGCACTAAGATAATTAACCTTGTCCAGACGCTTGCGGCGAAACCAAACTGGAATGCAGCCCTTGCTCTTCGGTTTCTCAAGGACTGCTATCCCATCCCGTCTTTGACTATACCCTACCTTAAAACCACTCGTGCATTCATTGATCAACTCCAGAAGAAAGACGGTGCTTTATTTCAGGAGATTTTGGCAAGTTCAGAAGCATATTGCACTTAGATCCCCCATGATTCTCACCCACTTTTTTTAATTCACCTCTACGCTACACCATCTACCGGTAGCCTACACTACCGATAGCCTACTCTCTACTGATACCTACTACAGATATACAAGTACAATAGATCAAATAAGACACGGAGGATTGAGACAAGATAGTTTGAAATTTGTATTGTACAATGAATAAAAAGGCGAAGACGAGTATTTTAGTTTAAGAGTTGTATATAGTATGATGTGACGTGAAGAAAGAGAAGGGGGCCGAGGGGAAAAATTTTGGACTACGTGAAAGACTGACAGTTTAGACGGGATGTGCGGTGCTCCAATCTCGCAAGAACTTGATCAACTTGCCAGAGCCGAGAGGGCGGTCACGATTGGTTTCGAGCTCCTTAACAACCTCGTTGGCCGGGTGGGTTCCTTCCTTGCCATAGACAGCAACAAGGGCTGCGCCATCTTCAGCTTGGGCAAGCCAAGTCTCACCAATGTCGAGGGCACCTTGAACGAGAGATTTAGTGACACGACGGCCCTGGGATGTGTCAGTCGAGATTACCCGCTCAGGCCGAAGGAAGACATACCGATTTGCAAAAACTTCGGTGGAATTCCTTGTCGAAATCTTTGGCAAACTTCCATTGGGCAACAACGTCCGCATTCTGAAGGACTTTACCTCGACCAGCCGCAAATTCAGCATATCCGGGGCGTGAGGCAATGATGCTTTGAAGATATGCTAAATCCTCTCGATAATGACGCTCGCAAACGATGCGGAGAGGCGAGGATGGCGTTAAATTGGCGATAGAGGAAGGGAGATCACTGGGTGGTTCAGGTTTGATGCGCTTAGGTGAAGGGAGTGATAGGGATGAAAGAGTTTTTATATGCTTGGATGTTGACGGCGACGGCGACGGCGACGGCGATGGCGATGGTGGAGGTGAATCATCTAGAAAGCCATGTGGGAGCATATCAAAAGGTGAGACGGGAAGGCTGGCGGGTGTTCCCTGTTATGTAGGTTAGAATGACAATGGAAAAATGAGAGGCCAAACAAACCTTGATGACACGTAATAGTAAAATAGAATTTTTGCCAATCTTGAGACGATCCGGGTCAGGCGTTGAGCAATCAAGAAAGCGGAGGTTCCCCGTGAGGAACCACATCATGAAATCTCTGTTTTCGTAGCTGGGAACACCGATTCTAACAAAGTCTGATGGTTGATCTAAGCATGAGAAAGATATGAATCACGATAGACACTCACCTTTGCCAGTGATGGCAGCATTGCTGGACTGAAGAGCCTTGAAGACATGCATTGTTTCGACGCGCCATTCACCGGGCTCACACGCAACGTGGTCGACGACGGGCACCTCGATCAGCTGAAAAGACCTTATCGGGGGATCCTCACGTTCATCAGCCAAGAAGAGCTTGATGACCTTGATGAGCGAATCAGCCATACTGGGTGAACAAAGAGGTGTGGGTGAGCTTACTCTGTCTTCACCGATGGTATCCCAGTCAGCGATAGATGGCATGCTGGAGGGAGGCGTTGGTGCCTGCGCCGGCGCAACAGGAAGCAGCGCTTCCCCAGGCGATGTCAAGGCAGGTGTCGGGGCTATGGTCGGCTGCACAAGCGCTGCGGGTGGCTGCGCTGGGGGAGTCGGCAACGGCATGGTGGTGGTGAATCCATTCGCAGGCTTTAGAAGCTCGGCGACAAGAACCTTTTTGTTGAGACGGCTTCGGCTGAAGCTCGCATACGGCCAGCGGCTTCGTTGAGACTGAACCATCTCGAATAAATCTTCATGGCGCATCTGTTGGAGGACGCTAAAGAATCAGGAAATCAATAAATTAGAGTCGAGTCGTTGAGGACAGAGAAGACAGAGGTGACGTACTAAATGTCTTCGGGCACAAATCCTCGGGACATTCTCAGCAAAGACTTGGCACTGGAACACGCGAGAGGGCGGGAAAGAAGGAAACCCAGGAACGAGGTGAGCGAGGGGACCCTTTTTTATCAAGGATGTTGCGCTCGAGCCATCGATGATCGGGGGGAGTTCGGGGGGTCGCAGTTTTTTGGAAAAGGGCTCCGATGGGACAAACAATCGCGATCGGGGGTGGCCAGGACAGTAGCAGTATGCGGGATGCGTTAGCTTCGTAGAAACCGGCTAACGAGCAAGGAATGGCGTCGGGATTGAGTCTTGGGAGAGCGGGTTGGAGGATGGAGGTCTCTAGAAGGGTGAGGAAATCATGAAAAGGAGGGGACACGGCTTGTCACCTTGATCAAGAGATGTCCCGATGTTCTCACTGAGCTCGATCGACGTTGAGCGGGGCCACGAGCAAGGCGTTCGAGGGAGGAGATATCGATTGGGTATCTAGGGAACAGGCGGGGTACCTGAGCGTGACATCACGCACCACATTTGGAAGTGCACGTGAGTGCCCACCAGCAACCGCCCGGTACCCGGGTGACCACTGTGGTTTTTATACATACATTTCGATCGCGCGTTCCCACGGTTTGCCCGACCGTTCCCACGGTCAACCGGAGTCCGAAAATTGCATCAGTAAAATTACTGATCAATTTGGACAAAGATCTGCTTGTGGAACCTGCAGTTTTGCAGATCTCCACTAATAAAATATACCCGGGTGCTTAGAAAGTGTTCCTGCAGGTGCCCCTCTGCTCAGAATTGCTCCAAATTTCGGACACGATTTAGTGGACACCTACTTTCACGCCTCGCGCAGATCGGTACCCGTGGGAACTTCGGAGCGCGAAATCCTTATATACCAGAGAGCGAAGTAATAGCAGCACTCTACTGGTAGTTATTGTTGGTTTATAGTCAATACACATTGATCTATCATTGCACACTGTTAGAAAACATATTAAGGCTTCTGTGGACGCTTATTATAAGCTTTACAAGTCATTATATTGCTCTGATTTTAACAGGTTATGGGCCCCGGCCTTACACCTTAATCCCAGCTATATTTTGATCCTGCCCTAAATACAAGTCACCTGATCACTGCCTGTGCATTGAGATTTCGCATTTATTGACTCTGTTGGTTAACACACTCTATTGATCACTGTTGGGAGTACTTATAAGTACTTATTGATTGATTGCTTCGCATTTTTGAGTGTGATAGTGTGCTATTGCTTGCTTGCTGGGACTAGGATCATATCCTAGGACATTTATCAGTCACTTGGACGCTTTGGGGCTACATTTTGGGTTACACAGTCTACAATGTCAGACTCTACATCATCACAAGCCATTAAAATCAAACCTCTCAATAATTCCAACTATCAGGAATGGAGGGGTGAGATGAAGGCTAGACTAATGAGTCTGGCATTATGGAGGCTAGTCAGTGGAAAAGAGAAGAAGCCTAGTGTCAGTGCTGAGGCTGATAAATGGGAAATGAAAGGAGAGAAAGCTGCTGGGGAAATCTATCTGCTCATGGAGGCAGATCAGAGAGTACATGTCAGAGGGATTGAAGAAGATCCAATTGCCATGTGGGAGGCATTGGAGAAGGCCCACCTCACAAAGCGCCCTGGAGCGAGGTTCAATGCCTATGATGACCTCTTCAACATCAGGAAAGAAGAGGCAGAAGGTCTGATGGAGCTTGGAAACAGGATAGAGAAGGCTATGGCCAACATCCAAAATCTTCGTCCACAATCCTTCACAGTGGAGCAATTGGATGAAGAACTTCAATGCATGGCATTGATAAGGGCCTTGCCTGAGGACTACAAGCATCTGTCCTCAGCTCTATTGCTGGTTGATAAGCTGGACAAGCATACCATCCTTCAGGCCTTCAGGAGTGAAGAGCTTAATAGGCAAAGGACTGAAAATGCGAATCGGGCTGCTGTAGGAGGGTTTAGAGGACGAGGCAGAGGCAGAGGGCGAGGCAGAGGTGGAAGGGGTGGACCTATCCCAAACCTCGCCCACAATCAGTGTAGGAACTGCCTCAAGACAGGTCACTGGGGCTGGGAGTGCACAGAACCCCCAAGGAGTGGTGGAGGAGGAGCTGCCTCCAATGGAACTGGAAATCTTGGCTCAAGTGGGAACCATGCCAAACAGGCGGCAGAGGAGCAAGCAGATATCGTAACTGAATTTGCTGGACAGGCAAGTACTACTAGTCACTATGCTTTGGGTACATCTTCTAATAAGGATCATTGGAACACAGACACTGGGGCCACTTCTCATATGACCCCTCATAAAGACTGGATCCGCAATTATACCCCCCTTAGAGTAGGGATCCGGTTGGCAGATCACAGAGTCATCTATTCTGCTGGTGTTGGAAATGTCTTGTTTCGTCCCTTGATCAATGGTAAAATAGCTAGAGATGTACAGATTAGTAGAGTACTTCATGTCCCGGACTTGCATAATAACCTCCTCTCTGTTTTGTATTTAACCAAGAATAAAGGCTTTAGAGTTGAAATCCAAAAGGACAGCATGAATTTTGAGCGTGATGGACACATTCTCTTTACTGCTACAGTTAATAATGCTGGTGTTGGGTATTTAGATGGTTACACTGTAGGTTTAGAGAATGTACATGCTGCTGCAACTCTGCCTTTAACCCTGGCACTTTGGCACAGACGGCTCAGCCACCAACACCATGATGGCATTAAGAAAATGCTGAAGGACAACATGGTGATTGGAATGACACTGGACTCTTCAGCAAAGCCTGATCCTGTTTGTGAGCCTTGCAAAGCTGGAAAGATGGTTGCCCACCCATTTACATCGTCAGAAACTCGTGCTACAGAACTCCTGGAACTCGTCCACTCTGATGTTCACTATGTTGGAGAAGTGTCTCACTCTGGTCACAAATACTGGATTACCTTCATTGATGACTACTCCCGTCTCAAAGCTGTATTTCCTATGAAGCTCAAGAGCGACTCCTTGACTTGCTTTAAGAAATACAAGACCTGGGCAGAGACACAGACTGGCAAACGGCTTCGCACTTTTAGGAGTGATCAGGGTGGAGAGTACATGGGAAATGAGTTTCATCGGTATCTGGAAGAAAACGGCATCAATCATCAGTACTCGAATAGGAATAGGCCACAGCAGAATGGAGTGGCAGAAAGGGCAAACAGGCTGCTTAGTGAACGGATCACTGCAATGCTGAATGAGGCTGGATTGTCTTTGGCTTTCTGGGGAGAGTGTCTTGCTGCACTTGTTCATGTCTTGAATCGTTGCATCACTTCTACTGTGTTGCATGCAACTCCATATGAAGTGTGGAATCGGAAGAAACCAAGTGTGGAGCATCTGAGGGTGTGGGGCTGTGTTGCTTATGTTCATGTTCAGAAGGATAAGAGGGAACACCTGGGGTCGCATTTTGAGAAGTGCATCTTTATTGGGTATCCAGATCAAACGAAGGGATGGAGGTTCTATAATCCTGCCACAAAGAAAGTCATTCTCTGTGAGAGGGCTGACTTTGACAAGCGGTATAATTATGCTGGCAAACTGCTCCGTGGCCAACCTCCCAGTGATCTGAACTCGACTCCCCCTCTCCCTAAACCCCCAACAACACCAAACCCCAATGCTCAACACAAGAAGGATCAGCCTTCAGTGAATCTTCCTGATACTGGTAATGGTGACGATAGCGATGATGATGATAATGGTGATGGAGGTGGTAATGATGCTGCCGGGCAGGAGATTGATGAAGACAGTGAAGCTGGGGAAGCGCACGAGCCACCCCCACCACCACCTAGGAGACCCGCTGCAAGACATCGTCGCATTGAATCACCACCAGTGGATGTTGCTGCAGACCAGGATGAAGTTGGTGATGAACCACTTGCTGCCAGAAGAACCAAGCGGATTGTGAAGCCACCTGGAGAATGGTGGAAGATTCCAAAGCCTGTGGTTGCTGCACCAAGTCCTGTGCCAAGTAGAGAAGGTACACCAGCTTGGGAGCCAAGAGAGCCTACACCAGCCATCCAGGAGTCAGACGATGAAGAAGAGGATGGTGAGCCTGAGGACGATGAAGAGGATGCCTTTGAGGTTCAAGGTATTAGACTCGCACCTGGTGAAAGGCTAGTGGAGCCTGAAACCTACAAACAGGCTATGAAAACTCCATACGCTGAAAAGTGGCATGATGCAGCAGTGGAGGAGATTAAGGCTCACTTGGCAAACGGTACATGGACTTTGGTTACGCTTCCTGAAGGATATCAGGCTATTGGGTCTCGATGGGTATTCCGGGTGAAGTATCTGGCAGATGGCAGCATTGAACGATTCAAGGGTCGGGTTGTTGCAAAAGGATTCAGTCAACGACCTGGATTTGACTATTTTGAAACCTGGGCATCCCCCTCTCGCATTGGCACAATCAAGATTGTAATGGCTCTGGCTGCATTAGATGGCATGCATCTGCGCTCTGTGGACATCTCCCATGCATTTATTAACAGTCCTATTGACTGTGAGGTGTACATGGAGCAGCCAGCTGGATTTGTGCAAAAGGGACCCCATGGTGAAAAGATGGTTTGTAAATTGAACAAGTCAATCTATGGATTGAAGCAGTCACCTCGGCTGTGGGATGAGGTTCTGGGTGAAGCATTAGAGTCTATGGGCTTCAGAAATATATACTCAGATCCCGCCCTACGCATCTATGATAATGGATCACTCCGTATCATAGTCCCAGTATGGGTAGATGACCTGACCATTGCTTCCAAATCAAAGCCAGCTTTGGACAAGTTTGTGGTTGACTTGTCAAAGCATTTCAAGCTGAGGGACCTGGGAGAGACTACGTATTTGTTGGGCATGGAGATCAAACGGGACTGGGACTCGAGCAAGTTGTCTTTATCACAGCGTCAGTATATCATCAACAAGCTTGCCGAGTTTGGAATGTCAGACTGCAAACCCGTTGGAACTCCACTTCTCCCTGGGACGAAATTGACGAAAGAAGATTGTCCCTCAACTTGGGCTGAAGCAAAGGAAATGGCATCTATCCCATATATGAGCGCTGTTGGTTCCGTTCTATACTTGGCCATGATGACTAGGCCTGATATAGCTTTTGCTGCAAGTGCACTGGCTAGGTTCAACTCGAACCCAGGCATGAACCATTGGAAGGCTGTGAAGCATTTATTCCGTTACTTGAAGGGCACCATGGACAAGAAGCTAGTGTATGGGCCAGATCCTACGATGGAAGGGAAATTGTTTCAGGTGTACTGTGATGCGGACTATGGTGGCAACAAGGATAATGGAAAATCAACAACTGGCTGGTTTGTGAAAATGGGTCTTGGAGCAGTTACCTGGCAGAGCAAGCTGCAGGACACAGTTGCACTCTCTACCACTGAAGCAGAGTATGTCTGTGCAGTTGCTGCTGGCAAGGAGATATGCTGGGTCAGGAATCTGCTCTCTGAAATTGGATATCGTCAACAAGACCCGACTACCCTCTACATTGACAACCAGTCAGCCATCCGCGTTGCTCGAAATCCTGAACACCATGGTCGCATGAAACACCTGGATCTGGCACATTACTGGCTTCGAGATCAAGTGGATCGCAGGGTGATGACACCAGTTCACCTGCGAACAGAAGATATGCCTGCTGATCTCTTGACGAAGATACTGCCCAAGCCTCAAGTAATGAAGCTTCGAGAAGTAATGGGAATAGTGGATTAGTGGTTGGGGAGGACATGCTGGGCCAGGGGGTTGTTTGTGTGTGCCCAGCATGTGGATGATGAACAAGTACTGGATCAGGGGGTTGTGTTGAAAGTGATCCAGCACTTGTTAACAAGACAACTTTGTACCACCATAAGGGACACGCTTATGGACGCGCAAATGGAGCGCACAGGCCGCAATACACCTATAGAAGAGGCCTACAAAGTTTGGTGGTCATTGGTTCACTCAATAGTGAGCTATGATCAAGTTTCTATTTCTCTTTATAATGTAGTGTACTATAAATGTAATGTAGCGCTTGAGCGCGTAAGCGCGCGCTTAGCGCGTTGTGTCCAGACGTTAAGGACACTATATACTTGTATATAAACGATTGTAGAGTCATTAGCTTTAGATTAGAACTCCGCACATTAATAGTTTGTTACATAGTCACAACCATTAGTGATAGTTTTGTACATACATTTCGATCGCGCGTTCCCACGGTTTGCGCGACCGTTCCCACGGTTACGAAACCGGTTCCCACGGTCTAGTGGAGTCCGCAAATTGCATCAGTAATTTTACTGATCAATTTGGACAAAGATCTGCCTCTGGAACACCCAGTTCTGCAGATCTCCACTAATAAAATATACCCGGGTGCTTAGAAAGTGTTCCTGCAGGTGCCCCTCTGCTCAGAATCGCTCCAAATTTCGGACGTGATTTAGTGGACACCTACTTTCACGCCTCGCGCAATCTGGTACCCGTGGGAACTTCGGAACCCGAAATCCTTATATACCAGAGAGCGAAGTAATAGCAGCACTCTACTGGTAGTTATTGTTGGTTTATAGTCAATACACATTGAACTATCATTGCACACTGTTAGAGGACATATTAAGGCTTCTGTGGACGCTTATTATAAGCTTTACAAGTCATTATATTGCTCTGATTTCAACACTGCGATTGGTATGTGGAAGTGGCGTAGGACTGGGGTTGCGCTTGAATAGAGGCAAGGGGAGGCCGTGATGGCACCGCCATTGGAAAAGGCAGAGTAAGGATGTGGGAATACATTGAAGACTGGCCGCAATTTGTAGAACCTTGGAAAATGGATGTGATGGAGTTGACGACAGAGTTGACAGCTTCATCCACTTTACGGTTGACAGCCATTGCTACTTGGCGTACCTCGTCCTTCGTGGCTGCTTGCAAGCTGGCAGTATCTCCCATAAAGCTTTCATGAGCATCCGCTTGAATTGGATGCAGGGCATCACTGTGCCCAGACTCGAAGGCCTGCAATGAGTCAACTAGGTACTTGATCAGGGTGTCGACCTGGATTTTGCATTGAGGTGCTATCTGAGGCAATCAGTTGAAAAGTACTCACATGCTCGCCAACCGCCCAGCCGCCCCACCATCTGATCTTATTCAGGGACCAGCGACTCCCAAGTGGCGCATACATGAATCGATACTGGGCGCCACCACGACGAAAAGAATGAGTTGTATATGCCTTGTCAATTCCGACAGCCTCCATGAACTCGTCGATCAGGTTTTGCACGGTATCGAGGGTAATGTTTCGCTTAGCATCAACAGTGCCATTACTACTGAAGTACGGAAATACATAGTCTTCAGGGTGGAGTGACCGTCCGATGCGCTTTTCAATGAAGCGACAGTGCCGTGGTACGTGTGTGAACATATCGATTGCATTGATATCTTGCTTGTATATGTGATATAGGTTGCCTGTATAGAGTGCTGAGTTAGCGTCTATGACAGGACCACACAGGAACTTCAACAGACTGTTGAGGGGGCCGGAGTCCAGCTGGCCAATCTGCTTTTGCCACCCTTTCCTATTTTCAAGGTGAAGACTCCACATATCCGTGTACCAGGGGGCGGGACCTTTGAGGTTCCAGACGATGTCCCTGCGTTGAATCCCGCAGGCTTCAAAGTTCCTGAGACCATAACAGAGCGGTGAGCTGCCTGTGCATAGACCTGTACTACATGCCATCATACTCACCGTGTCCAGATGACGAAACCCAGAGATGCAAAGGCACGGAACATCGAGTGTTTGAGCATGGAGAGAAGCTCACGGTCATTGGCCGGTTGCCTGTCTGAGTCAAACCATTCTGCGGGACACTCCTTCTCAGACCAGTCCATCGCTTTGGTGAGGTCTTCAATTTGCATTGCCTCTGCATGATTTCGGGCTGCTGCAGCGCCTTTCTGATGTGACTTGTTCTTAATCGCCTTCATTATGTCCTGAACAGGTAACGCGCGAGCTGGGCACCCTGTAACCTCCCCCGTTTCCTCGTTAAGCTTGTAGCTCCCTGCATACTTGCCATTGCCGCCGCTGCATAAAGCTAAGTCAGCTCATCATAGTTAGGCTGCGCTGCTATGCTCACAATGTGTCCCAGTACTTGGCTAGTGCTCCGTGTATCCCCTCAGCAGAGCTCTGAGACAGCCCTTCTGTAAAACATTTTTGGGCAAGGTACAGTTGAAGGCCGAGAGCGGAATATTTATTGGGTGGCCCCTCGAAGGCGTTTCTCAGGAGCGCGACATCGACCGGTTCACCATCTGGAAATCGGCTTCCCAGCCCTTCACATTCTCTTGAGTATTCTTCTATGAATGTCCTTGCACGCTTCAAATGGCCTTCGTAGGCTTTCACGGTACGCTCTGCTTGCCCATATCTCGACATTGCAGCGGTCATGTTGGAATGGACATTCCTCAACTCAGGGGCTGATTTGAAAGTGGCCTTGCGTCGAATGGTTGCCTTCCTGATGCGAGCCATGAGAGGCAGCAAGAGCGAAGGAGTGAGAGATAGAAATTGGCAGATAAAAGAGTAGCGCGATAGCAAAGACTGCGATAATATGATAATGACATGGCAGATTATGAAATTAGGATTCAGGGTGCAGCCGCGTTCAGTCAGCCATACACGAAGATGCGGTTGGATAGAAATACAGGTAAAATGTCGACCTAGAACATCCATTGTAAAAATAGGAAATCAGTCATCGTCAAGAGTCAAATCAATGATCTCAGACGAAGGGGATGAGGCCGCCTGGTTTGGATTGGGATCCGAAACTAACATATAGCCATGCTGATCAGCCTATAGAAGAGAGGTCAGAATCTTATGCCACCAACGTTACAAGCAGCATACTATGGCAGTGGCGGCGGTGGACAAAGCAGTGGGGTAGCTCAGGTTGTGGCGGTGAAAAGCCTCGACCATGTGTGGGAGCGCAAGTTGCACAATAGGCGCAGGAATGTCTACACATTTGAACCTGTCTTCCACTCGCCTGTCTCGGCGCCCTGTGCTTTTTGTCATCTTGCCTTTTGGAAGGCCCGATAGGACCAGATTCTTGAAAGCAGTCGTAGAGACACGGAGGGAATATGTGGGAACTGGCGATGAGGGCTTGTGGTTAACCACTTGAAGGACTGACCCTCGGTCAAGTTCCCCATTGAAGGAGGAGTGGATAGCAAAATAAGCAACAAGAACTTCCGCTTCAGATACCGGCTGCAGAAAATTTAGTAACCTTGGCATATAGTAAGGTTGGCAACCTACATGGCACAGCATGCGGAGCATGCAGGAGCGAAAGATCAAACTGTCAAGTCGCCTCGGAAGCTCGGAGTGAGTTCCCCACGAGAAATGCTGTGCACAAAATGAGGCCATTTCTTTGATGTTAGGTTGTCGTGTTGGCCACATTGGCTGCTCCCTTGAAGTAGACGAAGAACTAGAAGCATGGCGTGAAACCAGCGGATCAGTGTATAATCGAACGATGGACAAGTTGGGAAAGTCAGGCGGAATAGAGCCTGCGAGAGCTGGATATCGGCGCCCCAAGGTACCCAAAGGATCATCCTGCAGCATCTGTTGAAGGTCTCGAAGCCAGTCAGAGAGGCACGCATAAAGGGGGGGACCTGTCAGTGTGCGCAGAGTATGCAGCAACTTGTCACCTAAACTGGACTGGGACAAGCCGTATGCTATTTCACGCCCACATCCTACCAGACCCTCCTTTCAGGACAAATATGAGTGAAAGCAGCTTTAACTACTAGAAGGTTACGTACGTCGTAATCACCACCCCGCAAAATGGCATATAGCAAAAGGCCCCCCTTGTTGAGCGAAACTGGAGCATGCTCTACGTCTGCCAAGGTTACCACTTCAATTTCGTCCTTCTGCTTCTTGATATTCGGGCTGAAAAAGCAATGGTCAGTCAAAACCCAGGGTACATGACTAGACATACATTTGAATGACCACTTGAGCACCGTGGATTAGCGCGTCACCGTCGTTTGTGATGACAGCATCAATCACCCCGCTTTTATTCAGTTCGGCAAGCTCGGCCTCGGCTTCGCCAGGTGCCTGTTGCTGCCAGTCAGCTCGTCTATCCTATGCCAAGGAGTTAAGACCAGACCTCTCGAAAACTGAAGCTGAATGCCATGATCATATCCTTGAAAGGACGTGTCAGCCAATGCGGCTTGGTTCCAACAGCCTTTCCTCGCTTCCGAGCTGGGCGACCTGCTCCGTCAAATACAAAGATGGGCATCACCGGATATTTGAGAAAATAGGCCAGGCGGAAGAATAGGAGACGTAGTTCTGGGTTTTGACCAGCTTGGGTATGGTTATAAACAAACGGATGACCAGCCTGGTGCATATAGATGCTAGCTGCTAGTTAGAAGGGTGTCATATCAGAACTAGGTGGCGACTGGCCTTGCATCCACCCCAACATGGAGCATGTGGTCACCTCGCTTGTTGCGAATGAAGCCTTCTGTCAATGCGAAGTCCATGAAGGATCGCTTCCGTATCGCGGGAGAGACAATCTGCCTAATGATTAATGGCAATGGTCTCAGACAACGGCTTGTACAACGCACCGACCAGAGTCCATCCACACCCATGATCGTCGCAAGAAATGCCTCGGGGAGCGCCCCTATTGAGAGACTGCATCATCGACCATGGTCATGTGGTCCGCTGAGTTCGCCAGGAAGAAAAATTGATGATCCCAAGTGACCAGTAGCAGGCATGTCCATGAGTTACGTCCAGTTACGAGCGATGAGCCCAAAACAAAAGAGTTCAGTTACCTGATTAGCAGGTACCGCAGCTCATTTGAAGTGGACTCTCAAAGCCAACAAGTCCAGTTACCTGATTAGCAGGCACCGCAACTTGTCAGCTATGGCTCAATTGGAAGAGTAGCATACTGTATCGGGGAGAGAGTGTAGCAGATGACGGCCGCAGTGTGTGGGAGCTTCGAAGGATTGTTGATTACATGTGGGAAACTACAGGGGCTTGACAGGGGTGATTCACGGTCATGTGCTGACGCGTCGTGTCTTGAGTTCTGGTGTAAATTGCCTATACGTTAAGTAAATAAGTGGTGCAATAAGTGTAGCATACGAGGCACTAAGTGAATGCCCCTTGCTTGATTTACCAATTTACACCCCATTCTGTGACCAATTTACGCTTGATTTACAGGCACCTCCATGGCCAAGGCACGCGTGATCCCTGTCCACCCTCCTTGATTTACCAGGCTGCATATGATTTAGAGCGCAATCCTATGTACTAAAACAAGTAATGGCTGAGGGTCTGGATTGCACAGGGTTCCGATCCCAAAGTGCAGCATTAGCACAAGCAATCGCCCCGGTAATCCTTGATGTATTCCTGCTGCATCCAAACTTGGCTCTTGGGAGTAATACTAATAGATTTACAGTGGATGACTACAGAAGAGATCCACCGCTCTAATACGCAGCCCAGTTCCTCATTGACATCATAGCTGCCGCTGTTCTCCTTGCTTCATATCGACGGCCAACCCAGCGAGTCGCTCGTCACTCAGTTTCGTATGGACATGCCTTGTCAGGACGCTCTGCCCATATGAGCTGAGCTGAACCCAATCAGAAGGATGGATTTGTACTAACACTGGGCAGAGGGCTCGAGCTGGGGAGTTTAGCGAGCTGCGGGTCAGCAAAATGCGGACATCAGCAATGCCAACGCGTTACTCACCTTGAAAATCAACGGCAGCAAGGAAGACCAGCAGCAGAAAGAGGCATGAGTGAGGAAGCAGCACAGCGAGAAACTTGGGCAGCGGGCACCGGAGTACATGGAGCCCACAAGCCAAGTCTGCCGTTAAAATAGGGCACAGCACCGGTGGGGTCGTCGAATTCCAATGGCAGCAAGGGCGATGCAGGCGGTCGAGTGAGGTGTCAGCATGGCAGCGGAGGAGCCTTGTCTTGACAAGGATGGATGCACTGCAAACATAGTTAGCCTTGGACAGTCAAGAGGTCGAGGGGACATACCACAATCCTAATTGAATAAAATACCGATCACTGTCAGACCGAGAGACCTTACGACTCATAAAGAATGGGCGAGGTGATGTCATTGGAGTCTAGCTGACAATATGCTGTTGACCTCAGTGGACTCGGAGAGGAGTAATCTATGTCCTGAAAGAATTACGAGAAGGCAAGGCAATACTCGAGACTGAAATGAAATGAACCTAAGCTGCCAGACATCAAAGCAAGGGCCCGGGAGTCAGAGGGAGTCGTAAATCACTGATGCTGAAGACGATGTCTTGGACTCGGGTGCGTGAAGTTTGAATCGGTGCACTAGAGCACGCAGAAGGAGCGATCGGCGATATATATTGTCTAGGTAGAGGAAGGTCAGTCCGCATTGACTGCAACAGCTCTGCGATGCTTACCTCGTCCAATCCAACGGAGCCATCACACTGCTGCCATCGATCTCGTCGACGTTGAGCTGAGCGCGGAAGCTTACCAGGGACCTCCAGGGACTGGGAGGACCGTCTGCGCTGAGCGTGAATGTCATGTTCGACCTCAGGGAACGCGAAACCCCAGAGGGCGCTTAGGTCGTGCCTCCGCATCGCCCAATGACGTTTGAGCATCATAGCAGGTGACAAAGGGTAGGAGTCCCCATCCATCATCGATACCGTGCAGAAGAGCCGGAAAGCGTCCGAACGTGACTTAGGAGAGGATGGAAGATGATGCTATCCCTCGCCGGCAAACAACGTAGGGATGCGGCAGCGATCGTCCTGGGATATAAAAAGGAAACACGGGAACTCACAGGAATCGAATGCACGACTCACTGGTAAGACAAGTTCTTCGCTGGCTCTGTCAGCATGCGATCCCAATTATCCGCGACATGCAACATGCACCAGGCGATGCATTTACGCTTCTGCGCACATAGTCCGGCGGATGTGAGCGCTGGGGCGCAGGGTGGTGCTGGAGGCAGCCCTTGCGAGGGCAATGGAGTTGTCGTGGTGCTCTGGGGATATTTCAGGTGCGAGAGTGCCATGGTGATTCCGTTGTGAATGATGCTTCGTCTATGTCGCGAGAAGACTGAATGCTTTTCCGGGTCCGCATAGCATTTAGTGAGGTCGTCCGTCATCATCATCTGCTGTTATCCGATCCTGAATGTGGTGTCAATCCAGATGGATATATCGAACGAACCCACATGCAAATTCGTGAGTGCGTCGAGAAACGAGAGGGAGCGAGAGGGAGCGAGAGGGAGGGTCCAAAAGGGCCTAGGATGCCAGCTCCCGAAGCCTATCGAGCCAGTCAATGTGCTGAGCATGATGCAAGAATGCCGAAGCGCACCTCAGACCACCGTAACGGTTGTGAACTTGAAGGAACTAGCAGAGGCTAGTAGCACTGATTTTCTAGTCAGGCCGCTGGATCTACGTCGATATATAGCGGTGGCTGTTTGCTCACCTCGTCCCACCGTGTCGAGAACACATCGACGGTGACGCTCGCCAACGTTGCGCTGAGCCTGAATGGTTCCAGGGACCTCCAGGGACCGGGAGGACCGCCTGCGCTGACTGCGCTGAGCGCGAATGTCGTCGTTCGACCTCAGGGAACGCGAAACCCCAGGGGGCGCTTAGGTCGTGCCGGGATTCCCTCAGGATTCCCTGGGATTCCGCGCGAATTACACCATTTACGACCATGGCCGGCGCCGAGGTAAATCAACACGAATAAACATACTTTATTGCTCTGATTTCAACACATGTACTATTATTATGTACAATGTTGTTTGTAATCCAGCACATGACCTGAATGGGGGATGCCCACAGCCCGAGTCATGACCATGGCATATCCCAAAGGGGGATAATGGTATAGGGGTGGCAAGGGACCACACCCAAGAATAGGAGCCATGGTTGTACCCCTAATGGTTAGGGGTATGGATAGGGGTGGTACATCCAGAGTAGGGTTATGGTGCTTGGAGTTGGTTGGGAACCCAAGGCCACTTAGCTCAGTGGTTAGAGCATCTGGACTGAAACCAGAAGGTCCTGGGTTCAAACCCCAGTTTGGCCATCTTTTCTTTCCCCTGATCTTAACATATAATAACACTCCCATTGTGCCAGAGGCAATCCGGCTTGCCCTTAAGCGCTACGATGGGTGCTTATGATCACACCTGTCAGTCAGTCCTGGTAAGGTAATGGTAATATTCATAGTTGCAGATGCGTGATGTAGTCCTTGTGCAAGTGAGGTATGGGGATCTCCTGTAGGACCATGTAGGATATTATATCCAGTAGAACTAGCGTTGCAAGTCAGTATTTCATGAGCTAGAGTTAGATTTCACGACTCCTCAGCCAACATCTCTGATTTCCGGAATTGGAAGTCCCCTCAGGGGTAGGCGCAGATACGATGTGAGTGTCATTGAGGAAATACTGGCTTGCAACGCTAGTTCTACTGGATATAATATCCTACATGGTCCTACAGGAGATCTCCATACCCCGCTTGCACAAGGACTACATCATGCATCTGCAACTGTTATCATCAGGGGCGCCGCACCTTCCAAGAATATTATGATGACTTCCTCGACCTCGTCGACCAGGCTGGCTATACTGAGGGAGCGGCCATCTCTCTCAAGTTTTGAAAGGGGCTTGACCCTGCAGTTCAGAACCGAGTGGCCAAGTCGGTTAATCAAGCATTTCACGTGGGCGCAGTTGTCCTCTCGCGGCCCCTCGCTAACCCACCTCCACCCTCTCGCCCTGCAGGACTCATCTCTCTCCCTCGCCCTGCACCTCCTCCCTTCCTTCCTCGCACCTCAGAACTGAGGCCATTACCTCCGGGCGTCCCCATGGACGTCGATTGCACGCGGTCCTCATCGGTGCACCCTGTCAAGGCTTGCTTCCGCTGCGGCAGTACCTCTCACCTCATCAGTGACTGTCCTCATCGCTTCGATGTCCGCTTCATGACCACCAATGAGAGAGCCCTCTTCGCGGAGCAGGTTCTCATCACGGCGGACGTCGCGGAAGCCTCTCAGCCCTCCGCGACCTGTTGAAAGTGATCCAGCACTTGTCAACAAGACAACTTTGTACCACCATAAGGGACACGCTTATGGACGCGCAAATGGGGCGCACAGGCCGCAATACACCTATAGAAGAGGCCTACAAAGTTTGGTGGTCATTGGTTCACTCAATAGTGAGCTATGATCAAGTTTCTATTTCTCTTTATAATGTAGTGTATTATAAATGTAGTGTAGCGCTCGAGCGCGTAAGCGCGCGCTTAGCGCGTTGTGTCCAGACGTCAACGACACTATATACTTGTATATACTCAATTGTAGAACCATTAGCTTTAGATTAGAACTCCGCACATTAATAGTTTGTTACATAGTCACAACCATTAGTGATAGTTTTGTAGATACATTTCGATCGCGCGTTCCCACGGTTTGCCCGACCGTTCCCACGGTCAACCGGAGTCCGAAAATTGCATCAGTAAAATTACTGATCAATTTGGACAAAGATCTGCTTGTGGAACCTGCAGTTTTGCAGATCTCCACTAATAAAATATACCCGGGTGCTTAGAAAGTGTTCCTGCAGGTGCCCCTCTGCTCAGAATTGCTCCAAATTTGGGACGCGATTTAGTGGACACCTACTTTCACGCCTCGCGCAGATCGGTACCCGTGGGAACTTCGGAGCGCGAAATCCTACTATACCAGAGAGAGAAGCAATAGCACAACTCTACTGGGACTTTTGTTGGTTATTAAAGTCAATATACTTTGAACTATCATTGCACACTGTTAGAGGCTATATTAAGGCATATTAGGACGCTTATTACAAGCTCTACAAGTCACTATATTGCTCTGATTTCAACAGGTTATGGGCCCCGGCCTTACACCTTAATCCCAGCTATATTTTGATCCTGCCCTAAATACAAGTCACCTGATCACTGCCTGTGCATTGAGATCTCGCATTTATTGACTCTGTTGGTTAACACACTCTATTGATCACTGTTGGGAGTACTTATAAGTACTTATTGGTTGATTACTTCGCATTTTTGAGTGTGATAGTGTGCTATTGCTTGCTTGCTGGGACTAGGATCATATCCTAGGACATTTATCAGTCACTTGGACGCTTTGGGGCTATTATTTGGGATACACAGTCTACAATGTCAGACTCCACATCATCACAAGCCATTAAAATCAAACCTCTCAATAATTCCAACTATCAGGAATGGAGGGGTGAGATGAAGGCTAGACTAATGAGTCTGGCATTATGGAGGCTAGTCAGTGGAAAGGAGAAGAAGCCAAGTGTCAGTGCTGAGGCTGATAAATGGGAGATGAAGGGAGAAAAAGCTGCTGGAGAAATCTATCTGCTTATTGAGGCAGATCAGAGGGTGCATGTCAGAGGGATTGAAGAAGATCCAATTGCCATGTGGGAGGCATTGGAGAAGGCCCACCTCACAAAGCGCCCTGGAGCGAGGTTCAATGCCTATGATGACCTCTTCAACATCAGGAAAGAAGAGGCAGAAGGTCTGATGGAGCTTGGAAACAGGATAGAGAAGGCTATGGCCAACATCCAAAATCTTCGTCCACAATCCTTCACAGTGGAGCAATTGGATGAAGAACTTCAATGCATGGCATTGATAAGGGCCTTGCCTGAGGACTACAAACATTTGTCCTCAGCTCTATTGCTGGTTGATAAGCTGGATAAGCATACCATCCTTCAGGCCTTCAGAAGTGAAGAATTGAACAGGCAAAGGACGGAAAATGCGAATCGGGCTGCTGTAGGAGGCTTTAGAGGACGAGGCAGAGGCAGAGGGCGAGGCAGAGGTGGACGAGGAGGACCCGTTCAAAATCTCGCCCACAATCAGTGTAGGAACTGCCTCAAGACAGGTCACTGGGGCTGGGAGTGCACAGAACCCCCAAGGAGTGGTGGAGGAGGAGCTGCCTCCAATGGAACTGGAAATCTTGGCTCAAGTGGGAACCATGCCAAACAGGCGGCAGAGGAGCAAGCAGATATCGTAACTGAATTTGCTGGACAGGCAAGTACTACTAGTCACTATGCTTTGGGTACATCTTCTAATATGGATCATTGGAACACAGACACTGGGGCCACTTCTCATATGACCCCTCATAAAGACTGGATCCGTGATTATACCCCCCTTAGAGTAGGGATCCGGTTGGCAGATCACAGAGTCATCTATTCTGCTGGTGTTGGAAATGTCTTGTTTCGTCCCTTGATCAATGGTAAAATAGCTAGAGATGTACAGATTAGTAGAGTACTTCATGTCCCGGACTTGCACAATAACCTCCTCTCTGTTTTGTATTTAACCAAGAATAAAGGCTTTAGAGTTGAAATTCAAAAGGACAGCATGAATTTTGAGCGTGATGGACACATTCTCTTTACTGCTACAGTTAATAATGCTGGTGTTGGGTACTTAGATGGATACACTGTAGGTTTAGAGAATGTACATGCTGCTTCAACTCTGCCTTTAACCCTGGCACTTTGGCACAGACGGCTCAGCCACCAACACCATGATGGCATTAAGAAAATGCTTAAGGAGAACATGGTGATTGGAATGACACTGGACTCTTCAGCAAAGCCTGATCCTGTTTGTGAGCCTTGCAAAGCTGGAAAGATGGTTGCCCACCCGTTTACATCGTCAGAAACTCGTGCTACAGAACTGCTGGAACTCGTCCACTCTGATGTTCACTATGTTGGAGAAGTGTCTCACTCTGGTCATAAATACTGGATCACATTCATTGATGACTACTCCCGTCTCAAGGCTGTATTTCCTATGAAGCTCAAGAGCGACTCCCTAGCTTGCTTTAAGAAATACAAGAGCTGGGCAGAGACACAGACTGGCAAACGGCTTCGCACTTTTAGGAGTGATCAGGGTGGAGAGTATATGGGAAAAGAGTTTCATCGGTATCTGGAAGAAAACGGGATCAATCATCAGTACTCGAATAGGAATAGGCCACAGCAGAATGGAGTGGCAGAAAGGGCAAACAGGCTGCTCAGTGAACGGATCACCGCAATGCTGAATGAGGCTGGATTGTCTTTGGCTTTCTGGGGAGAGTGTCTAGCTGCACTTGTTCATGTCTTGAATCGTTGCATCACTTCTACTGTGTTGCATGCAACTCCATATGAAGTGTGGAATCGGAAGAAACCAAATGTGGAGCATCTGAGGGTGTGGGGTTGTGTTGCTTATGTTCATGTCCAGAAGGACAAGAGGGAACATCTGGGATCGCATTGTGAGAAGTGCATCTTTATTGGGTATCCAGATCAAACCAAGGGATGGAGGTTCTACAATCCTGCCACAAAGAAAGTCATCCTGTGTGAGAGGGCTGACTTTGACGAGCGGTATAACTATGCTGGCAAACTGCTCCGTGGCCAACCTCCCAGTGATCTGAACTCGACTCCCCCTCTCCCTAAACCCCCTGTAAACCCCAATCCCAATGCTCAACACAAGAAGGATCAGCCTTCAGTAAATCTTCCTGATACTGGTAAGGGTGATGATAGCGATGATGATGATAATGGTGATGGAGGTGGTAATGATGCTGCCGGGCAGGAGATTGATGAAGACAGTGAAGCTGGGAATGCGCACGAGCCACCACCACCACCTAGGAGACCAGTTGCAAGACATCGTCGTATTGAATCACCACCAGTGGATGTTGCTGCAGATCAGGATGAAGTTGGTGATGAGCCACTTGCTGCCAGAAGAACCAAGCGGATTGTGAAGCCACCTGGAGAATGGTGGAAGATTCCAAAGCCTGTGGTTGCTGCACCAAGTCCAGTCCCAAGTAGAGAAGGTACACCAGCTTGGGAGCCAAGAGAGCCTACACCAGCCATTCAGGAGTCAGACGATGAAGATGACAAGGATAATGGTGGTGAGCCTGAGGATGATGACGAGGAAGATGCCTTTGAGGTTGAAGGGATCAAACTCGCACCAGGTGAAAGGCTAGTAGAGCCTGAAACCTACAAACAGGCTATGAAAACTCCTTACGCTGAGAAATGGCATGAAGCAGCAGTCGAGGAGATTAAGGCTCACTTGTCTAATGGCACATGGACTTTGGTTACGCTTCCTGAAGGATATCAGGCTATTGGGTCTCGATGGGTATTCCGGGTGAAGTATCTGGCAGATGGCAGCATTGAACGATTCAAGGGTCGGGTTGTTGCAAAAGGATTCAGTCAACGACCTGGATTTGACTATTTTGAAACCTGGGCATCCCCCTCTCGCATTGGCACAATCAAGATTGTAATGGCTCTGGCTGCATTAGATGGCATGCATCTGCGCTCTGTGGACATCTCCCATGCATTTATCAACAGTCCCATTGACTGTGAGGTGTACATGGAGCAGCCAGCTGGATTTGTGCAAAAGGGACCCCATGGTGAAAAGATGGTTTGTAAACTGAACAAGTCAATCTATGGATTGAAGCAGTCACCTCGGCTGTGGGATGAGGTTCTGGGTGAAGCATTAGAGTCTATGGGCTTCAGAAATATATACTCAGATCCCGCCCTACGCATCTATGATAATGGGTCACTCCGTATCATAGTCCCAGTATGGGTAGATGACCTGACCATTGCTTCGAAATCAAAGCCAGCTTTGGACAAGTTTGTGGTTGACTTGTCAAAGCACTTCAAGTTGAGGGACCTGGGAGAGACTACGTATTTGTTGGGCATGGAGATCAAACGGGACTGGGACTCGAGCAAGTTGTATTTATCACAGCGTCAGTATATCATCAACAAGCTTGCTGAATTTGGAATGTCAGATTGCAAACCCGTTGGAACTCCTCTCCTCCCCAGGACAAAGTTAACAAAGGAAGACTGTCCCTCAACTTGGGCTGAAGCAAAGGAAATGGCATCTATCCCATATATGAGCGCTGTTGGTTCTGTTCTATACTTGGCCATGATGACCAGGCCTGATATAGCTTTTGCTGCAAGTGCACTAGCTAGGTTCAACTCGAACCCAGGCATGAACCATTGGAGGGCTGTGAAGCATTTATTCCGTTACTTGAAGGGCACCATGGACAAGAAGCTTGTGTATGGGCCAGATCCTACGATGGAAGGGAAATTGTTTCAGGTGTACTGTGATGCGGACTATGGTGGCAACAAGGATAATGGAAAGTCTACAACTGGCTGGTTTGTAAAAATGGGTCTTGGGGCAGTTACCTGGCAGAGCAAGCTGCAGGACACAGTTGCACTCTCTACCACGGAAGCAGAGTATGTCTGTGCAGTTGCTGCTGGCAAGGAGATATGCTGGGTCAGGAATCTGCTCTCTGAAATTGGATATCGTCAACAAGACCCGACTATCCTCAATATTGACAACCAGTCAGCCATCCGAGTCGCTCGAAATCCTGAACACCATGGTCGCATGAAACATCTGGATCTGGCACATTACTGGCTTCGAGATCAAGTGGATCGCAGGGTGATGACACCAGTTCACCTGCGAACAGAAGATATGCCTGCTGATCTGTTGACGAAGATACTGGCCAAGCCTCAAGTAATGAAGCTTCGCGAAGTAATGGGAATAGTGGATTAGTGTTGGGGAGGACATGCTGGGCCAGGGGGTTGTTTGTGTGTACCCAGCATGTGGATGATGAACAAGTACTGGATCAGGGGGTTGTGTTGAAAGTGATCCAGCACTTGTTATGCAACCAATTTTGTACCACCATAAGGGACATGCTTATGGACGCGCAAATGGGGCGCACAGGCCGCAATACACCTATAGACAAGGCCTACAAAGTTTGGTGGTCATTGGTTCACTCAATAGTGAACTATGATCAAGTTTCTATTTCGCTTTATAATGTAGTGTATTATAAATGTAGTGTAGCGCTTGAGCGCGTAAGCGCGCGCTTAACGCGTTGTGTCCAGACGTCAAGGACACTATATACTTGTATATAAACGATTGTAGAGTCATTAGCTTTAGATTAGAACTCCGCACATTAATAGTTTGTTACATAGTCATAACCATTAGTGATAGTTTTGTACATACATTTCGATCGCGCGTTCCCACGGTTTACGCGACCGTTCCCACGGTTACGAAACCGGTTCCCACGGTCTAGTGGAGTCCGCAAATTGCATCAGTAAAATTACTGATCAATTTGGACAAAGATCTGCCTCTGGAACACCCAGTTTTGCAGATCTCCACTAATAAAATATACCCGGGTGCTTAGAAAGTGTTCCTGCAGGTGCCCCTCTGCTCAGAATTGCTCCAAATTTCGGACGCGATTTAGTGGACACCTACTTTCACGCCTCGCGCAGATCGGTACCCGTGGGAACTTCGGAGCGCGAAATCCTTACATACCAGAGAGCGAAGTAATAGCAGCACTCTACTGGTAGTTATTGTTGGTTTATAGTCAATACACTTTGAACTATCATTGCACACTGTTAGAAGACATATTAAGGCTTCTGTGGACGCTTATTATAAGCTTTACAAGTCATTATATTGCTCTGATTGCAACACGACCATCGAGGAGGAGTCAGCCAACGAAGGAGAGGAGTTAGGGGTAAAGAGGATTTTCCTCAAACCAGCGAGTGACCTGTGTGCCCTCGCCGAGTAATAATCACTTTTCATGTCTTGAAGTAGAGCAATGTCATTCTGATTCTCCATCTCCTAATCATGAGTGCAACTTCGAGACTGAAGAGACGATAGTTCACACAATACCTCCTACATGTCACCCTGGCTGGGAGCAGCATCGTTTCCTGTGAAATACCAGCTGTCTGCGATCCCTGGAGCACTGAGCCTCGACATTCCCATTAGCCTGCAGTGCACAGACACCGAGGTGCGGACTCGCGTCCAAGCCCTCCTCGACTGCGGCGCGACAGGAATGTTCATGCACCCTGACTTTGTAGACAAGTGCGGGTTCGCTCGAAGGGTCCTCAGCACACCCATCCCTGTCTACAATGTAGATGGGTCTCCGAACAAGAACGGTGCGATTCGCGAGGTCGTAGACCTCGTTCTGCGATTTCGCGATCACACGGAGCGAGCACTCTTCGCCATCACCAACCTTGGTAAGCAGGATGTTATCCTGGGATATACTTGGCTGCGCAAGCATAACCCGGAGATTAACTGGCAAACCAAGGAGGTGATGATGAGCCGCTGCCCCGCCGTTTGCAATACCTGTCGGCTCGAAGTAGGGCGCGATCGTCGCCAACGTAAGCACGCGACCCGCGTACTCCGCGAATGTCGAATGGGGCCGATTCCCCTAGTGGAGGAACTCACTCCTCCAGACTCACCGCCCGAGCTCCTCGAAGTCGACGATGACGAGGACTCGGATGATGAGGACGAGAGTAGCGCAGACTCGCACAGCGAAAGCTCTGAAGGGTATGACCCCCTCGAGGGCGATCGTATTTTCTGCGCTGTCCCTCCACCGACTCCTGAGTATGCTCGCTCGCTGCGAGCTGAGGAAATCCGCGCCTCAGAGACGATCTCTCAGCGCCTTGCTGCAGCGTTCCAGCGGAACAAGCCTCCAGACCCGCGCAACGCGGGGCTGCCAAAGGATCTCTTCGCGGACTTCGAGTCAGTGTTCGCGAAGGAGTCTTTTGATGAGCTTCCTGAGCGCCGCCCTTGGGATCATGCGATCGAGCTCGTCCAAAATCATCGCCCCTTTACCACTAAATGCTACCCCCTGTCCCCTGTTGAACAACGCGAGTTAGACGAATTCATCGAGGAGAACCTCGCGACTGGCCGCATCTGTCCCTCGAAGTCCCCAGTCGCCTCTCCAGTCTTCTTCATCAGGAAGAAGGACGGCTCGCTCCACCTCGTTCAGGATTACTGTAAGCTCAATGCCAGCACAATAAAAAATCGGTACCCGCTACCTCTCATTTCGGAACTCGTCAACAAGCTCAAGGAAGCTCGCTACTTCTCGAAGCTTGACGTGCGTTGGGGGTACAATAACGTACGGATTAAGGAGGGCGATGAGTGGAAGGCAGTGTTTCGCACCAACCGCGGTCTTTTTGAACCTCTCGTTATGTTCTTTGGTCTAACTAATAGTCCTGGCACCTTTCAGACGATGATGAATGACCTCTTTCGCGAACTCATCACTGAAGGCGTAGTCATCATCTACCTTGACGACATCCTCAGATCTACACTAAGACGCGCGAGGAACACCACCGCGTCCTTCGTCGAGTGCTACAAATCCTGAAGGACAACAAGCTCTACTTACGACCAGAGAAATGCGAGTTTGAGCAGACCAAGGTTGAGTACCTCGGGGTGGTGGTGTCAGAAGGTAAGGTCGAGATGGACCCAGTGAAGGTGGCGGGTGTAGCGGACTGGCCGACTCCGTGAAACCACACTGAGCTGCAGTCTTTCGTCAGCTTTATCAATTTCTATCGGCGGTTTATGCGAGACTTCTCGCACATCACTCGTCCCCTCTTCTCCCTCTCTAACGCGAAGGAATGGAGGTGGACTGAGGTTGAGCGTGAGGCATTCGAGCAGCTCAAGTCGCTCATCACCTCGCAGCCTGTTCTCACGCTTCCTCGCGACGATCACCCATACCATGTTGAGGCTGACTCGTCTGACTTCGCGACAGGCGCGGTGCTCTCACAGCTCAAACAGTGTGCAATGATAGATCAATGTGTATTGACTATAAACCAACAATAACTACCAGTAGAGTGCTGCTATTACTTCGCTCTCTGGTATATAAGGATTTCGCGCTCCGAAGTTCCCACGGGTACCGATCTGCGCGAGGCGTGAAAGTAGGTGTCCACTAAATCGCGTCCGAAATTTGGAGCAATTCTGAGCAGAGGGGCACCTGCAGGAACACTTTCTAAGCACCCGGGTATATTTTATTAGTGGAGATCTGCAGAACTGGGTGTTCCAGAGGCAGATCTTTGTCCAAATTGATCAGTAAAATTACTGATGCAATTTGCGGACTCCACTAGACCGTGGGAACCGGTTTCGTAACCGTGGGAACGGTCGCGCAAACCGTGGGAACGCGCGATCGAAATGTATGTACAAAACTATCACTAATGGTTATGACTATGTAACAAACTATTAATGTGCGGAGTTCTAATCTAAAGCTAATGACTCTACAATCGTTTATATACAAGTATATAGTGTCCTTAACGTCTGGACACAACGCGCTAAGCGCGCGCTTACGCGCTCAAGCGCTACATTACATTTATAGTACACTACATATTAGAGAGAAAGAAACAATTGATCATAGCTCACTATTGAGTGAACCAATGACCACCAAACTTTGTAGGCCTCTTCTATAGGTGTATTGCGGCCTGTGCGCCCCATTTGCGCGTCCATAAGCATGTCCCTTATGGTGGTACAAAGTTGGTTGCTTAACAAGTGCTGGATCACTTTCAACAGGGTATTCCACGGGTGGAGATCACCCGCAGGTATTGAGTAGGTTGATCCGTGGGAAAGACCCTGAGACCTGCATCCGCGGGTACAGGTGACCTGCGTTGATGGGTTCCCGCGGCTCTCGGTCAGGAATTCGGAATACCTGTCTGACCCGGCGGGTTTTCTGCAAATTATCCTACGATGACCACGTTAGAGATCGCGCACGATGATACCAGTTAAAATATGCCTTAGACACTTATTCAAACACTTGTAGTAAGTAGATTGACGGTGTGAATCCCACTCTGACCGTGAGAATCCGGATTCTCAGCACCACTGAGCTTCTCGATGAACTCTGTGCCACGCTTCGTCGTTGACTCATTCCGCTGTCTGCCAACCCATCGCCCCACACGACGACCCATTCAGGCATGCGGGCCCTCAAGTTGTACACACACTGGACGATGGCCGTCCTCACAGGGACGCTGATTTTGACAGCGATCGCGGAGTTTAACCTCCGGCTTGGCCAATGTGTTCCCCAAATCCCCCGCACCTTATCTCACCAAAATCCAACCGTTTTGAGGACCTATCAACTCGAAGACTCTCAGCAGACCCATCAGCACCCACCCCAACACACGATCTCGCAATTTCACGCATATTTTTCATGCGGTATCACGCACACTTGATATTTAACCAAATGTACCCAGACGATACCGGACCTTACTGTAGATCGGGTTCTGCCTGGTCGTTCGTTTATAAGTGGTTAAACTTGTTCCAAAGCAATCAAATTAGAGCACAAGTTTACAGGCAGGTAGATCGACTGTCTGTGCTAGGATTATCGTAGTCTGAGGTGGAATAGAGACAATTCTCTGCTGATTCTCCAAAGGCGTAGTACGTGGATCGATGATTATCTTGACGTGGATTCGAGGATTAACTTGCTTATACCTAAAGACGTATTATCAGTAACAAGATGATGAATGAGTACTCACTTGAATGAATTTACTGCTTCCGAGCAGTATAACTTCTTGACAGATTAACTTGATAATGAATGGACACCTAGAGATGTCAGAATGACCAGAAGACAAGACTTACCAGCTGTAAGTTATGCCTCTGTATGAACCGTGAATTCCGTAAGTATTTGAATAGTCCCTATGCGACCTTTCAAATACTGAGCTACGAATTTCTTATCTCTGACTTCCGTTGAAGTCTAGAGATCTCAGTATACAGCTGTACTTCCAAGGCACTTGCTTGGACAGTACTTACAACTAATGTACTTCACTTGAGTACACTTAGTTTACTGCACTTGAGCTCTGAAGAAACTAGCTTGTTATTTGGTTGGGAAAAACCCCAGCTTATATACTATACAGGAGTTTGTACCTATTTGTACCTACCTGTGCTAAGGTGGGTCAGGATGAGTAAGCTTTTGGCAGAGTCTTAGTCATTCTTGACTTGGCATCTGACTCAGCTCTTACTTGTTACACATCCAAAATGACTTGCCTTCTCCTTAGAGAGGAGGGGATTGGTTGAGGGATGGAGGAATAGCATTTGCATAGCCTTTATATCCCTCTTGGATTACTAATCCACCTTGATTTAAGTGGGTCATATCCACTTGAACGGAGTTCGTGTGGGTCGCATCCACTTGAATGGAGTTCGTGTGGGTCGCATCCACTTGAATGGAGTTCGTGTGGGTCATATCCACTTGAATGGAGTTCATGTGGGGCTACCTGGAGTTATGTGTGGATCTTTGATCTTGATCCTATGTGATAAGGGATAAGATAACTCCGAGGCTGTGTCTCCTTGATGATATCTATTCTCCATCTAATCTATGACATCATATGGCCTGTCAATTGGATTAGGAGAGGTCCAGGGGCTGTAAGGGGTCATTCTATAGGCCTATTACCTATGTTATACCCGTTCCTTGAGGTATTCCAAGTAATCGGTGTCCGAACTGCAGATTTCTTCTTTACCCAGGCTTTATGACATGCATATAGAAGTGAAAAACATAGGGGCATAAGGGGAATACATGGGTAGACACTACCAATGTAGGGGAACCTGTATAAAGTAATAAATGTCTCAAATTTATGTTCATCTCCCCAAATTCTAGTTTGGGGTGTGACAGCGGATGCAGCATTTCTTGGCGTCAGGGTAGCAAGCACCCCACATTTGAATGGCCGCGAGCTCGACTGGCCGCTATCTCATCCAAGTTCGCCCCATTGCACGACTATCAGCTCTTATCCATTGTATCTGGGGACGTGTATTTAAGGCATCCAACATCCGAGCTCAACTCCAGCACTGTAAGGGGACATCCTATGACCCCTTTTTATTCCCCCTTTGTCTCGACCCCTGTCCACACTTAGTCGCGTGACACTCGCATGTCATCTCTACCACTTCGCGCTCCTCCTCGATCCCTCATACGCCTTCTCGAGGTCTCGCGATATCTCGCGGTGCCTTTCGCGGTCTCGCGATGTCTCGCGGTGCCTCTCGCGATCTCGCGGTATCTCGCGATGTCTCTCGCGGTCCTCCTCGTGGTCTCTCGAAGCGTCTCGTAGCCCCTCGAGCTTTCTCGGACATTTCACCTTCACTCTCATTTGCGTAGTTCACTTCTCCTTCCTCACTCTCTTATCTCTCTACTCTTCTCACTCCTCTCTAATCCGTGCGGCGCTCCGCTCCATCCCTCTTTCACTTCGCGCCCATGTGATATTCTTCTCTTTCCTTCTCTTCAGTGGCTGAGGTACTATACAGTCGTAGCTATTGTTCTCACGCCTCGTATATACTCCTCGCATCTGGTAGGGGGCACTCCTTAGTCTGTTCTCTTTGGATCCGCCCTCTACTAGGTGAGTAGATAGACTAGCTAGTCCTCATGCTATATATTCACTTTGGATCCGCCCTCTACTAGTCCGCGCGGCGGTCTTGAGGTTGCCCTTACAGTAGAACAGACTCTCTCCTTGAGCACTGGAGCCATACGGCAAACGCCCAGATCGCAGAAAAACCGCGAGACCCTCTATCTTCGATCAGAGTGTTATCCCTTCGGCTCTTCTGCTCTCTCGCGACTCTCGCGACTCTCTCGAACCCATGTCTGACCTTCCCGAGACGGACGCCGAGCTGTCCGCTCGCCTCGCGGCACAGGTTCTCGAGATGCGAAGTCATGTCGAGCAACAGGACGCGACTCTCCGCCAGATCCTCGACAAGCTCGAGAGGCTCTCCCCCGCCACCGCGCATGAGCCTCGAGCCTCGACGTCAGGCCTCGAGTCCTCCATCCATGCTCCCATACCCTCACCATCCTCCAACAATTCTCGCCTAAAACCCGCCCCGCCTCCTCTCTTTGACGGTAAGAGAGAGAACGGACGAGCTTTTCTCAACTCCCTCCGCATCTACTTCCAACTTCGCCCCGCTGATTTCCCAGACGACCAGACCCGCATTGTTTGGGCGCTCTCCTATTTCCAAAAGGAGCGCGCGAAGGAGTACTCCAACATGATCTTCAGGAGTCCGCGAGCACCCTATTTCGAGGATTGGGCCGCCTTCGAGAATGATTTTCGCATTCGCTTCCTCCCTGACCGCGAACGCGAGGTCGCTCGTCTCAAACTCGAGGGCTCTCGATATCATCAAGGGCGCCGCACCTTCCAAGAATATTACGATGATTTCCTCGACCTTGTTGATCAGGCTGGCTATACTGAGGGAGCGGCCATCTCTCTCAAGTTTCGAAAGGGACTCGACCCCGCGGTTCAGAACCGAGTGGCAGAATCGGTTGACTGCCCTCTCGATGAGGACTACGAGGGGTGGTATAAGGCCGCGCAGCGTATCGCGGATAATCGCGCAGCTAATCAAGCGTTTCATGCGGGCGCAGTTGTCCTCTCGCGGCCCCTCGCTAACCCACCTCCACCCTCTCGCCCTGCAGGACTCATCTCTCTCCCTCGTCCTACACCTTCTCCCTTCCCTCCTCGCACCTCAGAACCGAGGCCGCTACCTCCGGGCGTCCCCATGGACGTCGATCGCACGCGGTCCTCATCGGCGCCCCCTGTCAAGAGTTGCTTCCGTTGCGGCAGTACCTCTCACCTCATCAGCGACTGTCCTCGTCGCTTCGATGTCCGCTTCATGACCACCGATGAGAGAGCCCTCTTCGCGGAGCAAGTTCTCATCGCGGCAGACGTCGCGGAAGCCTCTCAGCCCTCCGCGACCATCGAGGAGGAGTCAGCCAACGGAGAAGAGGAGTTAGGGGCAAAAGAGGATTTTCCTCAAACCAGCGAGTGACCCGCGCGCCCTCGCCGAGTAATAATCGCTTTTCATGTCTTGAAGTAGAGCAATGTCATTCTGATTCTCCATCTCCTAATCATGAGTGCAACTTCGAGACTGAAAAGACGATAGTTCGCGCAATACCTCCTACACGTCGCCCTGGCTGGGAGCGGCGTCGCCTCCCCGCGAAATACCAGCTGTCCGCGATCCCTGGAGCGCTGAGCCTCGACATTCCCATTAGCCTGCAGTGCACAGACACCGAGGTGCGGACTCGCGTCCAAGCCCTCGTTGACTGCGGCGCGACAGGAATGTTCATGCACCCTGACTTTGTAGACAAGTGCGGGTTCGCTCGGAGGGTCCTCAGCACACCCATCCCTGTCTACAATGTAGATGGGTCTCCGAACGAGAACGGTGCGATTCGCGAGGTCGTAGACCTCGTTCTGCGATTTCGCGATCACACGGAGCGAGCACTCTTCGCCATCACCAACCTTGGTAAGCAGGATGTTATCCTGGGATATACTTGGCTGCGCAAGCATAACCCGGAGATTAACTGGCAAACCAAGGAGGTGACAATGAGCCGCTGCCCCGCCGTTTGCAATACCTGTCGGCTCGAAGTAGGGCGCGATCATCGCCAACGTAAGCACGCGACCCGCGTACTCCGCGAATGTCGAATGGGGCCGATTCCCCTAGTGGAGGAACTCACTCCTCCGGACTCACCGCCCGAGCTCCTCGAAGTCGACGATGACGAGGACTCGGATGATGAGGACGAGAGTAGCGCAGACTCGCACAGCGAAAGCTCTGAAGGGTATGACCCCCTCGAGGGCGATCGTATTTTCTGCGCTGTCCCTCCACCGACTCCTGAGTATGCTCGCTCGCTGCGAGCTGAGGAAATCCGCGCCTCAGAGACGATCTCTCAGCGCCTTGCTGCAGCGTTCCAGCGGAACAAGCCTCCAGACCCGCGCAACGCGGGGCTGCCAAAGGATCTCTTCGCGGACTTCGAGTCAGTGTTCGCGAAGGAGTCTTTTGATGAGCTTCCTGAGCGTCGCCCTTGGGATCATGCGATCGAGCTCGTCCAGAATCATCGCCCCTTTACCACTAAATGCTACCCCCTGTCCCCTGTCGAACAACGCGAGTTAGACGAATTCATCGAGGAGAACCTCGCGACTGGCCGCATCCGTCCCTCGAAGTCCCCAGTCGCCTCGCCAGTCTTCTTCATCAAGAAGAAGGACGGCTCGCTACGCCTCGTTCAGGATTACCGTAAGCTCAACGCCATCACAATAAAAAATCGGTACCCGCTACCTCTCATCTCGGAACTCGTCGACAAGCTCAAGGAAGCTCGCTACTTCTCGAAGCTTGACGTGCGTTGGGGGTACAATAACGTACGGATTAAGGAGGGCGATGAGTGGAAGGCAGCGTTTCGCACCAACCGCGGTCTTTTCGAACCTCTCGTTATGTTCTTTGGTCTAACTAATAGTCCTGGCACCTTTCAGACAATGATGAATGACCTCTTTCGCGAGCTCATCACAGAAGGCGTAGTCATCATCTACCTCGACGACATCCTCATCTACACTAAGACGCGCGAGGAACACCACCGCGTCCTTCGTCGAGTGCTACAAATCCTAAAGGACAACAAGCTCTACTTACGACCAGAGAAATGCGAATTCGAGCAGACCAAGGTTGAGTACCTCAGGGTGGTGGTGTCAGAAGGTAAGGTCGAGATGGACCCAGTGAAGGTGGCGGGTGTAGCGGACTGGCCGACTCCGCGAAACCACACCGAGCTGCAGTCTTTCGTCGGCTTTATCAATTTCTATCGGCGGTTTATGTGAGACTTCTCGCACATCACTCGTCCCCTCTTCTCCCTCTCTAACGCGAAGGAATGGAGGTGGACCGAGGTCGAGCGCGAGGCATTCGAGCAGCTCAAGTCGCTCATCACCTCGCAGCCTGTTCTCGCGCTCCCTCGCGAGGATCGCCCGTACCGTGTCGAGGCTGACTCGTCTGACTTCGCGACAGGTGCGGTGCTCTCGCAGCTCGATCCCGCTGACGCGAAGTGGCACCCCGTGGCTTTTTACTCTAAAAGCCTCCAGGCGGCGGAACGCAACTACGAGATTCACGACAAGGAAATGCTCTCCATTATCCGCGCTCTTGAGGAGTGGCGACACTACCTCGAGGGTGCACATCCTGCATTCGAGATCTGGTCAGATCATAAGAACCTCGAGTATTTCCTTAAAGCGCAGAAGTTGAATCGTCGACAAGCGAGGTGGTCTCTCTATTTGTCGCGTTTCGACTTCACGCTGCACCACCGCCCTGGACGGTCGATGGGGAAGCCTGACGCCCTCTCTCGACGTGCGGACCATGATGACGGTAAGGCGGACAATAGCGATATCGTCCTCCTCAAGCCGTCGTACTTCGCGGTCAGAGCGATTGGTCTCACTCTTGAAGGGGAAGAGAAGGCCATCCTCGCGGAAGTACGTCGCGGTCTGAGAGAGCGTAAGTTCGAGGACGCAGTCGCGAAGGCCGCGGACGAGTTGCGAAAAGCGAGAGGCTCGCGGAAGACCGTTCGTTCCGCGGAATGGAGCGAGTCTAACGGCCTCATACTTTTCCGCGGTAAAGTCTACGTTCCTGATGTAGCTGACCTTCGTCGGAAAATCGTAGCGCAGCACCATGACACCAGGATCGCGGGCCACGCAGGACGGTTCAAGACTCTCGAACTCGTCTCGCGGAGTTATTGGTGGCCCAACATGTCTCGCTACGTTGGCACCTACACTCGCCACTGCGATCTCTGTCAGCGCACGAAGACGAGGAGGCAGCCACCCATAGGAGAGCTTAACCCGCTCGCTATTCCAGACAATCGATGGGACCGCATCAGCGTCGATTTCATCGTCGAGCTCCCAGAGTCGGATGGATACGACGCGGTGATGAATGTGGTTGATTCAGTCAGTAAGCGAGCTCACTTTATCCCCACTCACACCACCGTCTCAGCTCTCGGATCCGCGAATCTCTACCTCGCTCATGTCTGGAAGCTCCATGGACTACCCTCATCTGTACTCTCGGATCGCGGACCGCAGTTCGTGGCCGAGTTTACTCGTGAGGTCTATCGCCTCCTGGACATCAAACTCGCTGCTTCGACTGCGTATCATCCTCAGACCGATGGACAGACCGAGAGGTGTAATCAAGAGCTCGAGATGTATCTGTGTAACTTCGTGAACGAGAGGCAGGATAACTGGGCACAGCTCTTACCCATCGCTGAGTTCTCCTACAATAACCACATTCACTCATCGACTCAGCAGTGTAATGACCCTACATCTTTTTCGCCCTTCAAATCTCTCTTGGCATGCATTCCGAAGCCTCGTTTCATCCCTCACACCTTCCGGAACCCCTAATTACCCCTGTCCATCGTTCCGGAACCTCCCTGATCACTTGGGGTAGCTCTACAGTGTTCCGAAGCCTTCTGGAACCCCTATTACCCCTGGCCATTGTTCCGAAACCTTTCTACTTGCTTGGAGTAACCCTACGGCGTTCCGAAGCCTTCCGGAACCCCTATTACCCCTGTTCATCATTCCGGAAGCCCTTGGCTGTGCTTTTGCCCTTTCAACGCAGCTAGTCCCTTCCTGCCATCAGTGGCTGTTCTGAAACACATCGTTCATCACTAGGATAGCCATATGGGTTCCGATTCCATCAGTACAGCTTGTTCTTGAAGCCACCATCGTTCCGAAACCCTTCTGCTCACCTAGCATAGCCTACAAGTTACGGTTCCCTGAATTTTGCCTTCCTTAACCTCAACACATCCCGATTTTGCCTATATTCAGCTGTTCTTCTTCGTTTTGTCCATTTTCACTTCCGTTTCACCTTCCTCCATTTACCTATATTCGTTTAACCCTTCTACACCTTCCGATTCCCTTCCGAAATGTGCCTTTCGCTTCGTAGCTATAAAAGAAACCTTCCTAAGTTACGATTCGATAGGCTTATTATATTGTTTGATACTCCAATCTCATTTCACTCTCATCTCTCACTCGCTGGTAGCTCGTGTTCGCCTCAATCGACTGCCTACGCCTATCGAATCGTTTTGTTCCTGCAAGGTTGGGTAACCTTTCGCATTTAGGAACATTCTGTAACGACAGGAAGGTTGGGTAACCTTCCTACTTCAAGTATTTCCATCTCTACGCTTCCGGAACTCGTCTCGTAACCACTAAAGGCTAGGGTTAGCCTTCCTGGACTTCTGTACGCTCTCCTGCCTTCGTATCATTGTTCCTGTCTTCCTATCACTATTCCTGTGCTCGTATCATCATTCCTGTGCTCGTATCATCTCTTCTGCCTTCCTATTACTGAACCTGTGCTCGTGTCATTGTTCCTACTATCACATCACTGTTCCTGTACTCGTAACACTGCCCCTGCCTTCGTATCGCTTCCCTTGTCTTCGTATCACTACTCCTGCCCTCATAACATCATTCCTACCTTCCTAAAACCATTTCTCATCTCGTAACTCTGTCTCTTTCCTCGTTATCCATTTCCTCGCTTCGTAACTCTGTTCCTGTCCTCCCAACTCCCTCACTCATCTCGTAACTCTGTTTCCTGTGTCACATTCCTATTCCCTATATCGCCTCACTCCTTCTCACCTCGTAATATCCCATTCTACCCTATTTCACTGCTATTACCTTCCTACAGGTTGTACTCCTTCTTGCTGGTCTTGCTGCTATTGTTGCGGATCCAGTTGTATGCGCTAGAACTCCATTTCCTTTTTCGGAACTTCCCTCGGCACTTCGGAACCTTCCTCGGCATTCTGGAACCTTTCTTGGCACTCTGGAGCCCTTCCTCGCTTCCCAGAACTGTTCCTAGCTTTCTGGGACCGTCCTTTGTGCATCTATACTTGTCTCGGCATTCCGGAACCCCTCTCGGCATTCCGGAACGTCTCTCGGCATTCCGGAACGTCTCTCGGCATTTCGGAACCTCCCTACATTCATCCTCACACCGATTTCCATCTCCAACACTCCCTACAAAGTTATATCACTTCTATACTCTTCGTCACACCTCTCCACATATTTTAGGGAGTATCAGCCTCTGGCAGCACCGTTAGGAACGCTTAGGAACGTTTAGGAACGGTCCTAACAAGCAGTCTCCTTTTCTCCTCGACACTGGTCGCCACCCTCGCCTAGGATTTGAGCCGCATCAAGGACCCTCTCGCGTGGAGGCCGCGAACGATTTCGTCCAACGGATGAAGTCCGCGGTCTCGGAAGCGAAGTCGGCTCTTTCTAAGGCGCAGGATGATATGAAGCGCTACTACGACCAGCGACGAGTGCCAGCTCCTGAGTTCAAGGAAGGTGACAAGGTATGGCTCGACGCCTCGGATATCCATCTCCAGCGACCATCGCGAAAGCTCTCGCACCAGCGCCTCGGTCCTTACAAGGTTTTGAGAAAGGTCGGTCGCGGGGCGTACCGCCTCCAGCTCCCGCCTTCGCTCAAACGTCTGCACCCTGTCTTCCCGGTCGTGAAGCTTAGCCTCTGGGAAGAGGACCCCATCGCTGGTCGTCGGCCTGGCCCCCCACCTCCTCCTGTCCTCGTTGATGGCGAAGAGGAGTTCGAGGTAGAAGAAGTCACCAATAGCAAGCGGAGCTATGGTAAGCTCTACTATCTCGTTAGGTGGCGAGGCTATGGGCGAGAGGCCGAGACTTGGGAGGAGGCGAAGGATTTGGCAAACGCGCAACAGAAGGTGAAGGCCTTTCACCGCGCCCACCCCAACGCGGTCCGCTCGACCTACCTCAACTTCCTCGTGGGTGAGCCTGGCGTCGCGGATGCTGTCTCCTCTTGGAGGCGTCGCCATGAGCCTGCGCGTCGTGGCGCCACGCCTTAGAGGGGGGGTGATGTAAGGGGACATCCTATGACCCCTTTTTATTCCCCCTTTGTCTCGACCCCTGTCCACACTTAGTCGCGTGACACTCGCATGTCATCTCTACCACTTCGCGTGACACTCGCATGTCATCTCTACCACTTCGCGTTCCTCCTCGATCCCTCATACGCCTTCTCGAGGTCTCGCGATATCTCGCGGTGCCCTTCACGGTCTCGCGATGTCTCGCGGTATCTCGCGATGTCTCTCGCGGTCTTCCTCGTGGTCTCTCGAAGTGTCTCGTAGCTCCTCGAGCTTTCTCGGACATTTCACCTTCACTCTCATTTGCGTAGTTCACTTCTCCTTCCTCACTCTCTTATCTCTCTACTCTTCTCACTCTTCTCTAATCCGTGCGGCGCTCCGCTCCATCCCTCTTTCACTTCGCGCCCATGTGATATTCTTCTCTTTCCTTCTCTTCAGTGGCTGAGGTACTATACAGTCGTAGCTATTGTTCTCACGCCTCGTATATACTCCTCGCATCTGGTAGGGGGCACTCCTTAGTCTGTTCTCTTTGGATCCGCCCTCTACTAGGTGAGTAGATAGACTAGCTAGTCCTCATGCTATATATTCACTTTGGATCCGCCCTCTACTAGTCCGCGCGGCGGTCTTGAGGTTGCCCTTACAAGCACCTTCACTACTCGCTTCATTTTTCCAATGGCTCGCCGACACCCCAGACGCTCATCTTCTCCTCCTATCGCCAATGCTCAGGGGATTGCTCGCTCTGAGTCCCCTATGCAAGTAGACGACATGCCCGCTCAAGATAATGTCCCCGCTCGTAAGAAGACCAGGGTGGAGGAGTTTGAGAAGAGGTTTGATACGGCTAATCACACCAATGAAGAAGTCCTTGGTATGTCTCTCTCTACTTCTCTCTCTCGTTGGTCAGTTAGGCTAAATACTTGTTTCAGAGAGGCAGAAGCGCACCTGGGCGTCCTCCTGCTACAAGCATTTCGAGGAGCTGAAGATCGTCATCGACGGAGGTCAGGTCAAGTATTTGTTTAAGTGTCGAATGTACGTCTGGACTTCCTATGCCGTCACTTCTCTTCGCTGACACTCTGGGCGTAGTTCTTCTTATCAGAGCTATCATGGCCGTCACGAAAACTCCACTGGCAACCTCAAACGCCATATCAAGCATTGCACCCCCGAGTTGGCGCCTGGCGAGCAGGCCATCACTTCCTTCGCCCACGGCTCCACCTACAGTGAGCCGAAGTTCCGGTTCCTTGTCTCTCGTTGGATGTTCGAATGCCACTGCCCTTACCGAATCCTTCGTGACCCGCCCCTCCAAGATATGTTCCGGATGCTATTCGCAAAGGTCTGGTTGCCTTCCGAGCAGACCGTTTCTCGCGATGTCCAGGAGATCCTTGATCTCTCCAAGAAGAACGTCGGAGTCGTCCTCCAGGTGCGCATTTACTCCATCAGTCTTCTGCTAGATACTAATAACTTGATATAGAGCTACCCCGCCGAATCCATATGGGTTTCGACGGCTGGACATCCCCGAACACTTACTCGTTCCTCGGCCTGGTAGTTTACTACCTCGGCGATCACGGCGATCTCATCTCGCACATTCTGGACTTTATCAAGCTTACTCGGGACCACAAAGGGCAATATATCGCTGAAGAAGTCGCACGCTGCCTCGAAGACTATGGCATCGGGCACAAGGCAAGTACCCTAATCTCCCCTATGTTGCACCACCCTGATGACCCCTTGTTTCTGTAGATGCTCAGCGAGGCGACAGACAACGCCTCTAACAATGATACCGCCATTGCTGCACTGGAAGACCTCCTTCCTGACCAGTCTATGGCAGGTAAAGAGACTCACATCCGTTGTATCTGCCATGTCCTCAATCTGGTGACAAAGGTATGTTCTATATATTATTTTGTCAGCATCTACTCATTCTGATTGCTTCAGGCTATCTTATCTCAATTTGCAGGCAACCCCGACGAGCTTGAAGAAGACCCCTTTGCTGATATGCCGTCCCTTGAGGCCGCTGAGACCGATGATGAAGAGGATGAAGAGGATGATGAAGAACTCGATGTCGACCCCGATCGTGAGGCGAGCGACAATGTGGAGATAGAGAATATCGCGAGGACGATCGATGAGGCCGATCCCGACACCTTGACCGATGAAGAGAGGAGGGAGCCTGGCATTGAAGAAGTGTTCAGGCGCATCAAGAAAGCTCGAGACGACCTCACCGATGCAGAGCAGACGCTCGGAGTGAGCGCGTTAAAGAAGGTATGATCATTATATGTGTATTTATACTTTGACACTAACTACTATCATTTGTAGCTCGTTAAGCTCGCTGCCCGCGTCGCCAACTCCCCTCTCCTTTCTGCCGACCTCGCTGACCTCTGCGCCAAACACAAGATCGAGGCCACTCGTATCAAACGCCATGTCAGTACTCGGTGGAACTCAGTCGCCGAGATGATCAAGTTGGCTTCGCTTCTTCGTCCCGCACTCAATAAACTCGTCGTCATGGACGCCCATAACAAGGTTGCCAAGAAGTATCAGCTTCGAAACGATGAGTGGGAGATACTCAAACAACTCGACCCCATCTTAGATGGCTTCCTCGAGGCCACCCTTCGCCTCTCGCAGCGGGACGTCCCCATGATCTTCGAGGTGATCCCCGTGATTGACATACTCATGGACATTCTCGATAAGGTGATTCTCGATGACGACAACCGTCCGACCATTGTTATCGCCGCTGCCCGCGGCCGTCAAATGCTTAACAAATATTATAGCAAGACGGATATGTCAGTGATGTATCACGTAGCCATGGGTTTGTAACAATCTTGTAACTTGCTTATCCAAATATAACTCAGTATCCGTGATCAGTTCTCCACCCCCGATATAAGTTAACCTACTTCCGTGAGAAGGGTTGGGAAGAGGATTGGATTGCAACAGCGCGGGGGCTCGTTCGGCAGTATTGGGAGAAGTATTACAAGCCAAAGGTGACTACGGCATCTGCCTCCAAGGCAACGGTACATTTCCAACAGAAATCTATGATTAGCTCACGCTAACTTTAATGTCATCGCTAGTCTTCCCGCAAAAGCCGATTCACTGCCATCGACGACTATGGGAAAGAGAGCACGCAGGTCGATGACCTCGACGAGTACCTCAACAACATGACTATTCCTGGACCCTCGACTCAGAATCCCTTACTATGGTGGCACACCTTTGGAGACTCCCCGCTCGCGCAAATGGCAAAGGACTTCCTCTCTGCACCGGGTACGTCCCTTACTGTTTCTAGCTACTAAATACTGATTGACACTATGGCCGTTTATAGCTTCTACCGTTGACGTTGAGCGTGGGTTTTCCCGCGGCGGCTTAATGGTGTCAAAGCTCCGCCACCGGCTCTCTGATCAATCTACTCGCGCGCTCACAGTTCTCAACTCATGGTCCAAGATTCCAGGTTTAATCCCTGAAGAAACTATTCTGGAGGCGTTTTGTAACAAATCTAAACGGCCGAAGAAGGCGAAACTGGTGGATTTGTCTACTGATGCTGATGGGGATTTCGATTAGGGGTGCCCCTGTTTTGAATAGAAACATCGTCAATGTACTAGTAGTGTCTCGAAATTGAAATATCTTGGTTCCGGTCACTTATATTACTTTGTTGTGACGTTTACTACTTAGTCTAAGCTTACATTGACATGTCTTAATACTAGGTACCTGCGGGTTATGGGTACCTGACCTGCTGGTCACAGGTTTACCTGCAGGTTATGGGTACCTACACCTGCAGGTATTGTACCCGCGGATCACAGGTACTCGACCCGCATGAGTCGATACCTGCCTGACCTGTGACCTGCCAGATCCAGGTCATAGTTGTGACCTGTTGATGATCTGTGGGTATGGATACAGGTCGATCTGCAGATCTACCCGTGGAATTCCCTAGATCTGAGTATATGTTTCTGAATCCCATGGATTCTAATGCTTCACCCAGAACCTCATCCCACAGCCGAGGTGACTGCTTCAATCCATAGATTGACTTGTTCAATTTGCAAACCATCTTTTCACCATGGGGTCCCTTTTGCACAAATCCGGCTGGCTGCTCCATGTACACCTCACAGTCAATGGGACTGTTGATAAATGCATGGGAGATGTCCACAGAGCGCAGATGCATGCCATCTAATGCAGCCAGAGCCATTACAATCTTGATTGTGCCAATGCGTGAGGGGGATGCCCAGGTTTCAAAATAGTCAAATCCAGGTCGTTGACTGAATCCCTTTGCAACAACCCGACCCTTGAATCGTTCAATGCTGCCATCTGCCAGATACTTCACCTGGAATACCCATCCAGACCCAATAGCCTGATATCCTTCAGGAAGCGTAACCAAAGTCCATGTACCATTAGACAAGTGAGCCTTTATTTCCTCCACAGCTGCTTCATGCCATTTCTCAGTGTAAGGAGTTTTCATAGCCTGTTTGTAGGTTTCAGGCTCTACTAGCCTTTCACCAGGTGCGAGTTTGATGCCCTGAACCTCAAAGGCATCTTCCTCCTCGTCATCTTCAGGCTCACCACCATTATTCTCTTCTTCATCATCTGACTCCTCAATGGCAGGTGTAGGCTCTCTTGGCTCCCAAGCTGGTGTACCTTCTCTACTTGGGACTGGACTGGGTGCAGCAACCACAGGCTTTGGAATCTTCCACCATTCTCCAGGTGGCTTCACAATTCTCTTTGTTCTTCTGGCAGCAAGTGGCTCATCACCAACTTCATCCTGGTCTGCAGCAACATCCACTGGTGGTGATTCAATACGACGATGTCTTGCAACTGGTCTCCTAGGTGGTGGTGGTGGCTCGTGCGCATCCCCCAGCTTCACTGTCTTCATCAATCTCCTGCCCAGCAGCATCATTACCACCTCCATCACCATTATCATCATCATCGCTATCATCACCCTTACCAGTATCAGGAAGATTTACTGAAGGCTGATCCTTCTTGTGTTGAGCAGGGTTGGGGTTTACAGGGGGTTTAAGGAGAGGGGGAGTCAAGTTCAGATCACTAGGAGGTTGACCACGGAGCAGTTTGCCAGCATAGTTATACCTTTCATCAAAGTCAGCCCTCTCACAGAGAATGACTTTCTTTGTGGCAGGATTGTAGAACCTCCATCCCTTGGTTTGATCTGGGTACCCAATAAAGATGCACTTCTCAAAATGCGACCCCAGGTGTTCCCTCTTATCCTTCTGAACATGAACATAAGCAACACAGCCCCACACCCTCAGATGCTCCACACTTGGTTTCTTCCGATTCCACACTTCATATGGAGTTGCATGCAACACAGTAGAAGTGATGCAACGATTCAAGACATGAACAAGTGCAGCAAGACACTCTCCCCAGAAAGCCAAAGACAATCCAGCCTCATTCAGCATTGCAGTGATCCTGTAAGGAAGATCCTTACACGGCACCCCTAACACCCCTGTCTCCTATCCTATTCCCTATATATACTGTAGCACAGTGCCTGTACCGTACTTTACTTCTTACTTCCGGAATATCACCATCGTAGAGTTTGGCCCTGTCTCTCTGGTGCTCCTCCTTACAGATCCGTTCACTGAGCAGCCTGTTTGCCCTTTCTGCCACTCCATTCTGTTGTGGCCTATTCCTATTTGAATACTGATGATTGATGCCGTTTTCTTCCAGATACCGATGAAACTCATTACCCATATACTCTCTGTTGAAATCAGAGCAATATAGTGATGTTTAGAGCTTGTAATAAGCGTCCAAATAAGCCTTAATATAGCCTCTAACAGTGTGCAATGATAGTTCAAAGTGTATTGACTTTAATAACCAACAAAAGTCCCAGTAGAGTTGTGCTATTGCTTCTCTCTCTGGTATATAAGGATTTCGCGCTCCGAAGTTCCCACGGGTACCGATCTGCGCGAGGCGTGAAAGTAGGTGTCCACTAAATCGTGTCCGAAATTTGGAGCAATTCTGAGCAGAGGGGCACCTGCAGGAACACTTTCTAAGCACCCGGGTATATTTTATTAGTGGAGATTGTAAGGGCAACCTCAAGACCGCCGCGCGGACTAGTAGAGGGCGGATGCAAAGTGAATATATAGCATGAGGACTAGCTAGTCTATCTACTCACCTAGTAGAGGGCGGATCCAAAGAGAACAGACTAAGGAGTGCCCCCTACCAGATGCGAGGAGTATATACGAGGCGTGAGAACAATAGCTACGACTGTATAGTACCTCAGCCACTGAAGAGAAGGAAAGAGAAGAATATCACATGGGCGCGAAGTGAAAGAGGGATGGAGCGGAGCGCCGCACGGATTAGAGAAGAGTGAGAAGAGTAGAGAGATAAGAGAGTGAGGAAGGAGAAGTGAACTACGCAAATGAGAGTGAAGGTGAAATGTCCGAGAAAGCTCGAGGAGCTACGAGACACTTCGAGAGACCACGAGGAAGACCGCGAGAGACATCGCGAGATACCGCGAGACATCGCGAGACCGTGAAGGGCACCGCGAGATATCGCGAGACCTCGAGAAGGCGTATGAGGGATCGAGGAGGAACGCGAAGTGGTAGAGATGACATGCGAGTGTCACGCGACTAAGTGTGGACAGGGGTCGAGACAAAGGGGGAATAAAAAGGGGTCATAGGATGTCCCCTTACATCACCCCCCCTCTAAGGCGTGGCGCCACGACGTGCAGGCTCATGGCGACGCCTCCAAGAGGAGACAGCATCCGCGACGCCAGGCTCACCCACGAGGAAGTTGAGGTAGGTCGAGCGGACCGCGTTGGGGTGGGCGCGGTGAAAGGCCTTCACCTTCTGTTGCGCGTTTGCCAAATCCTTCGCCTCCTCCCAAGTCTCGGCCTCTCGCCCATAGCCTCGCCACCTAACGAGATAGTAGAGCTTACCATAGCTCCGCTTGCTATTGGTGACTTCTTCTACCTCGAACTCCTCTTCGCCATCAACGAGGACAGGAGGAGGTGGGGGGCCAGGCCGACGACCAGCGATGGGGTCCTCTTCCCAGAGGCTAAGCTTCACGACCAGGAAGACAGGGTGCAGACGTTTGAGCGAAGGCGGGAGCTGGAGGCGGTACGCTCCGCGACCGACCTTTCTCAAAACCTTGTAAGGACCGAGGCGCTGGTGCGAGAGCTTTCGCGATGGTCGCTGGAGATGGATATCCGAGGCGTCGAGCCATACCTTGTCACCTTCCTTGAACTCAGGAGCTGGAACTCGTCGCTGGTCGTAGTAGCGCTTCATATCATCCTGCGCCTTAGAAAGAGCCGACTTCGCTTCCGAGACCGCGGACTTCATCCGTTGGACGAAATCGTTCGCGGCCTCCACACGAGAGGGTCCTTGATGCGGCTCAAATCCTAGGCGAGGGTGGCGACCAGTGTCGAGGAGAAAAGGAGACTGCTGAGTCGATGAGTGAATGTGGTTATTGTAGGAGAACTCAGCGATGGGTAAGAGCTGTGCCCAGTTATCCTGCCTCTCGTTCACGAAGTTACGCAGATACATCTCGAGCTCTTGATTACACCTCTCGGTCTGTCCATTGGTCTGAGGATGATACGCAGTCGATGCAGCGAGTTTGATGTCCAGGAGGCGATAGACCTCGCGAGTAAACTCGGCCACGAACTGCGGTCCGCGATCCGAGAGTACAGATGAGGGTAGTCCATGGAGCTTCCAGACATGAGCGAGGTAGAGATTCGCGGATCCGAGAGCTGAGACGGTGGTGTGAGTGGGGATAAAGTGAGCTCGCTTACTGACTGAATCAACCACATTCATTACCGCATCGTATCCATCCGACTCTGGGAGCTCGACGATGAAATCGACGCTGATGCGGTCCCATCGATTGTCTGGAATAGCGAGCGGGTTAAGCTCTCCTATGGGTGGCTGCCTCCTCGTCTTCGTGCGCTGACAGAGATCGCAGTGGCGAGTGTAGGTGCCAACGTAGCGAGACATGTTGGGCCACCAATAACTCCGCGAGACGAGTTCGAGAGTCTTGAACCGTCCTGCGTGGCCCGCGATCCTGGTGTCATGGTGCTGCGCTACGATTTTCCGACGAAGGTCAGCTACATCAGGAACGTAGACTTTACCGTGGAAAAGTATGAGGCCGTTAGACTCGCTCCATTCCGCGGAACGAACAGTCTTCCGCGAGCCTCTCGCTTTTCGCAACTCGTCCGCGGCCTTCGCGACTGCGTCCTCGAACTTACGCTCTCTCAGACCGCGACGTACTTCCGCGAGGATGGCCTTCTCTTCCCCTTCAAGAGCGAGACCAATCGCTCTGACCGCGAAGTACGACGGCTTGAGGAGGACGATATCGCTATTGTCCGCCTTACCGTCATCATGGTCCGCACGTCGAGAGAGGGCGTCAGGCTTCCCCATCGACCGTCCAGGGCGGTGGTGCAGCGTGAAGTCGAAACGCGACAAATAGAGAGACCACCTCGCAGTAATCCTAGCTACTTGGGTAAACAACAAGACAGCAACTGCTGTGGTACAGTGTTGACAATATCCAGCAAGTAGCTGTGTTAACAACACCTCAGCAAGGCCGAGGAGGTTGTTAACAAGGTGTCAGCAAAACATTGTTAACACTGAGACAACAGGAGGCTATTTTGTTAACAATAAACCAGGTACATATAGAATCTTGTTAACAATGACCCAGCGGTCTATAGAGGGTTGTTAACAGGAAACCAGGTAGATCTAGAATATTGTTAACAACAAACCAGCTACTTGTAGGATGTTGTTAACAATATACCAACTATTTATTGGATGCTGTTAACAATGAACCAACTATTTATTGGACATAGTTAACAATGTGACAGCTACTTAGTGGAGGTTGTTAACAACATTGCAGCAACATATCAGTGATGAATTATGAGAATTGGGTCAGTAATGGGATTGACCGTGGGATTTTTTTACTGACCGTGGGAAAATAAATATAATGATCATGCGGTCATTAGAAAGCCTGGAATTAGTGATCCAGGATCAATAAATTTTACTGACCGTGAGAATTTGTATTATTGACCGTGGGAAAATTTTGAAAAATGAAAAATTGTCATTAGAAAGCCAGCTATGGGTTTCATCACTAAATTTCAATCTCAGCCAATTCTAGTGGCTGGTTTATTAGTGAGAGGGGTCGACATTTTCTGTGATTGACCGTGAGAAAATAGTTACTGACTGTGAGAAAAACATTTAATGATGTGCGCTCATTAGAAAAGCTGATCAAATGATCCGGAATAATACTGACCGTGGGAAAACACTTTATTGACCGTGGGAAAGTATGTTTTTGACCGTTCAATAGCAAGCTATAGGTTCCATCATTAAATTTTAATATCAGCGAATTCTAGTGATTGGTTCATTAGAAAATGATCAATTACTGATCCGGGTATTGATGATCAGTAATTTTATTGACCGTGAGAAAATTCTGAAAAGCGATTATGCGTCCGTTAGATAGACAGCTAGGGACATTGTGATCCAACTGATCTCATTAGTGACCCTTATTGACCTAGTTTGGGAGATATAACCACTTTTGTCACCCCAGTTACTGACTGTGAGAAACAATTATTGACCGTGAGAAAATTCCAAAAAGGAAATATGAAATTCTGTCCTCCTCATAGTTCTAATCAGGATGGTGTTGACGGGAAGTGTGTAGCTTCAGTGGTTGAGGTGCTATGAGCAATTCTTTGAAGTGGGTGGTGACTGTCTGGTCAATATTGATATAACAGACATGGGTGGTCAGAGTATGGTCAGCTATACCACCCATGCAGGATGTGTCTGAGCATGTCCTAGTATGTCTCTGGATGATATCTGGTGTAGAGATACCTCAGTGGAGTCTCAAGCTCATGCTCATGTAGTAGTGATGACTCTGAGTGCACTCAAGTGTTGAGACACTTATACCTGTGAGTATGATTCCAGTCAGCCATACCACTGATGTTAGACATGAATTAGTATATCTCTGAAGATGGTTCCAGATGCAGTGACAAGCCTGATGAAGTACCTACCTCATCTGACTGGTCAATCTTATGAATGATAAATGAGATGACTGAAGTGACCATAATATCAAGTCCACCTCAGAATGACTTGGAGAATGCAGCATGATACCTCTATACCAGAAATCATCACCACAGTCATACTGGGGCATGGTCAGACACATGCTGCATGGATGGCATAGCAGGACCGACCCAGACTGACAGATGCGCATCCAGGTGATATGTCAATTATGATCAGACTTTCACTCCACCCTCCAAAGAATTGCTCATAGCACCACAACCACTGCAGCTACCCACTTCCCATCAACATGCTGATGAGAACTATGAGTAGAGTAGAATTCGTGTTTTCCTTTTTAGGATTTTCTCACGGTCAATAATTATTTCTCACAGTCAGTAATTGTGATCACACATGTGCTTATATCTACTAAACTAGATCAATAAGGGTCACTAATGAGATCAGTTGGATCACAATGTCAATACCTGGCTATCTAACGGACGCATAATCGATTTTCAAAATTTTCCCACGGTCAGTAAATTTAGTGATCATCAATACCTGGATCAGTAATTGATGATTTTGTAGTGAACCAATCACTAGAATTTGTTAATACTAAAATTTAGTGATGAAACCAATACCTGGCTATTGAACGGTCAAAAATATGCTTTCCCACGGTCAATAAAGAGCTTTCCCACGGTCAGTAATATTGATCAGTATTATGATCAGGTTTTATAATGAGCGCATATCATTAAATATTTTTCTCACGGTCAATCTGCATTTTCTCACGGTCAATAATCGAAAATGTCGACCCCTCTCACTAGTAACTCACTCACTAGAATTTGCTGAGATTGAAATTTAGTGATAAAACCCATAGCTGGCTTTCTAATGACAATTTTTCATTTTTCAAAATTTTCCCACGGTCAGTAATTCAAATTTCCACGGTCAATAAAATTTACTGATGCTAGATCACTAATACCACGCTTTCTAATGAATTATAATTATTTACCCTCGGTCAGTAAAAAATTCCCACGGTCAATACCATTATTGATCATATTCTCCCAATTAATCGCTAATATGTTGCTGGCATGTTGTTAACAACATTCTGTAACTAGCTGATATATTGTTAACACCATCCCAATAAATAGCTGGTTCATTGTTAACAATGCCCAATAAATAGTTGGCATATTGTTAACAATATCCCTCTAAGTAGCTGACTTATTGTTAACAACAAGCGTCCTTGCTGTCTGTTGTTAACAACATTTTGCTGAATTATTGTTAACTCAGAAGGATTCTTGCTGGGTGTTGTTAACCCAGGAGCTTGCTGGATATTGTCAACACTGTACCACAGCAGTTGCTGTGTTATTGTTAATAAAAGTAGCCAGGATTACTGCACCTCGCTTGTCGACGATTCAACTTCTGCGCTTTAAGGAAATACTCGAGGTTCTTATGATCTGACCAGATCTCGAATGCAGGATGTGCACCCTCGAGGTAGTGTCGCCATTCCTCAAGAGCGGGATAATGGAGAGCATTTCCTTGTCGTGAATCTCGTTATTGTACCCCCAACGCACGTCAAGCTTCGAGAAGTAGCGAGCTTCCTTGAGCTTGTTGACGAGTTCCGAAATGAGAGGTAGCGGGTACCGATTTTTTATTGTGCTGGCATTGAGCTTACAGTAATCCTGAACGAGGTGGAGCGAGCCGTCCTTCTTCCTGATGAAGAAGACTGGAGAGGCGACTGGGGACTTCGAGGGACAGATGCGGCCAGTCGCGAGGTTCTCCTCGATGAATTCGTCTAACTCGCGTTGTTCAACAGGGGACAGGGGGTAGCATTTAGTGGTAAAGGGGCGATGATTTTGGATGAGCTCGATCGCATGATCCCAAGGGCGGCGCTCAGGAAGCTCATCAAAAGACTCCTTCGTGAACACTGACTCGAAGTCCGCGAAGAGATCCTTTGGCAGCCCCGCGTTGCGCGGGTCTGGAGGCTTGTTCCGCTGGAACGCTGCAGCAAGGCGCTGAGAGATCGTCTCTGAGGCGCGGATTTCCTCAGCTCGCAGCGAGCGAGCATACTCGGGAGTCGGTGGAGGGACAGCGCAGAAAATACGATCGCCCTCGAGGGGGTCATACCCTTCAGAGCTTTCGCTGTGCGAGTCTGCGCTACTCTCGTCCTCATCATCCGAGTCCTCGTCATCGTCGACTTCGAGGAGCTCGGGCGGTGAGTCTGGAGGAGTGAGTTCCTCCACTAGGGGAATCGGCCCCATTCGACATTCGCGGAGTACGCGGGTCGCGTGCTTACGTTGGCGACGATCGCGCCCTACTTCGAGCCGACAGGTATTGCAAACGGCAGGGCAGCGGCTCATCATCACCTCCTTGGTTTGCCAGTTAATCTCCGGGTTATGCTTGCGCAGCCAAGTATATCCCAGGATAACATCCTGCTTACCAAGGTTGGTGATGGCGAAGAGTGCTCGCTCCGTGTGATCGCGAAATCGCAGAACGAGGTCTACGACCTCGCGAATCGCACCGTTCTCGTTCGGAGACCCATCTACATTGTAGACAGGGATGGGTGTGCTGAGGACCCTCCGAGCGAACCCGCACTTGTCTACAAAGTCAGGGTGCATAAACATTCCTGTCGCGCCGCAGTCAACGAGGGCTTGGACGCGATGTAGATGTTCAGTGTTGGGTAGACACGAACGGTAGTATAAGTGCGAGTTTGTGGCCTCCGGCTCACGATGAGCAAGAGCAGTTGGTGCGGAAAATAAGTGGAAAGAGAGGCGGTAGGTGTAGGGACGCAGCCGGTCGCGTTGAGACACAACCGGGACGTAGAGACACGGTGTAGCTACAGCCGCGTAGCGAGAGCGTGAATAATACTAAGTGGCTGACGAGAAAGACGTGCGGTGAGGATGGCAAGCCCGCAGAAGCGGAGGCGGAAGGTCGTAGACTTGAAGCGGATAGTCGAAACATAAAGCGGAAGGCGGAAGAAACGTATGCGCGAGCAACAAAAGCTCAGCCAGACGGACAAAGGTTTCAACGTAGGCGGACGGAAGCGTAGAGACTTAGGCAACGGGGACAGACTCTTAGAGAGCAAACTTGGGGGGTAATACTTCTCTATTGTCCGTAACCGTAATGCAAAACTATATAAGGACAGCTAGCCGCCATATACAATAGACCCTGCAACTGAATACTATAGCCTAAAATGGAGACGACCGCGAGATGGCGGCTGAAGATATCTAGAAAACCGTCTGGAAACGGAATCGGCGGAAGCGTAAAAGCCATAATAAATCATATGAAGGAGCTCAAACAGGAACCAAACGTTCCGTAACAAAGAAATGATCAGAAAAGACAAATACGCTGAGCCCGGTCCTGCAGACGGACGAATGAGAGAGCTTGAACAATAGATGCTACTTCTGGAGCGGAGCCGCGAGACAGCCACGTCGATGCATATACGGTGAACGTGGGCGACGACCGCATGGCTAGGAACGAGCCTGAGGCATCGATGTAAAATGGCATAGGCCATGGCGCGACCGATTGATAGCTAGGTAGATAGTGGCGGAAATATAGCGGATGCAGCCGACGGCCGGACGCTCGAGAGCAACTGAGGGGAATGTGGTCTGCACAGCCGGCAGCAGGATGTGTACGGAAATCCTAGCATGCTTTGCCTCTTATGACAAGGCTCCCCGGATATGTCCATAAAGGATTCGAACGGCCTCTAGCGACGAAGGAGGGCGAATAGACGGGCGGCTGGAGACGAGCGACAGTCCACTAGACATATCAGCCTCTTATGGCTTGATAATGCAGCTTTCTGAACGCAACAGTGGTGGAACCCCTACATCTCCCGGGGGCTCAAAATGTTGACCCCCCGCGGTCAACCTACCGTCCAAAACGACACAGCTGTCGAAGCCCGTGAACGCCACAACTCCGTGATTGACGGAATTCTAAAAACGGAAGCCAAACCGCAGCCGATCCGCGGAAGCAAAAGCCATGCGAGCGCCACACGATCAGCAATGGAAGCCACGTGTCGCCTGTTCAAGCTGCCCAACCCAAGTCCAACCTCTCTTCCTTCCTTCCCTCCCATCGCCGACGTCAGCTCTTAGCACCTCCGCCGTCCAACCGCTCCAACGTCGTTCAAACATGATTACCGCCGGCCAACAGCAAACGGGGGCGCGCTTCTTTGACTTCTCTGCCAAGCGTGGCGCGTTTTGCGATCAACTTGAAGAACGTCGTGACGAGCTGAGCGAATTGCTCGACGCAAAGGTGGGGCTCGACACTGGGCTGGATGTAATGTCGGAGCACAAACGACAGGTTCAGGCGTTAAAGGTGCGCCCAATGTCGTCTACGTCAGCAATGTCCGTTAACTTCGTCCACAGAATGCCATTGACATCGCACTCATCCACGCGGCGGACATTGGCGTGGCTCAACCAGAGCAATACGTGTCCGATGACGTGCGACAGCGATGGGCCGAGCAGCTGCGGCGACTGACGGTCGCGCTGCTTCAAGCGAAAGTCGAAACCGAGCGCCGCCAAGCAAAACACGTCGAGACTGCTGGCCGACGTCCAGCTTCACCTGCGGCGGAAGAGGGTGAAATAGAACAGGATGAGGAAGCCCCCCACCATGGACGCCACCAGCGTTCTCCCAGCCCCCTTCCGGTGCGTAGTCCACCAGCCCGACGTGTACCGTATCCCATCCAACGTTCCGTGCAGCCAGTCGTCGAGATCCCACTCGCCCCATCGTTCTCGCGTGACCGGATCGCCCCAACCTCCTCCAAACCTCGTCCCATCAAAACCCCAACCAGCGCCCCAACATCCTCCCAGCCTCACACCACCGACTCGCCGGCCAGAACTCAGATGCTTGTGACAAACGCCGCCCCGTCCTCTTCCCAACCTCTCTCCACAGACACTCCCACTACGCCACTACCCGTCGACCGTCGGTCGTAAGCTTCAAGAGAATGAACTTGTCCCCATCAACATCGGCTACGCTCTTCCCAGGCACGTCGTGGACAACATCCCACTCGGTGTATTGTTCGAAAGCTGCCCCCACACGCCGGATGACCACAAAAAGAACAAATCGAACCCGTTATACAAGGGCCAGCAGGCCATCGACCGTCAGTGGTCTGGAGCCAACCGGTGTACCACATGTATCAGCCAACATGTCAGTGTATGCATCAGCAGTGGTTGCAACACCTGTTACTGGTGTGGCCGGAAAAAGGGGAGCTGCAGTCACGTAGGAAGGGCGTCTGCCCCCGAAAGCCGGAAAGGCAAAGAGCGAGCTCGGTCGGTGGAGGCTGAGAGTGAGGACATGGGCGAGGCGTCAGTCCCAAGGAAACGGAGGCTGCGTTGACGTGTCAGTCCTGACGACGAAGACTACAACGCCAATCCGAGCCCTCGCAAGAAGGGGAAGGTCGATAGCCAAGACGCTCCCGCGGCTGAGGCTGTCCAAGTTGCACCTTCTAGCCCAGCCCCCGTCCCTCAGCGGGCCACCCAAACGGCGTCTACCCCCCTGCATGTCGCTGCCACACTGGTTCCGTCGGCCCCAAACACACCCGTATCCGCCCCAATTGGAACCTCCTCGCCCGTCCGCATTCCCGTCCCCAACATTCCCATGGCCGAAGCTCGACAGACAACGGACATCTCGGACCCCACCATGGTCGATACGTCCCGCCTCGCTCGCCGGAGCCTGCTTGAACATACCACAAACCGCTTCCCTCGCACAGATTTTGAACCACCTGAAACTCTTGACGACGCCATTCGCCGAATAGACCTTGGCATGCGGAATCGAGCCCAACTTTCCAGCGAGCGTGATCACGTCATCCGCGCCGTATCGGAAGACTATGCGTATGCCATCGACATCAATGAGCAGGCTATACGACACCTCCTCGCGTGGGTGCGGGATACACACTCAATAGTCGTCCGACACCAGGGCGACTTCGACGGAAATGTGTAGCGATGGGCCGGGCCGTAGGGAAACGCAGCGCCAGAGCGACGTTGTCGATGGAGGAAGATTTTTGTATGCTGGATCTTGTTCGCCGTGTGTAGCCAGGGAGAGTGTACGTATAATAAGCGCGGTTTTGCAAAGAAAGGACATATAATAGAACGGGCTTTTGTGCAATAAATAGAGGCTTCATGTAAGGAAACTTATCATAAGCTAGGAAAAGCATAATGGTGTGTCTCGATTGTCGCAAATGTTCATAATAAATAAAATAGGACGGTGTCTTTCTTTGTAAGAATTGGTATAAGGAAAATAGGACGGTGTCTTTCGTTGTAAGAAATGATATAATTAAGCCATAAGAATAGGATGGCAGAGAGAGAAAGGGAAGCCAGCAGAAACGTATACTTTAATTCCGGAGGACAAAAGCAGCCGGAGAATGAAAGAGAAATGAATGAAAGTCCCACCGTCTAGTAAGAACGGGGGTATAAGAAATTTGAGTGAAGAAACAGGATGTCGTCCGGGTCCGCTTCGAGGGTGGCCAAGTCCTCCGCCGTAGGCATTGGGACATCCGTACGCTTGAGAGATCGGGAATGATACGGAACCACACGAAACGCTGCGTATCGAACCCTAGAGACCGCACCGTCGAGCTCTGCTAGAATATAGGAGCTGCCAGTCATCCGTCGTACAACGACCATAGGCCCTAGATAGCGAGGCTTTTCCTTCCGGGAAAGCTCCTGTTCGACGGCCGAGTTCCGCACCAAAACCAACGCACAAGGCTTGAAATCAAAGTCTTTGATCAAGCTCGCGAATCGCTTCTCAAATTCTTCTACCGATTTGATCCGCGACTTCAACACTTTCTTCCGCATCTCCTCCACGTCTTCCGCACGCTTTTGAAGCTGACGCGCACGTAGAGCCACTAAGGTATCCGTGTCCAGACGGTCAGCCAGAAACGAGACGAGGTAAGTAGCCTCCTGAATGTCGAAAGGAAGCAAAGGTTCACAGCCGTGGACCATCCAATAGGGAGAATAGCCAGTCGATTTCAGAATAGTGACCCGTTCTGCCCAGAATACTGCCGGAGCCACTTCTGACCAGCCTTTCGAACCGGCCGCTTTCACCAAGGACTCCCGGACATCGCGGTGTCAGCGTTCAATGATGCCATTCGCCCTAGAATTATGAGCAGAAATGCGGATATGGTGAATTCCATATTTCTTAGCCAGATATTCGATAGCCGCCACGAAGGGACTACCGTTGTCAGAGACAATCTCCTCCACCGCTCCCCACCTACATAAAATATCCTGAAAAATGAAAATACCGATTGCCTCCGCTGTTTGTCTACGCAGCGATCGCCACTCCGGATACGCGGAAAGCGCACACCTTGCGTGGACTATAAACTTGAAGCCGCCGCTTGGTGCTAGATGCATGGTGTCCATATGAACGCGGCGGAAGAGCGACGGCGGATCCGTAGGCGTCGGAGGAATAATGATGTGATGGAAAGACCGAATTTGACATCGGTGACACGACTGGACAAACCACTTTACATCTTGATCCAGACACGGCCACCAAAACCGCTCTAATAGCCAAGTACGAACTACAAATTGACCTTTGTGCCCTAGCTGATCGTGCGCCATAGTAAGGAGACGGTAACGGTCCGGTTCCGGAACGCACAGCTTATGTCGGCCATCGGAGTGTTTTCGCCAGAGCTTCCCATCTCGCAAGAACTGCTGAGAATAGCGCAGTAATGAGGTCCATTCCGCATCGTCAAGCTCGTCCAGTCTGCCGGTCGAAGAGAGCGCTCGGCGGACCAAGTCGAGCCGCGCGTCCTGGGCCTGGGCACATTCTGAGCGGGGAATAGCAACAGCCGCGGGCTGTTCATCAGCTTCCGAGGATCCTGAGTCGGAGCCGGCACCTTCATCATCATCCGGCTCCTCATCTGACATACGCAGAGCAGCCCGGCCGCGGACGGAACGAGTAGTGACCTTCAAAGCGTAAGCGGGCTCATCCGGAAATGCGTATAAGGGTTCCACGATAAGGAATGGCCGTTTGCGCTCATTTTCCGCTATAACCTGCTGGTGTCCTCGCGGCGCCAGAGCTACCCAAAATCCGTTAACCGTATCGACCCAGCTTTCGATGTCCTCTACCTCGTCAGGATCCTCCTCCGCTCGTGGTCGACGAGACAATCCATCCGCAGCTGAGTGATCTTTACCAGGTACATGACGGAGCTTGAAGTCGAAGAGCAGGATGGCCGCGATCCACCGATTAATGGCAGCATTGGGCTGAATATCGGGATTGTTGATCATGCCCTTCACGTATTTTGCATCCGTTTCCACCACGAAGTTTTCCACACCAATCACCCACAGCTTCACTGACATTAGGGACCGGAACAAGCCATAGAGCTCAATCTTCGGCTGGGAGTACCCCGCTTCTCGGTCGTTCCAAGTAATGGAGCCGAAACGGGAAGGGTAGCGTTTTCCATCATCGCCAACCTGGAGCAACACAAAGCCAGCCGCAATGTTCGAGGAGTCAACCGCCAAGATGACTTCATTCGGAGAGCGATAATCGATGGCCTTTAATGCTGTCGAAGTGGCCGCCAAGTCTTTCAGTATCGTCATAGCACGGTCGTGTTCCTCCCGCCATTCAAACTCGATGTCCTTCTTCGTAAGGTTCACCAGCGGTTTTGCATGAAGTGCAAAGTCCTTGATAAATATCCGCATGACCCCCAGTGTACCTAAGAAGCCCCGGACCTCTGTGACAGTCGAGCACGCAGGCCAATCGCGAATCTTCTGGACCCTGGATTCGTCCGCCTCACGACCTGCATAGGTACATTTGTGGCCTACGATGACCGCTTCCGGAACGCACATTTGAAGCTTTACGCCAGAGAACGCGCCGCCATAAACGCCGAGCCGATACGCCAAATGGTCCATATTTACCAAATGCTCGTAGACAAAACGACGGATACCCGGATTGTCGGCTAGGACTTCGAAGCCTCCTTCCGCGAGTTCGTACCTTGTAGCCGGCCCCTTCACTGGCACATCGTCAATGTACGGATCCGTAACATGAGGGACCTCGTCCCGGAAGATAAAGCTGACATCGCCGTGAAATATCTGCACCGAATTTGTCCAGCCCATAGGAATCGAAGTCAGCCGCATAGCGCCAAGTGGTGTCTGAAACGAGGTAAGGTCCCGGCTAAGTTCAGAGAGCTTCCGTTGATCGTAGCCGACGAATAGATCGTAGATCCCATAGCAGCCACGTCCACCAAAACCTTCCGCATATGTCTCCATCCTAGGAATAAGAGCCGCGTCCTTGATCGTGACCGCATTTAGAGGCTGCAAATCGTGGACGATTCGTAAGGACTTCCCGTCTTTCTTTAAGACACAGAACCATCGTGACCGGTAGGAGGAGCTAGAAGGCTCGTAGACACCCGAGTTAATCTTATCCTTAATGATTCGTAGGACTTCGTCGTGAATGCCCGGTGGAATAGGAATGTTCCGCAACGCCCAAGGAATGTGAGAGACAGTAGGAATCACGACCGGATCGAACCACTCATCAGAAAAGCGGCCTTTCTCTGCCTCATCCCAAGCGAACGCCATCTCGTTCCGTAATATGACATGATGCGCAAGTTCCACTTCTTCTGGAGTAAGCCAGCCGGCCGGGTCAATATCCTGCTTGTCTCGCCGCTCCTGCGTATACCGTTTTCCTGGGACAAAGTCGGGCGCTGTAGTTGGCAAAGGCGTAAGACCATCTAAAATGTCCGCCGGCGCGCGTCTCACCACCCGATACTGTTCCGGAAGTGTAGTAGCGACAGGCTTGACCCGATTAGCGACTTTCTTGTACGGCTTTTTGGTAGATAACAGCGTCTCAGCTTCTGCAGTCCAATCATTCACAGCAGGCGGCTCGAAGTAGTGGGCAGAAGTGATGTCCTTCGCAGTAAAGGTAGAAGACAAGTAATCAGGCAAAGGAGTACGAGTAGTATAACAAGGAGCCAAGTCCGGAGGAGCAAGATCTTTGTCGCAGAAGAAAGCGCGATGAAAGGGTACATCAGGAGACACTACCGAATTGTCCGTGCGTGTAAATAGACCGATAAACGGTTCATCGTAAACAGGCGGGGGAGAGCTAGACCGTGGAGAAGTGGTATCCGACCGAGCAGTCAAAGGTATATCGAAATAATATCCGCTCCGTTCAACTCCATTTTCGACAATGACGGCTTTGCCTTCACGGCCGACCGACGAGTCCGCGGGAGAGATTTCGTCATGCGCGGAAAAGAAGATCGACAGTCCTGCAGGCGCCACGAAGTCCGAGTAGCAAAGAGTATCAGCTGACACTGCCGGAGCCTGGTAATCCCTGACTGCATCTAGGGCCGCGGTTAAGCCAGCCGAACAACCAGAGATCCCTGACGTGGCGGAGCGATCAGCGATGACTTCAATGCCCGATCCAACAGCATGAGATGCCGAAGGAAACCCTTCCGGAACACTCGCAACGCTCCCAGAACCAGCCGATACACCCCCAGAGCCAACTGAAGATACGCTGGAGCGAAGCGTAGAAGAAGCCCCGGAACCAATCGAAGAGCCATCAAGAGCCGGCTGAACGGAAGCAAATAAAACTGAAGGGCGGCTGGAAGTGCGTAAGCACGGAAACGAAGACACAATAGAAGGGGTATCAGCCGGAGCTGGCGAAACAGACAAAGAAAAGACGGAAGGAGGATCTGCCAATATCTGCGAACATAGTACTTCTGCCCCTCTCACATCCGCTGGGGATGGTTCATCGGAACTTGAAAAGAATCCCTACCGGTGGACGTCGATCGAGAAGCTCCGTTAGAGCTGCGAGACAGTCTCGGCCGGGTAGGGAAAGTGAGCCGCCTACCGGAATTGGGATCGGTGATGGTGATGTGCTGTTCACCGGTCGGAAAGTCTTGAGTAACCGCAGAAGTAAGGCAGTGGAACGGCCGGCCGAGCAGGACCTCATACGGCGCGTTCTTAACGATCTGCACCTGAAGGTAGAGGACGATATCGCCAATCTGAACCTTCATATCGCGGACAAGGCCCATGGTACGGTTGGAGGTCGCGTTGGCGGACTCCATCATCATGCTGCGTTCTTCCTCGAGCGGAACACCAACTGCCTCCCAAACATCGCTCCGCATAGCCACAATCTGAGAGCCGGAGTCAACGACGCAAGCAACAATGCGGCGGTCGTTGAACTGGATGTCCAGAAGGCGTAGGACTTCCATTTCGTTAGAACTGATGACAGGACTGCCAGAGCCAGGCTCCTCGTTGAGCATGACCTTGGCTATAGCGCGCGTCTGTGCCTCCATCTCTTCCGCCATCGTGTTGAAGTACTGATCGACGGAAAGATCGGGAATGGGGGATGACAAAGGCGGTAGCGAGCTGAAGGGGTCAAAGGAAGGAGTCGGGTCGCCATAATACATCAGCTTCGGCTCATACAGCACCTTCTTGGTGGAAATGAGCTCCCGGACGCTCTTGCGCAGATCCGGCGCAGAGGCCAACAGCTCCTTCATAGTAAGCGTGATCGGCACGTCAAGGGCACGGCTCATAACGGCAGCCGAAAGTTTTGGGTCTTCGATGCCGGCTTGGAAACGGAACTGAGGCGAGCTCTTCACCTTGCCAGACTCAATAGCTTCCGCCAAAGGAGTCGTCTGAGGCGGCTTAGGCTGAGGTGGCTTAGGAGCCGGAGGATCGACAACTGGCGGAGGACCAGCGGACCGTGCTGGAGACTTAGGGGGCCTTGCTGGGACTTCGACGCTGTCGAACTGTTGGGGCTTGCGCTTAGGAGTGGCTTTCTTCTTCCCATCATCCTCTGCAGTCTTCTTCAACAAGACCTCTCGATAGATGGCGTCTTTCTGCTCATCCGAGAGGTGATGAAACCAGCTGTCAACAGGGTCCGACTCATAACCAGCATCCGCCGCTGCCTCCGCTTCTGGTTCCTCAACGATCGTATTGAGACAGTCAGCTTTGGGCCAACTGTACGTATCGACAGAGAAGAGGTTGGTGGTAGCAACCGGAGGAACAGATGACATATGAGGCGGAGGGTCACGTTCGGTACCGGCAGGTCGTTGCGCCGGCGGCGGAGCCGTACTGGCGTTAGAAGCGTGCCAGAAGTCGACTTGCTCTTTGAAGGAGGTTCCGGGAATCCGACGAGTGATAGGCTGACCGTCCGGGGTGATGAAACGGTTCTCATTGTTCCGGCCAACGCGTCCGTCACGCAAGTCCTGACCTAAAGCGGTACACGAGCGGACAAGATGGTCTGGGCTTAGGCAATAAATGCAGCGCGTCGGAAGGAAGTTGTTGGCTGGGAAATTGTTGGCTGGAAAGTTGTTAGCCGGAAAGTTGTTCGCCGGAAAGTTGTTGACAGCTGTCGAAGGTAAAGCCCGAGAAATCTGTGCGTTGGGGGCCCCGCCCTGGACCGTGCTCATCATAGAAGCCATGGTCTGCGCAAGGGAGGACATAGCCGCAGCTACGGATGTAGTCACGGCTGATGCAATAGACTTCTCAAGCGACTTCACGTCTACATCTTCCTGCCTAGTCTCGGTAGTCCCCGTTGCCGGAGACAGCGAAGTCGAATTAGGAAGGAGGGAAGGGGTAGAGACGTTCAGCAGGAAGGCCGCAGCTTCGAAGATCTCCTCCACCGTAAAGGGATCCCCAACTGGCCGGCGAGGATGCCAAAGGCGCAGCTGAGCACGGATCTGATCCCGGAGACTAAGGTGGAACCCGCGGAGGTAAATGATACCAGCCTCGCGAGGGGAGATCAAAGAGCGCGTGTCAAGATATTTGTAGACGAGAAGAAAGTTACGGTGATACACACCAAGGCCCGACTTGTCCCCCATCGAGACGGCTGCCTGCAGCTCAGCGATCCGCTCCAGATCAGTGGTGGAATACTTCCGATTGTCATCCGATCCTGGATAGATGGAGGTGACAGCAGCTTTGAACGCCGCCCAGTCATCACCGGCGGCTTCAGGCAGGGTCGTCTTCCAAAGCTCATTCTCCGCGTTTGGAGCGTAACGAATCGCCCATTCGATCTTTTCTCGATCCGAGATGCCTGCACGTCGGGCGTAGTCCTCTATGTCCTCAAAGAACCGGCTAAGATAATCCGGTTTGCCGTTGAACTTCGGCGCAGTATGGTGGCCCCGAGCGGGCATAGTAGCGGTAGTGGTCGCCGCGGCAGGAGCGGCCGGCGGATTATCTGCCATAGTGGGAAGAGCGGAAGGTAAGTGTGTCGGTGATGAGTTTAGGGAGGGGAGCAATGACGGTATCGGCGAAGCGAAAGGTGTCGGAAATATACGAGGGAGAGGTGATGAACGAGGGGAGGGAGTAAGCGAAGGTAGAGGAGAGGACATAGGAGTATAGAGGATAGGAGGAGTAGACGGCCCGGACGGTAAACGGTTTAAGAAGTGGACCCTAGGGGTCAAGGGCACAGGAATGGACGGCGGAGTGTTCGGATCAGAAGGAGGAAGGGAGATAAGGGATTCTAAGTCGGCCGAAAGGTCTAGTTCGTGTGCCTGTTGACCAACAGGAACCGGAAAAAGGTCGAAGTCTGGGGCAGGTCCAAGCTCAGCAACAGCACGTCGCAGAGCCTCGAACCGTGTCTCTGGTGGAATAGTGGTCAGCAATGGGGCGCTGGCTAGAACGGCGCACCAGTGTCAAGCTCAAAAAGAGACCCTCGCGGTGGGCTCCAGTTGTAGATGTTCAGTGTTGGGTAGACACGAACGGTAGTATAAGTGCGAGTTTGTGGCCTCCGGCTCACGATGAGCAAGAGCAGTTGGTGCGGAAAATAAGTGGAAAGAGAGGCGGTAGGTGTAGGGACGCAGCCGGTCGCGTTGAGACACAACTGGGACGTAGAGACACGGTGTAGCTACAGCCGCGTAGCGAGAGCGTGAATAATACTAAGTGGCTGATGAGAAAGACGTGCGGTGAGGATGGCAAGCCCGCAGAAGCAGAGGCGGAAGGTCGTAGACTTGAAGCGGATAGTCAAAACGTAAAGCGGAAGGCGGAAGAAACGTATGCGCGAGCAACAAAAGCTCAGCCAGACGGACAAAGGTTTCAACGTAGGCGGACGGAAGCGTAGAGACTTAGGCAATGGGGACAGACTCTTAGAGAGCAAACTTGGGGGGTAATACTTCTCTATTGTCCGTAACCGTAATGCAAAACTATATAAGGACAGCTAGCCGCCATATACAATAGACCCTGCAACTGAATACTATAGCCTAAAATGGAGACGACCGCGAGATGGCGGCTGAAGATATCTAGAAAACCGTCTGGAAACGGAATCGGCGGAAGCGTAAAAGCCATAATAAATCATATGAAGGAGCTCAAACAGGAACCAAACGTTCCGTAACAAAGAAATGATCAGAAAAGACAAATACGCTGAGCCCGGTCCTGCAGACGGACGAATGAGAGAGCTTGAACAATAGATGCTACTTCTGGAGCGGAGCCGCGAGACAGCCACGTCGATGCATATACGGCGAACGTGGGCGACGACCGCATGGCTAGGAACGAGCCTGAGGCATCGATGTAAAATGGCATAGGCCATGGCGCGACCGATTGATAGCTAGGTAGATAGTGGCGGAAATATAGCGGATGCAGCCGACGGCCGGACGCTCGAGAGCAACTGAGGGGAATGTGGTCTGCACAGCCGGCGGCAGGATGTGTACGGAAATCCTAGCATGCTTTGCCTCTTATGACAAGGCTCCCCGGATATGTCCATAAAGGATTCGAATGGCCTCTAGCGACGAAGGAGGGCGAATAGACGGGCGGCTGGAGATGAGCGACAGTCCACTAGACATATCAGCCTCTTATGGCTTGATAATGCAGCTTTCTGAACGCAACAGGGGTGGAACCCCTACAGCGAGTCCGCACCTCGGTGTCTGTGCACTGCAGGCTAATGGGAATGTCGAGGCTCAGCGCTCCAGGGATCGCGGACAGCTGGTATTTCGCGGGGAGGCGACGCCGCTCCCAGCCAGGGCGACGTGTAGGAGGTATTGCGCGAACTATCGTCTTTTCAGTCTCGAAGTTGCACTCATGATTAGGAGATGGAGAATCAGAATGACATTGCTCTACTTCAAGACATGAAAAGCGATTATTACTCGGCGAGGGCGCGCGGGTCACTCGCTGGTTTGAGGAAAATCCTCTTTTGCCCCTAACTCCTCTTCTCCATTGGCTGACTCCTCCTCGATGGTCGCGGAGGGCTGAGAGGCTTCAGCGACGTCTGCCGCGATGAGAATTTGCTCCGCGAAGAGGGCTCTCTCATCGGTGGTCATGAAGCAGACATCGAAGCGACGAGGACAGTCGCTGATGAGGTGAGAGGTACTGCCGCAGCGGAAGCAACTCTTGACAGGGTGCGCCGATGAGGACCGCGTGCGATCGACATCCATGGGGACGCCCGGAGGTAGCAGCCTCGGTTCTGAGGTGCGAGGAGGGAAGGGAGGAGGTGCAGGACGAGGGAGAGAGATGAGTCCTGCAGGGCGAGAGGGTGGAGGTGGGTTAGCGAGGGGCCGCGAGAGGACAACTGCGCCTGCATGAAACGCTTGATTAGCTGCGCGATTATCCGCGATACGCTGCGCGGCCTTATACCACCCCTCGTAGTCCTCATCGAGAGGGCAGTCAACCGACTCGGCCACTCGGTTCTGAACTGCGGGGTCGAGTCCCTTTCGAAACTTGAGAGAGATGGCCGCTCCCTCAGTATAGCCAGCCTGATCGACGAGGTCGAGGAAATCATCGTAATATTCTTGGAAGGTGCGGCGCCCTTGATGATATCGAGAGCCCTCGAGTTTGAGACGAGCGACCTCGCGTTCGCGGTCAGGGAGGAAGCGAATGCGGAAATCATTCTCGAAGGCGGCCCAATCCTCGAAATAGGGTGCTCACGGACTCCTGAAGATCATGTTGGAGTACTCCTTCGCGTGCTCCTTTTGAAAATAGGAGAGCGCCCAAACAATGCGGGTCTGGTCGTCTGGGAAATCAGTGGGGCGAAGTTGGAAGTAGATGCGGAGGGAGTAGAGAAAAGCTCGTCCGTTCTCTCTCTTACCGTCAAAGAGAGGAGGCGGGGCGGGTTTTAGGCGAGAATTGTTGGAGGATGGTGAGGGTATGGGAGCATGGATGGAGGACTCGAGGCCTGACGTCGAGGCTCGAGGCTCATGCGCGGTGGCAGGGGAGAGCCTCTCGAGCTTGTCGAGGATCTGGCGGAGAGTCGCGTCCTGTTGCTCAACATGACTTCGCATCTCGAGAACCTGTGCCGCGAGGCGAGCGGACAGCTCGGCGTCCATCTCGGGAAGGTCAGACATGGGTTCGAGAGAGTCGCGAGAGTCGCGAGAGAGCAGGAGAGCCGAAGGGATAACGCTCTGATCGAAGATAGAGGGTCTCGCGGTTTTTCTGCGATCTGGGCGTTTGCCGTATGGCTCCAGTGCTCAAGGAGAGAGTCTGTTCTACTGTAAGGGCAACCTCAAGACCGCCGCGCAGACTAGTAGAGGGCGGATCCAAAGTGAATATATAGCATGAGGACTAGCTAGTCTATCTACTCACCTAGTAGAGGGCGGATCCAAAGAGAACAGACTAAGGAGTGCCCCCTACCAGATGCGAGGAGTATATACGAGGCGTGAGAACAATAGCTACGACTGTATAGTACCTCAGCCACTGAAGAGAAGGAAAGAGAAGAATATCACATGGGCGCGAAGTGAAAGAGGGATGGAGCGGAGCGCCGCACGGATTAGAGAGGAGTGAGAAGAGTAGAGAGATAAGAGAGTGAGGAAGGAGAAGTGAACTACGCAAATGAGAGTGAAGGTGAAATGTCCGAGAAAGCTCGAGGAGCTACGAGACGCTTCGAGAGACCACGAGGAAGACCGCGAGAGACATCGCGAGACCGTGAAGGGCACCGCGAGATATCGCGAGACCTCGAGAAGGCGTATGAGGGATTGAGGAGGAACGCGAAGTGGTAGAGATGACATGCGAGTGTCACGCGACTAAGTGTGGACAGGGGTCGAGACAAAGGGGGAATAAAAAGGGGTCATAGGATGTCCCCTTACAGAGATCTGCAAAACTGCAGGTTCCACAAGCAGATCTTTGTCCAAATTGATCAGTAAAATTACTGATGCAATTTTCGGACTCCGGTTGACCGTGGGAACGGTCGGGCAAACCGTGGGAACGCGCGATCGAAATGTATGTACAAAACTATCACTAATGGTTGTGACTATGTAACAAACTATTAATGTGCGGAGTTCTAATCTAAAGCTAATGACTCTACAATTGATTATATACAAGTATATAGTGTCCTTAACGTCTGGACACAACGCGCTAAGCGCGCGCTTACGCGCTCAAGCGCTACATTACATTTATAGTACACTACATATTAGAGAGAAAGAAACAATTGATCATAGCTCACTATTGAGTGAACCAATGACCACCAAACTTTGTAGGCCTCTTCTATAGGTGTATTGCGGCCTGTGCGCCCCATTTGCGCGTCCATAAGCGAACACCTTATGGTGGTACAAAGTTGTCTTGTTAACAAGTGCTGGATCACTTTCAACACTCTCCACCCTGATCACTCCTAAAAGTGCGAAGCCGTTTGCCAGTCTGTGTCTCTGCCCAGGTCTTGTATTTCTTAAAGCAAGCTAACGAGTCGCTCTTGAGCTTCATAGGAAATACAGCTTTGAGACGGGAGTAGTCATCAATGAATGTGATCCAATATTTATGACCAGAGTGAGACACTTCTCCAACATAGTGAACATCAGAGTGGACGAGTTCCAGCAGTTCTGTAGCACGAGTTTCTGATGATGTAAACGGGTGGGCAACCATCTTTCCAGCTTTGCAAGGCTCACAAACAGGATCAGGCTTTGCTGAAGAGTCCAGTGTCATTCCAATCACCATGTTTTCCTTAAGCATTTTCTTAATGCCATCATGGTGTTGGTGGCTGAGCCGTCTGTGCCAAAGTGCCAGGGTTAAAGGCAGAGTTGCAGCGGCATGTACATTCTCTAAACCTACAGTGTAACCATCTAAATACCCAACACCAGCATTATTAACTGTAGCAGTAAAGAGAATGTGTCCATCACGCTCAAAATTCATGCTGTCCTTTTGAATTTCAACTCTAAAGCCTTTATTCTTGGTTAAATACAAAACAGAGAGGAGATTATTGTGCAAGTCTGGGACATGAAGTACTCTACTAATCTGTACATCTCTAGCTATTTTACCATTGATCAAGGGACGAAACAAGACATTTCCAACACCAGCAGAATAGATAACTCTGTGATCTGCCAACCGGATCCCTACTCTAAGGGGGGTATAATCACAGATCCAGTCTTTATGAGGGGTCATATGAGAAGTGGCCCCAGTGTCTGTGTTCCAATGATCCTTATTAGAAGATGTAACCAAAGCATAGTGACTAGTAGTACTTGCCTGTCCAGCAAATTCAGTTACGATATCTGCTTGCTCCTCTGCCGCCTGTTTGGCATGGTTCCCACTTGAGCCAAGATTTCCAGTTCCATTGGAGGCAGCTCCTCCTCCACCACTCCTTGGGGGTTCTGTGCACTCCCAGCCCCAGTGACCTGTCTTGAGGCAGTTTCTGCACTGATTGTGTGCGAGGTTTGGGATAGGTCCACCCCTACCACCTCTGCCTCTACCTCTGCCTCTACCACGACCTCTAAAGCCTCCCACAGCAGCTCGATTCGCATTTTCAGTCCTTTGCCTGTTGAGTTCTTCACTTCTGAAGGCCTGTAGGACAGTGTGTTTGTCCAACTTGTCTACAAGCAACAAGGCTGAGGACAAGTGCTTGTAGTCCTCTGGCAAAGCCCTAATCAGAGCCATGCACTGGAGCTCTTCATCCAATTGCTCAACAGTGAAGGACTGTGGATGAAGATTTTGGATATTTGCCATTGCCTTCTCTATCCTGTTGCCCAACTCCATCAGACCTTCTGCCTCTTCTTTCTGTTGAAAGTGATCCAGCACTTGTTAAGCAACCAACTTTGTACCACCATACGCTGTTTGCTTATGGACGCGCAAATAGGGCGCACAGGCCGCAATGCACCTATAGAAGAGGCCTACAAAGTTTGGTGGTCATTGGTTCACTCAATAGTGAGCTATGATCAATTGTTTCTTTCTCTCTAATATGTAGTGTACTATAAATGTAATGTAGCGCTTGAGCGCGTTGTGTCCAGACGTCAAGGACACTGTATACTTGTATATAATCAATTGTAGAGTCATTAGCTTTAGATTAGAACTCCGCACATTAATAGTTTGTTACATAGTCACAACCATTAGTGATAGTTTTGTAGATACATTTCGATCGCACATTCCCACGGTTACGAAACCGGTTCCCACGGTCTAGTGGAGTCCGCAAATTGCATCAGTAAAATTACTGATCAATTTGGACAAAGATCTGCCTCTGGAACACCCAGTTCTGCAGATCTCCACTAATAAAATATACCCGGGTGCTTAGAAAGTGTTCCTGCAGGTGCCCCTCTGCTCAGAATCGCTCCAAATTTCAGACGCGATTTAGTGGACACCTACTTTCACGCCTCGCGCAGATCGGTACCTGTGGGAACTGCGGAGTGCGAAATCCTTATATACCAGAGAGCGAAGTAATCGCAGCACTCTACTGGTACAAATTGTTGGTTTTATAGTCAATATACATTGATCTATCATTGCACACTATTAGAGGCTATATTAAGGCTTATTTGGACGCTTATTACAAGCTCTAAACATCACTTTATTGCTCTGATTACAACAGAGAGAGAGATCTCGATTGAGAGAGAGAGGGTGCAGTGTGGCACAGGCGTCTCAAGGTAACTGTATCGGTAAGTAAATTAGATGCCACCCTCTTATGTAGGCACCCACAGCAATGCTCTCGTTATAGTTAATGGGTCCTCGTTACACTTCGGGACCCGTAACAGAAACCTGGTAACAGAAGGGATCCTACTGAACAATGAAGTCGGCATCATTGTGGGCTGTGTCGTGATTTTGGTTGCCCCAGGGTTGATGAGTGCAGAGGGTTGGGTGGTGAGAAATTTTGCTCGTGTGGACACACAGGTGCACAGCTGCAATGGAAGCGCATGAAGACATAGGTTGGTAGCATAGTTGCAATGTTCCTATATGCAGATGAGTTGGTAAAATGAGATCTCGAAGTTGTTGAGTGTTGAAATGGGGAGTGGGGGAACCGAACACGTTGAATGTGAGTGGATGCTGAACGTGTCGAACATTGAGTGGCAGGACTGAGAATTGACGCCCAAGATCAAAAGATGGACATGCGTGGGATCGAACATATGACCTGGAGAAAAAGTTTATGCACACTTTACCACTTCGCCATAAGTTCACTGAAATTCACTCCAACTTATGGGGACTTAAGGCACACTTGAAAAACTTGATTAGCCACAGACATAGGACAAAAGCCTTGGTTTGGAACCCTAAACTCAAGACATGGAAGGTTTGCAAGTCTGAGGGCCTGCTCAGATGATGCACTCATTTATCTATTGCTTTGCCATTACTATGCAATCAGCAATACCTCAGCCTTCACAAAGCTACATACAGTATAGTGCCTTCTTGCTCATCCTCATTTATGTCAGAGGTCTTCAGACCTTCTATCTCTGTGTGAACATGCATAGCAAACATCCAGGAGCAAGCAATTCAGGGTATATTAGAGGAGAATATATGGTGCTAAATGGATAAACATCAAATAATCATCAAATCACACAACAGGGCTGCATAATATGCATCAATGCCATCTAGCTGAAAGAAGGGAAGAGAGACATACATGAGAGCTTGTTTTGGGGTGACATGAATGGAAGCATGGCTGGGTACCCCCTCAATTCGATGATAGGCATTCAAGTTCTTGTGCAGCGTGATCTGAAATACAGAAGCACCTCCTTGGCTATATTTAGACAGAAAATGAGCTGCGAATTAACAGAGACAACCCATGAACTTACCGACTGGTGATGGTGGCATATGCCAAGAAGAATACCCAAATCCTGTACCAACGCTCACCATATTTCTCAATGACCTTGTCTTTATTGGAAATCCAGTTCTTGTACCAGCGCCAGATGGTTGCGGAATAATGAACCCCCAAGACATCAACATTCTTAACCTCAAAGCCCGCCCCCTCAAGCTAATGATTCTACGTAAGGACAAAGTAACAAGGGCGTTGGAAAGGACATACCTGGTTAATGACCCAGCCAAGTGAACACGATGCATCGGCACCTGGGAAAATGTACTTGCTCATAAACAAACCCCTATCATCCTTCTTAGCATAGTTGAGGCTGGACGCAAGAGGAGCAAACACACCAGATTAGATCCTCGAACTGCCAATGGGGCCGGATACCAGCGACTTGGAACACCAAAATGCCGTCGTCGTCCAAGAGGTTATAAAGTTGTCGTAAAAAGGTACCGTAGCGGCGAATTCCAACATGCTGCGAAGCTCGTCAACTCAAGCACCAACATGATGATGAAAACCAGCCTGTACCTCGGCCATTTCCAGCGCAACAATTTTGGTATACTTGCCCTTCTCAGTCGGAATTTCACGATAGTCACAGCACAGGATACGTCCGCGGCCATCCGGAATCTGTACCGAAAGTCAGCTAAACGAGCTGGAGTGTTGATGCGGAACGTACACCATTATCTTTGAACCTCTGTTCAATGAACTTGGTTTGTTCGCGAGACAAGGTGACACCCGTAACGTCACAGCCATAGTTCTTAGCAGCGAATGTAACCAGAGTACCCCAGCCACAGCCAATGTCAAGAAGACTAGGGACACGCCAGCAGGTTAGTCAGACTATCATTATGTCGGGGAAGCAACACATACCGGTCGTTCTCATTAAGGTTCAGCTTCTCGCATACAACCATAAGCTTGTTATCCTGGAGCTGCTCGAGGGATTCTTCGATGGTGTGGTCGAGAACGATGCCGGACGTGTAGACCATGCGAGGACCTAAAAACCTGCGACCATAGATTATGAAACTTGGCTGGTTATGACCAGGAAGCGTATTCACCATCCATAAAAGTCGTTGCCCCCTAAAAAGAGGAAAACAGTTAAAGACGGATTCCGTCTACGCAACGAGCAACGCACTGTCATAGTGATCCCGGACCTGCTCCTCGTCTTGGGATTGGGAGTGGACAATAACGTCCGGGATGAGGACGGTGAAGACATATTTGAAGAGCTCCCATGTAAACGACATCTTAGCCCAGTCGTGTCTTTGCTCCATGACGTCCAGTACATCTCCTGAGACGAACGTCAGCTAATGGGTCAACGGGCAGACAGTGCATACCCTTGAAGTCAATCTTTCCCTCAAAGTATGCGTCATGGAAAATTTGCATAGGAATTTTCTCCTTCCCGTTGTACCGTTTCCTAAGCTCGACGTCCTTGATTTCGATGTACTCCTCGATGTTCTTGCCGGGCAAAACAACCTTCTCGTTCTTCCTGGGGCCATAGATGCTGACCAATGACCAGTATGCGACCGTTACGGGCACGCCAGTTACCACCAAGAGGAACAGGTAGGTTTTAAAACCTCCACGAGAGACGATGGGTAGGACCGACTTGAGCAAGTAAGGTGCGACAATAACGCAGAAGGCCAACTGGTAGTTGGAGAAGGCGCCATTCCCCTCAGCAAGGCCGACGAGAGGCGCGTTTTTTATGGAAGGGTAAGAGGTGGCCCGTACCAACGACGACATGAGCAGGGGGCGTGTTTGAACAAATTCAAACTGAGTCGCGTAACCGAAAACGCGCGATTTTGAACAGAAGAGCCCCTGTTTGCCAATATTTGTCCACTGCGCGCCACTGCGACACGTCGCTTCGCCCTTGCCGCTTCCAACCTAGGCCATGTCGCAATTCACGTCGAGCTCACCTCCTCCCCTCCGCCATCCGATACCCACCCATCCGACGTATATTCCTGATCCCCCTTCCACCCCATCCTCTCCTCAGGGATACCAACGTTTTTCATCTTCTCCCGCTCCTCAGCCTCAGCAACACACACAATACCCTACCCACGTACCCGCTTACACATCTCCGTTCCAGCACAACTACAACTCTGCCCATCCATCCCAACCACCCTCCGGCTCGATACATGGAAATGTGCACGGTATGGAGCAGCATCCTGCTCAACCACAGAGCAATATGATGCCGCCTCCAGATTTTGCGGCTTGGGGCATGAATGACGCGACTGCGCAACTTGGTATGCAGCTAGGCCAGAGCGCCGTTGCCGCGGGTCAAGAATATGTTCAGCGCAACGTAAGTTGCCTCGCAATCAGTGTGCCGTCCCTTGACCCCAATTACGTTGTAGTTCGGCAGCATATTCCCTTCAACACATGTCAAGCATCACTTCAATGTGTCCAACTCATATGTCATCCAAAAGCTGCACATAATTCTCTTTCCGTGGAGACACAAACCTTGGGCTCGACGGGTGCGTCGGTCAGAACAAGGAGCCAGTGAATGGCAATCCCCTCGGGACGATATCAATTCTCCCGACCTTTACATCCCTGGTGTGTAGTTCCTTTACTGGCCTTCTATTATATATTTTGGCTAACCTCGCGATCGAGCTAGTTATGGCTCTAGTCACTTACGTCCTCCTCTCTGCGCTACATTCCGGACTTCAAAAACGCTTCCATCCTCAGGTTCTCGGCGAGTCAGCTTCACGCGCGGTGGCCGTGGTTCTTCTAGACTTTTTGTTTGTCAAACTTGGTTGCTACATTCTCAATGTCCAGGGAAGCAGCCAAGTCGTAGATTTGATTGCGTATGGGGGCTACAAGTTTGTTGGGCAAGTAGCGAATTCATCTTTTCGTGGTGATTATGAGTACTGAGTCCTTCGCTCATGCTACAGCGTTATTGTCACCATCGCAGCCGGCCTCCTCCAGACGGGCAAGACTCTATGGGGAGCTATTTTTGTGTATTGCTTCTTGGCAAATGCGTTCTTCCTCGTACGCCTTTACTCGCCTTGCAGACTGCTCGGAACGTCTTACAGACATTTTGTAGCTACGCTCTCTTCGCTCAGTCGTCATCCCAGACTCGGCCTCATCAACCGCTCCCACTACGGTCAATCCTGCCCAACGGAGAAGGAGAATTACGTTTTTGTTCTTGGAGGCCGTATGCCAGATAGTTTACATGGGTTTCCTGGTTCGCGTTTAGCAGCCTGTAGTAGACATCTATGAATAATTATCATATCTTTGATACGAGTGCTGCACCACTGTGATTTTGATAGCTCGTCATGGTGTCTGAGGATCTGAGCGCCTAATTGGCCTCTTATGCCTTCGTCGCGTCCTCCAACCATCAACTCCAGCTCTGGCCAACCTCAACGTTCTCCTCGGCACACCCATATCCACCGAGACCCGTCGTTCACCTTATCTCCCGCTGTCCCGACCAGTCCGCCTGTCCCCAGTCTCCTCTCTGCACGTCGACCGTCGATTGCTACTGCCCTTCCTCAGCCCCACGCAATCTCTGCTTCCCAGAAGCATGACGCCGAGACACACAATGGATTCCCCTTTCACAACCCCAACTCGCCAACGTCATTTAGCTTGCCGAGTGGACCTAGTGGCATAGCAGCGACGATGCCTAGCGGTCCTTCCTCGCCAGATGACGGAGGTAACTTTCGGCGCAGTTTACAGATTGACATGAAGGGACTCATCGGGGATGCTGTTGGAAATGTAAGCCTTCCCCACACATCATATCCGGTGCACCAATACACTATCATAGATGAGTATAAGTCCAGCAAGCCGTGACGTCGTTTTAGCAGCGTGCGCACGATCCCTTCCACTTGCGACACATCTTGATATGCTATCTCAGTCGTCGAGGTTTATTTATCATTGACCTCGAAGCACCTTTGGAAGTGCCTCGGTTCCTTCCTCAGGGAGGCACATGGGACGTTGCCGATGTGCAGTGGAACCCACATCCTTCGCGTGCTGAATACATTGTCTCGACCTCCAGCGAGAAGCTGTGCGTGCCCGCCTTTTTATCTCGCCACTACCCTTATCTTCTGTCGTCTTAGCCTGATCTGGAACCTTCTCATGGCTGGCAAGACGTCTATCGAGCATATCCTGCACTCACATTACCGGGCCGTCACGGACATCAACTGGCATACTACTGAGTGCGACACGGTAGCCTCCACCGGCATTGACTCTTGGATCTGGGTTTGGGACCTTCGTGAGCCAAGGAAGGCCATATTCGGTACGCGTCTTGCAATTTCCAGGGGTATAGAAGTATTCATCAACCTTTTTGAATTAGGACTCTCTGCTTTCAACGGTACGACCACAATAAATCCCCTCTTAATCTCGCTCATAGCGCTCTACAGAGAGCGGAACTCAGGTAAAATGGAATCGACAAGATCCTAACATTCTAGCATCTTCTCATGCAAACGAAGTTCTCATCTGGGATCGACGAGTACGTGCTTCCTTAGCAAGTCAACTCCCGGTTCACCCCTCAGGCAGAAAGGATCCTTGCCCATACTTGCAATCCGGGCGCACGCATCCAAAATATACGGAATAGATTGGTCACACTCCCTCCGCAACGAGATTGTCACTTGTTCTCTCGACCATACTATCAAAGTTTGGGATATCACTGCCCCTCCTAATAATACATCCTCCTTTAGTAATCGAAATCAGGGCGTCTTTACTTCATCCACACTCAACGCGTCTACCTACGACCCTTCGTCCACCCCTACTACACATCACCTTAGTGGTACGCGTCGCTGTGCCCTTCGCTCGATTCTTACACTAAGCCAATATACCAAGGCCCCAACCTTGCTGCTTCGAGATACAATCCCGTAGACCCCAAGACCACCATCCGCACGCTTTATCCTGTATGGCGTGCACGGAATCTCCCTTTCGCTCAGGGCGTCCTGAGCCTCGCGCAGAGAGGAGAAACAGCTCTTGAAATGTATCGCACAGACATCTCCACCCCTGGGTTTGGCTCTGACGACAACAAGACACCCACTGCGGCTGAACCTGCGCTTCACGCCCCCGTAGAGGTGTTTGAAGGTCATACAGACGTCGTGAAAGAGTTTGTCTGGAGGAAGGGCGGTCATGGTATGCAGACATCCACCAATCCATCATACGCCGTGACCTTAAGTTTAGTCTAGACGGCTCTGAATACCAGCTTATTACCTGGTCTAAAGATCGTACCTTACGGTTTTGGCCTATAGACCTCGAGACCATGCAGGTTTGTGCTCGCCCCGTTTTATGGACTGAGAAGTCGGCTGACCACTTCGTTGGACAGAAAGTCGGACATGTATATTCACCTGCCCGCGGCCGAGCAAGGTACCCCCTCGTCAACGACCAGAATATTTCTTTCCGTAGCCCCCCTGAAGGCACAGAGTATCATCCCGCACTTTCCGCACCGATAGGTCACCGTTCAATCCTAGCCGAAGTCAGAGCTGCACCCCCTTGGCCACGGCGGGCTGAGCATCCGCAAGGTTATCACATCCCACCTCCTCGGAACGTTAACCCGGTATTGCAACCTCACGTCGGCTCAGCATATCGCGCTTCATTACATGAACACTTCGGCGGGGGCACCAGCTCACCGCCCACTTCGGTCGTTGACCTGGGCTTGCACCCGAGCACTGCTCACCTCAGCATCGACATAGAAGGTAATGGTTCAGCCACCGTTCCTATCCTTATGCCTACGGGCAGCCTCCGGCGTGCCGGAACTATGAGTCGGGGTGGCCTCGGTGGTCGATCTGTCGCCCGGATGGATGCCTTGGCGTGGCTCTCGAATGTCAAAGTTGTAGCTGGCGGGCAACAGCGACGAAGCAGCTCGTCTGGGCCTGGAAGCAACAGCAGGCAAGGGAGTACTCGAGATGGCAGCTCTAACGCCCCCTCCAGAGTAGGGTCAAAGTCGCGGCCAGCCAGCGGATCTGACCGACATAACCGACGGCTTCCTGCAGATAATCGTGATGTAGTTGCGTACGACGCCATTGGAAAGGGGAAACCTTTGGACGAAAAGATTAGAGACAATAGCCAAGATTTGGACAAGGAGAAAACGAAACCAAGACGAAGCGACAGTCTAAGTCGCTCTGGGACCGAGGATAGGAAAGGCGAGGAAGGAAATCAATCATTGCAAGACGAGTCAGTATCCGTGTTTCCCCCAAAATTCATCTGTGTCTAACATTTGTAGAATCACCTCAGTGTTGAATAAGCTGGCTTCATCAAAGATCAAGCTAGAGAAGGTAGTGTGATTTGCCGCTTTCTTCCTCTATTCTTATTCGTTAATGCGCATTTAAAACTACCAGCATGATCTCACTAAACGAAGAACCTGCACTGTTGGTCTCCATGGGCCATGGGGAGGCAAATCGTCTGTCTTTATTCGTGTAACCTTTACCTTCCCCAAGGACTACCCTTTGGCCTCCCACCCAGATGGCACTCCCTCCGTTGAACTAGAGCGTAGCCCCCTGATCTCCACCCAAAGTCGCGCTTTGATGCTTCGTCGACTCAAGAAGATACGAGAGCGACGACGCCCGTGCTTAGAGGCCTGCCTCAGGTTCTTATTGTTTGGAAATGAAGACCAAAACATGGACCCTCCGCCGCTAATAGACTCAGAGTCTTCTGATGATGACGAGCATGCGACGCGCAAGTCCAGAGACTTTACCGTTTCATTGCTGAGAAATAATAAGAATCTCGCCGAGCCAAGGACTTCGCAAGGGACTTTCGGACCCAACGGTATGTGGTTCCCGCCTCACTAGTGACTTATTCCCATTATTCTCCTAAGGTGAACTAGTGTGCTTCTTTCGTGCCCCACCCCGAATTGTTCGAAACGCAGTTCCCGATCTGTCTGTTTATCCTTATAGACTTTCCTCGAGCCAGGAGCCCCCAGAGGTCAATGCTCCGCGTCTAATCCAGTCTCCTTCTCTTGTCTCAGATGCTATCAGGCGACTTGGGCAAGCTGCCACAAACCCATCCAGCCGACCAGTTGGCCACAAACGAGCTGAAGACGGGGGCACTATCCTGCGAGTCATGACCAATCTTTTGACCTTCCCTCAGAAACGACATCTCAAGGAGTCCGATTCGAGACCCATCGGAGACGTGCCCAAGAGTTTCTCCTACATACCCACTAGACGAAGCTCTATTTATATATCGCGCACGAATGATATCTCTGGCCCCGACCGCAAAGTGGCCATGAGATATATTTTCTCTGCAGACAGTTTGGCCAACGTCTGCAATCAAAATGCCCAAGTAGCACGGGAGTGCGGTCGATATGATCATGAGAGAATATTCAAGATTCTTTGCACGATACTAACTACATTGGTTACCGAGTCGCAAACTGGACGCCTTCCTCAACCAGTCAACTATCCAGTTTTGATGAGGATGTGAGGCCTTTTGCTGCCACTCCGTTTCACAGTGACTGGAGCTTGCTACAGATACACTGAACTCGAAAGCGACAAGGATCTCCAAATGCTGGCTATGGTAGCTGTATTACTCCTTCAAGCTCGGGAATATTCCACTCCTGCCAGTGAGTTGCACTAAAATTCATTTAATTACTTACTAATACTCCCGTTTTCTCAGTCAAAAGTGAACTTCCAGACAAGAGTCGCCCGCGCAGCCCATTGTCGCCCATAATTACAACGCTGGCAGGGTTTGATTACTTTAGTCTCGCTCGAGCTATAAGTAGTGGCAATAACCCGATGCTACTTCCCTTGCCACGAGTTCCTTCGCCGTCCATACAAAGCACACCAACGCATACCCGAGGTCCCTGGTCGAGCATATTTAGCACCAGTAATATGCGGCAGTTGGCTGGTCCTCGTGAGATTTCAAGAGATAGTCCGTCCCCGACCGTTGATTCCCCTACACCGCCGTTGACCGGAAAACCTATCCCTGTTCCTCAACTTAATCATCAAGTGGCAACGCCTGGCTTACCTAGCCACTCCACGAAAAGAGACAATGTTGTCAGGTCGCCTTCAGTTATCTCTAAGTCCTGGAATGAATCCATGTCAGCACCAGGGAAACTTGTAGGCCAACATTCCCCCGCTACCCCTCCAAAACTTGCCTCGAAGCGTGGCACCGGCGAGAAAAAACTCGTGTTTGCTCCTGCTTCCGGAACTGACTTACTGTAAGGACAATACGAAAAGCTCCCTCTCGTGCTAACGACATCTAAAGGTCCACGCCGCTTCACGACGCGCCCTTCGTAGAACATCTTCTCATGCATATTCATGCTTACGCCGAACTGCTATTCGCGTGGCAGCTTTACCAACGTCGACTAGAGCTGCTGAAGTGCATTTGTCCTGGGTTTGACAACGAGAGTTCGGGTGACGATAGTGTCGGTAAGACGAACATTGAACGACAATGCATCCTGCGCTTCGCTTACGTCAAGGCTTAGGAATTGTTCGACTGTGCACACGATGCAAAAGTGATCTCTCGCCTAAAGAAAATGCATGCAAGTCCTGCGGGCATCCTGCCCCTATGCCCCTATGTTCGATCTGCAGAATGCCCATCAAAGGTATGCGCATATGCCACGTCCCTCAATCCGTTGCAACATTGCTTGTTGGTTTAGGTCTCTCCAGAAACTGCCTCAGCTGCTTTCATGCCAGTCACCTCAAGTGTTGGAGTGGCTACACCCAGCCATTTTGTGCCACCGGCTGTGGGTGTCATTGTCACGTCGACTCTGCAGGACCTCTCAAATCCCAGATAATGACGCAAGGTCGTCACAGTGAGCTTTGACGTATTGAGTGTACTAAATACGTAGATTTATTAATATCTAGCAGCGGAGCATATAATCTAATTAGCCTATTGTGTCAGGCCAGGAGTCCGGTCTGCTCAATGAGGTACCTAGCAGGGTTGCTTCTTGGTTCTATGCGATATCGAAACGGTAGCGGGTGGCTTCAATGAAACACTAGTCAGAATAATTGCCGTGAGTGATGAGGGCGCTGACCTGATCATTCCCGTGTCGAACGCGGCCTGCACCTCAATGGGCCTACCAAGGTCGTCAAGGGCGGGTAGAATATCAAAAACAGCTAACATCGATGAAATATGTATCCAAAGGTGGCAATCTGCCATAAATCTTCCCGGACACACACGTCGGCCGTAACCAAAGGCCGTCGTTACTGGATCGAATCCAGGTTCCAATCTTGCCCCTTTAAATACGCCCACCATTTGGGTCTGCAGGCCGGTACCGAGGAACCTGTCTGGAATAAATTGCTCTGGGTTAGGGAAGTTTTTGGGATCATGGAGTATGGTCCTGCTCAAACAATATGAACTGTCAACATTAAAGACCAGATTCCAAACAGCTGCCGGTACCAGGTATTGCCAATGACTGTCGTTCCCGCGGGAATAAAGTATCCATTGTACTCATCGTCGTGCGTGGCCATATGAGGCAAACCTGGACGTATGACCTGAGCGCCGTAATGAATAGCTACGACGATGCAGAACATACCCAACGGCGCTACCGGATTCCATCTACGAGGGTGGGCTTAGAAAGACCGCATGAAAGAGAGCACATGGAAACGCACCTCAGGACCTCCTTGACTAGGGCATCGATGTAGGGAAGCGAATCTCTATCACTGAAGTCGGGAAGCCTGCCATTACCAACCACATGATCTAGTTCTTTGTGAGCTTTGGCCTGCACTTCGGGGTAAAGTAACATTGCCAAAACGAAGCAAGAGAGTGAAGACACCTCCTAGGCTAGTTCAGCCGATGAAGATTGTGGTAAGGATAGTGTACTGACGCTTTCGGCACCCGCTAGATGCAAGTTCGCAATGTCAGCCCCTGAGCAGTACGCTACTCCATGCAAGATACTTACCAGCATAGGCCAAACCTGCGCAGCCTTTGATGGTTTCGCGCTGATCGCTTGTAGTGGAATCCAAGTCCGCTAACAGGTTGGAAACAAAACATGGCGAAGCGGTGCCTTTCGCCTAAGAGATTGTAGAGATATAGCACAGTGCGAGCAAGAACAGAGGGGAAATACCATCAACTCGTCGACTACACTAAACGGGGCGTCTCGCATCTCCAAGGTGACTTTCTTCCACATTTTGGCCTTCGTCTGGAAACCTGCACCGGGAAACCACTCCGGTACGTACTTCACTGTGGAACGAGTTAAAGTAACTAGTGGTGACGGGAAAGGTAGCAACTCACGAATAGGCAAGATGTCCACCAAGAACGCCCCTGGGCTGGCCGCCTTAGCCATACCGTCAAGGGCTCGCTCCGCAATGGTAATGTAATAGTCGTCTTTCGGGGCCACATCAATGCCATAGATCACTTTCATGATGCTGCTCGCCGCGTTCCTGAGGGCGCAATTCATCAAAAGAATGATGCTGAAACGTTTCACCACTCACAGGCGAAGATGATCTATGAGTGCGTCAGGCTCATGAAGGAGACGCCGCAGTAGAGTGTGAGCTTCCTTCAATTGAATGGGCCAAAATTGAGAAACAGATGACGGTTGGAATTCCTTATAGAACAACTTCCTATGCGTTCTCCATCTCTCACCTAAGAAAATATCCTGATATGACAAGATGGAAGGAATCAAGGACACTGACCATATGGCATATGTCCGAAGGACCAGTCCCAGCCCATCAAGTCGTTAATCATAGGCAACGCATTGCGATCAGAGTAATTGGCAGACCGCTTCTCGAACAGGTCATTTGCAGTCTGCACGGAGTTTACGAACACAATGTGCCTGCCCAAAACGTTAATGTGAACCAGATCGCCTAACCATGCAATACAGGCATAAGCTTCTTTGACTTAAGCGAAGAAGCCAACATAGTTACCATATTGCTTCGCCCACTCCGCGTAAATCGCCACTTCATTCTGGCGAGGTAAATCCCTAAGATTGCCCAACAATGGCAATGGCGTCGGCCCAGGAGGGTAAGGCCGACCATGAGGATTCCGACGCAAGCGACTGATCCAGCATCGTCGAATCAGCAGATATATGAAACAGAAAAGCAGAAGGGGCAGATGGTCCATGGCAAAGTAAGGGCGCAGTCAAGTTGATGAAAGAATCCAGCAACGGGGTGTACAGCTCCTTCTCGTTTAAATGTATGTTGGAAATGCGTTCCGTAGTCGGCAGCAACCATGGATCTCGGCAATGAAGTAACGCTGATAAGAGCCTGTGTTGATATCGTCACTGGATGGCTGAGCTTAGGGATGCGGATATTGTTCGCCTCGGCGATTAACGTAGGGGGTATATATCGCGGCATGTTCTAAGTTTATTGTTTTCATGGTTTCGTACATAACTGGCAGCGTTGATCCCACAAGGCAAGACAACCCCAAACGTGAAGTCGGCCAGGACCTGAAATTCGAGAAGGGTCGCCCAGAGAGAGTGCGATGCATATTGACCGCATTGCAGCCAGTGACGGCAAGAGTGATGGTTGCCACATGTCCGCGAAGTACCAACGCATTCATATAAGTATTGCGCTGCGGGAGAAGGCAAGAATGCTTCGAAAAGGACAGTCAGTCCATCGCCTAGCCTTCGTGCAACGGGGCTGATAAGTGTTCAAATTCTAGACCACAGCAAGGTGAGCGGGGAGAGATCGTCATAGATACTACTAGTGTGAGATCTTCTGAAGTCAGCTTGGGATAATATTGTATGGCCAAGGCTGGGAATAGGCCAAAATATTGGGTCAAGCATCGAAGCGCCAAAAGGAACATGGACAACATGTGTCGTCTGATCAACATAGCGGGCGCGGGTGCTATTGGCTCCAACACACAAAAAGTCGTTTGAAGAGAACACCGCCCACAACATGGAACAGTGATAAGTGGCGGCGGCGCATCATGTCGAACCTGGGATCCGAGAGCGCGTAGACATGTCGAGTTGGTCATTGTTCCAAGTTGGAGTCCGGCCGAGTCCCTGTTGTTTGGCGATATTTCTACTACAAGCAGCACCAGTGTAGGCTGGAAGTCGCTGGTTACGGGTCCGAAACGAAGTGTAGGATCCGTCCTTGTCCTCCTGGAAACCCATCTGAAAAAAAGGGGGGCGCTAAGCTAAGAGGGAGGCGATCAAATTACCCGGTTGCCGGTTGCTTCTTTTTTAATCTCTAGTATCCACAAATGGCAAAGAGTGACAGGCTTCGGTGTAGCATAGCGATCGCGATCCGATTTCCAAAAGTCTAACCAGCAGACGCCATTCAAGCCTGCCAAAACTGATCGAGTGTCCTTCAATGAAACCCGAGAAGTGCACGGATTGATTTCAGCAAGTCTAAAGTAGCTGGAGAGGTAATACATGCTATATTAATATTCTACGCATGGGTATACAGGCAAACAAAATGGCACGATAAGGAAGTAAGAAGCTTACAGGGTATGAGTACGAAAACGTGAGCAAGGTTATGACAGACTGAGATTGATGTTGATGTTGAGAGTCGAAGCGACCATATCAGCTGATGAGCGCCCACGGAAAGGATTGGTTGTGAGTGTTGGCCGACCGTGACGATGGACTCCGCGCAAGCACCTGAAAAGTCAATGCTCTGATCGGCTCTGAAGTAACCCAATGGCGATCAGCGGAATCATCTCGAGGATCAGGTTTGCGACTCAATCCTAGAGAGCGCGGTTGATGGGTGCTAGAGCTGTTGAGGTAATCCTGGGACCTTGGAAATGGGGAATGAGAAAATGAGTAGGTTGCCTAGGAGGCAAATCGTGATTGCGAGCGGTAGATGGCCTTTATTATCAAGAGTATCGCCAGGTGAGGCCTCTCCTCAACGATAATGATAATCTTCGTATGTGAGGGATCCAGCAGGAGGGAGATCTGAAACACGAGTAGAGCGGCGGAGAAGGTTGGTAAGAGTCGAGAAGACGAACAGGAGGTAGACGCGACCATTGAGACCATTGAGTGGTTTGTCGCGTGACGATGGAAGGACATCCACGGCCAGTTTCGACATTTCCATTACTACAACTTGCCCCATTATCGATATCGTAGTCGAAGGCACACTATTTCTGGTCGGCGAATTCGAGGACGAGGCCGACGCTGACCAGGACAGCGAGATGAAGCAAGCAAAGCCAAGCGCCTGATTTCGGCGCCTAGGGACAATGCTGAGTTGCCGAATACTCACGCTCACCAAAACGGACCCGTGTTGCCATGCTGCGCAATGGCCCTCACCTCCAAGTAAAGCCACAAATGGATTTCGCCGTTGGAAACATCACACATGCAAATGTTGAACGTTGAACGTTGAACGTTGAACGTTGACAGAGTGCGCAAGGCGGTTCCCACGGATTCATCCATCACACTCCGAGTCAATTGTCTTTTTGGCCCAAGATATTGCGATCCCAAGATCTATCTGAAATCTACGTTCGCAATAGCCCGGCTATGGCGAACGTAGCCCGAACCATCATGAAATCATCCCCTCCTACACGTATATTTTTTATGTGTCCACTATCGCCCTACGTCGACTCCAGCGATCATACCTTGGAGAATCGTCCCGACTAGCAGTTCGCTGACCTACGAAACCGAAACCGAGTCATCCTTGTGCTCGGACTTGATTGATATCTGTCAGTCCCCCTAGGTGAACCGAAAACTTTATAGAATGGTCGGAGATCTCCACGCCATTCGGGGACACCTGGGATTGAGATTGGAGTTGATTAGAGTTTACGTATAAACATGGCGATAGCGTCGGAAGTTTGTATAACGACGTTACATATCGCTTCGCTACCGCTACACTCAGAGGCATTGGCTGTACTGGATATTCAAGACGAGCTGGTGAGTAACGAGTACAAATAAATCAGATGACAATGGACTCACGTAGGCATTGAGCGCTGTGCAAGTAAACGGTGCTACACATGCTACAATGATCGTAGGTATGAGTGAGCACAAAGACAATGAGGAAAAGTCGCACCAGTAGGTCCAGTCCAGCCTTGGCCGCCACACTGGCCCCAGTGCTGAGCAGCTCCTCCGCCAGAAGGTGGGTTGGTGGGTGTAGTAGGCGTCGTGGAGGTGGGAGGAGCACTCGATGGGGGCGAGCTAGGAGTTCCACTTCCGGGAGTGAGGTTGGTCAAACCGAACCAAGCCATGACATCATTCTCTTGCTCGGGTACAGTATGTCCAACTCCCTGAGCAAGAATACCTGGCCGAATGGAGCAGGAGAAAAAATCAAATCAACAACTAGCTCAGAGTGCCGTTATGGGCGGTAATACACACCCTGGACGTTGGGTCCATAGGAAGTTCGTGTATAGCCGTTGAGAGGACTGTTAGTCTGAGTGGAACTCGGTGTCTCGCTGACACCAAACACATTGGTCCACTGCTTAATTTCCTCTTGGAAATTTTGAGGGTAGAGGGTTGTATCCCTGGAGAAATCGGGGATGTGGGTCAATACAAATTATGGGAATAGTTGGACGTCGAGGACTCACGCAGTTCCGTGCCAGAATTGGACTTTGGGACGTGTCCCTGTGAAACCGGGGTAACCGGCGCGGACTTGATCTCCCTAGTATATTGAATGACATCGATGAGTCGACAATGACACCAGGAGACAATAGAAATAAGGACTGACCCACTGAGCACCGGTCTTGATGAGCTGACCTTGAGCGCACTGGCTGTTCCACATGTTTGGTCCTGCGAAGCATCCGTATGGGACACCCGAGAAGAGCGATCCGGCCTTGAAGAGATCGGGGTATGCACCCATGAGAACGTTGGTCATCATAGCTCCCGAGGAAGTACCAGTGGCAAAGACCCGGGTAGCATCGACACCGTAGTTCTGGATGGCGAAGCGAACCATGGAGGCGATGGCAAGGGAATCGCCGCCAGAATCGTGGGTCAACGTCGCGGTGGTGTGAACATCCCAGCATCCTCCTGAGTCAGGTGCGTCGGGATAAACGACAATGAATCCATCTGCGAACGTAATCAGACAAACTGAAGAAGGTGGGATATATATAGTAGAGACACGTACGGGTATCGGCGAGTTGGGCCAAGCTGGTTCCCTGGAAGTAAGCCTGAGCAGTACCCGTGCAATAGTGCATTGCGACAATAAGAGGAGGAGGACTGGCAAGTCGAGTGGGTCGGTACACGAACATCTGGACACCAGTGGGATTGGGCCCAAAGTTCGAAACCTGCTGCAAGGTGCTCGAAAGAGCGCTGACGAGCACTCCATGGAAAGCCAGGAGCAGCGGAAGAATTAACTTGAGATGTTGAAGAGACATTGTCAGGCAATTCTGAAGAACGAATACGAGAGACGCGACGACATTTTATAGTGGGACGAGTACGAAATTGTGTTGAGTGAATGATCCGCATATTTTCCAACTGTCGTACGTAGGTCGAGTTCAAACGTTTATGCGGGGTGAAATGAGGCTTCTCTCGCATTCACCGGGCAATGTTCGGGATCAGCTAGCACGATCATGTGGAGGATACAGGTGAGAATCTTTAAATAAGACAGCGGCGGTAGGGTGTGTCTTTCGCTGAAAACATACCACGATGCTGGCAGTCGAGGAGCGGGTGCCCAAGGCCATCCGAGTCACGTGTTGGCAGCGTTAGCGGAGATGCTTCGGCGTTGATCCTCACGGACATGGTCACCTCCCTTCATCATCGTCCTCCGTCCTTGGAGCTTGCAAGCAGCGGAAATATCAGAGCCAGGTGATTTCGCTGCAACTGATCATCCATTCTATTCGCGGATTTTCGGCCGCCAGTTCGCCTCGTTGTCCTCGTGCCGCTACGGTGACCAACTCAGAACGTCAAATATACATACACTGAACCTGACATGCCTGTCGTGAATCGGGTACTCGCACATCTCCTCTCTGCTTTTCACAACGATGATGCCTCCAAGGAGCAAATCCCGTAGAGCCAAGCTTGCTTGGGTGCAGGAAAGCACGATCATGACGGCTGTTATAAGCAGATTTCTCGATCTCGTTATTGTCGCATGTCCGGAATGCTCGCCGTGTGTCGTCAAACCCCTTGGACGTACGCTTTGGCCCCTTCGACTCGTGGCACACTTTCATTACATTCATATTACCCATCGCCGCGCACTGCCTGGGTATCTCGTCATTCCAATCAGTGTCGCCTATCACTGCCCTTAATTCCTCTCTTCTTCATCCCGATTCTGGCCTCTCTGAATAACCTTTCTCAAACATCGGGCACACGATCTCCACGTTTCCCCTCCCAGATCTCCACGTTCCTCAACCTTGCAAGCGAACCTAGCCACGAGCCCCAACAGTATGTAAATCTACCGCAGATGTTCACAGATCCCAACCGGAGTCGCGTTTGTCCATTTATCAATTTTTTTTCATGGGCACCATGCATTCAAATCACCATCCGCCCCTTCTAGAGCCATCTCTCACCTCCAATCTCTCACGGATCTGCTTCTGTATATAAAGCTCTCATTTCCTTAATTCTCATAGTACATCGCCTGAGCTCGCTCCGTTGAACTGCTTATATCGTTCTCACCCTGTCATTTGGTACGCTGGTACTTCCCTACTCCTCCTACCCCCCATTCCCCTCCACCATGTTTCAACTATCGGTCGCCTTCGTCGCAGCCGTGTTGGCCCTCCATCTGGTAAAATGGTTTACCTCCAGATTGTCTGGTCATCGCAAATCTCTATATCACCCTGGGCCTCGACCGCTGCCGATCATTGGCAACGCATTGGACATTCCGAAAGTATCGCCTTGGCGAGAGTATGCTAGTTGGCGTCAGCAATACGGTTAGTCATGTATACGATCAGTCCGTGCTCTCTTTTACATTATGTTTTTCTGCTCCAGGCGATGTCATCCATCTCAGTGCTCTCGGCAAGCACATCTTGGTCGTTAACTCCCTTGATAAAGCTGTCGACATCCTTGACAAGCGATCAAGCAACTATTCTGATCGCCCGGACATTCCAATGGCCAACATGACCGGCTGGACAGCCATAAACATTGGGCTAATCCGTTACGGAGATCTCTGGCGGAAGCATCGTCGTCTTTTTCACCAGAAATTCCGACAAGGAATGGTATCAGAGCTCCGCCCCCTACAGACTGCTAAAATCGGCGTGCTTCTACGCAACCTCCTAGAAACCCCAGCAGAGTTTCGGCTACACATCAGAAAGTACGTCTTAACACACCCAGCATTTCATGATCGCTGATCTAGCTCCGTCAGTTTCCCGGCCTCGGTCATCATGTCAGCCACATACGGCTACGAAATTGCCCCTCGTAACGATCCGATTGTCACTCTAGTTGACGAGGCCTCTTCGATGATAACGGAGACTATTTTCATGGGCTCTCAGCTCGTGAATGTGATTCCTGCACGTATGTCGTCCGTTCCAAACATACCTGCCGTCTTCGTAACTGAAACCATTGTTTAGTCGAGCACATTCCTGACTGGATGCCTGGTACAGCGTTCAAACACATCGCTCGCTCGTGTCGCGACAAGTTAGCTGAAATGATGGACACTCCATTTCTCGCTGTCAAAGAGCAAATGGTAATAGCTCCAAACCTTTACCCCACGCTGTCATCGCCGCTCAGCTCTACAACTCTTTCAGGCTAGAGGCGAAGCAATGCCTTCTTGGACATCTGAACTACTAGAACGACACACTCTGGCCAAGGGAGATGAGGAAGGCGAGTCCCTTATCAAAGGTGTAGCCGCCACTGCATTCGCAGGTCTGTCCACATGTCATGTCCATTTAAACCTAATCAGTCTTGTCCTAATGCTCGATTCCCTGCTATGCCTGAACAGTTGCCGCAGACACGGTACGTCCCTTTCCGCTTGTTCGCACCCTCCATTCGCATGCTCACCAACGTCGCGGCACAGAGCGCGTCCTCACTTCACTCTTTCATTCTGGCAATGGTTTTATACCCCGATGTCTTGGCAAAGGCACAAGCAGAGTTAGACTCGGTCGTCGGTAATACTAGGCTACCAAACTTTGGCGATCGTGATTCGATGCCGTACATCGACGCGCTGTGTCATGAAATTTTCAGGTGGAGTCCAGCTGTTCCTCTAGGTTCGTCTCGAATCTCCAGTCGTTAATATCTCCCCATGCGGAAGACTCACGGATTTGGATTCCTCTAGGCGTGCCTCATGCTGCTCTGGAAGACGACATATACGACGGCTACCTAATACCCTCAGGTTCGTCACAACTGCCTTCTGTCACCCTTTCCAAACACCATTCACCCGGTGTTCTAATCCCATTGTTTCCCCTTTGACGCCTAATTCTCCCATACCCGTGGACTCCATGCGCTAATTCTGCTTCTCGCCTAGGCACGATGATTATGTCCAACATCTGGTAAGTTGTCATCATGCCGTAAGGGCCTTTCGGCCTCGTGTCTCGCTTTCTCCCGCAACTAGAACCTTACTCATCGTGTCTAATTCTTCCTATAGGGCCATGAGTAGAGACGAGCGGGTGTATGTTGAACCGTCGCGCTTCATGCCAGAGAGATTCCTCAATGCAGACGGCACTGAAGTCTTGCATGATCCACTTCCCACCTTCGGCTTCGGACGTCGGTACGTACCTCTCCGGCCACGATGCATCAGCGAACGCCTTTGCCATATGATCTCTTGCTGACCCTTGAATGTTTACATCCAGGATCTGTGTGGGCCGTTTCCTGGCAGACGACACGCTCTGGATTGGGGTCGCAACCATGCTCGCTTGCTTCAACTTCTCAAAAGCAAAGGACAGTCTCGGCAACGTCATTGAAGTCACCGGAGAATATGATGACAAGTTGATCAGGTGAGACAGCCAACACAACCCCTTTTCCCTGTGCTTCTTTCTTCTGTCGTATAAGTATAGAGTGGGTTTCTAACTTAAAGACCGCATTCGTTTGACAGCCATCCAATTCCATTCGAGTGTTCTATCACACCCCGGTCCGAGGCTGCTGCGAAGTTGATAAGGTCGCCCGCATGAGTGGATATTTAGCTGTAATCTCTGGCTCCTGATATCAATCCCACCTATCTACGTATGTATCATCTATTCTAGCGCAAGCCGACGGAGTAACTTCATATCAATATATCTTGGATAATTAGCTCCCTGTTTGGATTAGATACAATACACGCCATACACCTGGAATACAAAGGCTTTGACTTGAATCCATACACGTAGTGCGTCTTCTGTACCGTGATGTTCGTCGAAAACGGAACAATAGGCCACGGAACCAGTGAATATGGTTTTGGTACTATACCGTGGAGGGTCAAATACACCCGCGACATTGCGGATTCAATTACTCAGTCGTTTGCTTCTCTCGCTTGGCCCTCAAGAAACCTCATCACAGAGCAAACATCGGCATTTCCACTGTAAGCAATACCACTCGTTCCTCATCGATGCATCCCCTAATGATCATTCCTAGTTGGAGATCGGGTATTCGGATCCATATCACCAAAATGGCAATATACCGCCCACTAGAGTGCACTGGAGAACTAGGCAGCTTACCCACAAGGCGAACACTGCCGACCGCGCTGATTCCTCGTTGGAATACACATACACCCTCAATCAGCTTGATGCATCAACCACGCTGACATCATGATGAACAAACGGTTGTTCAAGCTTCAAGCTTCGGATGTACTATCAACGAAAATTTTGATGATGGAACTAGGTGTGTGTCAATTGACAGCGACGTCATAGGCTCTCGTGCAGTAAATCCCCGTTGGTGAGTGTTCTTAATGCGGTGTCTTTGCTGTTGGTGACGGTCAGGTGTGCCTAGAAGCTTCAAAGCCGAAAGTACCAACGTGCAAGCGTGTACTCCTGTATACAGAAAGGGGCTTACGGGGTAAGAACAGATTGAACATCCACCGAAGAAGTCGCTGATTGGTAGCCTGGCCCAGAGGTTGAGGTAATTATAAGTAATGCATGGTGATATGCGGAAGTGTTCAGTAGTCGGCCATAGCAAACATCGGTGGGGTCCCATGTAATCTCCGCCGCAGCATCCAACTCACAAAGTAGTTTAACTTTGACAGCATCATTTCTATGACGCAAAGGAACTTGCGAATGATTGGACATAAGCTCTGGAAACTTCGACGCCCAGACAAAGGTTGAGTGAATGGAAAGTATGCTTCTCAGACTCATGGAAACACCTGTCAAGTTTTGTGAGCTAATTGCAGACAGGATAGTTAGTCGGCTGAATGTAAGAGCTTACGACATTCCAGATGCAAATTCCCATCGTGACGGTATAAGAGCAGCATATCAAAATCGAAGTGCGGAATTTCACCCTGAATAAACCTTAGGGGGCACGTCCACGTGATACATGGGGCTTTGCGGGGAAAGGAGCGTGATGGTTCTAGTCGCTGTTTTGCTGAACGCGACGGATGGCGAGCCCTTCTCCAGGCCCGCAGTGGGCAACGCTCACAGGTACGCGTCTCACTCACCCCCTATGCAGCATCTTGGCTATAACGTAACGTGTAGAACCTCGTTCGTCTCCATCTGGCACTCGCTCCGACGATGAGCTCAGTTTGCGTCATCCTTCTGCTCGTCCAGAGGTCACAGGCGGAAAACGTAAGGCTCGCAACACAGAGACAACGCCATCAAGTTCTCCAAAGAAACCAGCCAAAGCTCCACGTCTTCACGGCATATCTGATTCTAACTTGGGCACTGGTGAGAGGTCCTGGTTTCCTGCAGCGACTCTCGACGCGCTAACTTGAGCAGCTTCCACCTCTTCCTCATCCCAACCAGTTCCTAACCGCAGGGCGACGTTTCACTTTGATCAACGCCATCCACCATCCCTGTCCCAGCTGCCCACGTCTTCCAATCCACCCTCTTCCCTCTCCGCTACTCTACTGGGTCGGAGGAACAACACAGCTGCAGCAACCCGCATAGTCCGTCGCACCAGAGAGGAGAAGCAGCGGCAATTAAGTATAACACCCCCACCTCCTCAACGACCCCCAATACCCAAGCTTTCAAAACCCAGCGCCGCTGGGCCATCATCGACATCCTCTAAACCAAAGTTAAATCGCCCCGTCGCTGCTCCTCTGCGTCGTCAGACAGGTAAGTTTCACTATAGCTGGCCATTGCTGTGTTGTTACATACTAGGACTGCAGAGCCCATTGAAGTCATAACTATACTCGATTCTGACGAAGAAGACGCGCCCACTTCCGCCCCTCCGGCGAAGCCTTCAGCATCAAGATCTACCAAGGGTAAAGCAACGAGCAGTCGGAATTCAAATGATGCCCTGGAGCTCACAGATAGCTCGGACTCCTTGCCTCCTCCCGGTCCCGCAACATTCTCGTCCCCTCACAGGCCCAACAAAACCAAGAAAATTGTCATCCCCCCAATGTTTCTTAAGGCCTCGCAAGCTGTTTTTAAGGCCACACAAGCTCGCAAGAAGGCAGCTCCTCCCGAGCCAATCCGCATGAGGGAGGTCAATGGCGTGGTTGAAATTGACTTTAGTGATGACGAAGACGCTGGAGGTGACGACAAGAAGTCTCAACAACTACAGCAGCAGCAACGACAACAACAACTGCAACAACCCGCTACCTCATCGCCTGCACCTCCAATCGCCTCGCCCGTCCGGTCGCTCTCTCCCTTAAGGTCTTCGCCACTCTACGCCCCGCTTCCCCCATCTTCGTCGTTCTCTTCCCCCATAGTCGCCAAGTCAGAAGATGACGAGCCTGCTATCGACCTTTTGCGAGCGGAGGACGTCTCTTACGCAGATGCCACAGCTGACTCTCCTAACGGTTCAAGCCCTGCCGACGATCTCCTTCCAGATGTGCCTTTCGACGACGCAGAACCTCGACCTCCCAGTACAGCCCCTCCCTCTTCAAGGTCTCATTCGCCAATTCCACCAGAAGCCACGGATCCAACCAACAATCTTCCTTCACCAATTTCTCCACACATCAGGAGCTCCCCTCTGCCTTTAGTGGAGGGTAGACTTCCTTCTCCATCGGACCTCTCTCCCACCATTCCCAATGACATACCAGCTAGCCTGTCGCAAGACCTGACAGACTTGACGATTAAAGAGGGTGCTCCTGATGAGGACATCAGTCCGATGGAAGACGTGATGGAGGATGAGGCCAGCCAGCCTCAGGAGTCACCCTCAAACGAGGTACTTACCACCCTCGATACCCCAGTCGGTTACACGGCGCAACCTCGCGCCGTTACGCCTGCCCCTACCACCTCTGTTATCACCACCAGTACACCTGCTCCTCATATCCTACCACCAACCGCTTTGATGCGTGAGCTACGAGCCAATGCTGCTCAACTCGCGTCTTCACGCGTACAAGCGCTTCGACCCTCTTCATCAAGCCCACAGAGATCTTTCCAGCCGACTGAAGTCTTATCGAACCTCAACCCCCTTCGTTCATTCTCCTCTCCCCTACGTAGTCCACCTCCCCCGCTGCCGTTTCGCCTCCCTGCGCGGTCGATACCGACTTCTGAGGTGCGAAGTATAGAAGGTACCGTGGCTGCCGTGCAGTCAACTCATGATGGAGAAATTCAACCTCCAAAAGCGGGCTCGATTCCTCCCTCAGAAGTGGGTCACTCGCCTTCGTTGCAGTTGCAGCCTCCTGTTTCCCTGGCTCCGAGCATCCCACCTGACGTCCCAGCGGAAGGCTCACCCCCAGTGGTCACTCATCCCATTGCTGAAGCTGAAGAATACACCCGTCTCCCAATCAACCAAGATCCATCACGGCTATTTGATGATGAGGTCACTGCGACGCCGCTGTCACCTCAGGCGGCCTCGGCTGAAGTAGTACTCGTGAGTTCCATCCTTCATTTCTAGAATCATATTTATTTGTTCACCCATCTCTTTGTTTAGGGACCTGACGCCTCAGCTGAGCACCCAGAAAGCGATTTCGAGTTGGAATACTGGGATCCACCGGAGGAAGAACCCGCCTTAACAAAGCGACCCGCTTCGCCCCCAGCAGCTCACGCTACCGAGCCTGATGAAACGGTGGAGGAGGGCCCAACATCACCACCACCCACAGAGACGGCTGGCCTATCAGCACCAGCTGATGCGGACGATGGACCGAAGTCGGGACTGCCTAATGAATCTACACCTCGCAAAGAAGAACCTTTACAACTTTACGTCGACCCATACGCGCATATCATCAATTGGTACAAGGACAACCTTGATCGGCCACGTTCCCGATCTCTCTCAGCCTATGAGCACCTTGGTATCACTGACGCCACATCGCCACAACCTCCCACAGAGGTAGTTGTTCCATTCTCTGTGGCCCGTGGGTTTGTGCACTGACCACACTTTTCAGGTTAATAATACCCAGGCCAGCGTTAATCTCGCTATCGATCGTTCATCCCCCGACGCAAACTCAGGACCGGAAGACGTGTCAATGCTCGAAGAACCGTACGCTCCCTGCTCTAGTTCCGCTGCGCCCATTCGCACGCCTGAAGACCAGGGTCTCGTCCTCTCCACCTCCAAAACCTACGGCGGCGCCCCCGTCTACACCTGGAAGGACGTTGCTAAGCACCTCGCCAACTTCAACCCATCCTACAAACAAGCCAAAGATATCCCGCATGCGCTACAGGATTACATCAACCGAATGGACGCGTGGCATCGGTCTCTCCCTGGTATGCGAACAGTTCTCGAGTTGGCCATAGCCGAGAGTGCGTCGGAAGACGAACCTGACGCTCCGCCTATACACATCGTGAACGAGGTCGACGATGACCCGTGCCCGCCCTGGGAATTCCACTACAGCAACCAGATGTGGCTCGGGGAAGGCGTTCCGCCGCCGGACAATCGTGAACTCAAAGGATGCGGCTGTTATCCTCGATGCGATCCCAAGAATAAGAATTGCTCGTGTTTGAGGAGACAGCAGGAGTACACTAGTAGTTATACGCCGGACTTTCTGTATGATCAGAGAGGGAGGCTGAAGCAGCAAAATATGCCCATTTTCGAGTGTAATGATAAGTGTGGGTGCGATGATGATTGTCGGAATAGGGTATGTGCCATCCATCTTACGTGTTTTGTGTGTCAGGCGGTTCAATGTGCGTTTGTTAGGTTGTCCAAAATGGCCGGAAGGTGGAGGTTGTGATTAAGAAAACCAAGGAAAAAGGATGGGGTACGTCACTGCTTTATCTTCTGATACCTTTGTTACTCACACCTTTGTAGGAGTCTTTGCTGGTTCCAAAAAGATACCCTCTGGCACATTCCTTGGTATTTACGCTGGGGAACTCTTAACAGATGGCGATGCTGAACAACGGGGAACGTCAGTTTTCTCAAACACCATGTTTCCCTTCTTGATGATCCACTTATTGCACTTTCAATAGCAAATATAACAAATGGGGTCGCACTTATCTCTTCGACGTCGATTTTTGGTTCCTTAAGGAAGATGATCCCAACAAGAAGTTCAAGGTTAAATACGTTGTTGATGCATATCACGCTGGTAACGTAAGTCTAGAACACCTACTGTTTTCTTGCCTGCGCTTATTACTCTCATTAGTTTACTCGTTTCTTGGTCAGTCTCAGCTACAAACATCGCCTCTCTTGTCTTGACCTCTCACCCACTTTAGAATCACTCGTGCGACCCAAATGCTCGATTAAATGCGACATACATCAACGACACTGATATTCAAAAACCCCTCCTTACCATCTTTGCCTGCAAAGACATCGAACCCGACACTGAGATCTGTTTCTCTTACCACGTCCGTCTTCCTCCCCTGATGTTATCAGTCGTTCTTCTGACCTTTCTCCTCGATATCCAGAATGAAGATGATGAGGAAGATGCAAGCAGCAAGGATGATGCTGTCTACGAACCTTGCAGGTGCGGCGCTGCGAACTGCAAAGGTATGCAATCCACCATTGTACACCTTTTCCACCAAGCTCATTCATCGTAGGCCGCCTATTTATGTAAGAGACCTTCACATCTCAGTGGTAGTGTATGCACCGTTGCACAATACCAAGGTTATTATACCATCCGACACATGTTCATACCTCTACGCAACTGCTGTATACAACACCTCATCCTACCGTATTAGTAAACTAATTAGCATGGACCTTACGTATCGTGTGACAATGCTAATTAGCGTACAATCACGCAATAACGCAGACTGCCAGTTTTACCATGAATAAATACCTGGATTGGGTAAAACAATAAGGTAACCATTTTTAGTTTGCACGCCAACTCCGACCATCACCGGCATCAACGTCGTCGTTATGTCGATCAACACCGACTTCCGGATATAGTAGCTGACGGCGCCGACGAACTCCGCTCGCCATCAAACCTTCGTGCTCGCTGTTGCGCACGTCGAGCTCGATAACTCACTCAATACTTCATCCGACGCTTCGGTTTTTTTACCATAATTTATAATTATATTAGCATAGTCTAATACATGTCATAGATACGATATTAAATGGGAATTAAAGCTGAAAAAGGCGAAATGGAGGAGCAGGAGAGGAGAAATAATAGCTACAGAGGAGGATTAAAGGTAGGGGATGGGGCAAACTCATCTATAATGGAGGTGTTGTCATACATAACAAGACTGGGGCAATGGGGAAGCATGGGGCATCCATAGGGACAGTGGCAGAGGGGGATGTAGGAAGGGGGATGAGGGGGTGACCTGGGTGCACAAACCAACCAGGATGGTAGATGAGTGCCATAATCCTGTTTAGCATCATATGTGGTCGCACCTCAGCAAGGGAGAAGGCCAGAGAATGGCTGGATGTGAGCTGATGAGCTGGGGTACAGAATGCAAAGGGATCCCTCTGTAGACAGAGGGGAGCGATGAATGAAGGGGTGGATGGGCATATATTGTAGTCCTAGTTGTCCTGCACAGTATCCAGTAGTAGCTTATGGAGGACAAAGCAAGAATACTTTCAAAACTCACCATGAATCTGAAGGGTGCCTGAGCAGCAGGCCCCATATTGCGGCTCGAAGATCGCAACACTCAGCCGTTCAAATCCCATCAAAACGCTAGAAAATCTAGAGTAGATACTCTAGATCATAAATGCGGAAGCGCAACGTTATCGAAGCCACCGATCTTGCATAGTCTTTGAGGCGCTGGTGGGCAGAGGTGGAACTGATGGGACTGGTTTTGTATGAGATCACAGATGCTGATATCGCATTCAGATGCGTACATACATGCTCATAATGTGTAAAAATGTCGCTGCAATAGATCTGTGGTGGTCAGAGGGAGTAGGACTAGTTGTCGGCTTGGAATAGTCCGGCGGGAGGTAAGATCAGTACTGGCGCTAAGGGACGTGCAAGTGCTCTCTATGCAATGCTTGATCGGTCTCGGCGCTTGACCCTACCATGCCCGATTCTTCAGTCTCACTGCCGCTACAGCAGTCTACCGGTCATTAGCCATTCTTATAGCTATCCACATCGACCCCGCCCTATACCTCGCCCAATAGATAGTCCTCAAAATCCGGCGATCCGTCTCAACATCACTGCATCAATTCCACCTCTGTCACCCGGCGCCTTGAACACTGTTCAAGATCGCTCGCTTCGATAATGTCGTGCTTCGGCATATATGATCTAGGGTATCTACACTAGGTAATATAAAACTTTGGTGGGATTTGAACCGTTAGGTGTTGTGATCTTCGAGCTGCAATATAGGACCTGCTGCTCAGCCACCTTTAAAATTCATGGTGAGTTTTGCAAGTATTCTTGCTTCGTCCACCATAACCTACTACTGTATATTGTGTAGGACGACTTCGAATACCATATGCGCACATCCACCCCTTGATTCATTGCCCCCTTCTGTCTATGGAGGGATCCCTTTCCATCCTGTACCCAAGCTCATCAGCTCACATCTAGCCATTCTCCGGCCTTCTCCCTTGCTATATGGCGACTATATGTGACACTGAAGAAGTCTATGTCACTAATCTACCATCCTGGGTGGTTTGTACACCCATGTCACCCCCTCATCCTCCCCTCCACAACCCCCTCTGCCATTGTCCCTATGGATGCCCCATGCTTCCCCATTGCCCCAGTCTTGTTATGTATGACAACACCTCCATTATAGATGAGTTTGCCCCATCCCCTACCTTTAATCCTCCTCTGTAGCTATTATTTCTCCTCTCCTGCTCCTCCATTTCGCCTTTTTCAGCTTTAATTCCCATTTAATATCGTATCTATGACATGTATTAGACTATGCTAATATAATTATAAATTATGGTAAAAAAACCGAAGCGTCGGATGAAGTATTGAGTGAGTTATCGAGCTCGACGTGCGCAACAGCGAGCACGAAGGTTTGATGGCGAGCGGAGTTCGTCGGCGCCGTCAGCTACTATATCCGGAAGTCGGTGTTGATCGACATAACGACGACGTTGATGCCGGTGATGGTCGGAGTTGGCGTGCAAACTAAAAATGGTTACCTTATTGTTTTACCCAATCCAGGTATTTATTCATGGTAAAACTGGCAGTCTGCGTTATTGCGTGATTGTACGCTAATTAGCATTGTCACACGATACGTAAGGTCCATGCTAATTAGTTTACTAATACGGTAGGATGAGGTGGTATACAATGGACTATGTAGTAATACAAGCCATAATAGGCTGAATGCCATATGTAGTGCATCCATGTGGTGAATTAATTAACCAACCCATATTGAATAAATCTACGAGTACTTGGGGAGTCCTAATCGTCAATAATGATCACCTCGCCCAATCGACTTGACCGAGAGGCTCTCGACGTCGTCCCTCGGTTATTATCACCGCCAGTCGACCTCGAGACATCACTCGCAGCGCCTCGTTTCCTCCTCTTGGGCGGGGGACCCTGCGCCCGTGCCCGCGGCGCATCCTCATCCTCCGAGTCCTCAATCACAATAGGCTCATCGTCGTCAGCTACTGCCGCAGGGGATGGTGAAGCCGAAACCGCTTGCGTATTATCCCTACTTGCAGCTTTCCGCTTGCCTGTCGCCTTGGTTGAGAGTTTCTCCTCCACCTTTGGGTGTGTCGGTTTGGGACGCGCGTAGAGCTCGACCCATTGCCGCGCCATGGTATCGTGTTGTTTGCGGTTTCGGATGTATTGCGTTGCTATGGATGGAACTGATGAAGATGTCATCCAGGTGAGCGGGATTCGTCGAGGCACAGTTGGCAAAACGAGCTCTCACCTAATGGGTCCTCTGAGCGAAGATGGACAACGAATTAATGATGGATGAGTTAAATCGGCGTGGACACAGTGAGCACAACGTAGGGGGTGTTCAATACTTACGTGGATTGGGGTCCGTCAGCAACGACGATAGCGAGAGCATGACTTTGAATATGGATAGCGCGGGTGACCAGTGCTGTTTGAGGATATCGATGCATATACCGCCTCGTTCCGAGATCTACATACGCGTTGACGCATCCGTTATCGTAAGATTTCTCAAAACGACAACGGTATACAACTCACATTCATATGGTATATCCTGTAGTGGGGTCATTTAGCAAAGAGAACGAGCCACATAGAGGAGGACTCACCTAGTGGTGAATGTGACCTTAGGAGCCGAGAACCTACAAAGAGCATGGTCAGCGTCTCACATTCCCTTCCTACACCACCACCACCACCACCACCACCACCACCGCGATCACCAACAAAACCCATTGCACCACAACCTAACACTCAATACGCAATACGCAATGAACACCACTCACGGATAATCCCTCGCCAAATGAATCTCCACCCCAAACACGCCGCCTTCATACGGACTCCCCTGCGGCCCAGGCAAACTCCCTCTCCACAAATACAAATCCCCCTCCGACGGAGCGAGCGTGATATCCCCCAAATCCTCCTTCTGCAGGTCTGCGATCTCGCGGTGTATGCGCTTTATGGACATCTATAGATAGATAGATAGATAGATAGAGACACCCATGATGATGGTAGTGAGTTAGTTAATTATAAGTAAATCATATTGAAGGCGAAGACGAAGATGAGATGTGGGGAAAGTGGTGGAGGGAAGAATGGCGTACGGGGTTGGATTGTCCTGGTGGCATGGTGGGCGAAGACGGTGGTGATGGGGATGATAATGTGCTGGCGTGGCGGAGTAGCAGGAGGAGACAAGAGAGAGCAGTTGCGTGCTGCTGAGTTCACGGTGAAATTCCGAGACTCACGTGCCATCAACGACGGATCACACCACCACCCCGGGCCTCAAGGACTGTACTCGAGTCTCGCCTGGATCCAGGTCATAAACTGTGTTTCCTTTGGTATATGTCGCTCACAACGCGACATCAAAAACGGGTGGTGATCAACAGTTACAAGATAGGGATTCCGACGTGCGGGAGTAGAGCACGTCAGAGGTATATGGGGATGAGTGAGTGGCTATGTACGATGAGATGATGATGATGATGAATGACGGTGACGCGTAAGAAAGAAAAGAAACCTAACGCAAGACATGCTGAATGAAGGGGGGGGGGGAAAATAAAATAAAATATTGCATGTCGTCGAGGAGACAAACGCGAGCCCAGCCGCTCTTTGCCCACGTAAACGTGTGAGTATACGTATAAAATAGATCTAAGGAAAATCTATTCACGGCTTTTAGAGCTCGTCGCAGTAAGGTAGGCTTTCATCATCAGCGCCATCATCCACCTCAGTGGGAGCCGGGGGGGTAGAAGGAGCCTTGGTGGGGGCGGAAGGGGCCTTGGGGGGCGTAGGTGCCTTGGGTGGTGGTGGTGGGGTGTTGTTGTTGGATTGAGGGGGAGGGGGGGTACCGGCATTGTTGTTATTAGACTTGGGGGTGGGCTTGGGGTTGGCGGGCGTGGCGGTGGCGGGGATGGTGGCAGCGGGGAGCTGTCCCTTGCCAGCACCAGCAGGGGGAGGCGGGCACTGCACCGTTCCACCCACGCACAAAACCTACGTCAAAAAACACAAGAGGTATGGCATCAGCGGACCCTGCACTGACAGGTATGTAGATGTTTTTTACCTCGCCAACGTAGATGTTCGAGCACCCTTCGTCGATCTGCGGGTTGTTCAAGTAGAGGATGGTGTTGTTGATTCCGTGCGCGGCGGAAATCTGGTCGCAGACGTCGTTGGGCTTGACGACGTAGGTCGTGGAGCAGTCCTCGCCCTCATACCCAAGACAGATCTTGGCACCGATTTGCAAGTTCGAGCACGCGGAATCGATGATGCCGTGGTTCACAGTGGCAAGTTGGTACCTACAGAGACGCCAGAGGTGAGTACTTCGTCACGGACGGAGGAAGCGCGGGTACTGACGTGGAAACGTTCTTCGCGGCAGAGATGGAGTCGCAAATGTCTCCAGCCTGGATGGTGTACTGTCTAGTACATGCCTTGGCAGAGACGGCTACAAGGGCGTCGACCGTAAGCTAGGCAATCTACTACACGGCGAAGAAGCGCACATTGGACAACGAAGGGAAGGGCGAGAAGAGCAGTGAACGGCTTCGCGAACATCCTTGAAAATTAGGTGCGGTTGCGGGTGCGGTCGATGCGATAAAGAGCGTGTATAAGATCTAAACGAAGGACTTGGAGCACAACTTGAACGATGAGGAGGAGGAAGGGGGGATGATGGATGATTGGGGAAGCGAAACGTTGGTTGAATTTTTTATCGGAAACTCCGCCCTTACATATCAGCCCATTGACTTGGCAAATCCTAGGCAGCGGCGCGGGTTGCCTTGCCGACCCCACATTCAATCCATTCAATCCGCGTTCCTCTCCGTCTGAACTCTCGAAACTGTTCAATGCCAAACGAGTCAGAGCTTTGTAGGCCGTTCATACCCTCTTCTAATGTATCATATAACAGTCGACCAGACTCTCCAAGCCCTTCCAGTTCCACGTCACATCAGACGGCCGCTCCTTGGTCTCATTTTTAGCCATGCATGTCATCTTGTTGCCTTTATAGAAGCGTGGCAACGAACTTGTCCCATAATTGAATTCCGGCTTGGACGCCCAGGCGTCGGCGACCCCAACCCCTCCTCCTTCTTTATAGGGGACCCCATCCTCCGAGACCCTCGCATGCCCAGCATCATGATTCTCAGGTCAATATCACTCCAATATCTCTAGGCGCACACATGCGTGATGGGGCCAATCTTGGTCTTGATATGGCGCCTCCACAGTATGACACGAGTTTCGAAACCGAAACTACCATCCAGCGTTTGGCCAAGTCACCAACGCATGGATTCTCCGGCAAGCCTCGGTGACCTCCGGTCTGCAAGCAGTTTTTTATAACTACATCCTCCGACCAAGCCACTCCCTCTCTTTACCCGCTCGATGCTACTACATAAGTACCACGTTGCGCTGTCGGCGAATCACCGCGATGCAGCGACTCCGAGAGCCTGCGTGCGTCGCTCGCTTGGATTCCGAGTCAGTGTCCGTACCATTCTGGCCGGCGCCGCAGACCTTTGCCCGCCGCCACAAAGACAAGTGGGATATATATTTTGCATCGCACTACTACTAAGTACGTCCTGTGGCTCATGGATAGAAGTGACTCTGGCCTGCCTAGTCCCGGATTCGGATTCGGCTTCGGAGAACCTCTAGCACCTCACCGTCGTCACCGTCATCAGTCACAACGCAGTACTTAGTACCTACTACTCAAGCTTCGCTTCAACCTAGGCGCTGGAGTGGTCGTTGTTATTTATTCAATCCGAATGATTCAAGACTCGAGTTAGAGGTCTACTTACCACCTTTATATATATATGGTTTATCGGCCCTCCACGTGCACAATCCCATAGCCTAAGCCCCCATGTGAAGAGTGCTTTTGAGCGCCGACAAGTCACCGCCAGCGTCACTATCCACGCGTCTTACAGTACCAGCACGTTCGCATTCCCTTTGCTCGGTGACAGAAGACTAGTACTCTCCAGCCATTACATACTTTTCGAATTCCCCGACGCCTCTACCTGTTGTAATGCCACTGCTAGCCCATCGGCGCTGCTTCGAGAACGTCACTACTAGTACTCCTACACCTACCTGAAGCGCCACACCATGCACGTACCTAAGATGCTACGCGTACGCAGCGAAACCCCCGGAGATCGTCTGTCGAAATCATAAAATAGATATCCTGGTTCATTACCTACTTACTCCAGTGTACACTTCACATACTCTCTTTTCACCCGAACGTTCACCCTTGGTCACCCATTACACCGCAAACTAGGGTAAGCTCCTAAGACGAATGAAGCCCCTGCACGCAATAGGAGTGCTGACGCTAAAACTTATGTAGCTCGCTCTTGTCGACGCGTTACCTGCTTATATAGAGAGCTGCTGCAAGTCGTGGTCATCCCATCAGGAAAAGTCACATACGAAAACCCACCTTTGAACATTGAACATTGAACGCTGATGTGACTTGGCCTCCAATTGAATCTTCTTCGAACAGATCGGCGGGCTTGCTCAAAAATTGTTCCTACCTATTAGGATGCTGATATCTGATGATATGACAGGCAGGTTGAAGGGATGATCTTCTTCCTTCGGGGTGCACGCAAAATGGTGGCCGAGTGACAAGTTGAAGTTGAAGTTATATCAGTCACACAGCTCGTTGCCAGAAGCAAAAGACTGACGAAAATGGAGGATTGACGTCAGTGTACACCTTTCTAAGGTCACAATGTGCTATCCCTCGAAGTGGGTATGTAGTATTCCATAGAAGGGGGCCTGGGCATGAACTACAGTGTGCGCCTGCTTACTGTCGAGATCTAGACGAGGAGGCTAAGTGAATGACCTGCGGGATGAGGCAGTCAGACGTCTGGGCTCAAAGGAAGGCGGATACTGGGGTGGTTACGAGAGGGGGGATGTGTGAACGTTGTGTCGAACGGGGCTGAAGAAGTGAAGGAGGTTCGTGCTCGATCGCGAGTTCTGATGTTGAGTTTACGGAGAATATTCTGACGACAAAGATGCAACATCGGCGGACATGGAAAGGACCGAGGTGGTGGATCGGGATTACTGAATTGGGACGCGGCGTGGCTGATATTTATAAGGAGGCCGTGCATTTCCGTGTCAACTTGGGCGCTGTCTGCGCTGTCTATTCTATTATCGTCGTCAAGGTCTCCTTCGTGCGTGTTGTACTTGCATTTGCATTCTGGCTTTTGATGATCCCATATACTTAGTCACGCCATTCACACACCCTTTTTCTTCTACGCCCACTATACCCTCACGACGTCTGCCTGCTACTCCTCTGCACACCTCTTCTCCTCACGCACTTGACATCATGACGACTAGCGAAAGGAAGAGGCGCACTGCTGGTGGCATCACTTCCCTCCCCGAAGAAATCATAGAGCGCATCCTCGAGCTCTGCGTCGCCAGTCCTCCCTTCATGCCTCCCCGACCAGACTGGCACCAGTACTCCCCGCCTTCTTCGTCTTCCTCACGCTGCTACAAGGACAAGCACAAAGCGAGCAACGAGACCGAGAACACGACCACCAAAGGCGGCCCGCCCAGATCCAAAACCATGCCTACCATCCCCCTCTCCTCCCAATCCACACCACCACCAGTAATCCGCACACGCCTCGCCCCCCTCCTCGTCAACAAACTCTTCAACCGCATCGGCACTCCCCTCTTCTACGGCACAGTCCTCCTACGAAGCGAAGGCCAGGCCCGCAAGCTGGCTCTCGTTCTCTGGTCAAGCACCCGCCCGCGTTCTTCCCATCCTACACAGTGCTACAACCACAACCTCCCCCGATTCATCCACACCCTCATCCTCATGGGCAGCTGGGAAGCAGCAGCCGGCGAGGTCGTCGCCGCCTGTGCCGCTTACGGTAATATCAAGAGGCTAGATCTCACAGTCGCGAACGCCCTCGGTGACAGTAAGTTTATCCTTTTTCATTTCCGTGTGATATCATCGCCGACCGTGTACAGACTCCCCACCTCTCTTCACTCACACCGAGACGCCTCCACCAAGTCGAGGTCACGGCCACGGTCGCGGGCTCTCCCAAGTCCTCCCCACCCTCCGCACCATCAAACACCTCACCCTCCGCAAAGCCGGCGGCAACACCTACCTCACCCAGAAACGAGTCGGCGAAGTCGTGAGGAGCGTCGCAAGGGGCGTCTGGGGATGGAGTCAGCTGGTACGTGTCTCCCGTCTCTCTTTTCCTTCCTTTCTTGATTTTGATTTTTGAAAAAAAATATCAGGAATCGGTGTATATCGCGTTCAAAATGTCGGATGATTCGTTGGGGACTACGACGACTGCTCTTGCAGCACCGGCACCAGTACCACCAGCCCCGGCCCCGACACCCGTAGCCACAACGACCACTCATCCCCCCACCGCCAACGCAACCACTTTTTCCGGTACTGGGCCGAGCGGGAATGCAGTGGGCGGTATCCCAACCCCAACACCAACCGGTCGAGGTCAAGGCCAACGATCCAATTCCTCGCCGTCCAGGTATATGGGGAGTGGCGCCCGGTTCCCGCTTCTTCGTACCACCTCCAACATCGGCAACAACGCTTCTTCGTCCTCTTCCTCTTCCTCTTCTTCGTCACCTCCGCACCCCTCTCCCATCCTCACATCCTCACCATCACCATCACCATCACCATCCTCATCAACGACAACAACACCACCACCCATAAAACCCTCCTGCACTCCCTTCGCCTCAAGAAGACTCTCCTCGAGTCCTACAAAGCTGAGGATGGCAAGGATGCGACTCGTCCCCGTGATCCTTGAATCCGAGTCTTCCTCCGATGGTGGGAATGGGAACGACAATGAGGGTGAAGAGAATAACGAGAGTGAGGGTGAGGGTGAGGGTGAGAGCGCGTTGGAGGTTTCGCCTACTTCGACTACGGGGTCTTGTTTGCCTTTGCCTTTACCTTTGCCTTTGCCTTTGACATCGACTTGCACCATCACCACCCCTTCCGCTCAACAGCACGCCCACCACGAACACGAATTTGAACGCGAGCACGAGAAACAACAAACCCCTAGCCTCCCGAAAGAACTCGACTCTGCAGGCCCGTGCACCGTGCTCGCCTGGTCCCTCGCCAACTGCGTCTCGCGCAAGCTGCATACGGTGGTGACGCACACGCCTGCGGTGTGGAATGGGGTGCTGGTAAGGGTCGTGGAGGGCCGGGAGAGGTATTTGGAGTGCCTTGTCAATAACACCCCCAATCCCGTTTCCACCCACGCTTCCATTAACAGCATGTCTACAACCACCAACTCTTCTACTACGACTAGGGATGCCAATGCCAAGATTTGGGGGTTGAAGCGTGTTGTGTTGGTGGATGGGAATACGTTTGGGTTTGGTGGGGCTGGGCCTTTTGGTTTGGGCATGGGTATGGGTATGGGTATGGGGGTTATGGAGGATTTTGAGTTCTTGGGGCGCGCGTTTGGTAATGGTGCTAGTGATGATGAAGAGGAGAGCGACAACGATGATGAAGAAGACGAGGAGGGGGATGCGAGTGGTAGTGCCGGTGCGAGTGTGGGGGGCGTGAATGGGAGGAGTAGGGGAGATACCATCTCCTCAGCGTCGATGTCCATGTCCATGTCCCCGCCGTTCTCTGTTGGCACACCCACGACGCCGACGCCGATAACACCTCGATCGCCTAGCCTCCGATTCGGCCTCGGTGCAGTCGCCAGCGGTGCTGTTGGCGTAGGCGGAGGCGGAGGTTTAGGAGGCGGGTTATTCAGGAACGGAGCCAAGGAGCATCGGAAGCTCGCCAAGCTGATTAGGAAGGGGGATGCTTGGTTGGGTCGACGGATCGGGTCTAGAGTTGGGAGCGGGTGTTATGGTGTTGGTGGTGGTGTAGGCGTGGGTGCAGGTCAGAGTGGGTTTGGTGGGATGGGGATGATGGAGGGTGGTTCTCCCAGTGGTGTTGGGTACCCGTATGGCGTTGGCGTTGTTGGTGGAGGTGTTAGGACGAGGGCGTATACGATGGGGAGTACGAGTAGTGGCGTGAGCGGATAAACCTCTCGACACCTCGCGCCTCGGTCATCTCTCTCTCGGCCCCATTGCACGTTGCACGCTCCCTGTCTTTTTTCTTGATCTCATTCTTTTCTTTTCTTTTCCATTCTCTCTAAAAGCTACCCACGTCTCGACTCTATATCTTGGACTTGGACGGATACCCTTGATACCCCCCACACACACGCACTATCAGCGACTCTCGTTACATACCCCCATTCATTTTGGTTTCTTTACACTTTTTTTCTACACCATTCTTGCAATTGCACGACATAAAGACATACATACACACATACATGCGCATGCGGTTCCGCGTACACGACATACATACATACATACTCTATTACATTTCTACAACAACAGCGTCAATGGTTTACGCCGGTTGGGTTTATTATTACGCTTCAAGCTTCAAGTTCCATTGCCATCATGTCCACACCACGAATACTTCACACTTCACACTTCAAGCTTCATGTACATGTTTATTATATCTTAATGTATTATTACCATCACCGTCACCATCGTCATTACCATTACATATCTCTTTTCTTTTCCTTTTTTATTTTTCTTGACATTATTTCACTGCACATCATATCGTGATGCACGACCACCCAAGGGACTTGTACATACATATACATATCGTCGTCTGCACGTCGTTCAAATCGATTACTTTTGCTACCTTTAGCTGATCTGAATCCTCGAGCGTCGAGCGAGCCTCCAAGGGAACGAGCCCCTCTATTTTCTGTACCCCTTTCACTCACACTGTCAGGGGATAGGGATTCCATACTCGAGAGCAGTGTACCCTACATGAACTACACCGTGCACCGTGAACGGGATGCCGTCAAGTTAGACTTGTTGATATACACATGTACAAGAACACTGGCTATGTATCTACCCCATACCTATCGATATCCCAGAGAACGGAATTCACTCCGCTCAACTAAGAATCTCACAATTCACGAACTATCGCTACTAGCCTCATGCGCCCGTATCCACATTCCGCCCTATATAACAAAGCAAAGTAACCACCACATACACATTAGCACCATACTTAATTTGTGTGACAAAAAGGGAGAGTCGGGGATAATGGATTATCGGGGCGACTCACATAAGCATACAACGTCAACGTCGCCCTCGGATAAAACCTCTCCCAGCTCTTCCGCGAGCCTACAGCCTCCTTCCAATACGCGCGCGGCCGCGTCTCGGGCGGCTGGGCGGCTTCGTCGAGCGTGAAACTGTCGAAGCGTTGCAGGAGGCGGATGACCATGAAGGATATTTCGTTGTAGGCGAACTGGGGTTATAATGAGCTAGGGAGACGCGAAGTTCCGAACGCGGAAAAGGAGGAGGGAAGGAAGACATTTATTTACCTGTTGGCCAAGACATATCCTCGGTCCGGCGTTGAAAGGTAAGAACGCGAAACTGTTTGGGATGAGGTATTTCTTGAGACGGTCGTCGAGGAATCGGTCGGGGTCGAATTGTTCAGCTGCATGACACATTAATCATTGGAGTTGGGCATGACGCGCGACGTACCATCGGGGCCCCAAAGGTCTTTACGTCGTTGCATGAGGAACACAGAATACATCACCTTGGTATGTGCGGGGATGTATATTGGTTTTTTGGTGGGATCTGGGGACGGCCAGACAGTTGCGTTGATGGATTGCCGGACGTTGAACGGTCTGTATGCTCGTCATCAAGAGCGAGCCAAGAAAGTAAAGTGGAGTGTGGTAGTACTGACACTACGGGGAACAGCCTGAGGACTTCGTTAATCACCGCCCTCAGGTATTTCATCTCTCTGATGTTTTCGTAGGTAGGCCGCTGGGATGGGCCGACTTTGGCGAGAACCTCAGCTCGGAGGCGGGAGAGGACGTGCGAATGGGTGGCGAGGATGTACGTTAGGACGGTGAGTGTTGCTGCGGTCTATGTTGCGGTACCGGTACCACGAAAGGAATAAGGCACTGGAATCGAAAAGGAGGAGAGGAAGTGGGACTTAAGCTTACGGTGTCGCGGCCCGCCAACATGATGTTGAGCGTTTCGTCTCTGAGGACAACAGGATCTGTGTGCAATACCATGAATGGTTGACCCGCACAAGCTACTTGCGTCGTCGTTCACTCACCCGACGTGAACTTGACCAAATGATCCAACAACGTCTCATCCTCTCCGACCTCCGCATCCTCAGGCTCCCCAGACTTCTCACCCTGTCCCTGTCTCGTAGTAACACCGTTCTCCAAACCGCGCTGCTTCTTCTTTCGAACGGCTTCCTCGATGATGGGCTCGACGAACGCGTTCACGATCTTCATAGGTTCCTTCGTCTTGTCGCCCCACATTTCCCAGAGAGGCCATATTTTACCTAGTCGCTCGCGAGCAGCAATAGCTTCTTGCGCACGCAGGAAAGCTATAGGAAAATCCTGCGCAACACCACCCCGACCCCTATTCCCCTCCGCCTCCAAATCCTGCATCCCATAAGGCACAGGCAGCTTCCCACCCAAAGACTGAACGCACGAGCCAAACAAGAACTCCGTAGCGCTATCCAACGTAAACCGGCCGAATAGATCCTGAATATCGACAGCCAGGCCGAGTCTGCTGCGTTCCTTGATCCGGGCGATGAAGTGGTCGGCGTGTCGGTCGAAGAGGTCGAAGTGGGAGATTCGGTCCCGGGAGAAGAAGGGGCGCGTCATGGAGCGGTGGAACTTCCACATGGAGCCGTCAGAGTTGAATACGCCGGTACCAAGGACGGGAGCCATGGTTTCGGTAAAACGATTACCTACGAAGGGGAATTAAGTACGGAGATGACATGGAGGGAGAGGGGTAGAGTACCTTTCTCATAGTTGTTGAAGTCAGTGGCTAGGACGAGTTTGATGTGATCTGGGCTAATGGTGAAGACGGTATCATTATCCCACAAGACGTGGAAATTGAAAGTGTTCCCGTATTTCTCGATGTGCTCGGGTACACCGTCGCCTAGTTGTCCACACATGAACCATCGAAGGCATTGAGCAGCGATGGGACACGCACCAAGGTAACCGTTATCGAAATGCCAATTCAAGTCTGCAATAACATCGATGTTTCCTATCCTTCGACCTTTGACACATGGAATCACCCTTGCGCCTAGCCTTTCTGCCTGTCTCCTCCGCTTGAAATCCGAGTATAGGACACGGAAAGTCGCATAGCTTGGAACAGCAAGGACGCCTGCGAGCACTGAAATGTGAAGGGGAACAGAGAGGCGCCGTAGGCCGAATACGAGTGCAATGTTCGGGACGAGATACTTGATGAGGCCTCGCAGAATAAAGTCTATCCCGGGCGTTATGACGACCGTTCCTGCCATTGCAGAGGGGGTTGTAGGCAGAAGGTTGAGACAGGGGATGGATGAGAGTTTAGAGTTGCGGGATTCCCGCAGCCAGGGTTTCGGGTAACATGATTATAGGGACGTGTGTATGGGAACGCATCAAGTGGGTTGCCCTCAACCGACCGCCACGCAAAAGGTCTTGTGGTCATGTTTTTCACCGGGAAGGCCGACGGTAACCTCCGCAGCTCAAAGTGCACCATACTGCACCATTGGGACCCATGCGACGGCTGCAATGAGCTGGGTATGAACGACAAGGACGCTGTTCGTGGATATCGATAGCTGCTAATGGATCTGCGCCAACCATCTTATCTGAGGCGGGTGGCAGTGCGCACCCCGACCCTGTCGACCGCCGCAACTCGCTTCCGCCACCTGGGCGTTGGAACTCAGCGCTCAGCTGTCGCAATGACGTCGCGGTGTCCAGAACATACTACTTAAGGTCGTATATATATGTCTTAGCGTCAATCATCTGTGCAGTCATGCGATGCCTCTCGACTCATTCTGGACTTACCGCCCGCTCTGGCTAGAGCATCCTCATGTCTACTGGAACATAGGCCTCGCTCACACTACGTCTCGTCTGGACTGAACTGTTGTAACTAGAATGCGATATCCCTGGACGCGAATCATGCTCGTGGGTGCCTTATATACCACCCAATCTCCCAACTATCTGGCTACACTCGCTATTCTTCGCAATTCTGCCTCACTATCTTGTCCAAGAAAGCGTTGGGACGCACACTATGAACACTGCGCGCATCGGGCTATCTTCCCTTCGTGCTATTCGCACCGTTCGGCCTATTGACAAAGTCGCAAGAGGCTATGCTAGTGCGAGCGGTCATGGGGTCGGTGTTCATCCGTCCTCAAGTCATTAGCTTCCTCTCTGACCCCGTAATGCTCCGCAGCACCTGCCGTTCTCTACGACGAACAGACGTGCCTTCGCCATGAAGTATTTTACCTTCTTGGCCACCGGTTTCTCGATTCCTTTCATCGCTATTTGGTGGACATGGTAAGTCTTCTTGCTTTCTTGTCGATGGGCTACAGTACTTACAGCCGCTATTCCATTCCATGATAGGAACAAGCCTGGAGGGATCCACAATCCCTGAGCCTAACTAATGGAGTCGCGAAGGATAATGATTGAATTCCAATCCATAATGTGTATTATACCATCCAATTACAATTACCAGGCGTATTTTGAAACTCGAACCAGTCACCAGCTTGTTGAGTGCCATACCATAGAGTGAAGGTGGCACGGGTCCGTTCAATTGGAGCCTGTCTTACCCACGATATAGAGTACCATCTTGCGGAAGCGACTGACAGGAATTTCAGCTGCAATTTAGTCGCTAGTTTAAGCGTGTAAGCATAGGCGACGTCTCTGAGTTGCCAAGTGTGGACTGGGTAGGAAGTGGCCGAGCAGTAGATAAGATAAGATAAGATGGTGGTCAACCAGGATCCCAGAATGCATCATGCATCATGATCATGCATCCTCCACAACAGCATGCACTGGACTCACAGCCTCATCGGAATTCCTTCCCAACGGTATATGTAACAGCGCCAATCTGGCTTATTTATTCGGGACCGGCTTGGTGACGATGACTCTGCTCCTAGTTCGAGTTCCTTCTCTCCCTCACCTTCCATGTCATCGAATAGCGCGTCCAAAGATACACCGAACCGCGTCGAGGCCGACCCGAATGTCGTCGAGTCGATTGCCACGGGGGCGGAAGCTGAAGCATTCACGTTACCATCCCACTTGAGCGAAGAACTCCCTTCCACCAGCCAAGTTCAACTGAACATCAACGACTCACTGGCGTACCTCGACGCCATTCGCACACGATATGAATCTCGACCGGACGTGTATCAAAATTTCTTGGAGCTTATGAAGAAATTCAAGCTGAACCAGTAGGTCGCTCTCATTTACCGCCCTGAGCTGCTATGGAACTGATGACGGACTCGTGTAGAATTGACACGTTGGACGTGATAGAGAACATCACGCACCTATTTCCTGATTCGCCAGACCTTATCCTCGCGTTCAACCCTTTCCTCCCTTCGACTCTGCGACTGCGTATCCAGCCGCCCACCGAAGACAATCCTGTTCAAGCATCTGTCGAAATCCTTACGCATAACCCCAGTGGTGATCCTCACCGTGTCCCCGTTGATCTCACAGAAGAAGACGCGAAGAAACTAGCCGTTGCCTTGCGGGAGCAAGCAAAGAACCCCCCTCCCTCTATCACTGTACCAGTGACCGCTCATCCACACGCCGACGGTATAAACGAGGGCATCGCCAAAACGCTGAAGTATATGGACAAAGTGAAGGCAAAATTCGATGACGGGACAGACCATAACGTGTATACGCGGTTTTTAGCTCTTTTGGGGAAGGGGAATCATGGCGAATTGGACGTGGTGCGTTTTCCTCATTCACTTCTTCTTTCCTCCTTTTTTCTGTCTATGAGTTTCGAGTATCTGATGCACGTTGCAGGTTGCTTTGCAGGAGCAAGTGGAAGAACTGTTCAAGGATGAGCCTGAGCTCCTAGAGGGATTCTATTTGTTCGTACCCAGGACAGCTGTAGCTGCAGCTGCTTGACTGAGGCGGCCCTACCTTGAGACTCGCGTGGTGACAGTTTTGCTGGTATGTTAATGTACTTTGAGGAATCGATATATTTTTCGCCGAAAGTGTCCCCCCATCTAGCCCAACCCCGTCAATCAATGATCAGGAAATGATTTATTCGGACCAGCGATACTAAACCTCCTTCAACGGTTGCTAGTAACCGCAACCGCATCACATCACTACTCTGTGCAATCTGTTTATCTACCATGTTCTGTTTGGCGTCTGGATCTAAATCCTCAGTTCGATAGTCAAACCCTCATTGAGTGCCGCGGCCGTACCATACCGTGAAGAGTGGCACGGGTCCATTTACTTGGAGCGTGCTGCCTGTCTCGATTCACCACAGTAAAGCGTCCGTCGGACTCGAAGTGGCCAACAAATAATGTGCGCTGGAAGGGGAATTTTGGATCCAGTGCGACGTTTTCCGCCCAGACTTCTTTCCAACATGCGTTAGGAAGAATTGTGGTTACCGTCTGAGGGAGAATTTTGGGCGCATAGGCATAGGCTAGTTGTCAATGCAGCCCGCAGTTGAGTAGCAGTACGAGCGGTAGATAAGATAAGATGGCGATCAGATCAGCCGCCACAAGCGGCGGTCACACCAGTAGTCGTCGGACCATCATGGCCAGCCCGAGACTCATCAATGCATCATCCATCTGCATCATCCATCATGAGCCATACAATCTGGCTTATTTATTTGGGTTCCCAGTTCCTTCTTGTCCCCACTTTCCATGCCATCGAACTGCGTCGAGGCTGAACAGAATCTCGCCGAACCCCAAGTTCAACTAAGCATCAACGACTCGCTGGCATACCTCGACGCCATTCGCACACGATATGAATCTCGACGGGATGTGTATCACAATTTCTTGGATGTTATGAAGGAGTTCAAGTCGAACAAGTAGGTCGCTTCAATTACCGCCCTCACTTACGACGGAACAGACCGACTCGTGGATTATTGTAGAATGGACACATTGAACGCGATAGAGAATATCACTCATCTCTTTATTGATTCGCCAGACCTCATCCTCGCATTCCACCTTCTTCTCCCTTCCGACTCGACTCTTCGGTTGAATATCAAGCCACCCACTGGAGACAGTCCCGATCAAGCATTCGTCGAAATCCTTGCGCATGCCCCCAATGGTGATCCTTACCGTGTCCCCGTTGATCTCACAGAAGAAGACGCGAGGAAACTAGCCGTTGCCTTGCGAGAGCAATCAAAGCGCCCCCTTCTCAATTCTGTGCCTGTGACCCCTCATGCGGAAGGGATAAATGACTTTGCCAAAACGCTGAATTATATGAACAAAGTGAAGGCAAAGTTCGATGACGGGACGGGATATAGCGCGTATAAGCGGTTTTTGGCTCTGTTGGGGTATCATCGTGAATTGGGCATTGTGCGTTTTCTATATTCGTTTCTTTCCTCCTTTTGTATGTCGAGTTGCTGATGGACGTTTCAGGTTGCTCTGCAAGAGCAAGTGGAAGCACTGTTCAAGGATGAGCCTGAGCTCTTAGAGGAATTCAATATGTTCGTACCCGGGATAGCACTGATAGAAGCAGCTGCAGCTGCTTGACCGAGACGGCCCTCCCTTAAGAGTCGTGTGGTGATAGTTTTACTGGTATGTGAAAGTACTTTCTGGGAGGAATCGATCTATATTTTGCCGAAACCCTTCATCTAACCCAATCCCGTCAAGCAATGATCAGAAAAAAGAATTATTCGGACTAAATAACGACACGAAACCTGCTAATAAGCGTACATCACTATTTTTCAAGCACTCTCGTCTGGATCTAGATCCTCAGACATTCCTTCGGCTTGACGAAGGCCATCCTCCAGTGCCTGGATTTTCACCCCCACCACTTGGTTTGTTTCTTTTGTGAGTGGAATATGCACCGTCGGCGACGCTAGCTTGCTTATCTCGTAGACCTGCTTCGCTGCTTTCCCTGGGTCGGAGAACGGCACGAGACCTTTGAGGAATGCCTGTCGACCGATCTGGCTAGGTAGGTGTTCCCCATACGCGGGATGCGCTGGGTATATGATTGATCCTCCGCCTGCAGTCATACGGGTCTTGAAGGAGCCGAATTCGATAGTTGACACCTTCGTGCGCACATCTTGGTCTCAGCACTGTTTATTTGACCCGTCGTGGTTAAGGTCAGCTTACCTTGATATTCCACTTAGGATCTACTTCCTTTGCTATGCTCTCCGCAAGACCTTCAAGGGCTGCGACGTGCAACGAGTCAATTTCTGTTCGCGTTGATATGCAGAGGATACCCACCGTGCTTGCTAATCAATATAATCCCATCGTCAACTGAAGACGATGCTAACATCATCTCACTCACCTGGCGCTATAATACCCGCCTCCCGCAATCCCAATCAGCCCCGCCATCGAGCCACTGTTCAGAATCAATCCCCCTTCACCAGGGGGATTCAGATCCCTCATTACACGAACCGCCTCCCTGATGACATTTGCCGCTCCCCAGAAATTTACTTCAAACATCCGCCGTGCTTCAGCGTCTTGGTCTTTGCTTTCAACCTCTGCGATGCAGAAGATGCCGGCGTTGTTGAAGACGACGTCACAGCGCCCGAAACGCTCCATGATGGAGGTAAAGGTAGCTGTGACATCCGCTTCTACGGTAACGTCGCATTTGAGTACTAATAATCGATCCGTCGGGGTTCGGGATACTAGGTCAGCGAGCGCCGAAGGAGAGCGCACGGCGGCCACTACAGTGTCGCCATTCGCTAGGACCACTTCCGTTACTTCCCTCCCAATTCCTGAAGCGGCACCCGTAACTGGTAGGTAAGGTGGTTTGCACAGCAGGTTAGCCAGTTTGGCGCGGTGATTGGAAGCTTCGTACTTAGCCAGACTCGAGGCTTCGCCATTTTACCACCGATATGAAGGTGAGAGGTTCGAATGACGACGATCCCCTATGTTGCTGGTATATATATACGAGCTCTATGTGTCGGACTTGGAAATTCACGACCGTGACGCCCATATACACACCTCTTGGCTCTTTGTTTCAGCATTGGTCCGAGTTCAATGGGTCAACACACCTCCGGCCGCCTCGCCTCTGACACGATGGGCAGCCAATGCCGGATCCAGTGGTGATTGTGTTTTAGGATAATCCCCTCTGGGTTCCTCTCAATGTTTCTCTATCTGCAAAGATCAGTGTCAGTGCCACGCGTTACGATGCTGTATTCCATCCCCGGAACAGCACGTTGCCATCCATGGGGTAATGGACAGCGCCCACCGTAGCCTTGGCTAGGATTTATACTGTCGTCGCTCCAGTCTCTGTGCCCGGCGTCTGACAGACCGGTCCCCCTCTCCTCTTCCACACCCCTGTGCGCCCCCAACACCCCTGGCATGCCCAAGTTTCCCCGATGGAAACCCAAAGTACGAAGGTACATATAAGTCACATATTGGTCCAAATTGCAAGTTCTGTGGCGCCGTTCATGGTCGCCCGAACGATTCCCCATCGAACCCATGCAAGTCTGCGATGGCCGGATGACTGGGGTCAGATCCTCCGGGCTCAAGGTACTGCATCATCAGGTGGAGGGAGGCACTCCGCGGCCCCAATTCCTGATGTGAACGACGATGCCTAATCCCGCGCACGGCCTTCGGTTTAGACTTCTTCCATGGACAAATGTACATCCCTTAGCTGGTTTGGAATCGGCGTGGCCCGTTACCATATAAACGTCCAATACTCGCTCCATGCCCAGGAGCAGGTATGCAGCAGTTGCTCACGTTGTTCAAACACAATGACCAAGCTTCGAGTCTGGCTAGGTATGGACGGACTTATCCTCACCTTGACGAATTGGCTAATCGTTTTAAACGCTGAGTACTGCTTCACGGAAAGAAGGAACGGAGGTAGTCTTTTTAGAGTTCTCTAACCGATATCAATTGATCGCGCTTGTTGTCCTTTTTACGCGTCCCCGATTCCATGCAAGTTGGGCCATACATGATCAACATCAATTTGCCATCATGGGGAATGAGCAGGGGATGAATCGAAGGCATACCCTTCGCGTCTTTGAGTCATTATCTCTTCAGTTCGGATATCTGTTGTACCAATCAGACTGTTTTCATATAAGTTATCAATCCATCGTCCGGCAACCTCGCCACCATTTTACGCATCCGGTGTACTGTCTGAGCGCTGAGCATCAATGGGGTAGTGGTAACCTGGGTCGTTGCCACTTCAATAGCTGTCAAATATCGACCCGCCGCGAGTTCGATTCTCGCTTGATGCATTATATCCTGTTTGTAATGTTTCCATCTTCTTGCCTAACATCCTTGCGACCAGGACAAGACGCCCCGTATTCTCCCTAACCGGGCTAGGGAATTCCAGTGAACCACGAAACGACGTAGCTGAGCCCTTCTTGTCAAGAAGTCCTTTCCTCATCTTTTTTTATACGCACATTCGCCTTACGGTTTCTACGAAATCGGATAAATCGCCTCCCTCAAACCAGCCAATTTGAGTCGCTTGAGCACCCGTAAAGCAGCCGCAGTCATTGTGAATTCACTCAGCTTCAATATCGACCTAATCTAGTTTGCACTTTCTCCGAAAGATAGAATGAGTGGGGCACGAGAGAGTCAAGACCGAATATACTGTATCGGGTAGATCGTTAGCATGGATTTATAATTCCCTTCGACAGGTGATGCTGCTTGGGAGTCAATGCGTGCAAGAGTTTCATTCATGTACAGCAACTGAAATTCGCATAGTCTCAGAGTCCCTATGGCCCCTGAGGGTCGCCCCTCCAGTGCTTATACTACAGTTCAAATTACTCCGTAGCATGCATGACTAGCGAAATCCATTCGAAACCCTCCCAATCACTGAGGTGTCAAGATCTCCAAAGCAAAGTCAATTACTTCAAGTATAAATTCGCTATGGAGCTTACCTGCGCAGGGCGGATATGAGGTCCGAAGCCCGGTTTAAACCCCCATAGTCGGTAGGAACACCATTTTTGAAAATCTTGATAGTGCTATGGAGTTTCTCAGCTCCTTCATTATACAGTAAGGCATATTGCTCACGGGTAGGCCTCGATATTGACTTTTTTACACACAGAGAAGTCTTTGTCGCAGTCGACCTTCCCAGCTTTGATACCTTTCTTCTTCAGTTCCTTGGCTGCTCTCTCGTACTGCGGTTCGAGCGATTTACAGTGTCCAGACCTTAGAACGGATCAATCAGAACAGCGTGGAGTGCGAATGAACAGAACACTAATTACCAAGGAACACAAAATGCGACGAGCATGACCTTTTCTGCGTTGACCACGGAATCGAAATTTGCCGCTGTCAGCTTGATGACATCGGAGGCGGCAGCGGCAGCGGCCAGCGACGCCAGAAGTAGAGCTGCCCAAGTGAAGAACTGCATCTGGGTCGGATGGCTTGAAAGTAAAACCTGACGGCATATTTATCTGACACATAGCTTCGGTCTTGCTGAGAATCCAGCCCAGTTGGTGTCATCAGATGCCATACTAATACTATGTGCAGTACCGTTTCGATGCTGCGAATAAGAGTTGCCAGCGAATCATTGATCGAGCCGAAAGATGTATCCTGCTTCTTAGTCAGTCCGAATACACCAGCGCTTTCGCTTGGCCAAGCTTTCACTTACATATCTCCCGAGCCCATGTGAGCTACACAACAGGATTCTGTCTGCAATACCATGAACGGCTGACTCGCACAAGCGACTCGCGTCGTCGCTCACCTGACGTGAACTAGTCCAGGTAATCCAACAACATCTCATCTTCCGCATCCTCGGGCTCCCCAGTCTTCTCGCCCAGCCTTTAGTGACAGCGTTCTTCAAGTCACGCTGTTTCCTCTTTCTAACGGCTTCCTCGATGATAGGCTCGACGACCGCGTTTCGCCGTTAACAGCTTCATGATATATGGTGTTAGCACCTTCTGCATCTTGGCGTTCTGCTCATGAGTGATCAACTTACCTTGGTATTCCACTGGGATCGACTTCCTTAGATGTTGACAATACCCACCATGCTTTCTAGGCGAATTCATGGTCCGTTAGCAATAAGCAAAGAAATTAATGTCGTTGGACACTCACCTGACACTATAATACCATGACACCACCGCCCCGCTATCGAGCCAGTATTCCCTCTTACCGGGATTCTGACACATCCTTCAGCACACGAACGTTTCCCTGATGATGTAGGAAGTGTGGGGTATGAAGAGCAGGGCTACTCAGGCTAGGATGGATGGTCTGTCAGGCTCCGGAAGCTGGAGATTACTCCAACGAGCTCCTCGGACAAATGGTAAGTCGATGGGCGTCTTTATTCGGATAAACGAAACGTTAGCAACATCCTAGTGACAGACCAATGACGGTCTTGTATCACACCCGTAAGCGCTCTGAGGGCCTACATACACTCGACACTAACAACGGATCAATCATTCCTTTCCCAGAATGAGGGGATCGCTGAGAGGCTGAGCACAGTGTGCCGTATGGCTATGACTGATAAGCGGCCTTGCATTGAACCTGTCATTACAGCCGATGATTCCCAGCGCTCTAGATATGTCAAAAAAGTACAAACCTTGGAGATCAAACTGACCCTGTGACAGTCGACTTCATCCGTGCGGCAAGTAGCGGCAAGTGGCGCCCAGTGATTCGCGTACAAAAGGGCTCCCAACTCTCCATTTCTTCTCCTGCTTTCACTAACGGCCGTTCACTTGAGACTCTTCGTGCGTCGGCCGGTTGCCCATGTTCATTTCGGAGACTATATTCTAATCACAACCCGTATAACCTAGATTCGCATCAGCCAGGAATCATGCACACCTACGTTGGTAAACTGACCTATCGCCCATACGCACTCGACGAACTCCTCGTGATCGTCGTCCCCAAGGGCTTCAAGCTCAAAGACCCAATCTTGGTGTACCATCAATGGACGGTCGATTCCAAGGGGTCTAGCAAAGTAAACGTCCCCGCTGAAGGGACTATCGACAGTGTAGCGAGTGTGGATGGGGAGTACAAAATAGGATTCCTTTTGGATCGAGCTTTTACGTTTGAGGGGGTGGTGAAGGATGGAAAGAAGACGATTGTAGTTACGATGAAGCATAAACGGACAGGGAGGAGTAGCGCTTCATCAACGCTTGAGTTGCGTTACCCGTAAGCTCTATGGAGTCGAGTCAAAGTCGAAGCCGAAGCCGAAGTCAATGGAGGGTTTCTTATTCCCTACTTCGCAGGTTCGTTTACTTGGAATGTCTAATCAGTAGAAAACGAACTACACGCACTTTGTCTTGATAATCGAAGTAATGCTGATGCAGACGTTGCTTCGGGATGATTGACGGATTTCCGACGAGTGTGCATATCACTGTGAGTTGAGCCGGGCGTACAACTTGTGAGCGTGAGTAAGATGTGTGCAAGGCCCGGACGGGTTGGATGAAGGCAGTGATCGATTACGCGAAAGAACAGGGTACGACCAGTAGTCACAGTGGTCGAGCCTTGGCGGAGCCGTCTCTGTTCATGAAGCATGGGCGTCAAATCACAGGTCAAGTTGAATTTTGTCTCCGTCTTTATCTGAGCTAGCGCTGACTTGCGCGGCTTATTGTCGGCGAGGGCGGAGATCGTCGGAGTGACCGCCACTTCAGATTGATAAGATCTCATTCAGGGGCTGGGATCTTGAAGCAAAGGCAGACAATATGACCATGACCGTGCTCGCTTACTGGCCGTGTATCTGGTAGATCGTTGGTAGAACCAATGATTCATAAACTTGAATAGGCGACGCTGCCCTGGGACTCAATGCGTTCAAGATCTGTTTCGTGTACAGCAACTGCAATGATGGTCTAACTGAGGTCTACAGTTACAAGTTGAATTAATCCATAGCATGTATGACCAACGAAATCCGGTTGAAAGCCTCCTGATCACCGAGGTGTCGACAATCTCAAAAGCAATGTCAATCACTTCCAGTATAAAATCGCCATGGAACTCACCTGCGCATATAGGATATGAGCTCGGGAGCCCGCTTTGGACCCGTATAGTCTGCAGGAACGCCATTTTTGAAAATTTTGATAGTGCTATGGAGTTTCTCAGCTCCTTCAAAATCCTCTACAGTAAGGCATATTGCTCACGGGTAGCCCTCGATATTGAATTTGGTACACGCAGCGGGTTCTTTGTCGCAGTCGACTTGCGCGACTTTGATACCTTTCTTCTTCAGTTCCTTGGCTGCTCTATCGTACTGGGGCTTGAGTGTTCTACAATGTACCGACCTTAGAAAGAACGGATCCATCAGAAAAGCGTGAAGCACGAATGAGCAGAACGCCATACCAGGGGGTACAGAATGCGACGAGCATGAGGTTTTCTGCATTGACCACGGAGTCGAAATCTGCCGCTGTCAACTGGATGACATCGGATGCGGCGGCGAGAGCGGCCAGCGACGCCAGAAGTAGAACTGTCCAAGTGAAGAGGTGCATCTGGGATGGATGGCTGGAAAGTAAAATCTGACGGCATACTAATACGATACATAGCGTCGGCCTTGCTGAGAATCCAGCCCCGTTGGTGGATGGATGGTACATACTATGTACGGCACCGTTTCAATGCTGCGAATAAGAGTTGCCAGCGAATCATTGATTCAGCCGAAAGAGGGCTTCTTTATACCGTCGCGTCCGTCAGTAGATAGGAATAAGATAAGATTGACTTTATGGGACCAAAGGCTTCAGGCTCGAATTTGGATACGCTGTGTGGTTCCTCTCGAATCGCGTCGTGGGCTTCTCTATCCTCTGCCACATTGCAATACCGTGACACCGGAAGTGGGCCGTTGCGGACCCTCCGCATTCTGTCAATGGCGTGAACAATCAACGGTCATCGGCCAGAACGGGGAACAGGCCTTGTGTCTCTTTGTTTTAAAGTGGCCAAACAGTATTCAAACTTGTCATTCACCTATGCAGGATTGCATTGGTGGCGAACGATGGCCGAGTGGCCCGGGTCGGTATGGCCGGATCGAACAAGTGATCGGTTTGTTTGTTGCGGCCCCTAACTCATCTCGACCAAACAGAAGGGAACAGCTTATGGGCATCGTTCAAGTATCGTACACACATCGTATGAAAGTCAAGCAGCACCAAATGTTTTGCCTTTGACATCTTTTGGCCTCTCATTTCCAATACTCCTAGGATCCTTCCTCTCGTCGCCTCCCACTTGCGGAGAGTTGTCGCGCGCTCCAGTGGTCACGGTTCCGATATGAAGCCTCAGCCCTGCAATCGTGTCGTCCAATGTTTCCCCAGTGAACACGCTTTTGCCGCTATACACCCCATTTCCATTTGCCAGACCAACCAAACCAACGGGTGTCGACTTCACCGCCGGGAATGGCTGAGAATCGGGAATCACTAGGGCCGTTCTGGTGAGTCGAATGCCGCCCGAATAGCTGGCAGGCTCCAACTTCAAGTGGGCTATGCCGACAGGAGTAGCGATCCTTGCCTGTGGGGTTGTTGGAGGTGGTGGAGGCGCGATATCGTCTTCTCCTAGTGGTTGTACAATCAAAGGGCCAGCTCGCGCTTTCCCTCCCACTGCCCCTTCATGCCCACCAACGATTACCGTCCTCTTAAGCACCTCTCTCTGGACGAGGGTACCGCCTACTATATCTCCCATCGCTCTTCTTCCTCTTCTTATGTCGGAATATACGTTTGGCTCTGCCGTGGCGGCGTCTCTTGCCTCGATGGGTGCCGCCGCCGCAAGCATCGAAGCAGCGAGCAACCCCAGGAAGATCAGGGCCATTTTTCTCTCGGACATCATGACGGGCTTTCGGTATAAAAGCGCGAGAGACCCTATGGCGAGCCAACCATAAGTTACGGCGATAGCAAGTATGCGAAATAACGCACTCTTTCAACCTCGTCGCACGAAACCCAAGGTGATGTTTGGGTGGCGGGGAGACCAAAACCTCAACTGAGCTTCCATGCCTCAGCTTTAAGTCCATTCTAAGCTTCTTGGCCTTCCCTGCATACGATGTGTCGCCGAGATACGACTATTCTCTCAGGCCGCCGTTACGCCATACCAAATCCTTAGGCACTCATAGCTTCAGTGCTATCGGGAGCTAGACGAATACCAATCCACCCAAGGTTCTAGCGAGTGGAGCATTCCGAGGCCTCTAAATAGTCAGTATTCAGTGACCATTTTGTCTGTCACTTCCTCGCCCATTCTCACTTAGCCCTTCCCGTTAGTTAGTTAGTCACCTATGAGCCTGGACCTATGCGATGACAACCTCCGGTCTCGTCCAACCATAACGCACAAGTTAAGAAGGTCTAGATTTTGAACGGCAAGCCTTACTCATTTCTAGTTGAATGAACTCTGACGAGTTTGGAACACATTCAGGTCTTCACGAGTGCGAACGAGCGTTTGCGGATTATAGATGTCATTAAGTCATAACGCTCTTTACAGAACAATTACTAAATTAAACAACGGGTCGACCCTATAGCCAATATTGGCGGAAAGTGAGGGGGGATGAAGCTCCCAAATCTAATTCAACGCCAAACCCGTCCCCCTCAGCTTTTGACATAACACATCAATCTCTGTACCAACCAGCCGTCAGACCGACTGAACTAAGGATAGAGGCCGCGTTACTCACAACTGATTGTCGTGCTTCAGTTAGGCTGGTGCTGTTTTGGTCAATGACAGCTTCTAACGCTGAGGGAGCATGAAGACTCACTTGCTGGACTAGGGGTACCAATTGTTGTTGTAACGCGTTCAGTCAGCGTCTTCGTGACATCTTCTGGTGCTTGCGCAGCGGCACCTGCATTTGCGCCGGCAGCAAGTCCCGCACCGGCACCCAAACCTGTGTTCGCTCCTACACCAGCACCGACGACCGCGCCTGGTGCTACACGTGCGCCGGCAGCGAGACCTACTCCGGGAGCGACGCCAGCAGCAAGTCTAGCATTCGTGCCCAAACCGGTTCCGGCATTGACGCGTGCACTAGAGCCCAAGAGACCACCCAATCCCAAGAGACCTCCCGATCCCAACCCAAGACGACCGCCCAAAAGACCGTTTACACCGAGGCCGACGTTGCTAAGCAGACCGCTGACTCCCAAACCGACATGGTGAAGAGTCGAACCGAGTCCTGCACCGAGACCAAGGTTGGATCCGAGTCCTGCAGCAGCACCGAGGTTGGCGCCTGCACCAAGGCGCGTGGCAACGTTCGCACCTGCGCCGAGACCAGCTCCAGCGGCAAGAGTCGTTCCGGCACCGACATTCGCACCAGCAGCGACACCAGCGCCCGCGTTGACACCAGCACCGACGTTCGTACGAGTGTTGACTCCGGTGTTGACGTTAACTCCAGCGCCAACCGCGGGGCCAGCACCGACAGTAGCGCCTGCGTTGACAGCGGTTCCAGCACCAGCACCAAGGCCAACGCCGACATTGGTCTTAGCGGTCGTGGCCGCTCCTACACCAGCAGCAGTGTTGACGCCGACAGATGCTGCTGTTCCTGCTCCAACTCCTGCTCCGAGGCCTGCACCTACACCGGCGCCTATGCCTGCACCTACGCCTGCACCCACACTAGCACCCACACCGGGAGCAGGGGTGGCATCATCCTCGGTATCAACTTCAGTGCTTACAGCAGCAACGGGAGCCGCTTTGGCTGCGACAGTCGGAGTGGCGGGGCTGGCAGAGCTTGCTGGAGTTTCATCGTCTTCATCAGCAGCAGCCGGCGTTGAAGAGCTGGCTGGGGTGGATTTGACAGCGCTTGGGGCGGGGGCGTCATCATCTGCGTCAGCGGCGGCAGCGGCGGTGACACCTGCAGAGACTGGGGCGCTAGCACCCACACTGACGCCAGCAGCAACTGGGGCAGCGACACCAAGTCCAACATTGGCGGCGACGGGGGCGGCGACACCGACGTTGGCTGCAACAGGGGCGGCGACTCGGACATTAGTACCAAGGCCAAGGCCAGCTCCGAGACCAACACCCGCTCCCAGTCCAACGCCAGCTCCAAGTCCAGCGCCAACGGCTATGGGAGCCGCAACGCCGACGTTCGCACCCACTGGGACGGAGGCACCAAGGCCGACGTTGGCAGCGACAGGAACAGCAAGCCCAACGCCAGCAGCTACTGGAACTGCGGCCCCTACGCCGACGCCGGTTCCGAGTCTTGCGCCTGCTATGGACTCCTTAGCCCAAATGTGGAGAGTATTAAAGGCGTGAAGACTTACCCCCAACACCAGCCCCAAGGCCAACATTGGCGGCCACGGGAAGAGAGAGGCCGAGACCAGCACGAACTGGAACTGCAGCTCCGACACCTACGTCCGCTCCAAGCCTAGCATCGGCTAAAGATGCATTGAGTACAAAACCGGGCAACCAGACTCTGGAGACTTGAGAACTCACCACCAAGACCGGCTCCGAGGCCAGCACCAAGACGAACACCAGCACCGAGACCGGCACCAACACCAGCACCAACACCAGCGCCGAGACCAAGGCCAGCTCCAACGCCTAAGCCGAGTCTTGCACGGAGGTCTGCGATAGCGGCCAGTCTAGCGCGCGCACTGAGTGCACCAGCCAAGTGAGCTTGGATTGCTGTCGCGAGGTTGCCTAATCCAGCGGCTCTGAGCTCAGCGGTAAGTGCGTCCTCTGCGTCGGCCGCCACTTCCCCGCCAAGAGATGCCTCAAGATCTCCCAGAAAGGAAGCATCTGGCAGAGAGGTGCGGGTGATTGACGCGGTGGAGATTCTAGTGTTCACGTCGGCGTCGACGCCAGTGTTCGTGTTGACACCGGCTCCAACGTTGGCACCGACGTTTGCTCCGACACCGGCGCCCAATGCAGCGTTGGCACCAGCTGCAACGCCTGCATCGACTTTGGCTCCGAGGCCAGCTCCTGCACCAACATTTGCGGCGCCTGTGAGCCCGGCTTGTGCTCCCAGACCGGAGCCCAGGTTTGTGTTGACATCCGCTCCGATTCCGAGGTCGGCCGAGTTTTCAGCATCGACGGAGCGTTGCACCGGGGCACCGGCAACATAGACTGACAGGAGAACTAGGGAGAAAAATGAACGCTTCATCCTGAACCTAGCAGTACGGTGTTCACTTCAGTCTCAGATGATGTATGGTTGACTTACTATGATATCGATCTCTCGAGAGGGAATCGATAATGAGAGGCGGACCTGATAGCCTTGAACCCAGTACAAGCTCCCGTCAGTGGGGTAAGTTTGACTACTAGAAAGTTTCACTCACAGATGCTTAGCTACCGAGCGCTGGTCGAAACCTAAGGTGGAGCAGGCCTTTTATTGCATCGGCGGCAGGATGTCGCCCCTTCATGTTTGTGGATGCACTACCAGGTGGAATAGTGTGCAAGCGATCTGTCGATCATTTAACCGTGCTAACGTCCGCACCATCCCGCACTACGTCTAGTAATGAACATGCTATATTGGGGCACGGTGACGAGAAGTGTGCCAAGCCCTTTGTTATGCTTTCGCCATCGACGAACGCCATCTTGTAGCATCTTTTCACGTACTAAAGAGCCAGAGTTCTTCATGTGGGCTGTCCCTCACTCGTAGTCTATCCTTCAGGGTTCCATTAATGCAGGGGCAGGAACAGTCTGTCGATTGATATCCTCCAGCATCTACCTTCGATCTGATGATGTGGCATTTTATGCAGCCATCTATACCTACGCTTAATGGGAGCGTATGAATGTTTGCGAGAAGCTACTTAGGCGCGAATCAGTATTCTAGCTTTGGGTATTCAACAGACTTCATAATTCGCCAGCAGACAGAATGCGGGACATTATTAGAGAAGGAAAACATATCTAACGTCATCGAGACGGCTACTTGTCGGTGTAAGATAGTTCCCGGTACCGGGGCTAACATACAAATCAAACTACCGCCTTCTCCTCGACAATCCTACGACGCTTCGCAGCGGCACCACACGGCTCCGTAACAGTATGCCAGTCAGGCGCACTCTTCCAAAACAAAGGAGCTGACAACTTGAGTGTCAAAAATGCGCCGGTGCCTCCAGAGGCCGCGGGAGCGGGAGCGATGGGGCTTGGAATGGTGATGGGTTTTCCGGGGTTGTGAGGTCGGAATGGTGGTTTGGGGAGCGGATGATAGTAGGTATTAGGCAAGTTTTCGAGATTCTTGGTCACCTCGCAGAGGTATTCGGCGATGGGATCGCTGACGGGGATAGGTGCCGCCGCACTCAGAGTGGCGAGGATGAGGACAAGATATGTTGCCTTTCTGAGCATTCGTCAAGAGGATGGCACGGTGACAAAAATAGAATATGCGAGCTACTCACAGCATGTTCACTAAGTTCAGAAACATCATAACTGACGCCTTACAACTCTCCGCAACGGATGCGGTGACGGGAGGAAGCAACGTCGCCTCTCGTGCCTCGCCAGGTAATTCGTGGCTTTTGTAAGTAGGCTAGCAGATACCATGGTAGTGGAGAAGGGGCCGTGAATGCTAGCTGTCTATGGCAAAACCGACTAGCAGGTGGAGTAAGCGCTAGTTGCCGTTGTCTGCATTCGCTGCTCTAACCTCAGTTGTGGCTAGCTCAGAGAATAAGCATGCCCTCTCAGGTTCATTGGCGTCGGGGAGGGTGTCGTCCGAGGAAAGGTGTGGTTCAACGCTGGGAAAGGTGAACCGAGAAGCAGCAGTCGCTCCACCTGTCTCCCGTTCAAAAAACGTTAAACATAGCATGTTAAATACTAAGCTACGTAACTCGTCTTCTGAAGCGTGTCATAGGCATGGCTGGCTGTGTCGCTCCCATGCTAGAGCCTCCGTGTGTAGAGAACATGTCTTTTAGAGTCCCGTTCAGATGCCACTTCCTGCCAACCCATGATGAGCTGTGACTCACCGCCTAGAATCCAAGCTCTCTTCAGAGACAGCTTGAACCTATACGAAATTGAATATGAAGTCCTTTCACAACCAGCCCTCGTTTCGTTGGTAGCTTGGGGACAAGCGCCAGATTCACGAAAATCACATGATAAACACGAAACCATGACGTCAAGTTCGGACGCGCTCAGCGGTAACGCCCCTGAACGTTCTTGCTTAGAGTCACCATTACCTCGAAACCCGCACTCAGGCGAGTTCCGTAGATCTCGAACGAACGCAGATGGACGCCGGTGGTAGCGCAGGGCCTGCTATGGCCATCGATGGTGAACGCGATTCCCAATTTTCCCCTCCACAAGACAAGCTAGCAGCGTGGCTCAGCGAAACGGCGTTGGGTCGTGCCTGTGAGATATTATTCGAAGACTTCTTGAAAACCAATGACTCGAGCGCCTTCATTACCTACTGTCATGCTCTCCTAAAGGACGATTGGCCACTGCGGAAAATCATCCTTGGTGATTCGTTTGCCCCCTACGACTTTGTTTGCAAAGCAAGCCAACTGAAGGATAAACCCCTCGTCCAGGTCTTGCGGTCTTGCTTTTCTCTTAGTAAGTCACATTCGATGTAGTCCGGACACGTACTAAGCAACTCGAAGGTTCGCCAACGGTCTACCGCTGTTTGTGACCCGCTCGTTTGATGTGCATAATTTACTGAATGCCTGACGATAGGTAGTGGTGAAGACCTGGTAGAGCAATGTTGGCTCAGTCCATTCGTCGGCGGGGCGGCCGACTTCCTATGGGACTACATCGTTGCTTACTTCAGAGCCAGTGGACGGGACAAATTCACGTATTGTGGAAGATACCTCGTTATCTGCCAATCTTCTGGCTGCGGGAAGACCAGAGCTGTTGACGAAATATCCAAGCGTCATTTCGTCATTCCAATCTGCCTACGTGCCCCAGGTACCTCGGGTATGTATTATGTCTATGACGTCTGTAGTTATTCACGGGCATATGCAGGCTATCCACCTCCTGATGAAGAGGTTCGCAGCTTCTTCCTTGACTATTACGGCGACGCTCAGTCGCATATGGTGGCATTTTCCGAGGCCCTTATGGAGGAGCTTGCAGATATTCTTGAGGGCGATGAGTGGCGGGACCTCAGCTACGCCGACACTGCCAAAGCTTTTCGACTTCGCATGACTGATAAAATGAAGATGTACAAGCACAATCACTTCCGGAGGACATTATATAATAGGGTTATCAGCAAAGCAAGGGTACGAGTGGCCAATGAGGTTTGCAACATTTAGCCTTGAATTTGCATGGGAGATTAACCAATAATTGTCTGTGGCAAGAAGGCTCGCGCTAAGTCTGTAGCTACGAGCAAGCAATCCGCTGCGTCTTCAAAAGACGAAGGGCCTCAACAGGGATCTATTCACAAAACGCAGACCGAGCGAATTGCCACAGCTTGCGCAAAGCTGGTCAAAGCCCTCCAAAATCGCGAAGGTCATCCAGGTCCTTTACTGGAACCCCTTGTTCTATTTGCTTTTGACGAGGGGCACGAATTTACTGCCAGGTCGGATGATACTTTTGGAGATATTCACTCAGTCCTGCAGATGATGGCTGGCCAACCCGTCTTTTCAGCCTTCATGACGACGAGAGGGGATTTCTCCCGATTCCTGCCGCCACACACGGGGGCTCGTTCATTAATTCCTCCGTACTCCGACTTGGGCCTCGACGTGCTCCTTCGAAACCAACCTGACAGGAAAATTCGCTTATCCCCAGAGTGGAACCTCGACAAAGTAACAAGCGATGAAGTTATGACTCAACTGGGTCGGCCGTTGTACGTGGCTCTAGTGCTGAAAGTCGCCAGATGGCCTAATGCATGATGATTCTCCAACTGATGACAGGTTCGGTTTACAGTACCTGCTGGGAGATCATAGCGCCAGATTCGAGCTGCTTTACTTTGCAGTCCAAAAGCTCCTGCTTAGCTTTCCACAGACGCGACTTGGGACGCCGGAAGTGACTGATGCGCAGCGCTTAGCCTGTCTATGTTTTCGCCTACCCATCGAGTTTGTGTCGGATGAATTCAGAGCAAAGGAGGTAGAGCAAGTCGAGGCTCACATGCGCGTCTGTTTGAATGCCGACCCTAGCCACGAAAGCCTGCACACTGTTTCAGCTTCAGAGCCATTCATGTCCGAGGCAGCTTATTTTGCCATCGGAGCCTACGAGATAGATATTGCGGAGGCCTTCCGAAGGTTTGCAGAGGATGGCTGGATCAATGCTGGTAACCGTGGAGAATTTCTGGTTATGCTGCTCTTCACTATTGCCCGCGATGCAGCGATTGGCCCATCGGGTAGAACAGCAGGCCTTTGTCACCCATTATCTCGTTCCCGCATCATACGGCTCCCCGATTTCATCTGCCAACATATTTTCTGTGAAACTGAAGCCGCAGGCGACACATTCGATGCCCTCAGGAAAGATTTCCCCAACGCATGCATGCATTTCAACCACTACCTCAAAGTCCATGAGCGGGGGGTCGTCACTCGGAACCGTCTGCTGCTGCTCATGGGAAGGGGCGCCGCCGTTGTGTGGGACCCACACGAAACCGGCGTTGACATCATTCATCCATTCCTTATCGGAGAAGAGGGCGGGAAGTCGTTATTACCCTCTAACTTTGGAGTAATTCTCATCCACGTCAGCAATGACTCGCGAGATGGATGCGAAGTGAAGCCACACCTATTTAGGAGAATGAACCCCTACGACCTGGGCATCTTGAACGAAGGTGACGAGCCCGTTCCTCTCATTCGGATCGTTTTCGCGTTGGCATCCTCAGAAAGTGGTATCTCAGCCACTCGGTGTGACAGAACAGAAGATTATAATGCCATCACATACGATATCTGGGTCGCCGGTCTATCCTCCGAGATTCTCCGTCCCATTCATGACGACAAAGATAGACCAGCCCTAGAAAAATGGAACACTATCTTGCAAACGTCATATGGCTGGCGCAGGATATATGCCGACAACACCCCTAGACCGTGGGGTAGGATTCAGATACCAGAGATGGATGCAGCGCTCCAGTCTGCAAATCCTGGAGCTGCGTCGGATGCGGCATTTTGGGAGAATTGGGTCCGTCGTCCGTCGGATGAGGAGGTGGAGATGGATGACCCGATGGATGAGGATACGGCAGAAGAACTTGAGCAGCCCCAAGGGAAGGGAAAGGGAAAGGCAGAGGGGCAGGGGCCAGGGCTATTCAAAGCGAAGTCACAGGCAGAGGACGAAATCAAGAGTACTTCAGAGGCGAGTCCGACGAGGATGATGCTAAGGTCATCATCCAGAGTGGAAGTAGGTGAGAAGGCAACGGCTCCAAAGACGAAGCCCAAAGTCGGAGCTGGGCCAGCGAGGAAGAAGATGAAGAAGACTTGACGCTGTGTACTCTAGTTCCTAGGCTGAGGTGGACCTTATCGAACCCTTCTAATTAGCTCCTGATATCGAGTTTCATTGTAACAATATTTCACGTCCGTAGTGATCATACACAAGTGGCTCATGGAGCTGCCGAAATGCCCAGGATAGCTGTGAGTGTTTGAGCAAGCGCCGCCGGGGGAATGGACCAATTAGTGGACTGGTGAAAACTTGTTTGGCTTCAGCAACACCAAGCCGGACTTGGAAGGGTTTCGATGCGTCTTTTGCGATACCATCAGGAGAGCCTGGTTTATGACGGTCCGCATCGGACAATATACATGAAATTCCTCGTGAAAACTCCTGATGTATCATGAATAACCATGAACTATCGTGAACTAGAATGAACCCCCATGAAAACTCAAGATTCATGATGAATAACGTCATGAATGACCATGAATAACTGTGAGAAGTGAAGAAATTCACGATGAGTTCACAATGCATAATGAACTTCATAATGAACTTCATGACTGCTCTGAAGTTCATGATGAACTTCTCTGTGAATGTCACCATTCCTCCTAGTTACCCTTTTTTCGGCACATGAGGCTATCTCTCCAAATTTGAAATTTCCTACAAATTTTGACACAAATCTCCCCCATGTATGTTGACGAAAGCGCAAGCCCTTTATCTTTTCCATCACTTGTTCGCATCGATGAGTCTTCTATCTGCGCGTCCTCCCATCCCCCCACGTTCCACTTGCACCCAATGCGAGTGTCCTGTTTATTGCTACCTGTATGAAGGACGTGTTTATCAGGTAAATGAAACTTATTACATAGAGACTCTCTCGCTCTCTTATGAATGTCGCATCATAGATTCCGCCACAGGATCAGCTGAATGCTCTGTGTGCTTGTCAGCATGGCTACCTTCTCCACACCGTTGAACTCCAATATCTGGTGGCGGGCATGGAGAAAGGTGGTACTAGTGATGGCAAGTGTGCTCGGTTTTACTCGGTGTGTAACTGCTCTAGTTGTGCTTTATCTGTGTAGCTGAACCTATCTAGGCTGAAGCCAACTGGCGTCCTAATGTCTTGTGTCAGTGCACCAAGGCATGGTTTGCTCATGATCGGTTCGTCTTAGTCACCTTTGCCTTCCACCATAAGCTTATGCTGCACATAGCCTTACTATGACCGGAACATCCCAGGCTTTGAACATGGTGCAACCATCAACAGTGGCTGCAGTGCAGCCTTCCATCTCAACATCTTCCCTATCTCATCCTGGAGGTGAGATTGCGCCCCTCCTTCAACAATCCCCTTCTCTGCTTGGGTCTCTTCAAGCACCACCCATCAGGGCGTTCCTGCCACCCAACCCTGATGCAGGCACAGCGCTTGAAAACCGCCATGCCAGTCTTCAACGGCAGTCTGCTCGTCCTGCCCCACTCAATGCTCCTACCACCCGAACTGGAAGGATTGGTGGCCGTCGTACCAATGTCCCCACCGGTCAGAATGTGTTTGCAGACGGGGCGAGTAGTACTCGGGAAAGCCAGGCTAGTGAAGCAAGAATCGCAGTGGCTGTCCTTCCATTCAAAGTGTGTCCCTCTTATCATCACGCTCTATCCTCTATCATTAATGCATCCCAAGTATGCTTCGGGTCCCAGGCAATCTTCCACATCGTCCACAGCTGCTCTTACCGTGCCCTCTTTCAAGATTACTGATCCTGAAATCCCAATGCTCCTTCATGCGCTCAATGTCCATCATCTCTACGTCCATATCACAGTCCCGACAGAGGGTCTCATATGGGAGACCATGGATGACCAACTTGAGCGAGCATTGCAGTCATATGGGTTGCTAATGCCGTCATCATCTTCCACTCTCAGCACTGTTTCTCCTACAACTACCGTTGCCAATTCAAGTCCCCATGTTCGTTTCTTGTCGCTACCCTGGAAGCTTGCTACGCTGTCGAAACCAAGCAGTAGCAATCCACATCGTCACATCGTTATCCCCGCAATCCCATATTATCAGTTCAAGCTCAATGAACTTTCGAAGCTCTACAAGGCGGGACGTTCTGTGTCTAACTCTATTGAAGAACTATCATTGTATTTTATTAGTATGCTTCGTCGTTGTCCGCTTCTATGACAAAGACTAATGTTCATCCTCTCTAGCTCCGACATTTGCTGATATTCAAGGCCCCTGGCCAGTTCTTAATGATCGTACCCCTACATCTGTCTTCAAACATAAATGTATTCCATGGCGTATTTTCATTCAGGCATCTTTGCTTTCGCTCGCCAATCACAGTGAGCTTTGCTCTTTGGCCCGCTGCTATAGCCTCCCAGTTGAGTCTTTCACGCAATGAAATCTGACACGTTGCTGAATGCAGTCACCACAGGAAGACTTGAATATTACCAGTCCGATGATAGCGACTTCCTCATCAACCAATACCCGCAGGTCACGTCCAGACTCTGATAGTGAGGTTAGAACATCTATCCCCTATGCTTGAAAAATTCTAACTTCTAATAGGAAGATGCTGACCTACGTCGTCCACGCCACCGTCAACGTCAGCAAGCCCCTCTTGACGATGATGATTATGTTCCCCATGAGCCTGCTTTTAGTGAGGCACTACACTTCGGTGCTGCTCTCCAACCAACAGCCCAAGCAGGAGGTCCCTCTTCGTTGGCAACCGAGTTATTCCTGCCGCTATCCCGTCCTTCATCATCCACTCAAATGCGTCCACAATCTCCAGCGAGATCTGTTTCTCCTGTTATCGTTTGGGATGAACGCTATCGTTGGGTTCAGCTCTCAGATTGGCAGAGCGATGTGCGCAGCCTCAATATGGTGATCCAACCCGTCCATATCTCTGGCCCAGATGCGATCGCCATTGCAAATGATGTCTTCAGGCTCTTGAAGTACCATGCACCATACAACAAGACCACGGGTTCATTTGTCCCTGTTGAGAATGGTGTGACCTGCCGTCGAAGCTTTCCCCCTGCTGCATGGTTGAATTATCCAATCGCCATCTCCATGTATGTTCACATACCTCACTAGATGTATTTCTTGCTCATGAAGCTTTCCTTCAGAGGTACCTATCCTGGTGGGCGTGGCATTGGCAACGGCCCAGTCCGGGCTGTCCTTCGGGCATGTGTACTCAACCATGCCACACCAAAGCACAGCGGCCTGTGGGTTCCATTTGGACAGAACCATGTTACCCCTCACCTCCCTTCAGTTGTGGTGTCTTCAGACGAGACCTACCAGATTATGTGGGCCTTTGGTGCCTTGTCTGCCATTCATATCCACGCACTTCTGTTGGGACCAGAGCCTATATCCCCATGGCTGATCTTCTTTGCCCTGGTGAACGATCCCAGTTGCTTCGATAACATCACTCTGCCTCAAATAGCAGCTCTCGATATGGCGCTTGCCATGGAGTTAAGACCCTGGTTCAACTTCATGGCAGACAGCACATTGTCCGACGCTGAAGTGACCACTCCTGGCCACCCGATTGTATCCCTAGCCATTCAATGTCTGGAGTTACAGGTATGTGAAATCATAACTTAGCCATCAACCCTCAGCTGATCATGCACTGGAGCCTTCTATGTTGAAAACACCGCGGTCGGTAGATGTACATCAAACCTATCATCGCGGCATCATTTCCTATAAGCTTCTCTCACACATTGATCCATGGCGGCATGCATCCATTCAAAAATTCATTGAAGGATTCCAAGTCCGTCTCTCAGTTCTTCGTGATGCACCTTCCATGTTTGTGGTATGCTCTTACTTGTTTACACTGTCTATGGTGGCTATTATTGACGTCTTTCTTATCAGCGCTTTCATCATGAACCGTCTGAGGCTTTCAAATTTGTGTTATCACTTTATCAGCATCGCATTACCCAAGTTCAGGATGTTATGAGCATCCTTTCTTTTGCTACCTGATGCCCTCTTACGATGCGTAACGAGTTGCTTTTCAAGGCATTCATGTTTCGGGTCCACCGTTGGGTCCGTGGCATCGGCCATCCCAACACTCTTCGTGGTTCTCTAGTTGAGCCTGATGTCTTCGACGCTGAGAAGAATAATCCTCTCCTCAGAGCCAACCTGCTTTTGACAGCGCTCACACATTGTGACCTATTACCTGCAGACAGAAATGACTCCTGCTTTGTGAGTCATTCCTTACCCCAACCACCTGACGATGTCATTGTGGCTGGTGCTAACCTGAACGATGTAGATATACTTCTTGGAGGGAAAGACTCCAATCCGCTTCCATACATGTACTGGAGGTGTTGACATCAGTATCAATGATGATCTCATTGATATGTTGGTGGAGCCGTGTCGCTTGGATGATGGCCGTACTACCAAGTTTGATGAATGGTGGCATACGCAAATGAATGAACGAAGCGGTCAGTATAATAGATCTTAGAGCATAGTTAGCTAGATAACTATCAAAAGCCAACCTAGAAACAGCCAATAGACATTGAGTGGCTGCAATATGCGTGGCTGCAATATGCGCATTCTTAGGCACTACATATGATAATGGAGGATATTGGGCGCGAACTTAAAAGTGGGTATTACAGTCCTGGAAAATAGTTCTAAGACAAACAGAGTGGTGCAGCATGATGATTGCCCTTGTAGGTTGCTCGAGCCATGAGATCCTGAGTTGCCCAGCAATATTGATGAAGAGAATGCAATAATTGACGTGTACGCACCCCCTGTGTGTTGCACCGCACCTCAGGGGGGTGACTATGACCATGCTGCAATACCTCACTCATTACTGTCGGGCAATTGGCAATCTCATGTGATCAGATACTTACAAGGTTCCTCAACACACTCCTGTTTTCAGTTTTGCTTACGCCTATTTTTCAGAGGCACAATTGTTGGATTTCACTGAGCGCTGACTGTGTCACTGTGACAGTCACAAGTCACATAGAGTGCGACAACGAAGAGCAGCAACAGTGGAGCCACTGTGGCAAGCATAGGCTGTGAGACAGGTTTGGGTTTCTCTCATACTGTGTACACGTTCTGTCTAAGGTTCACCTCTTAGTAGTATCTACATTCCTCATCTCAGGCTGGCATAGTGCCGTATCCAGCATATATATACGCCTGCCCCCCTCCCTACCTGCACATACCACCCTTCCAACATTCCTGGAGCGGATCTCCCACACCACAGTATATCATATATCATCAGCAATAGCGAACATGGGCGATGAGACAATGAGGAGGCGAATCACAGCATAGTGAGTATGCCAAGGCTGTTGTTGCAGGTGTCAGACAGACAGACATGACGATGGTCAGAGGCAATGTCGAAGAAGGGGTGTTTCTGGTGGTGAAACAATGTGGAGATGGTGGTGGTTGGGAAGTCACCGAAGTGAGACCAAAGCTCGGGTGCGGCGGGTGCGGGGTGCGGAGGGTGGTGGTGCAACCGAGCGAGAGTAGGTGGGCTCCGTGGGCGCAGAGTCTGTTGATGAAGGGAATGAAATGCTGCGAGGTATTGTGGATGGGTTTGAGCAAAGGAGGAAGGTCAGACTGACATAGCATCCGCCGTTCTTTGGTGCTGGTCCGAACTATGTAAGGAGTCACACGTGACGGTCACGGCCCACATGTGTGCGCGCACATAAAACTGGGAATTACAGTCCTGGAAAATAGTTCTAAGACCAATGGCATAGTGCAGCTTGATGACTTACCTGGTAGGTTGCTCAGGCTATGAGATGCCAAATTGCCCAGCAATATTGATGGAGATAATGCACCGGACGGGTACACCATGGGTGACTATGATCATGCTGCAATAACTCACTCATTACTGTTGGGCAATTAGAAATCTCATGGGGTCAGATACTTACAATGTTCCTCTGCGCACTCCTACTTTCAGTTTTGCTTACACCTATTTTCCGGGGGCGCAATTCTTAGATTTCATTGAGCACTGACCGTGTTACTGTGACAGTCACAAGTCACACATAGGGCGAAGCAATACAGAGAGCTAAGAGAGAGCGAAGGAACAAACAGTCAGTATGTGTGTGGGTGTAGATATCATTAAGTACCCACCCAGTATTTGATTTTGCCCTCATGAGCTCAACCCGCATGACTCACGATTTCTTGCCTCCAGAAACTTGGGTCACCAACACAACCAACGTCAGCACTGTTTCTGACATCTCTGCTTCTCCAACTTGTCGCGTTCATCACAAGTATGCTTTCCGCCAGCCCTTGCTCCCACCCATCCGAAGCCGTGTCCCTGCCGATTCGTAGTATAGCCAACCTCGGGCCACCGCCGCGTATTCGTACTCCTTCCCCGTTCTCGGAGATGTCACAGTGGCCTTCCTGCTTCCCAATCGAGCCACAGACTCGCGGAACAGGTTCGCCACGAACGGACTAGACTGCACGAACGCAGGGAGGTGAGCGCAGGCACAGTGGCCGCGTGGTGGTCGATTCCCAGTCAATGACGCAGGTCTATTAATGCCTAGTCAGACGGGCTCCTTGCAACGGGATACAAACTTACCATTATCGTGTTATCGTTCGCATCCACGAACACGTTCTCCAAGCTCAGATCATGGCAATCGAGCCCAAACTCTTCCAACTCCTCACGTTTCTCGAGCGTGGCAGTCAGCCGGTCCATGAGATCCATGAAGCTCTCCATCTCCTTCCGCACTCTCTCCTCACGCTGCGTCAAATGAGCAACCAAGAACGTGCTTCGCCGCATTCGCCGGTAGTCTCGGTACATAGCATCCCTGGGGCCTTCCCACTCCTCCTCGCTCTCTTCCAAATCATACTCATGGCTATCGTCGCTCCGATCGTCGGGACCGCCGTCAGATGGTGGTGACGCGAGGAATGGATGGATCTCATCCGGATCGAGGTGCAGTCGATGAGGGACAGATTTGCCTTCGTTCTCCCAGATGACACCAGTGATCTCACGGTCTGCACATGCGGCGTAGTAGGAAGAAGAAGATGACCATGGGGCCGCGATTCACCTCCTGAGCAGATAGATCTCCTCTGCCCGACCCGAAAATCGGCCAGGAGATGATGGGTCCAATGTGGTAGTCTTGCGAAGCGGATTTGAAGGCCTGCTTCTGAAGGTTGTGAGCGACAGCGGATGTAAGGCTAGTCGACCCGCTCGCTGGGCTGAAAGGAAACGATGAATCGGGGTGCTCCGATGCGCGTGGAGTATCAGGAGAAGGCGAATGAACCGCAGTTCGGCTAGATGACGAATCAAAATACATGGAACCAAGCTGGGGGAATCGGTGAGCAAAAAGAGGGACTACGAGTTCGGCGATATTGTCGAGCAGCTTGGCCAGGTCGTTATAAGGCATGGAATGGTAGACTCTTGAGAGTGGGATTCCAGGCGCCTGGATAGTTGCATCCGTCACATGATTCAGAGACGTAAACGCGCCGCTTACCTTGGACATCAAGATGAACTCGCCACCGAGGCGATTGTAAGGATTAGCATCGTAATGTTCAACGGTGGGCACAGGGATATTGGTATGAGCGTGCAGGTACTGCATTGTAGTGACCTGGGATGGAGTCTTGAGGCGGGGCATGGACCTCCGCGCCACCTGGGCAACTAGTTCAGGTTTGTCGACGAGCGTTACCAGATAGGCCTAACTGAGACGTTAGTCATGCCGGCATGCAGTGGGCGGCGTAGATAACATGCCTTGTGAAAGGTACCTAGGTGAAACGTCTGATGTGAGGAGCAGGTTGTGATGGTGAGTGTGCGGGACTGACCAGAGCTCAAGAACCTAATCCTTCCAACGTCAACGCCAACTTTCTCCCTAACAACGTCCTTGAGAACCTTCTGATCCACCCAGAACGGCGCAGCACCATGAAGGGTAGCATCAGCCGTAGCAGCCGTCCCCCAACAAATGCTGAGTAGGGGCCAATGGTGGATGGAGAGGCTGCAGATAGCGGTATCAGGGAAGATGTTCGTATGCTCGGTAGAGCGTTGAAGGCCTCTCGCGTGCCAGCGTTGGAAAAGGTAGCGGTGGATGGACTGGGCGAATGGGGAGGGAACGTCTGCTGGAGGTTGCGCGCTGAAGAAAACTGGTTTTTCCGTGGCCTATTTTGAACACCCGCTGTTGGACTCTAGCCCTCCTTCCAGCCCCTCACTCTCATCAACTCGGTCCAACTCTTGCGACCCCTCCCAGTCATCCAAGCCACTCCAACGCTGAGGGGAATGCCCTGACGAACTTGATCTCATCGTGGACGACGTAGTAGTGGGTAGGTTTAGTGGTCCCCTGCAGACCACCATGCGCTGAGGAAAATATGAGTATGTTATTAGAAGGATACTGAGGATGAAGCCAACCTTGTAGATAGAAATCGAAATTGTAGATTGCTGTATCGCCACGGTCTACGACAGCTCCGGGTCTTGGGTTCCGAGCAGGAGCAACGAGCAAACGACAGAGGTTGGCTGTGGCCGTAGAGGACGAAGATGGATAAGGGGCTGTGCCTACTGGCTTCGGGCGTCAATCGCAGAAGCGTGATCCTTTGATGCTCACTGAATGCCACGATCATCTCTTCTGGTGTTCCAATCGACCGCAGACGACCTCGCTCACACCGACGTGCATGTATCGCTCTCTCTCGTTGTGCTACAAGACAATACATCGCATTTGGGACTGACTCCGGGCCGTTTCCAGCGCCCCTCCCACGTTCGGAGCGACCTCAACCTGCGCAGGCCCTTCGTGGCACAATCTGGTCAACTGTCGACGTTGTATGCGAGCCGAAGGTGGAAGTTGGTACCTTATGGCTGGCAACTTATAAATGGTGAGCTTGCTGTTCAATACCTTCCAATTTGAAGCTCACTAGCATCATTAGCCATCATTTTCTACATTCATGCGAGTATGGCCTCGGTTTGGCCGATGCGAGCACGATTCGTGAAGACGTTGCAGGTCCGTCTTTGGCGGGAGCAATCCTAACTGGTATTCCATCCTGGCCCCAAGTCAGCCTGCCCTGAGGTCTCGACCTACTGTCCATCTACACGCATTAGTCCCAATCTATCTACCTCTCTCTTCTCCCTCTCTCATCCTTTCTCTTTTTAGTAAGCTCGGCACAGTTTACCACGCCCACGTTCAGAGGTTCCGCTTCTATACGCTCAGTGGCTCCAAGATCGAAGTCAGGAAGGAAGATGGTTGAGGCAAATGCGTTCAGGAAAGACCGAGGAGAGTGTTTGAAAGAGCTCGACTGTACGAAGTGAAGTCCGCTGTAGTGTATTGGTACGTTGCAGCATTTCTCGCTCACACGTATTGAGTTTGCTAACTTCACCACCCGCTAGTCTTCTGGTCGCCTGCGCCGCTGCCTCATCGAGGCATCTGTATGGTTTGGATGATGGTTTACCAGGGTAATCGAAGTCGAGGATACACATCGATACATCAGCGTTAGCGATCTGCGCTCGCTAATGCTGTTCACCTATTACCGGGAGACGATCATACGACAGCGATTCAAAGAGCTTCCGAATGTCGAGACGGTCCTCGGATAAGGTCACCTATTCCCATTCCCAGCGTGCCTACGGCCTACCCTGCATACATCTCGATACCTCTCCATGCATGTGCTCTCCCGCACTCACAAGCGGGACTAACAACAGCTGCTCAACCTAGTCGATCAGCTCCTCTTCCTCAGCCCACAATATAATCGCCGTCGCACGTCCGTGCCATCTTGATGTCGGGCGGCGAGCTCTTGGTTTCACAGCACCAGCCAATTGCGGTTCTTAAGCTCTTAGGCGACGGAACGGAGGCGCTGAATCAAACCCGGGTGCTGAGAGGGTGTCTCCGCTGCCTCCGACAAGCGCCTCCTCCTCGGCAGCGACATAGTGACATTGTGCTCGGGCTTCTTTGCAGATGACCACTGCTGTTAGTACCCCACCTTGTCGTATTCTCCTGGCGTCGTTGAATGAACTTTGGACAACTAGCATGTCGTTGGCAAGATGCGCATCGCTCGGATATGTCTGGTCAATTTGATTGTGTGAGAGGGGTTGAATGTGGGATTATCCGAGACACCTCTGAGAGCAGCGCAACCACATTTAGTGATAACGATACTATAAATGGACACTTGATGAATACATCCCCGCCTTCGTCTCTACCACGCTCATTTGCTAGTCTGACTTGCACATTGCACATTGGAAGGAGGGCATTGTGCCCGGAGGCATCACCGACCCTTGATCACACGAGCCCGGCTCTCTCTATTTCGTACGTAAAATACCCTTTGACTAGTAACCACATCCTAATCATCCTTTTTTTCGGCCGTTCGCACCTCAAACACCTACGTGTCCCCAATCTCCCATGCCTGAATACACCGAGCTCGCAATTGCATACAGAACCTTGCGATGGTGGCTTGACGCAACCAAGGCAGAGGGTGTCAAACAACTTATGCACATCCATGCTGACGCCACCGATACGGAACAGAGCGAATCAAATAATCCCAACGCCATCAACGGTCGGCCTTTCACTGTCACTGCAGAAACCAATTTTGCCAAACGAGGACACCGCGGTGACCAACATACTATATATCCCTCTTCACCGTCCATAGCAGCCCTCGTAGCACAAGGGCTCTGCCTTGTTGATGTCGAGTTCCATCCCCGCAATGTAATCCTCCAATTCATGACAGTCGTGGTCGAGGACTCTGCTCAGGTCGTGGTGGGCTCTGCTACATCACAAGAAGTTTGGCTTCAGGTGAGCCATTTCACTTATGATTCAATCCCCTCTTCCTCTGATCGCTCCCTCTTACGCCTATAGATTCAGACTCTAACACATACGATGGTGCAAGTATATCGCGATGAACATTGGCAACGCATCTGCGCAGTTGACAAGAAGGTATTATTCGTCTTCAAGCCTATTTGTCGCTATTAATACAACTGTGATATTGCTAGGATCGCTTCAAGGTCGGCATGGCTCTTGACTTCGGGCAGTATGTTGTACTGTTCGCAACACTCGATCTCCTCTTCCGTGTATGCCCACGCTCTTCCTCACTTTTGGTGGACTGATTCGAATTGAATTGTTCTTAGCCCACATGGGGACCTTCACGAGCAGACCTTTCCGCACCCGCCTATGACATTTACATGAATTTTGTTCCAACCCTCGAGCGCATAATTCAATGGATGGCCCAACGCACATCTCGCGACCGAACTGGCCTCACCATCAAAGCAGTTCGAGAAGCCAGCGATGTCTGGATTGGCGTCGGCGTGTATTCTGCTTCAGAGATCTTCCATCGAGCAGGACTAGGTGTCCATCTTTCAGAGGCAGAGGTATTCGAGAACCCTTCCCGCGCAGCAAGGATCATATGTGCATTCTTTTGTTTGGCGATGGTAGCACATTCTCCCAAGCTCTGGTAAGGTCATTTGATCGAATCTCGAATAGCATGAATGACTGTTTATATATTCTTAGGGCTGTGCTTCAACGCTATTATCTGCCCGATGAATTCTTCCTTTCCATCAGTCCTAAGGAGAGGAAGCGAAATAGATACTCCCGATTCATCCATGTTCATGGGCAAGCTAAGGTCTCTCTAAGTGATCGCTGCTATGAACAGTACCTTGAGTACCAGGCGGTAAGTATTCTTTGTGCTATGCATGCAGGGCTTGACTAGCAACCTTTACAGAAATGGTGCGACAACGCAGAGAACTCTCCCAAGCCTCTCATACGCTCTGCTGAGAATGGGTATTTTGATGTTTTTGAGCCTACGCTACTGCAGGCAGCTCTCGAGCAACCGGTCCACAACTTAGGTGAACTCATCTTCGGTACCGCTTTATGGAAGCAATGGGGTCACTCAACCTGGGCCAATAATCCGCTACGCCGGTACTTCAACAGCAAACTTGGGCCCAGGCAGATGATGACCAACTTTGCGCAAGCTGGAGCTTGTGGGTCATTTCCTCCCTGATGCGCCCCGCCTGCTCAGTCAGATCTTTATAGCTGGCAAACACAAAATCCCTTCCATCGATGATTTCTCACATACATTTCTCCATTCGTCAGTTCAACAATACTCACCGTTATTCTTGACGGAGAAGGGAGATATGACTGCCCATCGAGTCGATACAAGCTGCTATAATGATGGTGACAAGCAAGTATGGTCCTCGTTGCCTCGACTACCAAGCAATACCATTGCACCCAAATCACTGTAGGCCTTTTTTGCTTTGTCATTGTGATATCCTCACAGCTCTCCATTAGTTTTGCAGAGATAGGCCAGCACCCTCGACGACGAGGCACGAAGAACTCAAATACTTCCACACCTCTCCCTACTTCGTCATTGCGTGAGCTATCACGGGAAGAGCGTAATACACTTCTACTGTCGTATATCATCACGAAAACCAAGGGTTATGGAGTCGGGCCTATTGATTATTGCGCCATGGCGTATATATACAGCCAGAAGTAACGCCTTTCTCTTCTCTCTGAATCAGTGACATTTGCTCAAAACTTCATCTTCCAGGCTTGTCCTCTGCAAGGCAGACCCTGCTGTCTCTCAAAAGCTCTCTGATAAGTTAGAGCATGGTGAAGCACGTCGCAGCATGAAAGCTGCACAAGCCAGAAAGCCTGTGGATCACACTAAGCGCAAGCGGTCGAATGATACCAAGCCCATGGCTGATACAACTGTCGATGCTCACATTGCCGAGGATGTCAACAAGGACATTACTCCTGCAAAGCCAAAGAAACGTCGTCGTTGTGCAGATGCGCGACTAATAGAAGAGGGACGTATGGCATAGTTCCAGCATAATTACCAGCGAAGCAACAACCATTTGCATGGACTTATAGTACATCTCCATAATAGCCATCTTGCTCCATAGGTAGTATACACTCAATGGTTGGATATCGACCGTAGCCATTTGATTCTGTCACTCGCCAGTTGGGACAGGAGTCAGGGGTCAGGTCAATAATGCATGATCATGTGACATCAGTTCGCATGATGTTGCTTACTTGCTTAGTTGCTACTCCACTCTCGCGACTGTGACTTTTGACGTGCCTCTCATCTACTACCAACATGGATGACCGCTCCCCCCACATTCTGGACAATCTCCGTGCAGCTTATGCTGTCCTGCTGGATCGTGTTCACATAGCTCTACGCATGCAAGTGGGAGATCAAGCACGGCTGCAAGCAGAAGTTGAACAAGTCCTTGCATATAGCGAGGCTGCGGAATCGGTCAGAGCTTCTCAGTCACCCACATTTCTTTGCTGAGTATGGTATTAGCATTCACAAGTATTTCCAGCCGCTGAGATGACCTTGTTGCGTCAATCTCTTCAACATATCTTGGATGCACTCAACATGGCTCGCCATCAGTCAGCCGACCCCGCTGATGGTCTTCATCCATTGGTGGTCTCAAGGGTGTCATCATCATCGCGTTCTGGACGTCATCGCATAGACATTGATCCCATATTTCTGAGCCATGCTCTTGCGACCCTCGGCCCTGTCAAAATCGCTCGTATTCTCAATTGTAATGCACGGACAGTTCGTCGATGTGCTTTGGAGTACGGTTTGGCAGAGCCTGGAGTGCCTGTATATGCAGATGTCGAGGTTGAAGGACATGTAGAACGCATATGGACATCCACCACCCCTCCCGTATCGACTATGACTGATCTTGAGCTAGATCGAGAGATGGCAATCATTCTACAAGAATTTCCGCACTTTGGCCGTCGTATGATTGCGGGAATGCTTGTATCCAAAGGACATCGGGTTCCAGTGAGGCGAATCAGAGAATCATATGTTCGGGTTTGGGGTGCTCCTGCACGATTTGGTCACCAGCCAATTGTCCGGAAGAAGTATTGGGTGCCAGGAGTCAACTCACTTTGGCATCATGATGGTAATCACGGTATGTGCCCATCATTTAATATTTATCATATCTCATGCCTTGCATCATCACGAAAGACCTTATACGCTGGCGCTTTGTAGCCCATGGCTTCATTGATGGAAAGTCTCGCCTTGTAACGGGATTGCGCATCAATAACAACAATCGCAAAGAAACTGTTCTGGAAGTCTTTCTAGATGCCATTAACATGCATGGATGTCCTAGCCGGCTCCGCGGTGACTATGGTGTAGAGAATGGTGCTTGTGCGGAGTGGATGGAGTCATATAGAGGTAGAGGACGTGGTTCATACATCTATGGG